>SIDB01000012.1:1092759-2546164 GCA_023343905.1 Chlorella vulgaris | reverse complement strand
GCCCCTTGCCCTCCTACTCCCCCTACGACCCTGTCAACTAGACGCCTGGTTGCTGTACTTTGAACCTTGTAGCCCTTTGTTGTCGATTACGCATCGTTGTATCCTTCCCCTTGAGACCTGCTGCAGCACATTCACTGCCAGTCACCGCACCGCTGAACCGAACGTTTGAGCCTTGATCCCGTCTTTTGCCGCGCACCGACCCCCAACTCTACCAACGCTTTTTGCCGCCGATCCTTGATACTTGACACTTAACGCAAGGCCTCTCGTACAGCCAACTGGTTGATTTTCATTCTACTGCGTTTTCCTGCGCATCGCGGATACGTCTGTGACAAACACAAGCACGCACAATGGAAGTAGAGCATGCAGATGAGGGGGCAGCAGCAGCGTCTGCAGCATCACAGGCTGCGCCAGGTACGGCAGCGCCAGCAAAGGATCAGGAAGCACCAACAGCAATTGAAAAGATGGCAGCAGAGATTCTGGAAAGGCTGAACTTTCAGGTTGGTGGCAAGCTAGCAGAGGTTGAAGAGCAGTTGGCTCTCGCCCGCGCACCGGGCCAAGGTAGGAGTCAGCCCACCAAACCTGAGAAATATGACGGAGCGCGAGGGCAAGCCGACCAGTGGTGCTTTGCCATGGAACAGTACTTCACTGTGTGCAACATAACGGATCCGCACCGCGCCAGCTTTGCCGGCGCCATGCTGACTGGTAGCGCACTAGTGTGGTGGCGCGCCGCCAGCCAGGAAGCGGAACCCATTGTCACCTGGGATCAGTTCAAGGCCAACCTCCTCTACAACTTCAAGCACATTGACAACGTAAAGCTGGCTCGCAATCGCCTGCGCAGCCTGCGGCAGCGCGCGTCTGTCGACAGCTACTACATTGAATTTTCGAAGGCGCTGTTCGAGATTCCAGGCATCACCGAAGATGAGAAGATGGATCGATTTTACGCTGGGCTGAAGCAGCCCCTGCAGCGCGAGATTATTCTGCGCGAGCCATCCAGCTTCAATGAACTCGTCAAACTGGCGCATAAGCTGGATCAGGTGTTATTTGAGGCTGGTAAGTGGGAGCGCTCTGAGCTGTTCCGCCGCCCTGACGGCGGACGACAGGCTGGCAGAGGCGCAATCGGCCAATACCGCCCCAACTACAGCAGCGGCAGCAACGGCCCAACCCCAATGGAGCTGGGTGCACTGCAGCACAGTGATAGTGCTGGCACCAGCAGGCAGCATGCACGCAACAATCTCACACCAGCAGAGCGCGAGCGGTTATACCGTGAAGGCCGATGCTTCTATTGCAAGGAGCCAGGCCACACCGCTTCACGCTGCTCTCGCAAGACTGACTTCCACGCACGGGCGGGAAAAGCCCCTGCCCGATGAGTGAAGTCTGGCCGCTCGTCGGGTGCGCTACAAAGCCCGACACCGAGGTACAGTATCCAGAGAATCCCCAGCAACACACACAGTCCCAGAATCCTGAGTTCCAGTCCCCAGATCCAGCCGCCAGCGCATACGTCGCAGTTGCCCAGTCCTCTTCCGCTCCCGCCGCCAGCGAAGCCCTCGCAAGTGCCCCTGCCTCTTCTGCTCCTGCCGCCAGCGTCCCAGAATACAACACCGGCGCCGCTCCAGTCCATTCCCAGTCTCGGTCCTTCGTTCCAGCCGCCAGCGACCAAGTGATCCTTACCGTCGCCGCCACTGCCTCTTCCGTTCCAGCTGAACTGCTGAAGTTCTCAGCAGAGTTCCACCGTGACACCGCAGTTTTTCCAGGCATTGTGATGGTTGACGGCGGGTCAACAGGCAACTTCATCTCCCAGTCATTTGCGCAAGACTGTGGCTACCGCTGTCCCAAGCTGGGGCGCATAGTCACAGTTCGACTGGCTGATGGAACTGCCTACTCTAACATCCGCACCGCCACTGTCACTTTTGCTACCCCTGGCTACACTGAGACCCTGCAGGCTCAAGTGCTGCCAGCTCTGGAAGGCTGTGATCTGATCCTGGGAATGCCCTGGCTGAAGGCACACAATCCTGTCATTGATTGGTGCAGCCACTCCATCCGCATCTCCCAGCGCGGCAAACGCTGTCGGCTCTCATGCGTACCCGACGCTGAGATCTGCGCCCGCCTCGTCACGGCCACGCAGTTCGCTACCCTCGCCCGCCACGGCGAAGTGTTCGCCGCTGTCCTTTCCTCTTCCGTTCCAGAAGCCCCTCTAGCTCATGCAACACACCCGCGTGCAGCACGCTTACTGCGTGAGTTTGCCGATGTCTTCCCGGAGCAGGTACCGCCAGGACTGCCTCCCTCCCGTAGTGTGATGCACCAGATTGAGCTAGAGCCTGGCCACCAGCCTCCTAGCAGAGCCCTGTACCGGCTCTCCCCGAAGGAGCAAGATGTGCTGAAGACACAGCTAGATGAGCTGCTGAGGCACGGGTTTATACGTCCGAGTAAGTCACCGTATGGAGCGCCAGTGCTCTTTGTCAAGAAGAAGGGGGGTGGTGATGACAATCTGAGGATGTGCATCGACCACCGAGCCCTCAACAAGCTGACAATCAAGAACAAGTACCCCTTGCCAAGAATTGATGAGCTGTTGGACCGCTTCCACGGCGCCAAGATATTTTCCAAGATCGATTTACGCTCCGGCTACCACCAGATTCGTATTGCACCAGAGGATGTGGAGAAGACTGCCTTCCGCACCAGCTACGGTCACTATGAGTGGCTTGTCATGAGCTTTGGGCTGTGCAATGCCCCAGCTACCTTCCAATCAGTGTTGCATGAGATGTTCAGTCCCTACCTGGACAAATTTGTGGTCATCTACATCGACGACATCGGTATCTACTCCAAAACTGAAGAAGAGCATGAAGAGCACCTGCGCACCGTGTTACAGATCCTGCGCCGCGAGAAGTTTTATGCTAAGCTGTCGACTACTCTCCGTGCGATTCTCGTATGACTTGATCTGAGTTTGAACTGTCTGTGAACTGCCCAGCAGTGTAAGAGGCGGGTCTAGTGAGAGTGTGTTCTGGTACCAGCCACCACCGGGCTGGGTCTAGTGAGATCAAGACAGTTACAAAGAGCGAGAAAAGGCCTCGAAACGGGTCGGAGGTCGGTCTAAATAGTCGTATGCAGGCAATACAGTAGTGCTGCCAGCCAGGCACTGATGTGCCTGCTGGGCAGTTCACAGACAGTTCAAACTCAGATCAAGTCATACGAGAATCGCACGGAGAATAGTCATGCGAGTTAGTGCTTCATAAGCTGCTTCTACTGACAGCTGTTTGGTCCCTTGCACAGCGGCAGTGCCGCTGCTGCTGCATTCCTCCCCCTCATCAAAGGCTGCGTCCCCGCAGCACAGATGATGTTGTTAGTGCTGTTCTTCGTGGTGCGGTGCGTTAGGCAAAGTCCTTGTATCGTGTCGATTGCTGTCGCTGGCGTGATGAGTGCCGCGTTGGAGCCGGTGGCTCGATGGGAGTTGTGTGCTGCTCTGGTGCTGGAGGTGGTTGTGTAGTGTCCATGCTGTTGGGGGTGCGCTCTGCGGCGGTGTCTGCCGATGGTGTTGCTTTATCCAACTGCTGTTTCATCTTGAGGACGTCAGCGCCGAGGAGATTGCTGCCGGGCTCCCAGGTAGCTTCGCTGAGAGGGTAACCCTTCCACAGCACCAAGTACTGTGTGGTTTGGCGCCCGTTGATGGTGATTGTGCGCTTGCGCAGGAGCTGGTCCACTGTGTAGATGTCATCATTGATGATGGGTGGTGGGCGGAGCTGCGAGTCGCGCTGCTCTGCCGCTGCCTCATCGGCGAAGTATGGTTTGAGCAGCGAGATGTGGAACACAGGGTGGATGCGCATTGTGTTGGGCAGGCTGAGCCGGTATGCCACCTTGCCGATGCGCTCTGTGATGGTGAAGGGTCCTGTCCATTTGACGTTGAATTTGGATGCTGGCCCGTCTGTTTGCAGGCGCAGATTGGCGGTGGAGAGGAGCACTTGGTCGCCGATTTCAAACACTGCATCTTGTCGCTTGAGGTTAGCGTAGTGTGCTTGCCGCTCCTGTGCTGCTGCTAGGTGCTGCTTGGCTGTGTGCAAGTCCTCTTGCATGCGCTGGTAGAATTCTGCTGCCACTTGGTTGGTGCTGCCTCGCAGGCGATGCACACCGAGTGTGGCTGGCGTGAGTGGATGGTAGCCATAGTTGAGGTAGAATGGAGTCTGCTTGGTGGATGCGTTGATTGCATTGTTGATAGCAAACTCTGCTGCTGCTAGTCGGGTGTCCCAGTCGTTGTGTCTGTCGGACACGTATGCTCGCAGCATTTCCTCGAGCGTGCGGTCGGTGCGTTCAGTTTGGCCGTCTGTCTGGGGGTGGTAAGCTGTGGAGCGCTTCAGCTTGGTGCCAAACAGGCTGAAGAGGCTCTCCCAGAAACTGCTGGTGAATTTGCTGTCGCGGTCGCTGACTATGCTGCTCTGCAGGCCGTGAAGTTTGCTGACCGTGTCGAAGTACAGTTCTGCGGTGCTAGGTGCGGTGGCGGTGGTCTGTGTAGCTGCTAGGTGTACCATTTTGGTCAGCTTGTCAACCACAACCATGATGGCGTCGAAGCCGCGTGGTGTCTTGGGTAGCTGTGTGATGAAGTCCATTGTGGTTTGCTCCCATTTGCGTTCAGGAATTGGCAGTGGCTGCAGCAGGCCGAGAGGCTTGCGGTTCCTACTCTTGCTGATCTGGCAGCAGGGGCAGGTCTGGATGTAGCGTCGGACGTCTGCTCTGAGCGTGGACCACCAATAGTTGCGTTCCAGGCAATCTATGGTCTTGTCGATGCCCAGGTGACCAGCTAGGACGCTGTCGTGATGCTCTGTGAGTAGCTGACGCCGGAGACTGTCTGCTGTGGCTGGGATGTACAGCTGTGTGTTGTCGCCGTTGCGCCTTGTGATCAAGCCGTCCTGCAGCTGGCAGTCAGTTTCCAGCTGCTGCTGGATGCGCTGCAATATGCTTCTGCTCTCGTCATCATTGCCGTAGCTGCTCTTAAGGTCTGCCAGAAAGTCTGCCGTGGTACTGATGGTGATGGTGCTGAGCAGGTCTGGTCGTCGGCTGAGTGCATCTGCTACCACATTGGTCTTGCCAGGAAGGTAGTCGATGTACACATCAAACTCTTGCAACAGGCCCATCCAACGCGTTTGCCGTGCGTTGAGGTGAGGCTGCGTTGCAAAGTATCTGAGTGCCTGATGGTCTGTAAAGGCCTTGTTGCGGACTGCTCCTTGCAGGTAGTGCCGCCAGTGCTTGAGGGCAGCGATGAGTGCTAGCATTTCGCGGTCGTGTGTCGGCCAGTTGCGCTCTGCTGGCACAAGCTTGCGGGAGTAGAAGGCTATAGGCTGCAGGCCGTTGCCGTGATCTTGGCTGAGTACTGCTCCAATGGCTCTGCCGGAGGCGTCTGTGGTGAGTGTGAAGGGCTTGTCTGGGTTGGGGTATGCTAAGACTGGGGTGTTGGTGATGCTGTCCTTCAGCTGCTGGAATGCTGCTGCTTGTTCTGGTCCCCACTGGAATGGTACAGTCTTGGATAGGAGAGTGGTGAGGGGTGCAGCAATGTGGGAGAAGTGGTCGACGAAGTGTCGGTAGAAACCTGCCAGGCCCAGGAATGCAGACACCTCGGTTGCATTCGCAGGGGCAGGCCAGCCAGTGATGGCCTGAACCTTGCTGTTGTCCACACTCTTGCCGTCAGCATTGATGATGTGCCCTAGGAATTTGACTTCCGGCTGGAACCACTCGCATTTGCTGTCTTTGATGTATAGCTGGTTGTCTTGTAGTTTCTTGAGAATAGTCTCCACGTGTTGCGCGTGCTCTGCTATGCTGTCGCTGTAAATCAGAATGTCATCTAGAAAACACACCATCCACTGATCGAGGTATTCTCTGAATACGTCATTGATCAGGGTCTGGAAGGTTGCTGGTGCGTTGCACAGGCCGAAGGGTAGCACTGTGTACTCGAAGAGTCCCCATCTGGTTTTGAAGGCTGTCATTGGAATGCTGTCCTCTGCCATTCGGATCTGGTTGTAGCCTGCCCGCAGGTCGAGTGAGGTGAAGATCTGGCCCTTGATCTGATCCATCAGCTCGTCGATGCGGGGTAAGGCGGTTCGGTTCTTGATTGTGAGCGCGTTCACCGCTCTGAAGTCGATGCACATTCTCATTGTGCCATCCTTCTTCTTGACGAATAGGACTGGACTCCCCCAGGGTGAGATGCTGGGCCGAATGAATCCTTTCTCGAGTCCATCTTCGATCTGCCTGTGGCATTCGGCTTGTTCCTCATAGGTCAGACGGTAATATTTCTGGTTGGGGGGCTGAGCGCCGGGTATGAGCTCAATCTTGTGGTCGTGTCTGCCTCTGGACGGTGGTAGCTGGTCCGGCAAGTCGTCAGGCATGACAGCAGCATACTTGCTTTTTAGCCGTCGGACGTGCTGGTCTATCTGCTCTTGCTCGCTGGTGGTGAATGAGCTGGAGCTAATTCTGGTGGAGCTACCGGAGGATTCTGGCGGTGCCGTCTGGTTGGGTTCTGGTGGTTCTGGATCTGGGGTTTCTAGTGTCTCTTCGTCTGGTGTGGCTCTTAGGACTGCAAGGAATAGCTTGCTGCCTCGCTGCAGGCTGTGGCATACTTGCAGTGCTGACAAGTATTCTGGTAGGTGCCGATCTGGTACGTCCTGTGGCCGCAGGGCGATGAGCTGCCCGTTCTGGCTGATAGTGACGGTTCTGGTCCTCCAATCTATGATTGGGTTGTGGGCATGGAGCCATGGTGTGCCTAGTATGACGTCGTTGCCTTCTAGTGGTAAGATATAGGCTGTGATCTTCGTGATGAATGCCCCGATGCGTAAGCTGCTTGTTAGGCTCTCGGTGACCGTGTACAGAGTGCCGTCTGCTAGCTGTACTGCTGGCCCCTGGATGTGCTGTACTGTCATCTTGTTCTTGCTGATAAACTGTTTTGATATGAAGTTGTATGATGCTCCCGAATCTATCAGCAAGGTGGCGTCGCATCTACCGACTTTGGCGCGGAAGTGCAGAAGGCCGCCTGCTGTTTTATAGCTGTCGATTGTTACTGCTAGCTGAGGAGGCAGTGGTTCTCCTGTGAGTTCCCTGGCTGTCACATAGCTGCGTATGGCCGCTAGTGAGGGAACAACGGTGGCATTCAGTGTTGGGGCGGGTTCTGCCGCCGTTCTGGGCACCTGATGGCGAGGTGGCCGGTCTTGCGGCAGTAGAAGCATTTGCCGTCCCGCAGCAGCTGCTGCCTGAGCTCTGGGGTAAGCTTGGGGCGGTCTAGCTGGGTGCGATTGTTGGAGCGTTCGCTGGGCGGTGCTGATCTGTCCCAGCTGCCGCGGTTGGTAGGCTGCCGGTTGTGCATGACTGCCCCGAGTTCCATTGGTTGTGGCCCTGGGGCGCTGGCAAAAGGTGTCGGCCTCCTGCTGTGGTGGTACATCATTGAGTCGAAGCGTTCTGCCATCTCTGCTGCGTGTGCAAAGCTGACAGGTGTGCGCATGCGGACCTCCCGCTGCGTCGCAGGCTTGAGGCCGCGAATGAAGCGATCAGTGACCTCATCGTCTTGGATGTTTGGGATCTCCAGCGCCGCGTTGCGCAGGGCTGTAGCAAAGCTGCGCACGGTGCCGGTCTGGCGCATGTTGGCAAGGCGGTCCCTTGCAGCCTCAATTGAATTGATGGGCTGAAAGTTAGCCTTCAGTGTGATGCCAAATTCGGCCAGCGTGGCGGGCTTAGTGTCGGTTTGCACACAGTTGCGCCACCAGGCAAGTGCAGGGCCCCGTAGGTACGCTGCTGCCGTTGCTACTTGGACCTTGGGATCAACGAATCCGTTGGTCGTTAAGTAGGTCTCAACCAAGAACAACCATTGATCAACATTGCCGCGCTCGGATGAGGCGCCGGTGAAGATCTCCGGTGGCGGTAGCTTGGGAGCTCTTGGCGCGGGTGCGGGTGCATTGCGGGCTTGGGCAAGCTGTGCCGCTACCATTTGCCGTACTTCAGCCTTGAGAGATTCTTGTGCCGCCGCCGTTCGCTGTGCTGCCGCCGTGGCCGCTTGTGCTGCCGCCGCCGCTTCTTGTGCCGCTGTGCCGCTTGCCGCTTGGAGTTCAGCCGTTGCCGCTTGGAGTTCAGCCGTTGCCGCTCGCTGTGCCGCTGTTTCTTGGGCCGCCGCGGCTGCCGCCGTTGCCGCGTGGAGAGCCGCTGCCGCCGCTTCTGCCGTTTGCGCCGCCGCCGCTTGTGGGTCCATTGCAGTCAGGTGGGCGGTTTTGGCAAACTGTTAGCTCAGTGGGTTCGAAAGCTGCGTCGCGCGGGCGGCTGTGCAGGCAGGCGCGCGCTGGCAAAGCGACTGGTCAGCTGCCGGCAGGCAAAGCGACTTGTGGTCTAACCGAAGGCGAACAGACAGTCAGACAGGAAGGCCGGCGGGCGAGCGAAGTCAACGCGAGCGCGCGGCAGGGAGGCAGGCAGGCAGGCGTGCAGGCGTGCGGGCGAGGTCGAGGGAGGCTCGGTGGAGGTTCTGGTGTGCGCGCGAACGCAGCCCCGCGCTCGGGCACCAGTTGTGAGAGGCGGGTCTAGTGAGAGTGTGTTCTGGTACCAGCCACCACCGGGCTGGGTCTAGTGAGATCAAGGCAGTTACAAAGAGCGAGAAAAGGCCTCGAAACGGGTCGGAGGTCGGTCTAAATAGTCGCATGCAGGCAATACAGTAGTGCTGCCAGCCAGGCACTGATGTGCCTGCTGGGCAGTTCACAGACAGTTCAAACTCAGATCAAGTCATACGAGAATCGCACGGAGAATAGTCATGCGAGTTAGTGCTTCATAAGCTGCTTCTACTGACAGCTGTTTGGTCCCTTGCACAGCGGCAGTGCCTCCGCAGTTCACAGACAGTTCAAACTCAGATCAAGTCATACGAGAATCGCACGGAGAATAGTCATGCGAGTTAGTGCTTCATAAGCTGCTTCTACTGACAGCTGTTTGGTCCCTTGCACAGCGGCAGTGCCGCCGCTGCTGCAAGCAGGCACATCAGTGCCTGGCTGGCAGCACTACTGTATTGCCTGCATGCGACTATTTAGACCGACCTCCGACCCGTTTCGAGGCCTTTTCTCGCTCTTTGTAACTGCCTTGATCTCACTAGACCCAGCCCGGTGGTGGCTGGTACCAGAACACACTCTCACTAGACCCGCCTCTTACAGTTTCCAGCAGTCAAGTCCCTCATTAGGGCCAACCTGGAGGAGGTGGCGGCGGCGGCCGGCTCATCGACGCAAGTGCGGGACCGGCGAGTCAATTTCAGCCAGTCTGGTGGCTACTGGAGGCTGACCTTCAAGGTGTCTGGCAGTCATGCCATCTTGGTTAAAGCCAAAGACCCAAAGGGTGGCCCCATGAAATGGGTGGCTGTGAGAGAGGTGTGGTGGCTGTGGGTGGCGGTGGCGGTGGCGGCGGCGTCTGCTTGTTTGTTGCTTGTTTGTGTTTACAGTCCGTGTGTCTGCAAAGAAACTTGCGATATAGACTTGCCCAGGGGCCAATACAGATGAAATAATCAAACTGTGAAATGAGTGGCAGTATCACAACAGGACGGCGGCATCATGCGCCACCTGCCACTGCAGCTTGAGGGATGCGGCAAAGTTGCTCGTCTATCGTGGCAAGCCACCCAGCTGCTGTGTGCCTGCCAAGTATGCAGCTGGTAGCGTGGCGGCGTTGGCGGTGTTTGCACAACCAATGTGCAAACCGTGCCACTGCGCCCCACCAACACACACCACACTCGCTTGGGGAAGTGCTTGCCTGCACTTTGCCTTGGGCTTTACCTTAATGCAGACAACTACTCGCAGCAGCGCAGTTCAGTAGAGAGCTGAGCTGTCAATGCGCAAGGAACTGCCCTGCCAAAATCTCTCACATTTTTGCTTCAATAGATTTGCATTCAACGAGCAAAAACCGCGCCGTGACAGGGAATCGAACCCTGGTCTCCTGCGTGACAGGCAGGAATACTAACCACTATACTATCACGACATGGATGAAATTTTCTGAATTATGATATAAATACATAACTGAAAGCCCATTTTTTGCCTTTTCCCGATGCGTCGTTGGCCGCGACGTTAAATAAGGCGCTGGGCCCGTTGCCACAAGGGACGCGGGTTCGAACCTCGGCCGAGACACTAGCCGGGTCCGGGACGGCACGCGCGGCGATGACGGCTTGGCGGCTGGCGATAGGCGAACTTATGAGTGGACGCTCCACTGAGCTCTTGTGCCCTCTTGGCGAGTCGAGTTGGTCCCACCCGAGCCCTGACCGTGGTGACACCGGCATGATACGGCGTTGGGAGGGGGACTGCAGCAAGGTGTACTTGCGTTTCCGTAACATGTAACACACACACACACACACACACGATGCGCCTTGGCGCCTCCCCTGTTTCTTGTGCCAGTGCCTGTGTTGTTGCTATGGCTGAAGGTGTGTGACGATGGGGCCCCATGTGCATCCGACCACCTTGCCACCCTGCTGCACTGTTCTGCTGAATCTATCTGAGTTGGGCGGCGTTGCATGCGGTGACCCCCCTTCGGGTGTACCGACGCCAGTCTCTGTAACCACCCTTTGGGTAATCACCGCCAGAGAGATGCGCCTGTTCACAAAAAAGAGCGAAATCGAAATTCGAAGCAGCGGCTACACTTGGGGCCTCCGCGCAAAGCCGCGGGCGGAGGCCAGCACTGGTGGTGACTTGCCGGCTGACGGCCATTCAGCCCCTTAGCCTTGAAAGCCTGTTCCCCACCCAAAGCAAAGCAAAGCCAGGTAGCTGTGCCGGAAAGCTGTGACAACGCCGCACGTCTGCTGCGCTCGCACACAGCTGTCAGGTAGGCTGCGCGTGCCCAGGCTGGAAGCATCTAGATTCCGCAACAAACGCCCTATGTGCCCTCCTGGGTAGCTGCGTTGCACTGCAGCTTGTCTGAGTGCAGGCTGCCCGGGCTGCAACCGCTGAGCTGGCTGCTGGGTTGTTGCGGCCGCTTGCGGTTGCTGATGCTTAGGTTGTGTTGCTGGCGCGACTTGTCTAGGCCAACCCTGCGCTCCTGTCGCCCTGCTGCTTTCTTGCTTTTTTTTGAATGTGTGTGTGTTACATTATAGTTTGTTTGTGGTCAATCACTGAACCGTCACATACCGTTATGCATGTAGGTGAGGGTGAGGGTGAGGGATGAAGGGTGAAAGGATAATCAGGGCAACATAAGGCATTGTAGGCGGGTGCGCAGGCAAGTGAACGCTAAGGGAGAGGGAGCGAAGGTGTGGGCACAGGAAGTCCGGGGTCCGCTGCTTCAAATTTCGATTTCGCTCTTTTTTGTGAACAGGCGCATCTCTCTTTGGGTGGTTACAGAGACTGGCGTCGGTACACCCGAAGGGGGGTCACCGCATGCAACGCCGCCCAACTCAGATAGATTCAGCAGAACAGTGCAGCAGGGTGGCAAGGTGGTCGGATGCACATGGGGCCCCATCGTCACACACCTTCAGCCATAGCAACAACACAGGCACTGGCACAAGAAACAGGGGAGGCGCCAAGGCGCATCGGGAAAAGGCAAAAAATGGGCTTTCAGTTATGTATTTATATCATAATTCAGAAAATTTCATCCATGTCGTGATAGTATAGTGGTTAGTATTCCTGCCTGTCACGCAGGAGACCAGGGTTCGATTCCCTGTCACGGCGCGGTTTTTGCTCGTTGAATGCAAATCTATTGAAGCAAAAATGTGAGAGATTTTGGCAGGGCAGTTCCTTGCGCATTGACAGCTCAGCTCTCTACTGAACTGCGCTGCTGCGAGTAGTTGTCTGCATTAAGGTAAAGCCCAAGGCAAAGTGCAGGCAAGCACTTCCCCGAGCGAGTGTGGTGTGTGTTGGTGGGGCGCAGTGGCACGGTTGCACATTGGTTGTGCAAACACCGCCAACGCCGCCACGCTACCAGCTGCACACTGACGCTGGTTGTACATGAATGGTGGACGCTGGTGGCCAGTGAATTAAGGCCAGGCCTTGCGAAGCCCGCGCACAGCTGCAATGAATGGAGCAAATGGTTGGCAACCTGCACAGCGCAACACATGAAGGTGTCATCTCAACGGCACTGCAAGAAATGCGATATGAGCGGATCTTGCTTGCCCACAGCAAGCACACGCTGCTGTAATTAATTCACCCCCCAGACAGGCGGCGGCGGGCGGGCGGTGGCGGGGCGGGTCTTGTGCGCTCTTTCGAGCTTGCAGCTTGCAACACCTCACTTGCAGCTTACAGTCCGTCATTGCGATGGCTTCGGTATTGCGTTTGCCGGGAGTGCGTTCACATCGGCGAGCAGCGCTGCAGTGTGGCGCCCGCTGGTGGGCCACTGGTGCATATCACCGTGATTGAGCGGTCACAGTCGCATAGGCAGCTGATTCCATCCCAATGGTCTGTGCCCGCATGCAAACCACACAGCATGAATTTCCAAACCTGGGCTCCGCGCCCAGCTCGATCATTTGCATCCCTCTGGGACGTCAGCTGATACCGCCGATACACTCAACTGGCTGACTTTGTGGCGGAAGTGCTGTAGCTGAATGGGGGCTGCCTCCAGCACTCACAAGGCGCCGAAGGCGCCACAGAAGAAGCGAGTATGCATAATTGGAGGCGGCGTGGCAGGTGCGCGGCTGAGCAGACTGATTGGGTTGCCGGCGCCCTGCCTGCATCGCCGCCTCATTTCTTGCTGCTCTGGTTTGCACCCCGCGCAGGCATGGCCTGTGCCTGGAGCCTTTCCCGCTACCCAGAGAGTTTTGACGTGGAGGTGGTTGAGAGCTTACCCGAGACGGGCGGTGTGGCCTCCACGTGTGCTGTCAGCACAGGTGCAAGCTGCTGCGGCGCATTCGCATGCCTCCTGCCTGTCCTGTGCTGTGCTCAGCAAAAAACATGTGTTGCTTGCCACCCAGCCTCCCTCCCACCCCTTTCACACCCTCTTCAGGTGAGGAGATAAACGATCAGGTGCAGGGTGGCGCTCCCTCGTATCGCAACAACCTGCTCTTCTTCAAGGCAAGGCCGCTGAGGGGGAAGGGGGCCGGTGAACGGGCAGACGCTGCTGGGCTGGCGGCAGACTGCAAGCAACGACAGCAGCCAGGCATGGCACTGGGCCGGTTCGTAGCAGCTTGATGCAGCCACGACCGCCATGCATGCTGCAGGAGTTTGGTTTTGAGCCGCACCCGGTGCAGTTTCGCATTGCCTTTGGCAGGGGGGAGGCGGCATGGACAAACCACAGGTGGGTGGGTGTGGTGGTGGGTGGGCTTGGATTGAGAGGGTGGCAGAGCAGGGGTTCGGTCATTGTATATGTTTCATGGCAGCAACTGCATCACATCCCTTGCCCGGCTGCTGACAGAGCTGACGCAGCTCTGTCAGCTCTGTCAGCAGCCGGAGGATGGAGCCGGCAGGAGCGGCAAGTGTACATCTGCCTGCCTGCCTGCCTGCCTGCCTGCCTATGTGCCAGCCTGCCTGCTCACCTGCTTGCGTCCCCCCCCCCCCACCCCCCCTCCCCCCCTTGCAGCGACTCAGCGCTGGTGCGGCGGCTGCAGCCCGACATCGCGCGCTTTGGCCGCCTGCTGCGCTGGGTGCACCGCCTCGAGCCGCTGTTCATCTTCGTACCAATCGACCGAGTGAGTGGCGACACCAGTGTGCTTGCGCCTGCCTCCGCGAAGTGTCAATGGCCTTGCCTGCCTGCTTGGCCTGCTTGGCTGTTAATGCTTGCCCGCACTGCATTTCTGGCACCTCTGCAGCTGCTGCGCCTGCTTCGTTTCAGTGAGGCCTTTCGCACGGAGATGGTGCTGCCCCTGGTGGCGCTGTTCTTTGGCACAGGCAACCAGGTGCGTGGCGGTTGCAGGGGGGCTGTGACACGCACCCTGCTGGTCGTGACAAATGAAGGGTCCCTGGTGCGGACAGACGATGCATAGGGCGCATTCTTGCCTGCATGCCCTGGATTAGCCACGCATGATGTCAGGTGCACGGCAGCTCTTGGCTGTGCTGTGCATCCCCTCCCTGACCTGGCCGCCCCTTGCCCGCCTCCCCTCACCAGACCCCCCATGTCAGTGCCGCCGTCATTGCCAGGGTCTTCCAGGACCCCCAGCTGAGGTGAGGCGAGTGCTGTGAGTGTGACCTTGGGGGCAGCAAGGCCAGGCAGTGCATGGTCAGCTTGCGGAGGCTCTCCTCTCCTCACATTCACCTTGCCCCCCACCCCACCCCACCCCTCAGGCTGTTTGAGTATTCCCCCCAGCGGCTGCTGGACCAGGTGCCCACCATGTTTGCCTTCCCCCGGCTGGGCGAGGTGTTTGCAGCCATTGCGGCGGCACTGCCCAGCGTGCGCACAGGTGCGGGGCAGAGGCTGGCGGCACGGGCTGCCTGAAGGGTTTCATTTGAGATGTAATGAATGTAGAAAGCACTACATACAATATGCAATCAGCATGTGGCTCTTGCTTCTCTGAAAGCAAGAAAGCTGCCTGCCACGCCCCCCTGCATTGCTTGGCCTGCCTGGCGGCTGAACTGGCTGCTGTGAGCGCCTGCTGGCTTGCAAATTCGCGTGGCACAACTGTTCAGTTGTGGTATGGCGCTGCTGCTTGGCTGTTTCTGGCGCAGGTGTGCGAGTGGAGGGGGTGCAGCGCAGCGCTGGCGGCGTGACGGTGACTGATGCCAGCGGGGCCAGCAAGCAGGCGAGTGTGCCTGGTTTGCTTTTTGATGCAGCCTTCAGTGTGTGTGTGTGTGTGCGCGTGTTCCGCCTGCCACTCCCTGTTGCCAGCCGCCCCTGGTGCACCTCTTCCATTCAGCCCGCTCAGCGCCGTTGACCTCCCCATGCATAACCTGCCCCTCGCGCCAAAGCCACCCACCCACCCAGCCACCCACCCACACAATTCACCACCCACCTGTCTGTCTGCAGTATGATGAGGTCGTGTTCGCCTGCGGTGCTGAGGAGGCAAGGCGCCTGCTGGGCAGTGGTGCATCCAGGTGGGTGGGTGGGTGGGGGGCGAAGTGGGGGGCCACTGCCTGCCCTCTCGGGCAGGCTGCGTTTAGGCAGCAAGACATGGGTGAAGCTGTGGAGAAGGTCGTATGTTGGTTGTGCTGACTCCGCCGTATGTGGTGAGGTGCATTGCTGAGAAGCTGGACATGGGGCTAGGCCTGGCCCCACTTCTGCCACGCTCAGCGCCGCCAGCCGTCACCCTCCCCACTCTGCCACCGCACAGGCTGGAGGCTGCCCTGCTGCCGCGCGTCACTTACTTCAACGACTTGATAGTCACACACAGGGATGAGGCATACATGGAGAGGTGAGGAGAGGGTGGAAAGAGGGGGGCAAAGGGGGGCGGCGTGAGGGGAGGCAAGCAGAGGGGAGGGCGGATGAGTGGTGGCTTTGCCAAGGCACAGGTGTTGCCAGAGTGGCGGTGCATATGACCCGACACGCGTACGCGACCCGGCAATGCCCCAATCCGCTGCCTGTCGCCTGTCTCTGCAGGCACTACGAGTTTGTACCGCAGCAGCGAGACATGTACTTTGTGCGCACTGATCCAAACGACAAGTGAGTGGGTGGCCTTTGTGTGTGTGTGTGTGTGTGTGTGTGGTGGGGGTGGGGGGGGGGGGGGACAGGCGACAGGGCGCTGCCTGGCATGAGGGCTCATGGCTTTGTCAGCAGCGGGTTATTGGCAGTGTGGGAGGGACGGGGCTGTGAAGCGAGCCTGCTGGCAGTGGCTGGCAGGGCGGCTTTGGGGGCTGGCTCACCTGCGCCTCACCGCCCGCATCTCGCCCCTGGGCTGCACCCTGCCGCCCTGTCCCTTGGCGCAGGCAGCGCATAGAGATGAGCTTCAACCTGACCATGTACCAGCCGCACCTGCAGGGTGGGTGTAGGGGTCAGGGGTGGGCTGGTGGCTGGGTGTGCCTGTGCACAACGGTGCAGTAGGGACGTGTGGTGAGGGCTGGCAGGCGGCTCATCGCACTGCGCTGCGGCCGTAGGCTGTGTGTGTGCAGGCCTCTGCTGTGCTGCCAGCTGCTTGCTCCGTCGCTTTCTGCTGCTGTCACACACACAACCACCCCTCTGTTCATATACACACACACACACACACACACACACACCTGTGCGCACACCCTTACCCCCCCCAGGCTCCCCCCCCATCTACCAGTCCATCTTCCTGGATGACAGCCACAGCGGCGGGTGGACCGTGGGGGCAATCGACAAGGTGTGTGTGTGGGCAGGACGACTGCAGCGGTGGCGGTGCGGGTGGTCTCTCGAACTGGTGGCTGCAGCAAACCGGTGGCAGGGGTGTGTGCAGAGGCCTGCAACACAGGCACCAGCGCCGTGGTATGATGCGGGCCCTGCTGCTGCAGCACCGACCTGCACAAGCAGCGGGTGGGCGGCCTGCACCAGGCATGCCGCCTGCTTACAGGCAGTGCCAGCTGCTCTCACTGCCTGGGGGCATGCATGCACCGCCACCCGGCGTCTCTTTGACGCACGCCCGCCACCCCACCCGCCACCCAGCGCTTCCCCTCTTCGACCACCGGCCACCTCTTCCGCCCCCTCCCCCTGCAGGCCAAGGTGCTGAAGACACGCATGACCCGGCAGTTTGCTCACACCTGGAAGCACTTTGCCACCTGGGTGCCCTTTGTGAGTGCGGTGGGGGAGGGCGGGGGGATGGATTAGGGCGGCTCATGCTGCTGTCGGGTTGAATGGCCGCTACTGCTTGCACCTTCCTCCCGGCAGTGGCTGGTGTGGCAGCGCCGTCCAGCGCAATAAGCGGCAGCTTTTCAGCAGCTGTGTTCAGCTCAGCCTACAGGGTGCTTGCTGCCTGTCTCTCACAGTCAACACACACTCACACACGTGCCTGTTCCCCCGCCCACCCTCCCCCCCCACAGGTCCAGTTCCTGCAGGGCCGGCGCCACACCTGGTTTGCTGGTGGCTACACGCTGTTTAACACACACGAGATAGCAACCATGAGCGGTGAGAAGTAGGAGGAGGAAGACGGGGGGGGGGGGAGGACGGGACAAAGGCAATGAGCAGCGATGCAAGGGGCTGTATCGTGACTGATCTGGCGGCTGAGGTGTGATGTTTGAAGCACTGCCTCTTTCCCTCTCACATCCCTCTGCCATCATCCCGCAGGCCTGGCTGTGGCTGACAGGCTGGGGGCCCCCTACCCTTTTGCCCACGACAAACTGGCTGAGCAGCAGGTGTGTGTGTTTGAGTGTGGGGGGGGGCTAGGAAGGGCTGCCTGCTTGCCTGGTGGCTGCTGCCCCGGCGTGATGGCGGCTGACGCCTGCCTGCATGCATGCATGCATGCATGGTCGTCCCACCGCCTTCCCCCCCATGCGCTGTCTCAGGCATGTTAGCCTTCACTGAAACCTCCTGTTTGCCGCTGCAGTTTGACTCTTTCATGAAAGTCGCGCACGGCCTCTTTGTGCGCCGCGCACCCGCCGTGCCACAGCAGGGGCAGGGGCAGGGGCCGCCAGTCACTGTGACAAGCAAGAAGGCCGCTTGAACCCTCACAATAAGCTGACATCGCATGAGGCCCGCGTCTGTGCTAGCGGCTCGGCATGTAACAACAGCAGTCCGGCCAGGCCTCCAATTCACAATTGAAGTGTTTCATATCCCTTCATTCTTTGCATGTTTAAGCATTGGCAGCCTCTGATAGCCCCTCCGCTGCCTGTAACTGTAACTGTGTTACACTTAAGCCTGTAGATTTGGTGGTCAGGCGGTTAAGGCCAAGTGGCAAAAGGTGCAGCAGGGCTGCTAGCTGGGCGCCGCCGCTGCTGCCGCCGCTGCTGCTTGGTCAAGTGCCTGCTGCAGCAGCCCCTGCACTTCCTTGCTGCGCAGCTTTGCGGCCTCCACGCACTGCTGCACGCGCTGCTGGCTGGCGGTGACTGATCCACCGGCTTTGTAGAATCCTGGGAGGAGGGTTGGCACGAGGCAAATGGGCGGTCGGTGAGGCGTGCTTGGATGACATGCGCCAGACTGTGTGTGTGGGGGTGTGTGCGTGTGTTGCCAGCAGCACATTTGTGCGCGCTGCAGCCCCACGCGCCTCACCATAGCTCCACAGCAGCAATTCCACCCACAACAGCATGCGACCATCCACACCGCGGCACAAGGAACAGACGCACTGCAACCGCACTGCTGCACGGCCAGCCAGCCACACCCACCCAGTATGCCGCCCTCAGCATCCACAGTGGCCGTCAGCTGCGCCTCCAGCAGCGCCTCCTCCTCGGCTGTGGGGTCAACCAGCAGCCTTCCCAAGTACACACCACACGTCAGGCTGACCGGCTGGCAGCCCAGCGACAGCCGCCGCAGCTGAGGCGAGCCGGGCACCGCTGCTGCTGCTGCTGCCGCCGCTGCCGCCCCCGCATCTGGCACTGCCGCCTTCTGGATGTTGCCTGCATCATCCAGCGTGACCGCATGCAGCTGCAGGCTGGACAGGGCCGCCAGCACTGCCAGCAAGCACGCGTCTTGCAGAGAACCGTCTGAAGCGGCGGCAGGAGGGTGGGTAGGAGGGTGGGCAGGAGGGCGGTGGTCAGCAGGTGTGTGTGGGAGCGGGTGCGTAGGCAGCATGCAGTAGGTGCTCAACGAGGCACGGGGGCAGGAAGGAAGGAAGGGTAGAAGATGTGCTTGCTACGTGCTTGGATGGCAAGAGCAGGAGCAAGGCACATGAAGGATGGCATTGGTGTGTGTGGGGTGTGTGTGGTGTGTGGGAGAGAGTGTGTCTGGGATCCCACGCCTGCCCGGCAGCCAGCAGGCAGCTGCCGGGCACAGCGACGCGTTACCCAATCCGCTCTGGGCTGGCTGTAAGTGTTGCGCACTGCCATGGCGGGCGGCAGGCGAACGACTCTAGTTGACCGCCGGGTGCTGGCTGTGGCTGGCTGGGGGGGTGAGTGAAATCGGTGGCTGGAGTGCAGGTGCGGTGCTGTGTAAGAGAGGGCGGTGGAGAGGGGTGCGAACACTGGTGCAGCATGACCGTAGGTGGGACTACGTGGGGCATGGCTGGAAACCATCAAAGCACCTTGACCACACCCCTGTTGCACACGACAGCCCCATATAACACCACGCACACCCACCACCCCAGCCAGTCACCCACCCACCCGCATCAAGCACATACACATCCACGTACAGCGCCCAGGCAGCCTTGCCGGGGTCTATGCACAGCTGGCGGCGGTCCACCACACCCGCCCCCTCCAGCAGCCCCTCCAGCTGCTCGGTCAGCAGCGCTGCAGCCTCGGAGGGGCGCCCGGGTCTCGCGCTGGAGCAGCACAGGGGGGCCAGCTCGACCTACTTGGGGAGGGGGGGAGGGGCGAGGATGGCAGTGCGGTGTTTAACTTTACCATCGAACCTTTCTAGCTTGATCGAGTCGACATTGACCCTCAACAGCAATGTTTGCAGATGGGCGAGCTGCTGTCCAGGCGTCACCAGGGCAGCCGTAACGGCATACTGCACCCAAGTGGTGGGCATATGCGCTGTGTGCCAAGGCGCTCAGATGGGCCCCCCACCTGAAGTGTGAGCCGCCCTTCGTCGGGCGCGTCCGCTACAGCTGGCATCACCTCACACTTCACCCCAGCCAGCACCGTCGTGCTGCCTATCTTCACCAGCGCTGAGGCATCAGCAGTGGAGACAACACCCAGGCCGATGGAGGTGGCCCTGCACACGCAGAGCGAAAGCAGGAGCGGTGCTGGAGTCGGCATCGAGAGCGGCGGCAGCGGCGGCGGCAGTAAACCACGCACAACCGCCACCGTCATCCGGCACGCTGACTGTCACCTCCGCAGGCAGGGCCACGGCACGGACCTGGCCAGAGACAGGGGTCGGCCATCGGGCCTCACGCCCTGCTCGATGAACTTGGTGAGGTACTTGTCGGGATACAAGCGCTGAAACGCGTCTGCTTGCAGCATGCTGCAGTGCCGCCCCGATTTCAGGCGATCAACACGGGCCCAAACGTGGACTGCAGCACGATGGAGTGTCACGGCGGTATGCGCAAAAGCAATGTGGCAGCGCAGGAGGGCCTGCAAGCACTAAAGGGCGGCGGCGCACGGCGGGCAAAGCGGCTCGGCGCACACGTCCACTCCTCTCCATCCCCTAACTCGCCAACCCGCTTGTGATGGTCACATGGGCAAGGTGTACAACAGGAGCAGCGGGAGGAGGAGCAACATGTGAGAAGAGAAACGGAAGAGGAACGCGTGTTTGTGTTCCCGCCAAGCGATTGCGACAGGATGGGGAAACTTGGCCATGTGCCGGTGCGCAGGTCAGTCCCAGTACTTGACGGTGCCGTCCCAGGAGCAGGTGGCAACCTTGGAGGTCTCGTGAGGGTGCCACTCGCAGCCCATGAGCACCTGATCGTGGCACCGCATGGACCGCACAATCTGCAGGTGTGCAGTGCGAAGGACAAGGGACGTGGAGCGGCCATGTTGCACGAGAGGCAACAAGGGTGGAGGAAACGCAGCACCGGCAGAGGCCAGCCATTGCATCGCGACCACTGCCCCGCACATTCCAAGCCAGGCAGCCCAACCTGTGCCATCGCAATGGCCCTCACCTTTGTTGTTTTCCAGTCCCAAACAAACAGCCTGCCCTCCCCGTCCCCGCTCATCACAAAGCGCGAGTCCCAGGAGAACGCCACCTGACACGCATAGCCTGCAGGGGTGGTGGAAGCAAGGAGGAGGGGGATCAGGAGCTGGTATGGCAGCAGGTGAGGGGCCGCAGAGCAATCACAGGGGAGGCACAGGGGCGCAGCGCAGGGCAAGCGGCGAGACACAAAAAACAGCGCCCACCAATCCCACCACCCGACAGCAGCACTGAGAGCAGCGCCAAGGTTACACAAGGAGACGACAGCAGCAGCCCCACAAGAGCCTGCCTCTCCACCCAGGCAGCCAGCCAGGCAGGCACCCACCCGCCACCAGGTGCCCCTTGAACGTCTTCTTCTTGTTCGGCTTCAGCCGGTCGGCGCTGTAGGTCACAACTGCAAGCGCGGGAAGGGCAGGGGGCAGGGAGAGGGTTCGAAGCAGGGTGAGGCAGCGGCGGAAGCCGGTGTGGCGGGCACAGGCAGACAGACCGGCAGCCCCGCTCTGCGCTCTTCTGCACCACCTGCCCGCCAGGTGCCTGCCGCCGCTGATGCGGCCCCAGCCCGCAGCCCCCCTCCTGCCCACTCACTCTGGTTGTCCATCGACTGCCCCACCCACCACTTGTTGTTGGGGCTGGTGGTGGCGTAGGAGATGGCATGCATTGCGGGGTCTGCGGTGGGTTGGTGCATTGGTGGTGGTGGTGGGTTCACAATGTGTGAAGAGGCGGGTGGGTTGGAAGGAGGGAGCGGAGGGAGAGGGGAGCGGGAAGCGGTGGTGTCAGTTCCAAGCCAGGAGGCAGTCAGAAAAGCAGCGCCAGCAGCAGCTCCAGCACAGTCAGCGGCAGCAGCAAAAGCACGGCCGTGGGAAGGGCAGGCTGCACCAGGTGCAGTGGCCAGCAGCCTGCTGGTGTGTCACACGCACCCGCAATGTACTTTGCCTGGGCCTGAATGCCGTACTCCCACATGCGAATGGTCTTGTCGTCTGCGAGCGGAAGCGTTGTCGGGGATGCAGCGCAGTGGTGCGGGTGTGTGGATTGGGAGAAGGGGCTAAGCGGGTGGCGGCGAGGCAGGCAGGCAGGCAGGCAAGTCTCAGGCAGTCAAGGTGAGAGGGGGGCTGCAACCAAACACCAGCCCATCACAACACCTGCGCTGGCCCCCTCCCCCCCCCCCCCCACACACACACACACACACACACACACACACACACACACACACACACACACGCATCGAACACACATAATCAAGCACAACCCCTCCACCACTACCAGTGCCACCCCTGCACCCCCCACCCACCCGAGGTAGACACAAACCGCCTGTTCTGGTCGATGAAGGTGACCGTGTTGACCGCCGCAAGGTGGTAGTCGTAGCTCTGCACCATGTCGCCGCTCTCCAGGTCCCACTGGCAAATCTTCTTGTCCTGAGTGCCGGCCATCACGATGTGCTGCTCCTCGGGGTGAAGCCGCACGCAGTAACTCATCTTGCCCTCCGCCACGGTGCTGCAGGGAGGGGTGGAGGTGAGGGCAAGGCAGGGAGTGGTGGTGAAAGACCGGCGGGCGGTGCTGCCGCTCGAGGACTGGCAGTACAGGCAGCGCAGGCAAACACCGCTTGCTGCCCCAACGTCAAGAGCTGCCTTCACTGCAACCATACCATGCCACAATGACCCAGCCGCGCAAAAGCACTACAATCATGTGTATGTAAGCCATACAGGAGTCGGCCCCCCCTCACAGCAGCCGCACATGCACGACACACGCTCACTTGATGATCCTCCCCGTTTCTGTGTCCCAGTAGCGGATCTTCTTGTCGTATCCTGTTGACAGGAAGCGGCGGCCGTCGTTGGAGAACCAGATGTCCTTGACTCCCTGTGGCGAGTGATTGAGGGGGGGGAGGGGGGTAGAGGACAAGGGTTCAGGTGGAATCAGAATATGATAGAGGCGGGAGGTGGTGTGTGCTGTCGGAGACTGTGGACTTGCAGGAACGAAGGCCGTGCAGCAACAGC
The DNA here is from genome assembly GCA_023343905.1 of Chlorella vulgaris. Lineage (NCBI taxonomy): Eukaryota > Viridiplantae > Chlorophyta > Trebouxiophyceae > Chlorellales > Chlorellaceae > Chlorella > Chlorella vulgaris. The sequence continues at coordinate 2,523,680 of SIDB01000012.1, read as the reverse complement.
AGCAGCAGCAGCAGCAGCAGCAGCAGCAGCAGCAGCAGTAGCAGCAGGGGACACGCCACAGCCAGCCGCCATCATCAACAAGCCAGTTCCATTGCAAAGCGCCCGTGTCTCACACACATTATGGCTTTGTGGCTTCCCCCCCCCCCCCCCCCCCCCCCCCCCCCCCCCCCCACAAACCACGCACACACACACACACACACACACACTACCCACCCACACCCACCCACACCTTTGTGTGGCCTGTGTACGTGCGCATGCACTTCTTGTGGCTGACCACATCCCAGATCTTGATCTGACCATCCAGGCCCGCAGACAGCAGCAGGTGGCCGGTGGTGGGGAAGAAGCTGCGAGGTGCGGGCAGGGAGGGGAACAGGGAGGAGACGGTGATGTGATGCTGGGGCAGGCATACAGCTGTCAGCGGGCCCATGTGCAGCAGGCTTGATGGGCGTGACAAGCCAGCAGCTGCTGCAGCAAAAACTGCTGCATTCCGCTCAACGCAGGCCTGCCCTCGGGCAAGACACTGCATCACCCTACACAGCCAGCCAGCCAGCCAGCCAGCCAGCCAGCCAGCCACGCACCGTATCGCGTTGACCCCCTTGCTGTGCCCACTCCACGTGTGCACGTGCCGCTTGGGCAGGAAGCACTGCTCCGCGTCGCGGCGGGACAGCGCGTCCTTGGGGGCCTCAATCCAGGAGCGGCCTGTGAGGAAGTGAGGGTGTGTGGTGGAGGGGGGGGGGGGGGGGGGGGGGGGGGGAGGTGTCAGCTGGTGTGGGTACTGATGGAGGCTGCAGCACGTGGTGACGACAGCCAGGCCCGTCGTTGGTGTGTGCGGTGTGGACACACACACACACAAACACGCACTGCACCCCCTCCCCACACACAGCGCACCCTGGTAGTCGTGCTCCTCCTTGCCGTGGAAGGTGGTGTGCTCGCTGACCTCCACCTCCTTGCCGGCCTTCTCGGCGCGCTCGGCATTGTACTGCGGGGGGATGGATGGAGGGGGAGCAGTGGGTGGGTGGGGGGCAGGCTGCGGTGCGGTGCACCAGTGAGGGCAGTACACCAGCGAGAGCAGTACACCCGCAAGCTGTAGTACACGAGGCAGGCCAAGGGCGACAGCAGCCATGAGCGCAGTGCCGCCCCTCGCCACGCGCTGCATCAGCTCACATTCGTCCCACCGGCTGTGCCGCCAATGCTGCCGCCACACACAGCTGCGCCACGCCACCAGCTGCAGCGCCAAGCCACCCACCCAGCCTTCCCGCCTCCCATCCTTTCCACTCACCCTCCTTGTCCCACGCCTCCCATCACACCCTGCCTGCCGCCCAACCGGGTCCCACCCCGTCCCGCGCCGCCCCTGCACACCCACCCACCTGCGCCATGTACTCCGCTTGCTCCTCAGTGAGGGCCACCGCCTCCACAGCCTTGTCAGCCCAGGGCTGCCTGGACCGCAGCGCAAAGGGCTGCAGGCACAGGAGCAGCACAGAGGCAGGCAGCAGCGACATGTGATGACGGTGGCAGTAATCCCAAAGAGCCGGCAGCTGTGACACTGACGACTCCGCTCGCCAGCAGGCTCAAGCCTGCTAGCTCAGCAGCACAGCACAGCAGCAGGCCAAAGGGCCAGCAGAGGATGGGGCTTGGCGGCACACCTGAGAGGGGTCAAAGGGCTGCTGCGCCTGCTGCTGCTGCTGCTTTGCTGTCTTCTGCCGCTTGGCCGCCTGCTTGCCGCTGGCCGCCGCCGCTGCTGCTGGGAAGTCCTCTGGCCCTGCCTTGCCCGACACAATGTCCCTGTGCACCACAAGGCCAGTGCCGGCAGGGTTGTGCGCCACGCCGTGCCTGCAGGCCACAGCAGGCCAGCAGGACAGTTTGCCGCACGTGTGGGCAGCTGGGAGCGATGCCAGCAGTGGCAACAGCGGGGCTGGCGGTGGCTTGGCAGGCTTGGGCCAGCACAGCAGGCACACAACAAAGTGCAGCAATGCGCCGCCTGCTGCAGCGGCCATGGCAGAGTGTTTTAAAACAGGTGTGAGCCACAACCCATGTGCCCGCACCACTCACGCGTGGAAGGTGTTGTACTCGTCGTCAAAGCAGTAGCTGCTCAGGTTGGCATCCTCAACATGACCCGAACGATGGTTGCGCAGCCCTGCAGCAGCGGCAGTGCGGCCCGTTCCCGTGACAGGGTGCTCGGTACAGCTGACAGCAGCTTGCCGCAGTAAGTCAGGATGCTCTGGGAGGCCACGCCAGGAGCTGCCGCGCCAAAGCATTCGGCATCAGCAGCAGCCGCTCTAAATGAATCGGCTGAGGCATCCATCTGAAAATAAGCAGCGGCAGCAGGCGGCAAGCACGGTACACAAGCAGCTGCACCTACCCTGCAGCAGGTCCTTTTGGTTGGCGTGCAGCGGTCCCACCACGGGTGCGTGCATCTGCTCCACAGGCAGGTTGTACATCACTTTCCGTGCAGCCGCAGCTGCAACAAACACGTGTGTGCAAGGCAGCCAAAATCACACGTTGGCAAAGCTCCAACCACTGACCAAACGACAGTGCTTGCACATGCCATTATATGCTGCATTCTCAGCCTCAAAAGCAGTAGCAGCAGCAGCAGCAGCAGCAGCAGCAGCGGCAGCAAAGAACGCAGCAGAATAGAGGCGGCGGTGGGCAGCGGCGACGCACGTTGCAGGTGCAAGGCCTGGCCAACCGGCACCGCCTGGCCCTTGACCAGCTGCAGGCCCGCCACCTCCACTTCTGGAGCCGCCGAGACAGCCACATCCAGCAGCTTTACAGGCTCGTGGGGTGACGAGGGCCCGCCATCCTCACCGCTGCACAGCACCGGTGCATGAGATTGTAGATCAAGCTTATGACAGCGCAGCGTAGGCCCAGGCCGCGACAAGCGGGGCGATGGAACAGGCAGGCCGGCTGCACCTGTCGTAAGCGGCCAGCAGCTCCATCAAGCCCACACTGGGCTGGCACTTCTAGGCTGCCGTCCAAAGAGCCGTGCGGCGAGTTGCGAGAGGCGGGGTGCAACAGCGGCGTTAACTGATTGTGGGTGCGATCTGCAAACTGTGGACAGGCGTGCAGCGTGAATCCAGCAAAATTGGGTTGGCCTGCTGTGCTTGCTGCGTGCCACGCGGCAGTTCCTTGGTGAAATTGCCGCTTGCAGCCTTGCAAAGCGTGCACTAGCATCGCAGATTGAATGGGCGCGGCTTCGGATTGCAAATTAAATCGGCAGGGTATTAACTTCTAAGCCGCTTGCACCACAGCTCCTCCAGAGCATGTGAGTGTGGCCTCGTGATTGTGCCAAAGATCGATTCATACCGCGCAAACGGGGATGGCTGCCGCTGCCCCCGCACTCCGCCGGCAAGGCGTCGTATGGTGCTGGATTTACATGCATCCACTCACAACAAACATCCTTGCCTGCTGCTAGGCACAGGATGGACACATTGCTGCCAAGCAACGAGGCAGCATGTGCAGGCGCACACCCTGTAGCCCAGGATGCGGCTGTGCAGGGGCATGAGCAACAACAGCATGTCTCGCAGGCGGAATCGGAGGAGCATGAGCAGCTTGGGTATTTCCTGGCGCTGGGTGAAGACAACCTGCTGGCGAGTGGATGGATGAGCCGGGAGGACAGCAGCCAGGGTGCTGTTGATGATCTCTCAACACACAACGCAACACATGCCTGCAAGCACCAACAAATGTTACCACCTGCCGCTGGTGCTGCAGGTGGCCCTGGACTGGACCAGCGGGGAGCAGCTGGCGTGCTTTACTCTAGACAGCCCCGAGCAGGCTGCAGATTCAGACTTCCTTTCTTTTGTGCGCCTGTCGATGCGGCAAGCGCTGGGGCCGGCCTGGCCAAGCAGCAACACTTCAGCAAACAGCCCGGAACTGTTGCAGCACAGCAGTCAGCCAGTGCCGCCCGATCGGCACTCAGATGCGCAGCTGCCAGCTCACGCCTTTACCGAGCGTGGCTACCCAGCAGCAGCACTTGAGCCTGACTGGGTACTGGCAGCAGCTTTGCAACTGGAGGAGGATGCAGGCTGGGCTGCTGCAGAGGCAGCCAGGGATGAAGAAGCAGCCGTGGCTGCCACACGACAAGCCCTGCTGCTGTCGCAGGCTGACGAGCAACTGGCGCGGCAGTGGCAGCAGGACGAGGATGCGGGGTTGGCGGCGGCATTGGGCGCTCAGCAGCGGAGGGAGCAGGAAGCAATGACAGCAGCGGTGGCTGCTCGGAGCGGCGGTGTCTGGTCGCGTCTACACTCGAAAGCGCCGACAAGTGCTGCTGCCCTGCCACCGCCTACACTGCCTGCGCAGCCTCACAGCACCTACAGCATGAGGATGAGGGGTGCCTCTGCTGCTGCACACCCCCCACCCTCACCTGACCCCTTCCCCGCCCTTCACGCATCAACAGCAGCGCCAGCAGCCAGCAGCGGCGGCAGCAGCCTATCCACGTTGCTGCGCAGCCAGCATCGCTCCGCCGGCATGGCAGCGCTGGAGCAGCGCAGCTGTGGCACTCACCTGCGGCACCGCTCCTCCTCACCTGCGCACTCGCCGCAACGGTTGCGACCGCTGGGGCGTGGGCCGCCGCCGCTGTCGCCTGGGAGTGCCAGCTGGACGGCAGGGACCGAGGGAGGAGGCACTGGCGTTGACCCTGCTGCTGAAGCTGTTGGTGGCTACCTGGCGCCGCTGCAGCTGGCTGCTGGTCTGCGGTTGCATGAAGATGACTTGCATTACCAGCTGCTGCTCAAGGCAGGTGGAGCGGAGCAGCGCGGGGCTGGGACCAGGCTGTGCTTAATTGCCATGTGCAGCTGTTGGGTGGCATGGCACTGACCGGCAGTTACCACACACTGGCATGGCCCTGACGCGTCCCAACCGCCTGTGCAGGACGACACCGTGTCCGCAGCCGCCAAAGCTGCCGCCGAGGCCTATGCACAACGTGCAGAGGTGGCTGCGGCGGCGGGCGGCGCGCCCGCATCCACCGCAGCGATGCGCAGCATGATTGACGCGGCGGCGCGCAGCAGGAGCGGCAGCCGGCCTGGCTCCGCGGCGGCGATTCGTGGCGGCGGCGGGGGCCTTGGGCAGGCAGAGGCGGCTGCAGTGGGCATGTCACAGCCTGCTGACGCTGCTGCTGCTGCTCTAGAGGAGGAGGAGGAGGAGCAGGTGCAGGTCCGGCCCGTGGACACCAAGAGCCTGCGGCGGCTGATGGACGACATGCGCTCGCGTGGCTGGCAGGTGCGTGCGGCCACAACACACCAAAGCATACCAGTGGGGGACGGTGGAGATGCAAGCCGCGGCTCCGATAAGGCGGCTGCACACAGGCCAAGGCATGGCCACTGCTCCCCTTCACCTAAGTGTTGGTACAAGCCTGGAAGGCGGGCGCACACACCACCTCACAGCTGTTGCTGGCTGCCACCGCTGCTCTCTCCCTCCTCCTCCTCCCCTCTGCAGTTCATGCCAGAGGTGTCCAGCGGCCACCTGCGCTGCCAGCGCACCTTCCCCGACCTGCCTGGCAAGCAGGTGTACTTCCTGTGCTGCACACCCAGCGGTGGGTGAGCTGGCGGCGCTGTTGCATGGCAGCCAACTTGCCGATTAAGTGCTCGGTTGCAGCGCCCCGGTGTAGTCACTGCTTCTCGCGGCTGCCTGCTTGAGTGCAGATGTCAACTACATCTGGAACGTGGCTGCCGCTGTCAAGCGCTTTGACAGGCAGTACCTCGAGATGAAGAAAGTGGCTGCGGCTGCTGCCCAGCAAACTGATGGCACAGGGGTGGGCAGCAACGGCACCTTCAGCCGAGGGCGGCGGCAGCGCTGGAGCCGGAATGAGGGTTGAGGGTTGGGGGCTGCTGAGTTTGAGCATGGGTTGTGATGTGCACACAGCATCGAGTGATGTGACCGGACTGTGGCTGATGTGATCACAGCCTGAATGCGGGGCATTGCATTGCCGTTGAGGAACCCATGCACGCATCAGAGAAATCCTAGCATCGTGCCGGACTGTTACAGCAGCAACCACCTGATGGGACGTGGCCACGAGTGGTCTCGCTGCCAGCAGGGGCTGTGAGGCGGCAATGGCCGCAGCGGGTGGAACGAATGTGCAGGGAGGAGCGCGGCTGTGCAACAGGGTGGGGAGGAATCAGGATATCAAGTAAATCGGCGGCCAATCGGGGTGGGGGGACAGATGTGGGTGTGGAGTGTGTGGCATGCATGCGTTGCAGCCCCAGAGCGATAAAGTGAGTGAGCAAAATTTGGGTTGGTGGGCGCTGGCATCCCCCGGCGTCCGAGGCGCTGCTGGGAGCCCTGGAGCAGGGGCTGCGCAGAGCTGCCATGGACTGATAGGTTGTCAGCAGTTCAGGGGCTGAGTGCAGGTTAGAAGGACAGGTCATCAGCTGCGCCAAGGCTGCCCCCGCTGGGCACGAGGGCGGGAGATGGGGCGGCAGCGGGGCTGTACGCGTCACCGCCGACCTCTGGCAACGACTCGGGCGTGCAGTCCTCCACATAGCCCTCCAGCTCCTCGATGTTTCCCTGCACAGAGCATTAGTTGCATAGTGCACTAGGTCGGAGCTCGAACCTGTTTTTTCCATACTTTGGAGCCAGCTCTTGATGTAGCTAGGCACACAGGCGGTCAAGCGAGCAGTAAAGCAGTGCAGACAGGCAGTGGGTGTTACTTTGCCAGTGCAGCAGCAAATCAGGGGCGGATGGGCTCGGCAAGGCATGATGGTGGTGGCTGGCAGGACGACACGTGGGCAGGCACACAAGCATGGGCACAACACCACACAGCGTGTGCCGTAGCAGAGGGCAGCAGGGGGCTGCACCCACCAGCAGGAAAGATTCAGGGAGTTCGCCGGCGCTGGTCATGAGGCACCGCTCGCCGTCGGTTGAGTTGTTGGTGGAGTTAGAGGGGATCCAGCTGTGGCAGGGGTGGTGGTGGTGGTGCGGGGAGGCACACGGCCGACCTATCAGGACCAGGGCATGCTGCCAAATCTGCAGCAACCTGCCCAACCTACAACACAGCCCAGCGCACAGCGGCATGCAGCCCTGGCCCCCCTGCAGGCCTGCACAGTCTTTGCTCCCGCCACTGTGCCCCCTCATCTCCCTGCATCCCTCCCCCGCGGTCACCACGGCCTTCTTGCAAGCTGCCCCCACACCCCCCGCAGGCAGTGCAGCCACACAGGCGATGACAAGGTGATGACGCCCACCACACTCCTGCCACACACCTGACGGTCCAGTCCAGGTCCATGAAATCGACGTCAGTGAAGTTTGAATAAAGTGTGTCGGTCAGTGGTGGCAGCACACCTGCACACAGCACAGCACCGCACGACAGCTGCTCAGAGGACGGCTCAGCTTGGCACATGGCAGCCCGCAGAGGGCGGCGGCAGCAACATCTGGGGCAGGAGGCAGCGGCGGCTCGGAGCATGAGGCTGGCTGTCCGCTGCTCAGCTGGGCAGCACTGCATCGCAGCCAACCAGTGGCGCTGGCGGCTGCCGTTTACGGTGCGTGTGCACTGCAGCAGTGGTGAGTCGGCGCAGGCACTTTGGCCCACTGAGCTGTGTGTCCCGCTGCAGCGTGCGCTGCCGCCACTCACTCTCGTCAGGCACGTCTGGCTTGGGCAGGTGTGTGCCCACCTCCCACTGGCTCCAGTCCCCTCCGCTGCCGCTGCTGTGATCCTCCTCGCTGCCGCTCAGCAGGCGGGGCACCACCCGACCTGAGGGGGAGGGGCAGCAGGGAGTGAAGCATGCGGGTGGCTTGGTGGTTTGCCAGGGTGTATGCTGTCCGTGTCGGCAATTGGCCGACAGCAAACAGCCAGGGGTCCAAGCGGGGGCCCCACAGCACAGCAGGGGTACAAGCAGCGGCACAAGCAGCGGCACATGGGGGCTGCATCCAGCGAGAGTGTGAGTGTGAGTGTGAGTGTGAGCCAGCAGCGGCCTGCCACCCAACTAGCCCACCTGGGGGCCGTGTGAGATCGATGCCAGCCTCAGTGCCGGCTGCCACAGCCATTGGGTCGCTGGCGGCGCCTTCCAGTGTCAGCAGGTCCTGCAGCAGCTTCCGGGTGGCTGCCGCAGCACCCTGCAGGCCGCGCCGCCGCTGTACCGCTGGCAGGACGCCGTCGCCAGCGGCGGGTGCGGGTGCTTGACCTAGGCCGAACGTGGGTGCAGGTGCAGGCTCGGCTGCGGGGCCCAAAGCTGCTGGGGAGGGTGCTGCAGCGGCTGGGGCAGAGGCTGAGTCCTGGATGGCTGCTGGTGCGGGCGACAGCAGCACTGTGGGCGGAGCAGGCGGCTCTGGCACCGGCGTGAGTGTGAAGTCAAAGGGCGGTGAAGGCGGAGGGGAGGGGACCGGGGATGGCTGCACAACCACGACGTCCGGGGGTGGTGGCTCAAGCACAGGTGTGAGTGCAGGGGCGGGAGGCGCTCCAATGATCGGCACCGGCACTGGTGTCGGCGCCGGTGCTGGTGTCGGCGACGGTGCTGGTGTCGGTGAGGGCATTGGGCTTGGCGCTGGCACAGGTACGGGGGTGGGTACATCCGCAGATGTTGCGTCGGGGGCTGGTGCTGGCGCAGGGTTGAGAGTGGGAGAGGGCGCTGGCGCAGGGGAGAGGGTGGGTGATGGCGCTGGGGCAGGGGAGAGGGTGGGGGATGGCGATGGGGTTGGGCCGAGAGTGGGAGATGGCGCTGGGGAAGGCATGAGTGCAGGGACTGGGGCTGGCTCTGGTGCGGGTGAGGGCGCTGGGCCGGGGACTGGCGCCGGCTGTGGGGATGATGCGAGTGCGGGGGCCGGCGCAGGTGTGGGTGTGCCCTGCTGCTCAGCTGCCAGCAGCTCTTGGACCAGGGTTGCAGCCAGCTCAGTTTCGCTGCCGCTCAGCGCTGCGGGCCAGGGTGGGAGGGGAGGGGGAAGGGCAGGCAGGCAGGCAGTGGGCAGGACTGGTGGAGGGTCATGGACAGCATTGCCATCGCGCAGCACCTCAGCCTTGCTGCTGCACTCAAGTATGCAGTTTGCCCTGTGCTGCGTGCAGGGCAGCGCTGTTGCGGGATCGCCCATCGGTGACCGTCCCAGGCCTGACTGCCCGCAGCAGTGCGGGGGAGGAGGCGGCCCCTGCAGCAGCGGCAGCCCTGCGCCTGCCACACTCCCATTGAAGCATGGCAGTGTTTCTTTGCGGACACCACACATGCAATCGCAATGCTGCAATCGCCAACAGGCAGGCAAGCAAGTCCCTGCGTGTCCCACCTGACAGCAGCGGCACTTGCTCCACTTCTCGGACGGCTTCAAACCAGACGCCCTCCCACTCGCAGGGGGTTCGCAGGCGCAGGCTGCACCAGCCGTCGGAGAAGGCGTCTCTGCAGGTGGAAGGGGGGAAGGGGGGGGGGCGGGGGGGGGATTAAGAGTGGAGCTGTCGAACCAAAATCCTTGTCTTATAGTTGATACTCATGAACCCAAAATCAAAGTCTCCCATGGAAAGGATGCAGCGGTGGCATATCGGGGGCCACAGGCTTAGCTGAGCACACACATTGCGCACCAGCACGGCACTCCACACCGCACCGCGCCACACCGCACCACACCACAGCAAGTAACAGCACACCGCACCGCGTCACACCGTTCACCACACAGCACACCTGCTCTGCTCCAGGTCCAGCTGCACCTCCAACTGCCCGGGCGTCCTCGCCACCGGGTCTGGGCCCCGAGGCAGGATGTAGTAGGCCAGCGGCAGGTCCACCCGCATCTCTGAGGGTTCAGGGCGAAAAGGGGCAAGGGGGAGTGGTGTGTGTGAGAGTGAGGTGCGAGTGCTGGGGTGCATGGCGGCAGGGGAGGGAGGGCAGCAGGATGTGAAGCTGTGGGGCTGAGGAATGGAGGGAAGGACCACAGATCCTCTTTGTACTCAAGTCATCATAAGGGTCATCATAAGGGGTGCACAGCGCAACGCTGAGCTCAGCTGAAAGGGTAGGTGCTCCAGCTGGCGTCGACACGGTCGGCAGTGAGCTGCAGCTCGCACAACCTCACAAACCTTCTGCCTTGCAAGATCCCACCGCTCGCCACACGCCACCCACCCACCTTGCGAGCGAGAGTTGGGCTGTGCCAGCACTGTGGTGTTGACCTCAGTCAGAGGGTCGGGGCTGGAGGGCTCCAAGGAGGGTATCACCTGGCTGGTCAGCCCGTCAATCACTGCGCAGGGTGATGGAAAGGACACAGGAGTACGGTGAAGCGGCGCGCAGCGGGCCGAAAGGCGGTGCTCAATGTCAGCAACAGGCAGAGCAAGCAGGACATGTTCTAACGGTGAGGGAGCGGGAGGCGGTGGGCTGGACTGTGTGCAGGGCAGCGAGATGGCGGCAGGTCCCCGCCAGCTGTTGGCTACTGCAACTGCAGTGCGGCTGCCTCTCACGAAGGCAGGTGTGGAGAGAAAAGAATGGCGGGTCCGAGCTGTGTTGGTGCTGAGCCAGCCTCGTGCCCAGCTTTCAAGATGGGCCTCCACCTCTACAAAGATGCGCATGCGGCAAACCAAGCGGCAGCTCCCAGCCTCAGGCAGCGCACAGCACACAGCACCAGCCACGCACCTGTCAAGCACTTTGGTTCGGGCAGGTAGACGTCTGCATTGCACACCAGCCACATCTTGACTGAGGCGTGCAGAACGATGCCATACTCCTCGCAGCACAGGCTGTCGACAATGAACATCTGGCAGGTCGGCCTGCAGTTTGTATGGGGGAGAGCGGCGCAGGGGGGGTGGAGGCGGAACTGAATGGAAGCGCTTTGGGACTGCAGGAGGACTTCGTAGCCGAGGAGGCGAGTGAGGTAGATGAGCTGGGTTACAAAAAGGCAAGGGAGGCGCAGGTTTGCAGCGAGGCTGATGCCAGCGACCGCATAGCAAGTGACCAAGAGAGAGATTGAAGCGAGCAGCAGGAGGCGAGGAGGCACAGGGCAGCACCCACCCCGCAGCCCAGCCCCTCGGCAGCGACCACAGCAGCCCAGGCAGCCGACTCACTCTGCCATGCACATTGGGCCGCCGTGGCTGGGCCCGGGTGCATGGTCACCTCCACCTCCGCCGCCGCCACCATTGTCGTGGCCTGCAGCTCAAGGGCAGGCAGCAAATGGAGGCCACCTGTGAGGTGAGCTGGCAGGCAGGACGGGAGCAGCTAGCAGCAGCCTCAGCTGGGGGTGCTGTGACGCGTTCAGGCACAGCAACGCCAAGCTGCGTTCCACACAGCTGCAGCACAGCTGGCTGGCTGGCTGGCTGGCTGGCTGGCTGGCTGGCTGCTGGATCAGAGCGCAGGCGTGAGTTGCAATCGACGTCGTTACCCTGACCCCGCACTGTGTGTCGTGTGTGCAACTGACCGTTGTAGTCGGGGTGGTAGGGGGCGGGTGCGTGGTCGCCACCTGGCGCGGGTGCATGGTCTGGTGCGGGGGCGTAGGGGTTTGGTGAGGAGCCTCCTGGGGTGTATGGGTTGACTGGGTTGTAGGGGTTCACGGGGTTGTAGGGGTTGACCGGAGTGTACGGGCTGGCCGGGTTGTATGGGCTGACTGGTGTGGGAGAGACGATGGGGGAGTAGGGGCTGATGCTGGGAGAGGGGGAGATGGCGGGTGAGGGTGAGATGGCGGGTGAGGGTGAGGGTGAGGGTGAGGGTGAGTAGGGACTGAAGACCGGGGAGGGGGAGGGGGAGGGCAGGGGCTCGGGAGAAGGTGCGGGGGAGGGGAAGGGGCTGAATATGGGGTCCTGCAGGCAGGTCCAGGCAGGGAGGGGTTCAGGAGCAGTTAGCAGGGCAGACAGGCAGGTGACAGATGGCGCTGAGGGAGGCAGGAAAGGGCAGCAGAGCCAGCTGAACTGTCAGGTGCCGGCAAGCAAGGGAGACTGCCGGCCTGGCAATCAATCGGCTGCAGCTGCGCACCGGACTCGGGCTGTAGGGCGATGGCGGCGAGGGTGGGGAGGGTGGCGGGGATGGCGGCTCTGGGGAAGGCGGGGCAGGTGGCAGTGGGGGCGGTGAGGGTGGGGCGGGTGGAGAGGGAGGTGCCGGGGGTGGGGCAGGCGGTGCAGGTGGATCGGGTGGGGGGGAGGGTGCGGGCGGGGGCGGGCGGGGTGACGGTGGAGGCGGACCCGGGGGGCTGGGCTGAGGGCTGGGCGGTCGTGGCGGCGGCCTGGGGCTGCGCGGTGGCCGAGGCGGGGAAGGAGAGGGTGGCCTGCAAGGAGGGCAAGCAAGAGGGTGGGTGCTCCAAGATGCAAAGTCAGGCATGACATGATTGTGACATGCAGCGGCAACAATGCGGCTTGGCAGTGGTGGTCCGAGGGCAGGCTCAGTGCCTGGACAAGCAGCAGGAGTGGGGCTGGCTATCCAGCCACACAGCTCCCGGTGCCGCAACTCACTCGGGTGAAGGCGGTGGTGAGGGGGGCGGGCGGGGCTTAGGTGACGGCGGCGGTGGTGGCCTGGGGCGCGGGGGTGGCTTGGGGCGAGGCGGGCTGGGTGAGGGTGGCTTTGGCTTAGGGCGGGGTGGTGGACGGGGCTTGGGCCGAGGCGGTGGCGGCTTGGGCTTGGGGCTGGGTGGCGAGGGTGTGCTGGCTGCAGAGCCCGGAGGTTTGGCAGCGGGACAGACTGTTTGCTCAGGCAACGGCAAAGGCAGCATATCGTTGAGACGCGCCAACAGCACGCTGCCGCCACGGCTTGCTCATCGGTTGGGTTGAGATGGTTCTAAAACAGACCGGCAGGTCAAGACCGGCAGGCATTTGCAGGAAGTGCAGCCAGAGGCCAGGCCAGGCGGGAAGCACAGCAGCAGGCAAGCCTCTCACCAGGCAGCAGCGTCACAGATGAAGCGCCGGGCGCAAGGCAAGCCTCGCTGCCAGGGTTTGCTGCAGGCAGCTGCTGCACGGTGTTTGCCCACTGCAGTCAAGGGGGTGGAAGGCCAGCAGGCACCCATGCATCAGCCAGCAGGCATCGCCATATCACCGCTAGCCTGGGCTCAAACGCGATACGGACAGGCGGGCAGTGGGTGCAGGCCAGCCTGCGCAAAGGCTGAGGCAAGCACAGCTGCTGCCGCCCCACACCAGAACACCAGCAGTTGTGCAGCGGGACAGGGCGGAGCAATGTGGGCAGCATGTGGACGAGTGCTTACCGTGGTAGTAGCAGAGCCGCTTGACAGCGCTGTCTGGATGCTGGCCCGCACCTGCAGCATTGAATGGGTGATGGTGGGTTGGCAACATAGGAATGGAGCAGCCAGCTGCTCAGCCCCGGCACAGGAAGGCTGGAAGGCACGCAATCAGCACGCTACAACGCTGCCCACAGTTGGAGGCGTGCAAGGGCAGCAGCTGGCAGAAGCAGGTGCCGGGCCACGCACCGCATTAGCGTTGTCCGCCAGCACTCGCAGAGTGGCGTTGGTAGGGGTGCCTGCCACCGCCACGCAGGCGGGGAGTGGCCCGCTGCTGTCCACAGAGCCATCCCATCTGCAGCATGCGATAACATGGCGGGTGGTCAAATGATACAGCGTCAGCACTGACGGCTGGGCACGATGGATAGCTCTCCAGTTCTGCTGGCACTGCGCTGTCAGGTGGCTGTAAGCTGCCACCCACACATGTGACACGCCTCCATCCACAAGTGCACCCATCCAAAAGCGGGAAGAGGGTGCGCACATGTGGCACAACCTCCCAGCTGTGCAACGGCAAACAACTTGGAATCCGGCTCTGCCGCAGCAGCGCTCACATAACATCTGCAAGAGTGACTCCATTGTCGGCAATGTCTCGCAGGAAGGTGCGGACAGCAGTCCTGAAGTTGACGCTGGCCGCTGAGCTGTTGCTCGCAAACGCAGATCCATCTGCAGCACAAGCGCACACAAGCGCACACACACACGCACATGTGTGATGCGTTGCCCTGGCTGGCACAGCTCGTAGGCACGGCATGGCACATGCTGCGCACAGCACCGCACATGCCGGGGGCCTGGGGGTGGGTAAACATGCAGAGGTGCGGGCTGGCACCCTGCACACAGGCCACACATGCAGGACATGCACGGCATGACACACCCTGCAGCTTGAACCGCAGCACGACCCGCACGCCTTGGTTCTGCAGGAAGGGAGTGAGCCCAGCAGCAGGCAGCAGCAGGTGAGTTACACCAATCAACAGAGCAGTACGGGAGGAGGGGTGGCACTGCCGGCTCCGTCAAGTCCAGCACCCGTGTAAGCAACGCAGCATCTCAGAAGACGTCCTGACACAAGCACTTGAAGCCAGGCAGCAAGCCGTGCAACACGAGTGGCACATAGCAGCACCGTGCCAACAAACGCACCCCTACTGCTGCCTGAACCCCGACAGCTTGCGCCTGCTGCACTGCCGCCTGCTGCGTCGCCGCCTGCTGCGCAGCTGCCTGTTGTGCTGCTGCTTGCCGAGCTGCTGCCTGCTGTGCTGCAACCCGTTGGGCGTGTTGTGCTGCGGCTTGCCGCTTTGCAGCTTGCTGCTTTGCAGCTTGCTGCGCAGCCGCGTTCTGGGCCGCCGTTTCCTGTGCCGCGGCAAGCTGCGAAGCCGTTACGTTTTGACCTGAGCCCTGCTGCCCTCCGGCCAGTTGCGTGGCTGCCTGCTGCTGTCCAAGCTGCTGATTGCCTGCCTGCTTCGCATCTGATTGCTGTGCTGCCATTTGCCGCCCAGCAGGCGGCTTCAAAGGGCCCTGTTGGGCTGCTATCGGCTCGGCATCCTGCTGCGAGATGCCACCTGCACAAGCCGCAAGGGGTTGCACGACAGAAGTGAAAACCCACAGCTGGTGGAGCAAGGCGGGCAGGGGGAAGCCACCGCCCAGGGCCGCCGCCGCTGCCGCCACATACACCGACTTGAGAGTGCGGCACCGCGCGTTTTCGGCTACCGCCGTATACATGTTTGGCATAATGCGGACAGGAAACAGGCGGGCGAAGGCAAGAACGCATGTCGCGAACATGGCACCCCCGAAACACCGGCGCATGAGCCCATTATGGTCGTTAAGACACTAAGAGCAGTGCAGCGGCTCGCCTGGCAGAGTCGCCAGGCAGCAAAGTCCCACGACGAGCACAAGGAGCCTCTGTCTTCTGCGCATACCGCCTCTAACAACAGCTGCCACTCAACAACGAAGTGGGTTATGCTCCAAATCGGGCTGTCCCAACTTTGCAAGTGACGTCTTGCGAGGAACGAATAATAGTGAGCGGCCCCACGCTATGAATGCGCCGTGCAAAGCTGATGAAATGCTGGGGTGGGTAATTATAAGATTACAAGCGGGGAAGCACCGAACGTCAATGCGATGCGGCCAATGCGGCGGCGGCGGGGCCAAAGGATGGGTTCGGTTCACTGCTCAGGGCTCAACTCCAGCAGCGTATTAGGCGTGCAGTCCTCCTCATAGCCCACAAGATCCTCCAGGTTGCCCTGCAGATAAGAGAGTTGGTGTGGGCCCGTGAGCACTAGTGACAGCGGAGGGTTGCCCCACAGAAAAAAAGAGGGAGCGGCCCGACTGGCACATCAGCTCACCAGCAGGAAGGATTCAGGCAGGTCACCAGCATTCGTCATTGCGCACAG
Source organism: Chlorella vulgaris (assembly GCA_023343905.1). Lineage (NCBI taxonomy): Eukaryota > Viridiplantae > Chlorophyta > Trebouxiophyceae > Chlorellales > Chlorellaceae > Chlorella > Chlorella vulgaris. Next base: position 2,508,213 of record SIDB01000012.1, on the reverse strand, counting down.
CTCTCCGGCTGTGGCATTGCTGGGAATCCAGCTGAACATCAATGAACATGGGTGCATGGAAGATGTGAGGTTTGCTATTGGTGGGAACAAGCTGGTGAGAGAGAACACTACAGCCATTGACCCACCTGATGAAGTAGTCGTCAGCCAGCAGGTCGGCCTGCAGGCCCTGCACCCCTCCCAGCACGTCTGTCGGCGAAGGCAGCAGCGCCTCGTCAACCACAGGCACAGGCAGCTCGGCACCAACCACGGTGACCAGCATGCGACTGCTCCTGGCCCCAGCAGTGTCGCGCTGATTTGAATTGGGGGCCTCAAACAGGGATGCAAAGTCTCCAGCCTGCCCTTCTGATTCTGTGCCTGTGAAAAGGCAAAGCAAAGGAGATGCAACGACTCAGCATTGGCGACGGCACTTCACAACGCAGCACAATCTGCCTCGCAAGGTAAGCTGCTCAGCATGACCTGGGGCTGAAGCCATACACACAAAACCACCAGGCATGCATGCGGCATGGGAGGCACCAGCCAACGCAGCTGCCACCAAGCCTCACCCGGTATCAGGTCCGGCACAGTGCCAGCAGGGAGCAGGGGGTCCAGGCCGCCGCCGCCGTCGCCGCTGAGCAGCACTTGCCTCAGCGCCCTGCCCCTGCCTCTGAGCGAGCCTGCAGCTGCCTGCAGCCGCCGCTGAGCTGCTGGCAAGGCGGGTTGTACATGCGGTACCACCTTGTCCTGCTGTACCGCCCCGGGCTGTTGTACCGCGACTCTGGCAGCCCCAAATAGCTGGTCGGCAACCAGCTGAGCAGCATCCGCTGTCGCATTGGCGCCTAGTACTGCAGCAGCAACAGGGTGGGGCCGTGGCAGAAGCTTAACGCTCACGGCAGACAGACACACAGGCAGGCAGGCAAAGCAAGAGCAGGCGAGTGACGCAATGCACCTGGCCACGACCACAGCGCCAGCTGCCGTCAGCCCAAAGCTGCTCAAAGCTTGCCTGCATGCACCTCCACCGCCCTCACTCATGCCTGCCTCCCCAGCCTTTAGCCTCACCTGACAGCAGCGGCAGCGGCTGCACCGCAATCACAGACTGGTACACGGCTCCCTCCCATTCGCACGGCGTGCGCAGGCGCAGGCTGCACAGCCCGTCCTCAAATGTCATTCGTGTCTGCTCGAAATCCAGCTGCACAGACATCTCTCCCGGGCGGCGGCTGACTGGCGGCACGTAGTAGGCAATGGGTAAGTCAACCAGCAGCTCTGCAGGGGGGCAATGGGAGACACATGGAGGATACACAGATGGAGAGATAGAGGGTTGAAGGGAGGACTGAAGGGAGAGCTGGAGGTTTGAGCAGGAGGTGCGTCTGTGAAAGGAGGGTCGGCTGGCTGGTTGTTGGCGAGGCCCAGAAAGTGCGCCCGGCTTGTTCCCAGACCCCAGCAAGAGCTGGCAGCGGCGTGCAGCCGGCCTGTGCAGCTGCCTTCACCCTCCCTTGTAGACACACTAGCACATGAAACGTAGTGCAGTGCTAGTAGCATAAATCTGACCCTCGCTGCGTGCATTGGGGGTTGCCGTCACTGAGGTGTTGACGGTGTATAGTGGGTCCAGGGTGGCTGGGTCAGCAGGAGGGATGACCTGGTTCAGACTTGTGTCGGTGACTGGGGAGGGGAATGTGTTGAAGCAGGAGGGTTGAGGGATGCGTGAGTGGCGGGCAGAGGAGGAGGCCTAGTGAGAAGAAGGCGGCGGAGTTGACTTGGCAGGCAGCGGCATGGCACCCCCTGCCTCAAGCCACTGCCAAAAGAAATTGAAACAGATCCTGTCAATACCCTGGATCCAGCACACCTGTCAAGCACTTCGGTTCAGGCAGGTAGACATCCGCATTGCACACCAGCCACAGCCGCACAGCCGCCTGCTGCACGATGCCATAGTTCATGCAGCACAGGCTGTCGGCCACAAACAGCTGGCAGGTGGGCCTGCGGAAAAGAAGGCGGCAGCAAAGGTGTGAGGGACACACCAGCAGAGTCACCGGCAACACTGGTTGGAAGCAAGTACCAGCAGCACAGCGCCACTCACTCTGCCAAGCACATCGGGGCGGGGGCGGGGGCGGGCACAAGAGGTGAGGGTGAGGGAGATTGGACCAGTTCAGGTGCTGGCGCGGGTGAAGGTGGGGGAGCAACTGGGGCCGGCGGGCTGTGTATGGGGCTAGGGCCGGGTGGTAGAAGTGGTGGGGGTGGCCGTGGAGACGGCGGCGGCGGCCTGGGCGGGGCTGGAAAGGGTGGAGGTGGGCGGGGTGGGCGGGGTGATGGTGGGCGGGGTGGGCGGGGTGATGGTGGCCAGGGCGGGCGGGGTGATGGTGGGCGGGGAGGGCGGGGTGATGGTGGGCGGGGTGGGCGGGGTGATGGTGGGCGGGGTGGGCGGGGTGATGGTGGCCAGGGCGGGCGGGGTGATGGTGGGCGGGGCGGGCGAGGAGAGGGCGGAGGGAGGGTCGGCGGTGGGCGCGGCATGGGGGATGGGGGCGGAGGCGGCCGCGGCGGGGGGCCCGGCGGCGGGGATGGGGGCGGATTTAGGCGGCTGCAGTGGGGAAGAGGCACCGAGAGCAAGCTCTGCTGAGACAACAAGGCAGCCTGCATGGAAGCAGCCGGCCTGCGTACAAGAAAACAACCTTCGTTGCTTGCTGAATATTGCCTTGCATGAGAGACAAGAACACCTATGCCACAACGCACAATCAAGACGGGCAGCTAGGCAGCAGGGTAGCAGGGTAGGGCATCAGGTGGTGGCATAGGGGTTTTAAGGGTTAAAAGTTAGAGGTCGGCATGCATGAGTCTCACGGCGGTGGGCGCGGCTTTGGTCGAGGAGGGGCATGGGGAGGCTGGGGTGAGGGCGGCTTGCGAATGCGTCGCGGCCTGGGTGGTGGCATGGGTGGTGGCCTGGGTGGCGACTTGGGTGGAAGAGGGGGCTGCTGGTCGGCAACCGGCGGAGGCCTCGGCTCTGGCGGCGGCGCATGGCCTGGCGGTTCAGGTGCAAGCGGCTGTGGTGCGGGAGGGGGGTCTGCGGGGGCAGGCGGGGGCTCGTCCAGGGGCGAGGGCAGCGGAGGTGAGGGCGGTTGAGGACTGGCGGCGCCTGCAGGGGGAAGGTGAATTGTAAACGACAGCTGCAGGTAGAGGGTGACTCGCGACAAAGGCCGGTCATGACGGCTGGCTATCTTCCTCCTCAACGCATGCCAATCAGAGTATTCCTGCCTTCATCCATGCATTCTAGCGTTCAAACATAAACACCAGCTGCCTCACCCGCCACCTTTACAGTCGAGGAGGCTGTGTCGGGGCAGGCTGGGTCGCCGCCCAGTAAGCCAACCGTGCTTGCCCACTGCAAAGCAGCCAAAGAGAGAATTGACCGCTCCTGTCAACACATACTCACTGACTGCAAGCACAGATAAGCAAGAGGGAGCAGGCTATGTGGGCAACAACACCAAATTCAGGTGCAGCATTGGTGATGTTTGCCCAGACTGCTCCTTCATCTGCTGGTTTGTGCTGCACTCGTGAGTCTGCCATTTAGCAGGGATTTCGGTTGGGGGAAGTAAGAGTAACAGTATTATCAACAACATCATCTGAGTGCAGCCCTGCAGGCTAGTAATACTGCACCGTACCTCGCTGTCTGCAACACCGTTGCCCAGGGCTGCCCATATGCTGCTAGCCACCTGCAAGGCAGTTAGCCGAGCATCACGGCGGTGAGCCAGAGAGCCATCGTCTGCAGCCGCATTGTGGACCCGCGACCGTCAAGGGTTGCACCGGAACCACACCCAACGTAGCAGGAGTCAGGACAGCGGAGGCACAGGCGGCAGCATATTGAAGGCCCAGGAGATACTCACCCCATTAGCCATGTCTGCGTTGGGTGCAGCTATGGTCAGGGGTGCAAGGGCCCACAACCCCAGCACCCCTGCACAGCCGCTGCCTGGCATCGTGGTGCTAGTGGCCCCATCCCACCTGCCAAAGGATGCAAGTGGTTGCACATAAGAGCTAGGCATGGCGCAGCAGCAGGGCTCCAATCGCACTGAAGCCGAGCAGATGGCGGCAATTGCAAACATTCTGGCTGCACTGTCTGTGCTAGCGTAAGCGGCAGCCTAGTTCCCTGCACACTCATCAGTCTAGCGTCTCTCACGTGACATCAGCCTCGCCAATGTCACTGCCTGCTATGGCCGCGGCAAACAGCAGCGTTTGGTTCTGCAGGGACGCGTTGCCGTTGGCGGCTGCAGCGCCACCTGCAAGTGCATGGTGCAGAAGCGTGTGCGGGATGCACGGGCAAGAGAGCAGGAGCCGCCGCCCGGAGAAGCATCGTCTGCTGCACATTCCCGCGAGCTCCCTCGAGGTCGACTGTCAAAGGCAGTCAACTGATCAAAGCAAGCACAACACACCTGCTGTGATGAACTTCACAACAAACTCCACCTTTGGGGCATCCTGCAAGTAAAGCACATGGTGTGCAGCAAGTTTTGCAAATAAAGCACGTTGACCAGGATACAGCCTAAGGTTGCTGCACGGCCCCTTGTGTCATCGCTTAATGCTGCACATCACATGTGTGTACGCAGCAAGCACACAGGCACGGCTCCACCTACGCACTGCTGCCTTGACCTGGCCACCTGCAGATCAAGTCGAAGAGGGTGGCGGTCAAAGCCAGCGACATCTGCAGCGGGCAGTGTCGTTTTCGGCTGAGACCGGCGGGTGAAAGCGTGGAGAGCATTATCACATAGGGTTTGGCTTATGACGAGCCGCCTCTAAAAAGGGGCACGTGCCGAACCTCGGCAAGCGAGTGGCGGCGCACACGGCTCTGCTGGCGTGAAAAAAGGCAGTCGGCGCATCCTGCAAGCCACTCACTCTGCGCGAGGAGACCGAAAAGGCAGGTCGCCGCTAGCACGACGAAGCAAAATTTGAGCATCTCGTTGTGCAATCACTCCTCCCGCGAAGCGATTGCTTCCCGCGCCGATCGAAACTTGACAGGAAAATTGACAGGCGGGCGATGAAGTACCGCGGGCACCGACGTGGAATGTGAACAATGGACATCTCACGTTTAACGTCACAGTTGGACCAATAGGGTCAGCAATATAGCAGTGCGGAGCAACTAGAGATGATGGAATGATGGGAATGGTGGGAGTCGGCATTCAATCAATCAGGGCATGCGTGAAAACAGTGTAAGTGCAGCTGTGCAGCAAAACAGTGGGCAGCTCCCTTCCAAGTGATGCGAGAACGTTCACGAGCTACCAAAGCTTCAGACTAGCGCATCCTCAAACAGAGGCAGCTCTGCAGTGCTGGTCTCCAGCAGCGTGTCGGGTGTGCAATCCTCTTCATACCCAACCAAGTCTTCAAAGTCGCCCTGCGGGTGAGCAATCATCTAGATGGTTGACTGATCAAATTAATTAAGCACTGTTTATGTGGAGAGCAGCTTCACTGAAAGCTGCGTCACTTGCGCTTCCACTTGCTGCAAGGCGCTGCCACAACTGGGTAACAGCTGCAAACAGTGCTGGTAAGCTGATCACAGGGCAAGGCACAGGCACACACCAGCAAGAACCCTTCTGGCAAATCGCCTGTGTTGGTCATTGCGCACAGCTCTCCGGCGGTGGCATTGCTGGGGATCCAGCTGCAATGGGTGAAAGAAGGACGGGAGGGGTGATGTCAGATTTGCTCACCTGACTGCAGCCAGCTCATAGCCTACGCCAATTACCACTCCTCACCCACCTGATGAAGTAGTCGTAAGCCAGCAGGTCGGCCTGCAGGCCCTGCACCCCTCCCAGCACGTCTGTCGGCGAAGGCAGCAGCGCCTCGTCAACCACAGGCACAGGCAGCTCGGCACCAACCACGGTGACCAGCATGCGACTGCTCCTGGCCCCAGCAGTGTCGCGCTGATTTGAATTGGGGGCCTCAAACAGGGATGCAAAGTCTCCAGCCTGCTCTTCTGATTCTGTGCCTGTGAAAAGGCATAGCAAAGGAGATGCAACGACTCAGCATTGGCGACGGCACTTCACAACGCAGCACAATCTGCCTCGCAAGGTAAGCTGCTCAGCAGGTCCTGGGGCTGAAGCCACACACAAAACCACCAGGCATGCGTGCGGCATTGGAGGCACCAGCCAACGCAGCCGCCACCAAGCCTCACCCGGTATCAGGTCCGGCACAGTGCCAGCAGGGAGCAGGGGGTCCGGGCCGCCGCCGCCGAGCAGCTCCTGCCTCAGCGCCCTGCCTCTGCCTCTGAGCGAGCCTGCAGCTGCCTGCAGCCGCCGCTGAGCTGCTGGCAAGGCGGGTTGTACATGCAATACCACCTTGTCCTGCTGTGCTGCCCCGGGCTGTTGAACCGCAACCCTGGCAGCCCCCGCCAGCTGGTCGGCGACCAGCTGAGCAGCATCCGCTGTCGCATTGGTGTCCAGTACTGCAGCAGCAACAGGGTGGGGTCGTGGCAGAGCTTAACGCTCACGGCAGACAGACAAACAGGCAGGCAGGCAAAGCAAGAGCAGGCGAGTGACGCAATGCACCTGGCCACGCCCACAGCGCCAGCTGCCGTCAGCCCAAAGCTGCTCAAAGCTTGCCTGCATGCACCTCCACCGCCCTCACTCATGCCTGCCTCCCCAGCCTTTAGCCTCACCTGACAGCAGCGGCAGCGGCTGCACCGCAACCACAGACTGGTAGACAGCTCCCTCCCATTCGCACGGCGTGCGCAGGCGCAGGCTGCACAGCCCGTCCTCAAATGTCATTCGTGTCTGCTCGAAATCCAGCTGCACAGACATCTCTCCCGGGCGGCGGCTGACTGGCGGCACGTAGTAGGCAATGGGTAAGTCAACCAGCAGCTCTGCAGGGGGGCAATGGGAGACACATGGAGGATACACAGATGGAGAGATAGAGGGTTGAAGGGAGGACTGAAGGGAGAGCTGGAGGTTTGAGCAGGAGGTGCGTCTGTGAAAGGAGGGTCGGCTGGCTGGTTGTTGGCGAGGCCCAGAAAGTGCGCCCGGCTTGTTCCCAGACCCCAGCAAGAGCTGGCAGCGGCGTGCAGCCGGCCTGTGCAGCTGCCTTCACCCTCCCTTGTAGACACACTAGCACATGAAACACAGTGCAGTGCTTGTAGCATAAATCTGACCTTCGCTGCGTGCATTGGGGGTTGCCGTCACTGAGGTGTTGACGGTGTATAGTGGGTCCAGGGTGGCTGGGTCAGCAGGAGGGATGACTTGGTTCAGAGTTGAGTCGGTGACTGGGGAGGAAAATGGGTTGAAGCAGGAGGGTTGAGGGATGAGTGAGTGGCGGGCAGAGGAGGAGGCCTAGTGAGAAGGTGGCGGAGTTGATTTGGCAGGCAGCAGCATGGCACCCCCTGCCTCAAGCCACTGCCACAAATCGAACTCGTCAGATCCTGTCAATACCCTGGATCCAGCACACCTGTCAAGCACTTTGGTTTGGGCAGGTAGACGTCCGCACTGCACACCAGCCACAGCCGCACAGCCGCCTGCTGCACGATGCCGTAGTTCATGCAGCACAAGCTGTCGGCCACAAACAGCTGGCAGGTGGGCCTGCGGAAAAGAAGGCGGCAGGGCAGGCATCAGGGGCACGCTAGCAGAGTCACCGGCAGCACTGGCTGGCAGCAAGGACCAGCAGCACAGCGCCACTCACTCTGCCATGCACATCGGTATAGGAGGCTCGGGGGCGGGCGCGGGGGCGGGGGCGGGCACAAGAGGTGAGGGTGAGGGTGATAGAACTGGTGCTGGTGCTGGTGCGGGCAAGGGTGCTGGCACCGGCGCATCCGAGGGTGAGGGCGCAATGGAGGGAGAGGGGCTGAGAGCGGGTGAGTAAGGAGAGGGGCTGAAGACTGGTGAGGGTGAGGGTGAGGGTGAGGGTGAGGGCAGTGGGGAATACGGGCTGAGGACAGGAGAGGGGGAGGGGGAGGGGGAAGGGGAGGGAGAGGGCGAAGGGCTGAGTATGGGGCTAGGACTGGGGGATGGGAGAGTGGGCGATGGGCTGGGGGAGGGAAGGCCTGGCGAGACAAAGGTAGGGCTCGGGCTGTACGGTGCAGGCACTGGTGGGGGTGGACGCGGAGACGGCGGCGGCGGCCTGGGCGGGGCTGGGGAGGGTGGAGGTGGGCGAGGCGGGCGGGGTGATGGTGGGCGGGGCGGGCGGGGTGATGGTGGGCGGGGTGGACGGGGAGAGGGCGGGCGGGGGCTTGGTGGTGGGCGTGGCTTTGGGGATGGGGGCGGTCTTGGGCGGCTGCAGTGAGGGGACAGACAACAGAGCAAGCTGTGCTGAGACAACCAGGCAGCCTGCATGCACGGCTGTCGGCCTGCCTACGAGGACCCGCCCCCTCATTACTTGCTGTAACTTGCCCAACCTTTGACGGCACGACATACACGCATGCCATGACGCACAATCCCAGCAGGCAGCAGGGCAGCAGGGCGGCAGGGCAGCAAGGCGGCAGGGCAGCAGGAGCTCGGCAGTCGGCATGCAAGAGTATCTCACGGCGGTGGCCGCGGCTTCGGCCGCCGAGGGGGGCGGGGAGGCCGGGGTGACGGCGGCTTGCGCTTGGGTGGCGGCCTGGGTGGCGGCCTGGGTGGCGGCTTGGGTCGAGGGGAGGGCGGCTGCTGGTCTGGCGGAGGCCGCGGCGCTGGCGGCGACGGAGCATCAGGTGGCGGCGCATCAGCTGGGGGCGAGGATGGGTCGAGCGGCGCGGGCGCAGGAGGGGGTTCTGCAGAGGCAGGTGGCGGCTGGTCATCAGGTGAGGGCGGTGGAGGTGAGGGCGGTGGAGGTGAGGGCGGTGGAGGGCTGGCAGCGCCTGCAGGGGACAACGAGGGCGAAGGTGAGCCGAAATGAGTGACAGCTGCTGGTGGAGTGTGACTGGCGACAAACGCCGGTCATGATGGCTGGTTGGCTTCCTTCTGAATGCACGTCAACGGTCGTATTCCTCCTTTCTTCCTGGCAAGCTAGGTTTCCAGCCAAGAACGGAGGGCAGCGGCAGCCTCACCTGCCACCTGTGCAGTGGAGGAGGCTGGGTCGAGGCAGGCTGGGTCGCCACCCAGTGAGCCAACCGTGCTTGCCCACTGCAAAGCAGCCAAAGAGGGATTCAGGGTTGTTTACGTTTGTTTCAAACACGCGGACGGGAGGCACAGACAAGCAAGTGAGAGGAGCAGGCCAGCGAGGCAAACGAAACCAAAACCAGCTATTGCCATCTTGGTTCTGTTTGCCTGCCCTGCCCTGCCCCTCGCTTGTATGTCATGCAGTCTGCGAGTCCTCAAAGAACTTGTGACACAGACAGGCGCACGTCGGCAGCAGTACCAACAGCAGTTCGAGAGCAGCCCCAAAGAGAACAGCACGCACAGGCAGCGCTTCTCCGTACCTCGCTGTCAGCGGTACCGTTGCCCAGGGCTGCCGATATGCTGCTTGCCACCTGCAAGGCGGTCGGCAGGGCAGCAACGCGGAGAAAGGCTGAGTGACAGTGGCAGCGTCTGCACCCCCACGGTTGGCCCGCCTGCGCGCGACAGGCTGCACTGGCAGCCACAGCAACGCAGCAGCAGAGTCAGGTAAGGGAGGAACAGGGGGAGGGCAGTTAGGCCAGACTCACCGCATTAGCCGTGTCAGCGTCGGGTGCGGCTATGGTCAGGGGAGCAAGGGTCCACCTTCCGGGCACCCCTGCACAGCCGCTCCCTGGCAGTGTGGTGTTGGTGGCACCATCCCACCTGCAGAAACAAAGGAAGAAAGCTGTCGCCTCAAGAGAGGCAGGCAGGGGCGCAGCAGCAGGCTCCCAAAAGCACAGACGACAAGAAGATGGCGTCGACATAGAAATTCCTGGCCGCACTGTCTGTGCTGGCGTAAACGCAAGCTCAATTCCCTGCACACACTGCAGCAAGCCCGCCGCTCTCACGTGACATCAGCCTCGCCAATGTCGCTGCCTGCTATGGCCGCCGCAAACAGCAGCACCTGGGTCTGCAGAGGCGCGTTGCCGTTGGCGGTTGCAGCGCCACCTGCAAGTGCATGGTGCAGAAGCGTGTGCGGGATGCACGGGCGAGAGAGCAGGAGCCGCCGCCCGGAGAAGCATCGTCTGCTGCACATTCCCGCGAGGTCGACAGCCAAAAGGCAGTCAACTGATCAAAGCAAGCACAACACACCTGCTGTGATGAACTTCACAACAAACTCCACCCTTGGGGCATCCTGCAAGTAAAGCACATGGTGTGCAGCAAGTTTTGCAAATAAAGCACGTTGACCAGGATACAGCCTAAGCTTGCTGCACGGCCCCTTGTGTCATCGCTTAGTGCTGCACATCACATGTGTGTACGCAGCAAGCACACAGGCACGGCTCCACCTACGCACCGCTGCCTTGACCTGGCCACCTGCAGATCAAGTCGAAGAGGGTGGCGGTCAAAGCTTGTGCCCGCCGCGGCGGCGGCGGAAGTCGGCAGGCGCGCTTGTGCAAGCGTGCATGTTTGGCTTGGTCAGCCCGGCCGCTCAAACCGCTAAAAGGTGCACATGCTGCAGAGATGGCGGCAACTCAGAGGCGGAACGAACGGCTGCGGCTTTGCTGGCTTGTACCAGGCACTCGGCGCATCCTGCAAGCGAAAGCCGCTCACTCGCGGCGATGAGACCGAACAGGCAGGTCGCCACCAGCAGGACGCCGCAAAGGTTCGCCATCTCGCGGTGCAAACAAACACAATCTCGCTGAGACAAGCGCCGTTCAGAATTTTGATAGATGCCGGCGGCGGGCGGTGACGTGCCGCGGGCCAAACGATCTCACACTGGACATCTCGCGTTCAAATGTTACAGTCTGCGGACCAATAGGGTCAGCGCAGCAACAAGGCAGTGCGGAGGAATCGAGAGGAATGAATGGTGGGAAGAAATCGACATTGCGAAACGGTGTGGCAGCTGGCTAACAAAAAACGTGGGCAGATGCGAAACGGCTGTGAACGAGCTACCAAAGCTTCAGACTAGCGCATTCTCAAACAGAGGCAGCTCTGCAGGGCTGGTCTCCAGCAGCGTGTCGGGTGTGCAATCCTCTTCATACCCAACCAAGTCTTCAAAGTCGCCCTGCGGGTGGCAAATAATGTCTTGGTTCAGAACGATAGCACTGACTGAATTGATAAAATCAATTGGCAGCAGTGTTTTATGGATGGCCTGAACAAAACGCTGTGTCACTTGCTGCATGACGCTGTCCCATGTTGGCAACAGCTGCATGTAATGCTAGGAAGCTGGCTACAGGGCAAGGCACACACCAGCAGGAAGCCTTCAGGCAAATCGCCAGTGTTGGTCATCTGGCACAGCTCGCCCGCAGTGGCGTTGCTGGGGATCCAGCTGCATGGGGTGCAAGGCAGGTGGAAGGGGGTGATGTAAGGCTTGATTGCCTAGTGCCGCCAGCCACAAGTCATGGCGTTCTCACACCCCAACCCTCACCCACCTGATGAAGTAGTCGTCAGCCAGCAGGTCGGCCTGCAGCCCCTGCACCCCTCCCAGCACGTCTGTCGGCGGCGGCAGCAGCGTCTCGTCAACCACAGGCGCAGGCAGCTCGGCGCCAACCACGGTGACCAGCAAGCGAGGTGCAATGCGGCTGGCATGGAAGATGTCTGCAGGACAATGAGCACACAGTTGCTTGGTAGGAATTTTGCATGTGCAGTATTTCAAGCAAGCAGTTTGAAACACCCAGAGCTGCAGCAGGGGCTGTGATCTGGCATGACATGGCATCGCACGCTGGCCGGGTCACCACCAGGAGCCTGCCCGCCCACGCTTACCAGGAGCAGCAAGTGTCAGCGGATCCAGCGCAAGCCGAGCAGCTGTGCCAGCCTCTGCGCTGACGTCCGCAGCTGCGGACTTGCCGCCAACAGCCAGCGTGTCCACCGCTGCAGCGCTGCCGCCCGTCAGCAATTCCTGCAGTATGCTGCGCCGCCGCCTCTGAGGGTTGCTTTGCTCCGCCGCCAGCTGTTCTGCCTGTGCTGCCTGCTCAGCGTTCAGCTCTGCATCCCCTGCTGAGATCTCCTCCACGAGAGCAGCCGCCTCTGCGGTCTCGTTGGCATCCAGCACTGCACACGGCATAGAAGGGGGAGAGCAAGGAGAGGAGTGGGCACTCGTTCGTCTCCAATATTTACAGGCGATAACTGGTCCGGTGCATGCGACGAGTGCGAGCGCAAGGGTTGCCGGCAGCTGCAGGCACTGACCTGAGAGCACCGGGATCGGTGCCAGTGCGGTAACAGCATCGTACACGGCTCCCTCCCACTCGCACGGTGTGCGCAGGCGCAGGCTGCATAGCCCGTCCTCAGTCATCCTGCACCCCCAGGCAAAGGGCGTCGCGCTCAGACAAGGCCTTTGGGCAACGACAGCAATGCAGCGTGGTGCAACATGTGCTGGATGCATAGCTGCTCAAGACAGCCCCTGCGCAAACACCTTGACCAGCCACGCCTCACCGCGTCTGCTCAAAGTCGAGAACGGCTGACAGTTCGCCAGGCCGGCGGCTGACTGGCGGCACGTAGTAGGCAATGGGCAGCTCCACCAGCAGCTCTGCAGGGGGAATGGGAGAGCGGCGACCTCGACTCTCAGGATGCCAGCAGCCGCCAGTAGGCAGGCACTCAGCAGCATATGGTCCACTCAGCCGGACAGCATCTCAGGACTTGCACCGCCCTGCCGTGACGCTCACCCTCGCTGCGTGCGTTTGGCGTCTCCAGTACTGAGGTGTTGACTGTGTTGAGTGGGTCGGGGTTAAGGGGGTCGACTTGGGGGATGATCTCTCGGGTCGTGGCATCCACGACTGCAAGCACATGGGGGCTTGTGTGGGTGAAGAAAGGGAGAGGCAGACAGCAGTGGCAGTCGGCTCGCTGCTTCCGTATTGTGTGGCAGATAGATGAGAAGCAGGCACACCCAGCAGCATCCTGCCAGCCTTGCAGCATTTGAGCGTGGAAAACCAGGCAGGCAACATCACCCAACCGCCGCCATAGCCCGCTGCACCAAGCCAGCCACGCGCCTGTCAGGCACTTTGGCTCGGGCAGGTAGACGTCTGCGTTGCACACCAGCCACAGCCGCACAGCCGCGTGCTGCACAATGCCGTAGTTCATGCAGCAGAGGCTCTGAGCAACAAACAGCTGGCAGGTGGGCCTGCATGGCGGAAAGGGCCACAAGAACAAGGGACAGCTATTAGCCCAGGACGACAATCACGAGATATTTCAGCGCTAAGGCTTCAAGCACAGGACTGCTACCCTCCTAGCAGCAGCCCCAAAGCTACCAACTTGCTCAGGCAAGCCACACTCACTCTGCCATGCACATGGGGGGGGTGGGGGAAGGCGCTGGCCCCGGCCCCGGCGCCGGCCCCGGTCCCGGCCCCGGTCCCGGGTTGGGTGGTGCACCTCCGGGTGTGGGGGCGTAGGGGCTTGGCCCTGGTGCGGGGGAGATGTTGGGTGCTGGTGAGGGGCCGTAAGGCGCTGGGCTGGGTGAGGGTGTGGGGCTGTAGGGGGTGGGGCTCAGGTAGGGGCTGGTGGGCGTGGGTGTGTAGGGGCTGTAGGGTGTGGGTGTGTAGGGGCTGATGGGGTTTGGAACATAGGGTGATGTGGGGATGTAGGGAGAGACGGTCGGGCTGTATGGCGCTGGGCTGGGCGAAAGGGCGGGAGAGGGGCTGAAGGGGAGGGGCGAGGGGCTGGGCGAGGGGCTGGGCGAGGGGCTGGGCAAGGGGCTGGGCGAGGGGGAGGGGGAGAATGAGGGGGAGGGCGAGTCCGGGGACGGCACCGGGCTGGGTGACGGTGAAGGCGAGGGTGAGGGGGAAGGGGACGGGCTGAAGGTTGGCGAGGGGCTGGGGAGCTCTGGTGGCGGCGGGGGATTGCGCACCCGCGCAGGCCTAGGCGGCGGTGGCTGCGGCGGGTCAGGCGGCGGAGAGGGAGGGGGCTCTGGGGGTGGTGGTGAGGGTGGGTCGGGAGGTGGTGGGCTGCAGGGAGGCAGGGAAGCATTGCAGGCGGCATTCAGGCGCGGTGCAGGGTGCAAGGTGCAACTCCTGCAGCTGCCTGTAGCAGTGGACATGACTGTGCCCTTCACAGCCCCATCGCCGCAACACTCACCTCTCTGCAGGGGGCTTTGGTGGCGGGGGCTTGGGCTTGGGGGGGGACGGAGGGCGGGGGCTCGGAGGCTCAGGCGGTGGCTGCTTCGGAGGCGGCTTTGGGGGACGAGGAGAGGGAGGTTTGGGCTTTGGGGACGGCGGCTTGGGTACTGGCGGCTTGGGCTTGGGCGGCGGAGGGCGGGGCTTGGGCTTAGGCGGTGGTGGCTTGGGCTTGGGGCGGGGTGGTGGAGGGCGAGGTGGCGGTTTGGGCACGCTATCTGCAATACAGCCAGCGGTGAACACGCTTTTGGGAGGAAATTCACAGCATCTGCAGCTGCTGTGTATTGCGGCACTGGGCGGCAGCCATCATGGCTGGTGCCAAGATTGCATGGCATCACAGGCCCTCCCTCTGCTGCTGCACAGGCAGAGTATTGAGCTGCCCCTGCAGGGGTGCCGTCGCCCACCTGGCAGCAGTTGAACAGTGTTGGCTGTCGCCAGTCGAGCCAAGCACGCCTGCCCAAACGGGTTTGATTGCTGCCCCACTGTGGCAGCCCACTGCAAAGCAGGAGTGCAAGGCAAGGCCGGTCAGTGCACAGCTGCACACAGCCAGAATGGGCACAGCAAGCTGCCTGCCGCTGAGGGCGGCAATGCTGTGCTGTGATGTGCTACACTGTGGTGCTCTGTGCTGCGGTGCTGCAACAACAACACTCACAGCGTTGGCCGAGGCTGACGGGTCGTTGAGGGTTGCCCTGAGCGTGTTAGCGGCCTGCAGCGGCAGAGGCCAACAGGGCGCTCAGTCACCTGGGCGTCACCACCGCAGTGCAAGCTGCAGTGTGGGCCTAGCATGAAGGCGCGCAGGTTTGGCTCCGGCTCCGCAGCAGTCCCCCATGCAACTCCTCAACCCCAATTGCAGGTGACATGCCAGCACACATGGGGCACAACGCACCCCCTGTGCAACCGCTGCAGTGGCCGCCACAATCTTCATTGGGGTCAGGGATCCCGGAGGATTTCCGCCACACACCAGGGCTGGCAGCGAGGCCGGCTGCGCAGGCGTGGCGGGATCCGTCACATTGAAGCTGCAGCAGGGGAGCAGGCGGCAGGGGTTGAGAGGCAGAAGGCTGAGTGTAACGACCAGGATGGGAAGGAAGGGTGAGCAGCAAGTAGACCCATCAGGGGCCTACAAGCAGGCATGAGCACCGCGTGCAGCACTCAAGTATGTCCACACTGTCAGCAGCTGCGGCAAGTCGAATCAAAACGCCAGCAGCAGCAGCCGGCTGCAAGCCAGCCACCGACCTGACCCTCGCAATGTCCACTCCGGCTGCCGTTGCAATGAACGCGCGCAGGCTAGTGCGGAAGGCGGCAATGGTGGCATTGCCAACGGTGTTGACCACGGGGCTACCGCCTGCACTCGATGACGGCATGGTTGGCTCTGAGCAGGCAGTGCTTTTGCTTTGCACGTGTGCAATGGGGAACAAACATGAAGCAATGCCCCATCAAACCACACACACACACACAGCACGCGCATGCTCCAGCAACCCACCCCGGACTTTAAAGTTCAAGCTGACCCGCAAGCCTTGGTCCTGCACAACAGAAAGGTCAAGGCGTGACTCATTACAATCCAGCCAGTCAGACAGGCAGCGTGAGTGCTGCAGTTGCCCCATGTGCTGTCGTGATTGCCCAGCAAGCGGGTATGCAGCACGACTGCAGCTGAGCGAGCCCAGCTGGCCTATAAATTTGCTGGTTACGCACCGCAAAGCATCCTGCACAGCAGAGAGGAAGAAGGGAAACCGGGCGTCAGCAAATGTGCCCGAAGGGAGCCGGGACCTCCAGTGCGAGCGGCGGAGCTGCAGCGGCAAGTTTCCAGCCGCACTGGCCGGCGGCGCCCTGACATGGAGTTGATGGCGCTCTCCCAAGCGGCTGATTAGCGCCGCAGAGAGATTGGGAACGCCGGGGCTCCACGATCTGGTGCTTCGTCGCAACAACGCGAGCTGCGCCTCCACTGGCATCCCAGCTGCTTCTAGTGGCCCCGATTTGTAAGTGAGGGTGTTGCTGGGCCGCTGGCAGACCCTCGCCGCCGCCATCGCACGATTCACACCTGCGGCCAA
The DNA here is from genome assembly GCA_023343905.1 of Chlorella vulgaris. Classification (NCBI taxonomy): domain Eukaryota; kingdom Viridiplantae; phylum Chlorophyta; class Trebouxiophyceae; order Chlorellales; family Chlorellaceae; genus Chlorella; species Chlorella vulgaris. The sequence continues at coordinate 2,492,121 of SIDB01000012.1, read as the reverse complement.
CGCGAGGATGCCTACAAGAGCCAGAAGCCGTCTATACGCTGGTGGGGACGCCATGCGTGGTTTACAGTCGTCAATTGGGCTGTTGGCGCGCGAGATCTGGAAAATGACGAGCGTCCAAGTGCCGCGTGGCACTCGGGTGGCAGGACGGAATCGCAAGGCTCGTCGCAGCCCCTGCATCGACCCAAAGCCACGCAAAGACGTGCTGGAGCAGAGAGAGCTTGTTGCGGCCCCCTGGTCGGCGGCGGCAGCGTCAGGTGAAAGGCGGCGCACCAGTTATTAAGTGGCTGTGCTGCTGGCCTGCTGCTTGGCAACAAAATTACAGGTTTGTCAAGAAGAACATGCTTGGCAGCTGACAGGCAAAGGAGCAGTCATGCATGCGAGCAAAGTTGCAAACAAATCGGAGGAATCGCAAGAAATCTGTGTGCCAATGAACAGCCGTGAAAGTGCTTGAGCATTGAATCGCATCATGAATATCACATGCAGTACAGCTAGCTGACAGGCACCTCTTCATCGTCCTCTCTCAATGCCACTTGCAGCACTTGCGGGCTGCAGTCCTCCTCATAGCCCACCAGATCCTCCAGGTTGCCCTGCAGGAAAGACAGTTGGCGCGGCCTTGTGAGCACTGTCACACAAGGGAAAGAGGGTTGCCATACAGACAAAAGAGAGAACGGGCCGACCAACACATCAGCTCACCAGCAGGAAGGATTCAGGCAAATCGCCGGTGTTGGTCATTGCACACAGCTCTCCGGCGGTGGCATTGCTGGGGATCCAGCTGCAATGGGTGCAACACAGATGGGGAGAATGTGAGGGTATTGAGAGGCTACTGTGAGAAACAGCACCAGTCAGCGAGACAAACCACTGCAGCCACCGACCCACCTGATGAAGTAGTCGTCAGCCAGCAGGTCGGCCTGCAGCCCCTCCACCCCTCCCAGCACGTCTGTCGGCGGCGGCAGCAGCGCCTCGTCAACCACAGGCACAGGCAGCTCGGCACCAACCACGGTGACCAGCATGCGACCTATGGGGCGGGCTGATGCTGCCAGCAGCGCATCATCAGCCGCAGAACCTGCAGCACCCGGTCGACAGCAGTTGTCAGCAAAACATACTCAGCAGCATCTGTACACACACGTCAGCCAGGCACATCAGCCAGGTGAAAGCAGTATGAATATGTGTGCAAAACACGAAAACGAACCTAGCAGTGGCCCCTCCAGAGCAGCCCAAGAGGTATCCTCCTCCAGCCAATCCTGTCGACTGCCGCCGACAGCAGCCGCCAGGCCTCGAGCGCCGCTGCTGCTGGCGATGGCGCCCTGTAACCGCCTGCCCTCAGCAGCCCCGCCTGTTTCGGACGAGGTGGCTGCCTCCAGAACTGCCTGCTCGACTTCTGCTGTGTCGTTGGCGCTCAGCACTGCAGGCAAAAGGGCGGGCAGTCGGCAGAGCGAGGCAGGCAGCCAACACATCTTGAGACACAAATGGCGGTTGCGAGCCGGCTAGTGCGTGCATGCTTGAGCTAGGAATGCACCGCGTTGAGCACTGCCTATTTCTTCTGACCGCTACAGGCACTGACCTGACAGCAGCGGCAGCGGCTGCACCGCAACCACAGACTGGTACACGGCTCCCTCCCATTCGCAGGGTGTGCGCAGGCGCAGGCTGCACAGCCCGTCCTCGAAAGTCATCCTGCATGTGCCATGGCCTCTCAGTGGTGCATCCAACTGCTGCTCAATGGCAGACCAAGTGGCAACAGCAGCCAGCTGGCATGACAGTCACGACGCGCTCAGGCGCAAGATGAGCACCTGAGCAGGCAGTGCCAAGCAGGTCCTGCATGTCACACACCAGCCTCTCACTCACCTCGTCAGCTCGAAGTCAAGCAGGGCCGCCATTTGACCCGGCACTCGGCTGATCGGTGCGACGTAACTCGCTTGGGGCAGTGCCACAAGCATCTCTGCAGCAGCATGGTAAGAGCACAGCAATAGATAGCCACCCTCAGCGCCAGGCCTGACTATGAGGTAAACAATAGTTTACTGCCTTGCAGCAGCTTGGAAGCAGTCAGCATGCCAGGAGTCCAGCCTCACCCTCGCTGCGTGCGTTTGGCGTCTCCAGCACTGAGGTGTTGACCCTGTTGAGCGGATCTGGTTTGGCAGGGTCGATTGGCGGGATGACTGTGCCGGTTGTAAGGTCGGTGACTGCAGGCAGGCAGGGATGGTGAACTGATGGCCGAGGGCGATGTAGAAAGTGGAGGAGGCACGCTAAGAGGAGAAGGAACATCTGGTTCTGGAGGGCAGATGGCATACTTGATGCCAGGCACCTGGATAGCACCCTGTTGCTGCAAGGCACTGCCTGATATCCAGCACACCTGTCAAGCACTTTGGTTCGGGCAGGTAGACATCCGCATTGCACACCAGCCACAGCCGCACAGCCGCCTGCTGCACGATGCCATAGTTCATGCAGCACAGGCTGTCGGCCACAAACAGCTGGCAGGTGGGCCTGCGGGAAAGAAGGCGGCAGCAAAGGTGTGAGGGGCACACCAGCAGAGTCACCGGCAGCGCTGGCTGGCAGCAAGGACCAGCAGCACAGCGCCACTCACTCTGCCATGCACATCGGGATGGGAGGCTCGGGGGCGGGCGCGGGGGCAGGGGCGGGCAAGGGGCCTGCACAGGATGCATAACGAAAGTGTGCCTCTCTCAGCACAAGCAACCGCAGGCAGGTTGTCACCACAACACCCTAGTCCCCAGACCTCTCTGTACAGCAAGTTGCTCTGCGGAACTGCACTTGCACTGCAAACACATCCAACAGTGGCAGGGATCTCACTGTCACAGGCCCGGGGGCAGGCATGACTTACTGGGAGATGGTGAGGGCTGCGGCGAGGGCACAGGGACCGGGCTGGGTGAGTAGGGTGCAGGTGAGGGCTCCGGCACGGGACTCAGGTAGGGCGAGGGGACGGGGGAGGGGAGGTAGGGCGAGGGGATGGGGGATGGCAGGTAGGGTGATGGGCTGGGTGAAGGCAGAGGGACGGGGCTGGGCGAGGGTGATGAGATAGCAGGCGAGGGTGGCAGCTCTGGCGACGGACTGGGGATCGGGCTGAAGACGGGAGAGGGGCTGGGGGTGGAGGGAGGTGGAGGTGCGGGCCGAGGGGAGGGCGGCGGCGGCCTGGGGCTCGGTGCCGGGTTGGGGGGAGGCCTGCATAAGACGTTGCAAAACATCGATCAGCCAAGAGAGTGCATGTCATGCAGTGTGCAGTTGTGCCCTCATGTTGTGCAGACTTTCGTGCACAGCTGCCACACATTGTACTGCAGTGTACTGACCGTGCAGACGCGGCGGCAGCTGCTGCCACTCGTGCTGCTGCTAACATACACTCAGCAGCAGCATGCTCAAAGCCACAGCTCTGCGCATGTATTATTGCACAGGATGCGTCCTGCTTACCTGGACCGGGGTGGGCTGGGTGAGGGTGGCTTTGGCTTGGGGGTGGGGGGTGGGCGGGGCTTGGGGCGCGGTGGTGGTGGCTTGGGCTTGGGGCTGGGCGATTTGGGTGGCGGGGGCTTGGGTATGCTGCCTGCAAAGGCGGTGCGAGGTAGCACAGCACGAGTCAATGAGTGTGGGCTGGCGTAACTGGCAGGGCACATCACGACCGGCCAGACTGCCCTACCATCTTGCTATGCCCCCACCTCCCGCCGCCCCAGGAAATGCATTGCGGGAGAGAGGAGGGTTAGGCCAGGTTGCCTGGTACACAACCAATCTGCACAACTCCTTGTCATGCAGCAACGAAGGCGGCAAGTCCCCAGTCAACACTCCAAACATGCTGCACCGCCCCATACCTGGCAGCAGCGCGACAGTCGTTGCGCCGGGCGCCAAGCACGCAGGGCCATAGGGCGGATTTGGGATGGCAGCGCCAGCAGTCCGGTTCCACTGCAGCAGCACAGGGAGGGGCGTGTGGGGGGCAGTCTGGCAAGCCCGCAAAAGGCAGCACAACCCGGGGGCGTGGCAGCAAGGGTGACAGCTGCTTGCAGGGCAACAGCACCCCGCTGTGACAGCATAGCACGGGCAAAAGCCCGAGTAACAGATCGTGGGGCTGCAGCACCAGGGGATGGCGGCCGAGCATCACCACCAGCCCCCCACCTTGGCCAAGGACTCCTCAGGAGTGGTGGCCTGGATTGTGTTGCGGACCTGCAGCACCAACAGGGTTGCCACAGGCAGCGGAACAAGACACTAAGCGGCAGCGGCAGCCATGGGGCAATGCTGCAACCTGGCGCCGTTGAGCAGCAGCAGCCGCAGTGGCTGCAACAGGCAGCGGCACTCCAGCCGGGAGCTGGGTGCTGGGTGCTGGTGCCGGCCTACTGCCTCATCACCCTATCACCCTGCACCAAACACTCAACTCACACTCACACTCACTCACACTTACCAGCAACGCCCGCTGTGTGAGGACCCGCAGGGTTGCCGCCATCCAGGTGCCGTTGGCGGCGGCACAGGCAAGGCCAGGCTCTGCCGGTGCCACAGGCCCCACATACCTGCAAGGCAACAGCGACGACGGCGGCGGCGGCAAGCACCCACATGAGCATCCCCCACAAGCAGTGGCAGGGCACCAAATGCGAAGCAGCCAGCAAGACATGCTGCAACACGGTCACAAACTGTGGTGGTGGGCTGCTTTTCAGCTGGGCCACCACCGGCCAAGCAGCGTCGATGCGCGCAGCGGCAAGTGCAGGTGAGCGGCGTCTCTATCTGTCACTCACTCTATGGCGGCAGTGGTGATGCCATTGGCAGACAGGTCTGCAACGAATTGCCGCACTGCATCCCTGAACACGGTGTTGTTGTTGGCTCGCACCAAGCCCCCCAACGGGCCTGCAGCACAAGCAACAAACACAAGATGGGTCGGACTCAAGAATGGGTCGGTGATTGTCCCAGGTGCACGCAAGGCATGGCGTCGAGTGCGCAGTGCTTGGTGAGAGAACAGCTGTCAGGCTGCCAGCGGTGCAGACAGCAGCTCACCGTCGAGCTTGAAACGAACGGAGACTCGCACGCCTTGTGCCTGCAGAGCATTGCGGTTGTTCAGGTATGCCGCACGTCAGAGAGCAAACAGAACCAAGCATAACCCATAACATCAGCCCGCAGCGCAGCACCAAGCTCTGCTGCAGACTGCAGATGCGCATCTCCACCCATGCAGCGCTACTGGGCAGCACATGCGCAGGAAGAGGCACGAACAACTCCAAGCAGCAGCAGACTTGCAGCGCACCGGTTGTGCAGTCACATCTGCACAATAGGGGTGCAGCAAAGAGGGCAGCGTGCGTCAGTACAGAGAGTCAGCATCAAGAGAAGGAGCAATTTAACCCGTCACCGCCGCCCCAACACGCACGGCGGCAGAGGTCCGCCAGCCACGCTGAAGACCCGGGCACCGCCGGTTCCTGTATTCTGGCATGCATTCGGGCACTCTGGGGCTGTGCAGCCGCCTCCCCGCCATCTGCGCCGAGATGCACATGCATCTCGCGATCTTTGAACGCGTCGTCGCAGATGGCCGTGGCTGTCGTGATGCCGACTGCCAGCAACCACGACCCTTGCTTTCTAGGGCCGCGGCAGTGTTTGGCGCCCCATGCGGCCATGTCGCATCGCCGGTTTGAGCTGTTCGGGCCCCAGCCTGAGGCACCCCGCCACCCCAAGCCTGCATACCCAGGCTATCAAGCCAGCTTCAAGCTCACCAGTTGCCAAGCAGCAGCAGAGGACCGCCAGCAGCAGCGATGAGAACGCTCTGGCCATTGCGCTCCACGATGGAGCAAAGAATGCGAAAACAAGCTTGCGCAAACGGTTTGGCGCATGCAAGAAAAGTCAGCGACATCTGTCCGTTCCGCCTTTAGCGTCGAAATCCAGCTGATTCTTCAAATTACATGTGACCCATACACGTACACACTAGGAAGGAACACTATAAATACATTTACAAGCTGTGAGGCCAAGTGCACACAGCCGTCGCTGCGACGCCACACCGCCCTTCGGGTGCCGCTCCATTCCAAGCTCACACCCCCAGCTTGGTCATGATGCGCTGCACCAGCTCGTCCTTCTTTCCCCCCAGTGGCAAGTGGTTGGCACGCAGCCAGTCTTTGAGCTGGGGGATGGTCAGGGCGGCCAGGGTGCCCGCCTTTGCCTTTGCCTGCAGCCCGAAGAGTGGCGACATTCAGCACCGAAAGCAACAGGCTGCCCAGGTGAACTGTCCTCCCACGCACCACCACCCACATCTGCACCTGCACATGCACACGCAGAAAACCCTGCCCCTGCTCGAGGCACCCGCTGCAGTCAATCACAACATCACCCGTCGCCCCGCATGCCACCACCCAAGCACGCACTACCACACACACGCCACAGCATTCACCTCAATGCCCAGTGCCGCCACCGCCTCTGCATCCGGTGGTGCAGCAGCCGCACGCTTGACTCCCTTCTTTGCCGGCTCAGCGTCAAGGCCCACAGCTTCCTGCTGAGGGGGTGGGTTGGGGAGGAGGGGAAAGAGGTGAAAGAAATCGGCTGGGTGGGTCGTTCGACTGGGCGCCAAGTTACAGTAAGGCTAGTGTGTGATGTGCGCCTGGTGTCGGTGTTGACGGGAAGTGGGATGCGGGGGTCAGGTGAGGGTGTGACGCACAGCAGCACTGCACTGCCAGCACACAACACAGCACAGCACAGCACAGCGCAAGCGAGCTTGCAAACAGACTCACGCTCCACACCTGTCCTGCTGGATAACCCCCCAATACTTCAGCCACCCACTCCAGCACCCAGTCTCACTCACCACCAGCCCCTCACCACCACCACCACTTGCCTTGAAGCCCAGTATGGCGGCCATTCGAGCCGCCACCACCTCCTCCTCCTCCCCCTCCCCCGCCTCCTCCCCCCAAGCGGGCAGAGTGGGGTCGCCCCCCAAAGCACTGTCCTCGAGCAGCGGCGGCTCCTCAGCTGCAGCAAGGGCCTCCAGCACCTGTGGGAAGGTTGAAAGGGGGGGAGGAGAGGACACATCAAGAGGCAGCATGCAAGCGTGAAGTCCAAGGCAGGGGCGGGTGGGACAAGCACCTTCTTCCACTCCACCAGCAGGTGGGGGCAGCAGCGTGTCAGGCCAGGGACGAGGCGTGGGGGCGAAGGCAAGTGACAGGTGGCAGGTGACAGGTGGCAGTGGCAGTGGCAGTGGCAGTGGCAGTGGCACGTGCAGCAACCAGCACATTGACAATACAATCCACCCCGCACACACACACACACACACACACACATGCGTGTGCAGCAGCCTGCAGCTTGACTTCACAGTAATGCTCACACCAGACCCTTGGCCTCACCCACACACCCGCACCAGCAGCAGCAGCGCACCTCGTAGTGCCGCTGCAGTGTGGGGTTGAGCACCGACCCCGGGTCAAAGTCGGCCATCTGCAGCTGGGCCATCAGTAGCTCTGCAGCCGCAACCTGGCTCTCGTTGGGTGGGGGGCGCTGCACGCGTGAGGGGCGCGGCAGGGGGGCGGCAGGTGGTTGGACAAGTGGGTGTATCAGTGGGTGTATCAGTGGGTGGTTGCAGGTGCGCGAGTGGGTGGATCAGTGGGCCAATAAGTGGGCGCATTAGTGGGTGATTGGTGGGTGGATGCATGGGTGACTGAGCAAGTGAGTGGGCCGGCGGAGTAGCAAGGTGAAGTGGCGGCCAGAGCCTCCCAGGGGCAGGCAGAGGAGCGGAGGCGCGAGCAACTGAACACAGCTGCTACTTTGGCTGTGGCTGGCTGCACCTGCCACCACTTGCTGCCACCCAGAGTCCACTCCACCTTGCCTGCCAGCCTGCCTGCCTGCCTGCCTGCCTGCCTGCCTGCCTGCCTGCCTGCCTGCCTGCCCGCCACTCTCCCTCAGCCCTGTTGTCCCTCAGCCTGACCCCACCACCGCCCCCCAGCCATCACCCTCAAACACTCACCGTGCCGCCAGTGAAGCTGGGCTGTGCCTCCGGCTGGCGGCAGTCGTCGGCAAAGGGGAGGTAGATGAGCTGCAGGCCTGGGGGGGTAGCCTGCGGGCAGAAAGAAGAAAGCACGAGGGAAAAGGGAGGGGCGATGCGTGTTGGGTGTGGAGTAGGGGGGGCAGAGCTTTAGTCTCCCTTCGTTCAAAGCTGGAGAGTTATAAGGAGCAACTCTTCTCACTGCACAGCTCCCCGCCTCTCAGATGCCTTGCATGCATCCACCGCCACCTCACCCTAACACACACACACACACTCCCAGCCCCCACCTGGCTGTCGTCCTGGTACAGCTCCTCCTGCTGTGGCAGCAGGGCCACCAAGCAGGGGGTGCGTGCCTTGGTGGCGGCCAGCCGGCAGATCGCCATGGTGCCGCTCTGTGTGTGTGTGTGTTGGGGGGGGGGGCAGGAAGAGGTGGTGAGTGTGCTGAAATAAGGAGGAGGATGAACAGCAAGCAAACCAGTAACGCTAACGCACCAACCACGCAGGCAGCCAGGCAAGCAGTCGCTTCCGCAAGCAAGCAAAAGGCCAGCACTGGCAGCAGCAGCCAGGCAGGCAGGCAGGCAGCCGCCCAACTCACTTCCACCCCTCACCTCTCTCATCGCCTGCCACAACGCTATGAAGCAAGTGGCGCTGCCTGCCTGCTCCCCGTCATCTGCAGCAAGGGGGGGGGGGGAGGGGGGGTAACAACAGATGAGCGGTGCAGCATAGACCGGTCTTGTTTGTGGTGAGAGCAGCGATTGCAGTGGGGCGCAGCAAAGCTTGCTTCTCAACCTGTTTTCTGCCTGACACCCGCCGTTTGAGCCGCCACAGCCTGGACCTCCAGCAAGGTCAGCCCAGTCAGCCCCGCACCTCGCAGGCACATTCCAGCTCAGCGCAGCGTCAGCAGGCAACCGTCAGACCACCCTCACCCCTCCCTCCACCTCCCCACCAGCACCCACCCGGGTACACAAAGGTTGAGTTGCGCCAGTTGTGGTGCTCCTTGAGGCAGCTGCAGAGGGGAAAGGGTGGTGGTGGGTGCGGCGCTGTGCGGTACGCCAGTGCAGTACCACTCACTTTGGCAGCGCTGGTGTGACGTGTGCCAGCACAACACTGTGAGAGGCTGCCGCTGCTGCAACAATGCAGCGGCACCGTGCATCACACTCAATCGAGTGGCAGCCAACAAAACCTTCTTTTGATGATGCTCAAACTTTGTGATCCAGGCTTTGTGATCGAGATGTACAGTTTTCAATTTCAGTCACCTGAGTGGCTTGAAGCCCAACAGTTCCATGCCGCTGTGTCCCTGGCCCTTGATCGAGGCCACCTCCTCGCTGGTCATGTACACCTGAGGTCAATGGGTGAGGGGCCGAGGGGCTACGAGGTGGGTAGTGGAGGTGATGGGTGGGCAGGTAGCGAGGTGCAGGGTGTTGGGGAAAACGTGTGGGGAGGCGAGGGGAATTGGAGCGAGCAGGCTCGAAAACTGAGCAGGGCAAACCACCCGCACAAACACTCTCTTGCACACCCGGCAGCAGCAGCGACAGTGGCAGCATCACACCACAGCGGTGACATAGTGGCACCAGCAGCAGCAGCACACGACAGCGGCAGTGGCAGCTGCTGCGCCTGCCTTGCCTTGGGGTAGCGCGGCTCATGTGTGCCCTGCTTCTTGAAGAAGAACTGGGCTGCAGGGTTGTCCGCTTCCAGAACGGCGCCTGCGGTACAGGGCAGTACGTGGCAGTACCGCAAGTGACAGGTGGCGGCACCCACTACCTGCCTACCTCGCATCACAACCTTCCCTGTCCTGCTTACAGCAACATTCAACCTCCCGTCCCCTCCCCCACAGCGCACCACCCACACCACACACTTCCGTCCCTCCTTGATCACGCCATCCACCCCAACCCAACTAGAACAGCCTCCGCTCCCTATGCTAAACAACACTAAACCTCCCGCACCCCACAGCATCCAACCAGACCCCCCCCACCCACCTGTCAGCATGTCCACTTGCCCCTGCACAGGCTTCACCTGGTAACCCGTCTGCGCCGATATTCTTAGCGTCTAAAGAGGAAATTCGAGGAAGGAAAAAGGGGAATAAAGGGTGAAGAAGGAGGGGCGGGAGGGGGCAGAGACAGGCAGGCAGCGCAAGCTGGGAAGGTAAGGCAGTGCATGAGCTAATGAGCGTCAAGCCCCGAACGCATGCAGCACCCAGCAGCAGGCCAGCACACCACATGCCAAGGCACGTGAGGCGCATCAGCTGTCAGCACACGGTGTCATGACAGGCATAACCGGGTGTAACAGTAGCAGCAGCAGCTCACATTCCCCTTTGTCTGCGGCTGCAGCAGCTGGTATAGCTTGACGGCCAGCTCCAGGCCCCCTCCCAGCTTCCACGTCACGCTGGCCACGCTGCGTTTCTTGTGCGCGCGGGACCGCACCACGGAAAACAGGTCCTGCACACACACGCACAGGCACAGAAACAAGTCTGTGCCTCTGCCTTCTTTCATTCCTCGCTACCTCTGTATCGCAAGTTTCTTTGCACATCCAGCGCGCACAGCAGTAAAGCCAGCACATACCCACCAGCAGCAGCGGCCGAGCTGGTGAAGAACTGGTCAAGTACTGCTGAGGTACTGCTGAGGTGCTCACCCGCAGCCGGAAGACCTGCTGTGCCTCGTCCACCTCCTCGCTGCCATCAGCGGAAGCCGCCCCTCGCAGGTGGTGCAGCACCTGGAGAGGGGGGGGGGGGGGGGGGCAGCAGGCAGGCAAGGTAACACACTGATCAACAATGAACAACCAGGCTGGCGGCTCTGCGGCGCATAATCCTGCCAGTGCTATGTGCAACTGCGGTGCTTCACACTAGCTCGAGTGTGTATGTCCTGCGGGCGGTCGTCAGCAAGGCAGCCAGGAGCGCGGCACCCACGATGTACGACCACGTACCGCTCGCCAGAAGGGCTCCAGGTCGAATGTTTCTCCAGGCGGTACCATGGGGTACAGCTCCAAGGTACTGCCAGCTTCTTCCCGCAAGGGGTTCAATCGCTGCCGCAGCATGTTCCTGCACAGCAGCACCCACGCACCCACGAGTGGCGTGTATGTGGAGCCAAGCTGAGCCATGGGACGGAAAGGCAGCATGGGCAGGAGGGGCATGACGGATACTGTGCCAGGCGGCCCACCAACTGCGCAGACGACGGGGCACATACTCGGGACAAATCCTGGACCTTGTCAGCCAGCCAGCCAGCAGGGTCAGAGAACATCTGAAATGCTGGATGTGTTCGGCCGGCAAGGACAGCCTGCCATGCGCCGCAAATGAAGGCCAGACTCACCACTTTTGCGAGGGGTCGTGGCCCTTGTCGAAGCGCGCAAAGGGCTGCTGGTTGCGAGTGAAGACCATGATGCGCATGCTGGCACGACTGCCCTGCAGCAGGTCAGCAAGACACGCAACACAGGACGCGGGAGAGTGTTGCGGGGGGGGGGGGGGGGGGGGGGGGAGGGGGATGTGGATGAGCTATTTGGTGTGTGTGCTGGATTCCAGATGTCAAAGGGTCGGAGGCGGGTCGGAGGGGACTAGAGTGTGGCCTGGTGTGAAGAAGGCCGGAGATGTGTTGAGCGGACTGGAGTGTGAGGTGCTTCGGATTGCAAGCGGGCTGAGGCACAGTGGGCTGGAGTGATGTGGCTGGACTCGACTGGTGCAATGGGGGTGCTTTGCCGCCACCGCAGCACAGTGCTGCAGCCGCATTCAAAGCGGGGCAGGCCGGGCACGCTGACACACTAGCCCTGCCTAGTGGAGCACAGCTGCCGCACCTTGCTGCTCTTTGCCATGACTTTGGACAGCCAGATGGCGTTTGTAAGGCTGGCGGGGTAGGTGGCAGAGCCGACCTCGCGCTCAAAGAACTGCCCTGCAGCGGGACGGCAGGCGGTGAAAGGAGGCATCAGCCAAGAGAGAGGGGCGGCAAGAAGGAAGGGGCCACCCAGTGGTGGGCGTGCAAGGCAGGTATGTGTGCGTGTGTGACACAGAGAGCGACGAGCCAGGCAGCATAAACTTCCAAATGATGCACCGCAAATTTGCCAAATGATGCACCGCAGCGACGTAGAAAGGGCAAGGAACGGAGCAGGGCGCAGGGCAGGGGCTGCAAGCCGCAGCGGGCGCTGGGAGCGGCGGCAGCACGAGCGGGCTGTGCTGTTGCCGCGGCAAGCGGGCAGACAGGGCAGGGTGCTAGTACGCCAGGGAGGCCAGGCCACAGCACCCCGCCAGACAGGCGGAATGAACAAGAACTGATGCAGCTGGAAAGGCGGCGACCTCACTGGAAAAGGCCTCGAGCTTCTGCACCGCCTCGGCACCGGGCTGCTGAAGGTCCTGCAGCAGCCAGCCAGCCAGCCAGGGAGGACATCGATTGAAACATCAGCCAGATACAACCTCACACCAGCTGCCAGGGACGACCTCATAACAGCAGCCAGGGAGCCGGGTGGGGGTTGAACCGCCGGAAGGCATGGCACGGCAGCAGCTGTGGCAGCAGTGAGAGCGGGAGACCCGCCGCCGCCGCTGCCAAAGCAGCAGCAATAGAAGCGAAGGCACTGAGTGATGTTCATGTGCACGCAAGCGACTGCCAGCCCAGCACCCGCCTGCAGCTCGTAGCAGTTGTTGAAGTGGCCGTGCGACGTGACCGACTTCTCCTGCAGCACCCACATGGGGGGGGGGGGGGCAAGAGGCTGCGTCAGCCGGTGATGGTGGCGGTAGCCAAGGCGGTCCTACAGGAATGCCGGCCGCGACAGTGCTGCTGGCAGCGCATGGCAGGCAAGGTGCATTGCGAGGCTCTGACACACTAATGGCCTGCAGCCCCCACACGAGTAACAGCCGCCCTCAATAGCTCCAGCTCGCAGCTCAGCTGCCGGCAACCGACATCGGCCAGCCCTCACCCTCACCCTCGCACCCTCACCCACCGCGCTGTACAGCACCACGCCCAGTTCGTCGCTCGAGGCTGCAATGATCTTCTGTCGCATGATGTGCAGCGCCACCTTGACTGCCGCCTCCAGCCAGCTAAGCCCCGCAAAGTCCTGCGGCGGCGAAGGAGGCAAGCAGGCACACGCTCAACTGGCAGCGACAGAGGCACGCTGGGAGGCTGTGAAGCCCTGGCCCATCAGCGAGCGGGCAAAAGTGCAGTGCGTGAGTTGTAGAAGCAGAGTGGGTGGAATGAGTGCAAGGCATCGAGGTGCGCGCCTGCACCCAGGCACTTGGAAGAGTACTTGCCTTGTCTTGATCCTCAGCCTCGTCCACCTCACACGGGTCCAGCATGGCCGGGGAGGCGTCTATGAGAAACAGCACTTGCTCCTTGCTGGGCGGATGCTCCTGCGGCGGACGGTGATGGGCGGGTGAAGTGATCTGGGCGGGCGGCTTGCTTTCGCGCTGTCGGCTGATCTGCCTTGAGGCTCCCGACACGCTGCACGGCTCGTTGGGCACTCACCTCCTCTTCCTGGGCCTCCTCCGCATAAATGCTCTCGTTCCATTCGTCCATTGTTGCACGGCGATTGACTCAAGCCATGTGCGCGTGTTTGAGTACTCACATGAGGTGCTCGACATCCACATGTGTGCGCCATCACGCGTACCGGGTGTACCCCGCCCAACACAGGCAACTTGGCGCGCAATTGCCCGCGATCGACTGCACCGTCCTGCCGGCAATTTCCAGCAGCATCGGCAGGCGGACAGGAGCGCCGCTCCAAACAAACGGGACCAGCCCTGCCGAGAAGACCGAACGGCGGGCGATGTCGGAGCTTGAGCAGGCCTTCCAGGCTTTCCAGTCGCTATTGCGGGACAGGTCAGGGCTCCCGCCTCGGATCAGTGCTCACCCGTCTCTCCTGCACGCCTCCGCGCCTCCCTGACACGCCTCTTTCACCTTGCTCGTGCACAGGATGGATGCCCTGGACCAGCGCGACGCGGAACTGCAGCAACGGTGAGCAGTGCTGCCGCAAACCCGCTGCCATTGGCCGCCTGCCTTCCACGTCGCGGTTGAAAGCTTTCTTATTGCTTGCAACGCTTTGCGGGCATGGTGCTGTCCTTGCGTGCAATCTGCCTGGGTCTGAGCACCAGCACTCCGTCCAGCCAGCTAGCCTGCATTCGCAACAGACGCGCGCTGCACTCGTCCTCCTTCTCTCCCTCCGCCTCCGCCTCGGCTCTTGCCCGCTGCCTTCTTACATCCCCCCCTTGGCCTGCAGGGATAGTGAGCTGGCCAAAGCCAAGGCATCTGCTGACAAGGAGACTGCACGCCTGCACCGCCAAGCCACCGCCCTGGCCTCCCGAGAGAGGGAGATGCGGGAGGCGGATGCGGCGCTTGCCCTGCGGGAGGCAGGTCTTGCCCAGGCCGAGTTGGAGATGGCTCGGCGGCAGGAGGCTGTGGCAGCACTGGAGCAGCAGCTGCACCAGCAGGTGCTGGATGCAAACGAAAGCACGGCGGTGCTGGCCAGCCGCCTGGACACGGCACAGGGCGAGCGGGACCACCTGCAGGCGCAGCTGATGTCAGCGCAGCAGCAGCACGAGGCGACTACCGCGGCCCAGGGCATGGGGCAGCTGCCGCAGCAGCAGATGCACTTGCAGCAGCAGCAGCAGGCGCCACCGCCGCCAATGATGATGATGCAGCCGCACCCTTATGTGGTGTCCCAGCCGGGGCATGCGCCTGGGGGCCAGCCGCAAGCCCAACCTGGCCAGTATCCCTACCCCCCCTACCCCTATGTGCTGGCGCCTGTGTCCTCCATGCATCCTATGCAGCAGCAGCAGCAGGGGCAGGAAGGGCTGCCGCATCCACAGCACGCACAGCAGCAGCTGGATCCGCAGCAGCAGCACACACAGCAGCAGCCCGCCAGCCCCGGCCAGATGCTGGCCGGGGGCGGCCCGCTGCCTCCCGGCATGCACTGGCAGCCCATGCAGGGGCCGCAGCACCCTCAGCCCAGCCAGGCGCAGGTACAGTGGCAGTACGGCGGCCAGCAGCCTCAGCAGCTTGCAGGCCAGCACCCCATCACGTCCTCACCGCAGCAGCAGCAGCAGCTGCCGCCGCAGAACGGCTACCTGCCATCGCAGGCTGCGCCCCAGGCAGGCCAGCTGGGCGGCCAGCCCATGCACCAGCCCTTGCAGCCAGTTTGGCAGCAGCCGGGCGTGGCAGCTGGCGGGTGGCAGTCCACGTTGCCACCCCCACCTCCTCCCAATCCGCAGCAGGAGCAGCAGCAGTATGCAGAGCCTGAGCTGCAGCAGGCCAACGGGGAGTGGGCCGAGGGGCAGCAGCAGCAGTACACAGAGGAACAACAGTACCAGCCGGAGCAGCCACAGCAGTACACCAAGCAGTACACGGAGGCACAGCCGCAGTACCAGGATGATGCTCAGCAGTACCAGGCGCCACAGCAGCAGTACGCTGCCTCCCAGCCGCAGCACGCCCAGCACCCAGCCAACAACCCGAACAGCAACAGCAACAGCACCTTCAAGAAGCCGCAGTTCAAGAAGCTGCCAAAGCAGCAGTACCGCCAGCAGCAGGAGTACGCCCAGCAGCAGCATGATCCCCAAGGCCGCCCCCTGTCGCACAGCCGCCAGCAGCAGCAGAGGGGCGGCCAGCAGCAGGGTGCCTATGAGCCCCTGAAGCAGGGCCAGCAGCAGCGCAGCAACGGCGCACAGCCCGGCACCTACCGCCAGCACCAGCCGGGTGGTCGGGGGCGTGGTCGCGGCGGCTACCAGTCTCAGGCGGGCCGTGGCCGTGGCGGCTGGCAGCAGCAGCACCGCCGCACTCTTGATGACAACTATGCTGCGTATCCCGAAGACTCAGCTGCAGTCACGGCAGAGGCCAGCAGCAA
The DNA here is from genome assembly GCA_023343905.1 of Chlorella vulgaris. NCBI lineage: Eukaryota > Viridiplantae > Chlorophyta > Trebouxiophyceae > Chlorellales > Chlorellaceae > Chlorella > Chlorella vulgaris. The sequence continues at coordinate 2,476,397 of SIDB01000012.1, read as the reverse complement.
TAGCGATGAGGGCGGGCACGCTGATTTGGCCAGCGCGGTGCGCATGCTTGCCGAGCAGACGCACGCCGAGCAGGCTGCCAACGGCGGCGCCGCCTGAGCGTCACCAGCTTGTTCAAGCGTTATCAGTTATTGTTTGCACCTTGTTTACCTTGCGCAGCAAGTCGTGCGGCACCTATAGCTTGGCAGCATCTTCTTCGAATGCATCCTGCTCTGCCTTTTTGGCATGCCTTGTTCTGTTCTAGGCACCCTCATCTCCTCCTGCAGCCAGCTCATGCGGCTGAAACGCCTGTAACAAAGAGATTGCGTCTGAGGGGGAGGCGATCGAAGTAAAGTGTTATGCAAGGCAGCGGCGGCAGGCGGTGGAGTTGCCATTTCTGTGGTACCCCGCTTGCCAAGTCCACCCCCCTGTCACATCGCCTCTAGGCGTTGGTCTTCGAACACTCGATACGCGCCGCATACAGTCACAAGGGCGACTTGCCTTACTTCTATGCTCGCACTGGCAGTGCACACTGATATGTCTCACGCGTGTGCATGACGAAAAAGAAGGCCAAGCCTGGCAGCGCGACAGTGTGCCCCGCCACCAGTGTCATTGCGGCGCCAGTGAGCGGCCGCCCTTGCAAGGTTCAAATGACCCCTCGACATTGCTCGAGTGACAGCAGATTTCATTGTGCACTCTCCGCAGGGTGCGCTGGTCGACGGCGAGCTGGTTGTTGAGCTGCGGGGCCGCATCCTCTCCCGAGACGACTTCTGGGCTGCAATGTCTACCGCCTGCGCGCTCCCGCACTGGTTTGGCCGCAACCTGGACGCCTGGCGCGACACACTGCGTGGCGGCATCTCCTCAGCGCTGGACGCACAGCCGCTGGTGGTGAGAGCAGATGCGGTAGGCATCTTTGCTCCCTGCGAGCGATACGGGCGGGAGATAGAGAGCATATTCGCATCAGCGGCCCCACGGGCACGGCTGGAGCTCTCGCAGCCCCCCAGGAGGGCACACAGGCAGGCTGGCAGCTGAAGAGCGCACTTCATTACAGATGCTGGTTGATTGAAGCACAGCGGCGCTGCAAAAAGGTGACAACGGCAAAGTGAAACAGAGGTTGATGTGCTGACAGGAGGGAGGCGATGGTGTGCTAGCATGGGACTGACGTTTGGCATTCAGAGGCATTCATTGTGTAAAACGTGGTGCGCATGTCATGTGGATGCAGCCGGCTCATGAATATCACCATCTTCATATCTTCACATCTAAGCGAGCTGCTTGCCTGGCTGCCCCTGGAACTCATTTTGAGGCTGCAGAGCAGCTGGGCTCTGGGCGCACAACAGGCAAGCTGAGTGTGCCGCATCAGACAACAAGCGCATCCAGCTCTTCGTCGTAGTCGTCACCTCCCTCCTGCCCCCGGCTGCTCAGGATTGCGCTGACATCCAGGAACCGCTCGCCGCTTTCGGCTTGCTCTGCGGAGGCATCCTGCATTGGGAGGAGGCATTGCGCAGGCATTGAGCAGGTCACACGTGTCAGTAGAGGGGCAGGCGATCGCATGATGCAATTATGGTGGAAGCATTTGCTCATTTCGATCAGGTTGATCAATCTGATCTTTTTATGCATCACCACGACGGCAGGGTGCATGCTGGCACTGGCAACCGGCAGGAGCACAGGCCGCAGTCAGCCCATCCCGCCACCCACCGGCTGCGTGTCGTCAAATGCGCTGCGGAAATCGTCGCGAGTCAGGCTGCCATCCATCCCTCCCATCATGTTGCTCAGCTGGTTCATCACGGCCGAGGCAGCCTGCTGATCGCCAGCGGCGCCGCTGCTGTTGCTGCTGTTGCTGCCGCCGCAGCAGCCGCTGCCTGACTGCTCCGGAGCGCTGCTGCTGCCTCCGCAGCAGCCGCTGCTGGAAGTGGATGTGTCAAGCTTCTGTGCTGTGCCCAGAATGTCAGCCGGGTTGGTAGAGAGGGACTTGAATTGCTCCAGAAAGGCGGCGCCGGCATCAGGCGTGGGTTCGCCGCTGTCTGCCGCCGCAGCGACTACTCTGCACCGGCGCATGCTGCTGTGCCGTGTCTGAGCGCAACATAACAGCATGCGAGTTGAGGGCTGCTTGATGCACCGCGCCGCTGCAGGGCGCGCAGGACTGCAGGCCACCGAGGCGAGGGCGACGGACGACATGGCTGATGTGACGATGGAGCAGCTGACAAGATCAGGGGTTCACACAAAGCGCAGCAATGTCGACAAGCCCGGAAGAAGGGCGCCCTCATCTCGGATTTATCCGCTCCGTTTTGCGTGCCGTTTGCAACTGGCGTTTGCATGAGGCTCTGACAGTGTGTTGCAGGCCACTCCCGCCCCGCCTTTGTGCCTCTCCGCCGAGCAACCAGTGCTGCCCGTTTCGTCTTTGCGGCAGCAGCAACAGCCTGTGGAAGGCCTGCATATCCCACAACTTCATCACCAGCAGCAATGGCGTCGGCAACCTGCACAAGCGTTGCTCGGCACCTCCTCGGCCCTGCAGCGGCAGGCAATCGCACCTGTGCGGTCGCCTCAACGTCATATGCCCAGCAACCAGCCGCCACAGCAGCCAGCCGGCTGTCGCGGCGAGGTAGCGGCAGCCTGCGGCACGAGCGGCGTCGACAGGGCAGCACACTGCCACGTCGCAGCCTGGCCGTGCTGGCCATGAGCGGCGGTGAGATTGCAGAGGTGGCGGATCTGAAGGGCATCCGGGTGTTGAAGAACGAGGATGACTCTCCTCGAATCGAGTACCTTGTGCAGTGGAAGGACGGCTCCCCAGACACCTGGTGCGCAGAAGCAGCGGCACAGCTCACACACAAGCGAGCTGTGTGCGATGTGTGCTGTCAGTGTTGCACCTTGATTCAAATCGACTTGCATGCATGATCGTATATAAAGGAGGCAGGTCGTCAAGGCAACGCCGCCGCCTCCAGTACCGAGCAATGCTCAAAAGAGAGCCTTCACCTGGCTGTGCTGTTGCTCAACTGTGCAGGGAGCCTGCCACCAACCTTGCCGACAACCTGCTGCGGGACTATGAGCAGCGCTGGTGGGGAGCCGTGAAGAAGGTGGGCTGGGCTGTGGGAGGACGTGCCTGTTTGGTGTTGTGGGCCACACCCAGTATGGGCATGAAGTGCCGCCTGCCTGTAGCCTCAGCTGCAGCCTCTGTTGTGCCTTCAGCATCTGTCAGGTGACTTTTGTCGAATGGCAAGCCAACGTGCCTTGCACCCTGGTACTGCATCCGCCCACCCTGGTACTGCCTGTTGTTACCGCAGGGAGACGAGGAGACTGTGGGCAAGATGCTGGACGTGGGTGCCGATGTGCTGGCCCGCACCGGTGAGGGAGGCTGTCGGTTGAAGGCAATCCTGTGCTTGCAACCCTGCACCGCACGGGCAGTGGGGTCATGCCTGCATGCTGCCCGATGGACGGCGAGTTGCAAAACGCTTGCGTGTTGTGCTGTCGAACTGCGGACAGTGTTTTCACCATCTACATTCGTCTGAACCCCTTCCCACGCCTGCTGACGTCCCTTGCCCTTACCCTTGCCTGCCTGCCTGTTTCCCCTGGCAGTCAATGAGGATCGGCGCTCAGCCGTGCACTTCTTTGCCGCCCGCGGCAACGCGGAGGTGGTGCAGCGCCTGCTGAAGGCCGGGGGGGAGGTTGGCCTGGCGGACAAGGAGGGTGGGTCCCGCTGCTGATGCTGATGTACTGCATATGTACTGCCAGGGTGCCGCTTAAAGGAGCACACCTTCAATGTACTGCTGTCTTGCTGTCGCCCATGCTGGCATTGGTACGCTGACAGTGTGCTGCTGCTGCTGCTGCCGGTCGCGCTGCCTGCAGCTGCCTCCTTTCTCTCCCCAATCAAGCACCCTCATGCACTTTTCTGCGCACCAGTCTTGTTTCATTTGAGCCTGCACACACTCTTGACTCACACACATCGCGCCTCTTCGTGCAGGCTACACCCCGCTGCACATGGCTGCCGGCTACATGCACACCACCACCATCGCGGCATTGCTGGCAGGTGGCGCGGACCCAGAGCAGCAGGACAGGGAGGGCCGCAGGTAGGGCTGGGAGGTGGGGATGGCGCAGCTGCCCCTGCTGCTGGGCGCTTGAGGTTGAGGTTGAGCTGGGCTGCTGCTGCCGTGCTGCGGAGTGTATTTGACGAAGCCAGCGCTGAGGCTGCCGTCATGCCGCACCAGGCTTTGTCTGGTGCTCTGAAGCATGCCGCGGCGTTGCAGGGTCTTGACCCGATCCATCAAACCAACTGGTGGCCCCTGCTGTGCCCTCTGCCCTCCCCTGAGCTTTCGCTCCCTCCTTTCCGCTTCCTCTCCCCCGCTTCCTCACCCCCCTGCCTTGCCCAACCCCTCACAACCTTGCCGTCACCTGCACCCTGTGCCTGTCTCCCCGCCCTCCCCCCGGCCACACACACACACACACACACAATCCCTCATCCCTGTGCCTGTGTCTCCCCCCGCCCCCCCCCCCCCCCTCCTTCCCCCTGCAGCCCCCTTGAGCTGGTGGAGAGCTTGCGAGCCGCCCTGCCTGCTGGCAACCCAATGCTGGTGCAGCGGCGCATGCAGCTGGAGAATGTGATCCAGATGCTGATGGGTGGGTGGTAAAGGGGGGGTGCTGTGGTGATTGTGTGTGTGTCAAGGGGCTGAGGGTTTGCGGCGGTGGCATGTCGGGCTTTTGAAGGTGGGAGGGCTCTGTGTGCAGTGAGAGCTGGCAGGGAAGGTGTGTGAACAGTCGCTGTCATTTGTGTTGATGTGGTGCCCTTTCCATCACAAAGCGGTGCACAGCCTCTGCCCACGTACGCATTCATTTCTGCTAGCTTCCCCCCTGCACCACCGCCTTGTCCAGACCCATCCACATTTCCCCCTCCCTCCGCGCTCCCCCTTCCAACCGTACCGCAGCCAACATGTTTGAGGATGTGGAGCCGCTGGCGGTGCTGGACAAGCGGGTGGTGATGCCTGGGGCACCTGCTGCTGAGGCAACGGCTGCCGCTGAGGGCGAGGAGGGCAAGCAGGAGCGGGAGGACAAGGAGGGGGAGGAGAAGGAGGGGGAGGAGAAGGCAGCAAAGGAGAAGGAGGAGGAGGAGGCGAAAAAGGAGGCAGAGGCGGCGGCGGCACCGGTGGGGGAGCCACGCACCGAGTGGCTGGTCAAGTTTGCCGATGAAGAGGAGGTGAGGGGCGGGGTGGGCGGGTGGGGGAGGGGGGCGGTGGAGAGCGGCAGGGTTTGCCCAGTAGCAGTGGCTGCGTTGGAATCAGGTGTTCTGTGGTGTGTGGGTTTGCGACAGAATGTGTGGCTGGTGCGCAATAGACAGCAGGGCGGCCCGGTCTGGCTCCACGTCAGGCCAACCCAGACCCAGCCCGCCACCGCATCACTCGTTTCGTTGATTTCCTTCTGCCGCGTTCATCTCTGCTGCCCTGCGCGCCCTCCTTCCCTCACCCCACTTTGCTGTCTGCCTGCGCACGCGCCTGCCCCACCCAGCCTCCTCACGCCTGCCTGCTCACCTTCCTCCCCTCACTCACCCCTCCTGCCCTACCCTCTGTGCCTGCCTGCCTGCCTGCAGCCCGTGTGGGTGGACGCCCGCTACGTCAGCAGCGAGGTGGTCGACGATTTCGAGCAGGGCCTGGAGTATGCAGATGCAGAGTGTGTGCTGGAGATGAGGCAGCGCGGTACCATGCGCAAGTACCTCGTGCGGTGAGTCGGCGGTACATCGCGCAAAATGTTGCGTGGCACTGCTGCTGGCGAAGGCGTAGCGCTGCGTCTTTGCAAAGCAGCTGGTCTGCTGTTGCCTCTGCCCGTTGCTGCTGCTGCCGCTGTTGCTGCGGCTGCGTGGGGTGTCCCTATCGTATGTAGTGTGGCGTTTTCTTCTGCCTCACACACAGCGGCTGTGTTGGCGCCATCACATGATGCAGCTGGGGTGACGGCTACCCAGACACTTGGGAGCCCGAAGAGCATGTCAGCCCCGACCTCATTGCCCTGTGGGAGAGCAAGAACGGCCAGCCTGACGCCTCAAGCGCCAGCGACGCAGGTGGCAGCAGCGGCGGCGGTGGCACCGACAGCGATGGCGGGGCGCCGGGCGGCGGCCTGGGCACTGCGGCTGTGACGGCGGCGCAGACGCTGCAGCTGCAGGGCTCGCCATCGTGAGGGACCCTTATTCCAGCACACATGACATTATCAGTGTTCTTTGCTCTCTCGTTCCGGTTTGATGAACAACACACACATTTGCAAGTGGTCAACCGCATTCGGATATGTTCAGCCGCCGCCCTGCTTCACGGGCAGCAACCACAATCCATCACCAGCTCTGTCGGCGCAATTTAGTTGCTGGGGTGCATCGTGACAGCCTTTCAAGGTCAGGCAGCGAAAAGACACGGCAGGCTGCGTGCCCACCGGCACGTCTCTCCTTTGAATTCACCGTTTCCTGTAATCACAGCAAGTTCCTGGCTGCATCCCTTGCCCTTTCCCGCGTGCAAGTAGCCGCTTGTTCCCATCGAGTCGACGGAGCCAGTGGTTGGCGCTTCCCAGGTGATCAGGTGCTGCAGATGGCTCAAGAATTGCTGCAGTTGGTCGCCCCGCGCTCACTTGGGAAATACGCTTGAACGCGCCAGCCAGGCCGCCTCCCTCCTCCTCAGAAGCATGGCGCCACAGACCAGGTCGGCTGGAGGCGCCGCGCCAGCCGAGCCTGAGCGGGAGGACCAGGGCATGGTGCTGCCGCCGGTGCCGTCAGCAGACGACCGCTCTACCGATCCAGAGGTATGCCGCTGCACTGAGGGGTTGCGATCAGACTCCAATGGGATTGCTTGCATCAATGGCGCAATTTACCAAGCTGCAGCGCAACTATTTGCAAGCCGCGGTCCCCGCACAGCTCCGCTCGCCGCACCGCTCCCCCCCAGCTGCGGCACCTGTCTTTTGCTCTTGCTCACTGCCTTGCTGGGGCCCAACCCCTCCACACCCCACCTGGCAGGTCTGGGACATGGTCATAGTGGGAGCTGGAGTGGCAGGCTCTGCGTTTGCCTACCAACAGGGCTGCTCGGGGCGGCGGGTGCTGCTGCTGGAACGTGAGCTGAGCCAGCCGGACCGAATAGTAGGGGAGCTGCTGCAGCCTGGCGGCTACCTGCTGCTGAAGAGGCTGGGGCTTGCACACTGCTGCGACGGCATAGATGCCCAAAAGGTTGGTTGTTGCGGTTGGTCGGGTGTCTGTAGGAAGGAGCGAGCCGCAGGCATTTTGAGGAGAGGAGCAGCGTAGCGGGGCTGGCAGCGTGCAGCCAGGCTGGGGCAGCGGTTGCCAGCCCGACGGCAGCAGCAACAGCAGGCAGGCCACATGGGCAGAGGCAGCCTGTGCACCGCTTCTGCTGTGGTGCGCAAGTCATTCTTCTCACAGTCTCGCTCACACTCCACCCTTGTGCAAAGCCTTCCCGCTACTCCCCGTCATTCCATCTCCACCCCTTCTCCACTCCTTGCCCACCCCGCCACTGCGCCATCACCCGCCACAGGTACATGGCTACTGCATGTTCAAGGAAGGCAGGGAGGCAAAGGTGGCCTATCCGCTGGAGGGGCACGGCGAGGATGTGGCGGGGCGGTCATTCCACCACGGCAGGTGCGCCTGCTTGTGTGTGTGTGTGTGTGCAGTGCAATGCTTGAAGTTGCATGCGGATGTGTGGACTGGGTGCATGGCACAGCTGCATCTCAACACACCGTGACAGCGTGCTGGTGTGGGTGTGGCCGTGGGTGTGGGTGCGCCAGTGCTGTGCGTTGCTGTTTGGGGGGCTGCCTCACGAGGGCATCCGCGTGTAGCATTGCTCCCGCACCAGTGCATGCGCCAGAGTGCTTTTGCCGTGTGTGTGTGACAATACAGCACACATCATGCGTGTTTGGGAAGGTACCTGGCTGGCTGTTTCAAACCACTGGGTATTTATCAGCTGTCCAGCAACCCCCCACCCATTGTTCCCCGCAGGTTTGTGCAGAACCTGCGGCAAGCGGCCGCCACCCAGCCCACGGTCACAGTGCGGCAGGGCTACGTGCGGCGGCTGGTCAACGGTGGGTGGCTGGGCCTGGTGCGCCCTGTGAATGAAGCGGAGATGGCAGGCTGGGCACTTGCTGGCTACCCCTGCTGGGGGCTTGATGCCGCACTGCGCTTACCACTGCGCTGCGGTTGTGGGTTTGGGTTTTGCAAGTGCGTGTGTGTGAGCCTCTCTCTCTCCTCCTGACCCCCTGCTTTCCCCTGCCTTGCCCTTCCTCCTGCAGACGAGGGTGGTGAGTGGGAGGAGGGGCAGGCTGTGACAGGCGTGTGCTACAAGGGAAGCGATGGTGCAGACCATGTGGCCCACGCACACCTCACGGTGAGTGCCGCCGCCGCCCCTGCTGCTGCCTCTCCTCGTGCCTGTGTTGTGCCTGTGCAATCACGTGTGGCATCTCTCTGTGTTTCTTTGTTTCTTTGTTTCTGTCGTGCATGTCTGTCATCTGTGCGGGCCTGTGCCTGTACCGTGCCTGACCGCGTGTATGCGTGATTGGGGCACGGACATGCAGCCCGCCGTGGTGCGGCCGGGTGACGGGCTGCTGCCCTGACCAGCTCTCAGCACACCGCGCTCCCCCATCACCACTTCTCTCCTGCGCTCGCCACACACGCACCGCTTTACACCGCTCACGCTCACCTCATCCTCACTTTCCCGGTCACTACTGCCCTCAACAACACACCGCCCCTTGCCCCCCCCCCCCCCCCCCCCCCCCCCCAACACGCGCGCCTCGCCCCTCGCCTTACCTCACTCCTTGGACCCCTTTCCTGCCCTCCCTCCCTGTTCCCAGGTGGTCTGTGATGGCATGTACAGCGGCTTCCGCAAGAAGCTGTCTGTGCCCGACATGCACCAGCCCTCGTTCTTCATTGGCCTGCTGCTCAAGGTGGGCGCAGGAGAGGGGGCGGCATGGGGCGCTGGGTGGAGGCTTGACCAGCTCTGTGGGATGCCAGCTTCCTTCTCCACCCTGATGCGGCGGGGGATCCCGACTGTTGCTGCTGTCCCTGTCAGCCCTGCTCCTGCCAAGTGCCTGCTCACCTCCTCACCTCCTCACCCGACTTATCTTGCCCCCCCCCTTTCTGTGGTGCAGGACTGCCCGCTGCCCTACAGCAACTACGGCCACGTCATTCTGGGCAAGCCCTCACCGGTGCTCTTCTACCCCATCTCCAGCACTGAGGTGAGGCGTGGGCACAGCAGGGGGGACCCGCTGGCCTGCCTGCCTGCTCACCTACTGCTTCGTCATGGGCGCTCTCGACCTCTCCTTGTGTGTGGCAACCCATGTTGGCGACCCTCGTCCTTCTTCCAATCCAAGTCCCAAACCCATTCCCACCTCCACCTGCACAGGCTCGCTGCCTGGTGGACTACCCTGGTGAGAAGCTGCCCAGCGTGAGCAGCGGGGAGCTGGAGCGGTACCTGCTGGACACAGTGGCACCGCAGGTACGGTACTGCAATGGCACCGTTGGGGGGCTTGCAGGACTGCAACCGGTACCGCAGTTCCTATTGTGCATGCAGCTGCTGGCTTTGGGTGTTTTTCTCCGCTGCTTGCCCTCCCACCAGCAGCCTGCCAGCCACACCTGCCTGACCAAACGTCCCGCACCCACACAGCCATCGGCATACAAAACCCACACCCGCACTTTTGTCCCAATCTGGTGGCCCGCAGATCCCCTCCACCCTGCGCCCCGCCTTTGAGCTGGCGGTCAAGCACGGCCGCATCCGGTGCATGCAGAACAAGCAGGTCACCAGCCAGCCGCTGCACCCGGCTGGCGCGCTCATGCTGGGTGATGCCTTCAACATGCGGCACCCACTGACAGGTGGGGTGGGAACAGCATGCTGCCTGGCTGCTTGGCTCCACATACCCTGCACACCCGTGTGGTTGGCTATCACCTCACCAGGTCACACACCCCACACCTTTGCCGCCGCACCAGTACCGCCCCGATGTCACCACTCCTCTGCTAACGCTCCTTGATTTCTACATACGTCCGCTCCTCAATGCTACTACGCCGTAGCACTTTATCAACCTACTGCTGCTTCTCTCCGTACCGCTCCACCAGTGTCGCGCCACCATGACCGCTCCATTGCACGACACCTACAATTCACCCAGTTCAGGTTCTTCACCATTTTTTCACCAATGTGTTTCACCAATAATCACCCGTCCGTCCCCCGCTTCTTCCCTGCCCGCGCAGGCGGCGGCATGACGGTGGCCTTTTCTGACACCAACCTGCTGTGCGACATGCTGCGCCCGCTGCCGACCTTTGACAACAAGCTGGCCACGAGGGACGCCACCAGCTCGTTTTACGTGCGCCGCAAGCCGCTGTCCGCCACCATCAACACGCTGGCAAACGCGCTGTACAAGGTGTGTGTGGGTGTGGGGTGGTGGGTGCGGGGGGGGGGGGGGGGAGGGGGTTGAGACACTGGTCTTGACGCAAAGCGCACACGGTGCCATTGTTTGATGGTGCCAGCTAGGCACCCGCCCTCTGGCTCTCGACTGTTGCCAGGTTTCCCCCAAGGCTGGCTGCGTGGTGCTGCAGCACGTTTCAACTGCCTGCCTGCCTGCCTCTGCCCCCCCGCAGGTGTTTTGTGCCAGTGACAGCCGGGCACATGAGGAGATGCGTCAGGCCTGCTTTGACTACCTCGCTCTGGGGGGCATGTACTCAAGTGAGGCCGGTGGTGCTGCCTGGTGGTGCTGCTGTGTGGTGGCTGGGCGTGTGCTGCACGGGGTGGCTGGCTGTGTGCTGCCTGGTGGTGCTGCCTGGTGGTGCTGCTGTGTGCTGCACGGGGTGGCTGGTCGGCGATGCACATGCCGGCTGGTGGCTGTGGGAGGGTCCGGTGCAAAGGCAGAGGAAGATCCACTTCCCGCACACCTTGTGCGTATGCCGTTACGGTGTGTTGGTGAAGTAGGTTTTGTTGTCGTTGTTCTTGTTCTTGCGCCCACACACCTGACTGAGCCGCTGCTGCTGAGTGTGCGTTGCTGTGTGTCACCCTGCTCTGTTGCAGCGGGACCTGTGTCGCTCCTGTCGGGCCTCAACCCCCGCCCCTCAGTGCTGGTCATGCACTTCTTCATGGTGGCGCTGTACGGCTTTGGAAGGTGCGCTACCGTGATGTACTGGAATAGACTGCCCTGTACTGCCGTACACCATTGCTGCTTGCTCAGTGTGTTTGCCAAATTTGCTGCTGCTGAGCTGGCCAGAACGGCGCTCCCTGCTGAGCTGAAGCGCAACCTCTTGGCAACCTCTGGCGCTGCAGGCTGCTGCGTCCCCGACCCACGCTGCGGGGCGTGTGGCTGGGAGTGCTGCTCATCTACTCGGCTGCATGCATCATCCTGCCCATCATTTGGAAGGGTGAGCCGGTTTGTGTTGGTTTGGGGTGGCGTTGGCAGTGTTTTGAGTCGCCTCGAAGTCCTTGATTGTGTCTTGCCACTCAAAAGGTGCTGATGCGAGATAATTATATGCGCGGCCCCGGCTGTTCCCGCTGCAGAGGGCATTCGCGCCGTGTTCTTCCCCTCCCTGGCACCACAGCCGCGCCTGACCAGCGCTCAGCGATTAGCCGCCGCGGCTAAGCAGGCCTGACACTCTGCTACCACCGGGACTAGCAGCCCATTTATTTCAACTGCTGCTTGAGTGCCACCTTTCCATTTCATGATTAGAGCGCTTATTCACCCTTTGCTTCACATTCCTTCTAGTAATAGCTCTCTCTTGATTGTTGTAAAATGTTGTTGGCAACAGCCTGTGCCACTGGAGGTTGATGGTTGTGATGCTTTGGGCTGGCAACATTAGTGCAAGGCATGCATGCGCTCAAGCGGCAAGCCGGCTGGTCAGCTCTCTGACCGAGCTGACTATCATGTCCAACCCTTCCATCAGGTGTGAGGTCGACTTTCAGCACAAACAGGCACCTATCTGCGATTCAACATACTGCAAGAGTTAACGTACCGCGCAATCGTCCCGCAGGCTGAAAATGCGGCGACGGCCCACGCATCCATAGGCAATCAGCAATGCTCCTGGCGAGCCTGCAAAGCACTCGCGTAACGACCGCAGGTGGGTTGCGCTTCAGCTTTTTGCGCAAGGACTTGTGAGCCGTTGTTGGACTGGCGGCCTGCCCAATGTTTGTATGCACTTTTTATATCACTTATACATCGCCTGCCGCCTGTTGCCGCCATGCAGCCTCCGCATCCCGCTTCGCACGCTCCTCTTTGAGCTCCAGCCGCGCTTTCAGGGCCTTAGGTATGATGTAAAGCAGTTGGCGGCGTTTCCCGCCCGGCACTGCCAGTGCTGCCGCCGCCTCCTTGCAGCCACCTCTTCGTAGCCATCTGCCACAATGCTTGCAGTTGCAGCACCTGCAGTTGCTCAGCCGTTGTCTCTGCGCAAATGGACAAATGGTCTGGTCTGCTGTGTCATCTTTGCAACTCCTGATGGGTCGTGGCCTTCATCGGCAGACTGGGACTTGCTGACTCTGTGCAGGCGGCAGTCGTCTGGGAATGTCTGCACACATATCGGAGGCTCTGGGCAAACTCGACCTGATGATTGCTAGCGCAGCAGGGGGCAGTAGCAACTGCACCGCCGGCGCCGTTGCCCCTCCTGCGGAAGGAAAGCGGCAACTGTCGGCGGCCGCTGCCGCCGATGCGATTCATGCTGGCAGCATCAAGCAGCGGCTCGCGGCAGCGTTCCAGCAGAGCCTGGATGCAGCTTTCCCTTCAATGGCTGGTGAGCCGGCTATTGTAGTGCCCTGCGGCAACCCCAAGTTTGGCGACTACCAATGCAACAACGCAATGGCGCTGCACGGCAAGATGAAGGGCAAGGTGCGAAGGGAAGCAGCAGCGCAGATGGCATCAGGCAGTGCATGGCAACAGGCCCAGCCGCCATAGAGTTAAGGAATCAAACTTGCACGGCAGCGAGGCGGGAACGAACCAGCGGCAGCACTCTTGCATCGCCCATGCTTGGGGCGCACAGGGAGGATGGGTGGGCGCGAGAGTTGGTGCCAGAGAGTGTGTCACAGCAGCGGACAGCTCTGTGCACCACAGCTATGCCTTTGGGTTGCCGCCCCTGCAGCCGGACGCACCCAAGAACCCCCGAGCTGTGGCGGAGGCGCTGCTGGCAAACCTGCCAGAGACAGGCATGGTGGCAGAAACGAGTCTTGCGGGTGAGCGAACGTCACAACACACACACACACGTGCCCTTGCCTGCTGCTGGCGTTCCTGCCTGTCGCCTGTATATTCATGTCGCTGCCTGTCTGCCCTGCCCTGCTTGTTACACTGCCATTTGGCATGGCGCCCATCTCAGCCTGTGCCACCCTCCCTCCCTGCCCCTCAACCCTCACAGGCCCCGGCTTCATCAACATCCGCATCTCTCCCGAGTGGCTGGCACAGCACATCACCAGGTGTGCACGCACTGCACCTCCTGATGCGGTACTGCAACAATACCGCGCTTGCGCCCATGCACAGGGAAGCAGGGTGACGCGTTTGCCTCGACCTCGGGAACCTGGCCCGTGCCTGCCCACCTCCCGCCTCGCTGCACCCCTGTTGCTCCTTCCCTCCTCTTGCCCTCGTCTACCCCGCCCAAACCCAACCCCTCCTATCCCTCCCTCCACTCTTCCCCCCCTCCTCTCCTCCCCCTGCCACCCACCCACCCACCCACCCTGCAGCATGATGCGGGATGGCATCAGCACCTGGGTGCCAGCGGGCTACGCGGGCAGGCGGGTGGTGGTCGACTTCTCCTCACCCAATGTGGCCAAGGAGATGCATGTGGGGCACCTGCGGTGAGTGGGGCGTGTGTCTGTGTGTGAGGGGGGGCGAGCGGTGCACCCTAAACCCTGAATAAAACCTGAAACACCCTTTCTGATCTCACCCTCCCCGCTCCTCCCCGTCCCCGTCCCCTGCCCGCCCCCCTCCCCACACACACACTCACCCCTCCTCACCCCTCAGGTCAACCATCATCGGTGACACCATAGCTCGCACGCTTGAGTTTGCGGGGGCGGATGTGAAGCGGCTCAACCACATTGTGAGGGGCGCTGGCAGTGGTGCTGGTGCTGGTGCTGCTGGAACTTGAGCTAGCTTTGAGCGCCGTAAAGCCCCGCCGACAGCAATGCCGCAAGAGCTGGCCTGCTGCCAATGCCTTCTGCCTCGCTTCCGTCAGTAGCCGCCTCGGCCTGCCCACCCTCCTCCCTACCTTTGCACCTCCAAGCGCAGGGTGACTGGGGCACCCAGTTTGGCATGCTGATCCAGTACATTGCAGAGAAGCGGCCAGAGGGGCTGAACGCGGCCTCTGACGAGGACGTGGCTGACTTGCAGGTGTGGGTGCGAGAGGGGGGCAGGGTGGGCGGGTGGTTGCACAGACGGGTGAGGTGGTGAGGGGTGCAATGTGGTGTGGTGCGTGTGACCCGCACTCGTGCATAGGTGGGGCGTTGTTTTGGTGGGTGGTGCTGAGTGGTGTGGTCATGGTGTTTGGATGGATTCCAGCCATGTCCCACCTGCATGACACATGCTGCACCAGTGTTCGCACCCCTTTCCACCGCCCTCTCTTCCACAGCACCGCACCTGCACTCCAGCCACCGATTTCACTCACCCCCCCAGCCAGCCACAGCCAGCACCCGGCGGTCAACTAGAGTCGTTCGCCTGCCGCCCGCCATGGCAGCGCGCAACACTTACAGCCAGCCCAGAGCGGATTGGGTAACGCGTCGCTGTGCCCGGCAGCCGCCTGCTGGCTGCCAGGCAGGCGCGGGCTCCCAGACACACTCTCCCACACACACACCTTACAACCCCCACCAACCACACATCCCCTTAACATCATGCGCACACTCACTCAGTCATCATTTCCAGACCTCAATCTTCTGCCTTGGCGCTACAGCGCTGCACACGGTTGCTGACAGGATTGCCGCCACATAAGCGTGGTGTCTCGTCATGCCAACTTCGTGTCTTCCCGAACTGACACATCGTACTGCTGTTTATGTTGTACTGCCTCTGCTTGTACCGCTCTGTACCCCAGGTGCTGTACCGCGCAGCCAAGCTGCGATTTGACGAGGAGGAGGACTTCAAGACGCGGGCCCGGGAGGCAGTGACTGAGCTGCAGGGGGGGCGGCCAGAGTACCTGCAGGTACCGTGTACTGCTGCCCTGTACTGCTGTTCTGTACTTTGTACTGCTGCCGTGCGCTGCCGTCAGGCGCACTGCCGGCGGCACACGGTGCCGCTGGTGCTTGCAAATGCAGCCTGTTTCTGGCCGCACTCGGCTCGCTGTCCCTCTTTTTTGCCCTGCTACGTGTTTTGCATTCCCCTCCTTCACCTCCCTCCCTCCCTCCCCCACCTCTCTCTCCCCTGCAGGCCTGGCAGCGCATCTGCGACGCAAGTCGTCGGGAGTTTCAGAAGCTCTACGACCGCCTGGACGTGACTTTGGAGGGTGAGGGGGAGTGTTGGGGGGGGGGGGGGGGGGGGTGCGTGTGCGAGTGAGGGGCGGTGGAGGGTGTGGTGTGTGGGGAGTGTGGGGTAAAGTGTGTGTGTTCCCATTGGGGGGGGTGGAGGGCACCGTGGCAGGCCGCTTGGCAGAGTGTTCCTGTGTGCACGTCCTGCGGCAGCCCCACCACAGCAGGGCGAGGCCTCCCACACGTAGGCCTGTGGCAAAGAGCTCCCGCCTGCCCTCGTTTCACCACCCACCTCATTGTCTCACCTTAGTCTCACACCCGCTGCTCACCATGCCCTCCTCAACCTGCCCCTCCACTTGTGCACCCATTCACCCACCAACTCACCCTCCTGCCCTGCATTGCCCCCCTCCCGCGTCACCCTCACACACTGCAGAGCGAGGCGAGTCGTTCTACAACCCCATGCTGAAGCCCGTGGTGGATGACCTGATGGAGCGGGGGGTGGCCGAGCTCAGCGACGGAGCCAAGTGCGTGTTTGTGGAGGGCGGCCAGAACCCGCTGATTGTGCAGAAGACAGACGGCGGCTTTGGCTATGCGTCCACGGACATGGCTGCTAGTGAGTCAGGGGGGGGGGGGGGGAAGGAGGGGCGAGGGGAGAGGGTGGGGGGCACCTGGTGTGGTGGGGTGTGGTGAGGTGTGGTGGGGTGTGCTGTGCTGTGCTGTGTGAGAGTGCATGCCTGCCAAGCAAGAGGCGTCGGGAAGGGTGCACCCCTCTGTGGGTTGGATTGTCTGATGTTTCATCCCAAACAGAAACAGTTGCTTGGACAAACCTAGTGTATTGGACACTTTGTTCAAAGAGGTTGGTAACGTTGATTATCCACCTTTCTGGCCCCACCCTCACCCACCCATGCTGATGTACCCCCCTTCCCCCCCCCCCTCCCCCACGCACCCAGTCAAGCACCGCATTCACGAGGAGAAGGCCGACTGGATCATCTACGTGACTGATGCGGGGCAGGCGCCTCACTTTGACCTGGTGGGTCTGGGGCTGGGTGGCTGGGTGGCTGGGGGGGGGGGGGGGGGGGGGGGGGGGGGGGTCTACCATAAGATTAATGGGTGGGTGGGCTGCTTGTTGGGTGGGTGGGTGGCTTGTTGGGCTGCTTGTTGGGTGGGTGGGTGGCTTGTTGGGCTGCTTGTTGGGTGGGTGGGTCAACAGATTGGTGGGTACAGGGCAGTGCCGGTGGTGGCTCTGTCGACAACGTGGTGCTGTGCTGGGGAGGAGGAGGGGGGGCTGACCTGGGTGTACGCTCAGCTTCCCACCAGTTCCACACCAATGCCACCCTCACTTTCACCTCCACTTCACAGCAGCTTCAAGCACCGCGCAGACAGTCCACATCACCCTTCCCCTCCCCTCCCTTCCCTCCCCCCTCCCCGCCTCCCTGCAGGTGTTTGCAGGGGCCGCAAAGGCTGGCTACCTGCCCGCTGATCGCACCGTGCGCATAGATCACGTCGGCTTTGGGTTGGTGCTGGGGGAGGACGGCAAGAAGTTCAAGTCGCGGTCGGGAGATGTGAGTATGTGCTTGCAAGCGGTTTAGGGACATGGCGTGTGTGTGTGTGTGTGTGTGTGTGTAGTGGGGGGCAGCGTTTGACATCATGCATGTGCATTGCCTCTGAAGCGCATCTACAGCTGTGAACCGAGCCCCTCCCTCCTTCCCTCCCTCACCTCAACATCTCAGAAGCCTGCACTTGCCACCACCAGCCTACCCCTTCCACCTCCCTATCCCTACCCCCCCCCCCCCCCCTCACTCTCTCCCCCTTTTCCTCACACACAACACCCCCCCCCCACACCCACCCACACAGGTGGTGCGCCTGGTTGAGCTGCTGGATGAGGCGAAGAAGCGGATAACGGCAACGGTGAAGGAGCGGCGGCCTGATGCCACGGACGAAGAGGTGGAGGAGGCGGCGGCGGCAATGGGCTACGGCGCAGGTGGGCGTGGGGATCAACAGGGGGCAGGACAACAGGTGGCAGGGAGAGGAGGAGAGGGGGCGGTAAGAGGCATGGCAGAAGGGCGGGGACTTGAGTTGCAGACCGTAGGCTGTGGCTGGCGGCTGGGCCTGCGATCGCGGTTCGGGGGATTTTGTGGATTTGCACCACGGCCTGGGCACCAGCACAAGTGTCCAAAACCATCCGTCCATCCTTCTCACTCCTTGCCTGCACCTGTACTGCGGCCCTGTCCTGCCCTTACCTGCCCTTGACTTGACCTGACCGTACCGCTGTACCTGCACCCCTGTACTGCTGTACAGTCAAGTACGCTGACCTCAAGAACCACCGCACCACCAACTACCGCTTCTCCTACGACGACATGCTGAGCCAGCAGGTGAGGGTGTGTGTAGTGGGTGAGTGTTGGGTGGCTGTGAGATTATGGCTGTGAAGGCAGGCAGAGGGCGGGGCTGAAGCGTGTGCGTGTGTGTGTGGAGCGGCCTGGGAGGGCCGCTGCTTTGGGCCTAAGCTTTGCAGCGAGTCCACCTGCACCTGCACTGCCCCCCCAGCCGAGGCGTGCGGCCTTCACCCACCCCACCACACCTTCCACCCCCCGCAGGGCAACACCGCCGTCTACCAGCTGTATGCCCACGCCCGCATAGCCTCCATCGTGCGAAAGAGCGGTGAGGGTTGCTGGGCTGCCGCCAGGCTCTGAGCTGCCGCCCGGCTTTCAGTCAGTGTTTGTGTGTGCATGTGTGTCTCCGCACATCTCATCACTCCAAGCCCTTTCTCCTAGCCAGCACTCCGCCCACCACCCCATCACTCCCCAACAGTTGTGAACGTTCAACTCATGTTACTACTCGTCCATCCGCCCCCCCTCCCACCCTTTTAGGCCGCGACATGGCCCAGGTGGCCGCCAGCAGCAGTGTGGTGCTGGGGCATGAGAAGGAGGTGGCCCTGGGCCTGCAGATTGCTCGCTTCTCGGGTGCGTGGCTGGTGGCTGGGTGGCTGGGTGGCAGGTGGCTGAAGGGCGCCCGTGGGTCTGGTGGCTGATGCGTTGCGAGTGTAGGTGTACCACTGCCGGCTCCCCTCACCGTCTCTCTCACTATCTCTCTCCACCTCCCGCCACACACACCCTGCAGATGCCGTGGACGATGCCCTGTCCGAGCTGCTGCCCCACCGCCTCACAGAGTATCTGTATGACCTGTCGGGTGAGGGCAGGGCTTGAGTGGCTGCTGGTGATGATGGTGGTGGTGTGGGAAGACTGATGGGAGGGACCGGGTGGAGGACTGACTGAGCAGCGGTGTGGCGGTTTGAGTGTGGCTTGGAGGCAGAGAGTGCGGGGCTGGCTGGAGGCCGGCAGCGCGCTGCTGTCACGAGCTGCTGAAGCCGCGCACGCGTTCCACCTGCCTGCCTGACTCGGCACGTACCGCCCTTCCTCATTGTGTACTGCCCCGCCTGTTGCCCGCTGTACCGCAGCCGCCTTCAACCAGTTTTACGTCGAGTGCCAGGTCAACGGCAGCCCTGAGGAGGACTCGCGCCTGCTGCTGAGCGAGGCCACCGCCCTCATCATGCGCACCTGCTTCCAGCTGCTGGGCATCCGTGTGCTGTACCGCATCTAATCTACCTCCCGTATCCCCATGACAGTACCGTAGTGCTGACGTGTTGGCATGAGGTATTGCTGCACCGCTGCCACGTATCGTGCTGGACTCTGGCAGCAAAGGCAGCAACATGCGGCATCTGCATGCATCCTCCGCTTCAGCTTGCCTATACCGATCTTTCACTCTTCATTGCGTGTCAATTCATTGTGCAACAGTCAGGAAGGGGTGAACTGGAGGTACACACGAGTACAGATGATGATACACAAGCGGGGAGGAGGGGGGGGGGGCGGAGGGATGGGGGCTGCAAATGACCCTGAAAACTGCATGCAAGCGGGTGCTGCCCAGCCCAGAACACCCCTCAGTAGCAGCACTCGCAGTCAAAGGGACACTTGTCCGTGTTGCCGCCCGCCTTGCCCAAGCCCAGCTCCCCTTCGCTGTATATGGCATACCCTTCCTCTGTGCGCCTGCGGTTGTGTGGGTGTGGTGCGGGCAAGGGAATGGGTGGGTATTCGCATGGCAATCAACGCAGGCAGAGGCGAGAAGAGCAGGGCGGCGCCTTGTCTTGCACAGCGGCTGGCATTGCATCCTCACTCACTTGCGAGCCTCTGCTTGCTCTGTGCCGAAAATGTCGTCCTTGCTGCCCTCCACCCGCTTGGGTCTTGCCTGCTGCTGGAATCGGTTGATGGGAGCGGTGGCAGGCGGGTGAGAAGCGGCTCTGGATGAGGCGAGCAACATGCTCGTTTGTGGTGAAAGCCACCACCGCGGCGGCGACAGTTCCCGTCGTACCTTGGCTGCTAGTTTGGCGTCGACGGCTGGCGTGGCGCCCGCTGCTGCTGCTGCTGCTGCCGTTTTTGTTGCTTCTGCTGCTGCTGCTGCTGCTTTGCCCTTGCCCTTGAGCTTGCCGAACAAGTCGTCGATTTCGCCGCCACTGCTTGGCACCGCAGCAGCCGACGTCGCGGGCGCTGCTGCCTGCTTGCGCTTTTCAGGGCTGGCTGCTGTCCCTGTCCCTCCTTTGGACGTCGCTCCACTCTTCTTGGTGGACTGTTTGTGCACTGCATTGGCGGCTGCCTTTTGTGGGGCGTCTGCACTGCCTCCCTTCGCGGATTTCACCATGATTCACGCAACCCTCTATTGGGTCGGTATGAGCGACGCGAAAACAGAGCTTTTCGGTGCAGGCTGGACAGGAATCGTGTCTGCACGAGCCAAGCGGGCTGGGCGAGTCTCAGGGCATACATGCATTGATTGGAAGCTTGCGAGGCGAGCGCCTCACTGTACTGTCGAGCAGGACAATATTTTCGCGCCAACCGCGGTCGCTGTAGCTTGATCTTGCTGCCACACTACACCCGTTCACAATGGCGGGCAGGGGGCGTGCATCTGTGCTTCCTGCTTGGATGATGGGCGCAGCAGTGCCTGGAGGTAAGCTTTGAGCTCAACGTTGTCCTCAGAGCCACACTGAGTGCCTGATATAGTCATTTTGCTTGCCTGCAGTGGCACCGGCAGCACCAGGCGCTCCGCCGCCTGCCGCCGATGACGACGCAGCAGTGCAACAAGCCGTGCTGGCGGAGCAGGAGCAGGAGGCGCAGCAGGTGCTGCAGATCAGGTGACAACAAAGTTCTCTTGCCGGCTGCTGTCGCGGTGCATTGGTGCGTCTACCTGCCTTGTGCCTGCCATGTGGGCCCTCCGGCTGCACTGCTGCTGGAGCGGCACCCCTTCAGTTGCCGCCATCACCCACTGCTGGCCTAACAACAGCCGAGCTGCTGCCGCCCTCTGCTTGCAGTGGCGCCAAGCGTGGCTATGATGAGGCAGCGGGCCGAGCAGCTGACTCTGAGGCGGCAGTGGCGGGCCAGCCAGGGGAGGCCAAGGGCAGGCTGCTGCAAATGGAAGCCGAATTTCGCAGCGCTCGGCAGCAGGGTGGGGGCGGCACAGCAGCGGCGGCAGCAGCACCCACCAGCGCAGGGGCAGCCGCAGTCGGGGCGGCACCCGGCCACAGCCGGGAGCGGGGCGCGGGCGACTGGTCCAACTACCAGCCGCCGTCTGCCGTGCTTCAGGCTGTGGCGCAAGCCCAGCAGCAGCAGCAGCAGCAGCAGCAGCACTACGGTCAGCAGCAGTATGGGCACTACACCGCCCCGCAGTACAGCCAGCAGCACTACGCACAAGCTGGGCAGCACTACGCACAGCCGCCGCAGTACGCGCAGCCGCCCGGGCCGCCTGCCGCTGCCGCTGCCGCCCCGGCTGCTGCTACCGCAGCCGCGCCAGCAGCGGCAGGCGGCAAGCGTGAGCTTCCGCCTGCGCTGAAGGCGCGGCTGGCTGCTCGAGGCCTGCTGCCAAAGGAGGAAAGCGCGGGTACTGCTGCTGCTGGACAGGCAGCCACGCCTGCCGCTGCAGTGGATGAGGCCGCAGGTGTGCTGCACTGCTGGGCCGCTTTGCATTCCACCACCCCACTGCTGGCCACTCCCAGCCACAGTGCCTTGGCCTGCCTGCCTGCCTGCCTGCCTGCCTGCCTGCCTGCCTCCCCTCGTGCTCAGCCCCGCCTCCCATCTGTCACCTGCCGCCGCCGCCCGCCGCTGCAGGAGGCCTGCCTGCCGGCTGGCACCAGGCCACCGATCCCGCCTACCAGCATGTCTACTACTACAACCCCTCCACCGGGGAGCGCCGCTGGACCCGGCCGCAGGGGGAGGTGAGCGGGGAGGAGGGGCAGCAGCAGCATGACTGCGAATTGCGTGGTTGTTTGATGGTGTGGTGATGCGGGGTGGAAGAGAGAAAGAAATGGGGAATGGGATGCCTTTGCCCAGAGAACAAGGGCAGGGGCGGACAAGGGCAACGATATTGCATGCAGGGACGGGTCTGGGAGGATTCGTTGGCTAGTTGGCGCCAAAGCTGCAGCAGCGAAAGGGCAAAAGCCTGCACACCCCTTCTTGGCTGCCTGCCTGTGTTCCTCTTGTGCGTGCCATGAAGCTCTCTGCTCTCGTACCGCTCCGGGTGTCTTGTTCCGCAGCTTCCCGTCGGCTGGACTGAGGCCAAGGACCCCTCCAGCGGTACCGCCTACTACTACAATGCCGCCACTGGTGAGGAACGGTGTGCCGCAGTACCAACATTATGTGTGCTCTGTGCTGGCAGCCATGTGTCGGGGGTGCAGGCTCTCGTGTTCGGTCAATTTCCTTGCCTGGCGCCGGACAAGCGCGCTGTGCGTGTGACTTGCGACTGTTAGGGTAGTGTTGCTGCTGCTTTGCCTTGACAGCCTGTTACTGTTGTGAGGGCGGCGGGTGAGGTGCCTGTCGTGCAGGCTGCACAACAACCAGGCATGCTGCCGGGCCAAAGTGCACCTCAACCCACCCCAAAGCTCAGCCTCCCAGCCCCTCGCAACCTGTGTCCCATCCGCCAATCTCTATTCTCTTCCCCCAACCCAACTGGCTCTGTAGGTCAAACACAGTGGCACCGACCGGGCGCTCCCGCCGCCGCCGCGCCGCCGCCCTGGCAGCAGGACCGAGGCGGCGGCACTGCTGCTGGTGCTTCTGCTGCTCCTGCAGGCGATGAGGCGCTGTACCTTCCAGCCATGCAGGTACGGTACTGCCTGGTACCGCTTCCCCTTGTTTCCTGTCCTGCATTCTTAAAGGTGTTCCTGCTGCGAGCCGGATGCTCAAGCCGCAGCGCAGCAATCTCTCCTTCGTGTGTGTTGTATGCCAGCGCTTGTTGCCTCACCGTTCACTCCACCATTTACCGCTGAACTCTGCTCCCTTGTTTCCCTCGTCCCTGCCACCATTACCACCACCACCACCACCACCACCACCACCACCACCACCACCTGCCCCACAGTTTGCGGGTGCTCGGCCCGGCTATGTGTTCAAGGCAGGGCCTTCAGGGCTGGGCTACTACCTTGACCAGCCGTGGGTGAACATCAAGCTGGGTGAGCAGGGCCGTACGCGTGGCGCTGGGGAGGTCTGGCTAGCTTGGCAGCGATGCACGCGCATTCCCTCTGCACTTCGCGTTCTCTCGTCTCTGTCGCCGTCACCTTCAAGCGTTGCTGCAGGGAGGCACCCCGGCCTGCCTGCCTGCCTGCCTGTTCACATGATCTGTTGCCTGCCTGCCTGCCACCCAGCCTAACCTGACCCCGCCCGGACACTTGTGCAGGACAAAGCGAGCCTGCCACCGCAAGCGCTGCGCCACTCGGCGGCGGCAGCGGCCGACCGCCCTTGAGCGGCGGCGGCGGCAGGGGGGGCGGCAGCTTTGGCGGCGGCGGCGGCGGCGGTACTGCCAAGAGGGGGCGGTACGAGTCCCGGGGTGCCAGCAGTACAGTGGACCCAATGGACCCGGTGAGATCCCCTCCCCAGTATGATACTGCTGGTGGTGTGCTGTACTGCTGCTGACAGGGTTGCGCTGAGTGGGTACGTCCCGACAGGGTGGGTAGCTTGTGAGCGATATGCTGCATGCGGTGAGCTACGGCCTGCCTTTCGACCCTCTTATCAGCTGGCAGTATGCTGCTGCTCGTGGGCCTGCTTGCCCAGGATCCCTCCAAGCTCCCCCGTGCGATGCATACACTCGAAACTCTCCACACAAAACATGCACAACTCACACACCACGCAGCTATATCTGTCCTTATAGCACTATCTCTATCGCAAGCCTTCACTCACTCCGCCCTCTCTCTCCCCTGCTGCCCCAGTCCTCATACTCCGATGCGCCGAGAGGGGGGTGGAGCGCAGGGCTGGAGGGGTCCCAGCCACGTGCCGCAGACACCACCGCCGGCGGGCCGCTGTTTCAGGTGGGCGCCGGTGTGGCTGGCTGGTGTGGCTGGCCGCCAGTGGAAAGCCTTGAGTAGCATCTACGAAGTGAATTGCGAAAGTACCTCAGTTTGTTTCTGTGACTGCGAGCAAACATGCGGCTTGGAACTGGCTGTGGCTGCGTGCAGCAGTGGTGGTGTAGCTGCTACTGTGTGCAAGCAAGACGCTGCTGTGGGACCTGGCCGCCGCTTTGCTGGTCGCAGGCTACGGCTGCTTGCGTGCCGCGACTGGCACGTCCCTGGGATGGGCTGAGTTGTGGCCCCAGAACCCCTTAATCACGCTCACCCTCTTGTGCTCTGCCACCGCCTCCTGCCTGCCTCCAGTCACGCCCCTACCCGTCACCCGGGTCAGTGCTGCGCGCCAACCAAAAGGCGCTGGAGGGTTAAGCGACGAGGGTCCTCGGCAGCTTCATGCAGCCCCTGCTGCTGCTGGGGGCTGGCAGTGCCGAAAAGGGGGTGGGCAGCCCGGCTTGTATGTAGCACCGCTGTGTGCGGCGGTGCATGTGCATGCAGCCAGCCATCCCTTGCCATGCACCAGCGTTGCTATTTGGTGTTGTTGTGAGCAGACTCCACGCTTTGCAACTGACTCAGAGACAGGGTGCTCAGTGCCACAGCTTACAGGCTCACAGCGTAAATACGTGCACGATGCAAATGCACACCCGTCCCTCACACAAGCTCAGCGCCTCACAACTGCTGCAGCAGCTCACAGGCGTACAGCTGAAACTGCTTGGCAGCCTCGCTCCGCTCATAATCGGTCAGGGTGACGCTCCGCTGCAGCACTGCACCTCCTCGCCCGTCTGTGCTGCTGCGTCGCTGGTCGGGCAGCCTTGCGCCGGCTGTAGGAGGGGGATCGGGAGCGGTACACAAGAAAGGCGGGCGTGCTTTGGTCAACACACTTCATGAGGCTAAATCATGCGTTCACCCCGACTGCTCTGCACAAGTGCCCAACTCGGACTGCAAGCCAAGTTGGGCGCTCAGGCAATGAATTCCTTCACCATCACATTGCTGAAGAACCACTCAGCAACCTCCCGGCTACAGCTGCTCCACAACTGCTTGCTGCCTCACCCTCCAACACCCACCCGAGTCGAAGCGTGGTGTCAGCCCAGCCCCTCCAAACACGTTGCCCAGCTCGCCGCCACCATCCCCGTCTGCCAGCAGCGGCAGCTCGGCTTCCTTGCAGGCAGCTGTCAGCGCGGCAGCAGCATCAGGCAAGCCGTGCTCCCGCAGCAGCAGCAGCGCAGAGCTGAGGGCGCCTGCCGCCACCAGCAGGCCGGCTGCGACCCAGGGCCGGCCTTCTGCTGCCGCCGCATGGGTCGCCCAACGTTCCATGGGGGCTGCCCGCTCCGAGCCCCTGCACAGGCCACACACAGCAATGGCGCGCAGCTAGCAGGGAAAAATAGATCGACCAGTATGGGGGGCAGCAGGCGACAAGAGGGGGGTAAGGGAGAACACACTGTGCGACCAGGCCTAATACCGCCCTCCACTTCCTCTGCCTGCCTCCAGCTCCAAATCCCTTTGCAAAGCTGCAGAGACACGGAGCGCCGTCTCCGCCCCCATGTCACGCCGCAAATGCAACACCCAAAAATGCAACACCTGCACACCTGAGCGAGTGAGCCATGAGCACTGCAGCGTAGCGCCACAGCCCTCCGTCTTGCAGCAGCGCGGTTGCGTCAGCGAATTGACCTGCAAGGGATGGTAGCAGCGGCAGCAGGCACGGTGTCAGTCGCAGCGAGTGTGGGGGACTTCAGTCACGGGCAGAGTTCATACTTCAGCAGCTGGCAACGCAAACAAACTATACAACAGGGAAACATGACGGCGGTACACGACCGCGATACAAAATGTGAGTGCACTGCGTACAGCAGCAGCACAGCCACCCACCTGTCGAGCACAGCAGGGGCACCCCCAGCAGTGTGTCCCCCACCGCCGCCGCATTAGCTGTGATGACTTTGGCTGCCTGGACAAACAGTGTTCGGGCTGCAGAGTCCTCTGCAGCTGCTGCCGCACCGGCAGGCGCAGAAGCAGCCCAAGGGTCGGCTGCTGACGAGCCTGCCTGGGCTGACGGGCCCGACGCCGCTGCCTGCTGCTGCTGCTGCAATGCCGCAGCACTTCCGCCGCCTGGCTGTGCGGCTGCTTGCGACTGCAGGCCGCAGGCAAAGGCCATGCCCAGCGTGCACAGCGCGTCTCTGTAGTACCGCGTGCTTCTGTCTGGAGGTGAAGCTAGGAGGAAGCCGACAGCCGTCTGGTAGTCACCCAGCGACACATACTCCAGCACGCGCTTCTCCTGCGCAAACATTGGCATTGGCGGTGGTGGCATGGTTGGACACAGAGAAGCGTGAAGAGTGGAGGCGAGCCACGGCATGACATGCAGCGGTTGATGAGCTGATGCGGACGAGCTTCCGCTGGCAAGTGCCGGGGTGCGGTGCACAGCAGTCTACGGCGCGCTCGCTTGCTGCATGCAATGCAGGCAGTCGTGAGCAGGCAGCCGTGGCAACAGCAGCAGCAGCAATACAAGACACACGCAGCAACAGTCATGACAGCGGCAGCAGCACCAGCAGCAGCAGCACTACATGAAACCAGCAGCTGCAGCAGTGCTGTCACACCTGAAGGTCTTCCGACCCCTCAAACAGCCGGCGGCTCATCTGCTCGTGCCATCCTGACCGCTCCGCACCCTCTTGCAGCTGCAGCCCCTCGTCCCACAGCCGCCGCTCATCGCCGCCTCTGGTACCGCCGCTACTGCCAGACAGGGCAGCAGCGGCCGCTGAGGAGGGCCGCGGCCGCGGCGCCGCCGCTGCCAGGGCCGCCGCCAGCCAATCTAGTGTGGCTGGCAGCCGCCGCCAGAAGGTTGCCTCCGCTTCGTCTCCCGACAGCTGCGCAGCCAAGGCCATGCGGTCAGCAACCCGCCTGCTGGACAGGGCCTGCCCATAGGCCGCCAGCTCTGCAGGGGAAAGAACGGCTGGCTGGCCACGGGCGGTGGCTATGGCGTGCAGTACCTCCACCAGGGAGGTGAAGCCGGCACGAAGCTGCCCATACTCGTAGCCTGCAGGACCCGACAGGGCGGGTGGTGATGGGGCTGTGAAGAGTGCCAGGTGGTTGGTGATGGTGTGGTGATGGTGCGGTTTGGTGTTCAAAAAGTCGCAAGAAAGAAAGGACGCAAGAAAGAAAGGTTTCCAGGCTCCAGCTGTGCCATCACACACACTGCAGCACCAAGTAGAGCACACACAGCAGCAGTCACACCGCAGCAACCGCCCCCAGAGCCGCTCCTCGCACCGTCGGATATGCCCGCCACCGCCGCCACCAGCGGCTGCTGCCCGCGCCCAGCACTGGCGGTCAGCGACTTGAGCTGGCTCTTCACTGCACCTCCCAAGCCCTTGAGGGTCTGCGCAACATTATCTCGCTTGCGGCCGGCGCCGCCGCCTGGCGCGGAGGCGGCTCCGCTGGCACTGGCCGCCCTGCCTGTGAGGCCGAGGGCTGCCGCCGCCGCTTCATCCCGCGACGCAGAGCGCTCGTGCACAGCACCGCTGCTGTGGCTTTGGCTTTGTCCGTGGGCGGCCGCAGCATCCCAGCCTCCGCCGCCGCCGTCGGCTTCATCGTCCGAGCCTGCGCCGAAACTTTCCACCAGCTGCATGAGAGCGGGGGAGGCGGCTTCGTCGCCGCCGCTGCCGCCAGCTGCTCTGTGTGCCAGCAAGCTCAGCCAGGCTGCATGGCAGCTGCGGGGCAGGTGTGCCCAGATCTGCAACAAATGTGGAGGAAAGCAGCGCTGGCTGGCATCAGATCCGAACAGGCAGGGGTGCTGGCAGGTAGATCCCGCAGCATGGGTCGCAGCGGGGCAGGCTAACAGGGTCTCACAACCATGCTGGCCGGCAACGGCAGTCGCATCTGGCAGCCAGCAATCAGCCCAGGCAGCAGCCTTAGCAGCCTCACCTCGGCCTCCAACCGCTCCAGCGCCACCTCAGCATCCATCGCCGAGGTACCGGACTGCGGTACTGCAGCCGCGGTACCGCCGCCGCCAATGGAAGCCGCCAGCGAGCCCAGCTCTTGGAACGCCGCCACAGGCACGCCCCGCTGCAGCAGCAGGCGCAGCAGCAAGCCCCAGGACCGAGGCAGCAGAGGCGCTGCCGCCGCCGGCGGCGCTGCCAGCAAGCCCCAGAGCGGCGGCGCCGCGGCGGCGACGGCGGCGACGGGCTGTGGCGGCGGCGGTGGCGTGTGTAGTGCCTCTCTGTACCGCTGCATGCGTGCACGGCGGGGCCGTACATCTATGCTGTGCACGGTGTCAAACAGGCCCATGGATCCGTCAGCAAGTGAAGCCACCAGCACCGCGCCGCCGCCTGCGGTGATGGGTGAGGACGGGATTGGAGCAGAGAGTGGGATTGACCGAGGCGCAAGCGGCAGGGGTGGCAACGGCCCATTGTGTGCCAAATGCATTGCGACACAGCAGCAGCAGCAGCAGCAGGGGGAGTCCTGAGAATCGGCGCCGCCGCCCGCCCGCCGCCCCCGCCCCGGGCCACGCCCCGGTGGCAGGTGGGCCGGCCCTGGATGATGCACCCCACAAAACCCACAACCACACAAAAACACAGCGCAAAACACACAACCAAAACAAAACACAAAATGTCTGCCACGCCGTCCCAAAGCCAGGCGGCTGTGTGACCCCAGGCGAGCCGTCCAGCTGATTCTCCGCAGCCAGCAGTGCGTGTCGAAATGCCACACGACACACACCACCACCGCATACTATTTTTATTCGTCATCTATCTGGCCTGACCCCCGCAGCACACACCGCCGCTGCGCCCCCCGTTCCACCCAGCCGCTCACTCACCAACCGGCGGCGGCAGCGGCAGCCAAGCCACGTCCGTGACTCGCCCCACACGCGCCGCGGCGGCACTGCCGGTGGTGTGTGTGGCCCACAGCTCCCCAGCCTGGTCCAAGTCGTAGGCTGAGAAGAGGCCCGAGGCAAACAGCACCGCCACTCGGGCTTGCACTGCGAGAGAGAGGGAGGAGGGAGGAGCAAGGGCAGGAGGCACAGTGTGTGTGTGTGGTGGTGGTGGGGGACAAAGCGAGGGGATGTGTGGGGTGTGGCAGCAGAAGCGTCCAGGCAAAGCTGCAGGCGCGCAAGGCAGGCAGCTGCAAGGCTCGCTGATCGCTGTCGCTCACTGGCGTTGCTGTTGCCAGCCCCTCCTGCTGCGCTCCCCCGTTACTGTTGCCAGGCCGCCCTCGCTCCCTACCTCCCCTGCCTCCCTCCCTGCCTCCCTTTGACAGCTTCCCTGCACCAGTTGCCCTCCTTGCCTCCCTCCCAACCCACCAGCTGCAGTGCCCGGCAGGCGAGGGTACAGCGCCTCAGCAGGCGGGGGGGAGGTGTACACCCGGTGGATGCGGCCGTAGCCGGTATCCATGACCGAGCACTTGCCGCTCACTGCAGGCACTCAGAGGCACAGAGAGAGAAGAAACAGGCACTCAGAGGCAGAGAGAGAGAGAGAGACACACACACACACACACACACATATATGTGCTAAAGTGGGGGGCTTGTGAAACGGCAGAGTGGTGATGCAGGGCAGGGCAGGGCAGGCCGGAAGAAGTCAAGCCAGAAACGAGAGGGCTGGCAGGGGCGTGCCTTGAAGCAGGCCGGGGACGGGAGTGCGGCAGCACACGGCATGGTAGGGCATGCGAGGCCTTGCCCCCATCCCCTTCTCTCGCCCCTTGCACAAACCGGTTTCAACAGGCACACCCCCAGTCTCGGCAGTATGAGACACCCACTCTTCAAAATGCGCCCACCACCACAGTAGCCCCACACCCTCTGTTGAATATGCACCCGCCGTCAAAGCACCCCCTCCCTCCCTCCCTCCCTCCCTCCCTCCCTCCCTCCCTCCCTCCCTCCCTCCCTCCCTCCCGCACCCACCAGTGTCCCAATGCGCGAGTGTCCCCTCGCTGTCACCCAGCAGCACAGACTGGCCCCAGGAGCCGATGGCAACCGCCCTGAAGTCTGCGTGGCATGGAAGGCAGGGGAGGGTGACAGGGCAGGCTGAAACGGAAAGAGCGGTGCGGAAAATGCACGACAGGTGGCAAGAGGCAAGAGGGAGGGTGAAAGCAGGGAGCAGTTCCGGAGGAAGGAAGCAAGAAGCTGTGAACTTAACGGGCTCACTGGCTGCCAGGCAAGCAGGCCTGTAGCCACAAACAAGCAGACACGCAAGCAAGGCCCCCCATCAACTCAAGATTCTTCCCCCCATACACCCACCGCCCCAACCACGCCCCCACCCGCCATCCCGGACCCTTCCCCCTGCCCTCACCTCCAGCCGCCAGGGCCTGCCAGGCGGGACGCCGAGGCCGCGTGTCGCTGATGCGCCGCCCCCGAATGCCCAGCACCCCCACCTTGCCGTCCAGCAGGGCAAAGGCAAGCCGCTCCTCGGGGGCCTCCTCCGCGATGGGCTGGGGGCGGACTGCGTAACTGCATCGGCAGTTGGGGGAAGGGGGTGGAAGCAGCGAGTGAAGCTAAGCAGGGGGAGGGTGAGCGGACTGGAGCAGCTGCAAGGGCCGGGAACAAGCTGGTGGTGGTGGGGTGACGGGAGCCAGATGGGATGGGCTGTGTGGCGCAGGCGGCTGCCTTGCTGACACCCAGGCTCAAAGCGCACTACTTTAACCCAACTGACTGACTAAACGACTGAGTCAAACAAGCAGGGAGGGAGCAGGGGAAGTGCTCAGCAAGCAAGCAAGTCCACGCGTGGGGAGGCGAGCAGGCACACATGGTCCAGAAGTGCAGCGGCTTGCGCCATGGTATCCGTGCAGTTGAAAGCAGTCCGGTACTTCAGTACAGGAGCACAGCAGCACAGAAGTGCGGTTCATGAGGGAGAGACTCATGAACCGCATGCAGGCAGGCATGCACTGGCAGCGAGGCAGTACACACGCACCCGCCAGCCGCCGCCTCTGCAGCCCTGGGGGAAGCCTGCCAGGGGTTGCACCCTGAGCAGTACACCGCCGCCGCCGTGTCAGCCGTACTGCCGCCGCCGCCGCCGCCAATGGCGGCAGCCGAGGCGGCGGCTGCAGAGGCTGCCAAGGGCCCCATGTCCGCTGTCACCCCCGGTGGCAGCGAGGGCAACCACTCCACAGCAGCAAACTGCAGGTCCACTTGGCGCAAGCGGGTGGGCTGGCTGCCGCTGCCCACAGACCAAATCTCCGAGGGTGCGCCCCTGCAGGTCCAGCCAGTGAGTGCTTGCATGTAGAAAGAAGAAACTGCTATCTTGGAATACACCGCTCCTGTGTAGAAAAAATCAGCTTTACGCGCCCGCTGGGCAAGGCAGCCGCTGTGCGCTGCCAACATACGTGTGGTGTAGACACCACAATTCCCGCCTCCACCGCTGTTACCAGCAACACTCTGCGCTGGCGCCACCACCACCACCACCACCACTCCCCCGGCACCCACCTGAACACCACCAGCAGGTGGCGGCCAGAGGGCGATGCACGCAGGCCGGTGAGGGGTGCCGGGTCAGCAGCCACACCTTCTCGGAACGGCAGGCTTACCCGGTTGCGCACGTCTGCGGTGAGGAGGGGGGTGGGTAATGAGTGCAGAGGGACATGTGGTATTGTTGAGTGAATAAGGTCAAGTTGATGATGCAGAGGCACTTGAATTGGTAGAAGTAGAAACATGAAAAACTTGAGTGAGCATGCAGCAAGGTTGGTAGTAAGGTTGGAAGCGTGGATGGGGATGATGAAGAGGTCGGAGGATGTGTGTGTGTGTGTGGGGGGGGGGGGGGGGGGCTTCACGCTGATCCCAGCACAGTGGCACGGCAGCAAAGCAGCACAGCCCCCGACACTCGCTGCACCCTCCAATTACCACGCCCCGCCTGTGCTGCTTCCCGTGCTGCTGCGGGGCACACTCACCGGTGATGAGCAGCACGTTTTTGTAGCCCTGGGCCACCTTTTCGCTGCTGTGTGACACGAGGCGGGCGGTGCAGCCCAGCCAGCGGAGCGACTGCAGGCAAGCAGGTGAGCAGGTAAGGTCAGCAGGAAAGCAAGACAGCAGGAAAGCAGGAAAGCAGGAAAGCAGGAAAGCAGGAAAGCAGGAAAGCAGGAAAGCCATCAGACAGCACAGCCGGCCACTTGGCAAGCCAGTGCTGCCCTGCGCCGCCCACCTGAATGGCAGAGCTGTGTGCTGCAAGCGAAGCGCTGATCGACAGGTGCAGCGGCAACAGCGCGCCCTGCTGCACCGCAACAATCTCAATGCTGCCTGCCGCAGTGGCTGCCGCCACTGCCGCGATGGCGGCGCCGCCCGCCGTGCCAGGCAGCGCCACTGGGGCCGGGCAGACGCTAAAGGTGGTGATGCGGTGTGGCAGCGTGTGCAGCAAGCCGAGCAGCTCCGGTTTGGGCGCTTGCGGCGGTACTGCTGCCGATGCTGCTGGTACTGCTGCTGCGGCAGCGGTCAACTTGGGATCACGCAGCGTGCCGGTCAGCAGGGGCAGCTGCCACTGCCACACGCGGCCGTCGGTGGCGACACCCATGACGAGCACGCTGTGCCCCGCCGCCTCCCTCTGTGCCTGCTGCTCTCGCGCTGCCACCTGCTGCAGTGCCTGCTGCGCTCCTGCTGCCAAAGACACAGTACCGTCGCCGCCACTCCACCCGCTGCCAAGCGCCTGCCCAGGACTGCCTGCATCCGGGCCGCCACTGCTGCTGCTGCTGCGGGCACGCGGCTCATCTTGATCCGCAGGAAGGCTGTGTGCTGACGCTGTGTCCAGCCCTCGCCACAGCCCCGCGCTGAGCGCCAGCAGGCTGGGGGCTGCAGGCAGCAGGGGAGGGGCCAAGCAGAGGCGGGGAGTGAGCAGTGATGCACGTGGCGCTACTGAAACCGCCAGCTGGCTTTGGACACCCAAACCCCTTGCAGCCCTTGCATGGGTCTGGTCTTGCTTGCTGCGGTGCACCGCGCCATCAAAAGCCGCGCACCCCTCCCCCCAGATAACGACACACCACCGAACACCGAACACACAACGCCACGCCTTCCCAGGCCGCCTCAGAATCAGCCACACTGCCGCCGCCCTTGCAACGGACCGAATCACCCAGCCTCACACCCACCCAGATGCACGCCATCCACCTCCCCCCCCACACGCCTCCATTGTTTCACACACACGCCTGTGTCTTCGCCACTCTCCCACACTTGCCCACCCTGCCCCACCCAATCACTCACCAGCGCCAAACTTGTGCGCCTGAGGCACCAGCCGGTTGGCACCCAGGCAGGAGAAGGTGAGGAGGCTCGCGTGGCGCTGCCAGACAGACAGGCTGCCGTCCTTGTGCGAGCAGTACAGCAGGTCAATGCCGCCCTCGTACATCGACTTGCCGGCGGCTGCGCACAGGGGGGGGGAGGGGGGGGGGGTGCATGTGCGTGTGTAAGCGTTGCGTGTTTCAAGGTCTCTTGTTTTATCTACTGTTGTTGGCATGAGTGGCGTAAGTCAGTTGCGACCGCCCTCCGCCGCCAGCATGTGTCAGTCCGCTGGGCGACGGCGCTGCGCTGAGGTTCGAAGTCCCCCCTCACAGTCCCTCACCAGCATTAAACCCACGCTCCAACGAACCCACCCACAATCACACTCACAGGAAATTCAACACCACTCTCCCCGCCGTCGCCCCAGCACACCCACCCGCATGGCCGAAGCAGCCCAGCAGGTCTTCCAGCGGCGCTCGGCTGCCCGCCAGCTGGGTGGATGCTGCGGGCTGGCCGTACTCCAAATCGAAGACGATGATCTGTGGAGCAGTACCATGGTGGCAGTACAGTAATTGTTACCACGGTATGGTGCAGCGAGCCGCCAGGCTTGTGGGCTTGCCGCATGACCATACAGGCTTGCATCATGCTGCGGTCTTGGATCTGGCTTCAAGGCAGGCAATCGCAAGCTGCACCAACCGCTTCCGCTTCAACTCATGTGCACAGCCGCTCATATTGCCCCATGTGTACTGCCCCACGTGTACTGCAATATGCACTGCCAGGCGTGCCGTGCCCCAGGCAAGCATGCATAAGGATTCCCTCACCTCCCTCTGAAGCAGCAGGAACAGCAGGTCCTGCGTGCGAGAGAAAGCGCAGCGCAGCGTGCCACCAGTACCACCGCCAGTACCGCCGCCCAAGTCCACTTGGTACTGCTGCTGCTTGATGCGATCGGCGGCAGGGTTGATCAGGCTGCGGAGGGCAAAGGTGTGGGGGGCCCGGGATACATGTTGGGGCTGAGGAGGAGATGACAGGGACAGGCGGTGAATCAAAGGGGCATGAGGGGAAGTGGAAGGCATGGTGGAAGACGTGGACTGTCAGGAACAGACGGGTGAGGATGCTGTGTGGCGGCGCTCCCTGCCGCGCGGCAGCCATGGTTGTTGCAGCGCCTGCTGGCCACCGCGCCCATCCCTACCGGTTCAGCGCGGCGGGCCAGCACACCCCCACAGCACTTGCAGCAGCACAGCATCAAACCACCATGTCCCGGCAGCAGCACAGCCACAAAGGCACTGTAAATTGGCAGCAGCACCCACCACAGCACGATGAAGGTGCCTCTCGCACAGCACAGCACCAGGCGGCGGCGGTCGAGCGGGTCCACCGCCAGCCCTGTGGCTGGCTCACCACCACCAAACTCCTTCCTCCACAAGATGCTGCCCGCTGCAGAAGGTGAGGCGAAGCAGGGCCAGCAGAGGGCAGTTGGGAGCGCGGTTGTGAGCGGTCTAACCAAGAGTGAGAAAGCTTGAAAAACAATGGGGAAAGAATATGAATCAAGAAGTATATCGACGGTTAAGACAGGCTGGGGCAAGGCAGGAGGGGCTGCGGGTTGGCACTGCAGGGCGGCAGGGCACAGGCCAGGCCAGGCGGCACGAGGCAGTGTGGCAGGCAGTGTGTGGCAGGCAGTGTGCTGTATGCAGTGTAGCAATGGCAATCGACACCAGCTGCACCCCCTGCACTCACTTCTGTAGTCCCACAGCAGCAGCATGCACGGCGCCAACAGCACCGCCAGCACGCTGGGAGAGGCAGTGCACCAAGCTAGGCCAATCACGGGGGGGCGGTACACGCTGCCGCCACCCCCGCCGCCGCCACCTTCCGGCCGCTTTGCGCCAGCTGCTGTGCCAAAGGCGGATGCCCAGGGGTCCTCCAGAGCTGCTATGACTGCACCCGTGTTCACATTCCACACCATCACTCGCCCGTCGTCGTCCCCGCTGGCCAGCCGCAGCTGGGCGGCCGCTCGAGGTTCCCTGGGGCCGCCCCCGGGGTGCCTGCAGTGGCAGGGGATGAGGGGAGGTTGAGGGACAGTTGAGGGGAGGTTCAGGCAGGGAGGGTGTGCAGCCAGGTGAGTGGCAAGGGCTTGTAACGGGCTGGACCCCATGCGACTGCTGGGTGGTGGAGGCAACGCTGACGAGGCAGGCAGGCAGCCAGCCAGAGCGCTGGAAAGGGCTGGTGTCGGGTTTGGCCACGGGCGCGAGTACAAGCAACATACTGGCTGGGCGTCCACTCACCATGCAAGGGACGAGACTGCTGCCTGCCTGTGCGCACCCGCCAGCGTTGTTGCAATGGTCAGTCGCTGCGCCTGCAAGTGCAGCGGCGGTGCGGCAGCATGGCACAGCAGGGTCGCTACCAGTATGATGCCTCTGCTGCAAAGTTGCAGACACACGACGACACCTCAAACGTGCGAGGCGGCGAGCACCGGCATGGTAGTGCACAGCTCGGACTGCATCACATGGTACAAGCGTTTCGGAATGCTGCGCTGGCCAAGGCTGCACTTACGTCAACGATGACCACGGCCGAGGCAGCGGCGTATGCCAGCAGCTGCCCTGCATGCATGGCTGCCGCGCCATGGTTGCCCTTGACCGGAGGCCCAGGCAGGTGAGCCAGGGAGTCGAGCGGCGCCACCTGCATCGCCGCACTCCGCCGCGGTGGCGCGCGCCGTTGACCGTGGTTGCCGACACCTGCAGGCTGCCCGGCTGCCTATAGCCTGAAGCCTTGCACTGCCCTTGCACAGGATGTCACGCTGCAAGCTCTTGCTGCCTCTGAGTGATCAGTCGGCGTGAAATGAATGGCGATGTGTGGGACAGTAGCCCTGCCTCGCTGCGACGGCCGTCGTTGTCTTGGCGAGGCGGGATCGAGCGTCTGAAAGGCACCAGGACAATTTGCAGTACAAAACTGTTGTCTTCCAACAGCCACAATCACTGTCCCGTGTGTTTGTGCTCACCTCGTGTGCCTTGCAGACCCACCCGCATCCAGTGTTCGCATTTTCTGGGGAACGTTGAAACGACACTTTTCCAAACCGGGCTACCCACCAGTGAACGGTGGCAGATTTGGCCGATGGCGGTGGGGTTGAGCTGAACGGGGAGGAGGACTGCGGCGTCGGGAGCAATGAACGAAGCCGGCCACTGGACCAGGCGCGTCAATCAGGTGCGCAGGGGAGATGCAATGACCCCCGAGGAGTGCCGCAATGGGGTGATGCAGCCACTGCGGCCCACCACTGTTGCCGCGCCGCCGCCTGCTGTGGTGTCCGTGGGCGTGCCTCACCGAAATCGGCATGGTTCCAGCCCGCCATTGGCACGCAACCCCTGCCTGCAGTTGGTGCTGGAAATAGTGCAGCATGATTCGGCCAAAGCCTTTTTCAACAGCCCCAGTCCGGGCAGCAGCGGGGTGAGGGGATGCAGCTGCCTGGCCAGCTGCCTCACAATCTTGGTTGTGAGATCCCGTTTCGCTTTCTGCATCACCGCAGCCTCTTGCCCAGCCTGCTGTGAGATCACGACAGTCCAGCCTGCTGGGCTGTGTCGTCCGCCAGCCAGCGCTGCGTCACTGCCGTTTCAGCCGCCGATGATGGTGCTACCGCCGGGGACACCCGCGCTGTGCCTGCCTGCCTGCCTGCCTGCCTCCTCATAGACGCAGGCCACCACTTGAGCATGCCGCCCTCCTCTGTTGTACAGGCTGAGCCCGTGTGTTTTGCCGAGCTGCTCAACCGCCTCATGAGCGGCGCATACGGCAGCCCTGCAGAGGTGCATGCAGACATTCACAGCATCTGGATGCACTGCCGGGCTACCAACCCGCCGGGCAGTGACGCTGTGCGGGCCTGCGACCAGCTGGCACCGCAGGTGGACTTGATGTGGCGGCGTCTGGGATTAGATGCCTCTCCGCAACCCCCGCCTACTGCACTGCAGTCCCCAAGTACCAGCTACTACTGGCAGCCGCCGGTGCAGCAGCCGCCGCCACCGCCCCAGAGCACCCTCGCCCAGCAGTGGCTAGCCGCCGCAGCAGGCCAGCAGCAGCAGCAGCAGCAGCATCCCATGTCTAAGCAGTGGCTCGGCCAGGCACTCAGCTCGCCGCAACAAGAGCGGCAGCAGCAGCCAGAGGCGCCGCAGCAGTTTTTACAGCAGCAGCAGTTGGGCATGCCTGGCGGTATGCAGCCAGCAGGGTTTGTGCCCTCCCTGCAGGTGCCTGGGCAGGCACAGCACGCACACCATCAGCAGCAGCAGCTGGCACGCTTGCAGCAGGCCGTGGCCGCTCAGCAGCAGCAGCAGCAGCAGCAGCTTGCCGGTAGCGGATCTGCCACCCAGTTTGACTTCCTTGCGGCGATGCGGCAGCAGCAGGGGCAGCAGGAGACGCTGCAGGCGCCCCAGCAGCTGGAGGATGAGCAGCACCGGCAGCAGCAGATGCTGCGTTTGGCCCAAATCGAAGCGTTCAGCCTGCAACGGCAGGCACAGCTGCATCCCTCGGTGGACCTTGCAACTACCAGCAGTGGAGTGACCCAGCCTGGGGGCCTTGCCATGCCACCTGCAGGCTTCTCCTCCCACGCCCCCCCTCAGTTCCACCAGCAGCAGCAGTACCACCAGCAGTACCACCAGCTGCGTGGCAGTACCACCGCGGCTGGTCCCGGCGCGTTGGCGCGGCAGCAGCAGCAGATGTTGGACGCCATGACGCAGGGCCAGCACCCGCCTCGCCCGCTCCCCCGCGGTTCGCCCGCGCTGCCACTCAGCCCGCAGCAGTTGCAGCACTCGTACGACCAGCAGGCGGCAGCGCCCCAGCAGCAGCAGCAGTTGGCCGCGGCAGTGCTGCAGGCTCGGCAGCTGGACGGCAGCGGCGGGATGGGTCCGGAGGACGAGCACGAGCGGCAGCGGGCGATGCTGTCCCGCCTGAAGACCAACATGCTGTCAGTCATGCAGCGGCGGCGGCAGGACCCGCTCCCACCTGGAGGCTTGCTGCACCAAGGCAGCGGTGTGGTTGGAGGCCTGTTGCACCAAGGCAGCGGAATCGACACAGGCCTGGCGCAGCACGGCAGCGGTGTGGTTGGTGGACTGTTGCACCAAGGCAGCGGTATGGTTGGGGGCTTGCTGCACCAAGGCAGCGGAATCGACACCGGCCTGGCGCAGCACGGCAGCGGTGTGGTTGGTGGACTGTTGCACCAAGGCAGCGGAATCGACACAGGCCTGGCGCAGCACGGCAGCGGCTTGGCCGGAGGGCTGGTGAAGCACGGCAGCAGCGTGAGTGCGGGGCTGGCGCCGCAGAGCAATACGGCGGCGATTGAAAACCTGCAGCACTTGCAGTATCTGCAGCAGCAGTACCTGCAGTCCCAGCACCAGCTGCCGTCACCGCAGCATCTTCCATACGCATCGCAGCAGCAGTCACACGTGCCCCAGGGCGTGGGAGAGGCAGGCAATGGCATGCTGGCCTCGCCGGGTGTCGGTCAGTTTGGCGGGGAGCACGGAGCTGAGCAGTCTCTGTCCCTGTCCCTGTCAGGGCAACAGCAGCAGCAGCGTCGTCGCCTGGCACGGCAGCAGGCGATGGGTGCGGCTCAGGGGCAGGCCAGCCAGCTGCACAGGTGCCGCCTGGTGCTGGACCGCCTGCTGGCCCTGCAGGAAGCAGAGCCCTTTGCTGAGCCGGTGAGTGTCGCAGCTGCAGCTGCGGCTGTGCCCGCAGCTGCACCCATCTCAACCATCCTGCGTGCCTGCTTGCACGCACAGTGTGACAACACTGTCGCCACGCGGCCGTTGATGCCTCGCTTTGCCTGCTTTGCTGCTCTTCCACCGTGGCCATAGGTTGATGCTGAGGCGCAGAATATCCCGGACTACCACCACGTTATCAAGCACCCTATGGACCTTGGTACCGTGCGCAGTTGCCTGGAAGTCGGGCGGTACGGTACCGCCGCCGAGGTGGCGGCGGACATAGCACTGGTCTGGGCCAACTGCCGGAGATACAATGCTGCAGGCAGCCCGATTTGGTGAGCAGTTGCTGCTGCTGCTGTTGCATCGGTACCTCATGGTTTTTTATTAATGAATCCACACATTCATGACAGCTGCTACTGTCTACGCCTGCATGGCTGGCTGGCCGGGCGCGGGCAGTGAGAGGAGCGAAGGACCTAGTGGCGTTGTTTCACCACACCTGAATTGATTGGTTGATTTGGGGAACGGCTCATCGGATCTGCGCACATGATCGATTGGCATTCCTTGGGAACTGTGCCTGCTCACCTACGCCACACCAATGCCTTGCACACATCCGCCCCTGTCTGCCCTGCCCGCCTGCTGCAGCGCCATGTGTGACAGTGTTGAGGCAGCTTGGCGGCGGCTGTGGGTCGAGGCCGGGCTGGGTGAGCTACCAGATCAGCCAGCACCCACCCCTGCTGCCACGCCCCGCGCTTCACACCCCAGCACCCGCCAGCAGTCGGGCGCGGGGCAGCACACCGGCAAGCAGCGCAGCAGGCAGCACCACGGCAAGTCTGCCGCCACGCAGCACCTCCACGGCAAGGCTGGCAAGGCTGCCGCACCGCACAAGACTGGCTCAGCAGACCATGCAGCCGCGGCTGGCAGTGCCCGCACCTCTCGCAAGCGGCGCTCACCCGCAGGCCTGTCTCCCTCGTTGCACCCTGCTGGCAGCGAGGGTGTGCCGGCCAGCGGGCAGCCCAGCGGGCAGTTTGGTGGCGAGGCGGCGGGCCAGCAGCAGCATGCAAAGCGGCTGTGCCTGGACCCCGCTGCTGACTTGGGACTGGAGGTTGCTGTGCTGCCCAGCCCGCGGCACCTGGATCCTTCAGACCTGCAGGAGATGTCTGAGGGAGTGGGTGAGCTGCAGCGGCTGCTCAGCACAGTGGCGAGCTCGCCCAGCCACGCCGCCGCCGCCGCCGCAGCGGACCTGTCGCGCCGCAGCAGCGCGCCGTCGCCGCTGCTCTGGGATGCGCCGCGTGTGGGCGGCGACAGCGGCCCCTTCAGCATCCAGGTACACTAAGATCTGGCGTTTTTGCGGTCAGGGGCGCTTCAAGTCAGTTGTGGCATCGTGGCAGCTTGCTTGCTTGTGTGCATGATGGATCAGGGAATGCGGGGCGAACAAAGCTTCATATGCGTCATCAACCAGTCAGCCAATCAATCCCTGCAGCTGCCAATCAATCTCTGCTGCTATCCCCTAGTCCAGGTGGTGGAGGAGGTGGTGGCAGCTGTGGACGCAGAGGCGGCGGCTCGAGCCGCCGCCGCAGCAGACGGCGGCGCAGGCGGCGGCGAGGTGCAGGCGGGCCCGCAGCCCGATCCAGAGGCAGGCCCCTTTGCGCGTGCGTGGCAGGCTGCTAGCGCTGGAGCACTGGCGTCCAGCAAGGTGCAGGCGCCGCAATCAGGAGCAGAGCCAGGCGCTCCTGCTGCCGGTGCAGAGCCGCAGGCAGAGCAGCTTCCTGCTGCTGGTGCAGAGCCGCAGGCAGAGCAGCTTCCTGCTGGTGGTGCAGAGCCGCAGGCAGAGCAGCTTCCTGCAGCTGAGGCAGACGCAGTGCGTCTCTCAGCAGCAGACCAAGCGCTGCAGCCAGGGCCGGAGGCAGCGCTTGCCGGCACGAATAATGATAACCTTGCTGAAAATAACTTTGATGACGCTGCACGTGTTGAGCAGCAGCAGCGCCAGCAGCAACAAACAATGTCACAACAGCAGGAGCAGCAGCAGGAGCAGCAGCAGGAGGAGCAGCAGGAGCAGCAGCAGCAGCAGCAGCATGCGCTGCTGTCTGTGCCGCTGCTGTCAGGCCTTGCCGCCGCCACGGCTTCCCTCCGACCAGAGCAGCTGCAGGAGGAGCAGCGTGTGCTGGCTGCCTGGCAGCAGCTGCAGGATCAGCGGGCAGAGGCGCGGCGGGCGGCGGCGGCTGCTGACGCTGCTGTGGCTGACCTTGAGAGGGCACGATGCGTGAGTGGTGGTCATAACATCATTGGCAGGTGCTCTCTCAGGTGCTTGTCCACACTCCCAGATTTGAGCCTGCCTGCCTGCCCTGCCTGTGTGTGCACAGGAGCTGGAGGCTGCCGAGTCCGCCGCTAGAGCTGCTGAGGCGGCGGCTGCCATTGAAGAAGAGCAGGAGGCGCAGCAGCAGCAGCAGCAGCAGCAGCAGCAGCAGCAGGCACTGGGAGCGGCTGCCACGGCAGACGTTTCGGCGGGAGGGCCAGCCTCTGCCGACACCACAGCACCCTCCCCTGCCGCTTTCGATTTCAACCTCACGCGCGATGGCTTGGCAGAGGCCGCCGCCCTGACGCGCAGCGGAGGGGAGCTGGTGGCGCTGGCGGCTGCAGTTCGGGAGGTGAGCAGGGCCACAACTGCCGTTGGAGCACGTGTGAACAGGGATCTTGGCCCTGCGTTGTCATGGTCGCGTTATCGAGAGGGAGGGAACAACGGAAGGCTTTGGCAGGGAAGGCAGGGAAGAGCTGCACATATTTGCTGCTTCCGCCTCTGCTCATGGCCCGCCTGCGCCAGGACCAGCACCTTGATGTCTGAAGGTGTGCCAGCTTGGCCTCTCATTGCCCTGGCTTGCTTGCAGGCGCGCCACCTGGCTGTGATGGAGCTCGGCGACTGGCTGTTCAGCCTGACCAAGCGGCCGACCGAAAAGCAGGAGCAGCCAGCCGAGAGCGCTGCAGCTGGCACCGGCAGCGAGCGGCTTGCTGCCTCAGCTCCTGCTGCATCCACCTCCACAGCACAGCGTGCTGGTCCGACGCTGAGCCAGCAGCAGCAGCAGCAGGAGGAGAACGAGAGCCACCAGCAGGAGGACCAGCAGCAGTCAAGGCAGCAATCAAAGCAGCAGCAGCAGCCTGCAGCTCAAGGCAGCTTGGCAGCAGGCCCTGATGCTACGCTGGGGCCTAGCGCAGGGCTGCCCAACAGCACAGCTGTCAATGACGACCCAGCTGGCGCCCCGGTAGCAGCGTCCGTGACCGGCGACGGGAATTGACCGCACAGTTTGTGATGGATGATGCATTGGCGTGTGACTTCTCGAGTCCGCCTCCTGCAGGACTGCTGCCGAGGCTGCCGCTG
Organism: Chlorella vulgaris; assembly: GCA_023343905.1. NCBI lineage: Eukaryota > Viridiplantae > Chlorophyta > Trebouxiophyceae > Chlorellales > Chlorellaceae > Chlorella > Chlorella vulgaris. Next base: position 2,434,500 of record SIDB01000012.1, on the reverse strand, counting down.
GCCATTTCAGCGACCAAGCCGAGCCGAGCTTCCGCCTCCGCTCCCTCATCACTTCACCCCAAACCAACCCACCACCAACCCGGCATTTAGGTCTCAAAGACCCTTCACCCACCCCACCAATCTGACAACAGACACCTTCCTGCTGGCTTGCTATGCCAACCAACGATTGCCACAATCTTGACCCACCCCGCTCCCCTTTGCCACCACACTTCTGACAGCCTGTCTCACTACTGCCTTGCTTTCGCACTCCCTGCTCTCTTCTCAGCGGTTTAGCTTTCAGGCGTTGGCGTGTGGCGTGCAGCTCGCTCACACCCCCTCCTGCCTCCCTGCAGCTCACGTCCCCCTCGTGTACCTCCCCCCTCTCCCTCCTTCCCGCTTGTTTTGTTTTCTTTAACTCTGGCTTTCTTCCTTCTTTCACGTTTTGGCCTCGGTGCTGAGGCGCCCACATCACTGGCAATCACTGGCAAACCTGAAAACCATGCCCCCGCTGTTTCTTCCACCGAGTGAGCAAACACATCTCCTTTGAACCGCACTTGATGACGCCTCAGCTGCCAGCTGCGGCTGCCGTCCTGCTGTCTACCTATGACGCTGTGCGCTGCCACATGCACACTGGCTTGAGGAACGTGACCAGTCATTGCAACAACAGAGAGTGAATCTGAGGTCCAAAAGTTGGACAGGTGTTGCATGCACCGGGCTTACTGCTGGGATACGCAGGCATTTAGGGACTGATCAGGGGTCTCAAGGCGAACACTAACGCCGCCCGTCCCAACTTGAGTTGCCTGCATTTGATGTTTGTTCATGCTTACAAGCAACCATCAGGTGGGGAAGATGAGATAAGACGCAGCAGGGCGGCATATCAGCACAGTAGTATGAAATGGCATGAAGTGCCGCATCTGGAAAAAGCGTGCACACCGGGAAGAGCTTGGTGTTGGTACAACGTAAGACAATCAGGGCAACAGCACAGGCATGTGGCATGAACACAGGGCAGCTGTCCTGTCTAGCCACATGTGAAAACTGCAGGTGTGTGCGTGTGTGTGTGAGTGTGTGTGTGTCAGGGCGCGGCGTTGTGAGTATGGACATGGAAATTGGAAGGCAGCAAGGCGGCAGCAGGCAGCATCGCACCGTTGCGCTCATGCCGCTACCGACCCTCAACTGAGTGTGCTGCAGCTGCCACGCGTCGGCAGCAAAGTGACAGCGCAGCAGCTGAGCTGGGCACAGCATACCATATAGAGGGATCTCGAGAGGCATGTTGCTCAGGGCTCAAGGAATGCCACCACCACCGTCACATCGTCACAGCTCCGGCCGCGGTATCGTACCGCCCACTGCTGCTGAGCTGCCTCCACAAGGGCCCGAGCGGCGGCCTCCGCTGCAGTGAAGCATCAAAGGGGGGAAGGACAACACGGGGCAGTTGAGCCGTGCTGAGATGCATGTAAGGTCTGCGCAGCAACCACTGGTGAGCCACACGGCGAGGTAGTGACAGCTCAGCTCGGGCGACACCTCTAGCAACACGCATCAGAACGCCTGCTGAACCAATGCATCATGGCTGCTGAAGCACAGCGGTGCCGGCTGCGTACCGCACCCCACACCGTCCTCCCCACATCGCCGCCCCTGCCTCACCGCTGCCAGCCGCGGCCGCAATGCTGACAGCCGTTGCGTTGGACAGCCACTCCCACAGGCCGTCACTGGCAACGATGAGCACTCTGCGGCAGCCGCTGCCGCTTGCGGGGCGGCAGCCGGCGTCTAGGCTGCCCGCGAGCTCGCTCGCATGAGCTAGGCCAGCTATTGGCTGCGCGGCAGGCTCAGCAGGTGACTCCTGAGGTGGGTGCGGCATGAGGAGGGTCATTTCTGGCTCAGCTGTCACCCCCACAGACGCCGCCACTGCAGGAAGAGGGGCAGGGAACAGGGAGCAGGGAGGCACAGGGCAGGGCAAGTCGAGTGTGAGTGTGTGTGTGTGAAGCGTGTGAGTGAGAGGCGGCCAGGGGGCGCAAGGTGCAAGGGTTGGATCAGCTGGCAATTGTGAGCCGCTTGTCCGTGGCCGGGGTCTCACCAGCAGGCGGCACAGATGTGCACCTGCAGCCACCGAGGGACCCGCCACCACTGCCACCACCACACCCCTTGGCCCACTCACAAGTGTCGCCCAAGCTTCGGCTCAGCGCCAGCCCGGGGCTCCAACTGTCGGCCACAAACACTCGCTGGGGGCCCATCGGCTGGCCCCGGTGGTCTGTGGCGACCTGCGTCACTCTCCCCCCCGCCGCCGCTATGCGCTGCTGCTCACGAGCCACGCCCGGCTTGTGGTCAGTCGTGAGCGGCACGGCGACGTAGCTGGCGGCGGCGACGCTGCTGCTGCTGCTGTCAACGCTGCTACTGTCTACGCTGCTGTTGATTACGCTAGCAGCGGCGGCGCTGGTGCTGCTGCTGGCTAGGCTGCTACTCCCTGAGCTGACCGTGGCGAAGGCGGGTGTCCCCACGGCTGCAAGGCCGGCTGTGTTGGCGGTGGCGCTGGCAGCTGGCGGGAAGCTGGAGGGTTCTCCAGTGGAAGTGCACACACCCAGCACGGCACGGCTATCTCCCACCCACGCAACGGACAAGCTGCCAGGCTCCAGCAGCGCCAGCACAGCGGTGGAGCCACTCTTTGAAAAGTCTCGCGAGCTGTCCCGAATGGCAGCCTCAGCAGCAGCGAAGCAAGCGCCCAGCAGCTCGGCGGCCGCGCTGGGCACGCTGTGCTGCGCCGTGCCGTGCTGCTGAGGCCGCGCAGCCGACAGCTGCGCCGCCACAGCCTGGCGCACGAGCGCAGACGCGGCCCCACCCAGCCGCCCATGACCATCGAACACACCAATCAGAGCGGCAGCGGCAGCGGCGGCAGCAGTAGCAGCCGGTGGCGACTCTGTGCTTTCTGCAAGGTGTGACGCCGAAGCGCTAGCGCCGGCGGCGGCAGCAGGCGCAGTAGTCTGCACAAGGAAGGCATCTTGGTTGTCTGGCTTCCACCGCCCGTTTGCGCGGCCGCCACAGGAGACGGCGGCAATGTCTGTGGCACTCGCAGGGATGGGAGCAAGGCAGCACACAGTACATGCAGCGTGAGGCAGGGGCCACAGGGCAGCACAGGAGTGGAGGCAGGCTGCTGCTGCTGTTCCAGCCGCTTCAGCTGGCCGATACAGGCACGCTGCAAGCTGCAGAGGTTGATGGAGCAGCAGCCAGCTGTGGCTGCTGCCCCGCAGCCAGCCAGACCGCAAATGTGCGACCTGCAGCCTGCATGCCTCTGCCTGCTGCCTGCCAAGCTCCTGCACCGTCTTGTTTGCCTGGCTGCACACTGGCTGCCCCACACACGCACGCGGACAACACCCCCCAGCAGTGCTCACCGGCAACGCCGCTCAGCCGCAAGGTGGTGCTGGCATCAAAGCCATCCGGCTTTCGCATCTCATTATCACTCCACTCCAACATAAATGGTGCTGCCAGCTCGCAGCTGGGCAAGGCGCTGGTGAGGACCGGGTGATAGCTCTCCTGCTCAGCTGTGGAGGCATCCAGCTGCGGCGCTTCCGCGGAAACTGCATACACCAATACAGCGGCTGCTGACGAGCTGGCAGCAAGGCTGGCCCTGTATGCTTCCAGAGTCAGGTCGACAGCTAGGGGCTGCAGGTCGGGAGGCATGCAGGCCCAGTGAGTTGCCCACATGATTCAGCAGCTGATGTGGCATGCGGCATGCGGCACAGACACAACACGACATGCTGCTGGGATTTAAGCAGCAAACATTAACAACGTACCTGACTCGCAGCAGCATGAACATCGTAGCTGGTCCCATGCTGCCGCTGAGTGCCCGCGGCACTGGCTGCGGCGGCAGGCTCAACTGCTGCAGGCTCAACCGCTGCGGCCGAGGCCACGTATCGCCGAGAGATGCGTGCAGCTGCGCTGCTACATGTCAGAGGGCTGGCTGCGGAGCGTTTGCGAGAGATGCACCTGCAGAGGCGGCGGCATGGGGGGGGGGCGTCAGAATTTGTGGTGGCGCTGCGTGGGTCGTCGGCGTGATTCAGACGCGATTGTGGATGCACCAGGGTGTCAGTTTGTAGCGATGGAGCCGTTTCGGGAGAGGCTTGTCCTTCACAAAGTGATGTCACGCTCACCCGACGCGCAACGACAGCGCTGCTCGCATATCGGACCGTTAGATGATGATTTTGATGTCGCAAGCAGGGTGCTTGCACGGGCAACAACAAACCAATTGCCGAAGGGGGTTGCAATCACAGACGGCAGATACAATGCGCAATTGAGCAGAATGTGAAGCAAGCGACGCAGCGGTCATTGGCTGCCTGATTGCAAGCGGCGGCGTACCGCAGCACAAACCAAATCGCTAAAACTGGCGTTTGCAGCGCTGCCAGTGCCTGATACGCTGCCTGTTGCCACCCTCGTCGCCCTGTGGCACGCAGCGGGTCGTTTGGAGCTCACGAAGCTCAAGCAGCTCAGCACTTGAACACCAGCCGCCGAGATGGTCTCCAGGGAGGCGCTGAGAGGGACGTCCTACATTCTGGCGCTGATCCAAGTGAGTCAGTGCGCCTTGTTGAACCGCCGCCGCCGCCGCTTAGCGCCATTGCCGATCCCGCCTGCGCCTCTGCCTCCCCGCAGATAGCCATCGCGGTTGCCATCTCCATCGTGGTGCGGCAGGAGCTTTGGCGGTACACGGGTGGCTGGCGCTGGGCTCCTTCTTGGTGGGCCCACACCTCCCCCGACAACGTCTGCCTCATGGGCTCGGGAAGGTGCGGCGCTGACGCTGTGCAGTGCGACCTCATACATTGAGAGCGCCACTCTAAACTGGGGAGCGCTTGCGTGGGTCTGCCAGCTCCCTGGTCCATGCCCTCACCAACCAGGGCTGGCACACTGTGTGCCAGCGCATATCAAGTTCAAACCACGGGCCCAACGCTGCCCCATCACCACTTCTCTGCAACTTCTCTGCATCGCCATGGAGATGGCCATCAGCGCTTCGAATGCATGCCTGCTTCCCCGCCTTTCAACCACACGCAGCGTCAACCTGTGTGCCTTCACTTACGTCGTGGTGGCTGTGAGCCTGGCCGCCTCTGTCACCCTGTTTATCACCCAGGTGCTTTTGAGCCTACAGCCTGTGCTGCACTGGCCAGTGCACCCATGGATCAGTGCACCCGCTGTTGCATGCTATCGTTGCAGGCAATCCATCCGGCCAGCCAGGCCTTGCCAGTCCTATATATATATATATTTTGCCTCGTACACGCAGCCTGTTCCTACCCTCTCTCCCACTTTCCTCCTGCTTCCTCCCTGTAGTGCTTCCCCCGTGGCGCCACCCGCTGCTGTGCAGCCCTGGAGCTGTGGCTGGCGGCCTTCCTGACCGCCTGGTGGGCTGCTGCCGCAGCCACGGGCACGGCGTACGGCGTCAGGGCAGACAACTCTTCGCCGCCCATGCGAGAGCAAGCCGCCCGCACCGCTGTGTGGGCTCTGGCCTGGGCGGAGATGGTGCTGTGGGGGTGAGTCAAGAAGAAGCCATCTGCTCTGACCTGCCTAGCAATATGGCAATGAGCTGAGCCAGCTTGTAGCATATCCCTGAGCCCTGCCCTGCCTCGCTAGCCCTGCCCTGCCTCGCTGCCAACCCTGTTTCCCGTTGCTCTCCTCCTCCGATCCATGAGCAGATGCAGCGCCGCCCTTGCTGCATACACTCGCTTCGACCTGCGCCGCCGCCGGGACGACCTGGAGATGTCTTGTGAGCTCCTTTCTTCTGCCGTTCGCTGTGCTTGCTGTTTGTGTGTGTCCAGGCCGCTGGCTGCACCTGCCGCTGTGCTTGCTGGTCGGGCCACCGAGTCTGCCCTGTGCTTTCTTGATGTTGATTGGGAGGTCTGAGGCTCAGCCTTTTTCCAGCGCCACAGCCGATCATTGTGCCGGTTGCCGCTGGCCCTGCTGCTTCCTGGCTGCTTCCATGCAGCTTCTGCCACAGGTTCCAGCCGGTACGAGCGGTACACCGATCGCACTCCCTCCCCCTTCACCGACAGCGCCAGCAAGGTAAGCCATTGCAGAAGCAGGGGGGTTTAGCCCTGGCTGTGTGTGTGACTCTTGCCACGAAGCCCTGCATTCACTGAGCTCTTGCAGCTGGGCCCGCTTGCCAACGCATACCTGTATTTGAGGCGCTGCTTGGCTTGTGCCGCTCAGATTGCCGCCAATTGACAGCTCGGCCGGCCGACGGCACCGCTTGGCGTCATCAGTTGCCTGCTGCCCCTGCACACGCTGCAGTGGAAGGAGGCACGCAGTGCACACAAGGTGGACCGCAGCAAGTCTGACCCAATTGCCCGGCAGCTGGAGGTGTGAGGCGGCGGAGGCACTGCGCCAACACCAGGCTTCACCGGCAAACTTGCGCAACCGCTCTGCTCCGCTGCTGTGGCGGTGCTGTCACCTCAAGGCCACCGTGATGTGAGCATTTCGCCTGGCCACATCACTGCTCTGCTGCAAGGACCACCTCACCTAGTGGCATGTGTACACTGCTCTTCCACCCCCTTCTGCTCATGCTGGACAGAACGGCAGCACCTCTTTTCCCACCTTTACTCCGCATGTAGCCCTGTATGTCGGTTGTCCTCCTGCAAGACCTCTATTCCACCTGAGGCACGCATCCCTTGTCTTCGAGAGAAGCAGGCTCTTTGTTGGATGACGAGCTTGCAGCAAGGGGCGGTGGCGTGGCGGCGTGGCGTGCCTGCTGCATTTGCCTGAGCGTACGGGAAGTTCTCCTGGGGCGTGGTGGTGTGTGTCATACGAATCTCAACGTACGCCTGACGACCATGTGGGGCTGTTTGAGCCGATTTTGAGCCAGGCCGCCCAGGCCGAACCCAGGCCACAAACACTTAGCGCAGCGCTGTTACTTTGATCTGACGTACATCTCGCCGCTGCACTAACGCCGTGCGGAGCGACCTATGGGCCGCCGCACTGCCGCCGCCGCCGCTGCCGTCGTGCTGGCTCTGCTCGGCCATGCGCAGCTGGTGGCTCCCACTGCAGCCACAGCAGCGGAGAAGCAGGAGAAGGCCGAGGAGAGTGAGTGCAGTGCTTGCTTGCTCTGCCCTGCCGCGCACGCTCCTCAACACAGCATGCTTGAGGGCCGCCTTTCTTGTGCGCCGTTCCCGTTGCTGAGCCACACCACCCTGCGGCCCCTCCGCAGCGGCTGTCATGCTTCGTCTCCGCGAGCTGGCTCGATTCGCAGCCTCTCCTGAGGTGGCGGCGTGGCAGGGCTGGCTAGTGGATGACACCTCCCCGCCTTGCTCCTGGCACCGAGTCACTTGCAACGAGCAAGGGAGGATCACACAACTGTGAGTTAATATATGCCAGTGGAGTTAATATATGCCAGTGGAGTTAACATATGCCTGTGGCCATGCCTGGGTTCGCGCTTGGGGCAGGCGGCAGGCGGCAGGCGGCCGCAACCGACGAGCGGCATGTCTTGCGAGCCTGCTGGCCTGTGAGACGCTGTATTTGTGTGTGCTGGCCCCGACTGCCTCGCTGCCTCTTGTGCCACCACTGCACTTGCTCCTGCACGTGCATGCACGCGTTAATGGCTGCCGTGGCCGCCTGATTATGTGTCCGTACCGGTTTGTGCTCTTCTGTTGATGTGCTGCAAGCGGTGGTTGTCCCGCAAGCCAGCGGCACTGCATGGTCGGTGGTTGCCTGCTCGGCTGACAACCTGCCGCCGCTTTATGCGCCTCCCTGTGCCTCCCTGTGTGCAGGGCATTGTGGGCCAGACCCCTGCAGCCCTTTATGCCGCAGGGAACTGTGATGGACAACGCAACCCTGGCCGCCGCCTACGATGTCCTCGCTGACTTTACAAAGCTGCAGTGGCTGGCTGATCTGGCGGTGCGGACTGGCTGCCTATGGGCTGTCTGAGCTGGCTGACTGGTTGGCTGACTGGTTGGCTGTCTGAGATGGCTGACTGGTTGGGCTGACGGATTGGGCTGGCTGGCTGGTTGCGCTGGCTGGCTGGCTGGCTACATGTGTTGGTTTTGCTGCCTGGTTGTGTTTTGCCGCCGCAGCTCAAAGACCCTTTTGACAGCTGATCGGGCACCAGGGTGAAGCGGTGCAACTTCGTACGTACACGCATCTGGGGGACAACAGTCAGATGCATGAACACGCTTTGACTGCACAGCTGCCACGTGTCTCCTGGGGTCACCTGCAATGAGTCACCTGCGCCCTCCCTGCCTGCTGTCTGTCGTCCCTGCCCGTGCAGATAGGCTTTGATTTCCTGCCGCCAGGCTGCATGGCGCCTCAGTGGTGCCAGCCTGGCGCCCTGCCCAGATTGACAAGGTGGGCAGGCTGCCTCTGTGTGTGTGTGCTGGCCTGTGAGCCGTGTGCTGTGATGCCGCCGATGGGGGGCAGCGCACCGCCCGAGCAGCAGCCGAGACGCATTGTGCCGTGGAAGCATTACTTGTTCAAGTCTAGGTAAATAGGTCAGCGCACCGCACTGTGCTGCGCTGTGCCGCACAGACTGAAAACACGCTGTACCGCATTGTGCTGTGCCGTACCGCACTGTGCTGTGCTGTGCAGGCTGTCCATCAGCGCTCGGTGCCTCAAAGGGAATCTGCCCGACATCCAGCCCGGCGCCATGCCTGCCCTGGAGACCCTGCTGCTCAGCTTTCGTGCCCGAGAGACTCCCTTGTTGCCCGCCAGCTGGGGCAGCACTGCAGACACGCTGCCTGCGCTGCGCTCGCTTCACATGAACTTCCTGCACGCAGCTGTGCGGCTGCCACCCGAGTGGGGCCAGGGCTTCAAGTCACTCGAGGTGCTGAAGCTCAACGGCTACTGGGATCACACCATCCCACAGCTGGACCCAGGGGATGCTGACACAGCAGCCCCGGTTGACGGGAATCCTCCTCCCACAGCAGCGGCAGCAACAGCAGCAGCAGCGACCGACGATGGCGGCGGCAATACCTCTGCGGCGGGACACGGCTCGCCTGCTGCCGCCGTCGCGCCCAAGGGTGGAGGCCTGCCGCCAGCATGGGCTGCCGGGTTCCCTCGGCTGTCAGAACTCACACTGACTGGGCTGGCCGTGGGAGGGTCTCTGCCAGCGGCCTGGGCTGCGGCATCCAGCTTCCCTGCACTGCACAGCCTGTGAGTGTCCCGTTGCAGCTGGCTTTGCCATGCAAGCTGGCGCATGTGTGGCCCCCCCTGTGTGTCTGCGCCTCCCCATGAGCATGCGCATCAGACATGCGAGAGGCAGGTGGCTGCCGGATGCTTGCCTTGCCTGCTGGTGCGCTCACATTCCTCCTCCTTCTGCCTCTCATTCTTCCCCCCACAGGTCCCTAGGAGATCTGGACCTGACTGGCACCCTGCCGCCCCATCTGTTCATCAACCACCCGCTGCTCAGCTCCCTGTGGGTGCGCAGACCCCGCCTGCCTGCCTGCCTGCCTGCCTGCCTGCCCGCCTGCCTGCCCGCCTACCTGCCCGCCTGCCTGCCTGCCTGCCTGCCCGCCCGCCTGCCTGCCTGCCTGCCTGCCTGCCTGCCTGCCTGCCTGCCTGCCCGCCTGCCTGCCTGCCTTCCTGCCTGCCTGCCTGCCTGCCTGCCCGCCTGCCTGCCTGCCTGCCTGCCTGCCTGCCCGCCCGCCTGCCTGCCTGCCTGCCTGCCTGCCTGCCTGCCTGCCTGCCCGCTGTAAGCCAGCAAAGAGCCTGCTCAGGGCAAAGGGGTGCGCTTGCTGCCGGCTGTCACCTTGCTGGCTTGCTGGTGGTGGTGGGGGCTGGCGCACCGGTGTGTGTTTCGGCGTCTGGGTCTCCTCAAAGAAGCTTGCGGTGTCAGACCTGGCACGCGTCAGCCAGCCGGGTAACATGCCTGCCTGCCTCTGTCGCCTTGTTGCCATCTGGCCCACCCTGCAGCTGCGCAAGAACGAGCTGTCTGGCAGCCTGCCCGGCGCGTGGGCTGTCCAGCAGGCAAGCACCCTATCACCAGGCCTTGCCGCAAAAGCCATACATGCCAATGCCTGCTGAGTGATACCAGCTCCTGTGACTGACGCATGACCCTCCAGCAGCCCCACAAGTCGTTGGCGGCATGCCACGGGCTACTGTGGCGGTGCTGGTTCTTGATCCCTTCTTTGTGAAAGACAAAGGTTTCCCGCATTCAGCATGCCTGCCTGCCTGCTCACCTCCCGCCTGCCTGCCTGCTTGCCGCCCTGCAGCTGCATGTCCTGGATGTGGGTGACAACAGGCTCAGGGGACAGCTCTTCCCGGACGCATGGCTGGCCCCTGGCGCCCTGCCCAACCTCCATGTGCTGGGGTTGTCTTTCAACCCTAATCTGACAGGCACACTGCCTGCCCAGCTGCCGCTCCCGGCCCTGCGCCAGCTGTGAGTGTGTGGGAGGGGTGTGGCGCCGTGCGTGGGCCTGGGTGCGACTTGTATTGTGGTTGGGCGTGCCAGCCAAATAGGCAAGCAGCCAGAGCCGGGCAGCACTGTAGACACAGCATCGAGGGTTGGGTGTCAGTCCAACTGCCCAGCGGCCTGTGCCTTCATACGAAGCCGCCTGCCTGTTGGCCTGCCTGCCTGGACTTTCTTGTTTACCACGTGAATGAACTGCCTGAACCGCCCTGCTGGTGCTTTGCAGGGAGCTGGAAGGAGTGAACATTCAAGGCAGCGTGCCTGAAGGCTGGTGCAAGGCGCCCTTTGCGCCCCCACTCTTCAAGCTGTAAGTCTGGCATTGTGCGTGGGACAGCGCAGGGCTGCGATGAGAGTGCGTGAGGCGGCGGCTGTGGCTGGGCGGGTGTACGGGCAGTGTGTGTGTCACCCACTGCTTCCTGCCTGCCCAACCACCGCCTGCTTCCGGCCTCTCCTTCTGGCCCCACTGCGCGGCCAGCTGGCTGAACCCTGGCCGCCTGCTTGCCTGCCGTGCCCTGATGCAGGTGGGTGAATGTCAGCGGGGGCCCGAAGCACACACTGCCCGCGCCACCGCTGCCACCCTGCGCCGTGGCCCTTGCCCAGCAGCTTGCCGACAGCGCAGGGATGCCTGCCCAGCAGCAGCCTAATGGCACAGTTGCAGGCGCCGTGGATCCGGAGCCTGCCAGGGAGATGCTGATGATGATAGTGCTTGCCACGCTGCTGCCCTTGGCAGTGGCGGCGGCGGCGGTCGCCGCCGGCCGCGCGTTTTGGAAGCGGCGGCTGCGCTGCATGGCGCACACGCAGCAGCAGCAGCAACAGCGCGACCGTGAGAGCTTGTTGCGGAGGGGCCGCGGCTCAGACGGCCGTGCCGGCGGCGGCAGCGGCGGCGGGGCAGCAACAACAGGCGCGTCAGGCAGCGGCGCTGGCAGGTGGGCTCGGCTGGCGGCAGTAGTGCGCTCCATGGTCGGGTCGAATAGGGCCGGGATCGAGCTGATGCCTGCCGGCCAGCTGCCAAGTGCGCTGGTCCACCAGTTAGGTCGCCACAGAGGGTCGGCCGGCGGCGCAGCGGGCGGCGGCGCCTCGGCGGCGTTTCGCAGCAGCAGCAGCCACCACAGCGGTCTTCCTGCCCCAGGCGTCAGCGCTGCGAGCAGCTGCAGCGAAGGCTCACTGGCGCATTGCCAGCATGCGTCGGTTGCTGATGCGCAGCGGCTGTTTGGTGGGCATCTAAACAGCACACCTGCCGCCGAAAAGGACAGCAGTAGCAGTGGCATACATGGCAGCAGCGATGGCTCGCTGTCAAAATGATCACAGCTGTAAAACCTCTCTGTGGCGGGGGCGGGGAGCTTGCATGCGCAGGCGGTTGGCGGCGTCATCATGCACTGAATTTTGGCAGCAGGATCGAGAACTGAGCCTGTCTTCTCAAGCCCGCGCCATGGACCTCCTCGATGGCGAGGCGGACCGCGAAACTTGGTCCTGGCGCTGCGTTTACGACGAGGTGAAGTGATACAGCCAATATGTGCTGCCCGTGGTGGTCGCCAACGCCACGATCCTGGCGGCGCTGCTCCTCTGGTGGTACGCGCACAGCGACGGCGGCGGCGGCGGCAGTGGCAGCGGGGCCGCACCATGACGCACGGCTGCACCAACGGGAAGAGCTATTCCTTGGCAGCTGGCCGAGTCTGCGGCAATGATTTGGTGCTCCACCCATCGGCTCTACTCAAACGTCAGCCGATGGCGTGCTTCATCACTCACCGCCTGGTTTTCACTGCCGCCCACGGCTATGGCACTGCAACCGCCTGTTGCGGCCTTGCGTTGCCTAATTACAGTTGACCCATCATTCAGGCAGGCCGTGCAACATGCTAGCGCGAATAAATTTGGATTCAATGACAACTAATACACAACAGGGGCAGTGACTGCTCGTGAGACTGCTCGTGCTGACTGTGAGCTACAAGGGGGAAAGAGGCTGGCGTGCGCGAGGAAGACAGCGAGGGGACAGGAGGTAGGCTTATTAAAACTCAGACTCGAAGGAGACGGAGTGTAGGGTGGAGTGAAGTAGGTGGCAAGCGAGGTGTGGCAGTTTGGCATCACGCGGTGTGCACACTGGATAGTGAATGAAGGCGGTGAGGGGAGTGCGTTGCTGCAGTGCAGTGGCAATGGGACAAATGGAGATAAAAGGGAAATATGTGGTTTGTGATTTATTGATAGAACCAGTCATTCAGAGCAGTCGCCAATTGCTGTGATAGGATCAATCCCGTGCATAAGTGTGAGCAAGGGGTGGGGCGGAGGGGTCTTCGCAGCGGTGGGCATGTCGCCGAGGAAAAAAAGAATGCGGTCACCGCCGTGTGAATGCGGGTTGGGCTGGCATTACTGCTGCCACGGCATATCGCTAGTTGCCAGGAAAATTCCGGTTTGTAAGGCTGAGAGCCGTACAGCCAGCAGGGTTGGTGAGGGTTGCGCAACAGCAGGCCCCCACTGCGTGGGCGGCGAGGGCAAGTTGTAGTGTGCGAGAGGCAGAGAGGAGGTCAAAAGCTTAAAGAATGGAATGGTTGGCCCCCGACCAGCATGGTCAGATGCAAAGGCATGGCCACTGGAAAGTTCAGGGAGCGACGCAGCCGTTGCATCGGGCACCAGCAGCAAGGCATGACACCCAGATGGAGGGGTGCACTGCCTGCATGTTGATCCGAGGGAATGCTGGAGCCACATCATGCGCAGGGGCTAAGGGAAGGAGGGACGCTTGCTACATCGCAGGCGCTGCACGAGCAGGCCGCCACTCCCATGGCATGTAAACAATCAGCCGTGAGGTCAGCGTTCTAATACCTGGCGACTTGACAGCCCCTGTGCTGCGCAAACAGCTGGCGGCCCTGCACAGAGATGCATGGGAAGCAGGGCGGCGGATTGAGCTGCACGCTCGGCATTGATGGGGAGCAGAGCCTCAGATGGGTGAAACTGTGCGGCAGCAGGTCGGCAGCAGAAGCACATCGCCGCACGCACTCTGGCTGCCTCTTCAGCAATGTCCCTGTAGCTGTCCTCCAGCCCCTCCAGCTGCATGATGGCCACAATCGACATCATCTTGTCCCGCCCAAACACCTGCAGTACAGGTTACAATCACAGTACAACAATACCGTCATGCCAGGGCTGCACTAAAGGCAGCAGCTTTGCAGCTTTACAGACTGTCACGGCAGGCAACACCTACAGAGCAGCACACACACCTGTCCGATACCGCGGCGGCTGAGAGCAAAGGCGGTGGGCACGCCTCGTGCTTCAGCCTCCCTCAGAATGCGCTGCACTGCTCGCACTGGGTTCATGTTTGCTGTTGGAGACACGCACACGTCAGGGGCCACAATGATGAGGCGGGCAGAGGACACGACCTTGGCCACCTGCGGTGGTGGAGGCAGGGAAGAGCAGCAGGCACTCATCAGCATCTATCGATAGCCCCACGCATGGCGTTGCACAGACAAATGCACCAGCTAGCCACTGCTTCATCACACCAGCAATACTACCACCCACCTCTTTCAGTGAGCAGAAGTATCGCCTGCCGATGATGCGAGTGGTTGCGGGGGCATCGCCTGCCTGCAACAGCTTGGCCGCTGTCAGCACGTGTGTCACGGTGGCGTTGAGCCGCTCCGAGATGACCTGCAGGCAAACAGTGAGAATATTTGCTATATAGGATGCTAGTTGAGTCGACGCACTGACAGCTACGTGCAAAGCTGAAGCCGGGCAATGCGCAGTGATGTCACTCCGCAGCCCACCTGTCGGCAGTATGGCTGGTAGCACCCGGCCAGGCCCACCAAGCACTCTGGCGGGCACATCTCTGCAGCCTGGCTGGGATGGCACATGAACGAAGCCTGCGACAGGGGCAGGCAGGCAGGGATGCGTCAATGGATGGCAAGCGGTTGGTGGCAGTGCGGGCGCTGGCAGCTGAGCAAGCAAGCAGGCAGTTGCGAGGTGGAGGTGGTGGGCGGGGCCAGGCCGAGTGGCACAAAGAGCAGCATACCTGAGGGAACACAAACGGCTGAGGGCCAGCACACATGTGCTGCCCCAACTGGGCTGCTTGGTACAGCAGATGATGCTGCCGGAGCAGCTCCTGCTGCTGCTTCTGCAGCTGGTGGTGGTGCAGCAGGGCTTGCAGCCGCATCAAGTCGCCTGAGTGCGGGGCACTGGCAGCTTGACAGTCACCGTCAACGGTGCTGCTGCTGGCCAGAGCGGCTGCTGCCGCTGCGGCTGCCAGCCAGCCATCAGGTTGGGTGTGGAAAGAGGAATTGGGGTGGCAAGGCTCTTGCTGCGCAGTGTGCAGGCCGTATGTCAGTGTGGCAGAAGGCATGTAGGGGAGGGGGGCAGGGTCGCAGCTGCAGGGAGCGACAGAGTTGCTGAGCGGTGCCCAGCCCTCCTGCTGAGCATGCTGCTCGGCAACGGCAGAAGCCGACAGAGCCGCGGACTCGGAGGCTGCCTGCTGCTGCTGAATCAGCGCCTGCATTTCAAATGGCAGCATTTGGGCGGAAGCTGCCGCAGCAACGGCCGCCAGGTTGCCATTGGATGCAGGGGCTGAGGTGCTGCTGCCATCCCAGACGACTGATGATGAGCGGGTTGAGAACGGCGGGCTGTTCAGCTCCAAGCTGCAGTCACCCAAGGAAGAGGAGGGCAGGCCACCAAAGGGCAAAGCCAGGTGCGGAGTGGGTGTGGGTGGGCTGCCGCTGGCGCCTGACCAGCGGCCCTCCAAGTCTGCCAGGCTGGAGAGTGCCTCAAAGCCTGCCATCTCGCCGCTGCCTGTCAGCTGCAGACTGCCTGGGTGGGGCAACGGCACTCCTGCTGCATCTGGCATATCGCTGAACCTGCAGGCAAGATGGCATGGCGGTGTGCTTGTTGAGTGCATGCGAGAGGCGAGGGACCAACTTTGCCGCGGCAGCAACTGGACATTTGGGTTGGGGTGATGGGCGTGGCAAGGAGTGCAGAAGGCACCCACCGGTCGCTGAGCGTGCCGGGCTGCTGCATAGCGGCCAGCATGCACGTGTTGAGCGTGTTGGTCAGGAGGAAGTCGTCCTGCGGTGAACTGTGCATGATGCCGGGCGGATCTGTGCCTGCGGGTACACGCAAACAGGCGGAATGTGAGACGGCGTTGGCGGCACGCTGGTCTGCCTTGCACCCAACGCAGCTTAAGCAGGCATTCAACTTCTTAGCTGCATGTGTAATGCAGCCGCCCCTCCATCACCTGTGCTGCCAACGCCACCTTCCGTGCTGAAGCCAAGAGAGCGCAGCAACTCGTGAACAACCGACGGCGGTGACAGGCCCTCCTGCGGCTTTACATCTGGCTGCTCGACGTGCTGCGCCGTCACTGTGGAGACATCAGTAACAGCGAGGCAGGGGGCAGCTGCGACCGAGAGGGTGCGCGCCGGATTGTCGCTCGCCGCCGGCGCAGCCTGCGGCAGGCGGGACCATTAAGCTCGGTTAGGCAGGGACGGGACAACAGCCGGGTCGTTCTCACTAAGTGACCATGCACGTGCATGAGGCGAGTGCGGCGAGGCGGAAGAGAGCGCTACACGCAGAACTGTTGGGGGCGCTCAAACTTGCTGGCACAGTTCGCCTTGACCGCGCAAACCGTTGCACCGTGCCTCTGTTACGACACGACCTGGGCGGGGCGGCGAGCAGGCAGGCACGCAGTGGGGTGGCCCCATCCCGCTCTGCCCAGCCTGGCGGGCTGCCGGCCTTGCCTGCAACTCCATCGTGCTTTGTGGATGTCCAGGCGGCTTCGAACCGGCGCCCTGGTGTGCACAAGGGGCGGCGGGGCTGTGAACAGGCCGCGAACAGGCCTGATGCACTGCTAAACGCCCCACAAACTATCGGCAGGCGCGCAAGGTACGTTGCAAGACCGTGCCGCTCTCGATTTTTGATACAGTACGTGACGTGGAATATGCCTTTCGTTTTTTTACCACAGGGTGGGCAAACAGGCAGATGGGCAAAGGAAGGAAGGAAGTCCTTCGGCGGGAGCAGACAGAAACAAAAAGGCCACCCGGCGGCAGCACTTGTCGCTACCGCTCCCTTTGCCGTCCGCAGTGCGTCCAGAGCTGCACTGAAATCGCCACACGGCCATAGCCACACCGTGGCACCACGCCGCCAGTGGCCCAGCTATTCCCAACCGTCCTGGGGGCCAGTGTACTCTGACACATCATCCAGGCCGACCTTGTGCACCGAGAAGTCGCTGCCCAGCTGCACCGCCGCCAGACCCGACTCTGAGAGGGAGCAAGGCAGCGAGCAAGGCAGGCAGCCGGTGTGAGCAGTGCAAGCAGAGGCCTGCGAGGCGAGTGCAGAGGTGTCCGGCCACACAGCAAAGCAGCCGGCAAGACAAGCCTGCTGCTGCCGCACCGCGCGCTCACACACCTGTGTTGCGCTGGAGCAGCTTGCCCTGCTTGCCGCGCAGAGGCCCAGCCAGCACCATCACCGGTGTCCCCTCGGCAGCAGGCACCACAGTCTCAAGCTGCCGCTGGTGCAAATCCTGCAGGCGGCGGTAGCAGTGACAGCATCAGCAGCAGGTGGCGGCGAATTGGAGGCTGCTCACGGCGCACATGTCCGGCTGCCCTGGTGCTGCGCTCTTAAGGTCGCAGCATGCAAGTGCGATGTGCAGCTCCGCAACAGCTGTACGTCTGTGCAGTGTGCAGTTCGCCCACCAGAATGCTTTCCTTCAGGCCGTCAACAAACACGTCGCAGACTGGACAGGGCAGGAGGAAAGAAGAGGGAACGAGGAATAAAAGAAAAGGGGAGCGGACTGGTGTACGGTATGACAAGGACGGCAGCGCATAAAGCTGCGAACTGCAAATACAGCTGAGGGGAGGCAGGCACGCACACGTCCCCCACACGAGCCAGCACACACACGCACCTGTAGGCGTCTTCACGTCCACCACTGTGCCCTTCTTCAGGTACAGGCGACCCCCCTCAACACTCTTGTCCACTATCTTCACGCTGCAAGCAGGTGCAACCGGGCAGGCGCAGGCCAGGGCAGGAGGCGCAGAGCTCAGCAAGGCCAGGCATCAAACCCGCAGCAAATCCCAGTCTGAAGCCTAGCCATGGCTGTTAAGCAGTGCCGGGATGCACTCGAACAACACAGCAGCAGCAGTTAAGCAACACCGCCAGCTGCCTCCACCATGGCGTGCTCCTCACCGAATGTTGGCCACCAGCCAGGGCCGCCGCTCCGGCTCGCGCGGCGGCGAGGCACTGCGTAGCCGCTTGCCGCTTTTGCTGCTCTTGATGCTGCCCCGGTGCTTTTCGCTGCCACGCTCCCTGCCGCTGCTGCTGCGACCCCCGTCTCTGCCGCTGCCGCCACGGTCGTTGCTGCTGGGTTGGTGCCGCCCCTCCTTCTCGTTCCTTTCTTCCAGCTCTTTGCAGCGCACAGTGACTGATTCGTAGGAGGGTAGCAGCCTGACCCTCGCACGGTCTGCTCAGTGCGGGGGGGGCAAAGAAGGGAGGGTCAGCAGCGAGCAGTGTGTGCGCTGGTAGGGTGAAGGGTTTTGGGATGACCAGGGAATGAGTGCCAGAGCAGGCCAGGCTGGGACGGGGGGTGAGGCTGGGAGAGGTGGGTGGGGGGCAGACTGCAGCAATGCAGCACAGCTCAAGCGTGGGCACCGGCGGCAGGGAAGAGAGCATTTGACAGAGGCGGACCGAGAGGTGGCAGAGGCTCGCCATGCACCGCAGCAAGGCAGCAAAGGAGGGAGCCAGTTGCAGGCAAGGGAGTCACCGAAGGCGCACCTGACCGGCCCTCCTGCTTCGCCTCCAGGGACACCACCTGACACAGCAGACCGCTGTGCCGCCCCTCCACCACCCGCATCACCTGCACACAGCCGAGGAGGACAGCAGGCAGAGCTGCGGTGTGTGATGGGCGGGCAGGGTGAAGCAGACGCTCCCGACGAGAAGCTGTAACGACAACAGCTCTTTGCAGTATGCATGTTGCTCGCCCTCAAACGCAGCACGGCAAGCTGAGACCGGTCTGCAGCTGACAATGCGCACGGTGTGCCGCCGCCGCTGCATGGACTGCCGCCCCTCAGCTGGTGCCCGCTCACCTTCCCCGGCAGCACGCCCTTCTGCTGTCGATCCACCAGCGCTTCGTCCACTGGCTTGCTGCCGCGCTGCACCCCCTGTGCATCAACGTACACGAGGTCACGCTGCTCCCTGCTCTCGCCTGCAGCAGCAGCAGCAGTCATGACAGCAGCGGTCATACCAGCAGCAACAACAGCAGCGCAGAGGGAGGCCAGGGTGACAAGGCAATTGCCACCAACGAGCTACCGAGCACAGCTGTGCTGCTGCCATGGTGCATGGTGCCAACTGGCGGCCTGGCCCCAAATCTCGGGCCCACACCGCTACAGGCACCAGCCTGCCAGCCAGACAGCCTGTCACGCGTGGACCCTCCCCAGGAACCCACTCACGCACCGGGTTTGATGTACTTCTTTTGGACCTGCTCGGGGGCTGGTGCAGCGCCCAGGCCCAGCCGCTGCGGTCGCCTGCAAGCACATCAGGCAGCACAGGCACACAGGCACACATCAAATCACTTACAATCACCCGTAAGTGATTGTACCCGTTAGTGATTGTACCCTGCTGGTAGGCCGCGAGCACATTTGGGGGCAGGCCGCAAACGAGGCAGGCGAGGGGGGGGGGGGGTAGGACACGCGCACAGGCAGCACAGTAGCAAGGGAAGTGGCACTGCACTTTGCTACCAGACCACTGGAGACAATCAGGCTTGCAATGCATCCCCAGCAGCACAGCAGCGAGCCCACCAGCACCAGCCAATCCGCCGCCTTCCCCCCCCCCTTTTCACAGCACCGGCAGCCACCTACCGCACTAGTTCCTTTGCCTTCACCTCCTCTTTGGTGCTGCGCCCAATAGACTGCCCCTCGCTCCATCCCATGCCGCTGCACGCCACAGCAACACACATGGCACGCCACGTTGAAAGAGGCAGCCGCTCGCTGGCAGTTTTGCCATGGCAGGCAGACCACAAAGGCACACACCAGACACGCTGCCTGGCCCTTTCTCCACAGCCGGCAAGTGTCAGGTGGGATCAGACGTCAGGCAGCAAAAAGCTCAGCTTGTGTGCTTGTAGTGACAATGCAGGTGCTGCTCACAGGCCCTCACCGCAGCAGGGCCATCCCGAATTGGTCGACTGGCATTGCTGCATAGGCATCCAGGTCTGCTTCGGGCGGCAGTGCCTCCAAATCTTCCCTGTGGCAACGCACGGGAAGGTTCAGCAGGTTGTGATGCGAGAGCAGGGCAGCGGCGGCTGCCCTCCTGTGCGTCGCGAGAGGCCAGCGGTGCAGGGTGTGTGCATGCACCCCAGCGAGAGCTGGCACAGCAGGCAGCGGCAGCAGCGGGCAGCAGCAGCGGCAGTCGCCAGCCCTCCTGCTCACTTGAGCTTTGCGGCATCACGGTCCCCGGCCTGCGCGGGTGGCTGTGCCTCCTGCTGCTGCCGTCCGTCGCCGGCGCTGCCTGGCTCGGGTCTGCCCCGCAGCAGCAGGCCGTACGTGACGTCTTGCTGGGCTACGGCGGTGTCGTGCTGCGCAGTTTCAAAGTTGTTTATTCCGTTGGCATCGATTTTCTCGCCCACTTCAGGCACAAACGTGGGCACGTACTTTCCTCCCGTCCTGCCAGGAGTGAGCATCAACAGTGGGTGCAGTATCAACAGCGGTTCAGCAGCGAGAGGAGAGCAGCACTTGCTGTGGGGCTGCGGTTGAGAGACGGGTCAGTGACAGGGAGGGACAGCCAGCAATACCAGCAATACCGGCAGCACTGCACGCTGCACGTCGGACCAAGCTATGGGCCTGGTTGTTGCCCTGTGCCACGCCAGAATAGGGAGGGCACAGCAGCCACAATATGCAGACCTCACTTGTACGAATTTGCTTGCGCCGCGATGACCAGCGGGCCTTGCTTGGCGGCGGGTCCAGCAGCGGTCTGCAGGCCGCCGTCGGTGCCGAAGCCCAACACCTCTTCCCGCACTGGGCCGGCCCTGCCGCCGCCCTGATCCGTTGTTCTTCGGGCTGCTGGCTTCTTTGCGGGCCCAAGAGAGAGGGAGAAGCCTCCGGCTTGGGCGCCGTCGGATGTCATTGCTCAAAGTAGCAGGCGGTGAGTGCTGATCGCAATTGGCTGTATAGCGCGGCGAAACAGCACAAGCGAGGCGACTCGCGTATGAATGGGCAGCACAATATGTCGATTTGAGCGCTATGTGATGGAGACGGCGTGTTGCAAATGCATGGGGCCGCGCGTGGACTCCGTTAAGTAAACTGCGGAATCCGAGCTGTCACTCGAAGAAAAACGGCGGGATCTCGCAGAATACGGCGCCAACTCGCTTCTTGAGCGCAGTTTCCGTGTCGTGCGCATCTCACAAAGAGTTTGGCAAGCGCTGCGGTCCTGTGCTTGCGCAACGCGCCATGGCTCGCGGCTACCCAGGCCAGAAGAACCCGTTTGGGCCGATCTACATGATCGGTGGACTGCTGACGGTGCGGCACCGCTGCCTGAACGCGTGCACGTGCCTGGCGCCGCCGCCGCCGCCGCGCTGACAACAGGCGCCCCTCCTGTGCTCGCTCCGCATTGCAGGCTGGCTGTTCCATCGCAATCCTGGTCATTGTCAACGCGTATCTCTGGTGTGAGTGCCCCATCGTGTTGCTGTCAGGCACACAACAGACTTGCGCCGCTGACGCTTTGCCGCTTTGTCAAACTGCCTGACGCCTGTGCAAGCCCTGCTGCAGACACTTCTTACTATTACGGCGGAGGCTTTGCCGTGTACTCCAATGCCTGCTACATGCAAACTCCTGACAGCCAGGACAGGTGGGCGGTGTTTCAGGGACCATGCCGCAACGCTTCGTGCCTGCAAGCAATGGCCCAAACGTTGCTTGCTGCTGCGCCGCGCCGTCTCAGCATGCCTCTCACACTGCTGCGTGCTTCTGCCTGCAGTGTCAACATCTGCTACTATTCGTGGGCCGCAGCCGGTCTCGGCATCTTCTTCTCGTTGTGGCTCGTGTTCATGCAGGTGTCGACCCCGCTCGCCTTAATTTGTTTGATTGCTACTTTCCTGTATGCTGCCCCCCATGCGCTGTCTGCTGTTCTGCTGCCTGCCTGGGCGCTCTGTGCTGCCTGAGGCCACCTGCTGGCGCGCCCAGTGTAGATTCATACTGACCTATGCTGCTGCCTGCCCTGGTCTGTCCTGCTGCCGCTTCACCTGTGCCGCCGCCCTCTCTATCCCGCCTGCAGTTGTGCTCGGGGCGCCACCGCCACATACCTGTGTGTGAGGTGATGGTGTGTGTGCTGGCCCTGCTGTGGTGGATTGGTTGCTCCATCACAGGTGGGTGGCGTGGACGGCGGTGCGGGCACCTGCCTGCACGTTTAGTAGTGCTCCGTCAGCCGGGCCAGCTGTTGGTCCTGCACATCTGCTGCGACTGGCTTTGCTGGCATCGACTCCCTGCAAGTTGCAGTGTCCCCATCGCACCCTGTCTTGCCTCCGCCTCTGTTGTGCTGAGAGTGTGTTGCACGCCTTCAAGTCCAAGTCCAAGGTCAAGGCAGTCGCCTGTGTGTCCTGCTGCTGTGGGCATCCCATCGTTGATTGGCTGCAGCCATGATTTATGGCCAGAACGCCGACGACTACGGCAACTCGTCGGTCAGTGGATACGCACAGGTGCTGAAGGACAAGGAGGGCTGGCGCACATGTGAGCAGGGCCGCCGCTGCTGCTGCCGAGTCAGTGCCACCGCTGCTGCGTTGTCAAGCCGGCCTGCTGCTGCCGAGTCAGTGCCGCCGCTGCTGTGTCGTCGAGCCGCGCCGCTGCGGCAACATGCCGGGTGCCGAGTCTTGCATGCCCTCCTGCTCAAACCGCTGGCGGCACACTCAAGCGTATCGGGGGCAAATCACCGAAGCTGCAGCCTGACTTGCTCTGTCCGTGCTGTGCCCATGCCTGTGTCCCCCTGCCGTGCCTGGCTGCAGCGGTTTGGGCGCTTGGGTGGGCTCAGGTTGGGCTGTGGGCCATTTGCGCGGCAGCCACACTCAAGGACTGCGCTTCAAACCGCGGCAAGCCTCCCCCAGAGGCAGCAATGGGAGCCTATCCCCCAGGTGAAGGGCAGCTGCTGGGCAGCACGCAGCGGTACCAGGACGGGCTGGAGTCTGTGGAATGCACACAATGGGCCACTGCACTTTTGCCCAGGGATGGAATGCAGTGTCATGCGGCGGGGTGCAGTTGCAGTGGCTATGTAGCTTGCATGGTTGGGACGTTGGTGGGCAGCCGGGACGCTGTGCTGGCAGCATACATTGGTAACGCGCGGGTGGATGCCTTGCGCGCCATCCACCCGCAGCGCCCATCCACAGCCTGCCCACGGTGGGCAGGCTGTGTGGCTGGAGAGGGCACTGCTGGGTCTATCTGCAGCACAGGGCAGCGGTTGATGGGGGTTGCTTGGCATGCCGGGGGGGCTCACTCAGTGGCATGCAAGCCTGTCGGGTCTGCAGTCAACAAGGAAACAACCCAGATTGAACGCTAAGGTTTCTAATCATTGCACTCCCCCCGCAGGTGCATACGCCCAGCCCGTTTACCAGGAGCCGCCTCCCTACTATGCTGCGCCGCCACCGCAGCAGTACAACGATGCGCCCCCGCAGTACCCTCCTGCTGGTGCACCCACCGGCTACCCCCCGGCCCCTGCTGGCTACCCCTGACTGGGAGTGACTGCTTAGAGCAACAGCTCTGTCTGGCTGACACAGCTGCACAGTTCCGCGTTTGCTCCGTGTGCTTCGACCTTGTCCCAAGGGCTATTTGCTAGATCCACCGACTTTGTTAGGTCTCTTCCTGTGCATGCTGTGTGTTTTTGTGTGTTTGTGTGTGGCTACCGAGTCGTCGTGGCGTGTGCGGTTCTCTGTCGTTGAAAGCTGTATGTAAGCTATAGGACGGCATGCCACAGAATAACAGTGGGTGCCCAGACTCCTCAGACATGGGTGGCCTGCAGCAGCAATGCCTGCAATCAACTAGCTCTCGTGTTTTGGCGGCACGCTGCGGTGGCGGCAGCAGGTGGCCGTGTGTTGACGGCCGATGGTGGATGGACTTCACTTACTGCTGTCACACGGAGATGCCGCTCACACGACCCAGCACAAGCCTTTCTGCTGCGCTGCAGCGTCGCCCTACTGCGCGACCCTCTGCACGCGCTGGGACCGCACCACGGCATGCAGGTGCGATCCTGAGCGCACAAAGCCCCACCAGCCATTCGTGCAGTGCACATAGGGTCGGCGGCGCGAGTCGGCACCCGCCTCAACCGCCGTTCGTTTTCACACCCGCCCCTCCGTGGTGTGCAGGCCCGCACGCACCACCAGTGCAACCATGGACACGGCGCAGGGCAGTGGCAGTAAATGCAGTAGTATCAGCGCTGAGCAACGTTCCTGCAGCTGTACGACTGGGTCGCTCAGGCTGTGCCTTGTTGCAGTTTGCCAAGCGCAGCAGGCGGGCAGCATCCTTTGGGAGGCTGAGGTTTGCCTCAGCAAGCAGCAGCAGCAGCAGCGAAGCAGACACGCAGCAGGAGCTGCAGTTCAGCCTGCTGCGCATCGCAGGGGATGGGCGCTGCCTGTTTCGTTCCCTCGCACAAGGCGGTCACCTGGCTACGGCGGCGGATGCCGCCAAGCGACCGCAGCTGCTACCGCCGGCGGCAGAGACCGCGAGAGCAGACGAGCTGCGACAGGAGGTGTGCGACGAGCTGCTCAAACGCAGGTGGGCTGCAGGCTGGTGCAGGGGAGGGGCAGATGCTTACCTGGAGCTGTTGGTCTGGAAACGCAAACAGGCAGCTGGGAATCAAAAGTGCATACGAGTCAGCCCTGGGGGCCTGCTCTGGAAGCCGCTGCCTTTTGATCCGATCCTGCCGCGTGCAGCATGCCTGACTGCGGAGGCTCGCCATGTCTGCTGTACTGCTGCGCCTGCTGTGCTGCTGTGACCGCTTGCGCTGTACCAGGCATTTCCAGCTGAATTCAATGCCAATGCCAATGATCCAATTAGAGTGGGAAGCTTTGTGCTGCATCCAGCCCCAACACGGCTTGGCTAATCGTGGCTACACTGCCTTGATTTGAATGGGGCCTGCAGGGACGAGCTGTGTTGGTTCATAGATGAAGACTACGATCGCTATGTGGCCCGCATGCGACAGCCACACACCTGGGGAGGTGAGGCGCTGGAACGCTGTGGCCCCCAACACACACACACACACACACACACACACACACACACACACACACACACACACTCTCAGCCCTGGCAGGAGCACAGCGCGCGTAGATGGACCGCTTGCCTGCCTGCCTGCTCACCTGCCAGCATGCATTGCTGCTGCCTGAGACATTTTTGGGTACCAAGGGCTCATCTTCTCGTATTGCAGGCGAGCCGGAGCTGGCGGCGGCGATGCATGTGCTGCAGCGGCCAATCGCAGTTTTCATGCAGGCAAGTGTGTGTGTGCCACTGTTGTTGTGGTTATGGCGGCTGCTCACGCCCTCGTCTGTACAGCTGTCTTTCAGCATTTCACAGCCACAGCAGCTGTTCCGGCACTCA
Source organism: Chlorella vulgaris (assembly GCA_023343905.1). Classification (NCBI taxonomy): domain Eukaryota; kingdom Viridiplantae; phylum Chlorophyta; class Trebouxiophyceae; order Chlorellales; family Chlorellaceae; genus Chlorella; species Chlorella vulgaris. The sequence goes on along the minus strand of SIDB01000012.1, from coordinate 2,409,639 downwards.
AGACTGCCTCTGTAGGGGGAGGGGGGAGGGAGGGGGGGATGTATTGCCCTCGACACGCCCTGTGCATGTGCGTGTACTGCATGCAGGGCAACCCCAGCCTGGTGCTGGTCAGCCGGTATGGCGAGGATGAGCATGGCGACAGGGCAGAGGTGCCGCTGCTGTTTCACGGCGGCGGCCACTACGACCTCCTTTTGAGCCCGCCACTGGCTTGATGGCAGCATTGCCGTCACAGACCTTGAGGGTGAGCATTGCCAAATGTTTAAGTACACTTAAGTACAATTGATATTCTTAATTTCATCAACAGTGCCCTAAGTGCTGCAAGTTCGCCATACTCAAGGCCCATGATTTGAACTATAAGTATAGAACCCCAAATGTGCTGCTTTCTGTGCTTCCAATCAGGGCTGGTCTCAGTCGCCAGCAGGCAACCTTGGGTTGAGGCGTGGCCTGGCAGCACTGCCATGGCGCTTTGCCCAAACCCTGCCAGCCTGTGACTGCCTGCAACGCACCTCGGCCAACCACCCCTAAGACGCGCGTGTGCGCAGCTACAGAGGTGTGGTGCTTACAGAAGCAGTACTGTTGGAGTGTAAGGCAGTGGAGCAGCAGTGCAGGTGGTTGAGAGGCATGGGCGGCGAGCAAGTCACATGGCGGCAGTCAGTATGGCTGGCCACAGGGCAGGGCATGTGGGCGGTCTGAGGTCAAAGCAGGCGGGCAAGTGTAGCCGGGAGCCACTCTGCGGTGAATGTGAGGTGCCAAACACGTTGCAATAAGTCCACATCGAAAGCATCAAGTCCAGGTCAGGGTGTCAGGGTGTCATGCCATGGGTCAGGTGTTGCCGCCTGGGCCGCCCAGGCTGAGTGCCCGCAGGTCTCCCTCCACCTGAGCGATCAGCGCCGCCTTGTCCCGCTTCTTCATGCCGCTGCTCTCGGCCACGCAAGCCGCCAGCGCCAGCACCTGCACGCAGCTCGCGGTTCCGGGGAGACTTAAAGTGAGAAATCTGGAGGTACAAGAGTTGAGGGTTTGCAGGAAGCAAAAGTGGTTGATGAGCGGTGCTGGCAAGTGAGCAAACGCTGCACGACTGCACGAGCGCTATAGCACTGCTGTTTGCAGCATGCCATGCGGTGCCCGGCGGCCAATGCCGCACAACAGTGTGCTTGTGCTGCGACACCGGCATCCAGCTCACAGCTCACAGCATTCGGCTGCAGCCCACAGTTCACAGCTCACAGCATGCAGCAGTCACAGCATCCCGCTGCAGCCCACAGTTCACAGCTCACAGCATGCAGCAGACACAGCATCCCACAGCAGCCCATGGTGCAGCCCACCTGCTGGGGCGAGTACTCTGGGTGGGTGGCCGCCCAGTGGGGCAGGTCGGTGAAGGGTATGTAGAAGGCCTGCAGGCAGTACATGCGGTACATGCAGTACAGCACAGTACAGTACAGAAGAATAAAAACGCGCTGCAGGGCCACACAGCACTTGTGGCAAACACCCCACTGCCGCACACCCAGGCCATCCAACTCAAATCGATCCGCCTCGAACCAACTTCCACCCTTGAAAGCTTGGCAGCCTTGCACCGCGTTGCCCTGCACACCACCACAACCACAGCCCCCGCCCCTCGCACACCTTCACATAGCTGTCCACCAATCGGAGGTTCAAGGGCACCCCGGGGGGCAGCAGCCGAGACAGTGCCCGCTGCACCCCTTGCAGGTCCAGAGACATTGCCGCCCGCCCCTCCAGCGAGCACCGCTGCACGCGGGCAATGCCCTCCAGGCAGGCCTCGCCCACGTGCGAGGCGGCGGCGCCCCACAGCCGGGCCACAGCTGCGAGCTCCAGGCCGGGCACCTGCGAGCAAGCAAGCGGGCGGCAGGAGGGGCGGCGGGAAGTGAGAAGCAACAGCTCAATGAAGGAGGTGGAAAGCGAGCGCTTTGCTGATCCATTTACTGACTCATCGGGCGGCGCTGACTAGAACCACATCCCGGCTGCCGAACCGAGAGCTGGTGACCAGCTCCAGCCGTGTGTCGCTCTGCCGCTGTGGCAACCCCTCACTGCCGCCGCAGGCGCCGACGCCAGGTCATACTTCTGCTCATGTATGCCAGCACTCGCCACCCCCAGAGCACGGGGACCCAACCGCCATAGATGGCAGGTGCTGCATGCAGGGCACCACCACCACCACCAACCTGTGCCAGTCGATCCCTGAACACCTCCAGATGCCGCCGCAGCTCATCAACCCACGCTGCGTGCACAGTGGGCGGCTCCGCCAACACATAGGTGGCGGCCGACAGCCGGTCAGGCAGCCAGCGCAGCGGCAGCAGCAGGCGGGCGGCTGCAGGCAGGGGAGGGAGGGAGGCAAAGAGGGGTGCGTGAGAAGGAGCCAGCTTCAAATGACAGCTGGTAGCAGCAGCAGGACCATTGACATTTAGCTGTCAGCAGCGGCCGCAACAGGTGCTGCGCCAGCAAGCAGGCAGCCGCCCCCGGTCTAACCGGTGCGGATGAGGAAGTCCTGCAGGTCCTCTGCTGCGCCCACAGTCCTGGACAGGAAGGAGTCCAAGGCGGGACCCTCCCCTGGCGGCAATACACCGCCCAGCGCCGCCCGCGCTTGCTGCAGCTCGGCAGCCACCGCTAAAAGTGAATCCGCTGCTGTGGCTCTTTCCAGCAGGCCATACAAGTTGCCTGGGTGACTCACAACGCTGATCTCTGCTGCTGCAGGCACGCCTGCTGAAGCGACTGCCGCGGGCATCGCCGCAGCGCCGCTGGTGGTGGCGCCGGGCGGCGCGGCCGGGTGGCCCACTGCTGCTGCTGCCGGGCCGCCGCCGCTGCTGCTGCTGCTGACGGCTGGCAGCGTGCGACGGAAGTATTGGGAGCCGCCGCTGCCTGCTGCCACTGCTGCTGGTGCTGGTGACTGGCCTGGCGCCGCCGCCGTGCCGCCGCCACCTGAGCCAAACCCTGAAGCGGCGCCGCCAGCTCCTAACGCACGTGCCAGTTTTGAGCCTGTCTGTGAAGCAAAGAGCTGCCGGTACTTGCCAATACTATCCCCTGCAATGCGCAGCAGCGTGGCCCGCAGCCGCGGCGACAGCGACTCCGCTCTGCTGCCGCCGCCACCATTGCTGCCGCCCCCAAAGCCGCTGCCAAAGGCGCCGCCGCCGTTTGCCGCCGGGTGTGCGGCCGTCGTCGCCTGGCGCTGCAGCTCTGCTATGCTGATGTCGCTGAATGCAACAAAGACGTGCAGCATGTAGAGCTCAAACAGTTCACAAAGGCCGGCAAAGATGCTGGGCGCCGCGCTGCGAAGGGGCCTGTATGCTCCAGGCAAGGGGCAGGGCGCATACACATGAATGCACACTCAACCACACGCTGCAGTACAGCCTGCGAGTGCCAATCCAGGCCAAGGCAGCACTGCACACATTGCCTCACCACACTCACGACTCAGCACACAATCACAACCGGCAGCCCCGCAACGAACGACAACACCAGAAGGCATGTCAGTGTCCCCAGCCAGCTGCCCTACCAACCAGCCGCTCACCGCATCAGCTGCGCATAGTCCCGCATCCACTTGTACATGCGCCAGCTGGAGTTGGTGACAGCTGGCACCTGCTCGCCGCCGCCGCCGCCGCCGCCGCCGCCAGGCCGTGGCACCATGCCATCTGCAGCACCCTCGTCAACATCTGCAGCGGTGCCATCCTCCGCCTCTGCCTCGCTGTCGCTCACCGCCCCTGCTGATCCCGAGTGCGTGCTGCCGCTGCCGGGCCTGCTGGCAGCGCCGCCAGAGGGTGCATTGCTGGCGGTTCGAGGCACCCCATACTCATCCACATCCAGCAGCCTGGCTCCCCGGCTGTCGTCAGCATCAGCACCCGCTGAGCCGCCAAAGCCCAGCTGTTGCGGCAGCGTGCCACCGCCGCCGTGCCGCCGCCGCGGCGAGCGCTGCTTGCGCCACGGGTTGCCCTGCACCACGTACCGCTCGAAGTCTGCCAGCGGGTGAAAAGGCCCTGCGCTGCCGCTGCCGCCGTTCGCAATGCCATGGGCCGCGCCGCCACCAGCTGCCGCTGCTGCCAAGCTGGGTGCACAGCCGGAGGCAGAGCCAGAGCCAGAGCCAGAGCCAGAGCCAGAGGCAGGGGCAGCTCTCATGGCAGCTCTGTTGCCGGCGCCGCCGCCTGCTACCTCCTCTGCGCTGCTGCTGCGCGCTCGCAGCACTGCTGCCAGGCTGGGCAGCTCAGCGGGAAGCCGCTTCCACAGCTCTTTGTCCAGCATGCTGCTCAGCGCCTGCAGAGCACAGGGCAGGCAGGCAGGCAGGCACAGCGTCGAATCTGTGAAGCGAATCTTGCTTGCTTGCTTGCTTGTGAGTACAGCCGGTGTGTCAGCAAAGAGTACCGCAATAAACTGAGTGGGTACAGACTAGCCAAGGGTATGGCAGGACACGATCGGCGCAGCGGCGAGTGTTCCTTGCAGCGATTCGTACCTGCCAGGCAAAGAGACACAACATGCACACTCGTTGCTGCTCACACCAAGCGCACAACAGGCACCAACACACTCAATTCCTCAACCACGCATTCGTGTGTCCTTGGATGCATGCATGGCTGCCGGCAGCAGGCGTGGGCGGCCTCACCGCCCATCATCCCTCACCTCTATGTTGGAATGGTGGTACAGCCTGAAAAACTTGCCGCTCTGTCGCTCCAGCAGGGCCTTCAGCGCCGCGCACTCGCTGCCGCTGAACGCCTCGCCCACCACCAGCAGCCGCTGCGTCCAATCCATTACCTGCAGGCAGGCAGATGAGTGACGTCGGTGCCGGCAGGTGGGTTGGTAGAGGCACGCAGGTGGCGGCAGGCAGCATGCAGAAGAAGGCGTGCCATGCCCCATTCACATGCAGTGGCAGGTGGGGGAGATGGGGAGGCACCCACTCAAATGTCCTGTGTTTCACAAAGGGTCAAAGGGACCTTGCAGCTAGCTAGGTCATCACTGACTTAAAGCAACAGCACCCCGTGTAAATCCACATTCACCCTACAAGTATGCAATACATCCTGTATGTACTGCATCCCATACCATGCCCCAATACCAAATATCTGGTGCACACGCCGCACCCGCACCTGCAGGAAGTGCTCGCCCTCGAACGCCGCTGGGCTGCTCAGCAGTACGCCCACGCGTCCGGCAGCTTCCTCCCAGATGCGCCCTCGTCCCGCCAGCAGCCCGTCGTGTACCGCCTGCAGTACCAGGCCCCACTCGGCCTCGTCCGAGGTACGTGCCTCCACCTCTTCCAGCTCGGAAGCGGTACCGCGCCGTAGCTGCATTGCCGCCCGCCCGATTACAGTCACCTCCTCACCGCCGCCGCCGCTCAGCGACCCAGGCTCGCCGCTAGCCAGCCCACCGCGCTGCTGCCACTGGTTGCTGCCGCTGCTGGCGGTGCCGGGTCCTGCCGCCGCTACAGGCGCAGGCGCTGCACCACCACTGGCCGCCCAGGACTGCCCGAATCGATCGCTGCCAGGCACAGCTGCAGTCGATGCATGCTGCTGCTGCTGCTGCTGCTGCTGCTGCTGCTGCTGCTGCTGCTGCGACCACGCTGCCGTGTCGCCCTCGCCACCCTCGCCGCCATCCCCGCCACCCCCGCCGCCATCCATGGCCGCCGCCAGCTGGTGCCGCGTGGCCTGCAGCGCCGCCAGCTCCTCGGCATGTCGTTCCAGGGCTGCCTCATGCCACCGCACCATATGGAAGTGGGACACCAGGATGTCAAAGAGCACCATGAGCACACGGGCCAGGCAAGTGCGAAAGAGGTCCGAGGGCAGGTAGCGCAGCAGCTCCTGCGGCGGCAAAGGGAGAGGGAGAGGGAGCCGAGCGGGCACGCTCAGCAAGCAAGTAAGATGGGCAGGCACACAACATGAAGGGGCACACGAGAGCCAGGTGCCAAGCACGACGGCAAGGTGTGGGAAGGGCGGCGGGCAAGCACGCGCCTGCACCTCTGCAAAAGAAAAAACTAGCTGCTTGCTAAACCAACAAAGCGGCATTTACAATATTCTCCATGCCAGAGGGCAGGCAGGACATGGGCAGTCCCATCACTTTGTTATGCACACGCACTTCAAAGTCTTGATCAGCCCAGCTCGCATTCCCCACTCTCACACACACACACACACAGCAGCCCCTCACTCAACCCTACCTGCAGGTTGCCAGCCACCGCCGCCTTCTCTTCGAACCCGGGCCGCGTGAGCAGCACCCCCCGCACCACTTTGGTGACTGAGGCGCTGATGGTGGCGGCAAAGGCGCTCTGCACCTCGAGGCCCAGCTGCAGGTGAGTGTGTGTGTGGGTGGAGGGCGGGGGGGGGAGATGGGTGAGGGGCAGGAAAGCAAGGTCCTCTTCAGATATCTCAGAGGTCAGAGCAGGGCAGGAGGAAGCGCCGAAAAGGGAGGCAGGGTGGCAAGGAGCCAAGGAAGCGCACGCAACGGCGCCCTCATCACCACAAGTGCCCCTCCTGCCCGCCGTGTGCTGACACTACCACCACCGCTTCTAATGCTTCATGCACCCTTCCCTCCTTCCTACGCTCCCGCCTCCCAGACGCCGATTCCTTCCACCCGCACATCCTCCCGCCACCCACACACACGTCACACCTGCACGCCCTTCACATCCACACACACATATTGCGCCCCCACACCACACCACACCCACACCCACTCACTGCACCCACCTGCTCCACGTTGCCCAGGAACATGTACCCCTCGAGCACCTTGGTGTAGTGGGAGGGCCGGAAGTCGGAGCACACAGCCGCCAGTGCACCCTCCAGCCGCTCTGTGGTCTCAGCATACAGCCCGTTGATGGTCACCGTCAGCTGAGGCAGGGGCGGAGGGGGAGGGTGTGCAGGCAGGCAGGCAGGGTGGGTGGATGGAGGGAGATCAACAGACACGGCTGGGAGACCTGCTGTGCATGCTGAGCACGGCGCGTGCTGCTGCAACACACACAACCACAAGCGCTACGTCGTGCAAAACGCGCTGCCACTCAGGATCCGGGCCAGCCACACTGCCAGCCCGGGTCGTTGCCTGAACACAAACAAGCTCGAGCAGGCAGAGCGCACTGCAACCTGCTCCACTGCCGGACGCTCATGCACCACTCAACGGCCGAGCGTTGCTGATATGCTCACACACTGACGCACTGGCGCACCTGCTGAGCCGCACGCAGCCCCTCCCCCAGCTCCTCCATTGACCGAATGCACTGGGCACACAGGAAGAAGGCCTCGGCAAACTCGCCCTCCTCCTGCGCCTCCCTGCGGTACGGTGGCGAGGGCAGGGCAGTACAGTAAGGCGTCGAATTGCAGTGCTGCACTAGTAGGCTTCGGTTGGTACAGAGCAGCGCAAGGGGGAGGTGGAAGCAGGACACCTGCACCTGCCCAGACCAAAGGCCAGGTGTGGCAGCAGGGCCCCAGCTGCTGCACAGCCCCAACCCAGCATCGGCGGCGCTACCCTGCACCCTGCACTCCGCACACATCGCACACAGCATGCAGTGCATATGGAGCAGAGGCTCAATGCAGCCGTTCTCACTTGAGTGCTCGCTGCAGGTTGTTGGCTTGTTGCAGCTTCAGAAGCGCCTCCAGCAGCGCAGTCAGGTCCTGTTTCCGCCGAGTGTCCTTTGCGATGCGCAGGTTGCTGTTCACCTGCGGCAGCAGTACACATTGCAGTGTACACAGCGTACATCTTACTTGACAGGGTTGGTTTACAGTGTGCAATTCGCTGCCGTAGAAGCTGCTGACAAGCACAGCAGGCAGGGCCGAGGCAGGCTTGACAGGCAGCGAGGGGCAGGGTGGCAGCACCATGCGCAGTGTCATGGGCACCAACAGCAGCAGCGGCAGAGGGCAGGCAGAGATGGCAGTGGGACGTGCAAATGAACGCCAGTGACTGGCTGGCAGGACAGGCAGGACAGGCAGACAGGCAGGCAGGCAGCACCCACCTCCCGCTGGGCCAGCGCCAGTGCCTCACGAGAGCGCTTGGCTGTGATGTGTGCCGCCTGCACCTCGGCCTCCACTCGAGCCACCTGGGGAAAGGCAGGCAGGCAGGCAGGCGGCCGGGCGATGTGTGCATCAAATGCTGGAGCCTGAAGCCTCCCAAAGCCGCCTCGCCTTGGCCATCCTCCACTTGGCCCCCAGCAGCCAAACCCCCCAAGCCAAAGCCCCATTGGGCTTACCAAGCCACATCCAGCAAGCCACACCAACCGCTGCAGCGCAGCACCTCTCACCTCCCCCACCCCCGCCACAAATTTGTCATAGTTGTGGATCACATGGGCCGACAGCTTCTCGCTGACTACCTGCACCACAAGGCACGCGACACACCAGTAGGTGACGCTTTGTGTGTGCAACAGCAGAGGATGTGCATGCTGGTGAGGGGAGGCTGGCCTGCTGCTTGGCAGTTGCTGCTCACGATCTCTTGCTTCAATGCACTGCACGCAAAGTTTCCCAGCTTCAACAAAGCAACGGACGAGTTAACGCCACATGCGCATGCAATCACATGCACGGAGCGGCAGCAGCACCCACCTCCAGCACCGCCGTCCGCCCCTCTGCCACCACCTCGAGCGCTTCAGCATCAAAGTTGACGGGCAGCTGGCGCAGCTCATGTTCCAGCGCATCAAACTGCCCCGCAGGATCGAAATACCCTGCCGGGAGGTCGTTCAGCGCAGCCTCCAGCTCGTCCTCGGTGGATTGGCCACCAACCAGGATGCCGTACCGAGCTGCAGCGCCGGGCGGCAGACGGCCGGCGGGAGCTGCCGGGTCGGCATCTGGCCCGCCTGGGCTGTCGGCTTTTCGTCGCTGGGTCGCAGCGCGAAAGCCGGACACCAGCTTGTTGAGCGGGGAGGCCATTTGGCGGCGATCGATTGCTGCTATGCGATCATGGCGACCGAGGCTGAGCTCCCGCGAATCCGGGCGCTTGCCACAGTCCACCTGAAGCTGCTTGAAGGCGTCTGGTGATGCAGACGGCCAGTCAACTCTTTTGCTACTGACGCGCTGCCGCAATACTGGCTGTGTTCTTCCCGTGATTGTTGTGCAAATGCAGGGATCCCTGAGTGCGCCTGGTGTGCATGCACTTCACAGCAGGACACTTCTCAGGCTGCGCTATTGGCTGCTTTCAGCCGGTTGCATCGGTTCCTTGATTGCTCTGGTGATTGACACAGCGCTGCTCTGCGTTTCGGCACACTCCGATAGCGTTTTGCCACCAGATGCTGGCCCTGCCGTCGAGAATGACGCTTCCCAAGCTGCCTTTCAGCTTGCCCTGGGCCCCACGCAGCAACAGCGTCGCCACAAAAGGCGGCGCCAGCGGCGGCAAGGCCGGCCGCCTCAACTTGCCCACGCTGCAACGCCGCCCGGAGCAGTGGCGCTCGCTGCTGGTGCACGCGGCAGACCTGCAGTCTGAGATAGATAGCTTGCAGCCTCGGCCGTCGCTGACGGGGCGATGGAAGAAGTGTTCAAAGGCCAGTGATCCCATGGACGAAGCGTGTGCGATGGTGGAGCTTCCCTGGCTGCTGAAAAAGGCTGTGCTGGTGCTGAATACGCTCGAGGTGAGTGGCTTCAACCACAGCTTGCATGCCCTGTGCTCATACGTTCAAGATCGGCTGGCAGGCGGGCAGTCTATGGCCGGCCTTGATGCCAAGGCGTGAATGAGCGGGGTGTGTTCTGCCTGCCATGTGGAATGAATCAATGAACTGATCTCACAGTCTCACAGTGCCAGTGTGTGTATGGTCACACACGCCGTAGCACGGATCTACCGGCCAGAGATTTCTCTTACATTACTCACCGAGTAACGTCTGCCGCACTGCCTGCAGCTGGAGGATAGTGACAGCTACTTCAAAACCAATCTGAAGGCGGGCGGTGTGATGGATGTGATCGAAAAGGTGAGGAGGCTGCTGGCGGCTGAGGCCGGCGGCGACCGGTTCAGGCCCGGGACTTTAAAGAGCCTGCTGCTGGCTGAGGCAGCATCCTGTTGGCAGCAGTCGTTAGGGCTGACAAGCGGGTGTTGCTGCTGAGCGATAGGGCGCCTTGACAGAAAGAAAGTGCTTGAGCCTGGCTGCTGCCTCTGAGCACTGCTGCGGGTAACAAAATCAAACAAAGCGCTCCTCCATCGTCCCACCTGCTCGTCCCTCCTCTTGCACTGCGCAGTACCCCTGGACAGGCGAGACTGTTGAGCACCCTCGGCGGGACAAGCGGCGCGGCACCCACACCGCCTTTGTGGAGCGCACTGAGCGAGGGCCCTGCATTACGTGAGGGGCGGCAGGGCTGGGGGGCGGAGGTTCAGGTGGAGGGCACGTCTTGCGTCTGGGCCTGACTCCTACCTCTACTGAAGGAAGACCGCTCTCAGCCTGCGTGTGTGCCTGCCTGCTTCTGGGGGGGGGGGGGGAGGGGGGGCTTGCACTTGGCAGCAGGCAGGAACTGCTGCCTCAAACCCGCAGCTCACTCCGCCACCCCTTGGACGGCTTGATTCCTGCTGCTGTGCAGTGCCAGCTGGCAGGACCCCTTTGGCGGCGACTGCACTGACACCTTTGAGCTCTCGGCGGATGGCAGTACCCTCACGCAGTACACAGACATGACGATCCGCTCCAGCGGGCGGCACGCAGCATACAAGTGAGTTGGCATATGCAGTCGGGCTGTGACTGTGATCCTGGCATGCGGCACGCTCTACAGTGCCCCCTCTGCCCATTGCTGGCGCTTGGCGTTCCCTGTCCTGCTGGAGTGGATGGCTCAGGCAGCTGCTGACTTTGTTCATTGCGCTGCTGCGTGTGCTGCTGCAGGACCGTTTTCCACAGAGCGCACACGCAGTGAGGGGCAGGCTGTGCAGCATGTTCCCCTGTGGTGATCGACTACAACACGCTGCCCTGCCTGGAGCCCTGTGGTGATCGACTACAACACGCTGCCCTGCCTGGAGCCCTGTGGTGATCGACTACAACATGCTGCCCTGCCTGGAGCTGGCCTGGAGGCCGCACAGCCATGTCAGGCCCAATTTTTGTACTCACATCTGATGGCTTCTCCCCCGCAAAATCTGCTCTGCCTCACATGCCATGTCACTAGCTGCTGCATGCATCGCCTTACTCCTTCATACCCTGCTTGCCTATTACTACAATGTATGGAATAACGCAGCATTACGTGCCTTGTACATGCCCTGTAACCTGACTCACTGCTGCAAGCTTCTGGCAAATAAAGGAAGCATGCTAGCCGAATGTAATCAGATGCCTGGAAATGCTGTACAATGCGCAACCTCTAGCTGGGCTGAGGCTCGCAAGGAACCAGCACCAGCTGCAGATCCGCAGCAGGGGCGCCACTGGTGGTGCTGTCGTCGACGACCGCCACAGGCAAGGGGCGCTGCTGCTGCTGCCGCTGTTCATCGCTGGCAGGCGGCGGCGGCAGCTCCCGCTGCAGCGCCGCAGACAGCTGCTTGGCGGCCGTCACCTCTTCCTCTGCAGCAGGCCACTCGTCTTGCGGCAGTGCATCCAGCCGCATCAGCAGAGCCTCCAGGCCGTGCTTGAAGGCAGCATCCTGCAGCAGCAGTACAGGCAGCAGTCAGGTTGAAAACCACACATTGAGACCGCTGATTGCAAGGCATGCAAGTGAGAAGCAGCCGTCAGCTGAGCGTTGCGCCATAGCTGCCGCTGCATGCATGCATGTTGTAGCCAGACCCCTCTCCAGCAGGTAAAGCAGGCAATGCAGCCAGTGCTTGCCTGCTGCAGGATGCGAAGGCACTCATTGTCTGCGGCCAGCTGCTGCGCTGCCGCCAATGCCGCCTCCCGCACGCCGCTGTCCTCGCTCTCCAACGCGGAGCTGCAAGGTGGAAGGGCGAGGCTCAGGTGACTTGGGAGCCACTGCAGCTGTCTCACCCTATCCTTGTCACAACGTGGCCATCAAGGCGGCATCGCAGTCACATTGTAGCTCAGCGCACAAAGGCATAAAAGCCCGGGCCAACAGGCACGCTCCGCAGCAGGGCGAGCAGAGCAGCGCCGCACCTGAGGGCTGGCACCAGGCCGGCTTCGCAGGCTGGCAGTCGGTCCAGTGGGACCACGCGCAGCATGTACTGCAGCACCTGCAGGCACTTGCGCTGCAGGCGCGGCTCCGGCTGTGCCAGCAGGCGGATGAGCAGCTGGGGTCCGTCCTGCTGCCGCAGCTGGATGAGGGCTGGTGGGTAGCCCCGCACCAGGCAGCTGATGGCGAGCAGGGCCTTGGTTTGCACTGTACTGTCGGCGTCGTGCAGCAGCGGCAGCAGGCGCAGCAGGGCACCGCCTTCCAGAAACGCCTTCTGCACGTCCGGGTTGTTCTGGGCACAGGTCGCCGCCACCTCTGCCGCACGCCAGCGCAGCGAGGGGTGCGGGCTGTCCAGCAGCTCCAACAGTGTTGTCAGGCCACCGATGGTGTGCAGGTCTGAGGCGGAGGAAGGAGCAGCAGGAAGTGAGGGGTCCAGCGCACAATCGACAGGCGCCGCCAACCGTAATTCACTGCGTATTTTGTCAATCCGGTCAGCCAGCCTGACACAGCCACTCACCCCGAGCGAGATCGATGCTGTCAACAATGTCCATAAGCTCATCCAGCAGCTGCTCCTTCTGCTGCAGGGTGGCGGGTTCTGCATCGGACTCTGCCGCCGTCGCCGCCTCGCCGCCGTCCAGCGTCGCTTTGATGTCTTGCATGCGCTTGCTCAAGTCGATCATGGCAGACTTGAGAGCGCCCTCCAGCCACGAGCGGTCCTGTTCAGTGAGCGGGCGGGCGGCGGCGGTGCCATCTCCCTGTTGCGCAATACTCCACTCGAACAGGCCTGCACGCGTTTCGGGGTGGTGATCAGAGCCTAGGGCGGGCTTTGGGGCGGCGCTATGCTGCTCACTCACCCTTCCATACGGCGTTCTCGTTCATTGCTATTGAGTTCGTGTGGTGGTGGAGATCACTGTGATTGGGTCACACGAAAGAGTGAAGGGAGATGAGGACTGAGGCGCATTGACTGGGCGGCGGCGGCCAGTGTTGCACATCAAACGTAGGCCGTGGGCATTTGCACTCACTGGCATCACGGCAACTGCACTCTTGGTCAAGTCCTGCAACAACCTTTGTTAGACGTGCTTTCGGTGCCTCTCCGTTCCCTCGCCTCGCTCCAAACAAGCCCAGCATCCCACATTCTTGGTGCTGAACACGGCCAGATCGTTCCTCGCTCACCAAACCGGTTGCAGCGTCCAGTGGGCGGCAGCGCCGCCATCGGTTGTTAGAGCCCGATGCCGCTCGCTTACTGCCTCCTTGCGGCACCGCACCATCGCTTCCCAAACCACCCCGAATGCCCTGAGCGAGTGACTGCCATCGAAGCAGAGCTGGACAAGCTGCAGCTGGGCGCCGACAGGCAGGTCAGCTTGTTGGCTGCCGTCTGCGGGAGCACTCGCTGGTGGTACACTTCGTGTGCGCACATCACGCTCAGCCTCCTACCCTGCAGGTGCAGCATCTCACGGAGCTCCCCCAACAGCTTCCAAAGGGCCTGCTGGAGTCTGTGCACACGAGGGAACACGTGAATCGGCTTCGTGCCACATCCAGCAGCATTCAAGCTCCCCAAGCAGTCCGTGATGCCGATGACCCAGGTATCGAACCGTACTGTGCTGCACCAGTGCATCGCTGGCAGGGGCCGCTCACACTGTCACATTGCCATTGCATCGCCTGGAGCCGCAGCAACATCCGGGTGCTTTGATGGGCGACAACGGCCGTGCAGTGTATGTGGATTCCATGTCTTGCTGCCGGCTTGCTCCTCTGCGTTGCATCTCAGACGCCCGCCTTGCAACCCGCTAGTTGATGGCCTGCAGATGGCCCCACCTTCGCCACACCAACCAGCTTTGACGACGCCCTGCGAGCTGCCTGCGCGGCCGTGGCGCTGGTGGATGCAGTAGCAGCAGGCAGCAGTGGCAACAGCAGTGCCGGTAGCAGCAAAGCAAACGCAGCAGTGGCACCTAGTGGTGCTGCAGCAGCAGCAGCTGGGTTCAGCATCTGTCGTCCTCCAGGCCACCATGCAACCCCCGATGACCAAATGGGCTTCTGCCTGCTGAACAATGCTGCGCTGGCAGCACGGCATGCTCAGCGGGCGCATGGCCTCGACAAGGTGCGGCATGGGAAGTGGAAAAGGCACCCCTGCGACTAGAGAACGAGCAGCTTGGGCCGGCCAGATTGCAAGTGTGTGCAGCTGTGCAGCGCTGCGCTCTCTGCCCAAGCCCATTTTCGCCGCCCCGCCGCTGATCGCTGTGAATCAAGAAAGGCTGTGGCGGTGGCTGGCTGGTGCTCGGGCTCCGTTGCTGCCCAGCAGCCGCTTCCAGCTGGCCCTAGCCCTGCTGGCATTGGGTTCTGGTTGCAGGTGATGATCCTGGACTGGGACGTCCATCATGGAAACGGCACGCAAGCCATATTCTGGGAGGACCCCTCAGTGCTGCTGGTCGACATCCATCAGGCGGACGTGTGGCCCGGCAGCGGCGGCTTGGAGGAGACTGGCGCAGGTGGGGCACGGCCAGAGGGGTGGGGGGGGCAGATGCAGTCAGGACAGCAGTGCCGTGCTGGGCTATCTATCTGTAGTGGGCAACTGACACGAAAAGCAACACCCGCCTGCCGGCTGGTGCGGTGCAGCAAACTCAAGCGTGCCAGCAGCTTGCTGGCACCTTGGCCTGACCTTGAACTGTACGCCGCTTGCCAGGTGCTGGGGCGGGTGCGACTATCAACGTGCCGCTGCCGTGGCACAGCGGGCATGCAGCGGCGCAGCAGGCCTTCGAGCTCGTCATCGCGCCAGCAGCACGGCGTTTCAAGCCCGACCTGCTGCTGATCAGCGCAGGTCTGTGTGCAGCGCGTGGACTGCTGCATGGTGTGGGAAACGAGAGACTGGGCAGCTTGCGTTGCAAGTGTATCGCTCAGGATGGTCAACACTTCTGTTGCTCGTCTTGGCACATTGCGGCGTGAGCAGTGGCGTGACACCAAGCACACACACCAATGCAGCACTCAGGCCTGTAAGCTTATGTGCATATGCACCCACGTTAAGTGTGCGAATTGCCTTGGCTTGCCGGTGCTGCAGGATACGATGCACACGTGGCAGATCCCCTGGAGCACCTGCAGTTCCAGGCGGCAACCTACCACTGGCTGACCAGCCGGCTGTGCGAGCTGGCGGCAGAGCTGTGTGGCGGGCGCCTGCTGCTGGTATTGGAAGGCGGGTGCGTAGCTGCTGCTGCTGCTGCTGCTACTGCACTGGAGGGGTTTGCGTACTGCTAGTGAAATGTTGAGGTTGGGACTATCACTGCCAGCTCTGCTCTCTTCTCGGTTTCCAAGCGCTAGTCTCTTCAGATGCCTGCCAGGCCTTTGCTGTCCTTGCCTGTGCCTGTCTCAACCACCAGTGCTGGCCCTGCTGTGATGCACTGCTTCTCACCCTGCAGGTACAACCAGCAGGCGCTGGGAGAGTGTGTTGCGGAGACGGTGCGGGCACTTCTTGGCCGCCCCTCAGGTTAGCAGGGGCCGCTCGCTACAGGTCTGCATCGGACGCCTTGCTGTTCGGACCATCGGCACTGTTAGTTGAAACAGCGGCAGCTGCATTGGGCTGCGGATGTGCCTCCCGTTGTGCTATTTGTTTGGTTGGTTTACCAGCGGCCCAATTGGTGTGTTTGGTTGGTTGAGTGCAGGGTCGGAGCTGTTGCAGGCGGCGCAGCTGCCGCACCCTGAAGAGCCGTTGGAGCAGGTGGCTGGCGTACTGGAGCAGGTCAGGCAGCTGCACGGCTTGGCGTGACCGCGGTCTGCTGTGCCCCTTTGTGGTTGGCCTGACGGCGTTTGAATCACAGCTGCACGGCACATCGCCATGCCTTGCCCCCACCACCAGCTATGGTCCTCTTTGGGTGGCTTGATGGTGCTTGTGTCACAAGGTTCATGAGGTCGGCAACATGCAACTTAAGTATTCATCAGTAGACAGTCACCATCATGCTGGTGCACAGGTGTGTGTGAGTAACGTCACGAGGGGCTTCTATCAACAGGGTCGCATACAAGATTGAACAGGGGATCAGCGCGCCCATTCACAGGTACTGCACCACCGCTGCTGCAATGGAAGTGAAAGCCCAGGTGGGAACGTTTTTGGTGTGGGTTCTACCCGTCACGAGTTTCGTGTCACGTCAAAGAGGGTCACTCGGCCACAGGAATCGCAGCGAACCCTCACATTGAGGGTTGTCATTAAGTATACCCCCAAAAAAAGAAAGAAGAGGCGTGGGTTGAGGAAGCCAGCTAAGTGTGTGTATGGGTAAGTGAACCCAACCAGGCTGCCAGCCATGCGCTCAGATTGGGCGAGCACGTGTGTACTTAGGGCGTGACGCACGGGGCCTGCCCCTTGCACACAGTGCGTGCAGGGCAAGGCATCGACTTGCCCTGCTGACAGAACGAGCTGCAGCAGGAAGCGGGGGGCGGGAGGGATGCAGGCGTGGAGGGCACGGGGTTGCAAGCAGGCGGCGGGCAAGTGACGGTAGCTAACAGCACAGCATAGGTGCACAGCATGCTATGTGCACAGCATGACCGTGCACTGCAGGCAGGCCAAGCAGGCAGGCAGGCAGGCAGGCAGGCTCCATTCTGGATGGCGCTCGGACCCCGGCAGTACAAGTCACTCACGTGCGGGACACGCAGGCATACTCCCCAGCGGAGCAGGTGCCCTGGGGTGCGTCGCCCCGGCACGGCGCCAGCCCAATGCCGGCGCCTCCGCCACATGTGGTGCCTTCAGGTGCAACAGAAGCACGCTGTTTAGAAGCGTCAACTCGTTGCGCTTCCTATCTAAAGTGCACTGCAGGCCTGCAAGCAGAGCTGAGCCACACTCGCACACCATGTACTGGGCACCCGCCAGTTGGTTACCCCCCAGCTGCCAGCTGCCGGAGCCACTGTGCATCAGCGCTATGAGTGCTCACCTGGCGCACACAGGAAGGTGGCACCGCCATGGCAGTAGGACGTGTCGCTGGAGCACACAAAGTCGCCATATGGACAGGTAGGGCCGACGGCCTGACTGACGCAAGGGCTGCGGGTGCTGCCAGCGGCAGGGGTCGCGCACCGCGTGCCCACGGGGCACCTGAAGCGATGTTTGCCAAAGCAGAAGAGGCTGCGAACAGGGAGAATTGCACAGACTTGGCCAACATGGCCGGCTGCAAGGCAGGCATGACGGCAGAGGCGGCAACGCCGGGACCACCCGATGTCGTGCGTCCCAACCAGCGGCAACCCAAGCCCAAGCAGTGCGCACTGACTTTTTGTTCAAGCACTTGTTGTTGGGTTCGGTGCAGAGCGCCGCATTTGCCGACGCGAACAGCATGCCCACTGCGAACACAACTGCGAGTCTCATCGCGCAAGCAAACCGGGTTGCAGGAGTGTGCGGCACGAAGATTTGCGGTGTCGGAAGCTTTGCAGCCCTTGGGGTTCGCCAACTGGGTTCGCCCCATGCTGGGGCCGCTGCGGGCACAATTGGCATGCCTGGCGGTGGAGCCATGCCAATCATTTGCTGCACTGTCAGGCTATCATGAACGATCATGAACACTGGTGTGCAACACAGCAGCAGCATTTCGCTGCGGTCTGCAAGCGGGAGCACCCGGCTTACCGTACACAGTAGCAAACATTGTGTGTTTGCCTGTGATGTTTTCAACATCCCTCAGCTTCCATAGCCACACAATATGTGGACACCGAGCCCTGCAAGCTGGAATCATGCACCGGGCACAAGCGACGGCATGCATTTCCTGCTGGTGGCGGCGCGGGACGGCCTGCGGCGCGGTACGAAAATTCACCACATTGGCGACAAGGAATCGCACGATCGTGGCACGCAGCCAGACTATCATTTCACACGCAACTGTCGCACTTGTCAACCCGTGACTCGCTACCACATTCTCGAGCTGCAACCATGCAGGTAGCACTCCTGAAAACCCACATTTCACCCACACATGCCATCGGCAGCCGCACACAACGCCTGAGCCGCCAGGTTGTGGTGCCGCTGCGGCGCCTGCACGTGGCAGCCGCAGCACCGCAGCGAGAGCCCTCCAGCAGCAGTAGCGGCAATGGCGGTCGTTGGGCAGCTGCCCCCGCGACGCTGTCCCAAATGGCAGCGCTGTGGGCGGCGACGGCGGCGCTGCCCGCACAGGCTGCCGCAGACCTCAGCGGCGGCCCTCCTGCCTCTTCGTATTACGTCAGCCTAGGCCTCTTCCTCATGACGGTGCCAGGTGTGGATTGGAGAGCCGTGCAGGGTGCTGTTCTGCCGTCTGCGACTCAAAATGCAAGAAGGCTTCCGAGAGCTACCGCCGCTTCTACTGTTCTGTGGCTTTGTTTTCTGAAACGTTTCAGTATTCCCTGCTCCTGCGTGTGCACCAGGCCTCTGGTCCCTCATCAAGCGCTCCCCCAAGGCCAAGATCAAGCGCAAGACGTATGTGGTGGCAGGGCCCGGAGATGTGAGCAACCCTGCCGCCACATCGTTCATTCGCCCCGCTCTGGTTGTGTTACTAGGACCCCACACCCTGCACGCCCGACCGGCCCCACACTGCTCAAATCTACCCTGTACAGCTACCCTGCTCCACTACACCTGCTCCATTCTGCCTCACTGTCTTTCTGCTCTCCACTGAGCTGCCCTCCCTCCATCCTCCCCTCCCGCTCCTGAATGTACACCCCTGCAGAAAACCGGGGTGCCCCTGGATGTTCGTGCGGGCCAGATATTCGACTACTTTGCGCGGTACAACTACAGCGTCAAGGAGCGGGGGGAGGTGATCACTTTCCAGGGCACCTACGCGGCTTCAGCTAGTGAGTTGGGCCAGGGATGTGTGTGCGGGGCCTGAAGCTGGGTGTTACGGGTCTAGCCCCCCTGTCGTACTGTGTCTGTCCTGCCATGCATCATCAACTGTGTTTGTCTGCCACTGCCACTCTGGGTGTGGTACGGGCATGGGAAGGTGTAGCTGGGGTGGGGGGGGGGTCGCGTGGCAGGTGTGTGGCTAGCTGAGCGGCCGGGGAGCGGCGACAGGGGCAGGTTGACTGTGGCAGCACGTGTTTGCTGGAAGGCCGTCGTGCTTTCGTCACTGCAAGGCTGCTGCCCAGCTGCCTTCCAGCAATAACCTCTCTTCTCCCTTTCCCTTCCTGCTAATGGCTGTTCAGGCCAGGCATCAGCGTTGATCCTGTACACGCTTGTCGGTCTGGCCAGCACAGCGCTGGTGCTCTCCATCACGGTGCCTCAGGTAGGAGCGCCCCCAGGTTGCCGCTGCTGCTGCTGCACTGGCTTGTGGCTGAGCCGGTGCTGGCCGACCTATTGTTGTTGCTGCACCCGCACTGTTATCGCTTTGCCGCCGGTGTGCCAGTGCTGCTCTGAACGGCTGTTGCGGCCCTTGCCGCAACATGCTTCACTCGTCCCTGTCACCCCTTCCACCGGCACTCCACACATCTCTGCTCCCGAACCCATCACCCCTCGCCCTCGCCCTTTTGCGCACATCTCCTCCCGAACCCATCACCCCTCGCCCTCGCCCTTTTGCGTACATCTCCTCCCGAACCCAGCACACATCTCTCCTCCTGAACCCACCACCCCTCGCGGTCGCCCTTCTGCATGCATCTCCTCCCGAACCAACCACACGCCGCCCCTCGCCCCTCTGCAGATTGGCTCTGGATGGTATGGCCTGTGCCTGCTGTCCCCCGCGGCAGGCGCCTACTACTGGCGCAACGCTGAGCGCACAGAAGAGTTCCGGGTGAAGATGGTGACCTCTGACGACGAGATGACGACTGACATTGTGGTGGAGGGTGAGTGTGTGCATTTGTATGGCGTGGCGGGCTAATTGCAGTGTGCGGTGAGCTGTGGCGGTGTGCTGGGCTGTGTGGTGGCCTGGCAGGCTGTGTCATGGGTGTGGAGGGCTACATGCGGGGTGGGAGACCGGCCGTGTGTTGTGTGGTGGCCTGGCCCTCTCCAGGGCCTGGTTCAGGGCTGCGCAGAAAATGCAGTACCGCGCCGACACCTGTCCTGCCTGTCCTGCCCGCTGCCCCCCACCCCCACCCCCCTTCCCCCCCCTGCAGGCGATGATGAGGAGATTGAGCGGTTCTGGAAGGAGCTGGGACTGGTGGAGAAGGGCAAGGTGCTGGTGAAGGGAATCCTGGAGGGCTGAGAGCGGCGCGCGAGAGCGATGAGCAGGCGGCGGCGACGAGTTACACGACGGCTGCGGCGGCAAACCGGCAAACCGCTCGATGCCAAGTGACCCCGCTCGCGCAGCATTGCGGCAGCAGCCGCTTGAGCACCCACTGTCCGCAGCTGTGCGGCCGTGCCGCCGCGCTTCAGCGCAAGCGGTACCGCATTCTTGCCCGTGTTAAGCAGTCCCATTTTTGTAAGAGGGCTTCGTTTGGCGCACAGCACAGCATAGTCGTGTTCCAGATGATTGGAGTGCAGTGAAAGCAGAGGCAGTGAATGATGCTATTGGAGTATACTGGGTGCTGTTCACGCAGAGTTCACGGCCCGTTCAGGCGGCACAGAAAACAAGGGTCATGACAGGTCCGTCCGGCTTATGTCTTTGTTGGGCGCCTGCAGATCAATTGCACGCTGCACAGCGTTACAAAGGCGCTGGCTGCGACGTTGTTGCGTCCGCACCCCTCCCGCCTCGACCCTCCGTCTTCCTCCCACACGAGGCTTCCAGACACAGCACGCACGGTCATCAGCAAGGTCCCGGCAGCTTGAACCGGCTGCACTTGCACAACTTTGCCGCCGCCGTACCCGAAAGCGGCCGTTTGACACAATGCTTACCTTGCCCGGGCTCGAGGTCCCCTGCCACACCCGCGACGCGTCCCACTCGAAGCCGCAGCTGGTTGAAGGGAATGGCGCAGCGGCGGCAACATTTGGGCGGTACTTGAGCACACTCACTGTCAGCTGTGCCGGTGAGCAGTCAGTGCTGCAGCCACACTAACGAAGCTGCTTGAGCGGCAAGACAGCGTGCCGCCATTGCCGCCTCACATTCCGCCTGTTTGCGTGTAACCGCAGGCACAGATCCGCCCGGCATCATGCACAGTTCACCGCAAGACGACTTCCTCCTGACCAACACGCTCAACACGTGCATGCTGGCCGCTATGCAGCAGCCCGGCACGCTCAGCGACCGGTGGGTACCTGCTGCACGCCCTGCCACGCCCATCACCCCAACCCAAATGTCCAGCTGCTGCCGCGGCAAAGTTGGTCCCTCGCCTCTATCATGCACTCAACAAGCACACCGCCATGCCATCTTGCCTGCAGGTTCAGCGATATGCCAGATGCAGCAGGAATGCCGTTGCCCCACCCAGGCAGTCTGCAGCTGACAGGCAGCGGCGAATTGGCAGGCTTTGAGGCACTCTCCAGCCTGGCAGACTTGGAGGGCCGCTTGTCAGGCGCCAGCGGCAGCCCACCCACACCCACTCCGCACCTGGCTGTGCCCTTTGGTGGCCAGCCCTCCTCTTCCTTGGGTGACTACAGCTTGGACCTGAACAGCCCACCCTTCTCAACCCGCTCGTCATCAGTCGTCTGGGATGGCAGCAGCACCTCAGCCCCTGCAGCCACCGGCAACCTGGCGGCCGTTGCTGCGGCAGCATCCGCCCAAATGCTGCCATTTGAAGTGCAGGCGCTGATTCAGCAGCAGCAGGCAGCCTCAGTTTCCGCGGCGCTGTCGGCTTCTGCCGTTGCCGAGCAGCATGCTCAGCAGGAGGGCTGGGCACCGCTCAGCAACTCTGTCGCTCCCTGCAGCTGCGACCCTGCCCCCCTCTCCTACATGCCTTCTGCCGCACTGACATACGGCCTGCACACTGCGCAGCAAGAGCCTTGCTGCCCTTATTCGCCTTTCCAGACCCAACCTGATAGCTGGCTGGCAGCAGCAGCGGCAGCTGCCGCTCTGGCCAGCAGCAGCACCATTGGCGGTGACTGGCAAGCTGCCAGTGCTCCGCACTCAGGCGACTTGATGCGGCTGCAAGCCCTGCTGCACCACCACCAGCTGCAGAAGCAGCAGCAGGAGCTGCTCCGGCAGCAGCTTCTGCTGTACCAAGCAGCCCAGTTGGGGCAGCACATGTGTGCTGGCCCTCAGCCGTTTGTGTTCCCTCAGGTATGCTGCCCTTTGTGCCGGTCGTCCTGGCCCCGCCCACCACCTCCACCTCGCAACTGCCTGCTTGCTTGCTTAGCTGCCTGCGCCCGCACTGCCACCAAGCACTTGCCATCCATTGACGCATCCCTGCCTGCCTGCCCCTGTTGCAGGCTTCGTTCATGTGCCAGCCCAGCCATGCAGCAGACATGTGCCCGCCAGAGTGCTTGGTGGGCCTGGCCGGGTGCTACCAGCCATACTGCCGACAGGTGGGCTGCGGAGTGACTTCACTGCGCATTGCCCGGCTTCAGCCTTGCACGTAGCTGTCTGTGCGTCGACTCAACTAGCATCCTATATAGCAAACATTCTCACTGTTTGCCTGCAGGTCATCTCGGAGCGGCTCAACGCCACCGTGACACACGTGTTGACAGCGGCCAAGCTGTTGCAGGCAGGCGATGCCCCCGCAACCACTCGCATCATTGGCAGGCGATACTTCTGCTCACTGAAAGAGGTGGGTGGTAGTATTGCTGGTGTGATGAAGCAGAGGCTAGCTGGCGCACCTGTCTGTGCGTGGGGCTTTTGAGAGGTGCTGATGAGTGCCTGCTGCTCTTCCCTGCCTCCACCACCGCAGGTGGCCAAGGTTGTGTCCTCTGCCCGCCTCATCATTGTGGCCCCTGACGTGCGCGTGTCTCCAACAGCAAACATGAACCCAGTGCGAGCAGTGCAGCGCATTCTGAGGGAGGCTGAAGCACGAGGCGTGCCCACCGCCTTTGCTCTCAGCCGCCGCGGTATCGGACAGGTGTGTGTGCTGCTCTGTAGGTGTTGCCTGGCGTGACAGTTTTGTAAAGCTGCAAAGCTGCTGCCTTTAGTGCAGCCCTGGCATGACGGTATTGCTGTACTGTGATTGTCACTTGTACTGCAGGTTTTTGGGCGGGACAAGATGATGTCGATTGTGGCCATCATGCAGCTGGATGGGCTGGAGGACAGCTACAGTGACATTGCTGAAGAGGCAGCCAGGGTGCGTGCGGCGATGTGCTTCTGCTGCCGACCTGCTGCCGCACAATTTCACCCGTCCAAGGCGCTGCTCTCCTTCAATGCCTTGCGTGCTGCTGAATCCGCCGCCCTGCTTTCGATGCATCTGTGTGCAGGGCCGCCAGCTGTTTGCGCAGCACAGGGATGACTGAGGGCGCTGATTGTGCGCACACAAGGACAGCATCAAGAACAGCAATGAAGTACGTCAGCCAGTGTACTGTGTTGCCGAGCCGCCACATTGTTATTGTTTCATGCCAGCCGTGCGCCCCTACTGGGGTGCCTGGAAGGGGGAGGTCCCCGACTTGGTTGTCTCTTCTGCATGCTGAATTCGAGCCCACTTAGTGGACGTGTCGGCTATAAGAATGGGGATGGAGATGGATTGTATTCCTGACACTGTGAAATTGGATACATATTGCAACAATACACTGCAAAAGTAGAAATACAGGGCAGCAAATGTGCAGCACACTGCTGCTGCTTCTTAACCAATCAGGGTGGGCGAGATTCACAAGCACAGAAGTGTAAATCCTGGTTTGTTGGCTCAAGAAAGTTGGTATTAGCTCAGAAAAATTCAGGCGGACTGGCGCTGCCATCGCCGCCCCCGCTGCTGCTGTGCATTCCCGAGCCGCGCAGCAGCTGCTGCTGCAGCAACCAGGCGTCCCCGCCAGCAGGCCATGCCTCAGGGGAGTGTGCTGCAGAGGGCGGTTGCCAGCTTGGCGCCACCGCCGGCACAGGCCTGGCCTGCGTAGTCCCGTCTGGCTGTGTGTGCGCGGCGGTACCGCTGCTGCTGTTCTCCCGGCTGACAGCGGACGTCTCCCTGCTCAGAAAAGACAGCTCAGAGACGCGGTCAGGGCCAGAGGGGGACCTGCGGCGGGAGGGAGGTGCAAGAAGGCAAGGAGGCACCCTCAATCAACAGCGGTGGCAGCCTCAGGACTGCATGTAGCGCATCATATGCCATGCATTCAGCGCGTGTGAACACCAGCACCAGCTCCGGCCTTGTGCTCGTCTCACCTGCCCAGCCACGCCTGCCGACCTGGCGACACTACTGGCCCATGCTGCTGCTGCTGCAGGTGCTGAGTGTGCTGCGAGTGCTGCGTGCGCGGCTGCTGAAATGGTGGCGAGGGCGGGTAAGAGCCGCCGCCCAGTGACGTGCCACTGCTGTGTCGCTGCTGCTGCGTGTCTGTAGAGCCTGCAGGCTGCTGCTGCTGCTGACTCTGCTGCTGCTGCTGCTGCTGCTCTTGGTGCATGGCGATAGGCGCTGGCAGTGGCACATGCTGCTGGCTCAGAGCAGTCCTGAGGCCGCCACCGCTGTTGCCGCCATTGATACCGCCACCCTGCAGCCCGAGAGGTAGCTGCTCAGGCGCGTGGCTGCGCCGCCGGTACAGCGACTGCAGCAGCAGCTGGCTGACGCGCAGCCGGTCATCTGGCGCCGCATCCCCTGCTAGTCCTAGGCTGGTGGACAGGTTGGCTGCTGACAGCTCCCCAGCAGCCTCGCCTGCTGCCCCTGCTGCACTCGGTGCTTTCGTGTCAACAGTGGTCAAATCAGCTGAACCGAAAATGCTGCTGCCCACGCGTTCAGCGCCCCTAAACCCTGAGGCCATGCCTCGGGACGCCAGCGCTGCTGCCAGCGCGTGCTGCTGCAGCCGCGCCGCCCCCGGCTGCCACCGCAGCAGCTGCTGCGCCTGCGCCTGCTGCTGCTGCTGCAGGGCGGCCGCGCGCGGCGAGACAGGCAGCACCGACCACGCCAGCGAGGCAGGGCCTGTGAGCAAGGCCGCCGGCGAAGGGGAAGGGCAAGCCGCGTTGAGTTGCTGCAGCAGCTGCTGCCCAGCAGCACCTGGCTCCCACGCGGGGTAGGTGGCTGCAAAAGAAAGGAAGCTCTTCTCCATCTTCCCCTGCCTGCTGCGGTGGCCCTTGGGAGCATCTGCCGGGGCACCGTACTTGGTGTTGCCATGACGCTGCAAGCAGGGGAGAAAGTGAGCAGATGCAGAGTGCGTTTGAGTGGCTGATGGGGCTGATGGGGTGCAGAGGCTATACATAGGTGGGGGTGTCATGAGTGGAGAGGCGGCGGCTGGGGTGTGGGTGGCTGGCAAGTAACGCGGCTCAAGCAAACAGCCGCAGCTTCCGAGCCGCTGGTGAGGCCTGGCCCTGGCTCCCATTACTTGCCTGGAAGTCGAAGGCTGCCAGGCTGCACACGTCGCCCACGCCCTCCACATAGGTCGTGTTCTGCTCCACAAATGACAGCACGGTGCCTGCAGGCAGCGAGAGGAACAGCGTGCGAGCAGCAGTGACATGCAGAACAGATGAGAGGCGCAGCACATGGGCAGGGCCACAGGGCCACAGGTGCCGCATGGCGCCCTGGGTTGCAGCAGCTGTGCAGCTGCCGTGACAGGCGAGAGGCACAGGGCGGGCAGAGCGCGCAGACTGAAGCAATCAAGGCGCAGTGGTGGCAGCAAAGGCGCTGGAATGCGGCAAGGCAATGACAAGCAAAGCAAGCGGGGCGTCGCACCCGCGCATTGCGGCAGGCTGAACCAGAGCAGCAGCGGTGTGAGGAGGATGCTGGAGAGCTCTTCCAGAAACAGCAGCGCCTTGTACTGCACAGGCGGGGGAGGCCAGCGGGGATTGCTGATCACATCAATTGATCACGAATTTCCTCGATTGGTAAGTTGATTATTATAATGGCCCGGGGGGTGAGCGAAGCAAACATGATGCAGCTTCTGCTGGGAGGGCTGGCATGCGCTGGCAGCATACTGGGAGCAAAACAAATGGCGGAAACAGCAGCTTTGCTAGGTACTACACATGCGGCGGCAACGGCAGCTGCACAGCAACACCTTGCGACCCCTCCTCCTTGTTCCCTTGAGGTCAAGCTCAGGCTGCACGCAAGGCTGGCCCCAATACTACTACTCCTTCTTCTTTGGATGACAATACCTCTACCCCTCTCGGTCTCACCTGGAACAGAGCTTCAAACTCCTGCTGCACCTCCCGAGTGTGCGCCCTGCGGCACAGAAAGACAGCAGGTGCCTGAGTGGCCTAGTCGCACGAGGATGCATGGCGCGGTACAACACGGCGCAGTACAACACGGAGCAGTACAACACAGTGCAGTTGCAAGAGAGCTTGCAGCCACCAGCTGCGCGCCTCACCGGCCGCGCCAGTGACGCGGCAGGTAGTGAGTGTGCAGCACAACCTCTGCAGTATCAGTTGGGAGTGGGGTGACAGCGGCAGGCCTCAGCACTCTCGAAACAGCTGTAAAACCTGTGGTCACGCAGCACAGCGAGCTCGGCTGAAAACAAGACTCAAACAAGAACGGCAGCGGGAAGCCAAAGGCCGTGCCTGGCGCAAACAGGGCAGCCAGGCAGCGAGGTCACAGTCGGGCAGATTGCTGCATGCAAGAGGCATTTGTGCAGCTGAAGGCCCAGCAGAGCTCCCACCAAGACTAGAAAGCCGGTTCAGACCAGCTGGCTGTGTAATGTTTCATAACCACCACCACAAAAGGTACCAGCAGCGGCAGCAGGCCCAGCAGGCTCAGCAAGCCATCCACCCACCCATGAGGGCCACTTCGGGGTCAAAGGCGGTTTCGGACTCGATCACAAACGCTCGGCTGAGGGCCAGCACCACGCCCACCACCGCCACCCACCTTTGGCGAGAAAGGGGGGTGGGGGGGCACAAGTAGAGGGCAGAGCGGAAGCAAGGAGGTAAGTTCCGGAGTTGTGGCACTGGTCTGGGCAGGGAGGGCGCTCGCAACTGCACCACACCGTTGCCAGCCTAACTCGCCAGCTGACGCTACGGTGTGATGCACATCACGAGTTGTTGCTCTTCTGTGACCACTCACCACACCAGCTGGCGGCCAAGCAGGTCCCGCTCCAGCAACCGCTCATCAAGCAGCGTCATGACCAGCAGCAGAGCCGCCACCGAACCCGCCACAAAAGCCACAAAGCGGGCGGCGTGACTGCAACAGGCAAACAGGCAGGCGGCAGACACCATGCATGCAATGAGAGGGCTTGATGGACAGGCATGAGTAGTTGAAAGCATGCCTGATGCGGGTCGAATGCTGAGAGCACTGTTTGCCTGCATCCTGGCACCAGTTTGCAGCACAATTCGCCGCCCAGCCGCCCTTATTGCAACGCAGTCAACCAAGATATCACCGCCACCGCCGTTGCCACTGTTGATACAACGCAGTCACCCAAGCAATCACCACTGCCGCCAGCAATCACCGCCACCCACTGCCGCAGCTCTGCCGCAGGCCCCACCTGAGCACCGGGTTTGGGAACTGCTGAATGTATTCCTCCGCCGCTTTGTGTGAGGCGTTGAGGCGGTGGCGTATGAAGTGGGGCAGCTCATTCAGTTCCCTGAGGCGCCAGGTGGCCAGCGGGGACCAGCGGCGGGCTCCTGCACAGATGCAGGGATGAGCTGAGCTGAGGGAGTGAATGGTGTGTCTACATTGGGAGTACAGACGTAAACCTGATAGGAGAAGGCTATGATGTGATGCGATGATGATATGCTGTATTGAAGCAGGTGGGTTGGAGGGCGGCCACAAAGCACAAAGGCAGAGACGAGCCAGGCGCACAAACACACTTCCAAATGCAGGGAGCCGCACTATGAGATAGCATCCTGTCAAACCCACCTACGCTGGACGGGTGGTGGTAGAACTTTTCAGCATTCTTCATGAAGAAGTAAATGAGCAGGAAGACAAGGAGGAAGGGAGAGACAACCAGGTTGCACACAGCCATCACTCTGCAGCCAGAATGGGTTGTGAAGAGTGGATTGTAACGATTCCAGGCAGGCACGTAGGGGTGCACGGCTGGCAGTCAGTGAGACAGCGTTTTGCCGCCAGAATTAGTACACGCCATGCGAAGAGCCAGCACGCAACCCAATGCACGATCCGCGGCAATGTCAAGCTACTGCCGCCCTGCGTCCTTCCGCTGCCGTGCAGCTGCGCCCTGGCCTCACCTCAGTCGTTTGCGCAGCGCTGGTTCGTTGCGGAGGAAGGCGGGCTTGATCCTGAAATGGTCGTCAAACATTGCATCCAGCACAGACCTGCAGCAAGGCAGCAATCGACAACACGTTGGGTGACAGGCTTGGTTGGTTGGTCGGTGAGTGAGGGGCGCTTGGGGTAGGGGAGGAGGGGGGGAGGGTGCTGTGGAGGGCGAAGTGGCAGGAGCCTGGAGAGGGCTTGCCACGCGTAGCGGTGTTCATTCTGTCGTTGTGCAGTGTCGCATTACAGTACAGTACAGTATAATGCGGTACGCCGCGGTACACGCCTCACCAGTACAGGTTCCATTCCAACGTCTTGGTGAGCAGCAAGTGGCGGCGCAGCCCCGGAATTGGCACGCTCAGCGCCAGCACGCCCTGCAGCACAGCACAGCATAGCGTGTTGGGCGGGTCTGTAGTCGAAGCCTGCCGTTCCTCCAGCCTCCCAACCTGCCTGCCTGGCACCTGGTTTGCCTGCCACCCCTCCCTGCCTGCACCACACCGCCGTTGTTCCTTCACTCTGCTGCTCCTGCAATCAACTCAAGCTCCAGCTGCTTCCCTCACCTTGTTCAGCATGCCCACCAGGTAGTTCTCCTTACGCATCACTCTAGCTACAATATCGTGCTCGCTCAGGTCCCGAGCCATGCACAGGCGGTGCCTCCGCTGGACCTGCGCCCGGGAGAAGAAAGAAAAGCAAAGAAGGAAGCAGTGGGAGGTGAGGTGTGGGCATGGTGTGTTGGGTTTGGTGAGGTGGGTGGTGGGGTATAAAATTAGTAACATGTGGTGGCAATGGCGGTTATGAAGCAGGTAGGGAAACAAGGCCAGCCGGCAACACATGAGCCGGAGCCAGGGCAGGCACATTGCGCCAACACGCTTGCAGCAAGGCACAACAGCACGAGCAAAGTGTGGCGGCGCAGTCCCCAACCCACGCCGTGCTGGTGCCGTTTCCAGGGGCGATCAGCGTGCCTGCTGCCCTCCCCACCTTCCCCTTTTCTTTCCAGCCAGCCTCACCTGCACCAAGCGGTGCGCCACCTCTGGCCACGTGACGGTGCCCATCTGCCGCTCGCTGATGCCCAGCTTGTGGTTGCAGAAGTGCTTCACCTCCGCCAGCTCACGCACCTCATACACGAGGTGGGCCTGAGGTGGGTGAAGCAAAAAGAAAACTCAGGAGAGAAGAGGGTCAGAGGGGACAGGGTAAGCAGGGAGGGAGAAGGAGGTACGCAAAGGATTCCAGAAAGTTGAGAGAAGGGGGAGTGTCGGAAAGTAATGGCAGCAAGCGATGGCCCACACTGGGAGTGCAGCAGGCAAGTGAAACTCATCGGCGGTACCGAAACGAGGTGTGTACCGCCTCCGATGAGTGTCACAATGCACACTGCGACAGACAGCGGCGGTTGGGCTGCCAATCCACGACCTCACCAGTGCCGCCAGCCAGTAGGCGGAGAAGAGCAGCAGGTAAGCAACCGCGAGGCCGGTCCACAGCGTCAGCCCGCCCTCCAGAGGGTGCTTGCGAATGGCTGCCTGCACACACACGAGGCGCGGCAGGAGCACAGCAGGATGCAAGAAGCGCGGCAGGGTTTCAGGGCTTGGAAGTGGGGCAGGCACACCACACCACAGCCCCTGAGCTGCAACAAGCGCTGCCTCCTCTCTGCAGCGTGTGTGCTGCAGGACACCGAAAAGCACTTGCCACAGCTTCACAGTTGTGTGCTGTACCGCTATGCCGCCAGCATGGCAGAAGTATGCATTCACAGCATAAAATTGTGCGCAGTACACCGTGATTGTACCGCCTAACGTACCTCCCAAATGTCGCAAGTATCTCGCCGCAGGCACTCAGCCTGCAGCGCCCCCCAGTCGACATACAGCAGCAGCAGCGCCGACATCACCACTGCGGCAGCACAAAAAGGGTGTACAAGCCATCAGCGCTGCGTGGGCTCAACAGGGGCAGCACAGAGTGTGCTTCAAGACGGCAGGTGCCGTCCGTCCTTGTTGCAGTGGCGAGGCAGGGAAAGCGCCGACCCTGCACTGGCTGCGGACAATACGGGAGCCGCCTAGTCCCACTGCACGCAGCCGTGCCCTCAAGTGGCCCCCGCCTGCCAGCTATGAAGGCCAGCCAATGCAGAGCGCCAGGCCACTTTTGCCAAGGCTCTGCCAACACGGCCACACATGAGTCAGGGGGCAGGCGCTGTCACCTGAGAAGGCCAGGGCCAGCAGGTTGAGCACCCGGGACGTCAGCATGACGACAAAGCCCTTCTCCTCCCAGTACCTGCAGCACCCACCAGACAGCAGAGGAGCAGCGGCGCGGACACGGATTCATGTTGATTGGTGTATGTTTGATCAATCAATCAATAATCGATCGATAGTGCAGGCGGAACAAATGCGCCAGCTTGGCAGCGGCAGCACTGCAGCAAGCACCGGCGCACGACTGGGCGCATCCACATGCAGCGCGTCCACATGCAGCACCTCCACGTGCAGCCTCACCTGTATATGCGAGTGAAGAACTGATCGAGGTTTGGGATGCCCTCCCACTGCCACTGCTCGCTGCCCAGCAGAGCGTCTGGCGGCGCACCCTCACCGCCCTCAGCATCGATGCCAGCGCTGTGCCCGTTGTCCTCAGGCATGCTGCAGAGGTGCGTAGGGAGTGGTATGAAGGAAACGCGGCGCAACATGTGGAGCAACGAGAGGCAAAGCAGCGGCGGCGGCGGCGGCAGAAGGCGGTGGGCGGCAGAGCGGCGTCGGCAGCTCGCCTGGGCAGCGGCTCGTAGTGCGCATCCATTGAGGGTCAGTGCCTGGTCACCGCAGTCGTGTCTGGGCTGTTTCCTTTGAAGTCGGCCGAACTGAACGCCGCTCGGTGCATTTCCAGGCAGTTTGTGGCGCCGAGGCTTCAGTGCACGGGCCCTGTATCAGTCGCGTGCTCACGAGCTGGCCAAAACAAGTCTTAGAGGGAGCTGCGAGCCTGGGCAACGTCAGAAACGCAAGCCGAATAATTGCAGGCCATTGAATCGGGCCGTGGATTGATGCGGCGGCAGGCAGTACGTAGGCTCGGCGGCAACCCGC
The DNA here is from genome assembly GCA_023343905.1 of Chlorella vulgaris. Taxonomy (NCBI): domain Eukaryota; kingdom Viridiplantae; phylum Chlorophyta; class Trebouxiophyceae; order Chlorellales; family Chlorellaceae; genus Chlorella; species Chlorella vulgaris. The sequence continues at coordinate 2,378,612 of SIDB01000012.1, read as the reverse complement.
GCCGTCGATGACATTTCCTGCCCCGCGCACCCGTGTCAATCGATTGTTAACAAGTAGTGCAATGAAACGCATCTAAATGGGAGCAGGAGACGAAAAGAGAGGTGCTCACAGCTGCAGGCAGCGCCTCCTTGGGGCGGCAGCGCAGGGCGCATTGCAAGGCCGCTGCAGCATGCGATGAATGAAAGAGCACGGGCGGCTACAGTGCTTAGTTTGTGCATGGCCAGAAACCACCACCGCATGAAATGGTGGGCAAACTGCTGCTTGGCTGCCAGGAGTGGCAGCCGCTGACGGAGCATGATGGGACTACGAAGCAGCCGCAGGCTGATAAGATTAAGAGAGCGGCTCTGTTTCCGATTCGCTCAGCTGCTGCTCTACTTCTTCTTGCTGCCGCGCACCGCCACACCCTGGGTGGTCACCCCGACAACCTGATGCATGTCAGTGCACTTCTCGGGCTCAAACGGCAGCTTGGGGTGCTTTGCGTCGTGATGGATCTGCATGGTCTTCAGGTCGGGGCACTGCTGCCCGCAGATGTGGCACCTGCGACACACCGGAGCAGGAAGCGGGAGCGCGTGTGCAGGGGATCGAATTGTAGGCCGTTTGAGGCAGATTAGAACGTCTCGGCAATGCTACAAACAACACAGTGCGTGCATGGTCTGTTGCCCTTGACCATGACTTGATGGATTGCCTGCATTGTCAGGCCTCTGCACAACCTGCTCAAGCCGCACTCACTTGTACTTGGCATGGCCCGCGGCGCCGCCCTTGCGGTCGGCCAGCCCCGCCTTGCCGCCGCCGGCGTTCTGCAGGGCGGCCTTGGCCTTGGCGGCCAGCTCCTTAGCGGTATGGCTCGCTTGCTTGGCCTTGGCCATGATGTGCTGTGCGGGCCTCAAATGGGTGTTGCTGCGGCAAGCCGGGTGGCAGGGCACGCAAACCGGGTGCGGTGGCGCCTAACACGCTGTTTCAAGTGAGGGAGCGCGGGAAAGCCGTCCAGCGAGACCCAAACACAGTGGCGGCGGAGGCGGCAAAGTGGTGCAGCGTCGTCTAGACGGCGCGAACCACGTGTCTAATACGTGTATGTGCAAAGAGGCCGAGCGAGGGCAGGTGCGCTCAATACATGGCCATCCTTTCCACCGGTGGGCGGCGTGCGGCGCCGCCTGTGTGATTTATCATTGCATGGCCAATGTGTGTTTGACAGGAAGTGTGATCAGTCAGGACGTGTCTGCAAGTGCTCTAGTCACGAAATACTGTAGCAGCATCGTGCCGCACCGCCTATGCGGCGGGGTGCACGGCTGTGCGTATGCTGGTCACTAGCTGATGAACATCTTGAACACCTCCCGGGCCTTGCCGCTCAGCTCGTTGAACGAGTAGTCGCTGGAGAGCGCCGCCGCTGCAAGCAAGACATGTGCACAGTGGGGCCCAGGCGGCTCAGGTGACTGTCTGATAGAGGTGACGAGTGCCACCCAGCTCATCGGCAGGGAACCCCAGAAACGAACAAACGGCAACAGCAACATACCCTGCCACAAAACCCACGCCATTAAAACAAAACAGCACGCTTCCCATGCCCAGTACCCATGCGCAGCACCCACCCGAGGCATTGAACTCCTCATCGTCTTCGGGCGGCACCTGGATGCCCAGCAGCACACCGCTCGCATTGTTGCCTGCAGGGCCCAGCGGCCAAATGGGAGGGGCACCGCGCAGCGCCGTCAGCAGCAGCGCAGAGGGACATATGGAAAAGCCGTTGCAACGCAGAATTTGCAAAATAATCACCAACTTCAAATACTAACGTCACACCTGTGCGGCGGTAGTGGAAGAGGGTGATGTTCCAGCGGGTATCCAGCCCCGCCAGGAAATCCCGCAGGGCACCTGGCCGCTCTGGGAAGTCGACCTGCAGGTACAGGAAGGGTGGAAGCATGGGATAATGAGCACAGCACTGGGTCACAGTCGCCGCTCAGTTCAGCAAGGGCTGGCTAGTGAGAGGGTGGTGCAAAAGTGGTGAGTGAACTGGCAAGCCGCAGGGCTGGGAGTGTGGCTCACGGCAGGCGAACCACAGCACAAGCCAACTCGTCCCCCTGGCACTCAATCCTGGCACTCGTGTGGTACTGCCGAGGTTTACTGCGGCACCGCTGCTGACCTGCATGATGCGCTCGTTGGCCAGGTGGCCGTTGGAGCCCCGCGCCCGCCCGCCGACCAAATGCCGCAGGTGTACCTGCGCTCAGCAACACAAACACAACTGTGAATACAAACACAAATACGACCTCAGCCACAAAGAGAAGAGAGCACAGGCCACTGTGTGGGCGTGCGGAGCCCCCAGATGGCCTGCAACAAAAGAGCACATGTGACACCGCACCACTTGTTGCCAGCACACCACGCATTGCCGGCACGCGCTGTCACCTGCGCCATCTCTATGTCGCTGATGTCAATGGTCTGGTAGCCCCTGTCCACCAGCCGCTGCATCACTTCCCGGCACGCCATGGAGGAGGGGGCCACGCCTACGGAGAAGAGCACATGGGCATCTGTGTCCTCCTTGTACCTGCAGAAGCGAGGCGGTACGCACAAGGCAGTACAGTACATCACGGCACGGTGCGGTAAACGTTTGGTGCACTGCAGTGTGGCATGCAATCTCCAGCATGGCACACCACAGCGAGCATGTTGTGTGTGTCGTCGCAACACAACACATGTTAGCCTGAGTTTCAGCATCACCAGCGCCGGTACCACTGCGCCAGCACACGCACCTGTACTTGAACTCGGTGATGGGTATGTCTGTGCCGTCAATGGCCGTCTCCACAAAGTCAACAAAGGTGCCGGGCCGCTCGGGGATGGTCACAGCCAGCATCGCCTCGCGCTGCCCTCCCACATCAGCCAGCTCTGGGGCAAAACAAGGGGGGGGGGGGGGAGAGGGAGGAATGGTGGGCGGCCATGATTAAATTGAGTGTGTCTGTCAGCAGAGTGATCAGGCAGACCAAGAAGGGCGGCCAGGGTGGCACGCAACCGGCAAGGCGCAGATGAAGGCTGCAAGCTGAGCGGATCAGATTTGCATGCATGCTAGCCAGCCACGGAACGGCTGGCAGCACAAGGCCGTGGGCCAGCACAGGCTGCAGCGCGCAGCCCAGCCGAGCAGTGAGCTTGAAAGCCCTACGGCCGCAGCCTCACCCGCCACCAGTCGCAGCCGATCAAAGTTCATGTTTGCGCCGCTGGTGACCGCCACCACCGTCTGCCCCTGCAGCCCGTGGTGCTGAAGGTAGGCCTTGGCGCCTGCCACTGCCACTGCACCAGCTGGCTCAAGGATGGACCTGGTCTCGTTGAACACATCCTGTGTGTGTGGGGTGGGGGGGGGGGGGGGGCAGTTGAAAAGTGAAAGGGAGGGGGCGGAATAGGGAGGGCGGAGGAGGGGGCAAAAAAGGGAAGTGAAGGGAGCGGCGGGGGAGGTGAGGGCGGAGGAGAGAGAGGGTGAGGCACTGGCGAGACGAAGGGAAGGGCGAGGGAAAGGGCGAGGGGGAGCAAGCGGGTGAGGGAAGGTGCCCTCAAACCCCACCTCGCCTTAGACTGCATCGCTGCTCCCCCTTTGCTCACACACTCTGCGGAACACAGACAAACCAGCCGCAGCCACACCCACACCCACACCCACACCACGCCCTCTTTCAGCCACCCACCTTAATGGCTGCCGAAGTAGCTGCGTTGTCCACCAGCACCACCCCATCAACCAGCTCCCGGCAGAGGCGGAAGGTCTCCGCACCAACATACTTGACAGCCACGCCGTCTGTGGGGGGGTGAGTGAGAGTGATGTGGTGGGAATGACAAGAAGGTGGGGTATGGTGGGCATGGTAGGGTAGATGCTTGAGTAGGTGGGCAGTCCAAGGGGGCAAACAGGTGCAGAGAAGTGACATGGGAGGGCAGGGCAAGGAGCGCGAGGGAGGGTGGCAGGCAGGCAGGCACCAGACCACACACCACACACCTCACCACGCCACGCCACACCCACACCCACCAGCAAAGGCGTCCACCTTGGACAGGGTGACCCGCTGGCCAAGCGCCAGGGACTGAGCCATCGCGTTGGCGCCTGCGTGCAAGCGTGAGAGTAGACATGAGAGAGAGGGCGGTGCACGTGCCGCCAACAAACACACACACACACAACCACCAACATGAGCTGAGCCGCAACCCGACGCTTCCTCATCCCCACCAAATCGCCCCATCCCTCCGTTTGCAACACCGCCCCATCCTCTTTCCCTCCAACTTCTCTCCCTGCACGGCCGTTCGAGCCCCCCCTCCCACCCCTGGGGTCAACACCCACCCACCCCCACACCCCCAACGCCCACGCACGCACGCACACACACGTCAAACCCAACCTCTACACACCCACAACCTGGACACACACACCCAGCACCCACCTGTCGGCTCCACCCCAAACACCTTGATGCTGGGCTTCAGCGCCTTGACATACGCAGCTATGCCCGCCACAAGGCCCCCGCCCCCTACAGCCACAAAGATGGCGTCAAGCGCATCCATGTCCGTTTGCCTGCAGGAAGGGGGGGCGGGGTGCAGCGGGGGTGTGGAGAGGTGGAGGTGGGTGCATGATGTTGTGTGCGAGGATCAAGGAGGGCAAGGAGGGGGCACCACAGTACCAAGCATGCGCTCCACCAGTGTACTGACTGTACAACAGTTCACAGTGCCTTGCAAGCCGACTCCTCCACCCTTCAGCCCGCAGCCCGCCCACATACTCTGCCGCCTGCCTGTCGCTGCCAGCACCGACACACACACAGCGCGGATTTGCGACCCAGGCTGGCCGCCCACTTGCAGCCCACTTGCAAGCCAGGCTGGCCACCCACCGCAGAATTTCGTTGCCTATGGTGCCCTGCCCAGCAATGGTGTAGGGGTCGTCATAGGGAGCGATGAAGACCCGGCCCTCGGCGGCGGCTCGAGACTGCACACAAGGCGGAAAAGGACACGGTCATTGAGGAGTGCATGAGTCGGTGATGGTGGCAGTGAAGGTAAATCGGTGAAGGTGGCGGGGCAAGGGAGGTCAATAACCAGCGCGGCAGCTGGGCCCAGAGCACGACCCCTTTGCTCTTGAGCATTGGGCAGAAGCAACACCAAGACAAGCGTGGCTTCCAGGAGGAGAGCAGCTTGCTCCAGCAAGCTTCCCGAAGCCAGCAAGCATTGCCCGCAGGCAAGCAGTGCGCAAGGCAAGGCAATCGTTGCCGGCAAGCCAAGCAAGCTACCCCCCCCCCCCCCCCCCCGCCCCCCCACCCCCCCACCGCACCCACCCACGCCCCCACCTGCGCGTGTGCCTGGGCCTCCTGGTAACTCTCGCCAGCCAGGTCCACGTCACCCCCCAGGGCCATCACAGCCCTGACTTTGATGTCGGGCGTGGTGGTGGGCATGCAGATGACTGCGGTACAGCCCTGCGGTACATCGATGCATAGTGCGGTACGGATAGTTTGCGCACATCTTTGGCCAGGATGATTTGCAAAGGGTGGAAGTGAGGTATCGTGATGACGCAAACTGGAGAGCACTGCCCCGGTATGAGTTGCAATGCAACGCAGACATCTGGCAAGAGGCTGCAACCAGGCAGCCCCCCCCCTCGCAGCAAAGCCAGCTCGCTGTGCACACACACACAAAACGCACACCACACCACACAGAGTTCACAACACCACCACACCACACCGCAACGCACCAGCGTGCGTGCCGCCAGCGCCACGCCCTGCGCGTGGTTGCCTGCTGAGGAGCAGATCACGCCTGCGTCCAGCTGCTCCCTGCTGAGCTGCGCCATCTTGTTGTACGCGCCCCGCAGCTTGAAGGACTTGACCGGCTGCAGGTCCTCTCGTTTCAGCAGGATGCGGTTGCCGCTCGCCTCGCTGCACAGCACAGCGTGGCACGACGTGGCGCGGCACACAGTCAAGCACAGCAGGAGGCAGGGCTTGAGAACAGCTGAATGTTCCTTCCCTTCACAAAGGGAAGGGCCTCACGTGATGCCTGTGACATGCCCAAGGTAGCTTCAGTGAAGCGGTGGCAGTTACGCTATGCTAGGCGGGCCCAATGCAACAGCCGCGAAGCGCGACACACCTGAGCTTCTCCGCCAGCTCCAGGGGTGTCTCCAACGCCACGTCATACACCTTGGCAGTCAGCACCTCCCGCAAGTAACCCCACTGCGTGTTGCGCCACTGCATCGACGCACAGCCCGCCGCCGTCTGCAAGAACCGCACAAGGGGGGTGCACGGTGCAGGTGTACAGTCAGGCAAGCGCCGCACTCTTCTCCGCACCACAACGCAAGCCTCCTTGCATACTCCAACAGCTCAGTGCCACAGCGGCAGCCGACAAGTACACCCAGCTGCCTCTACCTGGCACTCTGGGAGCGTGCAGGCGGCACATCTGAAGACGTCGACGGCAGACTGCGGCAGGCTACGATCAACGTGGCTGAGCTCCCCCGGCAGCAGCAGGAAGTCCTCTGGGTCCCGAACCAAGCTGTCCGGCTCAAGTTCTGCTGCTGCCTGCTGCAAAACCGAGCTGTCTCTCGATGCCGCCGCTGCCCCAAACCCGCTGCCGGTGCCGCTTTGTTGATGTTGCTGCTGTCGTTGCGCCTCCGTGAGTCCGTCGCCTATTGCTGTCGCTTGCAACCGGCTGCGTGGGCGTTGCTGCGAGGCCAGGTTTTCGGCCAGTCGCCTGCCTGCTTGACAAAGTGCGGCGTTACCAAGGTGTTGAGGGACCCATCTACTGCTACATGGACCAGGTGCGGTGAGGCCTGCCGCTCGTGGCGTGAGGGCGCTGCAGGCCGACATGGCTCCTTGACCTCACTGCCAGACGTTGTGAATATATGCCTTGGGCTGGTGACAATAACAAGGCCCAATAACGGCCACGAATGAGCTGGCCGTGCAACCAGAAACACATGCATGGGACCTGTACCTCTCGATTTTTGTGCGGCTGCACAACCTCGCTGCCTGTTTAGCCTGATACTTTGGGCGACCTGTGACTGCCAGCCATGTTTTTTGACGGCTCTGTGGCCGAGGCAATCGCTGCAAGTCGCGGGCAACGCTGCCCGCTCATCGTGCTGCTCACAGGTGAGTTGGGCACCTTTTTACGGGTGTGGGCAGCCGAGATGCGCCGAGGACGCGCTGCACGGGGTTTGTGGCCTTGGTTAAGCAGGCCTCCTGCTCTATCACGTGCAACGACAGTCAACGACAAGAGAGTTGCCCATTACACCGGCTTGCGGCGCAGCCCCCGTGCACTATGCCGGCGCCAACCTTACCGCCAACCTTACCGCCACTGCCTAGCGCTGCAGGCTTTGACCAGGACAGCCGTGAAGTGCAAGACCAGCTGATGGAGCAGGAGCAGCAGGCCTTTGTGCAGCAATCCTTGGTGATGGTTCTCGAGGTAACCGCCGCTTTCAGAGTTTTGCTGTGCAGGTCCCGCGGCATGAAACTGCGGGCTGCCACTTTCTTTGTGATAGTTGCATCTCCCATGACATTCGAGTGCGTGGCTTCCTCTTGTGGCTCATGCCTGCGCGGTGTGCTTGCAACAGGACGACTTGGAGAACCAGGATCACAGCCAGTTCACAGATGCGAAGAACTTCCGAGCCTTCTGCCCAGTGGACCACTTGCCCACGGTGTGTGCACCTGCCGTCAAGCCGCAAGTGCTTCACATCAAAATGGGAACCTGCGTGTGATGCCTGATGCAGCCTCCCTGCTGCGCTGCCGGCTTGCGCAGCCTGCCGCACCATGTTGTCTTCTGCTGTGCACTGTCCCCTGCCCCTGTTCACCTTGTTGTGCTGACTGCCTTTCAGGTTGTGATGGTATCGCCGGCGGGCCGCACCCTGGCCCAGGTGGCAGGGGTGGCGGCAGAAGGCGAGCTGAGGCGGCAACTGGCTGCGGGTTTCGACTTCTTCAGCCAGCTGCAAAGCAGGCAGGAGCGGCTGAGCGCTGCTCATGCCTTGTCCACAGATGGCGGCGCAGCCCCCTCGCAGCCTGCTGATGCCTCGGGTGATGAATCCACGCAGTCTGCAGCATCGGTGGCACAGCCAGCGGACAGCTTGCCCGCCGCTGCAGTAGGATCACGCTCAGCAGCTGCCACAGCAGCAGACGACGCAGAAGTGGCTGGGGCAGCAGCAGGAGCAGCAGGAGCAGCAGGAGCAGCAGCGACCGAGCAAGCGAAGGGGGGTGCAGGAGCAGCAGAGCCAGTTGCGCCTGAGACAGTGGCGGCTGCACAGCAGGAAGAACAGCAGGCAGTCGCGGCCAGCGTGGCCCTGAGCTTGCAGTTCAAGTTCACAGACTGCTCGGTCCTGAGGGGCGAGTTCTCTGAAGACAGCTCTCTGGCAGCTGTGTTTGGCTGGATTGACAGACAGCGGGCTGCGACCGGCACCTGCCGGGGCTTGGCTTACATGCTGGTGCAGGCTATCCCCCGAGTGGTGCTCGGAGCAGCACATGAGGGGCAGAGCTTGGTGCAGGCGGGAGTCAAGCACCGTGCCTCCTTGCAAGTCATTCCTCACTCCGCCCAAGGCCACCGCCCGCCGCACCCCCCACCCCGTAAGCCTGCGCCTGCTCCCGCGGCAGCTGCCACGCCCTTGGCGAATGGGGCAGAGCAGTTAACGAATGGGGCGGAGCAGCAGGCAGGGCAGCAGCAGCAAGGGACGGCAGCAGCAACAACGGCAAGCTCCCTCCCAGCGGAGGCAGCCACTGCCAGCCCGGCAGATGTGCGGAGCCAGCTGCAAGAGGTCCGTTTAGCGGCTGCGGCCGCTGCAGCTGCAGCAGCAGCCTCGGCTGCTGCAGGGCAGCGCAGCCTCCAACGGCCGGCGCCTACGTTGCGGGACGAACCGCCGCCGCCGCCACCGACAGCGATCCAGGTGCAAGTGCGGCTCACCAATGGGCTGCTGCTGCGCCGCACGTTCCCCTCGGACAGCCAGCTATCGCACGTGTTGAGCTGGGTGGATGAGGAGCGAACAGACAGGTGCGGTGTGGAGCAGCACGGCAGCCCTAAGAATTAAGAACGGCAGCCCTAAGAATTTTTGCCCGATGGGCTTACTGGGAACTTAGTCTGGTGACCGTGTGTGCCTGCGAGGCCTGCTGTACACTGTGCTTTGGGCTGTGCTGTACAGTGTGGGGGCTGACGTGGCGGGTGTTCAGGATTCCCATTCCTGTCGCATCATGTCCTTTGTGTTGCGCCCTGCCTGTTCATGTGTATGGCCCATGTCCGCAAATAAGCTTGTGATTCAGACTATAGTTCCTTCTCACTCATTGTGCATCCCCAAGCGGTGGCTTGCAGGGGTGTGTACAAACTGGTGCAGCGCTTTCCCAAACGGGTGACCTACTATGACGACGATTTAGACAAAAGCCTGCTGGTGAGTGCAGGTTCTTTTGTTGTGGGTGCATTTTCCTTGATGCACCAACTAGCCGGCTCATCAGTCCATGAGCAGCCTGAAGCGGCTGTTCGGCCGAGCCCAGGCTTGCTTGTTGGTGTGTCTATTCATCCGTGTCTCCTCAAAGCAACCTGCAATACACTGTACCGGCCAGCTGTTGTGCGCAGCACCTTCAAAACGGCCGCAGGGTACCTCTGCGCACCATCTTCTCCCCTGGGTGAAGTGCTTGACACCTCTGTCTCCGACCAGTACCTTTGTCGCCCCCGGATGCCACGACATCATCGGTGGAATTGCTGCTGTGATGCACCTGCAGGAGCTTGGATTTCATGCCCGCACCTCACTGCAGCTGATGCCCTTTGGGGCCAAAGCCAAGCCCACCGTCAAGCCCAGCCACACAGCCGCAAAGGCTGGCGCAAGCCCCCTTGGCAGCTTCCAACTCAGCCCAGCCCAGCTGGCGCAGGCAGAGGCTCAAGAGCAAGCAGAAGCTGCCGAAGCCGCCCATCCGCCAGGCACCTTCTTTACCATACAGGTTGGGGGTGGGGTGAGCAGGAGGCATACGCATGGTGCGGCTGGACGCGCTCGGGTTGTGAGTGCGCAGCAGACCTCTGCCTGTGGTCGACGACCCGGCGATGTGATTGCTTGCGCACCCCTCTCCTGCCTCTCCTGCCTCTCCTGCCTGGCTGTAGTTCAAGCTGACTAATGGGGAGCGGCTGCGGGCCTGGTTCCCCTCGGAATCCAGCCTGCGGGAGGTGTGCCACCACCTGGACACCCACCGCACAGGTAGGCAGCTGTGGTGGGTGGACTGGTGTTGTATTGGAGGGTGGCTGTAGTGGGTGGAGGGTAGCTGCGGAGGGGTGACTGGTGTTGTAGTGGCTGATTGCTGTGGCACGCAGCCCCTCTCACGGCGCCATCTGGACGCCAGTTGGTGTGCAGCAGGGGGGCCAAGCTGCTGTGACAGATGATGCTGCCGTCGAACTTGCTTAGCTTGGGGGCTGCGCATGCAAGCACGTAGAGCACAAGCAGCAGGCACTCTGCCTGCATTTCCTGCTGCTTTGCGCAGCGTAGCTGTGGCCCTGTCGCGCCCTCTTTGCATGAATACGCGCAAACTGATCTGCATCAGGCTCGGTGTCGACCCGTCCCAATCACCGCCCCATTCACTCACTTTCTGTGTGCCTGCAGATGGCGGCCAGCGGTACGAGCTGGTGCAGCCCTTTCCCAGGCGCCGCTTCTCTTCTGAGGACCTGCCGCGCTCCCTGCGATCCCTGGGCCTGCCGCAGCGCTGCCTGCTGCTGCTTGAGCCGCTCGAGGCACCCAGTTGGTCCCTGCGCGGCACCCTGGCTGCTGCTGCTGGCTTCATGAACCCTGTGAGGTTCCTTCGCGGCAGCGCAGCAGGCACAGCGGGCACAGCAGGCAACCAGCCCCCGGCCCCGCCAGCGGTCCAGGCCCGGGAGCGGCAGCGAGGTGTGGTCACAGAAACGCTGCCTGCCGGTGGCAGTCGGCAGCAGCAGCGGGGCGTGCGCAAGCGCGGCGGAGCCAACAATGGCAGCGGCGACAGCAGGGACAACGGCCGTGGCCGTGGCGACAGTGGCGGTGGCAGCAGTGGCAGTGGAAGCAGCAGCAGCCGCGGCGGCGGCATGAACGGCAACGTGCACACACTTGGCAGCTTCAGAGACGACGCTCCAGATGGCCCACAAAACAGGTACTCAAATGGCAACTCGACTTCATATGAGGCCCGGCCGCCACCCGATGATCAGCAGTGACGCCTTGCTGCCACCTAATCACAGTGTGCCCTGCGGCAAGCTTTCACCCCGGTATCGCAGCGGCAGTAGTGAAACGGTGCTGCAGTCCAGGCATCACTTTTGTACATCGTGCTGATCGACGAGCAACAGTGTCAATAAACAATAATTTACAACAACACCAAACAACAATGAACAACAATAAACTGGATTGAAACCTTTTTGAAAGCATTGAAATGACATGTCGAGAAGCACTTTGAAAGTCAGAATTTCAGGCCACATCAAAGCAATAGACCGGGCAGCAGCAAGCTGCTTGCAGACGAGCCGCCATGTGCAGCTGTTGCAAATCTAGGTATTCAGTTGCAGGATGCCATGCAAGCACTCAGGTGATAAATCCCAGCCCCTCAGGGATACTTGTCTCGTGGCCACCAAGGCACCAGCAGGTTGGTGGCAGCCTTGTAAGCCTCGTACTGCGGCTGCCCGCCGTACCGCTCAGCATACGAACGCTCCAGGGGAGGGATGCCTGCATCGTGGAATGCGGAAGGAGGATGCGGCTCAATGAATTCCCATCAGAAGCAGAATCAACCAGACAAGGGATGCACTTCTGGGCATGGGCTGGTACCCCCCTGCAAAGCCACTGCCCTGATGCCACGTGCCAGCCAGCCCCAACAGCCAAGAAAGATTGATTGGCAGAGAGCGCAACTGTAAGGCGTCGGCAGCAAGCCGGCAGGCAAGCAGCAGCCTCACCCGACATGTGGCGGATGAGGAGGTAGGTGAAGAGGGGTGAGGCAACTGTCCAGGGGCAGCGCATCCAAACAGCCGGGCCGGCCATCACAAACAGCCCCGCCCAGACGCACATTTCTCCCTGCAAGGCAACATGGCAGGGTGGTGGCAGGGTGAGAAGAGGCAGGCGCAAAACGACAGGAAACGTGGAGGACACAGTCACAGACTCACACAAGCAATCTGGCTGTGACTCTCGTCCTGCTGCGCCTGCTGCCTGTGCGCACTCAAACCGGCACCCAGGGCTGGCGAATGCGTAGCATGCACGTGCCCTTCAAACCTGGTCGTGAACCCCAGCCTCAGCGCTGCCCATTGTCCTCAACCCCACCCGCCCCTCACACTTACGAAGTAGTTTGGGTAGCGGGAGTATGCGTAGACGCCAACTGGACCCATGAAGCGACCCTTGTTGGCTGCAGGCAGGCAGGTGTGAAGGCAGGAGGGAGGCTGGCAAAACAACAAAAGGCTCACTGGCATGTTTGCTGCTGCTGCTGCGTCTGGGCTGCGCTCTAGGCGCAATCTGAGCACCGCTTTCCACCACAAGCCTGGGCTAGCTCGAAGCTTTAACATCCCTGCCAGCTGCCTGCATGCCGGCCGCTCTGCAGCTCTCCATCCACGCTCAAGCGGGTCGCACCAAACAACATTTCCAAACATGTCCCTGCGCGTGCTGCTGCTGCTCAGCCACCCAGTCCCACCCTTTGGTGCATGTGCACCCTGCCCTTGCTTGAACCTCACCAGGATCGTTCTTCCACTGAAACTTCTGCCAGTCAGCCACGCTTTCCAGCAGAAGGCCGCCGCCAAACAGCAGCAGGCCCGCAGCGAGCGAGGCGCTCCCACCCAAGCGCGGCACCACGGCCGGCGAGGCCGCGCTGCAGGGTGGCAGCAGAGAGGTCAAGAGGCGGGCAAGTGAGTGGCGGGATTCTACTGAGTCACAGGTCACGGAGGTGCACAGTGGGCATGTGGGCACATCAGTGGGCTGCGTCTTGGGGGACAGCAACTTGCTCCCCTCTGCTGCGGTGGCACAGCGAGGAGCGGCTCTCTTGATGACAGCACAGCACAGCACAGCACGGCACAGCACAGCACAGCACATGATGATTTGCAGGTCCGCCTGCAGCTGTACCGCGGGGCAGCTGTACCGCGGGGCAGCTGTACCGCCTGTGTGTCACGCACCTCAGCGCGTGGGCTGCTGTGACGGGCAGCATGCAGGCCCAGGCCCACAGGCCCTGCATGGTCCAGAAGAACAGCAGCTTCAGCGGGTAGCTGCCGCAGTAGGTGGGAGGAGGAGCAGGGGCGGGGAGCAGGGGCGGGGAGCAGGGACGGATTCAGAGGGTTGCAAGGGACAGAGAGGGGAGAAGGGAGGGGCATACACAAACGGTCAGTGAAGAGGCCAGGAGGCACATGTGTCCTGAACCAATGCTCGATCCAAATCGACACAAATCGGTGGGGAGCAGCTTGGAAGCAGCCGCCCGGAAGCAAAGCAGAGGGCAGGGCAGAAAGCAGGGCAGAGAGTTCCCAGGCAACCACCGACATGCCGCCCAGCCCCATGCCCTCACGCTCCACCTCTGCTCACGTACTTGCTGGGTCCCGTGAGCAGCGGCTCGTCTGGCTGCTGAAAGAATTGATCCAGCCGAGCATCTTTTCCAACCTGCAGCATCAGCGCCGCCCAGCACAGCACAGCATAACAGTCTGCTCTTGGCGCCCTGCATCACGCAACTGCTGCGTGCTGCGCAGCAGATATATCTTGCAAGAATCAGCAAGGCAGGACCGCAGGGTGCAGGTGCAGTCCACCAGGCCACTGCAACAAACTCACATTCAGCACACGGTAAAATAGGTAGCCCCCCAAGCGGGCCGCCCACAGCGAGACACAGCCAGCGAGCAAGGCGTTGCGGGTGGGAGCAAACAGAGACGTGCCCGTGGCCCTGCAAGGCAGCGTGTGCAGGATGTTGAGCTAAGGATCTAACGACCTAGCCGGCATCGGCGAGCGCAGCCGGCGGCGGTGCACACCTTGCAGCGGCGGCGTGGGTGGTCCAGGCGCTGGCGGCAAAGGCGGCTGTGCCGGTAAGATCCGTGACCTTATGAGATTGAGTGACCGCCGTTGCAAGGAAGCCTACGCCGTTCGTCACCGCCACAATTCTGGCGCTCTGAACCAGGGCTCTCCACGCTACAGCGCTCATGGCGATTGGTGGATCGCTGCGCGATAAACGAAACACACAAGTTCGGGCTGACGTGATGGCAATGAGGGCGGGAGCGCGCCTGCCGCGGGCGGAATCAATCGTCGATGCTCGCTGCCACAGGGAGTTTGTCGGCATCTGCCGTGATAGTCATTGGCGATGCAACCGAGAGGAAGGAGTAAGTGGTGAGTGACTGGGAAGCCCATCTCTTCCGCAACAGCAACGGCTTGCCGTCACGTCCAACTGCCTTGATGCTCGTGTTCCTTTGTTGCGCCGCAAACGCTACATTGTTGCAGGATGTGGCTGCTTCATACAATACAACGCGCTACAAGGCATCTAGATGCGTGGCGGGGGAGCGTGTGAGCGGAGGAGTCTGTAAAGCGGAGTCGAGAGCAGCGAGCGCTGCCGCCGCTCACCGCACGCCGTCAACGTGATCTGTGCAAGGGATGCTGTGCAGGGCATCAGGTGGTCAGGGGGTCCTGTACTTTCACTTGGTGAGGGCCTGTGTGCAAGGGAAGGAGGTAACGGTCTGCGTGGATGCGAGGGGGGGAAGTCGAGCGGCAGCGGCGAGCGGCTTTGCCTTGAGGCCTGCCCTGGCGTCCCCTCGAAGCCTGCCAGCTTAAATGCCACGACCAGGGCTGCGTCTGGTCAGGTTCCGAGGCAGGGCAGGCATGTTTCGAGCGTTTTCGAGCCCACCTCTACTTCGAACCCTTCTTTGGCGAGCCCTTCTCCCTGTGAGGGTCGTGCTGCCAGCAAAACTTGCTGCCCTCCCTGGCACTTCGTGTGCAGGTCGTTCCATCACCCTTCTGGCCTTGGCAGTGGGGCTCTCCGGGTGAAGGCATCGTGTTGGCTGACAAGACGGATTTGTGGGCAGGCCGAGGCATCAGCGGGCAACTTCACACGTCGTACCGCCCGCCGCACATCGCGCTGCTCGCCGCTCGCCATCTGTCGCCGACAATCTTGTTGTCTGTCAGTGGCTGGTCTTGCACCACGATGAACATGTCAGGACCATTTTCAGGGAAAATCTGGAGACATCATGCGGCTGCTGCAAACGGGCCGTGCGCCAACACGTCAGGCGTAAGGGCACGCTGCATTCCCTCTGCTGTGTTACACGAGCCCACTGGGACTACATTGGCGTCTGCTTACTTTACTATATCGGCATCAGGGGCATGATTGCCGGTCGCTGTCGAGGACCAGAGTTTGCACGTGCGGCAGCGTGCCGCCACTTCATTGGCATTGTGCATTGACGAAAGCAAACGGGGGGCAGCCCACTCTCTGCATGTTGTCGACTATGGGTGTGAGCCTGAACACCCGCGCTCAGATTAAGATGTGCAGGGGATGTGATTGAATCGATGGCATCATCCGCCATGCCGCTGCGGACGCTGCGGGACGGCATGTGTGCCTGCTTGAAGATTCCTCGATCTCTTTTGCGACTTGCATCCCAAGTGTTCGTCGATTGCACCTGGTCTCGACGCGAAAGGGAAACCGGAGGGCAACCGGGCGGCGGCGGCAGGGTTGCTCGCTTGTTCAGGCCGAACACCTTCCCCGTGTGCCTGGCCGGTCCTTGCACCTCGAGCAGAGTGCCGCCAGGCGCCAGGCGCCGCGTTGTTCTAAAATGTGGCCGCAGCGCGTCCTCCTCGCGGCGCTGCTCCTGTCGCTCTGTGCATGGACTGATGCGCGCATCAAGTTCCAGACACCGTTGCAGCAGGTGCGCTGAGCTTGAGGGGGCGGGGCGGCGGTCGCTCAACGGCGGTTTTGAGTGGCGGTGGGCTTCTCGCTACTTCTCCGCATACAACTCGCCCCCAACCCATTCCACGCACAGGTGCTGTCTCGGCAGTTCACAAATGCGGAGCTGGCGGCGCACATGCGCCGCTTTAGCACCCGCTGCGCCAACATCAGCAGGCTGCACACGATAGGCAGCAGTGTACGGGGCGAGCCGCTGCTTGCGTTGGAAATCTCAAGCAGCGCTGGTTCGGAGGACGCAAAGCCGCACTTCAAATGCATTGCCAACATGCACGGCGACGAAACCGGCGGCAGGTGGGTGCAAAGGTACACTGCAGCTGGCCCCTGATGCCAGGTGCAGGCTGTGCCTGCGTGGCCCCCCCTGCTGTGGGGCCTACTCTGGGGCCTACCACTGCTGCCACTCTCACCACTGCCACCGCCACACGCCCCCTGAACCTGGCCACCGCGCTTCACTTACTGAACCAAGGCTCGCCTTGTGCATATTGCTCTTTTGTGGCCATGCTCCCCCTCTGCCTGCCTTGCGTTTCCGACCTGTCTGCGCCGCGCCTGCTGCTTTGACCCGTCTTGCAGGCAGCTGCTGCTGGCGCTGGCCGAGTGGCTGTGTGCCAACTACGCTGTCGACGCCGCAGCTCGCACCGTGGTGACCAAGACACATTTGTGGCTGCTGCCGACCATGAATCCCGACGGCTTTGCTGCAGGCACACGCGCAAATGCGTAAGTCGCCAGCCTTGGCTCAAGCACAGGGCCACCAGCAGCTGCAAATGCTGCCGCCTGGCTGCACCCGATGCTTCCGTGAGCTGTTGTGGCTTGCGTCGTGCAAGCTCGAGCGCCTGCTGCCCCCTCCGCCGCACCTGCTCCTCTCCCAGCCTTCACCCCCCAAGCTCTCCCCACCTCCCAAGCTGAACCATCAATTTGCAGCAGACATCCAGCACGCCTGACCTACGTGTATGCACACATGCCTGCTTCCTGTGACCCACTGTTGCAACATGCACCTTCCCACCTCTTCAAGGAGCACGCACCGCCTTCCTCGACCCATGCGCCACTCACACGTGCCTGCTCAACCATGCCTGCCTGCTCCCTGCCTGCTTGCCACGCCTGTTGCAGCAACGGCGTGGACCTGAACCGCAACTTCCCAGACCGCTTTGGCAGCCCGCCGCTGGCGCTCACAGGCTTGGAACAGCCGGAGACGCTGGCCGTTATGAACTGGACGCTGAGCAGGCAGTTCACTGCCTCGGCAAACATGCACGAGGTGTGGCTATCCACTCTGCCCTGCGCTTGTTTTGTCAATTTCAAACAGCCGGCCTGCTCCTGGCAGGTGCCTGCCCGCACTCCCTCCTTTCCGAGAAGGTGTTCAGCAAGCACTGCTGTGCTGTGCACCGTTTCTTCCCAGCCGCGCTGCTTTGCCCGCTGCACCACCTCCAAGCGATGGCTAGTGCACTCACAACCCTCAGACTCAACTCACCAAAGGGGATTGGCCGGTCCTTTCTTCCTCTTCTGGCTGCAGGGCGCCTTGGTGGTCAACTACCCTTTTGACAACACCGCCGACGGCAGCTCGGTGTACAGCAAGGCGCAGGATGATGCAGCCCTGCGGTACCTTGCAAAAGTCTACGCCAATCGCAACCCACAGCTGAAGACCTCACCGGTGCGCCGCCGCTGTGCCTGCCGTTTCTGCCTCGGCCCGAGTGTGTTGGTGCTCGCAAGCAGTGGTGCCAACCCAAGACTTTGCCGGTGCAGTGCCTTGCTGCACCGCCGCTGGCTGCGCCTGAACCCGGTCGCTGCTTCGAATCTTGCCCAAGCTTGCTGACGGGGCGCGGGGCTGTTGTGAGGGCTGCAGGTGTTTCCAGGAGGCATCACAAACGGCGCTGCGTGGTACAACGTGAATGGCGGCATGCAGGTGTGTGCCTGCATGTGTGTCTGGTCTCTCTTTGAGCGTACCTGCGCGCCTGTCACGACCTCTATGTGTCACGGCCATGTGCCTGCGTGTGAGCGGCTTTGACCTGCTGCTGCTGCTGCTGCTGCCACGGCTGGGTCGGCTGCAGGACTGGAACTACCTCAAGGCGGGCTGCTTTGAGCTGACCCTGGAGCTGTGGGAAGACAAAGGTGCGCTCAGCATTGCCATTGAGCAAGAGCAAGAGCAACAGCAACACTCACAGCAAAGCACAGCAATCGAGCAGCAGCAACATTAGCAAGCAGCCGTGCTGGGTTTGAGCGCGTCACCGGCACAACAGTCTCATCCTGACCTCGTTTCACTGCTGCTGACGGCACGCTTGCACCTGGTTGTCTGAACTGCTTGCTTCGCTTTGTTTCGTTTTCTGCAGGCGGTGCAGACCTGCAGGTCCTCTTTGACAACAACCTGCTGTCGATGCTAGACTTGGTGCTGCGCTCTACTCTTGGCGGGTGAGCGGCTTGCGTGCCTCAGCGATGTGTGCTTGGTCGGGCCGATCTGCTGCCTGCAACGGTGTCCCTGCTGGCTTGCGCATCGCTTATGCCCAACCGTTCCTGCCACCTGTGCCGTGCAGTCTCAGGGGCAAGGTGCGGCGGCAGGGCACAGGCGCTCCCTTGGAAGCAAAAATAAGGGGTGAGCTGCTTCCTTTGCCCCACCCCAACCCCTGGCATAGCTAGTCACACAGTGGAGACGAATAAGGAAGACAGGCGTGCCGCACTCGACTCAGCGACATGCTTGGCTGGGCAACCCAACCTGCTGACCCGCTGTGCCCCTTGGCCTCCCACCCGCCCGCCTGCCTGCAGTGATTGGCAGCACCACGATGACGACGTCTACCAAGAAGTTTGGCGACTTCTACCGCCCCCTGGCACCCTCCGCGACCCCATACCTCGTGGCTGTGAGGCTGCCAGGACGCACCGAGACGCGGTTGTTCAACGTCACGATACCGGCCAGTGGGGCAGGGGTCAGCTTGGCGGTAACGTTCCCTTAGCGCTGAAACGATGCGGCCAGCAGCGGCTTCCAGCAATCTGTGCTTCCTGACGCGATGTGCTCTGAGCCTGGGCAACGAGTTTTCAGTTCCAACAGTGACCCGATGTCATTCCCGCATGTGGCAATTTTATCTATTTGCCGTTCTCATTTTTCTGTTTGCAATTATCTTTCACACCAACAGCACTTTGAACCTGGAACTCTTGAACATACATTCTGTTACTTACTTGCTTGCGAAATTCGTGCAACAAGCCACCAGCAGCAAGAGAGCGCCCGCTGCTGCGGTGTTCAAAGCAGCTGGCACCCCAGTCAAACGCACTGCACCACATCTTTGGGCGTCGGCACACACGCCACGGCCCCTCTGGGTGCATCATCTGGTGCCGCATTTCTCTTCATGGTAAAGCTATAGTCATACACAGCCACGGCGCGGCCTCCAGCTTTGAAGAACCCGGGCTCCTGGGGCTGGAGGTACAGGCAGCTGCGCTGGCGGCCCTCCACCAGGTCCGACTTGACCCTGCGCCAGCTGTGCATGATTTCGTAGTCCTTCACCTCGGCCTGCCGCACACCCAGCAGCACCTGCATCAGGTAAGGAGGCAGGCACCGATCGGTCGGCAGTGGGGCTGTGTGCAAGCGCAGGTTGCGCGCAAGGCAAGCCATCCCACACGGCCAACTGCTGGAAGCTGAAACCAGCGGCATGGCCCTGCCGTCACAGCGCTGGCCTACACTGCACATGGCGCTTTGCGGAATTTCGAATAATTATAGCCAAAATACAAACAACACCTCCAAGCAGCACCTGGCGGCACAGCTCGCTGGTATAGAACGCTGTGTCATCCCCAATGCCGTCCTCTGAGGAGAGAGCGTTGATGTACAGCTCCAGCCGGCGGGGTGGCAGCGCTGAGCCGTCGGGAGCGGTCCGGGACAGCGTCACGGTCTCTCGCAGAGGTGCCTCCCTGCAGTGGCAGCATGGCGACGGTTTGCAGTCCCGGTGAGAGTCAGGGAGGGCAATTGGCAGGCCTGCATTGCAGCGACTGAACCCAATCCTGGCAGCTCGGAGGTGAGCAGCACGTGCACACAAGCGCTGGCTCAGCACCGTGCTGCCGGCAGCACAGGTACCGCCAGCACCATCAGCTGCGGCTGCACCGCCGCCTCACGTGGCATCGTACGCCACAGACTCCACAGCCTGCCAGCCAAGGAACGCGTTTGTGGTTTGGCGGGTGTTGAAGGCACGGTCCGCGATGATTGCATCTTGCGGCATGCCCAGACCCAGCTGCACCCGCAGCTCGTTGTCAAAGGTGGGGGGCAGCGTGGAATAGAAGCGCTGAGTGAAGGAGTAGCGGCTGCCCAGGCCACCAGCCTCAGCAGGCGCCTCTGCTACGTCCAGGAAGCCAGCAGGCACCAGTTGTTTCCCTAGGGGCAGCCGCAGTCCGGTGAATTCCATGTCAACCTACAGCGACAGCAAGAGGGCAGGAAAGCATTGTGTAACGAAGGAAACCAGGAAAGGCAGGCAAGTAGAGCACAAGAAAGTACGATGCGTAACACTGCGGTCCGAACAGGCAGAGGTGTAGGCACTTGCACCGGCTCATCATCCACCTGTGCAACAGGACAGTCCACAGCACCCTCTGCAGTCACCTGCCACTCTCCAAACATCCACTTGGGGTAATACGTCTGCTTGGGGATCCAGGGCCAGGGCGGCTGGTTGCCTGGCTGTTTGAGCTGCCCTGTGGTGACCAGCCGGGCCGCCAAGCTGTCGGCAGGCAGCTCACCGCCAACGGACAGTTGGCCACCTGCTGCGGACGACAGCGGGCTGGCTGCTGCGTATGCTGCATGTGGAGCTGCCACACTGGCGGCTGTTGCCAAGCCCGCAAGGGATGGCAGCCCAAGAACCACGTGCCGTCGCGCAAGGCCGCGCTGCACTGGCGGCAGCAGCGGCGGCGGCACTGCCGATGGTGCCGATGGCTCAGCCAATGGCGCCACAAGGCGCGCAGCTATCATGTTGGGAACGGTCAAGGCGCGATGGGTCAGAAAATGCAAAGTGTGGTCTGCTGCTTGTTGGATCGTCACCACATCGCTGACTTCTGGGCGAGCTCACAAACTACAGAAAATCAAGTGATGGCTGAGATCAATGGCTGGTGAGGCACTGAATGCCGCCACCGTGTCGTCACCGCCATGGCAGCATGTCACGCCGTGCAATCCAATCCCTGTAATCCCCTGCCTTTGATCCCGCCTTGCATTGAGCTGCCATGATGACCATGATGATTACAAGTTGCCAGACTCAACACCTGAAGACCGGCATGCAGCAATTTCACTACTCAAGCCCGCTGACGTCGAGCACCGCCTTTGTCACTATCTGCGTGGCCTCTGCGTACCTGCAGCACAGGGGAGGCAGGGAGCAATGGGTGTAGGCGTGGGCCCACTGCGACTTGTATGCAAGGCCCGCTGTGTGAATGGTCGGCCATCAATACCAGCCCTTGCACACAACCGCAATCGTGCATCCCTGCCACGATGCGCCTCCCGTCGCACCCCTGCCACCCACCTGTCGCAACACCGCGCCAGACATTGCTGCTCGCTGCTGCTGAGGCTGCTGCTGGGCTTGGTGACACACTTGTCGAAGCATTTGTCGCGGACCGTCTGCAAATGGCGCAGCACATCGAGCATGGGTGCAGGTAACAGCTGACAGCGGCTTGGCACCATTGCACCTGCCCGATGTGCATCCCCCAGCAGGTTGTCCACCTGATAGAACTCCTGCAGGAAGGCTATCGACATCTCTTGCTGGACCTGCAAGTGCGGCAGAGCGGCGGCGGGTCGAGGTTGTGACGGCTGATCCGCTAGAGCATGTGGTTGGACGTCATACGCAGACTTGTTTCCACACTAGACAGTGCTACAGGCGCGTGGCTTTGGTGGCAGAAAACGCCATGTGGTTGTGTGCGCAGCCATGACTCACGGCATCCATCACTTGCGACTCTGATGGCTGTCCACCGCTGCCTGAGGCCGCACCACCGTATTCCATGGCTGCGCAAGAGTGACCGTCGGGCGATGAGTTGACGAGCCCAGGAAGCAGAGAAGACTTGTGAAATGGATGGCCGATCGAGCGATCTATCATTTTTGGGGGCAGTACGCTTTCATGTACCCAAACCATTTTGTTAGAAAGCGAGACCGCTGCACCCCCGGCATCAAGTTTCTCTGAGTGTGGGGCTGACGGTGCTGTTCATTACGTTGCTCTTCCTGTTTGAATTCTTGGCCTTCCCGTCACTCCAGCGCCTCCCCTCTCGCTTCCAGACGAGCACAGGCGTCCTTCCATACCGTTGTAAATCGCTGCGGCACCCCAGGTGCTTCCCACGAGCATGTGACGGCATCCCGCCACCGCCCACATGTCGGTCGTCCTTCCCAGACGTGCTACCAATCGACCTCTTTCCTGACCCCGATACCCCGGGCCCCCGTTTCTGCACGCAGCCATGTCGCGAGAAGAGCTGTCGGCCTTTCTGCGCAACCTGCAGCTGTCGCTCGACGGCTTGCAACGGGAGGTGGAGGCAGCCTGTCGCCAGGTGCCTGAAACGAAGCGCGAGGCGTTGCCTGAGCTGCTGGCGGGCTGCCGACGCAGCCTGGCCCGCTTCAGCGTGGAGCAGCTGGCGGAATTCGACGCATTCGTGCAGGAAACAGGGCTGCAGGTGTGATCCCACATTTCCAGCCATTCATTCCAATGTGTAGTGCTTGTTGTGCTCGTCCGTTGTGCCAGCTGCGAGAGCCCATGCTGTGGTCACCTGCTCCTTCACTTGACAACTCACTGATGTCTCCTGGCTGCCACCCGCATCCTGCAAATCACAGGCGGAGCAATCGGACGGGGACGTGGCGGGCTCGCCTGCGGTTGCCGCATTGGACGCCGGCGGTGACCACGGCACGCCGCACGGCATGCAGCTGCGCAGCCTGGAGCGCCGGGTGGCTTCCATGGGCGGCATCCCCGCCCTCGGAGCGTGCGTTTTGCCTCGGATGACGCCTGGCATGCGGCCTCAGCTCAACACGACTGCCAGCCCAGCGGCAGTGGAGATCATGCAGCGGCGACTGGGTGGAGAGGAGGCCATGCCTCTGAAAAAGTCTGGGCTGGGTGGCGAGGACGTGCAGGCAGCCACGCCGATGTTCAAGCTGCGTGCGACACCAGCAGCAGATGCAAGCGGCGGCAGGGCTGTGACGTCCCCCCAGGGCGCAGCTGCCCACACCTCGGAGCTGGCAGCTGCCATCCAGCGGCGCAATCAGCGGCTGGGCAGCCCCAGCCCGGTGAAGGAGGCTGCCGGCATTACAGAAAGTTGAAAACGACGCGGCGCTTGCGCCTCCGCCAGCGGGCGCCAATGTGCGACATGAACTCATGAACTGCGTCTTGGTCTCTCGTTCTGCAATTCATCTTAGCAACTGCAATCGGCTGGTTCTCCTCCTCAATATGGCGGCCACTCTAGTGCAGAGTGCGGGCCTCTCTGCGCTGAACAGTGTCCGGGCCAGTGCATCTCAGCGCACCAGTGCGATCAAGGCAGTGCCTGCCTTGAGGTTCAGCAAGCAGCGCCGCCACGCGCGGATCATCGTTTCTGGTGCGTGCGATGGCCCTGCCCTGGGCTTGCTGAGCCTGCAACCGCATGTAGGTCACGGGCAACTCAAGTTGTGTGGCTGGCCAGTCCAGACGGCTGCGGTTTACCACCCCACCAAGCGGTGCCGCAACCGACCATTGCCGCCTCTCCGTTGTCAAACCTGGCTCTGTTGTGATCAATGCTGCAGCTGCTGCGGCCTCAAGCTCCGATGTGCCTCAGCTGGAGGCGCCACCTATCGCGCCCCTCAACCGCCAGCTCCCGGAAGCTGATGAGCGGTACGACGAAGTGAAGGTGCTGGTGGCAGGTGCTACCGGCGGCGTCGGCAAGGCAGTCGTTCGGCAGCTGGCGGCGCAGGGCATTGCTGTGCGGGCGCTGTCACGGAGTGGTCTCAAGGCAGCGGGCATGCTGCCGCCAGCCAGCCAGGGCGTTGAGATTGTGGAGGGAGATGTGTATCGGTACTCAGATGTTGCCAAGGCAATGAAGGGCTGGTAAGTGGTGCTTCCTGCCAAGCGCCTACACTCATCTCGCCGTGAGGCTGTGGTACACCTCTCTCCATTCTGCCCTGACTGATTGATCGCTGACAGCCCTGTGCATGCTGCACAGAGGTTCAAGGCGTGCTGCAGCGCTGAGCACCCGCCCAGCAGCTGAACTGCGGCTCCCAGTGCACCCATTCAATGCTCACTTGCTCACTCCCCAAAACCTGCAGCACTGCTGTCATCATCGCCACCGGGCCCACCGACCGCCTAAACCCCTTTGGCTCCTACCAAACCGACTTTGAGGGCAACAAGAACCTTGTGGCAGCGGCAAAGCAGGAGGTACGTCCCGAGAGCTCAGACACTGACTTTTGTACTACTCGGCTTCCTGTCCAGCGTTGTCAATGTGGCGGCAGAGCTGCTGTTTTCCACAATGTTTAGTTTTGCCAACAGAAGCTTTGTGGCCCTGCTTGTTATCTTGGGCTCAGTCCAATACTCCATGCAGCCACACAGCACAGGCAATCATCGATGCAGCGGTGCCTCTCTTGCCACCATCACATCTGACATCTGTTGCACATGGCCGCCGTTGTGCGTGCAGGGTGTGAAGAAGGTTGTGCTGGTCACCTCCATCGGCACTGACGACCCGTTGTTCCCCCTGAACCTGCTGTGGGGCGTGCTGCTGTGGAAGAAGCAGGGCGAGCTGGCCCTGCAGCGCTCAGGCATCGACTACACCATCGTGCGGCCAGGTGCGCATGTGGTTCTCGTGTGCCTGCCTGCCTATGTGTTCTCAGGCCCTGCACTGCACTGCTCAGCAGTGATGCTGTTCACTTGCCAAGCTGCTGCCTGGTGCGGCGGCTGCACTTGTCACCCTGCCCCAAGCATGTCCTGATTTTCGTCCCCGTCTGCAGGCGGACTCCTGAACGAGCCTCGGGCCGGCAGGACGGTTGGCAACGTGGTGATTGGCGGTGCAGATGCATACGGCCTGCCTCCCCGCAGGCGCCCAGGCAGCATCCTGCGCACGCAGGTGGCTGAGTGCTGCGTGGCGGCCCTGGTGGAGCCGGCGGCCAGCAATAAGGTAGTGGAGATTGTGACAGAGGTGGGAGCGCCCCCTCTGGGCTTCACCGAGCTGTTCTCATCTGTTTGAGCGGCGCAGCCTGCAGCTTTCAGCAGCCCGTGCCGCCGATTGTCTGTCAGCATGACGAGGCAGCCCTTTCACAGCTTTGGCTGGTGTGGGCCTCGAAACAACAAGCAGCAAATGCATTGAACAAATATGGGGTGAACTACCTCGTGCATCGCAACAAACGCAACAACGGTTGTGATTGGTTTCTTCCCTCCTCTTTTATTCTCATCCACTCCATTTAATATGATCAAGTTGACAGGAATAAGTGCGTGCCTTTGAAGCGCCCGGCCAAATGGCTCTGGTCAGCTCACGCAACAACAGCATGCCCCGCTTCCACTGACAAGTTGCTGGGATTCCTGCTGCTGCTGCTGCGCCTTTTGTTGCTGCTGATGTGCCTGCTGTGTGTGATGCTGCTGTGTAAGTGGATGCTGCAGCGGCAGGGTGTGAGGGGCTGTCGTCTGCTGTTCAGCCGCGATGCGCAGGAGGGCTGCCTCTGCTGCATATCCGCACCCGCAGGAGTTTTCCAGTGCCCACACAAAAGCGCCACCAATGCCCCTTGCCTTGAGCACCCGGAACGCTGCCAGGCAGGCATCCAGCTGTGGTCCTCGCTTCTCATCTGGCTCTGCTTCGGAGAGAGGAGATGATGAGCGGAGGGAGGGAGGGTGGTGGGCAGGGATGGGGGGAGGGAAAGAGATGACTGGCAGGCAGGCAGGCCGGGAGGATTGCAGCCTGGAATGGGGTGAGGTGAAGAAGAGGTGGGCAGAGCACGGACGGGTGCCGACATACAGCGAGTGCAGTGCTGACCGGAGAGCCCAGCTGAAAAACAATGCATGCTTTGCCATTTGACATCGGAGCAACGGCATTCTGGAGGCAGGAGCACAGGGGCCGCCATGCAGGGGCGGCCGGCGGCGAGAGTTCACCCGTGTTGACACCCAGCGTCAATTTGCCATAGCCGCCCACCTCAGCAGCAAGCCGCTCATACACCGCAACCGCCTGCACGGCATGGCATGGCAGAGCAGTCTGGCTGGTGTTCAGCCTCCTGAAAAGGCTGCCAATGCCGATGGCCGAGGCGCCTGCAGCTGGGGGTGCCTCATTGTATGCAGATGCAGATTGGGTCCGCGAGCTGCTGCAGCACAACAAGAAAGGCAGCACTGGGGCGCACCTGCTGGGCAGTGGTGTCTGGTGACTCCAGCTCGGCATACAGCTGGTAGTTGATGAAGCCGATGCTGTCACCCGCCAGCTGCAGGGAGGAAAACAGTATCTTCAACAGTACCTACTCTCTCTTCAGGTAATCAAGGCTCTCACCAGCAAAGCTTTGCACGGCAGAACAGACACACATGAGCACTGAAAGGGCGGCCATTTTGCTTGCGGCTGCTGAGAGTCGGCCCCAGAGACCCTGCTGGGCCCTCGCATGCGGCCTTGCGGCCTCCTGTCTGCCTGGCATCCCCACAGGCACTGTCAGCATCCTGTGCATCGAGAGTGTGCTGACCTGGAGCAGGGGCTTGTAGTGTCGCCAGGTGTCATCAAAGGGTGAGATGGTGATCAGCAGGGAGGGGCGCCAGGCCTTGAGGAAAGCGATGAGCGCCGCCATGGCTTCTGGGAAGCCACGAGCCTCGTCCAACCCCTCTTCGATGTTGATGTCCAGCCCTATCAGCTGAAACCTGTCCAGCATCAGCTGCAAGCTGTGGGAAGCGTTGCCGACCCACTCATCCAGGCCCACCGCCGGGCCCCAGCTGAAGCCGGCGCCGCCCAGAGACAGCATGCCACGCTGGTTGCCGCACTGCTGCGCAACCGCGTGCTCCAGCTGCCAGGCGTCGTAGAAGGCAAAGTTGCCGTCCTTTGATGCGTCGCGTGCAAAGCTGTAGATTAAATGGAGTGCGGACGACTGTGGCACGTCACGGAGCGGCGGCAGCTCCCGGCCGAGCGGTCTTGCGCCGGCGTAGACTGCAATGAACATGATCGATGGCTGACGATCTGGGTTGACTTCGCTGCCTTAGGTTGTGTGTTTGACAAACGCTGGCGACGCGGCTGTAGGCGGCAAGCAAAGTCGCAAGAGCAGGCGATCGGTGCCCGCTGCGCAGTGATCGAGGACGATGCACCGATGGTGGATGCAATGGCAGTCGCCAATCGATGATTAATGGGGCCCCCCATCCCACATGGCGGCGGTCGGCGGTGGCGGCGACAAAAGCCTGCTTTGTCTCCCCATCAGCATCGTTTCAACATGGCGTCCGTCAGCTCCTTGTCATGCAGCAGCCTTTCGCGACGGCCTGCGGGTGTCAGGAGGCAGCGCTCAATTGCCGCTCGAGCGGGGTTCCTGGACACGCTGATCAAGCCCATCACCAGCTCCGGCGAGGTGGGAAAGGGCGATCGGATGGCCAGCTGCTACCTTGCTGCCGCCGCCAGAAATGTGCCGCCCTGGCTTGCCGCCCCCCCTGCAGCGCAAGCCCCTCAATGAGGGCATAGGTAACTTTTACGACGAGAGCTCGCAGCTATGGGAGTCCATGTGGGTGAGTTCGAGGCTCGCACATCACCTAACCTCTGCGCATCCCATGCCCCCGTTGGCTCGCATTGCCGCCTCGCCAATGCAGACGCCAATGCCCCCAACATGGCAGCACGTGCGTTGAATGGACTCTGCCTGAGCTGCCTGGATGCTGGCACGGGCTGCCGCAGGGCGAGCACATGCACCACGGGTACTACCCAGAGGGCTGCCCACCCAAGAGCAACCAGCAGGCACAGATCGATATGATTGAGGAGAGCCTTCGGTTTGCTGGGGTCGAGCGGGTCTCCAAGGTACGCTCACACAAGCTGGGCTGGGGGGGCTGTGCAGGCAGGCAGACAGGCATGGCAAACCTGCGTGCATCATTGCTTGCTGGGCTGTCTGCTGCTGTCGCCACTCTGTGTTCGCGCTGCCCAACCGACACGCAAGCCTGGCCCCTGAAAAGGAGGAAAGCTCTCGCTTGAAGTGCTCAATTGCTCAGCAGCCACCTCCTGCGCATGCCCTGCCCTGCCTCTGACTTGCCAGCAGATGGTGGACGTCGGCTGCGGCATCGGCGGCAGCAGCAGATACATCGCTCGCAAGTTCAACTGCGAGAGCCGCGGCATCACGCTGAGCCCCATCCAGGCGCAGCGCGCCAATGTGCTGAGCCAGCAGCAGGGCTTTGGGGAGCGGTTGTCGTTTCAGGTCGCAGGTGGGTACTGCATGTGCTGTACTGCATGTACCAGTACTGCATTCATTGTACTGCATGTACTCCAGCTGCCGATCGGCTTGAAGCCGGGGCTGTCAGGCCTGCATCCAGTGGGATTACCGCCTGTGGCAGCCCCAGCCTCAGCAGCTTCCACATTCAGCCTTCATGTCCGAGCATCCAATTGATCAGTAATGGATGGTGCAATGAGTCAGTGGCAGCATACCTTGCCGGTCTCAAACCTGCAGATGCACTGAACCAGCCGTTCGCTGACGGCGAGTTTGACTTTGTGTGGAGCATGGAGAGCGGCGAGCACATGCCAGGTGAATGTGTGAAAGCGCTAAAAATTGGAAGCTGCGTGCTGGCGCAGACATGCGAGCAGAGCCGTGTGCTACGCCGCCAAGCCCCTGCCTGTGGCTCAGGCACGCATTTGGCGTCGGTTGGGCGGGCTTGACCTCGGC
The DNA here is from genome assembly GCA_023343905.1 of Chlorella vulgaris. Classification (NCBI taxonomy): domain Eukaryota; kingdom Viridiplantae; phylum Chlorophyta; class Trebouxiophyceae; order Chlorellales; family Chlorellaceae; genus Chlorella; species Chlorella vulgaris. The sequence goes on along the minus strand of SIDB01000012.1, from coordinate 2,350,112 downwards.
CCGCCTGCCATGGCTGCGCCGGTTGCACTGCCACTGCATTCCGACCGCTCGCCTCTGCCTCACCGGACGCTGGCGCTGCTTGTTGGCGCTGTTGATGTGCTGTTGCAGACAAGCAGCGGTTTGTTGGGGAGCTGGCGCGTGTGTGTGCCCCAGGCGGTCGCATCATTGTTGTCACCTGGTGCCACAGGTGGGTTTGGCTGCAGGCAGTGCCTTGAATCGGCTTGGTGTGTGCTGTGCATAGTGATCTGAGCAACGCTGAGCAGCGACTGGTCGGCCGTGGTGGGAGGCAACAGCGGGCGCTCTTTGCTGAAGCCAGGCTGCGGCTGGGCAGGGTGCAGCAGCTGTGTCTGAGGCTCGGTGAGCTTGTGTCCCTGTGACACACTTTCCTTGTTCATGCGGTGGGGACACTTCCTGATGCGTGTGCCGCCTATGTGTGCTGCTGCCCCGCAGGGTGCTAGCGCCGGGAGAGAGCTTGAGCGCTGACGAGCAGTCGCTGCTGGATCGCATCTGCGAAGCCTACTACCTGCCAGCCTGGTGCTCCGTTGCCGATTACGAGCAGCTGTTCAAGGCAAACGGCCTCACAGGTATTGCTTGCCCCTGCAGCAGCAGCTGGCTGGTAGTTGATGTGCTGCGGGCAAGTGCATCACTCCTCGTGGTGCTACATACCTTGGCCTGGTTTGAAAGCATTGCGGCCCATTATACGGCCGTTTGGCAGCACCGTTGGCCGGTGCAGCGTTTGCATGCAATGCCCAGCCGCGTCTCAGTCTGCCTCAGTCCCTGCTGGCTCCTCTCAAGCATGCCTTCACACGCGTGCTCACTCACGCTGCCCTGTGCTCCATGTCCCTCATCCAGGTGTGAAGACAACCGACTGGTCGGCAGAGGTGGCTCCCTTTTGGGGTGAGGTCATCAAGAGCGCCTTCACGGCTGAGGGCGTGTCGGGCCTGCTCAAGGCTGGCTGGACCACGATTAAGGGCGCGCTGGTGAGCCTGAGACAGGACAAGACCTGCTGGGAGCATGCATCGGCGCTGTGTGAGAGGAACGCATTTGCGTGTGGCGTGTTGAAGCAAGATGCGGGCTGTGCCAGTGAGCACCTCACCGCTTTTTGCTCCCCTCAACCCATCCCGCATGCAGGTCATGCCTCTCATGGCCCAGGGCTTCCGCATGGGGCTCGTCAAGTTCGTGGTGATCACAGGGCAGCGGCCGGAGTAGAGCTGGCATAGGCGACATTGGGAGCAGCCGGGCAAAACGGCGGACGAGACGGCATCGAGCGCTGGCTTGTTCTCCATCGGCCTTGTGTTTTGGTGTGCTGCCTCTCCATCGCTGGCCTTGTGAAATTCGCCTGGGCTGTAAGCGAGCGTTGGGCGAATATTGGGATTTGGGGAAGCCGCCTCGAACTGTTGAGCTCAAAGTCGGGCAACTTTCTCCCTGCCAGAGGCCCTGTTTCGCTGCATCCAAGGCGTAGCCGCCTCCTGCAGACGGGCTGGAGAGCTGCAGTCGGCTCTTCAGACACGCAAGTCGTTCTGAGACACGCCTGAGCGGAGGTGTGAGCGGTAGAAGAGTGGCAGCCTGCTCATGGGTCGCTGCAGGACCACCCGCCCCTTCGTGCCGCTCGTTTGCCGCTACCTCCCGACGGCGCCTCCCTTGGGGGTTCGCCATGCAGGCCAACCCTGCTGCCAAGAGGTGCAGCATGCGCTTCCATCCGGAGCTGGAGGCTGCCTTCCTGGCGTCACGCAGTGCGGCATTGGGTGCCAGCGACATCGGCATCGCCGCCCTGAGCTGCTGCCTGTGGCTTGTCCAGTTGCTTTCCTTCGCGCTGGCACGCCAGCAGCGCATGGCTGGCAAGGTGAGCAGCACCTGATGATCTAGCTGCTTCTGTTGCTTCCCAACCAGTGAGGTTGCTGATGCACCGCTTTCCGCCTCGCCGACTGTTTGTTTTACTCTCCTTTCAGGCGGTACTGCTGCTGGCGCTTAACTTCGTCCCCCTGGCCGAAGGCAGCACCTGGCTCCTCTGCCGCTCAAATAAACGATGCCTGGCACTCTTCAAGGTCTGCGCCTTCTTGGCGCTCTGCTGCGACATGAGCACCACGCCCCCTCGCTTGCCCAGCAATTCAAAGCTCCTGACTCGCTGGCTGCAGTCAGCCAGCGGCGCCGAGCCGGCTGCAGCAGCAGATGCGACACCAGCACCAAGTATTGAGCCGTCATGTGATGACGCGAGTGGCATGCAGAGCGCTGCCAATCAGGAAGGCACCTGCCCCTCTCTGGCGGCCCAGCTGATGGCCGCAGGCGATGTGTGCCTGCCTGGCGAGAGCAGCGGCGGCCGGGTGGATGTTGAGCGGGAATTCTGGCAGGTTGCTGCATCATCATGGCACGAGGGAGGAGCAGCAGTGTCTGGCCTGCTCACAGAGGTAAGGGGTTGCGTAGGGGGTCACCTGCCGCCGTCTCTGTCGATGACCATTGTTTGCCGCTGTGTGCTGTATCTCACTGCTGTTCGCTGAATCTCTGTGGTAGACCTCAGACTTCCGGCTCGATCTACTTTGCTGGTTGCCTATAGGCCAGCAAGTGACGAGCATTCAAAGCCTTAAGACAACAGCTGAACTCAGTTCAACCCCTGCCTGTGCTGCCCTGCCCCTCCACCGCCGCCCCCCCGGCACCTCGCTGCCATAGCAGAGCAAGCTGTTTGCCCTCGCTCATGCCGGGCTGGCCTTCCGCTTCTGCCGCTGGCAGCACACGGCGGCCCTGCAGACCCTGCTGGTGGCTCTACTGGCTTCACATACAGCTTGGCAGGACCCCTGCAGCCAGCCTGAGCTGCTTGTAGGGCATGCGCACCAGCGGCCCACGTTGCGTCAGGCTGCTGACACGCTCACCAACATGCACTGGCTGCCTCTGCAGCTGCTGGCAGATCCCGGCAGCGAGTGCAACGACAGCAGCAGCAGCAGCAGAGGCAGTGTAGTCCATGCAGCAGGCGGAGCGAAAGAGGCGCAGCTGCCCTTTGTGCCGCCGCTCCAGACAGATGCATGCTGGCTGCTGCTCACGTGGCTTCAGGCGAGCCTGCAATGTGGCCATCCGTGTTCTGCTTGTCCGGGCATGCGCGGTGCTCAAGCGGCAGCACGGAAGGGTTAGCAGCTCTGTGGCTGCTGTCAGCCTCAAGTACCACCCAACCATCCGCCCATGGTGGGCTCTTCATCCACCTGCCCTGCAGCTCTGTCTGGGCTGGGTGCTGCCAGTGTGGGTGGCGGCACTGAGCGAGGCAGGCGCCAGGGCACGTTTTGCCAGCCAGCACGTGGCCCACCTGCACCCCTGCGAAAAGGAGTGGGCGGTGAGGGCTGCAGTGGGCTATGAGTGGCTGTCCCTGGTTTACCAGCTGCCGTGCATGTGCCTCATCACCTGGCACCTGCTGGTTGCGGCGGCTGTGGTGGCTAGGTGGCAGAGCGGCGCCGGCGGTGCAGGAAGTTGATATGAGAGTAGCACTTCATGAGAGGCCATGTTCTGCGTTGGCAACAGTTGCCTGGTTGACGCGGGACCGCCCTGCCTAGAATTGCTAGCCTTCCCTTCATGCCTGCTTTCAGCTTTTCAGTTGAGGACGTAAGAGACTGCTTGCCTGTGATTTCCCGACTGCAAGCAGCTTCAGTTTATACTGTGCAGCGAGCCAGTGTCAAACTGCGGCATGCAGCACGCGCATGGCGCTGACTTTCAGCGCGGCCTGCGTCAGCTGCTTTTCTGCTTGACCGCCAGCGCCGCATCCCGCTTGTGCCTCCAGGCAGCCACCAGCTCACACACCAGCCACACGTGGGCAGCGAGGAAGGCCAGGCTGGCCCCCCACACAGCCAGGTGCACCCGCCAGCCAGCAAACTCGAGCAGGTATGCCCACAGCAGCCAGTGCGCCATGGCGGCGCCCCAGCCAGCTGCAGCCGCCATGAGCCGCCCCTGCGACACAACAGCACAACCATGCAGAGTGCCGGCTGGTCAGCAGTGGTGCAGGTAAGAGAAAGGCCAGTAAAGGCTGGGAAACGCGCACTATAACTTCAGCACCAAGCCGTCAGCAGCAGCAGAGCTTCACCCGGTTTGGAGCGGTGGCGAGGTCCGGCAGTACCAGCGGCAAGAAGGAGAGGTACCATACGAAGTACTGCGCGGTGCTGACCTGGAGCCAGGCAGGCGCGGGCGTGAGGCAGCAGTCAGGCAAAGTAGTCACGAGCATAACACAGGCCTGGTAAACCGCCGCAATCACAGCTGTCGCTGCTACCCTCGAGAGTGTATGTCCGGGCGGTTGTTGGAACGGTCCCACTGCACTGCGCCCCATGGTGGCATGCCGCTGCGGTCTGTATGCCAAACCACCCACCTTGTTGAACGCCACCAGCACCGCGGTTTGCAGCATGAAGCAAAAGGGCAGGTCAGAGGCGCAGCTGAGGCCTATGGCCATCTGCAGCACGGCTTGTGCGGCACTGAACGCCCTGCAGCGGCAATGACGGAGCGGCGGCACGTGAGGAACTGAGAGGAAATGACAGGCGGCTCAACAGGCACAGGCAGACGTGCAGGCCCAGCTAGCAGCACCGCAAAATGTTTGGCCGCCAGCTGGGCTGGCGGACGCCATGGCGGCAGCACTCACCATCCGACATCCCAGCTGTCGCTGCCTGGCGCCGTGCTGCTGGACAAGTAGGCTGGGTAAAAGTAGGGTGAGAAGTTGTGGCGCGGGTCTGTTCGTCTGGCATGGTACAAATACGTTTCATGCAGGAAGGGCCAGCCGTAGAGGCGGTAGCAGGCCATGCCCAGCGCCAGAAACACGGCCCCCGATACAGCGCCAAACGCTACGCCAGCAGGTGACACCAGGCCGCCGACTGCTGCCGCAAGCAAAGCCCGTGGCTGCTGCGGCGGCCCGGCTTGTTGCTGCCGCTTCAGTGACTGCTGCCGGAGCAGAGCGAAATGCCGCAGCAGCGGCAGCGAAAAGACGATGGGATAGAGCCGCCAATGAACAGCCAGTCCAAACAGCGCAGCAGCTGGCACCAGGTGGCCTGCAGGCCGGGGCAGGGATCAGAACACAAATCAGTGCGAGAGTGCATGCTCAAGAGTGCTTTGCCAGCCCCTGTGGACAGCGCCCCTCAAGTCACACTGCACCGGGGCTTGTCCAACACAGCAGTAGCTGCAGCACGCACCACACTGCTGCTTACCCGAATTGAGAGCGAGCAGCATGGCCAACAGCATGCATGCAACCAGCGCCTCGCCATTGCCTCGAGTTGAGATGGTGACAGTAAACGGGCTCAAGAGCCAGAGGGCCACGCCTGCTGCTTGCAGCAATGAAGAGGCTCCCCGCCGTCGTAGCAGCAGCCGAAACATCCTGTGCAGCAGAACACATCCAGAGCGAGGGCACTGTCAGTTGAACGAGCGCCGCCATGCCTGTTCTGTTCTTTGCTGCCGTCACGAGCAGTCTTTGTGAGCTCACCACGCGGCCAACAGGTCTGCGGCGCAGAAGAGCAGCTTGCCAAAGGCCTTGTGCAGCGTCACGTTGGGCACCAGGGCGGCGGCAAGCAGCGGCGTGTATCGGTAGGTGGAGCGTTCAAAAGGGGAGCCGCCCTGGGCCATGCGGGCCGCGCCATCGGTGACCACTTCGTAGTCTATATCTGTGAATTTGACTTGGCCGTGCGCATCCTGCCAGGCGCCAACCAACAGCAGCACGGCTCGCACAGCGAGTCCCAATTGAAGCAGCATGGATCGAGGATTGAGGTTTGCATCGAGATGGGATCGAAGCTCGCATTGCCGTGATGCGTCTGCTTGGCGGCGGCGGAGATGCAGGCGGTCTCGGCTCGATCCTTTGAGCCAGCCAACCGTTTCGGCCTGACAATTGGGTCCCTGCAGTGTCATACAGTAGCCTGGGCGCAACGCCGACACCAGCCCGAGGATTGCCGCCTCAAACCTCGCGATCAACCAGCTTTTCACCACCTGAAGGCATGGAGGGGCGCTTGGCGTCACTCAGGGCTGTGGCAGATGCGCTGATCCCACCGCTGGAGGAACGGGCGGCAGCGGTCTCCACGGTCGACCCGCGTGCGGCGGCCCTCTTCCGCCACAGCGGGTGTTCTGACGAAGTCTTGTATAAGGTGTGGCTGCTCAGCACGCCAGTAAATTGAAACTCAGGTAGCAATACTCTTTGGCAACCTGCTGGGCACCCAATCGCAACACTGCTCGCGTAGTGCCCTTGCGTTGCCAGCTTGCTTGTTCCTGCCATTTTTGTGTGCCCTCCCTCTGGAACCTGTTGCACCTCAATCCACCTGCCATTCAATAACCTTTGGCCGCAGGTGATTGAGCTGATCGAAGTGCGGCTGCCGCCAGAGGCGCGGCGGGAGCTGTTCCTGCTGCTGCGCCTCATGGGCTCACGCCTGGGCTCTATGCTGCTCCTGGGTCGAGCAGCCTTCTCCTCACGCCTCAGCCTGCCCACCTCCTTCCGAGACCTTCCCCGGCAGCAGCGCGAGGCGGTGCTGCAGGCCTGGAGCGCCAGCCCAGACCCACGCATGCGCAAGGTGCGGCTGGGGCATGGCACGCCGCCGCAGCAGCGGTGGGGGCCTGTCTAGCGATGGGCAGCGGGTGGGGGTCAGCCAGGTGCATCCTACACTTTGTTCATAGCATGGTTTGCTGATGTATGGAGCAGGATAATAAAGTTTTAAAGTTTTGTTGCAACACTGTCATCATTTCTGCCCCTTCTCCATTCATGTGCAGGCATTCAAGGGGCTCAAATCGCTGATACTATCGGTGCAGTTCAGCTACCTCGCACCCGACGGCACCTCTGACCTCCTGGCTGCCATGCGGTATCCAATCACAGACCCCCAACGGCCAGCCCTGCCCGCACCTGCCGCCGCCGCAGCCGAAACAGCAGTCACGGCAGCGCTTGTCGACCTGTCTGCTCACGACAGCAGCCCCGGCAGCGCTGCGGGTGCGGGAGCTGCACTGGCGGCCAAGGGCATTCGTGTGCTGTGGCCTGGCGACTTTGGTGGCTCGGCGGCGGCGGCACGAGAGCACCCGCAGGTATGGCGCTGCTGTTGCTGATTCGTGGTGCTATGCTTGCTTCAGTGCATTGCTGCTGTGCAACAGCTCTCCCTAGCAAGCGCTCGTCTCCAATGCAGCCTGCGACCTCCTCATTGCCCGCTTGCCCCTGCCTTGCTCCCTCCCGCCTCCTTGTTACAGCTGGCGGTGCAGTGTGACGTTGTGGTGGTGGGTAGCGGCGCAGGCGGCGGGGTGGTGGCAGCCAACTTGGCTCGGGCTGGGTTGAAGGTGGTGGTCCTGGAGAAGGCTGGGTTTGTGCCGGCCCGCGAGATGAGCTTGCAGGTGCGCTGCCGCTATGGTTCTGCCTGCTGCAGAAATGCCTGCTATAGGTGCTTCTGTGCAGGCGTTTTGGCTGCCGCGCTTGTCTGTTGCATCCTGTGCAAGGCCAGGGTGGCCTGCACATGGCCGCCAGTGTTTCCGTGCCAACCCCCAGGCTTCAGTCTCAGAGCCCCTGTACCGCCAATGAATCATACCACGCTGCTGCTCTTGACATCGCAGGAGGGCGAAACGTTCCGGTCAATGTACGAGCAAGGCGGCATTCTGGCCTCTGAAGACGCCAGCATCACAGTGCTGGCGGGAAGCACGCTTGGCGGCGGCACCCGCGTCAACTGGTGTGCCAGCTTCAAAACGCCGGCGCATGTCAGGTGCGCTGCGCGGAGAAGGGCGGCTGCGTGTTTGGCAGCATGGGTAGCTATACAGCAGCAAGGCGCGGCTTCATGCAGCTCCAGCTTCGCGGTCAGCGCTGCTGGGGGCTGCATTGGTAGACAGACCAACAGGCGCGGTGCTATGCGCCTGCTGGTGGCGGCGCAACAGGTGCCTGCTGCCCTTCCCGGGTCGCCACCAGCTTGCTTTGGTTGCCTTTCAACGTATCAGCCAAAGTATGAGTCACTCAAACATCAGTCAGCTGGTCCTACATGCGAAAAGCATGTGTGAGGTGACTGCTGCTGCGCATTACATGATTGCTGTGGTGCTCATGCAGGCGCGAGTGGGCGGCGGAGCACGGCCTGCCTGCCTTTGCATCACCCGCATACGATGAGGCATTGGAGGCGGTGTGCAGCCGCTTGGGTGTGCACACCGGCTTCAAGCACAGGCATGTGTGGGTTGTGCGCGCGTGCGTGCAAGTGTGCGTGCGCTGCAGGCCTCGCTTCCCCCTTTCTGTTTTGGTTTGCACACAGCCAGCTTGCTTGCACCGCCCTTGGCAGCCCGGCTTCTTCTCACCACCTCTCCTCCACATTTCCCTCCATGCAGTGGCATGTGCTCCGCCTTGCAAGGTGGGCTGCAGGGCCTTGGCGTGCATTGTGAGGAGGTGCCCCGCAACTGCCTCAATCCAGACTGCGGCGGCCACTGCTGCCTGGGCTGCGCACGAGGCGGCAAGCAAGACACCGTCAACACCTGGCTGGCAGATGCATGCCAGGCAGGCGCCCGCATCATCACAGGTAAAGGCGGCATGAAGGGCGGAGTCTGATTTGTTGCAGCTGAAGAGCTCAGGAAACTGTCACAGGGTTGCACAGCACACTGCACTCTGTTTGCCCTGCAGCATTTGCATCTCTTTGTGCCAGCACCGCAGCTCCCCCTGCTGCAGTGACTGCGACCAATCCAGCTCCTCCCTCTTTGCCGGCTGCCACCGTTTGCTCTGTAGGCGTCAGTGCCGAGCGTGTCATCCTGGACAGCAACACCGGCGGTGATCGAAGCAAGGGAGGCCACTCTCGGGGCAGGAAGGCGGTGGGTGTGCTGGCGCTTGCAGGTACCACCGCCGCCCCGCTGAGGCTTGCAATCCTGGTGAGGCGGCTGCACTGTGTTCATGAGGCACTGAGTTTGTACGTGCGTTTGCTGCCATCCATGCTGTGTGGCAACTTGCCTGCGCCTGTTTGTCACAAGGTGTTGAGCACATGCCTTATTGCCTATGACAAGAGGAAGCCAGCCCTGCTCTGTCTGTGGCTTACAACCCTGCGCACCAATGTACCTGCGCCTGCCCTGCCCGGGCTGCAGGCCTCCACGGTTGTGAGCTCAGCAGGCACCATCCACAGCCCCGCCCTGCTGCTGCGCAGCGGAATCTCCTGCGGCGGCGCTGTCGGCACCAACCTCAGGCTGCACCCCTGCACCTGTGTTGTGGGAGTGTTCCCGCCAGGCCATCGACAGCAGCCACAGCAGCAGCAGGGGCAGGGGCAGGCACCGCAGCAGCCGGCAACAGGCCGACCAGTGGGCGACTTGGAAGATTTAGCAGGCGCTCCCGGCAGCAGAACTGGCGGTCAGGAGGCGCAGCCACAGCAGGAGCAGCAGCAGCAGGAGCAGCGGCGGCTGCACATGGTGCCTGGGCAGGAGGGGGGCAGCATCCGGTGCTGGGAGGGCACGCTGATGAGCATCTTCAGCAACCAAGTCGGGGACTGGGAGGGCAGCGGATACGGGTCCCTGCTGTACACGCCTGCGGTACGCCTGCCCCCCTGTGCACGCCTGCTCTGCTGTACACTCCTGCAGTACGCTTGCCCCCCCGCGTCCCTTGCCGAAGGGCCAGCCTGTTTTGGTGCATGGCGCAGGCAGCATGGCTGCTTCTTAGCAGCTGCCGTGCCGCTTCTCTCATCATTTCATCTAACCCACATTGTCACACCGATCCTGTTGCTCCAAGGTTTTTCACATGCACGGCCCACCTTCCTCACGCACAGCACCTGGCCGGCCCCTTTCCTTACAGCATTGCAGCAAGCATTACAGGAAGAAGGAGTGCTGCTGAGACAGCCCCCTGGCCTTTCCCTGCCGCAGGTGCACCCGGGTCTGTTTGCGGCGGCCGCGCCGTGGGTGAGTGGCGAGGACCACAAAGAGCTGATGCTGCAGTACGCGGACTGCTGCATTGTGCTGGTGCTGGTGCGAGACCAAGACGCCGGCCGGGTGACGATCGATAGGAGGTGAGAGGAGGCCTGGTGCAGGGTGAGACCTGCTGTATGCCGCACAGCGTGGGTAAAGGAAAGGAAAGGAAGAATACGCCTGTAGGCGTGGGTTGAGGCAGCCAGACAGGTGTGTGACCTCAGACGGGCCGACCCGCTGGCTGCCATATACAGTTTAGGTGCAGTCTCAGCAGCCATGCTACGCACTGAAACGCAGCGTGCGGTCTGTGCAGTCAGCCGTGCTTTGTCTGTCTACCTGCCCGCCTACTGACTAGTCGGTCTACCTGCCTCGTGCCTGCCTTCGTGCCTTCTGGTGCGTGTCTCTGGCTGCAGTGGGCGGCCACGCATCCACTACACGCTCTCCAAAAGAGACGAGGGCTCGATGAACAAGGTGGGTGGTGGCTGGGCAGCCCCCTGGACGGGCGTGTCGGCAGCTGGTGAGCGGCCTATCAACGCATGCATGCAGGTGTGTGTTTGGCCTCGTTGCAGTTGTCAGCCTGTGATTTTGAGTGTGCAGCCATCAGAAAGGCACTCGAAAGCAAGGATAGACGTCTATGATCCCGACACCTTTTCTGATCCCGCTGCTGCGCCCCCCTTGCCCTGCAGGGCATTGAGCTGGGCCTGCGTTGCATGGCGGCCGCAGGCGCCCACACCGTGCTGACCATGCTCAACTCACCGGCAGGGCGCTTTGCTTTCACACAACTCGGGGATGCGCCGGGCGAAGGCACAGGCTCCGGCAGCGGCGGGGCAGCCGGCAGCGGCAACCCAGCCGGCGGCGGCGACAGCCAGGCTAACGGCGCGGCTGGCGACGCTGCTGCTGGCCAGCAGGAGGCTGTACTTGCGGGCAGCGCTGCCGGAGGGCGGGAAGCGTTTGAGTCGTACCTCGAGAGGGTGGCGCAGACTGGAGTGGTGCCTCTGCAGATGCCGCTCTTCTGTGCCCACCAGATGGGCACCTGCCGCCTCGGTGAGTTACCTTCTTCTTTCATCTTCTTTCTTCCTTTCCTCTTTGTCCCTCTTTGCGCGCTGGAAGGACTGGCCTCTCCTTGCTGGCTTGTCACCCCTTGCTTCAATCAAAAGGCTGGGTTTACTGGCTAGGTGCTGCCGTGTGTTTTCCTGTTCCGCTCGTTCTCCTGACACTGCTGCAGCCTCTCGTCTTGCTAGCCGCCTGCCCGCCCCACCCTGGCTCTTGTGTTGAGCCGCAGCATTGAAGCCTTGCCTTTCCTGCTTCCCGCTGCCTGCATGCCTGCAGGTGCCAGTCCGACGATGTCTGTCACCGATATGAGTGGAGAGTGCTGGGACGTGGCAGGGCTGTTTTGCATGGATGGAAGCGCGCTGCCCACTTCAACGGGTGTCAATCCCATGATCAGGTGCGCGGCACGAGTATTACCCTCCGTGGCAGCAGCGGTGCGTGGAGCGGCATGCTTGATTTCCCGCTTCTAAGTACTTGTGTCGAGTGCTGAATATGCATGCAGCATTGAAGCCACTGCGTACATGCTGTCCAAGCAACTGGGGGCTCGGCTGATTAAGGCAACGGGCGCCGCTAACAGCGGTGGTGGCAACAAGTGGCACGATGGCAAGCGCCGCGCCTCGCCCTCCCCAAAGCTGTGATAAGCCGTATCAGGTCCCTAGGCATGTAATTTTATAGAACTGATGGGCCGGTGAGCCTGATGTGCGACAGCAAAGAAACCCTGCGTTTTGTGCTAAATTAACGCGTTCGCCTCGCCTGGCATCTGCAGCACAATGGCCAAAACTCAGCCCGCGCCCAACTCGCGCGAGGAAAACGTGCCTCTACTTCGCAAGGACGATGCCTCGTCGCCAGGCGATGCAGGCGCCGCGATTGAGGGCGGCACGCCCTCTGGAGACGTCAAGCCTTTGTCGCTGGAGACGTCTCCCCACTCGACACCTTCCGAAGTCGCTGAGCAGCCCAAGTACACATACGGTGCGTGGCCCAATGGTGCACTGCGCCATGGCGCGCCAGGCGTAGGTTTTCACCTCCGGCGGCAACACCCTCCGCCGCCGTTGCTTTGCGCAGACCCGCCCTCCCTTGTGTGTGCAGATGAATACTCGCGTACTCCTGTGTTCCCAGAGCCGCTCATTGGACTGCAGCTGTGGGAGCCATCAGAGATGCCACGGCTGGGTCATGTGTTGTTGGGCTACGAGGTGGCCCGGAAAGTGTCGCCTGCTGGCTACGTTACAGGTCAGGCCCAAGCGCGCAGCAGATTGGGTGTTCACATACGGGTCCCCATCCTGATCCCATTCTAAGCACTCGTGCTCCTGCAAGGCAGACGGGACAGTGTTGCTGGTGCATTGCTTTCACAATGCTCGCCTGCCTCTGAGCCTGGCTGCAGTGGTGCTGCTGATCATCGCTTCCCTCTCCTGGCCCGAGCCTGAGACTCGTCCTTTCTTCTTCGTTCTTGCCTTTCTGGCACCCATGTGGTCAAGTATGTTGCCTGCGTGCGGTGCGTGGCCTGGCGGTTGCAACCTGCACTGCGCAATCTCAGCACTGCTTGTTTGCGTGGTGCAGAGGTTCACAAGTCTTACCAGCGGCCCGTGTATGGACCACCTGGCACCACTCCGCGGTGGTACATCAGATGCTTGCTTGTGTTTTACATCCGTGTGTCCGCAAAGAAACTTGCGATACAGATGATAGCGAGGAATGAAAGCCAGATCGCCTGTGCCGGGTCGCTCTTTTCCTGATGCTGATATGGTGTGAGGTGTGCTGCGTCAGGCGTGCAGTGTGGCCTGTTAACGAAGGAGGAGGTGCAGCAGCGGCAGCAGCCCGCCGCTGTGCAAGGGACCAACAGTTGTCAGTCGACAGGGCTTATGAAACACACAACTCGCATGACAGTTCTCCGTGCGATTCCCGCTGAGTTGATTGATTGAACTGCCCAGCAGGCGCAGCAGTGCCTGTGTGGCAGCACTCCTGTATACCTGCATGAGAGTATTTATACCATTCCCGATCTTTGTCACCTGACTTGACTTCATACCCGCTCCAACAAAGGTATGCTGCATTGATGCTGCATGGCTGCTGAGCACATACCTCATCGGTGACACTGACACAGCCTAACTGCTCCATCGGCTCTGCAGTGTCAGTCCAGGTTTTGTAATCCCTGTGCCTTGCACAGTCATGATCTCCACCGCCATGAGGCAACAGGTCGCTGATGACTGGCACCAGCTGAGCCGTCTGTGTGGTACTGCGCCTTGCGTTTGGTCGGTCCCGGTGCACGGCAGCAGCGCGGAAGCTGCCGCAAGGAAATGCTTCAAACGCGTGACGGCGGGTTCTGCAGCTTGCCTGCACCCTGCCCCAGCGGCCACGAGGCGTCAGAGCCCATTTCAGCATCATGGGGGGCGGGACTCAGCCGACGTCCAGCCAGCGCGATGACGACTGGCCCGGCTCCAGCGTGCCGCTGCTTGGGCTGGAGGAAGAAACCTCGTCGCCAAGCACCTCAACTGCGGCAGACGCTCCTGCAACTGAGGCCAGCAAGTCGCGTTTGCCGCCGAGGCCACCGCCATCGGCATCGCACCCGCCCGGCGCCCCGCTTCAAGCGATGACTCGATCGTCTGGCGCAAATGTCTCAACAGGTACTCATACATCAGGGCTGCCAGATCTGGGCCGCTGATCAGGAGTCTGCAATGCCACCGTTGCTTGCTGCCTGCCCAGTGACGCCGTGGCGAGTGGGGCTGCAGGCGGCGAGCAGATGCTGATTCCCATCTATCCCGAGCCAATCATTGGCATGGCCGTGCGTCCGCCACGTGTGCCGCCACAGCCTGGGCATGTGCTGGTTGGCTACGAGGTGTGCCAACCTCGAGCAGGCTGCTGCCAGTTTGAGGGCCTGTCGTTTGGCGGCATTGCGACAGGTATGGCACAGCCGCTGCTCTGCATTCGACTTGTGATCCACATGTGATCCATCATGTTTGCTGCTTGATGAGTCCCCTCCCTGCATTTCGAACATGCCATCCAGCAGCTACACCTTGTTCTCCTGCTACATGTGGCTGGCATCTGCCTGCCGTCACCAAACCGCCCGCCTGTCGCCCCACCCTGTTGCAGTGATCCTGCTGCTCCTCTTCTTCTGGCCCCTGGCCTGGGTGCCGTGCTTGATGCCACGTGAGTCATTGCTTGCAACAAGGCTTGCTAGCGGTTGCTTGCTGCGCTCTTGTTGTGCCTGTCGCTGGCGACATGGTGCCCTGCGCTCGTTGGATCGGAGCACTGGTCAACCGTTGCCGCTGCCTGTGTGTGTGTGTGCTCATGCAGAATGTTTCAACAGCTTCCTGCGACCCGTCTATGGGTTTCCTCGCACCCCTCCGCCAGGGTATGTGATGATGGTCACGCCAGGCTTCCCTGCTCCTGCTGTCTTTTGAGGCGCAGTTGGTGCTTTGTATTTATACGTTGGATTTTGCCCTTGTATCACTTCAATCTGATGTAAGGTAGCATCTTGTAAATGCCTGAGTCACACACCGCACAGCAGCGAATATTCAGATAGCTTGAGCATGTCGCCGTAGTCACCGGTCGATGTACTGCATGATGGCGCGTGGGACTTGGCGGATGTTCGCCCTGCCGCGTTCCACATCTCCACATCTGCTGCCGGTGCTTCATAATCAGTAATCAAGCACACAGTTCGCAGCGTGTTTGTTGTCCGTTCAACGACGCCATGGGCGCTCCTTCCTCCTCAGGCCCTCCTCCGCCATCTCCCTTTGATCAGAACGGGTCCACGTCGGCCGGGGCACAGCAGCCTCCCGAAATGGGCGCGTCCTACCCGCCTGGCGCGCCGCCGTCTGTTTACCCACCCCCCGGTGCAACGTCCTCGCCGGCCTATCAGCCTGCCCCATCTGCTCACCAGCCTGGACCAGTCCCTGGTGCACCGGTGATGATGAACCTCAGTCCCCATCCCATCCCTGGCATGCTCATTCGGCCGCCCCGGGTGTGTCACTTTCTGCATTGGTGTGCATGATTTGTGTGCTGTGCTCGAGATGCCAGGTGCACGGTTGTCGGCATGTTTGCTGCCTGGCAAGTACGGGTGGGCATTGCTTGTGAGTATGCATTCGCAGCCAACCCATCGCCGCCTGAGTTGTGCCGGCCTCTTCTCAATGCTTCACCTGCAGGTGCCGCCACAGCCTGGTCAGATATTGGTTGGGTATGAGACTTGCCAGCCGGTGGGGGGCTGCTGCGTATGCGACGGCTTGTCAGCTGGAGGCGTGATTGCGATAGTCATCCTGATCCTAGTCTTCTGGCCGCTGGCCTGGATCCCTTGCGTGATGCCAGGTGCGAACCTGGGCTGCTTCGCTCAACCAGCCCCCATCCAGCCTTGCTCGAAGGCTGCAGACGCTGCTGCTGCTGCTGCACATGACCTCAGCCACACCTGCCTGGAACTGAGTGTGACCGCTCATCGCAATGTGCTTGGGCATGCCGTCCTATTCACAAGTTGCTGTGCCTGCCATTTGCCCTGCAAGCTGCAGAATGCTATGACCCATACCAGCGCCCTGTTTACGGCTACCCTCCCCCCCAATTCCAACCCCAACCCCAGTCACAGCAGCAGTCCCAGCCGCAGCAGGCTTCAGCTGGCTACCCTCCGGCTGCCTTCTAGGCAACATCTACATGACTGGCCGCGGCATGTGCAGCTGGCGGCAAGCAAGCTGAGCCTGCCAAAGTTGATTTTAGTGCTTGCGTTGTAAGCGGTATGGTGTGATGTGCCGGTGGCGGCTCTTGTCGCATACTTCTCTGTTTGAAGAACCGGCGCTGGCCGGTCTATGCCAAACATGCACAGCTGTGCACCTTCATGGCCCTTTAGTGGAATTTTGCTAGCTTCAGCTGTTGATGCTCTGGGTCTGCCGTTGCATCAAATCACAGAATGCCCTTCTCTGTTTTTCTTCCAGGATTGAATTCAAGCTTGACGTATACATTGCGTGTGCCCCTTGTCTGACTGGCCCTCTTCCCCAGCTTGATCCCCCACCTTTGCTGTCGGCTGTGGCTCCATTGCCGCCGCTGCTGCAAGGTCGGCTTGCACAGCACTGGCCATTTGAACCAACAATCTCTCTTCCTGCAACAGGCCACGTGAGAGGTGCAGCAGGCTCAGCCAAGGCTTGGAGACTGCAGCAGCTGATTGTACAGGTGGCCGAGGAGTACCACGCTGACCTGCTTGCAAGCTAACTTCAGGGGAACGTCTGTGTGACAGCACCGCACCTCTGCTGCGTCCTCTGCCAGGATTGCGCTCATGTGCGCTTCGGCACTGCAGCCGTCGCCTCGTCCCAGCCCCGCCCAGCGCAGCACCCTGTGCGCCACGTTTTGCTCGACCAGCTCGCGGCTGAGCAGCGCCAAGCGAGGGTCCAGACGCCCCGTGAAAGAATCCAGCGCCTGCATGTGCACAGCAGACAAAGAGAGGGTGTGAACACGCTCTCGAACACTGCTGACAGCACAGCGCCCTGCCTGCCCGCCCTCCAAGCCAGGAGGGCCGTGAACAACATGCGGGTGCAGCGCGGCGCTGCCAGAGCTTGAGAGCAGATCCGTTGAGAGCAGGCAAGCTCCCACTACTTTCTCTCCATCAGCCCGTTCCAGCTCGCCTGACTGTAGTGAGCCGCCAGCGCCTCGTTGGCGGCATCAAACAGCAGCTTGTTGAAGATGTGCTGGGGGTCTCCGCAGGCAGGGCGTTGCCGCTCGATGGCTACATAGCCCTCCAGCTCTGCACAACCGATCCAATGACATCGCAACTTCAATATACACACAGCTCACAGCGACGCAAAACACATTCAACAGCCAGTGAGCAAACCAGCGCTTGCAACAGCCTGCCCGTGCATCAGCAGCTGCCGCTGCTCCGCCTGGCAGCAGCAGCAGCAGCAGCCAAAGCACTTCTCACCGAGCGGCGGCATCTGTCCTGCAGCGAAGGCCTCGGAACGCTGCTGCCAGAAGTAGGCCAGCACCTCTCCCAGGTAGCTGCGCACATGCTCCTCTGCAACAGGAGGGTGCATGTGCAACACACACATGCGCGTCAAACATGCACAGCCGCGAGAGCAAGGCGCAGCAAGCAGCAAGGCAGCAGGGTGAGCAGCCAGCACGCTGCGGCACACCGCTGGCATCCAGTGTTGAAGTGCAGGCAGTGTTGCTTGGAATTGAGGAGGCCGACGCACCGGTCTGCACCACAGTGGAGTTTTCTACTCGGGCGGAACCAGGGCAAGAGGCTGCATCTGGGTCTGGTGCAGGGACTGTCTCAGGTGTGCCTGTTGGGCTCCCATCCACTGCTCCCAGCCCCGCCGCCGCTCCGGGCCCGCCGCTGCGGGGCCTGTCAGGGTGTACTCCTGTTTGCGCGGCTTGGTTGGATGCCATCGCTGCAGCTGCGGCCTCCAGACTGCCGTCGGCATCCGCTGCGGCTTCTGCTGCGTTCCTCCCGTGCTCGTCCCCAGGGTCTGTGCTGAACCGATGCAAGACATAGGGGCTGTCCTGCGCACTGCCGCAGCCGCTGCCGCTGTCGCTGTGTGCTGAGGGGGCGCCACTAGTGTCCTGGCTGCTGCAGGGTGAGCTGGCAGTCCTGCTGCCTCCTGCCGGCAGGACAGGCAACTCCGCCTCTGCTGCTAACACCAGATGCCTGCCGGGAGTGGCTGCTAGCACCACCGCTGGGGAACCAGGCCGGCTGCCGCCATCGCCGCTTTCTCGGCGGCTGCCCGGCTGGGACAACGGTGTGACCGGCCTGCTGCTGCTGCCGGGATCCAGGCCCTGCCGCACAGCGGCAGTGTCCCTGGGGCGGCGGCCTGGTGAGGCAGGAGGGCTGCCAGGGTAACAATCGTCCAGCGCATGCAGAGGGCTGCACGGACGCTGTGCCTGCTGTGGCGGCGGTGCTGGCAGTGCCCGTGGGCTGACCAACGCCGCACCAGCAGCTGCTGACTGCCTGTCCACTCCCAGAGCTGCTGCTGCTGGCAGTGGCTCTGACACAGGCTGGGCTGGGGCTTGCAGGCTGTGGTGCTGCTCAGCGCTTTCCAACTCGCCAAACTCGATTTCCACCTGGCTCTCAAAGTCGGAGTATGTGGAATAGGCGGGGCCTGTGGTACTGCCCATGGGGCTGTCGTCTGCTTGGCTCGCTGCCGCCTGGTCTGCCTCCTGGCTGGGCGCAGCTTCTGCGAGGTTGCTGACAGCAGCAACCTCTTCAGAGCCAGCTGTCTCTGATGCAGAGGTGTCTTTGGCAGCTGGACTGGCAGCCCCTGAAACCACATCGGCCAAGGGAGCACACCCACTGCTGCTGCTGCTGCTGCTGAGAACAACCGCATCAAGGTGATGCGTGGATTCCTGTCGAGCGTTTTCATCACCCGACAGCTCACTGGGCTGGCTGCTGCCGACTGCGGTGTGAACCAGACCATCGGCTGGCAGCCCTGTGTTCGCTGACGCTGTCTGCGCATCCGCCTCCAGTACAGCGTGCAATACTGCTGTTTGTGCTGCTTTCTCCAAGCCAGATCGATGCTCCAGCACACGGCTCATGCTGCCAGACACGCTGCCGGCATGCGAGCCGCTGGTGTCTGATGGCTGGGTGCTACTGCCTGGTGGCAATGACTGTGCCTGGTGCTGCTGTTTGCTGGCCTCTGAGCTTGCGCTCCTCTCAGACACCCTGCTGAGATCTGATTTAAACACAACGGTACCCGGTACTGGTTCCGTGGCTGCCGCAGGTGCAGCCTGCTCACTAATGACGCCACAAGCCAGCGCCGCCGCCTCGTCGTCCTGTATGACACTCCGATGACTGCTGGGAAGCGCCTTCAAATCTGCAGCCTCGTGATGAACATCAGCTGAGTAGCTTGCAGCGCTGCTTTGCGGTGAGCCGCTGCCTGCCAGGTCAGCGGCCGAGGCCTGCAGCCACTGATGCACGTAGCGCTGCTTGCTGCTGCTCTGGCCCTCGAGCTGGTGTATGGCCGGCTGTGGCAGTGGGCTGCTGTCAGCTTGCTGCAGAGGTCTTGCTTGTTCTTGATGCGCCGCCACCACGGGCTCAGAGGGCAGCAAGTGTACGCCATGTGCAAGTTCGCAGGGCGGCTGCTGCTGAGCTGGCTGAGCTGGCTGAGCTGCCTGGCTGCCATATGCGGCAGCATCTGCGGCAGCAGGAGGAAAGGCACCGCTAGGCAGCCAGGCCACAGGATGCTCAACAGGCCCTGCAGCCTCAAAGTGTGGCGGGAGTGCCACCAGGCTGCTGGTTCGTCGATGCCGCACATTGGCTGGCACATTTTCTGTGTCCAGACCCAAGCTTGCCTGTCGCTGCATGGAACTCGCACGCTGCTCCAGCTGCGCTGCCCCCGATGCCGTGGGATGCAGCGTTGAGTGGCGCGCCTCATCACCGACAGGCTGGCAGCATGTTCTGCCCTCAGGCTTGCCACAAGTTGTGGCACAGGCGCCAGCTCTTTGATGCGCAGCAGCAGGGCGTGGACGCAGCCTTGCTGCCGCTGCCTTGGCCTGCCGCTGTGCTTGCAGATGCTGCAGCTGCAGCTGCTCATCGATGAACAGGCTGATGATGCTGAGCGGGTCCCCTGGGCCTTCTGCCGCCATCAGTTCCTCCAGCAGTGGGGCCAGCAAGTCTGGGGGTGAGTTGGGCTGGGCAGTGCAGGCAGGTGAGGAGGCATCTTGCACTCTCGGGACGTTTTGCTTCCCTGGCAAGCTGCCAAGATGGCTGGGAGGGGCTGAGGGGTTGGGAGTCTCAGCAGTGGAAGCCGCAGGGTACTGCTGGCATTGCGGGTCGTGCTGCGAATGGAGGCGTACAGCTGTTGTTGGCACCTGTCCCCTGCTGCGTGACCTGGCAGCTGGCTGCGGGGCTGCGGGGCTGTTGCTGGCAGCAGCAGCGCTTACGAACTGCGGCTTGGCGCTGCCAGGCATATGCACCTCCTGCCGCTGCTGCAGCTGCTGCTGAAGCTACACGCAGAAAAGGAAGCAGGCAAGTAAGCAACGCACATACAACATGTGTTGCAGCAATACAAGGGCATCAGCACCCACCTGCTTGTCAGCCAGCCTTGCCAGCCTGCTTGCTCGCTCTTCCTCCCACTGCTGCCTCTGTGCTTCAAGCTGCTCCTGCCGCCTGGCAGAGTAGCGTTTGTGCCATATTGCCAGGCTCTGCCGCACCGCCCGCCCGTACTCGTGTGCACGCTGGCGCCGCAGCTGTGCGTCCAGCTCAGGGTCGAGAGTTGCGAGCCGCCCGGCACCGCCCTGTAGCTTCCGCCCCGGCTTACCGCCGCTAGACGGTGGTCGCGTTGCGCTGTCTCGGGGCACCACTGCCATCTGCTGGAGCGTTTGGGCAAGTCCAGAGCGCGTTTGGCCTTGATGGAGCGGTCAACTTTGCAATTGCCCGACACCGAGCACGGTGCTGCAGCCTGGAGCTGAAAAGTTGCTCTCGTCTGGACCCATTTGACGCCTGCGTGTAAGCATTGTCTGCTCATCGTGCACGTACAGTACATCGCGACTCTTTGCCGCTTGCAGTCCTTGATCGCAATCAGCAGACCATTCTGAACATCCCTACTCTACAATGGTAACGCTGTTGGCTGCGGGGCGCGCGCCGATCCTCTTACAACAACCGAGGAGCAGCAGTGCAGCCAGCTCCCGCCCATCCAGGCAGCAGCAGTGCAGAAGACAATGCACTGCAGCGAGGCGGTGGATATGCCGCTCTTTGGATGCAGACGGCAATGAGCCGTCTGCCAGCGGCACCGCTGCTCCTCCGCCATCGCCCGAGAACGAGAACCTGCAGCTGCCTGCAGACGTGATCCAGCGCATGCGTGACACGGTCTTCTCCTTTGACAGCTTCTTCGTGCAGAGCGTGGAGAATTACAACGCTGGTACGCTGCCACCCCATGCTCGAGCGGCTCCTTGCTGCTTGTTGAGTACCACTGCATCATGAAACCAACCCCATTGTGCAACCCCTGGTGCCATGCAGATGGCGTGCTGTTCAAGGGCAATCTGCGTGGCGACCCCGCGGCCGCCTATGCAAAGCTGTCTGCCCGGCTCAAGGTGCTGTGGCGGTACTGCAGCATCCCCTTGGGGTGTGGTTCCCGCACGCCTCCCTGGTCAATGTTCCGCTGGTCAGCTGGCTCACGCAGCTGTCCCTGCTGCGCGCTGCCTGTGCTTGCAGGAGCAGCTGGGCGAGCGGTACAAGCTGTACCTGCTGGAGGACCAAGAAGAGAAGCCGGTGCGGGCTGTGCTATGCCATGCTATGCTTAGCATGCTGCCATCCTGCCGCTGCTCTGCAGTCCCGCCGCTATTTCTGCCGCCCTGTCTTCTCTGCCACCCTTTGCCTCACCAGGCCTGCCTGCCGCGGACATAAGCCCGGGGTGCAAGGTGCTGTGCCAATGGCACCCAACGGCCCGGCTGCTGCCTGCAGGTGGCGGTGGTGCTGCCTGTTGATGCTGTGAAGACCCGGGTGGCACCGGGCACAGAGGCTGGGCTGGCACTGCTGTTTGGAGCCACATCTATAGCAACCACTCTGAACATCAAGTGAGCGAGCGGTTGCCTGGGAGTACTGACGTTCTGCTCTGTGAAGTTGCTTGCTGCGCAGCTGCTGACTGGGGCTGGCTTGCTCTTGCTGCCGAGCAGCCTCCTGTATTTGCTGAAGTTGTTGCTGTTGGTGCCTGTCTTCCCTGTGGCCCCTGCAGCGGCGCTGAGCTGTTCAATGCCGCGCTCCTGACTGTCGGATGGGAGCCGGAGGCAGCGGCGGCGGCACTGCCTGGCACCCTGGCATTCCTGGCTATCATGGGTGCGAGCGGGCCGGCGCTGACTTGCTGAGACTCACATCGGATGCAGATGCTGTGCTGTGCTGTGCTGAGCTGCAAAAGCAACTGCGTCAGCGACAGCAACTGCCAATTGTTGCCCTGGCGCCACCTGCACGCCTGCCATGCTGCTGCCGGCGCCGTTTTAAGCCTGAGCTCGCCCCTCTGCCCTGATTGCTCCTGCCGCACATGCAGCCACACACGAGGCAGGCCACTGGGTCGCAGCCAAGCGGCAAGGCCTAGAGCTGGCGCCGCCGCTGCTGATACCCGCGGGTCTAGGCCTGCTGGGCAGCTTTGGTGCCATCACTCGCATCAAATCGTTCGTGCCCGACCGCACTGCGCTGGCGAACGTGGCGGCGGCGGGGCCTCTGGCCAGCAGTGCGCTGGCGGCAGTGATAATGCTGGTCGGGGCGGGGCTTACGGCGCAAGGCGTTGGGGGTGTTGAGCTGGATGTTGCCAGCTTCAGGTATGGGTTTGAGCTATGTCATGCAGTGTAGCAGGCATGTTGTGGGCTGCAGTCAGGCTGGTCATGACTTTTTGGCAGTGTGGTGTGCCATGTGCCATGGGGTGTTGTGGTATGGTGCGTGGGTCTTGAATGGCTGCCTGCTGAGCCACAGCTCTGCTGTGCTGCCCACTGCAGGGAGTCATTGCTGGCGGGGCTGCTGGGCAACGCGATGTTTGGTGAGCAGCTGTTTCAAAGTGACGCCGTGAGCACCAACCCGCTGTTTGTGGCTGGCTGGGCTGGCCTCATCATCAACGCCATCAACATGCTGCCGGTGGGGGAGCTGGATGGCGGCAGGGTCTTCCTGAGCCTCTGCGGCCGGAGAGCAGCCAGCCGCATGGGCGCCGTCGCGCTGCTGCTGCTGGGCCTGTCTGGCTTCACCAACAGCCTAGCGCTGTTCTGGCTGCTGCTGGTGCTGACGCTGCAGCGGGGCCCCATCACGCCCTGCGACAACGAGCTGAGCCCCATTGCGGGCGGCACAAAGGCGGCAGCCATCGCGGCGCTGGTCCTGCCTCTCCTTGTGCTGCTGCCGTTTCCTTTTGACCTGTCGTTCACAAACGGCCTTCCAGACCTGCCTCCAACTTTCTGATCGTGATTCATTGAGTGCCGTGTTATCATCATGACACAAGTTTGTACGGGAACGCAGATATTGAGTGTTTGGTTGCGCCCTGTAGCCCTCCAGTGTTGGGGCGGAAACAGTGGGCACATACAACCCCACGGCCCTGTTGACGCATGTCGGCTGTATGCAGGCACAGCTGCAGGCCGGAGAGGCAGGAGAGGAGGACCAGTGCGCGCATCGCCGGGAGGCGAGAGGCGGCGCTGAGCTGGCTTGCCGCTAAAAGCGAAAGAGGGCTTGCGGCGTGCACATCATCGAGCGGACGACTGTGCACGTGCGTTTGGCACAGCCGCATTCACCGCAAGGCCCTCTTTTGGCTGGGTCCCGCCTGTGTCGAGAATACACGACTTTGTCCAAGCAACTGCATCGTCTCTCGCACCCTGTGAAGGTGTCAGCGCCGCGCCCTGCCGACCTGCCGACCACATCCAGCCGCCGCCGCCGCTTGCACCACTCAACGTGCTGCCAACCCTAGGACGCGCATGCAGCCAACACCTGCATCGTCCGCCAAGTGTCCTAGCAACCACCATCCTTTGGACCCTCATCTTGCGGCGCACGCAGAGGCAGGGCCTGCTGCAGCGGCGGGGGCTGCGGCCCACAGTGCAGGTGGCGAGCCAAAGCCAGATGGCGATGGCGAAGCTTCGCTTCCGGTGTTGGACCCTGTTGCTGACTATGAGAAAATCAAGCGCATAGGAGAAGGGACCTTTGGCATCGTATGTGAGATGCTGCTTCGCCGCCCACTCAACTGCAGTCGGCCTGCTCCGCCGCCGCCGCTGCCTCCTGTGACATTGCTGTGCTGGCCACAACGCTGCTTTTTAATGCCACCACCACAGCGCCCTCAAGTGCCGTCTGCTCCTGCTGTGCTGCTGCAGACCAAGCGAGGGACAAGCGCAGCGGCGAGTTGGTGGCTCTCAAGAAGCTCAGGATGGAGCGAGAGAGGGATGGTGCGGGGCAAGACATTGTTGTGCTGGATGTCGGTGGGAATGTCGGTTGGTTCTGCTTGTGTGAAAGAAACATGTTCTTGCCTGCACACCTGCCAAACCTGGGCCGATGATCAATGGAATCCTGCAGCTCGCATCGACCTTACTTACACCAATCCCAACACTGCTGCACAGTTGTAGCACGCCATGGTTTCAGCGGCAACCGTGGACCTGACCCCTGTCGCCCGTCCTTTGTCCCACCTGCCCTTCTGCTGCAGGCATGCCCGTCACCTCTGTGAGAGAGCTGCGCGTGCTGCAGACCTGCCGGCACCCAAACCTGGTGGAGCTGAAGCGGGTGGTCACAGGTGGGCGGGGTGATAGAACCTCAACAACAATCCCAGTAAAGATGAAGTTTTCTGATTATAACGACAGCGCAGCAGGCGCTGGCTGCAGGTGTCGCGCAGCCTCGGCACGGCGCATCCCGCGCCACTGAAATCACCACACATCACACATCCTCACGCGCCTGCAATACGCACACGCTTTCCTTCGACTCGCTTTGATGGTGGTGTTCCTGCTGACCGTGCGCCTGCAGGCCCCCGCCTGGACTCTGTGTTTCTTGTGTTTGAGTACTGCCCTCACGACATGGGCAAGCTGGTCGACTCCATGCCCAAGCCCTTCCACGAGAGCGAGGTCAAGTGCTTGCTGCAGCAGGTGGGGCTTGGGCTCGTGACGGCTGTGCTGTTGCTGTGCTGTGCTGTGCTGTGCCATGCTGTGCTGTGAGTCAAGTCAAATCATCAACGGCCCAAGTGTGCGCCAAAGGCATTCATATTCTTTCTAGCTTCTCAGCACCGTCTCATTGCGCCTGCAGCTGCTGTCCGCGGTGGCCTACCTCCATGATAGATGGGTGATGCACCGAGACATTAAGCTGTCCAACCTGCTGTTCACACATCAGGCGCGCTTCATGCTTTTTCGAACCGTTGCCGCCGGCGCATCCTTTCTTTTTCTTGTTTTGCACTTCCTTCCTAACTTTTTGCCACCCTCTGATGCCGCCCTCTGACGCCGCCGTCTGACACCACCCTCTGGCACCGTCCTCTGAAGCCGCCTGCAGGGCTGCCTGAAGCTGTGCGACTATGGTCTGGCTCGCTACTTCCAGCCGTGGGAGGAGACCTACACGCCTGGTGTAGTCACGCTGTGGTACAGGTGCGGTACAGTAATGCCGTGCGGTACAAATAAGATGGTACTGCCGGTGGCTTCTGGGACGGCAGCGGATCCAGCAGCGCTTGTTCTCACGTCAAGTAGAGAAACAGCCTGCTGCTTGCTTGCACGCCCTCTTTGCCGCCACCTTTCCGCCATCCGTCTTAACTCGTCCTCAGTCAGATCTTTGATTACTGCATTGCTGGTGTTTGTTCTGCCTGGCATCTGCAGGGCCCCCGAGGTACTGCTGGGGGCGGAGAGCTACACGGAAGCCATAGACCTTTGGAGCTGCGGCTGCATCTTTGCTGAGCTTCTTAGAAACGACCCTCTCTTCCCGGGCAGGACAGGTGGGCAGGAAGGCAGAGCGCTGCTGCCTGGGCCGCCACCTGGTGCTGCGTCCCGGTGCAGAGCTTCAGAATTACTGCGCTGGAGACTGCAGCGAAGCCAAGTAGCCGGTTAAACGTGGCAGATCCACCTGCTGGGGCACAGCCTCCCGCTCAGGCTGCCACGTCCCGTGTTTTCGTGCTTGCCCCTGCATCTGCGCAGAAGCTGCCATGCTAGATTTGATGGCTGGGCTGCTGGGGTCACCCAACGAGCGCATCTGGCCGGGCATGGCCGCCTTGCCTCACGCCGACAAGTTCCAGCTGCCGGCTCAGCCCTACAACTACTTGCGCAAGGCGCGTGGGGGACCGCGCAAGGCCCGACTGACAGCTGTGCAGTCGCTTGCACAGAGAGTCGCGCTGCTGCAGTCTGGCTGTGCACACCTCGGCTGTGCTTGTTGTTTTCGCCGCCGCGCTGGTGGCAACGCCTAGCGTGGAGCAGCACGCAGGCGGCGTTGGATGCACCTTGCTTGTCGCTGGAGTCAGGCCAAAGCGTCGGACAAAAATCAAAAGTCGAAGAGTGGGACCGCTCCCGCTCAACCACCCCATGTGATGATGCCCCTCCAATGCCGCCCCTGCAGGAGTTTCCTCAGCTGAGTGACTCGGGTGTGGAGCTGCTCAACCGGCTGCTCACCTTTGACCCCGAGAAACGCATCACGGCCCGCCAAGCGCTGCGCCACCCCTACTTCACAGGTGCCCGGCGCAGCAGCTTGATTGGCTGCATGCTTGCCGGAATAAGTTGGCCTAGTTGCTTGCATCTGCCTTTGTGCAGCCCGGGACACTGATGCCTGTTCCTCTGCATGCGTTTTTCCTACGATGCCCCATGTTACGGTGCAGAGCGTCCGCTGCCGCGACTGCCAGAGTACATGCCGACCTTCCCCTCGGCCCACGATGCCGCCAGCGGCGGCAACGGACGGGCGGCGCAGCATCGCCAGCGGCGGGAGATGGAGGAGGCTCACGGGCGGGGAGTGAAGCGAAGGTGGGGCAGGCGAACAAAACAGGGTTCTGGACCTGCTACGTGCCGCTTGTTGTGGGGCTCAGTGACATCCAGGATATGGTCTCGCTTTGTGATTGCCCTGCCCTCTGCAACTGCTGCCTGCAAACGGCGCTTCAGCAAACCCTCCGTCTCGCAAACCGCTTCTTCCTTCTGCAGATACCAGATGGACGAGCGAGACCGGTTTGGGGATGCCTTTGGCGACGCTCGGGCTCGGCGACGGCCAGAGGTGCTTCGTCGGCTCGACTAGGCTTGTAAATGTTGACATAGGCAGCAGTTGCATCACAGGGATGTGCGTCACAGGAGTGCAGTGCTTGGGCAGCAGCGGCAGGTTGCTCAGGCAAACAAGAGAGCAGGGGACAGAGCAGGAGCGGAGCAGCAAGGCGGGGAAGCGAGAAGAGCAAGCTGAGAGGAACGGATCAGATCAGGAGGGAAGGGAGCAGGGAAAAGGAGCTGTCAACACAGATCAGGGCTGCAGGGTGCCGCCGCTGCTATAGTCAACTCGCGCCCATAGGCAGCGACTCAGTACAGCTGCCGGCTGGCTGCGCTGCCATGTCAGCTCAACAAACCCAGCGTGCGCATGTACTTGTTCAGCGCTGCAGAAAAGGGCTCGAACCTGCAGCAAGCGTGGCAAGAGCAGGCGGTCGGTAGGTGAGGCGAGCCGTCTGGCAAGCACACTGACTGAGGCCGTATCCTGCTGGACAAAAAGATGAAACGGCAGCAACTGCGTACACTGTATCACAACAGGACTGCCGCGCCAGCGCGTCGACTTGAGATGGCAACGGCACTGAATGACACATGCAGAGTGTCTTTCATTCAGACCATTCAAACTTATCAGACTCACAGGAAGGCATCCCCAGGCGTGTACAGGGGGTTCTTGGCCACCAGCTCCACAAACAGGGAGGCATAGATGTACTGCAGCTGCTCCACCATGCTGCCCACGGTGGGGTCAGTCGTCAACACAAACTGCGGGGCAGGCAGGGGTGCAGTTCCAGGATGTCGGGGGAGCAAGCAGGATTTGTGAGAGGACAGGCGTGAGGCGGGGCAAGCCGTGCTGCAGCTGAGGCAGGGCATGCACTCTGTACAAACACTTGTAGACGCTGGCGGCCCCACCAACTTTGACAGCTGCCACAGGTCACAGCTAATAAATCAATGAATACACATTTCACCTTGAGGCCTGATGGCGACTCCAGGTAATGAAGCTTGAAGTTGGAGGTCTTGATGGAGTTGAAGGAGCACCCGTCTCCAATGCGCATGGGCGCGCCCATCTGCTGCTTGCTGGGGCTGCACACAGCAGAGGCCAGGATACAGGCCGGGGGTGCGGTGAGGCGGCGTGCAGCATGCACGGCCAGCAAACTCGGCCCACGGCTGTGCCGTGTGCTGTGCGGCGGTGTTAGTGTGACCAAACCACATACAAGCATGCAACGTGCATGCATGCCGGGCTCACTTTTTGGGATCGACAGCTGTGGCCAGAGCGCGCATGGACCAGCAGAGACCAAACATGAGCTTGAAATCTTCGTCCTGGCTCCCCGCCCCCTGCTTGATGGGCTTCAGCCGCTGCCACTCGTGGTAGTACTGGCAGCGGCCCTTGCGGTTGAAGATGTAAAACGTCATGCAGCCCATGGTGGCCTGACAGCGACGATTGTGCTGGGCGGCGGCGGTGGCGGTGGGCGGCGTGCAAGCGGCAGCTTGCGGCGGCTAGCGCTTCGCCGCAGCAGGTGGTGGGCGTGGTTGTGACACCTATATGAGCTACTGTGGAAGTTCAGGTTCAGGCGTGGGCGCCGATGAGAGAGTTTTGGCTTGCGATCGCGGTGTCGTTGCTGGGCTGGATGGCAGGATGCTTGCAGGGTTGGTGGCAAATGTGAGGGCGGGTCAATGGGCCGATTGGAGGCCGCAAGTGCCACCGTGGAATGACTGGCATATTTCAAGAAGACTGCGAGCAACCGGCCCAGTTGACACCCTGATCCGACCACCATGCGGAGGGCAGCACGTCTGACCCGTCTGCTGAGCGAGTTTGTGGGCTCGCAAGAGGCCGGGCGCAGCCTTCCCGCTCCCTTGTCGCGCTATGTTGCTGCCAGTGCTTATGCAGCATCGCAGCAGGCGGCAGCACCGTGTCGTAGCGCCTGGGCCACCTCTGGATCGGTTGCCAGGCAAACACGCAGCCCAGGCGCCAGGGCCTTCGTAACAGCGCCTGCACTAGATGAGGGGCCGCTGCGGCAGTTCAGGCAAGCGTTGCATGGCGGCAGATGGCCCCACTGCCCTGCGGACGGCAGTGGCCGCTCGTATGCTACGACAGCTATGTTGACCGCGCTGCAGCCGCTATATGCATCCATGATTGTGATCTGTCTTAATATCACCATCAGGCTGGCGGCACGACAAGTCCGCAATCGAGCTGACCCTGCCCTGGGTCTCTCTTGTCATCAGCCAACTCACCTCTACCGTTCACCCCGTACCAGTACACCTGCAGGCTTGCTCAGACTGGCGAGGGTTTGAAGGAGGCAGAGTTGATCAGGTGGTGCGTCGAGGAGGGAGGGCAGGCAGTGGCCTTTGAGCCGCTCTGCGAGCTGCAGTTCGACAAGGCGGCGCAAGAGATCAGCTCGCCCTACACAGGTTGGTGGGCGGTGGCACCATCTGGCTGGCTGCATGGCGATGCTGTAGCGATTGGTGCCTTGCATGTGGCATGTCACTGATGTATTTCTGGAACCCGTTGCCTCCAATGGTAGCATGGGAATTATGTCTTGATGCCGCGGCTGTCGTTGCTGCCGTGCAGGGACGGTGAAGCGGCTGCACCACAGCCCAGGAGACGTAGTGCAGGCGAGTCGCCGCCCCTTGTACTGCCTGTCGAGCTGCTCAAGGGGCCTGCAGCAGCTGGTCAAGGCCTCCGCTTCCCTCCTTTGGCTGAGCATCCTTGCAGCAGACAGCAAGCAAGCAAGCAAGGAAGCATGCATGCCTGCCGGGCATGCCTGCCATACCTTGCCGCTGCCACAGCTGTGGCATCAATTGTTGCCAGCTGACGGCTCCGCTGCTGGCTCACTCTCCTGCTGCCCCTGCTGCCCTGCTGCGGTGCAGGTGGGGGACCTGCTGGTGGACATTGAGGTGTGCGGTGAAGACATGGAGCTGCTCTCGCCGCCTGCTGAGACCTCCCAAGAGGCGGCGGCTGCCGCCACACACCACAGCGGCGCGGCGGAGCACGCCCCGGGCACAGGTGAAGCTGGCTGGATGTGGTTTGTGACACCGATCTGGTCCTTGGTACTGCTGCTTGCGCCGCTGCTTTGACCGCTGGCCGCTCTAATACAGCACCAAGCACTGCCTGCCTGGCGTGCACAGCATGCGTTTGGTGGGTCGCTCGGGCTGGCTTGCTGATCCGCCAGTTGCCTGGGCCCATCCCTGATGTCGTTGATGCAGGCCGTAGGCAGCAGCTGCACCCCGGCACCAGCGGCAGTATTGGGGAGGACGAGGTCGCTGACCGGGTGCTGACGTCGCCAGCGGTACGACGCATCGCCCGAGAGAACCGCATTGCCCTTGAGAAGGTGCGTGGTAGCTGTGGCTGTGGCTGGCATGCTGGTGAGGGAGCAGGGCCGCCTGGTCGCCCTGCTCCTAGTTCCGAGATTGCGTTCTCATCTTCCTCTTCTTCCTTCTTCCAATAAGTTACTGTCTCCGGCTTCCTTTCTGAGCGGACGTCTCGGCCCCCAGCGCTTACTGGCACCCTCACGCGCCTTGTGTGCGGCTGCCGAGCCCCAGCTCACCAGCTGCTCGTCCCTCGCGTGCGCGCCCCGTGCCTGCTTCAACCTCTGATGTGCCCCCCTGACGTGCCTCCTGGTGCAGGTGGTGGGCTCTGGGCCTGATGGGCGAGTCACCAAGGGCGACATACTGGCCTACCTTGATGCATTGAATGCTGCAGGGCCTGGCACGATAGCTGAAGACCTGGCGCAGGCAGTCCCCACGACAGGTGCGAGCCCTGGCAGTGTCAGCAGCAACCTGCTGCTCCGGCACCAAGCTGTGCATGGCATGGGGGCGCACCCTGTCTCCAGCTCGCAATGCCGCGCTGTGCTGCGGGCCTGCGCTCATAATGAGCCTGCACCGCTTGGTGGCTCGATCTCTTGTATATCCCGCCTTTCTTCACCTCCCATTCGCAGAGGAGGCTACAGTGTCAGACATGCCGCTAGCAGGGGCCCACATCGCTCAGGCAGCCCCTCACAGGCCGCTGCAGCCGGGGTGCGCGGAGTCGGCGGCGGCGGCAAAGGCGGCAGCAGCGCTGGTCATGGCTCCCCTCGTTGTACCGTTGAGAGGGTATCGCAAGGTTCGATACTGCTGATGTACTGCCTGTACTAATGATGAATGCTTCTCGCTTGACAAATCGTTTCCTGGGCGCCTTCTCGTCATTTGGCTCAACCAGGACTGCCTTGCATACATAGCTTGATTGTCCGTGCATCCTCTTACAAGCGCGCCATTTCTGCGCCGCCGCCCAACTTCTCACCCTCCCTCCCTCCCAACTCTCTCCCCCCCTTTCAACTCCCCCAGGCCATGGTCAAGAGCATGACTATTGCAGGGCAGGTGCCACATTTCCACTACTGCGACGAAGTGCAGGCAAGCAGGGCTGCGTGAGTGCGTGTGGTCACTGCCCTGACCTGGCGCCGCAACTTTCAGCGAGGCTGATCAGATCATCTTTTGAACTGTTTTAAAGTGTTGCCAGCTGACAGTGTGGTGGTGACCGCGGTTGCTGTCAGTCCAACACCTGGCAGCATCACTCTTGCTCCAGTCTTGTCGTACACCCCCCCCCCCCCACTGTCTCCAGCAAAGCCCCCCCAACATCTCCCAACACTCCCCAAGCAATGTCCCTTGTTCCCACCCGCAGATGGATGCGTTGGTGGAGCTGCGGCAGCGGCTGAAGGCCGACCATGCGCTGCAGGGCACCAAGCTCACCTACATGCCTTTCTTCCTCAAGGTGGGGTTGTGTGTCGAGTGGAGAGGAGAGAGAAGGTCGGCCGCCAGGTGTCAGTGCCTCGCAGTGCAGATTGAGGCACGAGGGCGCGGCTGGGTGCCCGCTGAGCTGAGCTCCTCACCTCCCAGGCCGCTGCCGCTTGCGTTATTTTCTCGGGATGTTTTCTGGGGACTGGCCTTTCCATCCTGCCTTGCCTGCCTCTTGCATGTCTGTGCGCTTTGCTGCCAACCACTTCCTCACTCTCCGTGCTGCTCCTCTGTTGCGTTGCGTTTCCCGCTGTTGCCTAAGGCGGCGGCACTAGCGCTGAGGGAGTACCCTGCGGTCAACTCCAGCCTCTCCCCCGACCAGACCAGCCTGCTGCAACACGCGCGCTGCAACCTGGGAGTTGCCATGGCCACACCTCACGGCCTTGCGGTGCCCAATATCAAGGATGTGCAGGTGTGTGCGGCGGTGCTGCCTTGGTACTGCCTGCTGCCTGCTGCTGCTGCCTGCTGCTGCTGCTTTAGGATGTTGGTGGTGGTGCTGCTGTCTGGTACAACCCCATAACAACATAGGGGGGAACAACATGGGGGGGGGCGGCGGTACAATCGTGATGCGTGGGATTGCAGGCAGAGTCCCACCCTCCACCGCTCCCCGCCTCGCAGGACAAGACTGTGCTGCAGCTGGCCGGCGAGCTGAGGCGGTTGCAGGAGGCTGCCGCCGCCAACCGCCTGGCCACTGCTGACGTCACGGGCGGCACCTTTTCGATTTCAAACATCGGCGCCATTGGCGGCACCTACGCCACGCCCCTGGTCAACCCTCCCGAGGTGTGGTTGAGTGCTGGCAGGCAGAGAGCTTTGTGGGCCGCTGATAGTCCTGGCAAGCCACCGTCTGTTTCCTTTCTTTTTTTTTTTTTGTTTTTTTTTTTTTTTTGCTAGTCCCCTGGGGCGTGGTGACCCTGCGTGTTGTTCTGCCACTCAGCTGACTCCCTCGTGTTTCATATTTTCATTCCTAGTTTCTCAGAGAGCGTGTGTTCATTGACCCTCTGACTTACCTGTTCAACTCTCTCTCTGTCCCTGGTGTGCAGGTTGCAATCATGGCGGTGGGCAGCATCCAGCGGCTGCCGCGCTTTGCTGCTGACGGCAAGACAGTGGTGCCTGCTTCCATCATCAACCTCAGCTTGGGTGCAGACCACAGGCAAGCGGACAGAAGCGAGCATGTGCGCGTCTCTGCCCTGCTGCTTCTGCTGTGCCAGACCGACCTGTGCCCAGCACCCGCTTTGGCGTTGCCTCATCATTGCAGCTGGTGGCAGGCTAGCCCCTCGCACTGCTTCAACGGGGCTCTTCCAGCCTCCCTCTCTGCCACCGAAAGCCTGCTCACCACACTCCTACTTGCTCGCTGATGTTTTACAAACCACCTTTGCTGCGTGTCACACCAACCATGCGTTGCAGGGTGGTTGACGGCGCCACTCTGGCCAGCTTTGCACGTGCATGGCGCCACTACATTGAGTCCCCAGGCATG
The DNA here is from genome assembly GCA_023343905.1 of Chlorella vulgaris. Lineage (NCBI taxonomy): Eukaryota > Viridiplantae > Chlorophyta > Trebouxiophyceae > Chlorellales > Chlorellaceae > Chlorella > Chlorella vulgaris. The sequence goes on along the minus strand of SIDB01000012.1, from coordinate 2,317,456 downwards.
CTGCTGCTGCACATGAAGTAGAAGTAGCAGTGGCATCAAAGCACAGGAAGTATGTGGGAGGGCGCCGGCAAGCACCTCGCACGCTAACCTAAGGCGTCCAGCTTGCTTGTGTATGACATTACGCGCACGCACGCACGGCAGAGTGTGCATGCTGCCCTGCCTCGTGTTGCGCCCACCTTCTCGTGCTGTACATTAGCCCTGACGAGCGGCCTTTCGTGCGGCTGATTTTGTTCCCGTGCCTGTTGTTGCATGATGTTTGCACACACTGCCGATGTACTGAACGAATCATTTGTAAACAATGAGCTGCCAAGCACATGAATAAACATGTAGAAGCCAAGTCATGGGAGCAAGCAATGCTGTGCCACTTCACTCGTTAACTGCTGTGCGCACCATGCTGTTCTCACTCTCTCGCCGATTGCGTCTCGTTGTCAGCATGTAGGATGGCAAGCTATGCTAAGACAGGAATACTCATGAGCAAGTAAGCGCAAGAAGAGCACAGAACATGGAAAACTAGAAAACTGCGTGATAACACTGTGAGAAGGCAGCTCAGCTGCGCCTACCCTTGCCGCCCCGCCTCTGATTGTGCCCGCCACGTGACCGATTCTTCTTGTTCTTGCCACTGACAACGTCCTCCCAACCCTCGTTGTCGTCCAGCAGCGCTGCATACGCATTCTGTCCAGCAATCTGCAGGGGTTGTGTTGGCAGCAGCGCCACGGAAGGCACACACGTTTGAAATTTGCAGCCATCCCCGCACGCCTGGTTGCTTACCCGCCGCTTCCCCCCTGGCCAGCCTCTGGCCAGCCTCTGACCAGCAAGCGTGTCACCAATGCCACATCCCCACCACCGCCTCACCCCATGCGACTCCTCCATATCTTCCTCCTCCTCCTCCTCCGCAGCTGGTGCTGCCGGCCTGGACGCAGTTCCAACGCTGGTCCAGCCGCCATCCTCCTGCTGCTCTGCCATGGCAACAAGCGCAGCCTGCAGCTCCGCCGCATCCCGTTCGTGCGCATGCAGGTATCCGCCATGAGCTCCGGCCTCTCCCTCAGCAGCAGCTGCGGCATCAGCTGCAGCAGCAGCGATCTGCTGCTCAGCCTGGCTGTCCAGCCAGGACTGTCCGGCCAGGCAGGCGGCCTGCAGCTCCTCAGCCATTTCCACCACAGCCTGGGTCTGCTGCCAGCTGTGTTGGCTGTCGATTGAAGCCAGCACCGCGTCAGCCTTGCGCATCCACGGCTCCAGTTGCGCTCTCTGGCTGCATGCATTCACGTAGGCAGCGCCTGCGGTGCGGCGGTGGCGGCAGTCGGGCAGTTGACACTGCATCAATCCCAGAAATGCAGCTGGCAGCTAGGAATGCGGCCGCATCAGCCGACAGGAGCCTCACCCTCAAATTCCTCCAGCTGCAGACAGATTGAGTTGGCGTGCACCATCTGCACAGCCAGGGTCTCCTTGAACACAGCAACATAGGCTTGAAACGCAGCCAGCTGAGCCGCATGCCCATCCGTGTGAACGTGCGGCAGGAAGGAAGGAGCCGAGGGGTTGAGACGGCCCCCTTGGCTGCCGCCCGCAGCAGCAGATGGCTTGGTGCTGGCGCCAGCTGCAAAGGAGAGGCAGGGAAGGCACCGCCAAGCCAAATGGCAGAGTCAGCAGGTCAACGCGATGCTGAACTTCCCCCGCTATGCATGCCATGCAATGCCACAAACCACCAGGCAGTCCCGCTGTCTCACTTGGCTGGGGGGCTGCCCGGTGGCAGATGAGGCATTGAGCTGCGCTGGTCATGTGGCTGCCTGAAAGCAACTCTTGCTCCAAATATGTGTATCGATCCATCGCGCCGCCGTCTGACTGGGCAGTGGCCCTGGACGGCAGGGGCAGGCCAACAGGCACCCAGTGCTGAGCGCCCTACCATTGCCGAAATGGATCGGCAGCAACGGCAGGCAGCAACACCAGTTTTGCAGTTGACTGCCTCGACAGCAACTGACTCAAGGGCACACCTGCGTTTCTCCATTGCCTCCCTGGCAGCCTCTTCCTGCGCCGCCTTCTCCCGAGCCGCCTGCGCTCGCTGCAAGTGCCCACGCATCAAGCCCCTGCAAGCAAACAACGCAACAACTCGATGGAGGCACAGCAGCAGTGGAAGCAGGGCGGAGTAGGTGCAAACAGTTGGCACGGGGCACCAAATCAGGCACTGCCAGCAGGTGGTGCAGAAGCGACTGTCAACAGGGGCGCTGCAGAGCTGCTCGCTCACTTGAAGTATGTGCCTTTGAGCACAATGACTGCCCAGCGCCGGGCGCGCTGCCGCTTCAGCGCCCTCCAGTGCTGCTGGATCACCAGGGCCGCCTTGTTCTTGGTCAGCTCCTGGCTGTCGTCGGCAGAGTGCTTCTGCAGCGCAGTCAGCAGCGGCATGCGGCTGGCGTCGCCCGCGCCGCTTGCGCGAGCCTCGATCGCCCTGGCACGGAAGGAGACAGGCAGCCCTGACAGCTTGGCTGTGGGGCCGCTCCTGGCAAAGCCGTCAAAGGGGCGAAGGCGCTCAGCCTCCCTGGTCACCTGCACAGCTTGGGCAGCAAGGCATGCCACAACGGCGCAGTCAGCTGCAGCGGCGCCACCACGGCACCCTCACAAGTAGACACTGAAAAACTAAGAGGCACTAAGAGCCTCAGCCACGAGCAGCACACCGGGTGCCGCTCAAGCAAGCAACACACAGCAGGCAGCGCAACCCTGCCGCACCAGAATGACTGCAGTGCCAAGGGATGACGCGAGGCTCAGCACGCAGCCAACCAGCGCTCCAACGGAGGAGGCTTTCGTCAGGTGTGGCAGCTTGAGGCGCGGGACGGCTGGAGCCGCCGTCTCCAGAGCGGCATACAGTGCACCAGGCACATCTGCAGGCACATCTCGCCACCAGCCGCTCTCTTTGCCGCCGCCTGAGTTGACGGCCACAGCCAGGCTGGCAAGGAAGCTGCCGGCGGCCAGCGACAGCCTGCCAAGCAAGTCCTGCGCCTCCTGCCGGCCGCGCGCAGTCGATGTGCCGCCGCCGGCTGCCGCGTCTGCTGCTGCCGTGGCTTTGGGCACCAACCCTCTCACAGTGGCACACAAAGCAGCCCCAAGGCGCTGCCAGAGCGCTTGCAGCTTTTCGCGGCCGGCAGCGGCAAGGCAGGCGGCGTGGAAGTGCAGATCGGCTGCTGTATGCTCGTGCGACAGGAATGGCAGCTCTGTAAGCATGCCTGAGGCTGCACGTGGCAGGAAAACAGCATTGTCGCCAGTGCCTGCGCTGCTATGCTTGCCCCTGGTATTGCGGCCAGGCTTGCCGCTGGCCAAACAAGAAACGCTGGCAAGCCCGCACAGCAGCTCTAGCAGTCAGGTGGCCTGTTCGTCACCCAGCGGCTGCTGCTGCTCAGAAGGTGTGCCGGCTGTTGATGCAGTGGCTGCCTCCTGCCCTGCTGGCAGGCCGGAAACGTGTGCAGCCGCCCAGCACCGCTCCAGGTACAGCAGCAGTGCATCAGCTGCCTCAGCCGCCATTCCACACTGCAGAATCAGGGCCAAAAGACAATCTGAGGATGACCATTTGAACTGTATGCTATTAATGAGCAGCCAGCCATGTTTTGAAAGCAGTATGTGAAGACTGAAAACGACCTTCCGACTAAGAGCTCACCTGCAGGCGCTCGGTTGCAGCGACAAGCAGCATTGCAGGCACCGCCGCTCGCCCCTCCACCTGGACCAGCTGCCGCCGCCCCGGGTGATCCTGCAGGTGTGCAGCTGGAGTGCAGTCTGAACCTCACCCTTGGGCATCCAGGACACACCTCAAGCACAGCAACACTGAGGCAAAAGCAAACTGCAAGCCTACCTGGCGCTGCCATTTGAGTGATTGCGCAGCATTGCGAAACAGGTGCTTGGCCTTGGTGTCACTTCGTATCAGGAAAGTGAGAGCCCTCCAGATGTCGAAGGAAACGTTGGGGCTGAGAGTGCAGGCGTCAGAGGACGTTCCGTCTCGATACTGGTCCCGCAGAGTCGTTTCCAGCGCCACCCAATCCACGCCCAGGGTGGTACTTGGCAGCACAGACGGCAGCCCGTCCACAGGTCCTGTAGCAGGGAGAACATTTGAGCATTAGGTCTGACGATCAGGTTTGCTCACAGGTCCGGCCATCCATCTCACAGCAGCCCACGAGTCGACAGCCTGGCCAGGCTTGCTGCTCAATGTGCAGCACTGGTGCAGCAGCTGCACTTGCAAAGACCAACAGCAGGCGATCACCAGAAGGGAAGGCAGTCCGCAGTGCAGACTGTGCCAGTCGTCGCTCCACGTCAGCGAGTGCCAGTGGAGTCCCAGTCAGATTGCTGCCGCTGCTGCTCCGCAGCGCTGGGAACAGCTGCTTGGCCATCTTGGAGAGCTGGTGCAGGCGCCTTACAACCCTGAACTGACCTCCAAGCTCCTTGAATGCTGCCTCAGCCTCTTCCAAGCTGCCACGTGACCGGAGGCCGGGCGGAGCCGCCACGGCTGATGCCGCCGAGCCGCCAACAGCGCTGCTGCTTTGGCTGGCCAGGTGAGCAATGGCTGTGCTGTGCGCGAGCTGAAACAAGTAGAACGCGACAGCACGACGAACGCCGAACAGGCTGGCTGTCTGCTCGTCCACAAGCGCGACGGCGCCTGCCGCGGCACTGCTCTGGCGCTTAATGGCCAGCTTCTCCTGCTGGCCGTGCACAGCGGTGGCACAGTTGAAAGCTTCAGCCAGGGCTGGCAGCCCAGGGTCGAAACGAGGCGCAGTCACTAGGGTGGAAGAGTCACTGCCGGTGGAAGCTAGGCCTGTCAGGTCGAACAGAGACTCCAGCTGCTGCAGCGCAGCACGCTCAGCCGACAGTGGTGGCCTGTTTCGAGCCTGCGAAGGCAGGAGGTCTTTCAGCAGCGCGCACCGCGCCAGCATTGCGTCTGCCAGCTGCATGCCCCGCTGAAGAGTCTCCAGCGGCAGCGCTGGCAAGCCTGCAGCCGCCAGCACAGCTTGGCACCGCAGCTCGTCCAGCGATGCCTCCACAGCGCCGTACACTCCAGCCGCAAATCCTGCCAGCCGCTGAGCCCAGCCCAGCTCACTGGTAGCCTCACTACTGATGCCTGCTGCGTCAGCAGGCTCTGGCAGGCTCGACACAACACGCAGCGCGACTTTCGCTGCCGCTGCGCGCTGGTCTGCTGCTGTTGCGGCCTCAGGGGCCATGGGCAGCGCAGTTAAGGGCTGCAGGCCTGTCAGCTGGCAAGCCAGGCGCAGGGCCAGGTCCGCCTGCAGACGCTTGCGGCTGGCTGCCAAAGAGCTGCTTCTAGAGCTTTCCAGGAGGTCCCAGGCTGCAGCCAGCTGGTCTGGTGTGCCCGACGCCGTTACCAGACGCAGCAGCAGGCGCAAGCCGCTGCTCGGCAGCTGCTCTTGCTCTGACTGCCCCGCCTCCAGAAGTCGGTCGATGGCTGCCCCGTAGCCGACATGCTCAGACAGCAGCTGGCCAGCACGCACCGGCTCCTGCAGGCAGCAAGCAGGGTGGCAGGATGGCGAGTGCACTTATCAAGCACACATGCACACTTGGACCAGCTGCATGAGTTGAGCATACCAGGGCTGCTGCAGCATTGCAAAGGAGAGGAACAAGCAAGGCATGTCAAGCCAGCACACCTTGACAACCAGAGCAAGCTCTGAGTAGCAGCCAAAGGCCTCAAGCCTGCTGACACGCAGCCCATGGTCCTGGATCAGGCGCGAGGCAGCAACCAGCCGCTCCTGCAGCCGTGCCTTGCTGGTGCCCTGGCGCTGTCCCTGCTGGCCAGACGGCTGGTGCTGCTCCCAATGCTGCCTCGGCTGCTGCTGATGCTGCTGATGCCGCTTCTGGCTGGCAGGCAACTGCGCTGCTGCGGCGCTGGCCTCTCCCATCTCTCGCATCGCGCACACGCCGATGTCTTGCAGCATGGAAGGATTCTTGCGTTGGAGAAGCTGCGAGGAAGTCAGCGGGAGGAAGGCGGGCCTATGCATCAGTTGCTTGCTCTCATGTACATTGCAGCCAGCGCATGTGTGGCTGTTGACATCAGCGAAGTCTTGCCGAAAGGACAGAGAAGCACAGTCGTCTGCTCAGGTAACGGCAAGCAATCACTGGTAGCAGGCCGAACCTTAATCAGCGCAGGCTCTTGGTCCAGCAGCTCGAAGCACCGCGTGTACTGCTTCAGATTCTTGTACTGCTTGACCGCCTCTGCCAGCCAGGGGATGCCACGCTCTGCCTGACCCTGCGCGCGCAGCACGGCTGCCGCGACAGTGCAGCAGTCGGCAAGGCAGGCGGGGTCGCCCATGGTTTCTAGCAGCTGCCGGGCTTGCTTGAAGTGGCCCATGGCCATCCACAGCTGCACAGCCAGCTCCTTCTCCCCAGCCTGCTGCAGTGAGCGAGCAGCAAGCGCGATCCACATCCGCCGCTCCTCCTCCAGTGTCTCGGGCGCGGCGTTGGCAGCTCCCCTCTGCAACAGCAAGCACCAGCACATACTTGCCAGAAATCCGGCGACGCGCTTCAGAGCCACTGGCATTGGCATTTGCTACAGCAGCTTTGTCATTGCAGCCCCAGCAGGGCGACGCTGCCAGGTGGATACTGTGTTTGAGGCTCACCGGCCGTGCATTCTTCAAGCCGCCAGCAGGCTTGGGTGGCAGCAGATCCCGCAGTGGCTGCCCATTGACTGCCAGCGCCAGCAGTTCGTAGCATTGCTGTGAACCAGGACCGCTTTGCTTCGTTTGGTGCCGTCTCTTGCTGCTGCCGAGCCTTGCTCATTGCTCGGCGACATGCACAGAACTGCAGAGGAGTGCATCCCAAAACAGCAGATGTGTCGGTTATAAGCGGGCAAAATTCAGACAGCTGCCCATGCACCCATGCAGGCTTGGCATGTAATCATGAGCTCCCAAGCCAGTTGGCTACAGCCAGTTGATGCAACGGCGCACAGCGCCAGCCGCTTGCCTGCGCCCGTGCCACGTCTCCTGCCCGCTCGTAGCACTTTGCTGCGGCCTCAAAGATGCCTTGATCCAGCAGCTTGCGGCCTTGGGCAGCCCAGTCAGCGGGCGTGGAACGCGCCTTGGTGACCCCCAGGTCCTTGCTGTCAACGCCCTCCTGCAGCGGTACCACAACAAGCATTCAAGCAGGATCATCAAGCATCGGCAGTACACCGATGTCGAACACAGCGGTATCGCATCCAACACAGCGGTACGGTAGTATCACATCCTGGCAGCGTCACAACACAAATACATCAGCGGGGGCATGGGCATGCTCTGCCCAGGTGCTTGCTTGTTGCCAGCAGCACCAGGCACCCACAGGGCTTGCTGTCGGCACGCATCGCCGCTGCCTGCCTGGGTGCCCATCGCTGCCTTGCCACCTACGCAGGCCACTACTGCCGCTGCTCACCTCCATTAGGGACCGAGCCACCACTCGAGCAAGGCCCCTACGGGCCAGGTAGAAGTAGAGTGGCGCTCGGGCGGCGGCATTCTCGTCGTAAATCACCACGCTGTTCTTCGCGCGGGTGATGGCGGTGTACAGGTGCTTGAGCTCCTCGCACAGCATCTTGTGCTGGCCCTGGTCAAAGTCCTGCAGGAGGGCACAGGTGCAGCGGCCAGAGGGTGCGGCTCAGGCGCTGTGTCTCAGCAGGAATGCAGAGCTGCAGAAGCTAGCCAAAGATATCAGCTGCGCAGATTGCAGATTGCAGCAAGCAGCAGGGCAGCAGGGCGCAAGCAGCAAGCAGCAGGGCAGCAAGCAGCAGGGCAACAGGGCGCAAGCAGCAAGCAGCAGGGCAGCAGGGCAGCAGGGCAGCAGGGCAGCAGGGCAGCAGGGCGCAAGCAGCAAGCAGCAGGGCAGCAGGGCAGCAGGGCAGCAGGGCAGCAGGGCAGCAGGGCAGCAGGGCAGCAGGGCAGCAGGGCAGCAAGCAGCAGGGAAACAGGCTCACCAGGGGCCGCAGAGCTCCCTTGCCAAGCTCCCCAATGCCTTCGGCCGCCTGCTGCGCTGGCACGAGGGCTTGCTTGCCCGGCATGGCGGCGATGCCGCCGCCTGACTCCTGGATCCGCTCCAGCTCTTCCAGGTACTGCAAGAAAGAAAGAAAGAAAGAATACACAGAGGAAGACAGCTAGGTGTGTGAGATAGATAGATACTGCACCCACTCAGGACGCAGGGTGCAGTGCCACAAGAGATGCAGAACTGCCAAGTAAACATGATTGGAGGGTCAGGCGCGTGAATGCGCAAGAATTGATAGCAGGGAAAGCATCAGCGGACCACCGGCATGCATGTGAAGCAGGTGGCGCAGCAGCGCGGCGGCGCAGCGGCGAGGCCTGCCTGCAGCAAGATGCGCCATTCTTCTTTGGCGGGTGACTCTGTGCAGAAATTGACGAGGAAGACATCTGCAGAGGAAGGGCAGGGCACGTTGATAACCATACAAAGCTCACAAGACACAGCGACCGCAGGCCACTTCTTTGTGTGAAGCAGCGGCGGCCCATGCCCAAGCATGCCCCCCCCCCCCCCCCCCCCCCCCCCCCCCCCTCCTCCCCCCTGCCAGCAGCTCACCATCAAACTCCAGCCCTTTCGATTGCGGCACAGTTAGCACGAGTGCGTTTGACTCACGCAGGCCCTCTGGCAGCCGGTCCACGCTGTCCATGCTCCTGACCAGCACCACCTGGTGAGCGCCAAACTCCACCTGCACGCTGGTTATGCAGTTGGACAGTCAGCCAGCTAGCCAATCGCAGCCTTCCGCGGACATGCAGGCGGCATCAAGCCGCAAGCGGTCAGCTACTCAGTCGTCCTTCAGCCTGGCTACGTCAGCTGGAGTGAGGTGCTAGGACACAGTCACGAGCAGGTGCTGGCCTTTCTGTGAGCCACCTGCGAGGTGCTCTTGTCTGTCCAGGACAGCAGGATAGCCAGGTCATCAGTCGTCACCGTGGAGAGCAGCAGCGGCTTTGGACCCTGAACACAAAATCACACACGCAGAAGCACGAGTTGCCACCTTCACAACACCGATCGCAATTCTCGACACGACTCATGCACATATCAAACCGCCGTGCGTCTGTGGCGTTTGCCCCTTGGGTCCCACCTTGAAGAAAGCTCGCTCCCGGTCCAGGTGATCGATGTGCTGCGGATAGAATCGCTTGAGGCCGTCCACCACAGACGAGGCAGCTTCCAGGATGCCGCTGTGAGTGCGGTAGTTAACCTACGGACCGCACAACACAGAACGTGACTTCAGAAGCGGGAAGGTCAGGCATGATCTCCTGTGAGCCCTGTGAGCTGGCACCGATCTCAGATCTCGGCCTGCCAGGTTAGAGTGAGTGAGCTGAAACCAGCAAGCACACAATGTGCGCCGATGGGTAGGGCTACGCCGCTGCCTCTGTCGGCCGTCGCCTGTTCTGCTGTACTGTACTGCAGCACCCACCTTGAGATGCTCTATGAGAGGCATGTGCACCTCTGGCAGCCGCCCCCCGCCAGCAGCGCTGCTGCCACGCTCGACCCTGGCCGCCTCTTCCAGCGCCAGCTGGCTCTGCCGCTCCTCGTAGAATAGCGTCTGGATGTCTGCAGCAGGCAGGGCGAGCAGCAGCAGGCGAAACGAGCATCAGGAAGCGAGATGAGCACCAGCAGGCAAGATGAGAAGCTGCAGCAAGCAAGACGGAGGGCAGCAGTCTAGCTGACGCAAGCAGAGGTGGAGGGGGAGACGAACGGGCACACCCGTGAAGCGGAAGCCGACGCCTCGGGCAATGGTTTGGGCGGTGTCGCCACAAAGGAAGAGCCCGTTTGGATCGCTGACAATACGCAGGTCCATGAGCAGCTCAGCCTGCGTGAAGTCTTGCACCTCGTCTCTGCATCGGAAAAATCACGCATTAGCAGGGATTAGGGTAAGCTTTGAAGGAGGGGTTGATTGATCCAGCAGCTTATCTGTCTTCAGGCCCTGTCCAACTGCATTGGAGACATCATATAGGAGCTGGGCAGCCGAGCTATGCCAAGCCATGCAAGAAGGTGTCTGCAGTGTGCCTGCAAAATGAGGGACATACCTGTACAGGTTGTGGATCGGCACTCCTTGGTAGCCCTGCTCGGCCAGCTGGCGGTACACATGTGCCACCAAGTCGGCGTTGTCGTACCGCGCCTGCTGGCGCTTGTACTGCTGGTACTTGCAGTACACCTGCAGAAGGGGCACGGGAAACCCACGGCGGCTGGCTGGGCCGCAAGAGGAGCACTGCCAAGCTGCCATGCTGCCAATCCCTCCCCGCTCTCAGTCACACCCGCCTGCCTGCGGCCACCCCCACGCTCAGCCATAGCCGCCTCTCACCTCGTGCACCAGCCTGCGGCTGTCGCAGTCAAAGTTGGGAGCCCGCTTGCGGCCAATCTCGAGATACTCTGCCAGTCCCAGCCTGCATGTCACCAGAGTGCAGGCACGCCAACAGTCAAGACTTCACGTGCTTTGCCCTTGCCTCAAACCTCTCTCTGCAGCAGCAATTGAGGACTCGCCCCACAAGGCAGCGACTTGAGGCAGGCGTGGCCTACATGCACGCAGGCAAAGGCTGGGCACTACGGTATTGCATGCACTGCTTGCTCACCTGCCCTCCTGAGTGCGCACAGCCTCAGCCGAACCTTTGATAAACGAGTCTGCAGCGGGGCAGGGTTGCCAGGCACCGCATACACAATTGTAAGCTAAGCATCAAAGGAGCAGGCAGCACAGCAGCAACAAAGCAGTGCAGTCCAAGGAGCAGGTCGAAGGCAGCACCGCTCACTAATCTCCAGCCAGACAAGGCCCGGCTTGAGGCGGGTCCTGAGGTCCTTGTTGGCCACAAACTTCCACATCTCCTGTACGCCAAGACTGGCAGGGATACATTCAGACCAGTTGCGGCATCATTATGAAAAAGTCTGCGACTCTGTGATGCAGTGTACAGCACCCAAGTGATGCTCAGGAGGCTGTTGTGCGTGCTTGCTAGCCAACAACACATACTACTGTTGTGATGGCCCTGCAGTGCTCAAACTGCATGTGAGCACAGCCGGCTCACCAGGAACAGCGGGAAAGTTACTTCCTGCTGGCGCCACTTGGTCATCACAGCCCCGTCAGCGTTCGCGCCAGGCTGCACTACCTCTGCACCGTCGTCTGCAAGCCAGAACGGCATGGCTGCTCTCAGTTGAGCTTGAGCCAGTCACGGCCTCCAACAGCACAATGTTTCACCAGCCAGGGTTTGTCAACCGCCTGAGCCCGCCTCAGCACCCAAGCATCAAACCCTGCAGATGTATCAGCTCCAGCTCCCCCCCTTGCAGCTGCCCTGAGCCCGTCAGCTGTCTTAAGCTCAACGTGCCTGATGCATCCTCCTCGCCCTCCTCCTCCTCGGAGTCATCGAATTCCATGTCAGCTGCAGCATCCAGCTCCACCCGCAGGTTCATGCCATCTGGATCGAAGTCCTCTCCCTCGGCTTGGCCCCACATGATGGACACATCCGCTCGGCGTGGGAAGAAAGGCTGCTCAATCGTGCCTGCAGGGAAAGTCAAGCGCAACAGCAAGGCGGGAAGGAGGCCGCAGGTCAGAAGGTCGTGCCTGAACTGATAGACACTGGCGAAAGGCAGCGACAGGGCGGGGCAAGGACTGCCCGCCGCGCTGCCGCAGTGTTCCAGTGGTGCACAAAGGCAGACGGGCGGTGCCAGTGCAACCGCCTCTCACCATCCAGCAGGCGCAGGAACTGTCGGGAGGAAAGGAAGAGTGGGAACGCCTCAGCAGGCACAGCTTCTGCATGCAGGCTGTGCAGCTCCTTGGCAGCTGCCTCCGCAAAAACATCAGCCAACTCAGGCACAGCAGCCACGCGCAGCTTGGAAAAGCTGCGAGCCACCTACATTCATTGGAAATGAGGTAGCAGTTGGTGTGGTGCGATCAGGACTGGCTGCCACAGCTGCGGCTGCGGCAGGCTTCCCATCATCTATGAAGGCTGCAGGCACACTCGCGGTTTTGCAAACACACGGACCGTGAAGCAAGCAAGAATGCAAAGAAAAAGCCACAGTGCAATCTGGAGGATTGCACAAGCAAGAGGTTGCGTGCCTGGTCTTGCAGGGTGGCGGAGGCTGTCACAAAGACCTGATTGAACACTCTATTCTGCTGCCACGCCGCCAGCCAGCGCCCCCACATCCGAAACTGCAAGGGAGGGCGGCAGACACACCGGCACCTCAGGGCGAACGAAAGCGCTGGAAGGTCGGGTGCTCGTGCGGCGGCAGCTGTGCGGCATATCTCTGAGCACCATACTTCCAGGCGGCCTGAGCTGAAGTCTGACCCAGGGCAGGCTGCAGGCATCTCAACAGCGCATTGACTCACCACGGAACATGTGGTCTTGCCTGCAATGAGGCACATGCACTGAGTTGAGGGGAAATCAGTGAAAGGAAGGCGAGGAAGCCAGGTTCAAAGGCCGGAGCAGGTAGCAACCGCCTGTGTCAGGACACTGCCAAATGGCAGGTAGCACCAACAGCAGCTCAGGCTTGACAGCCTACCTGTGCCAGAGCGACCCAGCAGGATGATAGTGCGGGGCGGGTTGGGCACCAGCTCTATGATGCGCTGCTCTGCTGGTGAGACCCTGCATGGATGAAGGGATCGAGGACGCAAGCAGGCAGGACATTTGGCACGGCGCATGCTGGTGCCACAATGCTGGAAGTGAAATAACATCTCAATCAGGTGCCTCCGCAGCCGCAGAGACGTACAGGGCACTGCTGGGTTAGCTGGTAGAGAAGCCCCACCTAAAAGAGAAATCCACGCTGTTCTCGTCAAGCCCCACAAGCACTGCATGCACCAGCTCAGAGCTCAGCTTGTAAAACCTGCAGGGAGGCGAAAGGACACAGGGGTGGCACCAGTTGGACATAGCAACAGGCGGGGCCAGCGCAAATGCAAACAGCACTGCCAGATCGGTAAAGGAAAAGTGGCACACAATCTTAGCTGGTAGAACCAGCAGCAGCAGCAGCAGCAGCAGCAGCAGCGCGGGGCCGCACTTCAGCAAGGTGTAGTTGTTGTGCCCAGCAGACGCCGGGGGGTAGAAGAGCCGCAGCGGTGCGTCGCCTGCGGTGGCAGTGCCGCTGCCTTCCTCCTCTCCCGCATCTGCTCCCTCGACATCATAGTAAGTCGGCAGGCGCTCGCGTTTGCCAGCAGGCCCCGCCGCACCATCCACCTGTGCGCGCGGCCGCAGCTTAACCAGGTCCCGCACCAGCTGGCTCTTGCGGTGGCTGTCCCGGATCTTGTCCACCTGCTTCATGTAGCTGTTGTGGTCCAGAGTGATGACCTGTGACAAGAACGGACCATGGGCACAAAGCAAATGCCAATGAGGTAGTATGTTAACTTCGTCAAATCTGGGCCAGAGGAGTTCATTAAGAGCAGTCCTGGGGCAATGGCACAGCGCAGCACCGCACACCCCGGCACGACCATGCTGTTCAGGCACAACGACATGCAGCTGCATCTCACCCACAGCCGCAGCATGTCTCGCCAGCCCTTGCTTGACTCGCTATAGTCCGCGGCCACCTCGAAAATAATTCGCCCGCCCTGTGGTGTTGTGTGAGGCAGCAGGCGAGACCAGCAATTAAGGTGTGTGCTCATGGACCGGCACATGTGGCATGTACACGGAGGGAGGCAGGCAGGACAGGATGCAGTGGCGACCCTGTCTGCGCTCACAAGTGACCACACCAGCAGATCTCACCTTGGTCAGCTTGGTGCGCCAGAGCTCCAGGGTGGGAGGCATGCCTGTCGTCCGCCGCTGAGTTTTGCCATCTGCAAGCCACAGGCCGCGCCCGATTTGCTGCACACGCATCAGCACCATGCGCCTGCGTGGGCAGGCAGGAATGCAGCGTGAGCCAAGTCAAGTCGAGCGTACACTTTCAATTGCCGCAGCATTGCGTCAACTCTGCAATGGTTGGCCTCCAGTCAACGAGCAGCACGGCTTTCCACTGCGAAGAGTGCCTCTTCCCATTCCTCACCGGTAAGGAGCATCCATGCCCAGCCACTCGTGCCAGGCATCGCGAGTGATGGTGAACTCCCTGCAGCCACCACAAACAGGCGCAACAGCACGGTATCACATGTGCTGTGCATGAACGCCGGAAGCAACGGCCAGCATGCCAGCAGCAAAGAGCCAGCCAGGGAGCACAGGCTCGCAGCCTGGGGCAGCTGGTTGACTTACCAGGGCAGGTCCACCAGCAGCTGCTGCAGCCCTCCCATGTCAAACGGAAGGTCTGCGGCCTCAGCGGCCGCGACCAGCTCTGCGTCACCACCACCAAGCTCCTCTGCTTCATCATCGCTGAACGCAGCATCTGTGGACAGCCCCAGGCAGGAGGGAATTTGTGAGTGCAGTGTGCATTTGATTGCCTAGTCCTGCACACCAAGCCTGCGCCAAATCGATACGCATTGTGTGCAAAAGGCAGGCTTGAAATTGCAGTGCAGCTGCCATACCTGCATCCTGCAGAGTGCCAGGCACCGCGTCAGGCATCGTCTCTTGTACAGCTGCCTTGACCACACGCTTCAGCGCCCCGCCTTCATCCTGCTGCTGTCCCTCATCGGCTGCCGCTGCCGCATGTCCCCCATCCGCTGCTGCATTTGAGGGCGGTCCCGAGCTCTGCTGTGCAAAGGGCGATGACGCCTCAGGCTTTGCTTCTGAGGCTGCCTCTGCAGCTTCTCCGGCTTCCTGCTGCTGCTCCCGCAGCGCTGCCAGCACACTGGTCAGCTTGTGCGTCATAGCAGCAATGCGCTGGCGCTTGCGGGCCTCTGATTCTCCCTTGGGACCCAGCTGCGTCAGGTCATCAGCAGCTGCTTGCATCTGCGGCAGGCAAAACGGCAGCAAAACGGCAGGAAACATGACAAACGCAATAAAACGTGCGGCACCCTTGTCAGGAGGCAGCCAGCCTGCCTTCCATTGCCTCTTCAAATCAGCCAAATCTCCATCTCGAACCTCAGCAGCACGCTCGCCTGTGCTTCGCAGCGCTTTCCAGCCACCGGTACGCTTCCCACCGCCGCCGTCTTGGCTGCCGGCTGGACAATGCTACTCGTGACGCTGCTGCTGACTGGCTCGCCATTAAGCACTGCCTCTCCCTCAGCCTCAACATCTTGATCGCCGTACTCTTGTTCCAAACGCTGCAGAGCACAGGAGCGGGCATCGAGCGTGATGAGCAGGCAGCAGCCAGACGGCACGCGCTAAGCGCTACCCAGTTGGGCAGCACCAAATGCAGCAGCTGGCCAGGTATTCAGCACAAGGCAGCAAAGCGACAGGGGAAGGCTGCGTGGCCATCAACCCAGCCCACCTGCAGAATATGTTTGGGTTGCTTGCTGCGAGCAAACTGCATGGGGCTCTTGTTCTCCTTGTTCACCAGGGTCAGCAGCCTCGGGTTGCGAGAGACCAGCAGGCGCATGACTGCCTCACGCATGTCTGTCGGCTGCAGTGCAGAAAGAGGCGCGGGGCACAGCAAAATGCATTGGCAACTCCCTTCAGAGGCCCTTCACAGATAGAGTGTGGTGGTGCATGCTGCGGCACTGTCCACAGTGACGCGCACTACGATGATAGCTGGCGATAGCTTTTGTGCCTGTCACAGCGCACTCACAGCAAAAACCGCAGCCCAGTGCAGCAGGGTGTTGCCAGAGCTGTCCCGAGCCTCGATATTTGCGCCCTCTTGGTCCAGCAGCCACCCCAGGAGCTCCAGATCAGCGGTTTTCACGACCTGTATAGGCATGCGAGAGCAATAGCAGCAGGTTGGCCCGTGCAGGGTATACACGTTGGCTAGCCTCCTCAAGCCGTGCCAACAGCCATGCTTTTGTTTTCCCTTCTTCTGCACGCGCCGGCCTTACAGCGTGCTGGCGCATATGCTTCCCTCTGCTCTTGCCTGCCAACTACAGCCCCACAGAGCCGCAGCAGCGACAAGTAACGCACCTTGTGGGCGAGCCGCGAGCCATCCTCTGGGTCTGTTTGATTGATTGGAGCCCCAGTCGTCACCAACTGCTGCACCAACCCGCGCGGCAGCCAAGCCATGGCTCGGTGCAGGCTCAGCGCTGCGGCACTGATGCCCAGCTGTTGCAGCAGCAGGCTCAGCATGGCCTCGTCGCGCTGATCTAGCGCCAGCTGCATGAGCTGCTGCCTCCGTTCCTTATCCAACTGCACGGCAAAGCCGGCAAGAGGCGACACACCTTGACATTGTGGCAGCTGCAAACGCAGATGCTCATGCTGCTGCTGAACAGCGGCTTGCCTACCCTCTCCCTGCACGCCAGTTGCAAGCATGTGCCGGTGTTGTCTGCTGCGCCGATGGGAAAGCTAATTAGCTCACCAGTGTCAGCAGGCGGGTCTGCAGCGTCTTGTCGCCCTGGTCCATCGCAAAGTGCAGCAGGGTGCGCTTGGGCTGGCCCACGGCAAGCACCACCACTTCAGCCTGCTGCCTCCGGGGCACGGAATCCAGCAGCTGCCGCGTCAGCTTCATGTGCCTGCGCAGCCCAGCAGGTGGAAAGAAAGGTCAAGGTACGGGGAAACACCGCCGTTAGCTACCTGCCCTGCTAGTTTTCGCGCTCAAACAGGTGCGTCGCGCCACCAACTGTGAGAATGACCCAGAGGGCATGCCTCACCCGGTTGCCGCCGCCACATGCACCGCCATCTTGGCGCCGCCACTGTCCTCGCACAGCACAGAGGGGTCGGCTCCGGCCGACAGCAACTCGCCAATCAAATCACTGGCAGGCATTTGCTCAACGGCCCTGCACACGTACCGTACAATAATGTGAGGGGGCAGCAGACAGCAGCATGGTCAGATAGGGCTGCTTGCTGTGTGGCTGCCACTCGTGGCAGCCGGCAGCCGGCGGCGGGCAGGCAGGCAGGAGGCATGCCAGAAGACGGGCAGGCACGCAATGCTAGCTTCCTTACTTGAACAGCGCGGTGCTTCCAGAACAGAGAGTGTTGACATGAGCCGCCACCTCTCCTTCGTTCTGCAGCGTGGTACGGACGTGACGCAGCACCTGGACAGAAGCCTCCTCTTTGCCCAGGGAGATGCAACGCCAGAGTAAAGTGGTGCGCTGGGATTTGGATGTCGTGCAGAAATCGATTCCAGCCTCCAACAGCTGCGTGAGGTGAAGGATGGAAATTTGCAGCGACGCGGGCCAGCAAGCACGTGAGAGGCACGTTTTTGCAGGCAGGTGCCCAGGTTACGTATGCTCCCTGCACAAACCGAGCAGGTACTGAGGCAGCTGCCTGCGCGAAAAAGCCATTAGCTCACCTGATGAAGCACGTCCAGCCTGCCATGCTGCACAGCCAGCACAGCTGGGCTGCCCAGCGAGCTGTCGGCCTCACAGATGCCGCCGCTGCGCTGCTCCATGCACAGCCGAACGATTGTTGACAGGAGGTCTGGCGGTGCCTGGTGATGCAGCGCAAGGCATAGAGGAGGCCTGGATGGGAGAAGGGCAACGATGCAATTCGATGCATCGTCAGAGTGAGTTCAAATTCAGAATTGCCGTTGTGAGTGGTGTGGTTGCAAGGTGCTGCTGCGGCGGCTGCCGCTGCTGAAAGCTTGCTCAACACTCAAGCTACCCACCTTGGCATCTGGCTGACACATGCGGGGTTGTGCTGCAGCAGCTGCCGAGCTAGCGCATAGCGTTTCTTGGACAACGCTGAGTCCAGCAGGCGGGCTGCGAAGCCAGGGTCTCCTGCACCTTTGGTTGCCTGTATTCTGCAACAATGAAGTGCAGTGGCAGGCACTTGAGGCCGATATATTTGCTTTTAAGCGTGTGCAGGGCTGCGCGGGCATGGCTGGGCGCACAAACTGTACATACAAACAAGCATGGCTGGGTCAACTCCTGCACTCAGCGGCAGGAGCAACAGAAACAGCACAACCTGCTGCCCGTGCCTACCTGCCCTCCGCATGCAAGACTTGCAGGGCAGCCATGCTGGGTGCGCGCAGCATGACTGACTCCAGAAAGACGGGCAGCCCCCCTGGTGGCAGCACCCTATCATGCACCTCCTGCAGCATGAAGCGTGCCAGCATATGTGAAGAGCTGCTCCAGCCTTGGCAAGCTCGAAGTCACATTATCATTGCAGTGCAAAGCTAGTTGTTAAAATTCTGCACTGATGCCAGCACACAAACACACTTTATACTCAGGAGTCAGCACATCTTTCATGAAGGCCGCCATGGCATTGCAGTTGTCGGCATCCACAGCCTCATGCAGCCTTTGAACAGCGCCATGCAGCTTTTTCGACGACTGCATAAGCTTGGCTTCAAGCTGTGTCCTGCATGGCGGCAAGCCAACCCGAAGCCAAAGTTGGAGAGGTGTATATACATACACACTGTGGCACCGCAGGTGACAACTGCTGGATACCGTAAACTGCATGAGCATGCCGCTGGTTTATATTGTGCAAACTCACATGTGTGCTTGCTCCAAAGAGTCCAAGTACTGGGCATGCTGCAAGAAAACGGTCTTCCACTTTGCGCGCTGTGTGCTGGCCAATCGACGTGCGTGCTGCAGCAGGTGTGTAGGAACAACAGGCATGCCTGCCAGTTGGGCGGGAACGCTTTCAACGGCCCTGCCTGCAGCTTGCACACAGCAGTCAGGGCAACAGCAGTGCTTCGGCAGCACCGCCCAGCCAGGCAGCACCTCAGCTGGGTTGCTCCATTTGCCAGTGGGTAGTGTGGCTACGATAGGATTGGACATCGGGGCCAAGACATGTATCATGCTTGCTGGAAGCCCCAGCTGGAGGGCATACCCCACAGGGAGGGTCCCATCCGGGGTTCTGCGCAAGGGCAGGCATCAGATAACGCACACTCTAGGCGCGGGTTGAGGGAAGCCAGCCAGGTTTACGATCTCAGAGGTGCTGACACGGCAGGTAGCTCAAGGGCACGCCAGCTTGGGCGCCAGGTGCGGAAGTGAGTCGCACCTGGTACATGCCAGGCCAGGGTTGTCTTCGAGTAGCATTGCTATGATAGCAAAGTTGTTACCAACTTCTTCATCGTCCATGCTCTGGTGCCTCTCCAGAAGCGAGAAAATCACGTGCTGCGGGCGCCTGCGCGTCACAGGTGAATGTGACAGACACTTGACCAGAAAATGGCAGCTGCTGCTTGCGGGGCAGGGCAGCACTTGGGACCGCAACTCAAAACCAGGAAGCGGTAGCTGATACTACAGCAATAGCATGCTTTTTTCACCCATAATGGTTAATGTCCTGGATTGCATGCCAGTCGCCATGCTGCTTCGGCGACCAGGCCTGCCTCAGTAATGCAACCACCCTGGCTTGGCAGCCACTAACGGCAGCGCGCATGACGCCGGCTGCCTCATCTCGTGCGAGAGGCGACAGCAACTGCCAAATCATGCGCACATCAGGCAGGTTGCCATATCCAGCAGCATTGCGTAGAACCTGCAACAAGGGCCGGACACACAGAGCGGCAAGCAAAAAAACAGTCAGCCAGCACGCCAAGTGGCGGTGTCCCAGCATGGACGGCAACAGCAACAGCAGCATCAGTGTGGTTGACACTATCTGTGGACAGCAAGAAAGGCAGCCAGAGCCAGAGACCGGCCTTGCATGATCCCTGCATACCTCAAATTGCTTCGAACGCGGCAAAGCTCGGAAAGCTTGCTGCGCGGCAGCTTCCTTCTCTCGCCGCCGTTGCTCCGCCTCAGCCGCCTTCCTCAGCTCCTGCTGCCTGTGCCGCTCGGCCGCGGCTGCTGCTTCCCTGGCCTGTCGCTCGGCCCTTGCTCTGGCGGCAGCTTCTTGTTGGCGCTTGCGTTCAGCGGCTTCAGCAGCCCGTTGCTTCTCGGCTTCCACCTTCAAGCGCCGCTGCTCGTCCTGGCGTGCCTGCTCCTCTGCCCTGCAAGCACGCGCGTGGCATTTTCTTGTCAGCGGCCAACGCACAGGGTGTCTCATAGGCCAAAGCGAGTGCATGAATGCATCATGCATGAGAGAGAAGGGGTTGAGGAAGCCAGCCAGGTGTGCAACCCAGTACGGGCCGAGCCGCTGGCTACCTCATGCATGGTCCAGCATTCGCAGTTGCGACATGCTGCCCGTCATGGCGACCAGAGAGATCATGCAGTGTGCAAGCGCACCTGACAGATTGAAAGTAGGCACTAGCTGCCTGCAGCCGTTCGCGGTCAGACTGCTGAGAGCAGCGGTCGCCCTCACTTGCAAGCAGGGTGGCTGCGCGTTCACCACCCGCTGCTTTGAGGAACAGGGCATAAGGTACCTGCAAGCCAGAGAGGACAGGCACGCACGGCAGCAAGTTGCAGTCAAAATATGCTCCAATGACACCACTAGCTAGTGCAGTGTGAGACCCGGTCAGGCAGCAGTATCCTGCAAAACGCCAGCCCGCACGACACACGTCGCACCAGGCTGACAGCTGCGGCAGGCTGGTTGCAAGCAGGTGTTGCGGGGCCAAGTTGGAGGCGGCATGAGCTCACCTTTGGAGCCAGCAGCTGCACCACTTCCAAAGGTGGTGCGGGCCTAAGGCGCAGCGCACGCAGCAGGGGTGTGTCATCTGAGCACGGCCCCACTCCCAGCCTGCACGTATAGCGCAACAGCTCAGTGTGTCAGATGCCTCGGAGGCAGCCTGAAAGTTGCAGCCCTGTGCCGCGAATGTCTGTGTGCCAGCAGCCAGCAAGTCGGGTGGGCAGCGCTGCTGCTGGCTCCAGCACCCACCTGGAGCTGAGCACGCTGGCATCTGCCGCCACTACCACGTGCAGAACAGGCAGCACGCACTCCCAGCCCACCGCCTGTGCCCGCTTCAACAAGCTGAAGATTAGCGCCTGCACAGGCGCAGCAGAAATTTGGCAAGTTAGGGCGGTCGTGCAGAGTGGGAGCAGGGCACAGGGCGTGAGCGGCGCATCAACGTGACTGCAATTGCAAGCAGCAGCTTGGCGTTCAGCATCTGCACATCAGCCACTCACCTCCTGGCTGTCATCATTCAACAGCCGGGTCCAGCCCGGAACATTGTAAGTGTCATGCAGCATCTGCAGCACAGCGAGGCTTCAGTTACAACCAAAACCCTAAAGACGAATGAGGGAAGAACAGGAAAGCAAAGAAGAGTGGCGCGGCTCGGCCCAGGCAAGCACAATATAGCATCAAACAAATGCAGCGCAGCACAGCGCATCAAGCCGCAGCGCCGCATGCCGGAGACAAGCGGGCACACGCGCCTGGAGAGCTGGTCCGTTGAGGGCTTCAACTGCCGCATGCCAGAAAAACTCAGATAGCTCCTCTTCACTCCACTCATCCAATGCCAGCAGCTCCTCCAGCAATTCGTGATGGCGAGTGTCAATGGCACCCATCACACACTCCACCGACCGAGCGTGCTGGGCCTCCTGCTCCCGCTGCTGCCGCTCCTTCTCCAGCTGCTGCCTCTCCTG
This sequence comes from Chlorella vulgaris, assembly GCA_023343905.1. Taxonomy (NCBI): domain Eukaryota; kingdom Viridiplantae; phylum Chlorophyta; class Trebouxiophyceae; order Chlorellales; family Chlorellaceae; genus Chlorella; species Chlorella vulgaris. The sequence goes on along the minus strand of SIDB01000012.1, from coordinate 2,296,167 downwards.
CTCCTGCTGGAGTTTCTGGTGCACCAGCAACTCGGGCATCTGCTGCTGCTGCTGTGACAGCAGCGGCGGAGCCAGAGATGGCGTCTGGGGATAAAAGAACGGCGGGTGGGTAGGCAGCGGAAGCTGTGACGGAGCTGGGGGGCTAATGAGCGCAAACGGATTTTGCAAGTATTGTTGTTGGGCAGCAGTCGAGGGTGCCTGCACAGCATGGCGTGAAGCAGCCCGCTGGCATTAAGCACGCCAGAAAACCCAGTGGCAGCAATATCTCAGCACGACGAAAGCAGCAGCGCCATACATAATAAGCTGCCTTGGCACCTGCAGCTTCCCTGGTGTGGTATCTGTCTCTGCCCATGAAGTGCTTGAGAGCCAACGTGCGTCCAGCCATCTTGCCTGCCAGGGTTGCTGGCGGGCGGCGCCGGTTGGCTGCCGCGCGCACGCTGTGGCGGCGGTGGTGGCGGTGCTGCTGCTGCTGCCCGACGCAGCTCATGTGCGCCATGTGCAAACCAGCAAGCATTGCCATGCCGACAGCCGCTGGACGTTTCGTAAAAGTGGCAGAGCTCCGTTTTCAGTAGCCCTGGCGTGCCTTTGGGGCGCGACATGCCGGTAGCGGCAGCCCCGGCCCGCCAGGTAAAGGGGCACTCACTGGCGCCCCCCGTTTGCTGCTTGGGACTCCTTACAGGCCTGAGGGGAACGAGCGACATTATTTTAGATGGGGTGCAAATCAACTTATCTCGGCAACACGGCCAGCACAGGCAGCACCGCGAGAAGCGGCGCACCGGCGGGAGCGGCACGCGGCGTGTCGGCGGCTGCCGAACCTCCCATCGGGGTGCCGCCTTACCCTGGTGTAGGGCTCACGGAGCGCCAATGCGCCTTGACTGCGATGCGATCGGCGGCTTTCCGCGCCTGCCTTGTCTGTGCGGCCCTCGTGACGCAAAATGTCGATGTAAGCTACAGCGCAGAGGCGCGATCGCTCCTGATCAAGCCCTCGCCGCGACTCGCTCCAAGAAAGCTTGCGCTGTGCATGATGAGTGGCGGCGGCGGCAGCGGTGAACAGGATGAACTCCGGTCATCCTGGAGTGAACTCCGTACCGGATGAACTCAGCCTTTGATCAGCCCTGCATGATTGATGTTACAAGGCCACACACTGCTGCCCGTCATCGCAGGCCCAGATTCAAGTCTGGCTCGAGCGTGCCCTTCCGCAGCTGCCCAGAATCCGTAATGACCGCGCCGTCCTCTGCAGTCGCCGTGTTGTCCTTCTTTCCCTTGGACAACGCGTTGATGGCATCCACAACTTGGAATCCAGACACGACTTGACCTGCAGGTTACGATGAAGGGGCATCTGTGGACGCATGGCGCGTGCTGGCGCTCACAGCCAGCCACGCCGAGGTGCGCGGCAGCAGAGCGGGCTGCGCAGCGACAGGAACAGCCCTCTTCCTGCTGCTGCGTGCCTCAGTCACGCTTTCTCACACACCGCCATCGCGCCGCCCGCACACCGTTCATGCATGCACACCCCGGGCAGTGCGTCCACCCACCAAAGATGGTGTAGTCTCCATTGAGGTGGGGTGCAGGGCCCATCATGATCGAAAAGTGAGCGGTGTTGGTGTCATGGCCCATGTTGGCCTGCGGAGTGTGCAGGAGGCAAACACTTTGAGGGAAGCATGGAGCGAGGTGAGGAGGGTTGAGGACGAGGTTCGACGAGCACGAAGCGTTGCAGGCAGGGATCGGGGGGCAAAAGGGTACCTGCTTGACGGACGAGCTGCGCTGATTGGGGGCTGAACACATCGCACAATGAGAAGAACCACACAATGGCAGCGTCCAGCAGCAACAAATTGTCAGGAAGCAACAACGCTCACCATGGACAGCAGGCCCTTGTGCTCGTGCTTCAGCTTGAGGCCGCCAGGGTCGTCCTTGAACTGCAGGACAGCGAGCGATACATCGGTACAGCATTGCGGGCAGCAGCACTGCCTCAACGGCAGCGAGACAGCTGGTGCTGGGCACGTCGTTCATGACCCGACACTTCACCTCCTGCCGCCTGCGGCACTGTGTTGCAGCAGCCATGGCCAGCCGGGGGGCCTGCCTTCCCTCCTGCCCGCCAATGCAAGCCGCCCTTGACGGCCACTCAGCATCCCTGCCCCTCACCTGCCCCCCAAACACAGACTCGGTTTCCACACCAGTCTGGTCGATGAACTGGTCGATGATACGGTAAAAGGGCCGCCCCTTGAAGTGCCGCGCCTTGCCGGCACCCTCCCGCCCCGGAGGCTCGGTAGGCACCACCCCCGACTCTCCAGTGCACAGCTGCCTGCGGAGCAGCGCCGGGGGTCAAAGGGTGAGGGGACAGCGCGCTTCAATGGCGCTGGCAGGCACTACGACAATGCAGGCCGCCCAACGTCAGCCGCCTAGCCGAAGGCCGTCAGGTGAGAGCCCGGGCGCGGCCTTGGTCCGGTGGCGCAAAGCTTAGACCAGGCCGAGGGCACAGTGCACCTCTCAAACCGTGCCTCTGAGCCACACTTCTGAGCCACGCTGCTGCCTTGCTCACTTCCTGCCATTGACTCCGCCCCTGCCAATTCGCAATGTACACACAGGCTGCCTCTCCGACTTGGCTGGTCGAGCCCCACCTGAAGTTCTCTGCTGCCCGAGGGCTGACGTCAGTGAAGAGCACCATCTCGATGCGCCCCACCGGCTGCCCCTTGATCTCCACATCCAGAAACACCATCTGCAGCAGGCAGGGAAGGCAAAGCAGGCGACATCAGCGGCAGCGGCCAGCAAGGCCAGCAACGAGGGCCGTCCAGCCCGCCGCCTTGCCTGTGCACCGCGTGGCTACCCTGCCCCTCATTTCCGCACCGCCACAGACCACCGCTTGCTGCGAGAAAGTTGCGGAGAGATCCTCGAAAAGTGCTTGAAGGCGACAGCAGAGACAGGCAAGCAGGCAAGCAAGCAGGCCAAGGACAGCCGCCGCACCGGCAGGCGCTCGTCGTTGCGTAGGCCATCCAGGTAAGCTTGCTCCTTGTTGGCGCTTGCTGCTGCAGCGCTTGCCGCAGCCTGCCTCTCCTCCTCGGTGACAACAGTCCCGGAGGTCCAGCCCAGCTCTGCGAGCAGAAGGCGGGCAGAAGTGCTGGGTAAATGCAGCATGGCAACACCGCAGCTGTAGCTGCACACTGCACACGCCTGAGCTGCGCACACGCACAGCACTCAGGCCAGCAGGCAACGCAGCAACAAGCAGCAGGAGCAGGTTGGGAGACGGGCGGGCACCCGCCACACTGGGCAGCCTGCGCCCTTCTGCCAGGCAAGCAAAGAAAGAAGCAAAGCAGCACAGCTTGCCCGTCCACCTGCGCTGCGTCGTCCCTTGGGCTTATCTGGGTCCAAGTGGTCGCTGTGCTTGAGCCAGCACTCCTTGGGCTGGCGTCCCCCAGGACAGCCCGCCGCGGCTGCGCAGTACACCCAGATGTTGCACTTGGGGGCCTGGGCTTGACAGGCCGCGCAGCACTCCTCTGCGCTGTCCTTGTAGTGCTTGTCGCCCCACTGCACCACGGTCTCTCCATCATACTCTGCATGCTCCTCGGCGTTACATGGCTGCGTCGTGCTGGCCGCCTGTGCTTGTGTGCCGCCTTGCTGCGCGTCCCCTGCTGCTGCTGCTGCTGCTGCTGCTGCGTCTGTCGCTACGTCCTTCACCTCTGCTGCCACTGTGGCCAGGTCGCCTGCTGCTGTGCTCACCACTTCCTCGGTCTGACGATACCTGCACATGCGAGGTAGGCGTTTTAAGCGAGCGGCAGCAGGTGGCGGCGGGGCCGGCGGCAAACGTTGTGATACTAAGTATCAGCTTGCCTGTGCGCCCCCTCTCCGCTCCTGGCATTATCGTGAAGCTGTGTTGGGGCCCGCAGCGAGGTGCGCAGCAGCAAAAACAGGTTGACACCCACAAAGGCCGAGACGGCGATGGTTAGGAAACGTCGTCCTGGCCGAGTGCTGCTGCCGCGGCTGCTGCCCCGCCTGCGGGCAGCAGCAATCTTGGCCATTTACAGCGCTGGGTCGCCAAGAAATCCGCCTCCTCAAATTTGTGTGATCAAAGCCAATGAGCACGAGCAGCGAGTGCCTAATTGTGAGCACGCATGTATCGGTACTGCCCGCCGACGCAGTTGCGCTCCCTGCTGGCCAGTGCATGGCGCATGATGCATACTGTAGTGCATGATGGACATTCAGCGTCCCCACTGAAACCACCAAGCACGCTGTTCAGATGCTGGTGCAGGTGGACGCCACTGACGAATGCCTCGACGACTTGACCCGCCCAGGCGAAGCAGCGACACGCAGCCGCCACGTCACCAGCAGGCAAGCCCCGCATCCTGCAAGCACAATGTGGCGACCTTTCGCACATCATAGCACCGTGTGCCAAAAGTACCGACAGCTTGACCGCATCGCGCCGCCATGGCCGCCGGCCGCCAGTCAGGGTCGCCGTGCTGACGCTGTTTCTGGCTAGCGTCCCTCTGCCACGCTCCTTGTGACAGCCTGTTGCCCTGCCTATGGTGTATGCTGCCTATGCTTGCAAACAGCTGTTTATCAGCTGTGTCCAAATGAATCCACAGGCATGCAATGTGACAGGGCGTCGCCGTCGCACAGCATCAGGCGGCGGTATCATTTCTTTGATGCGGCTGCTTCGTTTCAACTTTATTTAGGCACCAATTTTACCCTATTTGCACTTTCACTCCTCCCGCTGTGTGCAAGCCCTTCACCTCGCGAGTTTTGACGAACGTCGCGCCAGCATTGCGGCCTTGCTCTCCTGCTTGATCGGAGTGCAGTGGTCAGCCTGGGTGCCGCCGCAGGCAAACACGTGAAGCCCCTTGCACGCGCCTGAGGTCTGCGCGGCGGGTGTCCCCAGCCACCCCAGACGACCCAGAGCAGCAGGACTGAGCCGCGATGAAGGTGCGGCGGGCTCCCCAGCCTCCCGCAGCGGCAGCCGCGCCCGGCGGCTGACAACGGCATATTCCCCGCCGTCGCCCATCGTCGTCGCGGCAGCCGTACCAGCTCGCCTTGCCATGGCCAGCGTGTATCCATGCGGGTGAGCACCCATGCTCACTCTGCTTCCTTTCATGCTGCTGCCCTGCAGTTTGGCAAGCGGCTGCTGCGTGAGGCGTCGCGGCGCTGGGCCCATTCTTACATAGACTATAAACAGCTGAAGCATGCCATCAAGCTGGATGTGGGGGCGCTGGGTGAGTTTGCAGTGGACGTGGGCAGCAGAGGCCGGAACACACTTGCGCTGCCAACCCAGCTTTGGAGCCAGGGCCCAGCAAGCAGCCGACCAGCAATGCCAACTGACCAGCAGGCAGTTGACGAAACACACAGCCGGGACAGCACATGTCTCTCCTCACGCCTCGCTGTGCTTGCTCCCATGTGGATGCTTGCAGACGCGAGCGGCCCTCGTTTCGAGGCAGCGCTGCACGTGGAGCTGCAAAAAGTGGCCACCTTTTACGCAGAAAAGGAGGAGGAGCTGGCCGCCGCTGCCAGCCGCCTCTCTCACGCCTCCGGCCCCGCAGAGGTGGCTGCACTGCGGGCAGAGCTGCAGGACCTGCGCAAGTTTGCGGTGCTCAACCAGTATGCCGTGGTGAAGGCGGTGAAGAAGCGCAACCGACACCTGGCGGCGGCCTGTGCCGCCGCAGGCGTCCGTGGCGCCCCGCCGCTGCGCGCAGTCTCAGTGCTCAGCCAGCAATACTTCTTTACCAGCCCCAAGCTGGCGGCGGTGGCCACGCGAGCTGAGATCCTGGCGCAGGCACGTCCCTCCCTCCGTCCTGCTGTGCATGCCCGCGAGCTGCTGCGAGTCATGCCTGCAACCTCTGGCCTGCCGTATTCGTGCCGCTGGGTTGGTCTTGCGATGCTGGTACTTGGCCGCCTCGTGGGCTGCGTTGCTTGCACGCCTCGCCTGCTTGCAGCGGCCACTTCCCAGGCAGCCAGGCAGCCAACTGACCGGGTTCATGCCCCGCCAACCCGCCGCTTGTGGTATTGCAGGAGGTGGCTCCCCAGCCGCCACCCGTGGCAGACGTACTGCAGGAGTACCAGTGCCCTATTTGCCTGGACCTCCTTCGCTCCCCAGTGCTGCTCACCTGCGCACATCGCTACTGCTGGGCTTGCCTGCTGGCCCACAGCGCAGCATCCACGCGACCCTCCGCCCGCCCAGGCTCCAAGCTCAGTGGCAGTGGCGACTCCAAGCAGCAGCAACAGGCAGCGGCGCAGACGCTGCTGCCCGGCAGCTCGACATCGCAGCAGCAGCAGACAGAGCAGCAGTCAGCGGACTCTCAGCAGCAGCAGCAGGAGCCGGAGCAGCCGGACTGGCAGCTGGCTCAGGGGCTGGATGACCAAGACGAGCAGGCTGATGAGTGCGCCACATTTGACTGCGCTGTGTGCCGCAAGGCTCAGGTGCTCAACTTGGACCGGCTGCAAGTCGACCCTCACCTGGACGCCTTCCTGCAAAAGCTAGAGCGGCAGCAGCGCACCGGCGGCGTCGTATCAGGCAGCAGCTCTGCCGCCGCCGCCACGCCGATGGACATTGGCAGGCGCAGCAGCAGCAGCATGCCAATCGCCATTGCGCATTCGGCTGCGCAGGCGGACGACATGCTGGTTGATGCCAAGCCCTCTGCCACCACTGTCAGCCTGGCAGAGGCCAGTGAGCTGGCTGAGGCTGCAGCAGCAGCTGCTTCCAGCCCCTCAGCCGCAGAAGTAGAGGACAACCAGCAGCAGCCAAAGCCAGCGCTGGCGCAGGCTCTGCCGCTGTCCGCCGCCGTCGCAGCGCCGGCCCTAGCACGCAGCCCGCTGCCTGCATCTCCTTTCGTGGGTGGGGAGCGGCCGCTGTTGCCGCCGCAGCTGCCGCAGCATATTGGCCGCCTGGTTGTGTGCCTTGATTTGGACGGGACACTGGTCACCACCTTCACACCCAAGCGGGCTCCAATGCTGCCGGCGGGTTCAGGTGAGGCGCGGCTGCTGTGTGCTCTGACAGCCGCAAGCTGTGCGACCTGTTTATTTTGGGTAAACGGTTTGCCTGCCTGGCTGCCTTATTCTCACTACCGCATATCCACTGCACCCTCTCCTCTCTTCTCTCTTGCTCGCTCCTCCTCTCGCAAAACTGCAGTCTCCTACGTTGCCGGCCGCGGCGGCAAGCTCAACCCCAACGGGGTGTTTGTTGTGGAGCGGCCAGGGCTGGGCGACTTCCTGCACCGCATTGCGTCCTTTGCAGAGGTGAGGCCGGCCTGGTCGGATGGCTGTGCCCACCGTCTCCACTTCTTCGTGCCAGCCAAACTGGCATTCTCTGTGTGCGTGCCCCGCCCGCCTGTCAATTCAGTTCCTGGTGGCTAAGCCCTGCTTGACGACTGCTGTTTCTCGCTGAGCAGTGCATGTTGCAATTGCTGTCCCTCCCGCGTGCCGCCGCTGCAGGTCGTGTTGTTCACCGCAGGCCTGGAGGACTATGCCCGCCCCATCTGCGACGCCATTGAGAGTCGGTACCCCGGCTCCTTCCACCACAGGCTGTATCGCCCCGCAACAGTGGCAGAGGATGTGTACCCCTGCATCAAGGTGCGTGTTTGTGATGTGCTTTCCTCTTGCTGTGTAGGCACACAAGTGAACGGAGTGCGACCGCACACACGCAAGCCGTGTGCTGCTTGCCCTTGCAATCCCCGTCCCTGCGCTGGCTGTTTAGCTCCTCACCCAACGGAGCCTTGAGAACCGCTGGGCTGTGCAGTAATTTGATTGACGGTGCAATGATGTGCTGCTCTCTGCTTCTCCCTGCTGCCCTATCCTGCAGGACATGTCGCGCCTGGGCCGAGACCTGCACCGCTGTGTGCTGGTGGATGACACGCCCCTGGCCTTCTTCCGGCAGCCAGACCACGGCATTCCCGTGCTCCAGGTGTGCACTTGAGTGAGAGTGTGCGCGTGTGGTGCGGCGAGGATCTCCTCGTGTTGTGTGTGCGTGGCCCAACTGTGTGTGCTGCGCTGCCCCTTTCCCAGTTCCCTGTCGTTCCCAAGCTGTTCTCATCCTTTCCTTGTGTCTCTGCAGTTCCGGGGAGATGTGGATGATCGCATGCTGTCTGAGGCGGTGGCGCCCCTGCTGGAGTCGCTGAGCGGCTGTGCAGACGTGGCGGCGCCGCTCTCCCGCCGCTTCACCATGCAAAAGTGGTTTCAGGCGCAGGGGCTGGCCCCTTCCCCGCACTTCGTGCAGCGCAACGCCTCGCTGCCGCCGCTCAAGGTCACGGCGCCCAGCCGGGCGCAGCTGCGGGGCGCGTCGGTGGCGCCTGGCGGCGCCTCGGTGGTGGCGGGCGCCTCGCCCACCCCTCTGGCGGACGCCTGTGCTGCAGAAGTGATGAGGCAGAACCCTTACAAGGGGGCTCTGCTGGTGTGTGACTTTGACAAGACTCTGGTGGACTTTGACACAGGTGGGTTGCTGGTATGGGTGGGTGGATGGCTTGGGTGGGTGCCTGATTTGACTGGGTGGCTGGCTGGCAGGGTGGCTGCTGCTGCTGCTGCTTGTGACCCTCTGTCGGGATTGACGGCGCTGTGGGACATTTGGCACGGACAGTCGGTGCTGCCTGGCTGTCATTGTCAGGAGAGGAAGGAGAAGGCAGCAGACAGGCGGGTGCAGGTGTGCGTGCCATCACGGGTGTGCTCACTCCCTCTGCTCCCCCTTCCAAACCGTTGCCCGGCCCTGCAGGCGAGAGACTGTGTGACGAGCTTGCACCCGAGCTAACATCCCTGCTCAGCACCGTCCAGATGCCCGCCAACTTCGTCCCAGTCACCAACACGTGAGCGCCGTTTGTGCGCCGCGCCTCCCTGCCTGCCTGCTGCCGCTGCCGAGTGCTGCCCCTCTGTCGCTCTCGCTCTTGCGCATTGGAGAGAATGGCTCTGCCTGCACAACTGCCACCGCCAGTTGCAGCCTGCACGTCTCTGCCTCCAATACCTCAGCGCCGCAGGCTGCTTGACGTCCTCGACTTGCCCCTTCTCCTGACTCATCCCCGTGTTCTGTGTCGTTTCCTCGCCCCTGCAGTGTGCTGAGTGAGATGCAGCGCAGGGGGGTGTCACGAGACAGGCTGGTGTGCTGCCTGCGCGAGATGGGCCGGGAGGTTCCCCTGGCTGTGCAGCGCATGCTGCAGGTGAGAATGGCAGCCTGGTATGGGTCCCCTGACACACTGCTCGGCGTCGCTGCTCTGCTGTCCGGGCCTGCCTACCTCTGCTGCCATGCCTGCTCCGCTGCTCCTGGCTGGCCGGCCGTGTTGCTCAACGGCCTCCTGCCAGCGCTCTGGGCAGCCAAGCTCTGGCCACCGCCTGCAATGCCTGACCCACGTGCCTCTCCCTGTCCCTGTCGCTCTCCCTGACCTTTTGCAGTGGGCCACTCGCCGCGGCCTGGAGACAGTCATCCTGTCCGATTGCAACTCTGTGTTCATCGGCCACATCCTGACAGGCGCACGCCTCAACACCCACATCCGCCAGCTCATCACCAACGCCGCCTCCTTCCAGCGCGTGGCCGCCTCGGGAGCAGCTGCCGACGGGCCTGCTGGCGGGGCGTCGTTGCTTGCTTCTGGCAGCGGCAGTGGCAGCGGCAGCGGCAGCGGAAGTGATGGATCAGTAGAGGAGCCGGGCTCGCCAGCTGCGGTGCCCCGCATGCCACGCGTGCCCAGCGGCTTCGGGTCTGGCTGGTTCTTCCGCTCAAGCAGTGCTGCCGCTTCTTCTCCCGCCCCGCCCGCCAGCGGCGGCGGCGGCAAGCCTACGGCAGCGCTCAGCAGCAGCCACCGCCTGGTGATTGAGCCTCGCCACGACTACAAGGCATGTGGCAGCCACGGCTGCGAGCTGTGCCCCGCAAACCTGTGCAAGGGCGCTGAGCTGGCGTCGCTCCGGGCGGCGGCGGCGTACCGCGGCCGTCGGGTTGTGTACTGCGGCGACGGCGCAAACGACCTCTGCCCAGCGCTGCAGTTGGGCCCTCACGACCTGGTGCTGGCCCGTGGCGGTCATGAGCTGGAGCGGCTGATTGCTCAGCGGGCAGCGGCGGCGGCGGCCGACGGCACCACCCGTGCTGTGACCGCAGCGGTACATGTCTGGCACACGCACGACGATCTGTACCGCCTGGTCAGGCAGCACTCTGCGTGATTGCTGTCGAGCGGAGCTTCCTCAGGCATACCTGCCGCTCGCTGCGCATGCTCGCTGGCAGCTTCAGCTGCGGCCAGAGTCTCTGCAAGTGAGCTTCTGAGTGGCTCCCTGTTCGACTGTGCTCCTCACATCCCTCCACTGCCATCCCTCTCCTGCCAAACTAGATTCTCCTCCGTTTTCTGAATGTACTTCTTTAGCGACTGCACGTACTTGATGGATAGCCCACCCTCCTGACGCGTCTGCATCACTCATTTTGTTTGTACTGAGTAGCATACCTCTGAGCCTTATTCTTTTTGTGTTTGAGTACACATTGATCCTTGTACTGATTTTGTTGCAATAGCCGAGAGAACGCGGAGGACAGGTGCAAGCTTCAGGGCGTGCCCTGGTAACAGCAGCGGCCAAATGCAATTGAGGCATGGCCTGACAGGCAGTCGCGACCCAACATCCTGAAACGAGTGGGACAGGAGGGAGCATCCGGCGAGCACAATGACAGCAGCCGGGAGCTGGGGGCGGCAATGCGTGCCCTCCAAACGCTGGCTCGACTTCAAACATCATCCTCTAGATCCTCCAGGCTTGCTGCCGCCTGAGCTACCGCTCTCACAGTGCCAGCGGTGGTGCCATCGTCGCCTGCCTTCTGAATGCGGCGCCGCCCGCCCACCTTGCCTGCCACTTGCTGCTGCATCTGGCTCCGCTGCTGCAGCTGATCACAGGGCTCCACATTCTCAGCACCTGCCTCAGACATGCGCCCCACCTCCCCATCCTGCTCATCTCCCCGCCAGTCCACCAGCGGCTCTGTGGGAGGCGCCACTGCGGCAACTGCGGCAGATGCTGCGCCGCCCTGCTGCCTGTGCCGCTTCAGAGCCGCAAGCGCAGCACGCTTCTGCGCGCTGCTGGGCCCTGCAGGGGCCGCTTCAGCCTTGCGCTTGGTCTGCTGGCTGGCCAGAGGCGCAGCGCCGTCAGCCCCTCTGCGCTTCTTGCTCTGCTGCTGCTTGTGAGCCTGCCTGGGGGCGGCCGCCTGCCGCTTCTGCTGCCTGGCGACTGGCGCAGGTGCAGCTCCTGGGTCGCTCTCTTGAGCACTCTCAAACCCGGCATCACTGCCGCCGGCGCTGCCACCATCGCTCTCGCTGCCGCTGGCATTGCTGGTAGCGGCGGCGGCTGGCCCGCGCTGCGGTGCTTTTGCAACAGGCGCCTCAGCATCTGTCTCAGCTGCTGCAGCATCAGCCTCAGCGTCGCTGTCAAGCAAGCTCACAAAGCTGCCGCCAGCACTGGAGGCAGGACTGGAGGCTGCCTCTGCTGCTGCCTCCTGCTGTGCCGCAATAGCATCCCCAAGGAGATCCTCCTCTTCCCCCTCTGAATCCTGGCCAGCGCCAGCCAGCTCGGGGCTTGCTAGCCTGCAGACGGGCAGGCGGCAGGTGGGTGGGCAGGCAGGCAGGTGAGCAGGCAGGCAGGCAGGTGAGGAGGCAGGCAGGAAGACAGGGAAGGACAGCATGTCAAAGCGCACACGCAGCAAGGTGTTGACGCAGGCCGCCAAGGAACGGCACGCCTGCTGCCAAACTGCAAGCTAGCTTATAGCGCCTCTGCACTTGGCTGAGCGTACTGAGATGCAAGGCAAATCTCCACGCAAAGCTAGCGTTGCACAACCGCCCACCTGCGTGGCCGCTGCTTGCGCAAGCCCCTGCTCTTTTGAAGCTTCTCCAGCGCTGCCGTGCGCCTAACAGCCTTGCCCTTGACCCCGCCAGCTGCGGCGGCAGCCAAAGCAGCAGTGCCGCCGTCGTCGCTGCTGCCACCGGCATCTGCAGGAAGCGGGAAGGAGTGAGCAGGCCAAGAGGGTTTGTTCACCGAGCAGTGCTCCAAACAGAATAGAAATACGCCAGCAACCAGCCAGCTACGCACGGCGCCGAGGTACACACCCGGATGCAGCAGCAGCAGGACAGCAGCTGCCGCAACTGCGCAGCAGGCGCAGCAGGCCGCTACCACAGACAACTCACCGGACTCCCCGCCACTGCCACCGGCAGCAGCTTCTTCCAGTTCCGATTTTGCAGAGTCAAAGCCTGAGTCTCCACCGCTATCTGAGCCTGAGCCAGAACCCAATGCAGAGCCTGAGCCAGAGCCAGAGCCACCATGCTTGCCACCTCCCTCCTGCCCTTGGTCGCTGCTGTCGGCAAGGGCGTCAAAGGCGGCATCACTGGCAGGAGGTGCAAGGAGGGGCACAAGAAGTACAGGCAGCAGTGCCGTCAGAAGCAGTACAGGCAGCAGAGCTAGCGCAATACCACAAAGGTGCAAGGCAGAGCAAGTATCATGCGTGCTGTCACCCTGTGCGACAAGCACCATGCAACCGCAGAATGCCCAGGCGCAGCAAACTGCTCCCCAGCCAGCAGCAGCTCCAAGCCGGACCCAGCAAGCAGCCCACCGCCCGATCAACCGCTCCCCTCCATCGTCCAAGTGTGCTCACCGCTGCCGCTGCCTGAAGGTCTTGCTCAGGCGCGGCACCACGCCCATGGTTTGCAGGTGCCGCTTGACCTGCACACAGGCAGGGCCTTGGCACAAGAACTCATGACTTCGAGTCCAAAATGGAATGAAGCATGCTTCATTATCGATAAGACGAAGATTTTGTCATTTTTCGGCACAGGGCTTGGCACAGCGAGAGCTGCACACAGCAGCAGGCCAGTTCAAGGAGGTGTTGTCCCCACCCCCGTTTTGACAGTCAACAAGATAACAAGCAGCGGCGGCAGGGGGTGGTGAGCTCACCTTGCGTGCCGTCCAGCTGCCGCCCAGCTCTTCGGCAATGCGCTCAAAGCAGTCCTTGCGGGCCATGCCTTCGTCATACATCTCCCTCATGCGCCGCTCCTGCGGGCACAGGGGCAAGATGCAGGACCGCGGGGGGGGGCAAGGCACAGGTAGTGGCGGTTAACCTCTGATTTCATGTCTGTCTGCCGCCTGGGCGAGTGGAGGATACAGCCCCGCTGCCTCCACTCGCGATACCGCTGCCTCACGACAAGTGGAGTTCCAGGCACCGGCGGTGAAACACAAACACAGGCACAGCCGAGACAGAGGCGCGCAAACAGACAGAGGACAGATAGAGGACACGCACGTACCTGCTCGGGTGGCACAGCAGAGCCGCGAGGCAGCTTGCCCGTCACCACCCCGACCTTGCGCAGGTGTCGCTTGACCTGCGTGATGGCAGCAGCAGCAGGGGCGGTGTCAGCAGCAGCCTCAGCAGCGTCAGCAGTGTCAGCAGCAGCAGCAGCAGCAGCAGTGACAGCAAAGTCACAATGCACAGCATGCTGGCAGGCTTGCATTGCAGGAGAGAGAAGAAACTGGAAGCCTGCGGCGCTAGGGCGCACAAAATGTAGAAGATTGAAGCGAAAGCTCAACAGCGGCAGCACACAGCAGCAGCGGCAGCCTACACATCAGCAGCCAGCACAGTAGCAGCGGCAGCCTGCACAGCAGCAGCCAGGGCAGAGCAGGCCTGCTTGCCTGGTTGGCAGTGAATCCGGCATCCAGCTCTTCTGCGATCTGCTGGAAGCAGTCCAGTTTGCCGCGTACTTCTTCGTACTTTTCTCGCATGCGCTCCTCCTGCACACACAGCAGTGGTTGACAGGTTAGTTGAGAGCAGGGAAGGGCGGGAGGAGAAGCACGGGGCTGGAGGGGAGAGGACCAAGCGGGAGCCAGCCGTCAGACAGCTTTGATGGTGGGCAGATGCATGGGATCGCAAAGGCCACAGACCAGCAAAGGAAGCAGAGCCGGCAGCTGACCAGCTGCAGGTGAAAAGCTGTTGTCAGCTACTCCCAAGCACAGGCTTGTTTTCACTCAGCACGCCGCTGCAGCGGCGCCCAACCCCGAGCATCACCTGGCCCTCCGTGAATTTGCCTCGGGCCAAGCCCATGGCCTTGAGCTGCTTCGACACCTGGCTCTTCTTCCACTGCCCACCAAACTCAAACACAAGCGCATCCAGGCAATCCTTATGCCCATTCCGCCGCTCAAACTCAGACAGCAGCGTGGCGGCCTGCACGCACAGACGCGCACCCACACAAGCACTGGGTAGGCAGGTTCTACGAAAGATGCAGCTGGCGGGCAGGCAGGCAGGCAGGCGGGCGGGCAGGCAGCCCAGAGGCAGCCCAGGAGGCAGCCTGGCGCGTTCGTCTCACCAAAAATCACAGCAAGAGCCTGCCCACCCCCCGGCTGCCCCGCCGTCGCGTAACCTTCAGATGCACCTACAGCCTCCCACACACCTGCTCCTCACTGAACTCCTGCCGCTGCTTGCGGTAGGTGGCGAAGAAGGCGGGGCCCCGCTCCTCACCCCCAGACCCCTCGTCATCACCCAGAGCTGAGCCCCTGCCCCTGCGGCCCCCCCTGCGCTTGTGGTCCTGGGGATCAACCAGGCCCTGCAGGTGGTGGGGTGGTGTGATTCAGGGGTGTGAAATGTGCGTGCGAGAGGGGTGTGCGTGGATTGATGGCGGTGGTGTGTGTGCGAGGGTATGAAGGGCATGAACGGACATCAGCATTTGTGTACAGGCAGTGTTAGAGGCCGGGAGAAGGGAGAAGATGCAGATCAAGGCGGAGACGGAGAGGCAGACTAATTGAATTTGCCGGCACCAGCTCAGACAAAAGATCGGCCGTGCACCGAACCCCTCACCCTCCAGTTGTATTCGTTGCGCACATCCTCGGCCACATTGGCTCCCTTCCAGAACAGCAGCTCCAGGAACATGCCGGCAGCGGCATTCTCACGCGCCTGCAGGGCAATGCAGGGAGTCACACACACAGTCAGGGGAGGGATTGAGGAGCGGGCCAAGTGCCAAGCAGGAGGGTGCATGCTACCCTGTACGCCACTAGTGAAAGGCATCACCAGTGCAGAGGCAGGCAAGGCAAGGCACCGCCACTGCCACCACCACCGCATGCACCCACTTTGAGCTCAGCCTGTGCCAGCCGCCGCTCCTGCCTCGCAGCCTGCTCCGTACTGTCCGCTTCTCTTTCGTCGCCGCTAGCAGCTGCTGCGGCTGCCGCGTCAGCAGTCGCGAAACGCCCGTCCAAGTTTGCGTCCACCAGCCCTGCCTTCTGGCGTAGCTCCGACAGGTCTGGAACCATCCTGCTTTGCGGAGGTGGGAGTGGGTTGGGATTTTGAGTGGAGTTGCTGCAACTGGGGCAGGATGTTTGGTGTACGGGCAGGAGGGGAAGCAATGCATGCCATGGAGAGGCAGGATGAAGAGCAGGTAGGGCAGGCAGGGCAGGCGACACACGGCAAAGGCAGCGGCACGTCACGTGCCACGTGGCACAGCTGTGAAGGCACGCATCGCTTGCAAGTGGGCGCGTCTGAATGGCTGGCACGGCACCTGGCACCCAGCCCGCACCTGGCAAACAAGCCGCGCACGGTGTCCTTGGCAAAGGCCAGCAGCTCGGCAAAGTCTGGGTTCAGCTTGATGGAGAGGTCGCTCAGCATGGACTCAAACAGACGCAGCACAGACAGCTGCACGGCGCAGGAGAAGCAGGAGGTGCAGCGAGCCAGGGACGGACCATGGACGTGTCAGCAGGGAGCGGCACGGCACGATTTGCGCGAGGGAGGCGAGGAGGCACCAGGCACACCCGAGTGCAAAGAACAAACACCCTTGGCTGCCTGAGCGCTTCAACGGCCCCATCGCTTGGCCTCACACAGTTGCCAGCCACAACCGAGACGCCAAGCAGCCACACCAACGTTGCAAACAAACGGGGATCCAATCCGTGGCCAACTGACAGCGCCACAGCCACACACACACACACAGCAAAGCCACATAGACACACGCACCCACCTGATACAGCATCGGCTCCAGGTTGAGCTGCTGTGGCTCCGCAATGCGGCGGAAGAAGGAGAGGATGGCATGGTTTGTGAAGGCGGCGTTGCTGCGGTAGCCTTGCAGCAGCCAGGAGTAGAAATGAACGATGACGGGCTGCGCACACTCCTGGCGCACGCGGCGGGCAGCCTCAAAGGACACCTCCATGGTGACCTGGCGCCGCGGCTCATCATATGCATCCTACAAGCAGGTGAGGAGGAAAACAGAAGGCGGAAGTAGCACAAGGAAGTCAACACGTGGTATGGTTGGAGAGAAACGAGTAGCAAGCTTGCACAGAGGACGGAATGGATGCAAACCCTGCTGTCAACTGGCATGCGTCCTCAAACATTGCTTCCGCCGACCCGCACGGCAGCCAGCTGAAAAGAAAGAATCAGAGCAGGCAGGAAAGCAGCCCACAGCCCACAGCTGCTCCTTCAGCTCCTCCCTCACAGACCTCCTTAACAAACTCACATCGTCAAGCGGGTCACCTCCGCGCCCCACTCGCTCAGCAGCAGCATCATCCCCACTCTGGTTTGCATCATCACCGCCAGGGCTGCCCTGCTGCTCGCTCCCGGCCTCCTTTGCTGCTGACGCCGGCTCCTGCTGCTGCTGCTGCTGCTGCTGCTGCTGCTGCTGCTGCTGCGCCTCGCCTGCCGCCTCTGCTGCATCGCCCTCCGCTCCATCTTCAGGCTGCTCGGCGGCAGGCGTGGTGGGCTTGCGCCGCCTGCCGCCGCCGCCGCCCTTTCGAGCGGCTGCCTTGACCCTGAAACCGCCAGACTCTGCACAGAGCAGGTGTTGTGTGTGTGAGTGAGCGGAGCACCCGCACCACACACACACACACAGTTGAATGCAGGAGGAGGGCCCAAGCAGGCATTGCTGCTGCTGCGTTTTGCCCACAGAGCCTGCATGCAGATCCTGCGGTCGCTGCAATTGTTCATTGCAGTGGCGTGCCATGCATTGCAATGAGATGGAAGTGCAGAGGGTGACATGCAGCATCGCCTACGCAAGGCGGGCATCCATTTCATTTGAACACCCCACCCCTCAATCCATCCAGCTAGGGTACTGTCTAGCAGATGTCTGGCAGAGCAGCTTTCACCCACCCCAACCCACCGGCAGCGGTGAGCCGATCCAGCATGCCCAGCACCACATGCAGCGTCTCCACCAGGTCAACGCCATGGGAGCGGGGCTGGAAGCGGAAGTTGTAGCCCTTGATGAGGCGGGACAGCACCTGCGGTACGATGACAACAAGCACGTGCGGCACGGCAGTACATCGAAGATGGATTGCTCAAATCTGTGCATATCCCAACGTCGATGCAACAACCGAGTCCAGGATATATCGGTGCTTCAACCACCGAGTGAGATGTGCGGCGCTGCTCCGGCTCCTGCTCCGCTGATAATCAGCTGTCGACGCCGACAGGTGCGCGCGGTTCGATGCCTCAGACCAACACCCCCAGTGCACCCCTCCTCAGCTGCCAGCCTGCCTGCACAGCCCGCACACCCATACCGACACCCACTCTTCGTCGGCAGCAGACCACCTCTTTGGAGCAGCTTTGCACGCGTACTCACACCCACACCCATGCCCTCACCGGCAGCAGGCCAGACTCCTTAAGGTCATCATGCAGCAGGCGGCGCTGCAAGCGGTCTGCTGCCCGCCTGTCGGCAGCGTTGCCTGCCACCCTGGCAAGGTCCAGGGCCAGCAGCATCTCTTTCAGCAACGGCACTGACGCGTGCTGCAAGCAGACAGGAGGGCAATTGACATGGCGGGGGGAGGTGAGGCATGATGAGCAGCGGCCAGTTGGCAAGGTATAGGTCACAGTCCCAGGCTGACAACAGGCATGCAGGCATGCAGGCATGCAGGCTTGCAGGCATGCATGCATGCAGGCAGGCAGCAGTAGCTACCCTAGCCCAGCAGGCCCAAAGCTTCACCTGCAGCTCCCAGTTCTTGTCGCTGTGGTCCTTTTGCCGTCCCCCACCCTCCATATTGCTGCAACCAGGCAGCCACAACAGCCGTGAGGCAAAGCACAGCAGGCCGTGGGCAAAGAACGGTGGCCACCGTCAGCCTTGAGCAGGGTGCCTGCTCGCCTCCCCATGCCGCCGCCCATCGGTACTGCTGCTACAACCACATGGCCTACGTGCATACCGCCATTGAAACGCTTCGCTGAAAGCGCATGCACATGCAGCTTAGAATGCAGCCTGTCCTTGCTAACCTGAGCAGGATCCAGAGCATGGTCAGCCAATGGAAGCAATCCCAGCCCATTGTGGCGCTAATAGCGGCAAAAGGAGACGCTTCCTCCTCCTCCACCTTCTCCGCCTCCGCCTGCTCTTCCTTGCCATCCTCGCCATTCTTATCTCCGGAAGCTTCAGCAGCTGGTTCAGCAGCTTCCGCAGCAGCGGGGCTGGCAGCTGCATCGCTGGCACCAGCTGGCGACGCGCCGCCGCTCCCTGCCGCCCCTGCTGCTGCCTCACCAGCAGCAGCTGCTTGCTTGCCCTCCTTTGCCTGCTGCAGCTTGGCCTGCAGCTTGCGCTCCTGCAAGGCGCACCAGAACATCCGGCAGAGGCAGCAAAGTCAAACCCTGTTTCTGGTGGCACTGCGGGCGGCCTCTCCCGTCGCTTTTGTCAAACAATTGGTGCTGTCAGATTAGATACCGCAGCAGCTCAACAGCACTGCGCCTGCCCCTGAGCAGCATTAGACCCTCAGCAGGTCGACCGCCTCATTCATGTGCGGCTAGCGAACCTCTTTGAGCCGCACGTAGCGGGTGCAGTAAGTGGACAGCCGCACAAAGTTCAGGAAGTCGGCATCAGACAGGCGGGAGATGTTGAGGCCCGGCTCCAGCTCCTTGAAGACCTGAGGAGCAGAGAGGGGGCAGAAAATTGCAACAAACACATTACAGCGGGCCCACACATTGGGAAAACAAACGGCAGCAGTCCAGGTTGCTGCGGATGCCAGAAGGATTGCAGCTGTACACTTCAGATGCGCACTGTGTGCACACGGCGCCAGTTCTTCAGGGTGGCATGGCCAGTTGGAAGCCCAAGGCAGAGGGACAGAGAACAAGCTTTCTGTATGGCAGCCACATGCTGCAAGGCGCTCTAGCACTCCAGCAGGGTTGATTGGCAGGAGCTGGCGCTAGGGCTAACCTGAGTCATGAGTAGGTCATAGGCGCCGTCCAGGAATTGCTGAAGGAAGCCGTCCAGCCTGACCAGCAGCTCTGCGCCCAGCTTGGATGAAGCAGCCCCAGCGCCCGCTGCCTTGCCCCCAGCCCCAGCCGCCTGCCCGTCCTTGCGCTGCGCTGGCGCCTTCTTTGCGTCCACCACAGCAGGCAGCTGAGGCAGCTCCGAGCGGTGAGGGTTGTGCCGCAGCACGATGTTGCTGCTGTGCTCGGTGTGTCGCCGTACATACACCGCCCCTGCAAGATGAGGCAAGGTGAGAAGGCGAGCAGGCCAGCAGGTGTGGGTATGCAGCGGCCGACCGTAGCACGGCAAGCGCTCCAGCTCGCGAGAAAGACAGCCGTGCACAGCAATTAACGGTTGCACAACAGGAGCAGCAGCAACAAACATGCACTGAAGCAGCGTCGACATGAGAAATGGAACGACCAGAATGCAACAGCCACAGAAACGGCAGCGCGCGAACCTGAGTGGGCATGCCGCGAGGGTGCTGCCTGTGCCACGTGCCGGGGCATCAAGGCTTTGGGTACAAACGGCCGCTGGAGAGGCAGCGCCGGCAGCCGCGTCAAATGTGCAAGGCCGGCCGCTGGTTGCCTGCTGCTGCTGCTGTATGGAGGCAGAGCATCGCCTCCGCCGCGCTGCTGCTGTAGCTGCTGCTGCTGGCGGCGCTTCTTCTCTGCTGCCGCACGAGCTGCCGCCCTGTCCTCCTCGCGTTGCCGCCGCTGCTCGGCCTCCAGCAGCTGAGGCGCATCCAGCAGCTGCTGAGGGTCTACTGAACAGAAGGTGTGCATGAAGATCTCGACCAGCACAGGGGCCTCGCTTCGAAAAGGGCGCTGCAGGAGTCAAGACACAGGGAGTGGAGGATAGAGGAGCGGGTGATAGCAGGGTCAAGGTGCCCAGTTGCTTACAGCAATTTAGGTGTTGCTGCTCTGCAAGAGGGCATGGCATGACGAGCAGCAGACCAGATGAGCATCAGACCAACTGCCCCATATCACACCAGCTGGCACGGACATTGACCCAGGCAGCCAAGCAAGCCGCATGCCGCAACACACCACACTGTCAACACACGCACCTGCTGCGAGTGCTGCGCCAGCAGCAGCAACAAGTCCATCACATTGTCTGCAAACAGGCGCTCCAGCAACCCACTCTGGATGCGGCGGCTGGCAGCCTTGTTGGCAGCCTGGCCGGCACCGCCGCCCGCTGCCGCAGAGCCGGGCGCCTCAGGCATTGCAGCAAGGTTCCTGCGGCAGCAGGGGTGGACACATTGATCATATGTGTGCCGCAAGCACTGGAGAGCTGCAGTTGCGAACCAACAGCACATCTGTCAGCCTCAGCGCCGCAGGCGCTGAGCTGAGCTGTGCTGCGCTCCCGTGTGCTGAGCGGCCCCAGCTGTCTCTGTGCTGCACATTTCCATGAGGTTGTGACTGTGTGACCACCTTATGCCTGCCAAGTGCCTCTGCATTGGCAGCGCTGCCTGAAAAGGAGCAGCAGCAGCAGCGTGCTGGAGAGGGCCCCGAGCAGCACTGCCTGAGCAGCAGCAGCAGCCTTTCCTACTTGAAAAACGTGATGGCCAGCTGCACCAGCGCCGCATCCCGCTCATCCATCTTTGGGTGGCGTGACAGCGGCTCGGCCAGCATACCCACAACGGCAGCCAGGGCATCCTGAGCCAGGAACGCCTCTCGCACCGCCTGCGGGGGAACGGGCGCACAATAAAAGCAGCAAAGAGTTTCCGACAAGGACAGTGTGCCATATCAACATACAGTGTGCCCATCAAGATCGGAGTGGCCAGCGGGGCCAACAGCAGCAGGCTGTGAAATGGCAGGCCAAGCCAAGAAGGGTGCACAGAATGCTGTCACCCCGCCCTGCCTGCATGTGCTCCTCCTGCTTGGCCCGGTTGGAGGTGACCAGCAGGTTGCTGCTGGGCATTGTGAGGAACGTGGCGACCTTGACTGCACGCACGGTGTGTGACAGCGGGAAGAGCCGGTCGTGCAAGGCATGAAAGGGCTGGCTTTGTACAGCTGCAGCGCATTCTTGCACGCTTCTGCACATCTCTCTCTCGGCGCAGCGCATTTGCGACAGACCCGGCAGACACGTGACGCATGGCAAGCAACAATCTTTGTTGAGGGATCAGCGTCACAGCATGCTGCTCACGGGCGTTGTAGACGACATCATAGTCATCAGGGTATGTGATAATGAGAGGCACGAGGTCTGAGCGTGCAAAGTTGTACTTGGAGACAGCGAAGAAAGAGGGACGCTCTTCAGGGTCGTCATAGCGGAAGAAACGCTGCAGGTCGTGCAAGCACCCTGCGATGGCGCGCCAGAACAGCAAGGCAGCGGTTGAGGCAGGGCCGTGTGGCTGTGCCTGGCGGCGGCTGTCAGCAGCAGCGGAAGGCACGGCAAGCCTTTGCAAGCTTGGCGCTGATTGTTTGACATCAGTAAGCTGTCATACCTATGCAGTCGTCGCTCTTGACGTATACCGAGTGCCCTTGCGAATCGGTCTGCCAGCTGCCCAGACCGCCCGAGGCGATGGATGCCAGAAGCTCCAAATCAAGGTCAGCCATGACTGTTGCGATGAAGTTGAGCCTCGCTTGTGCTGCTCAAAGTGAGTTCGCCATTTCGGCACCCCAGTGAGCTGTTAAGAGATCTGGGAATCGTTCAAACGATGTGGAGCCGGCAGGGAGCGTGAAAGGGCGCCCAGCTCGCCAGATTTTGATTACGAGCGGGACATCGCTGTACTGCCATCGCAGAATAGCCCGTGATCGCCATCCCGCACCACGGCACTTTGAGGATCGAGCCACCGGCTTCGCTGCAAGCCATCAATAGCAGCGATTCATAGCACTTTCGACTGTCAACGACCCCCTCGATGGCGGACGCCAGCTTGCAGAGCATGCTGCAGACCAAAGCCGCACTTGACTTGGGCCTCATTTCGCAGGCCGATTTCGATTCGGTGAAAAACAGTTTCCTGAAGGCGCAACAAATCAAAGCAGCCGTGGATGTGGGCCTCATCAAGCCCGAGGACTACGACAGCACCAAGCAGAGTTTCCTGAGCTCGCTACTGGGAGTAGCGCCCGCGGCGGCGCCACCCGCCACGCAGCAGTCGGCAGCACCGGCACCGGCATCCGATGCAGCCCCCGCGCCTCCCGCGCCACGACCTGCGCCTGTGGCTTGGCAGCTGCCACCTCCCTCCCCGCCTGCGCCTGCGGCACCTGTGGCGGCGGCGGCCATCTCTGCAGCCTCCATGCGGCGGTCGCCCTCCAACCCAAATGTGCCAACCAACATTCCAAAGATGGGAGGCATCAGAAAGATGGGCCAAGGGGTGCGTGTGCCTCAATCTCTGTTAACAAACTCTTGTGCAAACTGAAGTGCTCTTCCAGCCGCAGCTCTGTGGCTTGGCCCACTTGCCTTCCCGCTGCTGCACTGCGGCTGCAGTTGTAGTCCCTTGGTTTCTTTGCCTGCATCACCTGCTGTACTCTTAGCACGTGGGTGTGCGTACCCGAGCTTGTGCTGCCGCTGTGCAGACCTCAATGAGCGGCATCGCAGTGACGGAAGATGCCGTGAACCTGTTTTACATGATGCGGCTCAAATCCACGGTGAGAAAGGGAAGATGGGCACATGCCCCGATGGCCTCAAACAGTCGTGTTCCTGGCAATGCAGCAGTCATTGGCAGGGGGGCCTCCTGCGTGCATGATTGCTGCGTGCATAAATGCTGTGTGTGTGTCTTCTGCGCGAAGCAGCGAGGCCTCCCAAGCCATCCGCTCGCCAATCGCCTCACCCCTTGCTCTGCTCCCGGCCCTGTACCGCATCTGCCGTGCTGCAGTACAAGTGGGCGCTGTGGCAGGTGGACGACAGCGGCACGTCTGTGACCATCGCTGCGGTGGGGGAGAAGGATTCAACGTATGAAGACTTCCTGGCTGCCTTCCCAGACACAGACTGTAGATACGGAGGTACGTTGATTGGGTGAACCGCAAGCAGGAGTGAAAAGTGTTTGTGAGTTGACGGTGCTGTGCTGTGTTTGCTGCCAGGAGGGGGGGTTATGCAGGCACAGCTTGTGATGGGCTCATTGCTAGAATGCTGTAGAGGGTTGCAGCAGTGCAGGGCAGGCAGCAGCTGCATACGCGTGTGTGAACTGGGCTCTGTGCTTCAAAGTGTACTGCAGTGTACGACTTTGATTACACAACTGAGGACGGCCAGAAGCTGCACAAGATGGTGTTCTTCAACTGGTGAGTGAGTGAGTGAGTGAGTGAGTGAGTGGGTGAGTGAGTGGGTGAGTGCTGAGGCTGCTGCCTGCACATGCGCATGGCCAGCTTGAGGTGTGCACCCGAGGTCCGCGGCCGCTGTGTGTGACAGGCATGCACGTGTCATTTGTGACTCGTCGGCAGGCGGGTGCGTCAGCAGCTTGGACATTAGGGAACTGCCTGCCGCCTGCCGCATCCATCTACTGGCCTGCCGGCTTGGGACGACCACTTGCCTGCCTGCCTGCGCTGCCTGCCCTAAGACTGTGTCGCTTCCAAACCCTGCTTCCTTCTCTCGGTCTTTCCCACTTTTGCAGGGCCCCAGACAGCGCCCGCGTGAAGGCCAAGATGATGTACGCCTCCACCAAGGACTACTTCAAGTCTCACCTGGACGGCCTTTCGCTTGAGTTCCAGGCCTCAGACCTGGACGAAATCAGCGAGGAGGTGAGGAGCGAACGGGTGGCAGGGGAGGACTGGCAGGGAGGAGTGAGCAGAGGGCAAGGAGGGTAGCAGGCAGGCGGTGTGCAAGAGGCGGGCGAGCAGGGCGGAGGTGGGGTGCTGAAGGGTGTAGATGGAGGCCATGGCAGGGAGGAGCCGGGGGCGTGGCGGTTGTTGGGCGGGGAGAATATGAGACTGTCGGCTGTGAGTGGATGCCTTTGCAGCCGGCTGACTGCCTGTCAACTGGGCGCAGCCAACACTTTGCTGGCAAGGCCAGTGCTGCTCCTGACCTCCGCGCTGCCTGCTCTGGATGCTGCAGGAGGTTGGCGCTGCTGTCAAGGCGTTGAAGCGCGGCTGAACAGTTGCTGCGTCACCTGACGCCTCATGACAGCTGACGCAGCTGCTGCACCAGCTTTTGCGGCGTGCAGGGGTTTTGGGGCCTGTTATGTCATTTGATTTATACTGGCTTCTTGCTGCGTGACCGCTCATGCAATGCTGTTGTCATCTGGCGCTGGCTGCCACCTGAAGCAAGCCGCTGCCCTTTGAGCTCTGGTGCCTTGCGTTGGACGTGCAGCTGTTACAAGGCGCATAGCTCTACAGGGATGTTGATACATGCGAGAACATATGAAACTCCATCCCAAACTGAGGAGGCAAGTGTCT
This sequence comes from Chlorella vulgaris, assembly GCA_023343905.1. Classification (NCBI taxonomy): domain Eukaryota; kingdom Viridiplantae; phylum Chlorophyta; class Trebouxiophyceae; order Chlorellales; family Chlorellaceae; genus Chlorella; species Chlorella vulgaris. Next base: position 2,271,761 of record SIDB01000012.1, on the reverse strand, counting down.
GAGTCACTGAACGTGTGGGCACGCCGTCGCCCCCCGGTCGTCAGTAACTGGAAACAGACTGGTGTAACCTGCCTGGAGCGTGAAGATGAGTATGGCAGCCAGCGCATAGCCCAGTGCCAGCACTGTGAACACCGCATTGTCGGCCTGCAGGTGGAAGGCGTGGGGCGGTTGGCAGATAGCTGCTGGTACGCAGCGGTGTGGGCATGGGTATCTGACTTTGGACGCAACAAAGGAGAAGGAGTTTGTCCACAGCAACAGAGGGCACAGGGGGTAAAGCAAGCCGCTTGCTGGAAGGCACGCAGCACGGTGTGGTATGCACGCATGACCTCACCAGGTTGGCCATGCGCTTGCGCTGTATTCGACCCTGCCGCTTCGTTCGACAGGGGCACCTGCCCAGCCGGCAGTCGCACGAGTGTGAGGTGCAGGGGCAGTTCCCCTCCTTGCAGGGACAGGGCCCGTCCTTGCAGGGGCAGGCGCCAGACTCGCAGATGCAGACCTCGCCCAGGCTGGAGCTCCAGCGCAGGTACCGGTGGTGCAAGCGAGCGGGGGAGAACAAACGCTGTATCGGCTGGCGCTCCCTGCCGTTGCGGCTGCCACACTCGCCGCCATCAACCTGCCAAGCACAGGGCGTGGAAGGCGGCAAGAGCAGATATTAGCGGCAGGGCAGGCCCAGGCTGCCTCTACCTTGCGTGAATGTGCCCTTAGGATGCACCACACTGCCGGACCGAATCGGCGAACACTTGAGGCGAATTGACACTTGCAAACATGCCTAGCCAGCAAAGAACAGAAGACAAGCTTGCCTTCAAGTGCTCCGACTGCTTTGGAGATGCCTCTGAGCCAAGGACGCTGGAAGCGGCGCTCCCTGCAGATGAAGCCTTGTCCAGCTGGCCTTGCAGCGGCGCCGGGTCCGGCCGCCGCATCAGCGCCCGCCCCTGGCAAATATCGAAAGGGCAACGAAGGCCGATCAGGCGCAGCGCCCTTCAAGAAAGCCAGCGCTTTGCAGTTTGAAGTTGAACGAGCAGGGCGCTGCAAGGCTGCTGGCATGCGGCTGGCAGGTTGTAGAGTGCGCTGGCTGTGCCGAGCGGTTAAGGCAGGAAGAGGTCCTTACCTGCCGGTGGATCAGCCTGACTGCTTGGCTGATCAGCCAATAGGGCAGCAGCACCGTGGCACTCAAAGCCGTCCAGATGAACTTCTTGGAGGCCGCGACATAGCAGTGTAACAAGATGCTTTCCAGGCTGACGACAATGGAAAACAAGGTGAGCAGGCAGGCAGGCAGGTGGAGTTGCAAGACTGACTGTATGACAAGCGTGTGTTGCGATGGCACTACAGCCAGCCCGCATGTATTGCTTGTGAGCAGCCTGCACTCACCCAATCTGCAACACCACCTCACCAACCAGCTGACGGGTCTGCAGCGAGCTACTCTGCCTCACCTCACGCAGCAGAGGAAGACATAGGTTGCGAGAACGAGCTGCTGCATGGGCGTCATGTAGGACGAGGTGGGCACCTTGTCGACCAACACAAACTGGACAGCTGCAGTGCAAAGGAGAGGTTAATGGCAAACATGCTTTGCTTTGGTGGGCAGCCCACACTGTGAGTTGGGATCGACAAACAAGGCTGTGTTGGGCTGTCGAATATAGGTAACTGAAGGAGCACATACGCCAATCAAAGCAAAGAGAAGGTGCAGGGAGGCGGGCAGGCACCCCTCCACGCCGCTTCCAAGGGCGCCGCTTCAACAAGACTCAAGACTCGTACCGGAATCAGCAGGGGCATGCACCGGAAACCAGCGGTGGCTGCTCAGCACACGCACCAGTAAGCGACAGGAAGAGAGTGACGACCAGCTGGAGGCGGTTGTAAAGGTGGGCTTCGTCCTCGAAATCTGAAGCGGTGGCAGCACAGTGAGGGGCAACAGTGAGGCTGCAGGTCACAGAGCATCAGCTCTGTCAGCTGCTCATCGAAACGTGCCTCAGCACATGGCTCACGCAGTAGCACAAGCCGCCAGCAGACAGAGCCGCACTGACAAGCAACAGGGAGGCTGGCAGGAGTACCCCGGAGCGGCAGGAATTGCCAACCAAGCACACCCAGGCAGAATTGCTTCATCCGGAAGCGGTACTGACACAGGGCAGTACAGTGGGCAGTACACATGTGCGGTACACGCACCCAACACGAAGACGAACAGGCCGAGCAGGTACACCACCAGCACCGGCAGGATGCCGTCCATCCAGCCCGATCGCCCAAAGCGCTTGACAGTCAGGTAGATCGCCACTATGGGGTCGGCCTCCCGCCTGCAGCGTGGACCAGGGGTGTGTGGGGTATGGGGGAGAAGCAAGGCGAGGGCGTGGGGGTCCTCCAAGATGGAGGTGCTTGCAAGAAGTCAGGGGCAGGGGGCCAGGGCCTGAGGTGCGGTAAGGGGGCAAAGGGTTGAGGCAGAAGTGAAGCAAATGCTGCTTGGAGGTGGTAGGTGGCGGGCACAGGCGGCAGCAGCCGTGCAGCGTAGCGGAGACATGGGCACAGACTGTTGGCCAGGCTCATGGTGCTGTGCATGTTGATTGTACATCGGGCATCCTGCGCAACCCACAGGAGCAGGGGCCAGCAGAGCAGCAGGCTGCTGGACAGGGCTTGCATCAGCTGCGGCATTTGAACGCACAGGAGCCGATTGGCGGGGGCGCCCACAGCCGCAAAGCCGCCGCCGCCGCCGGCCAGCAGGGCGTCCAGGTTGGGCCAAAGCGGCACAGGGTCTCCAATGGCCGAGTAGCGGTCTGCCTCCTTAGTGCCATCAAACATGCTGAGGTTGTAGGTGCTCAAACACATGTTCACCACCTGCCAGTCGTTGGCATCGTCGCCCGCTCCAAGGTTGAAGAGCTGGGAGGGAGTGAGGGAGGGAGTGAGGGAGGGAGTGAGTGAGGGAGGGAGGGAGGGAGGGAGGGAGGGAGGGAGGGAGGGAGGGAGGGAGGGCGGGAGTGAAAACAGGGCAACTGGTGTGGGACTTGTGTCATGTCATCAAGTGAGAAAGAGCAGGATGGCGCACTAGTGCCCGGCCGCTGCTACGCCTGAGAGCCAGCAGGCTGTGCAGCCGCAGCGCTGCCGCATCTCGCAGTGCAGTCAAAGACCACCAGAAGCACGACACACGCATCCGCGTTGAGGCCACTAAACCTCACACCTTCTTGCTGCCGCTGGACGGGATGATGCGCATGCGCTCGTGCACGGGGCGCATGCTGTCAAAGCCGTAGGACGAGACATTGATGTCTCGAGTGGTGTCCTTGAAGCGCAGCTCGGTCAGCAGATCAAAGGAGTCAAAGGGGAAGGAGCCGAAGTTCATGGCCTGCGGTACATGCAGGACCAGTGCAGGACCAGTTGCAGTACACAGTTACGATGCAGTGGACACAGTCAGTGAAGTGAAGGCAGTATAGACGGGCCGCAAGGCCATGGATAAGCGCGCCAGCAGGCAGGCGGGCCGAGGGAGGGAGCTGACAGGCGAGGGGCTGCCTTCAGTCGACGCAGCGGCATGACCTCTCTTTCGTGCTTTCTTTCTTTCTTCCTGTGTGTCGAAGCACCTGGTAGTATGTGCCCTGCACCCTCACTTCCCGCAGCACGCTGGTTGGACCTGGAAAGTAGGTGTCGTACGAGATGCCAGAGTAGCCTGCAAGGCGGGTGGAAGGGACAGGGCCAGCACATGGCGCGGCACAAGTGAAAAGGAGTGATAGCTGCCCGGCAGCCGCTGCCCTTTGTCCCTCTACACCTTGAGCAAAGCCCAGCTGCCTCTGCAAAGCAAGAGGAGTAGCAGTAAGGCAGCGCAGCGTGGCAGGAGCTCACCGTAAGCGTTTTTGAAGTAGAAGCCGGGCAGGTAGATGCCGTCACAACACCTGCAGGTCAGCAGATGAGGCACACAGAAGGGGTTGTATCCATCCCTGATTTCTTTGCAAACACCCGGGCGGACGGGACTGTGAGCAAGCAAGAGCATTCAGGCTCAGGGGCTGAGGAAGGGTTACGCCCTCTGCGTCCTTGTCCAGCGCGGTTCAAGAACCGCAAGTGCCGCCGCAAGCCCGCCTCACCTCGTGTTTGTTGCGTGGCTGCTGCACGGCTGCGTGCAGGTGTAGCTGTCGTTGGGGTTGCGCATCCGCAGCGTGGTCTCTGCACGATGAGCCGTTGATTGTACTGTTTGGTTGCGAGCTCAGCAGTGAACACAGCTGATGAGCTGACTCGCAGCGCAGCCATGACAGCACAGCACAACTGCTGCCATTACCCAGCTGAATCAAAGTTCAGATCAGGGATTCCAGTGACACAGCAGCTGCTCCCATCAGTCACCTTCCATGAGAACACGTGCTTCGGGGTCTGTCCAGCTGAGATAGAAGTACATGATCGACTCAAACTGGTAAGCCTTGTCGTTCACTGCGCAAAGCAGGCCGGCAAGAGAGTGTGTTAGTGTGCAATACGAGAGCACGCTAGCGTGCACCGTGCAGCGTGGCAGGGACGGGAGACGCACCATTCAGCAGGCGGTCAAGATAGGCGCTGACATAGATCTCCGTGGTGTTGGGTCCGGGCGTGCCGTAACCCTTGAGTGGCGAGCTGCGCTCAGGGATGCACAATTTGCAGACGGTCAGCGGGTCGGCGGTGGCGGCGATCGTGCAGAGCTTCAGGGCGTGGAGCACAGCACAGCGGCCTGCACCTGTCCTCGTTGTTGTCATTGAACGCTGAGCAGCCGCTCGCCAGCAGTAGCAGCAGCAGGAGGGGCGCTGGGGGTACCCTCATGGCAGCATCGTGTGCAGGCAAGCGTGTAGACAGCGTCCTCAGCCGCCAATTGGCCCGACGAGGTCAAGTTCGACCGGTACTGGGTACTGCGAGTCCCGCGGAATTTCCGCCGCTTTTTCGGGCATCCTCAAGCGTTGACAAGCCTTTGTGGGCCGTGGGCGCGAGGCACCAAGGCTGGGCACAACGCGTTATGCCGCCAAGCTCGCACATGCCCAGCATTGCAGCGTGCGTTGCGCTGATAGTCATCGCAAGCACCGTGCAGGGTCGCAGTCTGCAACAGGTTCGTGCTTGTTTGCGCCAGTTTGCTGCTGCCGCATTGTCGCCGGCCGACACTGCGGACTCACTCCACCGCCACCCATCTTGCAGGACCCTGCCACGTTCCAGGGCAATGACACAGGACTGTTTAGTATTGTGGTGAGCTGTCAGTACGAAGCACTTGCGTGGCTTACTCACACCTGCTGTTTTCGTGTCCGGGACCACCGTCCTGCTCACATTCCCGTTCCTTCCCCTGCTCCGGTGGCAGGGTAACACGTGCTACGTAGCTTACGTCTCGTTGGGTAGCATCGTATGTGACGACGTCAACACCTGCTGGCAGGCTTGCAACGACATTGCGGAGCCTGCGCTTTGCAACTACTACTGCTGGTGCAAGTCACCAGATGGGTGAGCCATGGCGCCTACCAGCCACGAGACTTGGGCATGAGCTGGAGCTGCAGAATTGCGGGCCTGCTGGGGCAAGCTCAAGGCGCCGCTCCAGAGGTCATCCCCCACTGCCTGCATGGTGCTTCCCTCCTCCCCGGTTATGGGTTTGCAGGTGCACGTCTAACACCAACAGCGCAGTCATGCCGTCGGGCACGTGCCTGCTCAGCACCAGCACGGATGCTGCATCAGCCCGCCGTCGACGCAGCCTGGCACAGAACCAGGGGCCAGGGGGCGAGTCCATTCAGTCGGTGCAGGTGCTGACAGGCCCAGAGGTGCCGTTTATGGCAGGCTACCGCCAGGATCTGGAGGTCGAAGAGCCCTCACTTGCGTCCGACTCCCCACTCAGTCCCCTCTTTGGAATACCCCAATCGCGCCCCGGTGTGCCAGGCAAGCGCTGCTGCTTTGAGGGGACGTTTTGTGCCGAGGCGGGTGCGGAGTAGCCATCACATGGGTGTTTTAGCAGCACCAGGAGACCATGCTCGGCCGCAGGGCACTGCCCAGCTTGCGAGGCCCTCTGGTGGCATCGCTCCTGTCTGACGTGCCGGCTTGACCCTGCCTGCGCTCTTTTTGCCTTCCCCTGCAGCGCCAGCCCCAGGCCCCCAGGTGACACTGTTTTTGCCCACGGCTGTGCCTGCCTGCTGCAGCCTCTGACTTGCCTCTGCTCACTTCCGCACTTGCTGCCTCTGGCTGTCAACCCCCACGCTGGCCTGCACTTGCGTCTAGCTCCGCTTGTCGCCTGCTACTTGACTTCACACCAACCCTGCATACTGCGCGCTGTGGCTCTTTGCTGCAGGACTTTGTCGGGAAATCTGGCCGTCGCCTGCAAGCCATAGAGTCGTTTGAGCAGAGGTACTACCGAGGAACCGAGGTACTGCAGCGATCCCCAGCCTCATCCACTGAGGAATGCAACGACCGCTGCCGCACCGAATCGCGCTGCGCCTACTTTGCCTGGTGGGTCGAGGCGATGCACAGTCTGGACAATTCTCCCAGATGCAGCTCAGCTTCTATGTGCCGCGTGCTCCCTCTTCTCCCTGCTTGCGTGTGAGCAGGCGGCTGCTCCTGCAACGACACACACCCAGCTGACCAGCGTTTCATAGCTTGTTCCTGCTGCCGCCATCCCTTGCAGGTGCCCAAGCAGCCAGCAAGGGGGTTGCCTGCTGGTTGATGCCACCAACGATACGACCAGCACCGTACCGCCCGGCATTTGCACGCTCAGCTGGGACCCCACCCCTGGCCAGACCTCCTATCTGGTGATGTTTGGGTCAGGTGTGACTTTTGAAGGCGGCAAGTGGCTGCCTGATGCAATGAAGCTGGTTGTCACCAACGCCACGCTGGGGTTGCCGGGAGAATCCGTGTCGTGCAGCGAATACCAAGGCCCCGAAAAAGGCTGGCAGCTGGACGAGTCGCAGCAGTACGGTGAGTGCAAAGTGCAGGCTTCAAGCAGGCTGCCGCCACAGCAAAGTGCGTGAGGGGCTGCGCTTTCCACTCTGCATCTTGTACTGCCCTGCAGGCGCCCCTCAGCCGTATTCAGAGCCAGGGTATGGCAAGGTGGGTGGGCAGGGCGGAGGTCTCGGGCCAACACTCATGCGTCTGGGGTCATCCTTCCGGGGTATGACGGGCTTGGCACGCATTGGTGGGCCAATCCCAGACCCATCTTTGCGATTGATTGTTTGTCGACCTCATTTGGTCCCTGCTTGCAGAGCCTGGCTGAGCAGTTCGATAGCCGGCAACCAGCAAAGAATGCCGCCGACTTCTTTGACTCTGTGTCCAGCGGTGACGGCAGCGCAGAATTTGCCGCGCTGCGGGAGGCGGGACTGGCTACGCTGAGCGGCTGTGGGGACTGCGGATCAGTGCTGTTGACTGCTGCCTACGACTCTTTCCAGTACCTGGACAGCCAAGACGAGGCAGCTGTTCGAGAGTGAGTGCGGTTGCGCGCCAGCCCAATGCGGTGCTGTTGCAAACCAAATTCCGAACTGTTGGCTCCCTGTTCTGCACTGCCCCCCCTCGCTCGACTTGGCTGTGCCCCTGTGCAGTTATGCTGAAGCGTTTGTGAAGGATGCCCAGGCAGCAGGCATCCCTGCCTGCGTTGGCGTGGCGGTCACCGATGGTACCGGCAAGCTGCTGGACAGCTACAGCGTCCACACTTGACTTGAATGATTTACAGCACATAGTTTGCACATGCTTTGTGTTGCCTGTGTATGAAATAGCAAAAGGCATGTTGCAAGCGGCCAGGTTCGCCTGCTGCAGCCCAGCACCCACATGGCTGGAAGAGACGCATGTTGAAGTGCTGTCATCCTTCAGCCGTGCGGGCGGCAAAGCAGCTGTTCGCGGCTGTCGGCTCAGGGGAAGCGGCACTCACTCAGCCTCAATTCCGCGCACTGCCGCCCTCATCATGCAAGATGATGTCGCATGGGCCGTCCGCTGGCGCACAGGCGAACAGCCTAGGGGTCAGCACCTCTGCAGCCCACAGTCTTGTTCAGGGGCCGAAGAGGATAGCAACCGCACGCTGATCTCAAGAGCAAAAGATCCGCGAACAAGGCGGCTCAGCAGACACGCACGGCTGTGCGGCGAACATGTCAGCACACCACGTTGGCTTGGCTGCAGGATGCCTCTGATTCACGTCGGCTTCATGAAATGAAAACCCAGCCGCCACGCCGCTAGCTTTGAGCAGCCCCCGACCAGCTCCGGCTCGTCGTCGCCATGCGGCACACCGCAGCGGTGCTTTTAGCCGCCCTGCTGCTGGCACACTGTGCAGAGGTGGGTGCAGAGTGCCAGCTCCGTTGCAGACGCCGGAACCGGCGAGTGTGGCGACATACGGAGCCGCCGCCAGCTCCGACATTGTTGCCGCCGCTGACGGGCTGCTCTCGGCGCATTGCATGTGTGTTGTTGCAGGCGTCTGGCGCAACGACTCTCAGCATGCGACCCTTACAGCAACCATTCCGCCGCAGAAAGGCCCTGGAGACGGTGCGTGCTGACGATCTGAAGATGTGCCATTTGGCTTTTGCATCCTGCTCACTTGCAAGGCGTGCACCAGACCTGTGTGTCCAAGTGTCTCTTTCGCTGCCCTTGTGCAGGCGTCAGGACCCACATGCGGCACCCAGGCCGCAAGCCGCTTCAACATTCCCCAGATGCTTGGGTTTGGAGAGGCTCCAGCTGACAGCGCTGCAGACCTTGCCAGGGCCGATGCCGCCGTTGATTTGGGTGAGGCACGTTCGGCGAGGTGAAGGTCGGGACTGCTGCACATCTTTGCGCCACACAACCTTCAGCCTGGGGCCGACATGTCTTGGCATGTGTTCAGCTGACAGCATTGCCGCAGCACCAGGCAGTCAGCTGTGGTGCCCAGTGCGGTGCACTGGCTCATGCAGCATGTCACCAGCACCCACCTCCGAGCCTTGCGCTGCCTGGCTCCAAATTCCTTTCCTGCAGCTGTCCTCTTCGTTGACCTTTATACATCGGCCGACAGCAATGGCAGGCAGCGGTTGAGCAGTGCAGTGGTGAGCATAAAAAGCAGCGTCACTTTCAGCAAGCCGCTGGTGCTGGCAAGCAGGGTGACGCTGAACTTTGGCGCAGGCGCTGAGCTGCGACTCTCTGCCCAGCCACACTTCCCAGACACAGCGGTGAGCGAGTGTGCGGCATGCGTCCTTTAGCTGCTTCCAAGCTTGCATCACTGCTGGCGAGGGCATCGCTGCTGCCCTCTGGGCGCCTTGCTGTGGTGAATGTCAGATGCGGTCTTCAGGAGGCTCCTGTGCTTCATCCATCCTGGGGACATCGCTCCGAAGTGTCTGTGCTGAGAACCTGCACTCAGCCCTGCTTTGCCTCTGCAGGTGGTCAGCGGCGCCGGCAGGCTTAGGTTTGTGCCTGGACAAGTGGACGAGTTTTACGTGCAGCCCGAGTGGTTTAGCGGCGCTGACATCAGCGACAGGCAAGCCGGGGTGCCTTGTCTGGGCTTTGGCATTCACAAAGCAGCATGCCTGCCAGGTTGCAGCCCTCACCATGCCCAGCCAAGCGAGCCACTGACAGGGCTGCCCGCCTCTTGGCATTTGCCTCTTGCATGCAGTTTGGACGCAGCAAGCGCTGCCTGCAAGGACGTGCGCTGTGTGGTCGTACTGGCCGGCTCAGTGTACCGCCTGTCTCGGCCCTGGCGCATAGGCCCCAACATCCGCATCTGGTCGGGTGCTGCCACCATGCTGAAGCCTGCAGGCAGCAACCGCGATGGAATCATAGTGGGCAGCGGCACCTGGGACCCAGCCCGCAGCCTCAGCCTGCCGCGGCTGTGGGAGTTTGCGGGGGTGGCGGTGAAGGTGGAAGGTGAGCGGGCACGGCAGCCTGGAGTTGCACCAGCAGGGCCGCTGGCTGTGCCCTTTGATTCCTTGCTGCCCTTGCCCCAGCTGCCGTTCGATTGCACGCACGGAACATTATGCAAAGGCTTTTTGTTGCCATAGCCCTGTGTGACCCACGCCCTGACACGCTGCCCCTCGCTGTTGCACACACTCCTTGCCCTGCAGACGTGACGGGCTTGCGCATGTACATCCCAAACTCGGTGCTCAACGGCGTAGGAGTGCTGCTGGCCCCCCGCCGAGTCATCCGCAACACCTCCATTCAGGCGCCCACGCACTCCCAGGACAAGAACGTGTGGACGATTGCGCCCACGGCTGCCGGAGCGCAGCTGATTGATGTGGACCTGAGGTGAGCCCGGAGGGAGGAGGGCTGGAGGCCACTGTAGGATTGGAGGCTGCTGGAGGCTGCTGGAGGGCTGGATGTGCTGCAAGGCTGCATGGAGCTGGCTGGGGCGGTCGGGGCAGGCATGCGACACAGCTGCGGTGCCCTGGCTGCATCAAGGGCAGGGTCTATCAACGCCCCTCTCACACAGCTCCATGCAAGCCGCACTCAGACAGCCATTCCAGGATGCTATTGAGGCCTTCCCGTCAGCTGTCACTCACGCGCCCCTGCCGGCTTACTCTTCTGTGCCAATGCAACCAACGCAGGGCTCACTTTTTCATCAAGCCGATGGGCGGCGGGCTGACGATAATGGCACACTTCACAGGCGCCTTCACCCCCCGCCTCACCAATGTGACCATCTGGAACATGCTGCAGTTCCCCAACCTGGATGGCAGCACACAGTCGAGTGAGCGAGGCGGGCTGCTGGTGCTGCTGCTGCTGTTGTTGCCGCTGTGCAACCCACTGCTCACTGTGTGCCTTCCCTCTGCTCTGCTGCTGCGCCACCGCGCAGAAACGCCGTTTTACCTGCTGAAGAATAGCAGCCCGGCGGCTGTGAATGGGCTCAACTACAAGGCACCTTCCTTCAACGGCAAGTTCCCCGCCGGCTGGAGCGCCATCTCAGGTTAGAATCGTGTGCAGGCGGTGCCTGGGTTTAGGCTGCTGCCATGTCGCTCACGTTTCCTGAAGAGGCTGGCAGCACCAGGTGCAGCCGCAAGTCAGCAAGTAGCATCCACCCGGAGCTTCAGCCCAACCCGATGGGCGAGGTGCCCTCACTGTGCCGCCGCTCCGCGCCCCTCTGTCCTGCATCTGCTGCTGCAGGCCGGTTCACCAACCTCAATGCAAACATAAAGCTGACAAAGTATTACTACGGCTCGATGGAGATGCTGGGGAAGGGCAACGTGGTGGACTGGGGCGGCTTCAACCGCCTGGCCGTCAGCCCTCAAGACAAGCAGTACCACGTCATGCAGCTCAAGTGAGCCGTGTACCGGCAGCTGCGGTACCGCTGGGGCTTTTGTGTTGTGTACCATGAAGGTGCTCGCTCATGGTGCCTGGATGGGGAGGCGCGCGTTGTGTTCTCTTGCAACAGCAAGCACCATGCCGCTTCACACCTCACACATGCTACCGCTGCCCTTGATGTCTTCCTTACATGCTTTGCACGTGGCGACTCATGATTTTGCTGCAGGTCGACTCCTGCCTGGGGCACCCCCGGCAGACGCTCCCTATTAACCGCCAATTCCGAGCTTGTGTCTGTGCCGGTACGCCAGATCCAGTCTTGGCCCAACGGTGAGAGGCAGGCTGCTGGCTTGATGGAGAGCCAGGGGCAGCGTTGTCGCCACAGGGCCTGTCAAATGGCACCTGATGCGGTGCCTTACCCGGCTGCGGTTGCTCTCAGGGCCTGCAGCTGTCCCCTGTTTGCCGCTGCTATCGCTTCAACCACCAGGTCGTCCTGCCCCTGCCCTGCCCCTGCCCTGCCCCTGCCTTGCGCCAGGCGCTCTGAAGACTTTCTACCTGTACCACGTGCTGGCCACCGGAGAGACTGACAGCACCACAATGTCTCTAGGGCCGTTCAACTACGCAAGGATGCCGACCTCGTTGCGGCCTGTTAACCCGGGGCTCATAGTGTCGTCTGTGCGGGACCAGGGCAAGCAGGTGGGGCTGTGCTTGCTTGACGTCTTGTGGTGTGTGGCAGCCAATCACGACAGCAGCTCGGAAGCAGGGACAAGTAGACGAGCCGCCGCGTGGCTGGAGCTGAAGTTACCTTCATTGGCTGCACTGCTGGCATATCCACAGGTCAAGTTTGAGGTGGCAGTTACGCTTAAAAATGTTGCGGGGCGCGCGCTGACATCGGCTGATTGGCAGGGCTGGGAGTGGCAGGTGAGCACCAGCTTGTGATTGATGCTGCAGCCACCCAGTTCCCAGCTGCTACTTGGGCTGGCCACCGCATCACGCCGCCATGCCACTTGCTGCTTTTGCAGGACGGCGTCCGGTTCCGGTTTGTGATTGGTGTGTCGCAGCTGATTTGACGGCGGCCAATGCCCTTGCTTGTGTATGAAGCTTGTGATGTATCCCAGCATTTCATGCACACTTGATACATCAACATTCTTTAAACATTCGGCATTAGTTCCAGCGGCGGCGGGCGGCAACACATCAGCCCCTTTCTCGGCCAGCCCTGCGCTGCCCTTAACATATGCAGCTGCCTTGCAAATACTAGTGACGGTGACGCCTGCGACAATGGCAAGAGAGAAAAAAATGCCAAAATTGGCCGCGGCGTTGATCCGTGGTGGCCAAAGTGCACCCCAGCAGCAGCCCGTCAACCAGCAGAAGGCAGCGCCGCCATCGCAACCGCAACAGGGCAGCACTGGCCCTGCAGCGAGCGGCGGCGCGGGCGTGCCGCCACTGTTGCTGCAAAAGGGCTACGACGTGCTGGGTGTGATTGGAGAGGTGGGTGTCATTTGCTGTATCAAACCATGCAGAGGCACCAGCTGCTTCTGGATTCCAATCATGCAGCAGCGAAACGCATGCCGTCTTGCACTTGAATCGTGGTTTGGCCATGGCCCGCTTGGCCTGCCTTGCAGGGCACCTTTGGCCGGGTGTACCTTGCACGGCACGGCTCTTACCCTGGGCGTTTCCTGGCGCTGAAGCACATGAAGCCGTTGCTGGTACGGCGTGCTTTCTTCTACCCTTGAATGCTCACCTAGCCCTCACTCTGCTGCAAATTCATCATCCGCTGGAGGCCGCTGCTGCAGAAGGAGTATGAGGGCGTGTGCGCCACGGGCCTGCGGGAGGTCATGCTGCTCAAGGCGCTGCAGCACCCCAACATCATCTCGCTCATCAGCATGCACATGCATGTCCAGGACCTGTCCCTCTGCCTCGCCTTCCCCTACGCCGAAACAGGTGCTGGGCAGCTGCCGGGGCCCAGGCGCTGCCTGCCGCTCACGCTGCCACCACTGTTGCCGCCACTGCCGTCCTGGCATGCCGCCACCCCGGTCGCCGCCTGGCTGTAGAACGATGCATGCCTGCTGCGACCTTGTGGGTCCTTCGATGTTACATTCGTACATCGCCCGTGTCTTTGATGTACCGCCTGATACTACCTGGTACCGCAGACCTGTACGAAGTGATCAAGTACCACAGGGAGCGGGGCAGTGCCATGCTGCACCACGTGTTCAAATCGGCGATGTACCAGCTGCTGGCGGGTGTGGCCTACCTCCACGAAAACTGGGTGCTGCATCGGGATCTGAAGCCCTCAAACATCCTGCTTGAGCAGGGTCGTTTGAAAATCGCAGGTGAGGCTGCTGCAGCTGGCTTCGTGTTTGGGGCTTCCAGCACACTGTGTTTGCAGAGACTAGAAATGCAGGCTTGGTGTGTGTGGAGGGCTGCTGGGAGTGCAAGCTGCGGGACGCGGCAAGGCAAGCTGTGAACACAGCTGTGTGTGTGACCCACCGGCCTGAACAGGCATGCTTGAACGGGCTCTGCTGCATCCGGCTGACTCCTTCTCCGAGCTCAACCTTGACCACTTTGCGCTGAACCCCCACCTGTTGCTGCCGGGCGGTGGACGTGCAGATTTCGGGCTGGCGCGGTCGGTGCGGCAGCCGCTGGAGCCACTTTGGAACAACGGCGTTGTAGTGACCATCTGGTGTGTTGGCTGCCAGGCCGCTGCCATGTTGCTTGTGAGCCAACATGGCTGGATGTGCTTTTGGCGTCTGCATGCTGCTCGCTGATGGGCTGCAGCTGCCGCCTGGAAGCGCAATGCGGTTGCGTGGCGGGACAACAAAGCAGCCAGCTGTTGGCATGACCTACCCGTCTACTTCATGGCCTGTGCTTGTGGCTCTCTGTTCCTTTGAGGAAGGGTACCGCTATTGTACCGCCTATCGTACTGCCTCGTTCAGGTACCGTGCCCCCGAGCTGCTGCTGGACGCCAGGCACTACACTGGGGCCATAGATGTGTGGGCTGTGGGCTGCATCATGGGGGAGCTCATGCAGCTGCGCCCTCTGTTCCAGGTGCCTCTGCCTCATGCAGTAGTCCTGACACAGCTACGCTGCCGGCCTTGCCGGAACTGGGGCCCACTGTGGGCAGTGGGTCGGATGCATGGGAGTGACGTGCTGAGCCAGCCCTGCGCAAGCTTCAAGCTGTGTGCACGACCTCGCTTTGTGGCTCAAGGCTGGCTGCTGTGCGTGCTTTGGGTGCAGGGTGAGGAGCGCAAGGGCAGCCAAGATGTGTTCCAAGACAGCCAGCTGCACAAGTGGGTCGCTGCTGGTTGCATGGGAGATGCGTAGCTGAGCGATGCTGTTGTAATTGCCTGGCCTTTACAGCTCACACATGCTGCGCAAAGCATGGCTCTGCAGAATGGCAAAGCTGGCTCGATCGTACAAGTGAAGTGTTTGGTCTGCACTTGAACCCGACTGCCGTGTGCTTCATGCTTTGCTTCTGCAGGATATTCGCGGCGCTAGGGCAGCCCGAGACGCAGAGCCCTTGGCCCGACGTGGTTCACCTGCGGCACTGGCGTGACGACACTGGCGGCTGCAGGCAGCGCAACCCAGAGCACGGCTCCCTCAACCTCAAGCAGCACTTGTGGGAGAACAGCCCGCTGCTCAGGTGTGCGTGCAGCTGGTGGCGGCGTGCCGCGATGCCAGCTGGTGCTTGGTCTCACAAGCGCCTGGGATCCCATAAACCATGGCTGCACTTAGGCTGTGCTTTCGCTGCACTGCACTTGCAGCCGAGTGTGGGGCTGTCTGTAGACACTCGCGGCATCGTACTGCTTTCCCAGTAGCCAGGGCCGTGGACTGTCCTGTTGCGTTGCGATTTTTGTCCTGTTCCAGCTCACCGGGTACCTGGCCCGTCTCCCACTTGCAGGTCCTTCCCTAAGCCTGACCCGGTGCTGGACCTCCTGCTCAGCATGCTGTCGCTTGACCCCGGCACCCGCATCACAGCCGCCAAGGCGCTGCAGCACGAGTGGTTTCGGCAGGAGCCGCTGCCCAGCCCTGACTCAGTGTTTGCAGGGCAGCATGGGCGGCAGGCCCCGGCCTACCCCCAGCGCGCAATGCGGCCGTACTAGCAACAGCCAGCGCGGCGCAGTCCGGCCAGCATGCTGCTTGGAATGCCGGGCATTCCCTGGCCGTCTGTACTTTCTTCGTGTGATATTTGATGTGACTGTAGTTGCCTTGTTCTCTGCATTGCCGTGTACAGTTGCTGCTCATTTCAACTCGCTGATGCGTCAGGTGGCAAGCCCCGCAGTGCTTCTTACAAGCAGGCGAGCAGATTGAAAGCTGCATCAGCAACCTGGCAGGTGCACCGGCTAGCCCTCGAAGCTCATACTGGAGGTTGGGCTGCCCACCGGCTGCTCTTGATCCAGCCATACCACCGTCGGCTGCCCCCATATCGCCCCCTGCTGCCCGACTGCTGCTGCTGCTGCTGCCTGTAGCTCTTCCGGCCCGCCCTCGTCCTCCTGCTGCGATCCGCCTTGCTGCAAGATGCCGGGCACCAGGTAGGAAGGCACAGCCCCCGGGTGAGGCGGCGGGCGCAGCTGGCAGGAGGCCCAATGCCGCAGCTGGCTTGCTTCTGCCGCCGTCAGCTGGTGGCCAAGTGCCTCCACTCTCTGAATCGCATGGTACCACTGCACAGCCACAGGGGGGCAACCCTTGCCGAGTCAGCGTCAGCGGCTATGCAAGAGGAACAAATAAACAGCTGCGCAACAACTGTGCAAGATGCAGCCTGCTTGCTCAACGCCAGCCAGCAGCCCCTGAGGGGACCCAGCCACAGGGCATGGAGGCATTGAGTGCCGCCCACCGCGCCCGCGCTGCATCCAGTGTTGCCCTCGGCTGCACGCTTGCCAACATACCCACTCCAGCAGCCTGGCATACCTGCATGTCCTCCAGCTGCTGCTGCCGCTTGCCGTGCAGGTTGACCCGCAGGTATCGCCCCACAGGGAGGTCGGCGGGCAGCGGGAACGACTGCACGGCATCTGCAAGGGGCTCCCCGGCTTATCGGTGACATCACAGCATCAGGCAAGCAGCCAGGCAGGCTGTGAATGGCTTGACATTGCATGCGCCAAGACATGTTGCCGTGCCCTGCCACCCCGCCGTGCTTCCCCACCCTGCCACCTCGGTCTGCTGCGGCTTGGCTTGCCTCACACCTGTGGCAGCTACCGGGAACTTCAGGGAAGGGGGCGCAAGGCTCCAGGGGGAGGGACCTGCCTGGAAGCTGACATGAGTGGGAGGGTAGAGTGGCTCTCCAAACTGCAGGTACGTACGAAGCAAGGCCTATACCTCACACCCTGGCACGGGGTCTAGAGGGAGGTATGGCAGCACGGTGAAGCAGGGGCAACAACACACACACGCGCCCAGCCTTGTGGCTGGCGTGCCTGCTAAGATCCTGCCTCCACAGCAGCAAGCCTGAAGCGCCGTGCTGACTTGTGCCAAGCGGTGCGGTGCCGTGTGATGCCGCCGCCGCTGACCCCCCCCCCCCCGCGCATGTTTTCAGCTTCCCGGCCACTGTGCGCCCTGGCCTAGCAACTGAACTGCTGTACCTGGTAGCGAGCACGGTAGACGGTCAGCTGCACGTGGCGGATGAGGCACAGCGGGGACCTGCACACAGGCAAGCAGGCACCCCACAATTCCACCGTGAGACTGCGGCGCCTCAGCTGGCCAACATCCCCTTGAAAGAGGCTTGGCATGACTCTCCCGCCGACGTGCTGACCAAGAAAAGATCAAGAACAAGCCAAGCTCTCCATCAGCTGCTGTTGCTCCAGCGGCACATGCAAGCGGTTTCCGCAGCGACAGGCTGACGCGAGTGCTGTATCAGGCCACCTTTCTGTCAGCCCATCACTGCAGTAGAAAGCCATCCGCACACCTGAGTTTGTACAGCAAATATTCATGGGAGTCAAGGGAGGCCGAGCCTTGGCTGCTCCAAAACGTGTCTGGTGTGTCATCCAGCGTGCAGCCTGCAACAGGATTAGACCGGATAGCCAGGTGTCCTGACCTGCAGGCTAAGTCAATGCTCTGCAGCATCCCCCCTTTACTCACTGATGCCTTGCTGCGGGTGGTCGGTGCTGCTGGCCTCCACACCGCACAAAAGAAGCGACTCGGCGGTAGCGACAGGCCCAGGAAATGGGTATGGTGGATTCTCGCCCTCGTCACAGAAGCTAAAGCCCCGCCCAATCAGGATCTGCATCGAGGGAAACGGGGCGACGGTGAGCCGCACCGCCACCGCCACCGCCCCGGCCCACTGGGGACTGCTGTCAATCGATGGTAGCGCGGCTCTTCATCCATCCCGTGAAATAGCGTCACACAGGCTGTGTAAGAGCACAGGAAACTCGGAACGAGACAGAAAAACTGCTTCTCGCCTGCCTGAACGCCCTCATAGCTGCTCGGTCCGCTTATTGCATCTGCAGGCTGAAAGTGCAGCAGTGCAGGCCGAATGCTTGCAATTGTTTCCGAAACAATTTGCTCGTGCATTTTTGTACTTGCCACTTGTACTTGCTTCCCACTTGCAGTGCAGCACTTTGACTCGTTCCACGGCCGATCCACACGCACCAGGGCATGTTGCAGCGGTTATGAGCAGCGCGCAGATTGTCCTCTACGCCACATCGAGCGCTGGCACCCTGAAAGTCAGGTCTGACATCGGACGTATCAAGATATTGCTGGACGCCAAGAGGGTGCAATATGAGGAGGTGCGGAGGGAACACGATCGGTCGGTGGTTCAAGTTTTGACAGCGGCGTCTGAGGCGCTTTAGGAGGCGTTGCAGAGACAGAGAGACCACATCGATGAGTTCCAGGCCCGCCGCAGAGCGCCCGCCAGCGCCGCTTCACAGGCGCCAACCGCTCCCGCCCCCGCCCGACCTGCCGCGCCCTTGCGACTTTTCGTGCAGGTCGACCTTGCCATGGAGCCTCAGCTACGTGCTGTCATGCTTGCTGGAAGCGATGGTGTGAAGCTGCTGCCGCAGCTGCACGTAAACGGCCGCTACATCGGCACCGCTGAAGACATTCAAGAGCTAGAGGATTGGGGAGAGCTGGACGGCATCTTGCTCGGTCTGACACCAGAGCAAGCAGCAGCAGCAGCAGCAGCGGCAGCAGCAGCGGCAGCGGCAGACACCGCGTGTGCTCGATCCTCGGCGCAAACAGCTCCGGCGGTGCAAGCGGCTGCACCCGCGGCAGCTGCTGCAGGTCTAGAGGCAACAGCGGTTGTTGCCACCCCGCTGGCAGCAGTTGCAGCGCCTGGTACAGTTGAGGTAGCGGCGGCAACAGCCGAGGAAGAGGACATAGAGCGGGCAGCAGAGGCAGCACAAGAAACCGCCCCTGTAGCAGCGCCTGCTGTGCAACAGCAGGAGCAGGAGCAGGAACAGGAAGCCGAGGATCTAAAAGCAGTTTCCTCCAGCTTGGTGGCAGCAGCAGTTGCCAACGTGCTGGCAGCAGACGACGCAGACGCACAGCGCCAACAGGAGCTTTCCGCAGCAGCGGCGGCAGACGGAGAGCGAGAGTGCGCGGCGGCGTCTTCCAGCCTTGCCGCAGCAGCGGTGGCCAAAGCACTTGCGGCGGCAGCGGCCGAGGAGCGGCTGGCAGCAGCTGTGGCGGCCTTTGCATCTGCTGAGGCTGCAACACAGGAGGCTGCTGGAAGCGCGCGCGAGCGGCAGCAAGAGCGGCACCAAGTGGCGGAGGACGCGGAGCAGGAAAACAGGCAGCAGCAGCAGCAGCAGCAGGAGTTGGCAGAGCGCTGCACGCCCACCAAGCTGGTTGGCAAACCGATTGCAGCAGCTGGCGAGGCATCCGCAGGACAGGCAGCATCGGCTTCGGGGCCGACAGCGCACACCCCCGCCCGCAGCGCGGCCGCAGCAGCTGCTGTAGCTGCCATCCAGGCCAGCGCTGCTGACATCATAGACCGAGCGCTCAAGGCAGCCCAGCAACTAGACGCCCAGCCTCAAGACCAGCCGGGCGCATCTGAGCCTGTGCGGCAGCAAAAGGCGGCGGTGGCGGCACTGCAGCTGGCGGCGGATCAGCTGCCATCTCCAGACGGTGATCACGCGCACCTAATCTGCTCTCCCATCAAGCTTCGGCCAGAGCTGGTCGGCGGCCTGTGACTGGTTCATTGGCTTGAGCGGGGCAGCCGCCTGTTGTGCAGCACCAACAGCTGCACCAAAGACGGGCGGTGCCGCAGCACTCTGCAGCCTTAAGCGGCGAGGGTTCATTCAACGCACACTTCAGCAGCACAATATACAATTCAGCAGAGCAGCAGCAGCAGCAACAACAGCAGCAACAAGAAGTAGCAGCGCGGGAAGGAGTAACAGACTCAGAACTAGGCATGACAGACGCAACAGCAGGTATGATAGACGCCCCACCAGTCAACTGGCAGCACGTGGTGGCAGCCCTGCAGGCCGGCAACGAGTGGCAGCAGCTGCTGGCTGACCTGACTGCAGCTGCCGGAGGGCCCTGCGTCGCGGTGCTGCTGCGGCGTGCTGCTGCGGCAGCGGCAGCAGGCCAAGTTGCGGCGGCGCATGGCGGCGCCGATCGCGGCGGCGGCGGCGGTACCGCCAGGTTGGCAGAGGCGGTGCAGCAAGTGGCCTGGGAGAAGCTGCACTGCGGTGACTGGCATGCGGTGCCGGTACTGTGGCGGGACACGTATGCTGCCGCCAGCATCCTGGCAGCTGCAGCTGGGCTCCCCAGTCGTGACAGCAGCGCTGCGGCAGCACTTCCTGCTACACAGCCCCTAAGCAGGGAACTGAGCACTGGAGGCACAGCCGGAGCAGCGGCTGCGGCGGCAGAGGGAGGCACGGGGGCCACAGCAGCGGCGGCGGCTGAAGCGGCAGCTGAGGCGGCAGGGCTAGGAGCCGCTTTGTGGCACCTTGACATGGCTGCAATCATGGGCGGGCCCCTGCTGCGCCCTGCTGTGGATGCCTTGGTCGACGCCTTGCAGCGCCGCTGGCAGTACCTGCACTGTACTGCGCCCGAGCCACCGGCACAGCAGGAGGCAGGGCAGCAGGAGGCAAGGCAGGAGGAGGAGGTTCAGGAGGGAGCGGAGACGGAGCAGCAGGGGGGGGCCGCTGAAGCCAGCCACGCAGCAGCACCGCCGCCGAGCCGCCCCTCCAAGCGCCCCAAGCTGGCTGCACATGCACACGCAGGCACTCCTGTCACCGGCGGCAGCGGCGGCGGCCCCGCAGAGGCTGCTGCGCCGCCCAACAGCGCAAGCCAACCTGCTGCGTGGCCGCCTGCGGTGGTACCTGCAGCAGTGGTACTGCCTCCCTGGTCCCTGGGGCCAAAGGGGTCACCAGTGGCGGCAGCCCACCTGCCCTCTCTCGAAGCCTTTTGGAGGCAGTACATGGGCCCTGGCTCGCCTGCAGTCATCAGCGGTGCGCGCTGCAGCGGTGCCTGCCTGCTGCTGCCTGCACGTTGTCTGTCTGCTTGCTGCCTGCCTGCCTGCCTGCCTGCCTGCCTGCCTGCCTGCCTGCCTGCCTGCCTGCCTGCCTGCCTGCCGGTTTGGGCCTGGCAGGTGGGAGGCTGCGGCGCTACAACCAGTGCCACGTCACAAGTCTGCAAGTCTGGCGTGCCATGTGGTCTGGACCAGCGTTGCAGTGGCTATACCTCTCGCTCAGTGCTGTCTGCCCCTTAACCGCCCCTCTTCCCCCCTCGTCCTTTCCTCCCTTCCTCTGGCTGCAGGTGCGATGGACGACTGGCCGGCGATGGCCAGATGGGCTGACCCCGCCTACTTCGTCCATGTGGCAGGCCCCCGAACAGTGCCAGTTGAGGTGTGTGTGCGTGCGTGTGTGTGTGTGTGTGTGTGTGACTTTATCTAACTGCATCTGTATGATTGCATGCTTGCATGTGGCGCGATGGGCGCCTTCCTCTCACAGCACTTTGCTTTGCCTGAGCTCGCCACGCTGTCGTGTGCAGCTTGCATAGTAAGCTGAGTTCCTCATCTGCACTAGTGCCAAGATGCCGAGGCCATTGAATGTTCTGTTGCCGCCGCAGGTTGGCGAGCACTTCTTGGCCGATCAGTGGGGCCAGCAGCTGATGACGCTGCAGCGCTTTGTGCAGCAGCACATACTAGGCGCGGCACAAGGCCGCAGTGCACAGGGCGGCGCGGCCGGAGGGGCGCATCCCTGCGTCGAGCAGCAGCAGCAGCAGCAGCAGCGGCAGCAGCAGGAACGTGCTGAGCCCGCATCTGAGCATCAGGAGGCGGCAGAGCAGCAGCAGGGGTCGGCAGCGGAGTATGCTCCGCCACAGCGTGCACAGCGCGTCTACCTGGCTCAGCACCCGCTGTTTGATCAGATACCGGCGCTGGCTGCCGACATCCGCGAGCCCGCCTATTGCTGCCTGGGGGAGGGGGAGGTGAAGAGCGTCAACGCCTGGTTCGGACCTGCTGGCACCGTGAGTGGTTGAGAGTAGGAGTGGTAGCGAGCCACGGCCTGCCGCTGGAGTCATGCTGACATTGCTAGATCCAGCTGCCAAATCTCGCAATCGCGTGTTGCTTTCTCCCTCAGCACTTGTTCCTTCCCTTCCCATTGCTGACCTAACCCAGCGTTGCCAACCGCTCACCCACCCACCCTGCCTGCTCCGTCCCACGCAGGTCACCCCGCTGCACACTGACCCGCACGCCAACCTACTGTGCCAGGCAGTGGGGCGCAAGTACGTCCGGCTGTACAGCCCCGCCTGTACTGCGGCCATGTACCCCCACCCCGAGGGCATGCACAGCAACAGCAGCCAGGTGGATGCTGGAGAGCCAGACTTGCAGCGCTTTCCGTTGTTTGGCCAGGCTCCGTTTCAAGGTGTGTGAGGTCGCCGGCGGCCATGAGGGGCCTTTGCTGTGCCCTCAGAGCTGCAAGCATGCGAGGAGGAATAAATGCTGGCTGAGGAGTGCTGTGCTGCGGGCGACGGCAGCGCGAGTGTGTCTGGGTACCAGCGTTGCTGGCTGTGCAGAAGAAGGTTGTACGACCAGCCTCACTCCCTGTGTGTGCAAGTCTTGTGCTGGTGAGACGCCGCCACTTGTCACCTCCGACTGCTTTCTTCCCGCCGTGCAGACTGTGTGTTGGAGGCAGGCCAGATGCTGTTCATCCCTGCCGGCTGGTGGCATTACGTGAGGAGCCTGAGCGTCAGCTGCTCAGTCAGTTTCTGGTGGCACTGACCGGGCACGCCCCCAATCTAGACCTAGACAAGAAAAGCCTGAGAGTGAAAGTGTTCTGTTTTGTTTTTCCTTGCACGTGGCGTGGCTATGTGATCTTGACTTGGGCAGCCGCTTACCTGTCCTTCTCGCTGTCGTTTCTCTATCCTCTCTTCGCCGTCTGTTTGTCGCACCGAGCTTCTCAAGTCATTGGAAGCAGTCAATAGGTAATAAGTTGAAGAGTGAGGCATCGGCTGCATATGCGGCAGCGGCACGGTGGCGGGGGAGAGGCAGCCCTGGGCAGCACAGCCAAGGGGCCATGGTGCGAGCGTCTGGTGGATCGGTTTGGTTGCTTGGTTACAACTGTGCAAGGCATACTGCACAGCTAGAAGAACCGAGCCAGCCATACCCCAGATCCTGCAAACACTGCTCCCTAGCGAGCTGCCAAGCCGTATGCGGGGTGTGGTGGTGCACCCCTTGGTGAGTCGGGTGCCGCCAAGCTGCAGCCGGAGGCAGCAGGGAGTCAGGGCCCGGGTGCCACCGCAGTGACCCGCAGCAGCACCCCTGCAATGCTGCAGGCGACTGCCGCAACAAAGGCAATCGGGCTGCTGAGGCCGTGTACCGCCGCCTCGGTTGCCACTGCAATGACACGGAAAGCGCAGGCGATGGGTCAGCTGTCAGCAAGGCATCAGCGTCGGCATACCGTGCAGCATCTGTGTATGAGTGCTCGGGGTGGCTGTTGCTCTTGCTTCGCTTCCTGCCCGCCACCCCGCCCTGCACGCTTCTCTGCAGCCAGCAACTGCACCGCTACACAATCCAGCCAGCCAGCCAGCCAGCAGCAGCAGCCAGGTCCCACCTGTGCCCAGGGGGCCTGCCGCCACAAGCGCCGCCTGTGCTTGCCGTGTGAGGCCGCCGCTTATGAGGAGTTGAGTGGACACAGTGACTGCTAAGGCCAGGCAGGACAGCAGGATCATAGTCACTGCTGGCACAGACAGCTCATGATCAACCTGCAAGCCTCTCGAGGAAATGGGCAAGGCAGGGACGGCAGCAAGGACGTCAGGGGGCGGCAGTCGCAACAGTGACGGTGTGGGGGTGGCAGCAGCAGCAGGTACAGCAGAAGGGGCCGCAGCAGGCACAATCGGTAGGGCGGCAGCAGCATGGCAGCGGGGACGAATGACAGAAGCAAGGGATTAAATTGAGCAGAGTGTGGAGCGCAGGCAGGCTGCTGGCGAGGCAACACCATCACGAGAGCAGCAGCACGCGCACCAGCTGCTGCCCCTCGCGCATCACCAGGCCCAGCAGCAGCATGGGCAGCATGGGCAGCAGGTGCTGCACCAGCGCCAGGCTGGACCCGTCCAGAGCACCCTCAGCTTCCAGCAGCTGGCTGAGTAGCGCGCCGCCGCCGCCCTGCGCCGCCGCCAGCTGAGCCGTCAGGTCGGGCCGCTGACGCAGCTGCGCCCAGGCAGCGGTGACTGCCTCTGCGGCCGTCCATGTCAGCAGGCCCAGCAGTCCGAGCAAGCCTGGGAACTGCACCAACAGCGTGGCGACTGCAAGCAGGCAAGGAGGGCAGGCAACAGGGGGGGGTGAGTATCACTCCGCAGCAAATGGGAAGGCAGGCAGGCAGGCAAGCGGGCCGGCAAGCGGGTGGGAGGGTAGGCAGGCAGGCAGGAGGGAAGGCAGGTAGGCGAGGTCGCAAGCAAGTAAGCAGGCAGCAAGGCCGCGCCGCAGCAGCTACAGGAGCAACAGAGACTGTAGCACACAGGCCACTGCACACCTGTGCAGCCTAGGCCTACAGCCAACGCTACCACCCGCCCTCCTGGCGGCGGCCGCTTGTTCAGCAGCATGTCAATGGCTGCTCGCAGCAAATGCGGCGCAGCAGCAGTCCAGCACAGCACTAGGAAGACCGGGGAGCGGAGCAGCGCCCAGAACAGCGTCAGCGTTTGGAGGCCGCCAAGTGCCGCCGCCACGGCGCCGCCCTGCAAACGTCACACAACCAGCCAAAAGTTCACAGGCTAGCAGACTGCGAGCCAGCAAGGCTCACACACGCGTTCTGGTGGCGTCAGACATGGCAGCTGCTGACGCATGCATGAAGCAAGTCTGATCTGGTTGTGGGACAAAAAAGGCAAAAGCAAGCATTGGATGGGGCACGGGCAGGGAAGAAAGTAAGGCAGCGAACCTGCAGGGTGCGCAGCGACAGCGGTCGTAGCTCCAACAGGCCTTGGGCTGACAGCAGCCAGAGCAACAGCACGACCGGCAGATAGTGCAGGCACGCGAGGAGGGCTGGGGTCGGCAGCGAAGTGAGGGACGACTGCAAGAGGGAGGGGCGGAAAGGGAGGTGACATGCAGGTGACGTGGCAGCAGACTGACTGTGCTACTCGGTAGACACCCATTCATGCCCACCCAGAGTGGTTGATGCAGCCTCAAGCATCGGCTTCACACATCACACAGCGGCTCACACACCCCACAACCACAACCCCAACCCATCGTCCACACCTTGAGAAACACCAGCTGCACAGCCTGTGCTGCAACAAAGATGGTGCCCAGTACATACGTCCGAGCGCCCTCAATCACTGCGCCGGCCTGCATGAAATCCTCGTCCAGCACAGTGAGCGGCAGGCGCTGGGTGGCGCCTGCAGAGCTCCCGCCGCCACTGCCGGAGCTCAGCGTGGGAGCCGCCGACTTAGCTGCCGACAGCAGGTCCTTGCCCTTGCTCTGGTGCAGCACTTTTGCAAAGTACGCCTCGCCAGCTGCACATGCACAGGGTTGTTGAGGCGAGCTACAGTTGAGAGGCAGAAACCCCGCCGATTGCTTGCAAGCACCGCCCCCGCCAGCGGCAAGCAGGGCATGCCAGCGGCCGATGGCATGGCCGGTTTGCGTGACAGATTGTGCTGTCACGAGCCCCATCCTCAGCTCAACGACGTCTGCTTGGGCGAACAAACCCGCAATCGACTCACCGGCTTTCAGCCGCTGTCGCCTCTCCTCCTCTGCTGACAGTTGAGCGGGTGGGCCAGCAGCCGCCTGCAGCTCCGCCATCTTGCCGTCCCGTAACAGAAAGAGAGCTTGCACTTGCACGGATCGTTCAGGGGTCGCTGCTGCTTGAAATGGTAGAGCGGCGATCGGATGGAAGGGATCCACAATATTTTTGAGGCATGATGGCCAGCGCGACCAGCATGCTGGGGGGCGGCGGCGGCATTTTTCGTCTTTACATTCAATGCAGGGGCGTGTTTCAGCGTTTTCAGTTTGTATGCAGTGCAATGTACACACTTGTACAACATCGTTCACAAAAACTTTGAGCAACGGAAAAGGAAGTAACAGGGAGGGAGTCTGTACAAAGGAGCTATAGTTTCTCAAAGGGCAGTGCTCCCATCATCGCCGCAACAACACCCCCACACGAAGCAAACTTGCAGGCACAGCCGGCACCAGTGGTCGCCCGGCCACTGCCACTGCTGCTGGTGCCGACACAGGTGCTGCTGGCGCCGCTGAAGCCGCAGGCTTTGCCACCGCAGCACGTGCCGCTTGCCGCAGGGACAGCCGCCACGCCTTGGCTATCAATGGGAGGGTGCCGCTGCCTGCTGCAGGCTGTGAGTCCTCGTGACACTGCCCCGGCATCAGCAGCCGCAGCAGCTCCTCACTTGGACCTCCTGCCTCTCTCTCAAGGGCAAGCAGGAACGGCATGTCCCCTTCACTGTTGAGCGCTGTAGCATCGGCTCCTCCCGCCAGCAGGGCTTGCACCGCAGCCGCAGCAGCAGCGCTGTCAATTGCGTCGCTTGCAGCAACAGCGTGACACGCCGTGTTGCCGCGCCTGTCGCGGGCGGATACATCGGCGCCATTCGGAGCGGCCAGCAGCGCTTTGACGACTGCCGCCGCTGCCTTGCCGCTCTTATTTGTGTCGATGTAGTGCAGCGGGGATTCACCATATACATCCCGGGCAGACGTGCTGGCGCCTGCAGCCCGCAGAGGCTCAATGGCTGCCACTGCCGCCTTGGCATCGCGGTTGGTGGCTGCCCAGTGCAAGGGCGTTGCGCCCCGCGAGTTTACTGCGTCCACCGCAGCGCCAGCAGCCAGCAGGGCCTGAATGGCAGCTGCCGAAGCCGTAGAAGAGTGGTGGTTGTCCGCTGCCCAGTGGATGGGCTGGCAGCCAGCCGAGTCCTCTGCCGCCACGTCCGCACCGCAGTCCAGCAGCGCTTGTAGAGCAGCCACCGCCGCAGAGCCCCGGCTGTTCCAGGCCGCGTAGTGGACTGCCTGCCGCCGCTGGCTGCCACCGGGCGCCGAAACGACCGCCCCTGCATCAACCAGCGCACGAATTGCCGCCGCCGCAGCAGCAGGATCCCGGTTGTAGCCTGCGGCCAGGTGTATCGGCAGCCTCCCGTAGGCATCTGGTGCGTTCACGTCACCACCTGAGGCTAGGGCAGCATATAGCGCAGCCAAGCAGCCATGTTTGTCTTCAACCTGGACAGCGAGGTGCAAAGCTTGGTGCTCCTCCTCAGGCTGTGGTGGTGGCGTTTCCCTCTGCATGGGTCAGCAACGTTTGGCACTGAGACCTCGCCACAGATAATGCTGCCAAGAAATTGCAGGCAGGAGTATCGGCAGTTGAGGAGCGTGAGTGACGCAGCGGGTGAGTGACGGCAAGACTGAGCTCAATGCGCAGTGATCTTTTGCTGTCATGCATCCCGGCTGCTGCAGGTTGCTCGCACCTTAGATGCCGACTGCTTGCGCACGGGCAAACTGTTCCTGACGACAGCTATCGGTGCGTTGTGTGGGCGCAAAGCCATTTCGTTGAATAAATGCGAATGAGCGTTGCATGGTCAGTCGTGGGTCGAACATTGCTCATCAAAATTGATGTGTACGGCAGTGCTGACTCGGTTGCAGTTGACCACCTCAAACCCCACTCATCGCAACCACAACTCCATCATCACCACCAGTCGCCAACCGCCTCTCAACCGCCTGCCAAGCCGGCACACCCTCTGCCACGTCGCTGCTGTGTGGTGCCCAGGGCAGCCAACGATGCCTTTCATATGTAAAGAACTGGCACCGTTTCAACAATCAATTACAGCCCCAAATCCTGTTTAGTACCTTTGTGATATTGGCGCCACGAGCGCCTGGGTTGGACTGGGAACGCAGATGCATTGAAAACGCAGGAGAGGCACGCATGATGGGAGGGCGACGAGAGCAGTGCTGATGTCAGGGAAGTCATCCCACACAGCTAACGTTGGGGCACAGGGCACCCTTGTACGTATGGCCTGCCGCAGGGCTGTCAAACGCGGCTTTCAAAAGAGGGTTGCGGGAAAAGCTGGTGCCATGAGATGTGTAAGAGCAGCAGCTGCAAGCAACGCTGCAAGCAGCCAAGTGCGAGGCATGCCACGGACGGCATGCATGAGAGCGGTGCGAGAGACCGGCGCGGTGAGGCAACCAAGGAGAGGACGGTGAGGTGACATTCGGCGATGCTGCGCGAGCTACAAGTGAGGCATGGCGAGAGTGGGGCAGCACATAGCCGGCGCCGCAGTGGAAAAGGTTGAAAGAGCACGGGCCAAAAAAGGGCAAGCAAGGAGGAGGCATGGAGGCGCCGAGCCACTCAGTTGCGATGGAACAGGGGCAAGACAATGTTTCTGAAAACAGCACGAGAGGGAGAGAGCCGGAGAGAGAAAGTACAGAGCAGTGTGCAACTCACGAGAGAGGCAGCTTTCGAGATTTGGTGCAGGTGAGCAGGCCGGAAAGAGCGCTAAAGAATACAAGGCGAAGATTGAGCGGAGCAGGGCGGGACAGAGCGCGAAGTATTAAAGGCGAAGATTGATTGCTGTTCTGGATGGCGTTGTGTGTGAGTAGAGGCAGGGGTTCTTCCAACAAAGCCAAAAGGGAAGGCTGGGATGCAGGGCTTGACGACTGGAAGGGCAGGAAGCACGGTCAACATGCTTGGTGGCAGTGCAATGTATTGTAGTGTGATGTATGGTTCACCAGATGAGTGGCAGGAAGAAAACCTAATGCCTGAGCCGAGGACTGCCACGGTGATGAGCAAACAGCTGGCGGCCCTGCACCAAAGGGCAGGCAGGCGTGGCCGGTCAGGCAGGGGTGTGCTGCCACAGAGCTGTCTGTCCAGCACTTCTAGCTTGCTTCGGCATAGGACACAGCACGACACCTCACTGCGTGGCGCGGCAGCAGTGTCAGACAGCCAGCCTACGCACCGTGGCCGCCTCCTCAGCAATGTCCCTGCAGGTGTCCTCCAGCCCGTCCAGCTGCATGATGGCCACAATCGACATCATCTTGTCCCGCCCAAGCACCTGCAGTACAGGTTACAATCACAGTACAGCAGTACTGTCAGCGCCAAGGCTGGAAACAGGAACACATCATCTCTGAAGGCAAGAAAAGCAGTCGCAGCAGCAACAGCACAGGGAAGGGGAGATGCTGCCTCGAGCTCGGCAAGTCACCTGACCGATGCCACGGCGGCTGAGTGCAAAGGCTACGGGCACGCCGTACATCTCTGCATCCTTCAGAATGCGCTGCACTGCTCGCACGGGGTTGATTTTTGCTGTTGGAGACACACGCACGTCAGGGGCCACAATGATGAGGCGGGCAGAGGACACGACCTTGGCCACCTGCGGTGGTGGTGGCCGGGGTGGAGCAGTAGGCAGGCACGTGCAGACTCAGTGCATCAATGCCAGCAATGTGGGAGGCTCATATGTATGAGCAGCTCCGATGCTGCGCTGAAGGTACAACTGCAGTGCAGCCATGCGCTCACCTCCTTGAGGGAGCAGTACACGCGCCTCCCAAAAATGCGTACGGTGGTGGGGGTGTCGTTGATCTGCATCAACTTGGCAGCTGTGAGCACGGTACTGACATCTGCGTTCAGCCGCTCGGTGATGACCTGCAAACAAGGCCAGGCAAGCATGGCATGCATTAGTGAGCAGAGAGAGATGACAACCAGCAAGCCAGACAAGATGGGAGCGCAGAGAGACTTGGGGGTGCAGCAGGCACAACAAATATTTGTGCACAGGGTGACAGGCAGTAGGTATCAAGACGGCATTGTGCAGAGCCGACCGCAGTGCGCGGCCAGCAGTAGCCCACCTGCCGGCAGTATGGCTGGTAAGCACCTCCCAGGCCCAGCAAGGACTCAGGCGGATCCAGCTCCACCTGGCAGTGCTGTTGGAAGTAAGGGGCAGCCTGCAGCAAGCGGTCAGGAGCAAGGGGAGCGAGCCAGCAGAGGGTGCAGGTCAGCCAGATGAGAGTCATTCGTCGTGGCTGGCGCGGGCACAGCGTGTTGGAGGAGGTGGGCGGTCATTGCGCAGGGCATCAGCAGGATGCGAGTCAAGAGGCGCTTGGAGTGCCGCACCTGAGGCACGTACTGCTGGTACTGCTGGCTCAGTGGGAACTGCACGCTGCAGGTGTTGTTCACCGCTGGCTGGCCGAGCAGCGCAGGGTGCAGCAGCTGTGCCAGCTGAGCCTGCTTCTGCTGCAGCAGCTGCTGCTGCTCATACAGCTGCTGCTGCTGGTTCTGCTGGTGGCGGTGCAGCAGGCTCTTCAAAAGCAGCAAGGCACCCTCTGGGCGCTGTGAAGCAGAGGGGGCCGGAAGCTGAGCAGTGGTGCTGCACGCAGCAGCGGGGGGCGGCGCCCAGCCACTGGCAGGCTGCACCGGCATGGGCTGGCCGCTGTAGGGCTGGGACAGCCCCTTCAGGGAAGGCTGCGACTTGAAGCTGCCCGCACCGCTCTCAAAGGGACTGGGCGCTGCCCGCTGCTGCAGCTCGCCGGGTGCCGCACGCGGCAGCGAACCTGCGAGGGAGGCTGCCTGCTGCTGCCGGATCAGCGCCTGCACTTCCAGCGGCAGCATCTGGGCGGAGGCGGCCGCGGCATGGATGGCTGTCATGCTGATGGTGGGGGCGCCGCAGTTGGTGGGCGGGCCGGTGCCGTCCCAAGCTGAAGAAGAGCGAGACATGCAGTCTGGGGAAATGGATCGGAATTCACGGCTGGATGCCGCTCCCAGCGACATGGGCTGGCTGCCGAGTGGCGTGTCCAGGTGCGAGGCGAGCGTGGTGGTGCAGGTGCCGAGTGCCACCTTCCAGGCATCAAACAGTGCCAGGTCGGAGAGTGCCTCAGAGCCTGCCGCCGCCTGGTCACAGCCGTCCTGAGAGAGTGTCGCAAGCTTGGCCAGAGTTGCCTGGTTGTCTGCCTTCTCTGCGTCACCAGACAGTGGACTGCAGCAGAACAGGACATGAGATGGCTTGTCAGGGAGCGGTGGTAAAGAAATGTGGGTAAGCAGCGGACGTGGTGCCACAAGTATCGCAAGCTTCTTTGCGGACACACGGACTGTAAACACAAACAAGCACAAGCAGCAGATGCAGCGCAGGTCATGGGCGCATCACGCAGTGCATTATGCTGGGGTAGCACACGGTAAGCGTGCATGCGTTCGCTCACCACTGCGAGGCGCCCGAATTGTCCATCGCAGCAAGCATGCATGTGGTGGTGGTTGGGGGTGTTGGCTGGTAGCGAATTGAGCCTGCAGGGCTCAGACTGCCGCTGGATGCATCAAGCTCAGTGCCTGCATGAAAAGTAGGGTGGTGAAGTGAGCGTGGGTTCTGCCAGCAGTAGGGATCATCAGCAGGCAGGGCGCGGGATGCAAGGGTGGGGGGCCACGCTGTTGCTGCTCACCGTCTGGGCTGCCGTAATCGCCGCACGGCGCGTGCAATTCAAAGTCTGTCTGGGACTGCTTGCGGCTCTCGTGGACTTTCCGTACCGGGATCAGCATTGAAGCACAGATCCCAGGGTAGGGGGCAGCTTCAGCCCTCAGATGGCTCAACGGCGGCGGTAGCTGCAAGGGTAGCGGCGGCAAAACGTCGTTCACGACCTTTTCACGGATGGGACGGGGGAGGGCGAGCGGCTCGCTTTGCAGTGACCCAGCATCTAGCATCCTCGATGAGGCTATTCCACACCGCATATCAACTAGCGGGCAGCGGTTTCTGCCAGCAGCTGCAAAAGGACGGCTCTTTGCACACAGAGCGCTGGGTGCACGGCCCAGTAGCAACCCGCTTCATGGTAAAGGGCGGAGCGGCAGGGCCCGCAGCCGTAAGAGGTGGCCCCACAAAGCGATGCCTTTGGGCTGCCGCAGCCCCGCCCTGCAGCTTGCCTGTGCCATATCCATGGTTGCAACGACTTGGAGGTTCGGTTCAGGGCTGGAGGGGGCGTGCAAACGCAATCGTGAGACGGCACGGCGCCTCGGCCGGTTTGTGGAGAGCGGGTTTGTGCTTGTGCCTGTTGTAATGATACCGTCAGTGGTAGGCGAGTGCGACCAGGTCTAAATTAACAATTGCGGTGCCGCCCATGCTAAGTACTGGCTCATGCTGGGCATGCTGGGCATCAAAATCATGTTGTAAATCCATTTATGTGGGCAGATAGCACCCCGCATCATGACCATAGCTGGGGCGAGTTTACCCAAATAGAGACACAAACTCGCCGCTGCCGTCACCTTCACCTCGCATGCGAGAGGGGCTCTAATACAGATGAGACTTCCAGGATCATCTGCACCTGCACCTGCACCTGCAGCAGCAGCTAATGTGTTCACGCTGCATATTCCCATGCATGTCCTTGCAAGGGAAGGCACCGCTGCCCTTACTGCCGTCCACCTGCAGCCGTCGATTGCCATTCACATTCTCCCAGCCCCGTCACCATCATGTCAGCTAACGCAATGTGTGTGATTACAACGATTCATGGCAGGCATGCACTGTGCTACAATAAAGGAAGAATCTAAAGTATCACGAATCATCAGCAATGATAAGGGCGGCTCAATTTGGAGCACACCTCGCACACTCTCAGCTTGCACACGCACAGCCAGGCAGGTGAATTCAACCTGAGCTGGCCAGCCTCTGCAAGCCGAGTTCAACCCTGCCAGCAATGCCTACATCGAGATTCACATCATGGGTGCTGGGGCGGGAGCAGCAAAGGTCTGGTTGCCGCTGATGAGCAGGCCCCTGATGGTGTGCACAATGGCATCTCCGCCCATCAAGTCGTACTGGTAGATGGGCACGCGCTGGCCGCTGGTGGTCAGCAGCCTGGGCTTGGCCGCACCAGCTGGGCGAACAACCTGCAATCCAGGGAACCGAGGAAAGAGACAAGAAGACATGATGACAGGGCGTGCAAGTAAGCGCTGTACGCACACGCACTGCAGCCGAAGCTGCGTGATTGGCAGCCAGAAAAGCTTGAAGCTATCACAGCCCACTGTCACACCTTGAGCTGGCCCTCAGGACCATCGACCATGGTCTGCAGGATCAGGCCGTCAGTCAGCTGATCGAGGGTGAGGGCTTCACCCAGCACGACGTGGTAGGAGAGAACCTCAGCAACGGCCTCCTGCAGCAAACTCAAAAGTCGTTCAAAGTCAGCCAAACAGCACGCAACACGCAAGGGTGACAAGAGACTCACATCCTTAGGTAACAGGACCTATACTGACAATGTAGCAGGCACAGCAACAGAAAAGGTTTAGCAAGAGAGGAGACAGCATGCTCGCACCTCGTCGTCAGCGAGCGCTGCGAGCGCAGGGTCGGCTGCCAACTCCTCTTGGATGTTCTTGTCCAGGGGGGCAAACACAGTGGCGGTCAGGTTGGTCTCTACAGCAACAGGGGGGGCAAAACGGCAGCAGAGCAAGCCGTCAGCAACCTGGGTTCAAGCAACACGAGGCGTGCTGTGTTGAGGGGAGCAGGGTGGCTGCCTGTGTGGATGTCGCATGAGGTAGTTGGCTGAAGCAACACATCTACCACAATGCAGCGCTGCTGCTTACCGCTGAGGGTGTCCTCAAATCCAGCGGACTGCACGAGCGTCCAGAGAATGGAGGTGTCGTTCTTGTTGTCGAGAACATCGGCAACGCTCTCTCGCTCAGGTGCCATGTCCATGGCCTCATTAGCAGCACCCGTGACGCTGTTCACCGCATCGCCCACAGCCTGCTGCACGTCCCCCACGATGTTGTCCACTGCCTGGGCATCTGCAAACGGGGGGACATTCGCGCAAGGAGTCGGCGGTGGCGGGGGGAATCAAATTGGGGCACTTGCTGCAGGCGGGCATCGCGTGTGGTACAATGCCAGGGCCGCTACCATGCGTGCTGCTGGCATGTTGCATCGCTGAAATGACGGGGTGTGACCGGTGCATGGCGAATGTTCTTTGACCTGACGCGTGCCAACCCCGCTGCGCAGCAACACGTGCACTGCAGCAGCAGAGGCACCGGCAGCAGCGCATGCAACTCACTGGCAACGGTGGCGCCCAGCGCCAAGGCCACGATGAGCAAAGCGCAACCCTTCATGTTGAAATTTAAGAGGCAACAAGCGACGATTTCAGGAAATATGACTTGCGAAGTATGTGAATGCTAACGCGTTGGGTTGATGCTTCATCTCATGGATGATGAAATGCACGCTGGGTTCCGCCGCTGCCGTCTGACTGCCCAAACCCACACTTGGTTGGCTCCCCGACAGGTTGGTTACAGCATTACAAATGTCCAA
This sequence comes from Chlorella vulgaris, assembly GCA_023343905.1. Taxonomy (NCBI): domain Eukaryota; kingdom Viridiplantae; phylum Chlorophyta; class Trebouxiophyceae; order Chlorellales; family Chlorellaceae; genus Chlorella; species Chlorella vulgaris. The sequence goes on along the minus strand of SIDB01000012.1, from coordinate 2,238,044 downwards.
CACCAGCAGTTTGTCAAGTCAAGTAATGTCACGTCACGACGGATAGGAATTGAAGCATAGAAATCATGAATCGAGTGGTGTTGGTGGTGCGTCACCAAGCAAGCCATCCGGCATGCGTGTGGTGACCCAGGCGGTCAGCAAAATGCAAAGCTGGTGTGCCAACTGATCTGTTGCCTCAAGAATGAGCACCACTGGCTGACAGGTGGACCTCAACGCTGCCCACCGTCGACTCTGCGAGCGTGGTTCTGCAGACCGCCCCTGGCCCTCGGTCTATGAAGACGGCGCGGGGGCGGGCGCAAAGGTGGTGCTCGTTCCAGGCACCAGCAGGCCCTTGATGGTGTGTACAATGGCATCGCCAGCAACAATGTTGTATTGGTAAATCTGAATCTTTTCGCCGCTTGTAGTCTCCAGGAAAGGCTTCTTGCTGCCGGCGGGGAACGAGACCTGCAGTTTGGCAAGAACAGCCAGCCAGGTAAGCCAGGTAAGCCAGCCCCTGCCGACGGGACGTGCAGTACTTGCAGTACTGCAGCCGGGTTGCGCGGTGTTGTGCTGCTCACGCCAGAGATCAAGCCGGAGCATGCGCAGAGTGCTCAGAGCTAGCGCAAGTGCCAACACACACCCTGAGCTCGCCCTCCGGTCCATCAACCAGGGTCTGCAGGATCAGGCCATCAGTCAGCTGGTCGAGGGTGAGGGCCTCCCCGGGCACGACGTGGTAGGAGAGGATCTTAGCCAGCGCAGCCTGCGGCGAGGCGGGCACAACAGCATGAGGCATGAGGAGTGCACAGGAGGATGCCGACCGCGGGAGCATGCAGGGGAGCGGCCATGACAACAGAGCTGAAGGCAGGGAAGAGCGACCAGGCATGCGCCTTGAAAAGCAGCACGAGCACACCACAATGGGGCTGCGCAGGGCACTTGTGTGTTGTGGGTGGGGTGGTTCTCTGAGTCTCACCGCGTCAAGGCCCGCGCCAGTGGTGGCATCCAGGCTCTCGTCCAAAGGGATAAACACGGTTGCAGTGGAGTTGGTGAGCTCTGCAAACAAGATAGGGTGGCAAAGCAAGGAGTTGGGGGAGGAGAGGCAGTGCTGGACTAGAGCACAAGCTGAAGCAGTGAGATGTTCATACACGCACGCATGTACCTCAGAGCAAAGGCGCGTGCTTGGTTCCGCCATGCGCAGCTGCATGACTGATCATGTGAGGCTCCGGCGTTGCGCTGTGCTCACCGTCGAGGGTATCAACCAGGCCCGCACTCTGAACCAGCTGCCAAATCTCGGTGGTGCCATTCTTGGAGTCCAGCAGGTCGACCAAGTTGTCCCACTGGTACTTGCTGCCATCAGTTGCGTCTTGGGCATCTGTAAGCAGTCGACGCAGTGCCGAGCTGGTATCAAAAGGGTGCAAGGGCGGGCGGCGGCAATGCATGGCGCTGCCAGTCGCGGTGCGCGCCGCAGGGCGACCCGTGCAACATGCGCGGCGATGCAGGGAAAGCAGGGGGAGACGGTACCCTAGGGCTCGGAGAGGAGACGGAGTGATGGCAAAGAGCATGTCCGCATGGCGCAGCCTTTGACTCAGTTCGCAGGTCCCCCGCCATCACAGCAGTCAAGACTCACCTGCCACAGAGGCGCCCACGGCGAGCAGTGCAAGCACGAGTGCGAAAGTGCGCATGGTGTTGTGTCGAGTTCACGGCGCAGGGAGCAGAGCGAGGGTGGCTGGTGGCCGGAAGAGTAAAGGAGAACGAGGCGCCAGGTCCGGGCGCGAAAAGATGCCGCAGGAGGCAAGGCACCATGCGGTACGTCGTGTTTTCACGCTCGCATCGGGCTGGATGCCTACAGCAGTCGTTCTGCAAGGCGCGATGAGTTCATGGCACGCAGTGCCGCGCGCCAATTCGCCAATGTGTACGTATGACGGCGGCGGGTGGGAGGCGGGTGGGAGGCGGTTGCTTGTCAGACATCAGTCTCTGCAGCAGTGCACCCGCATATATCACGTCATATCACGGGGAAAGCTTGCTCAGAATGTCCGCTCAGGGGATGGCATTTACAGATGAGAAATCAGGAAAGGACGGCGGCGGATCAGGGACGATGTCGTTGCTGACGCAAGGATAATGAATCACGAATCAAGGGGGGCGGTAGAGCATCGAGGCACACGCCATCCGGTAAGCGAGTGATACAGATCACGGCGGAGGGCAAATCAATCAAATATCGGGTGCAATGGGGAGGAACGTATTGCGTCAGCCATGCTGCACTTCATGTAACACTGGGTGTGTCTCCACGCTCACACGGCCGCAGGGGCGGCCGCGTCGAGGGTCTCGCCCCCAGGCACCAGCAGGCCCCTGATGGTGTGGACAATGGTGTCGGGGCCCGCGCCGAGGTTGAACTGGTAGATGGGCACCTGCTCACCACTGCTTGTCTCCAGGATGGGCTTCTGGGCATTTGGCGACACAATCACCCTGAGCTGCCCTGCAGGGCCTTCGACCAGGGTCTGCAGGACCTGGCCGTCAGTCAGCTCATCAAGGGTGAGAGCCTGGCCGGGCACAACGTGGTACTTGAGGACTTCAACCAACTCGGTCTGCGGCAGGGCATGGAAGCACGTACAGCAGGCAAGTACAGCTGCCAGTCAAAGGATGGACAGGAGGATGGCAGCCCAACAGGCGCAATGATGTTGGCAGCTCAGCTTGCACAGAGCGCACACACACATCGAGTCATTGTAGCAGCAGGCATGTGGAGCAATCAGAACAGCTGGCAGCTGGGCTGACTGAAGTCGACCACCCTGATCAGGCGTGGGACCGCCAGCTCGCTCACCGTGGTCAGATTGGCAGCGGCATCGGCATCGAACACCGCGTCCCAAGGGATGAAAACGGTGGCAGTGATGTTTGTGAGCTCTGCAATCCAACGGGAAGGCGGAACCAGTTATGGCATTCAAGGCATGTTTATGGCGCAGATCATGCTTATGCAAAGCAGAAGCAAGAGGTTGAAGTTGGTGAACAAATCAAGTTTGGAAGCGGATGAGGTGCTGAGGCATGTAGCGGCAAAAGCGCCTGAACCTCACCATCGAGAGCATCGGCAAGGTCTGCCTCCTGGACCGCCTGCCAGATTTCAGTGGTGTCACCCTTGTTTGAGATCAAGTCCACGACGCTGTCCCATGAGTTCGTGATAGCGCCGGGCGTGTCTTGGGCGCCTGCAAGCAGCAGGGGAGTGAGCGCATTCACGGGCGGCATGGGATGGCGGCATCACAGCTGACGGCAGCAGGCTCGCGCTCCGGCCCCCGATGTCCGAGTAGACTCACAAGCGACAGCGGCACCGGCGGCGAGTGCCAGGGTGAGCAGGGCGAAGGCACGCATTGCGGGAGGGTTGCGAACCAGGCTGCTGTCAATATATGATCAATGTCAATTAATTAGACTTCACCAATATCATCAATTCACTAATTACCCCGCACACGCGTCTAGCTTCCACTCCCGAGGCTGCTGGTGGCACGGAAGTCGTCCAGGGGTGCCAGCATTGGGTGCCAGCACTGCAATATCGCAAACGCAATCGCAAGTGAGACGGGGAGGCGGGAGGGGAGGGGAGCCGCTGGCAGGTCAGGCGCGCAGCGGGAGCGGGGAAGTGCACATCCACATGTTTAACGGTCACGCAGCGCCAGTGCCACCATCAATCTCTAAGCTCGACTTCATGCCAGCAGTCTGCACCAGAGTAGAACCACTGTCAGGTCGGCGTGGTCGCAAGGTTGCTGCAGAACAACATCAACTCATGCACGCGCGCAAGGAGTGCAGCAAAGGCTGGCACACGCATGCCGCAAATATGCAGCCTTGCCTGCATGTCCAGGCACTGAGAGGGATTGGCCTGCAGCACGAGGGCAGGGTCCAGGTGAGGCAGCAACCGCTGCAGCTCCGCCAGCACCTGCACTCAGGCAGACGAATTCACTGTTGTTGACAGAAACAGACATTGGGAGAGCTGCAGGCTCGTGCTGCCTTTGGGACATTGCATCAGGAGTACTGCCCTCAGCAGTATCTTCACCCACGTCCGCATGGCCCAACACGGTCAGCCACACGGCCAGCACACCTGCTTGATGTCTGCCAGCAGCAGCATCGGCTCCTCCTGAATCACGCGCTCCACGTCAGCCCGCGTCCCCAGCGCCTCACGCAGCTGTGTCACCTTTGCAAGCACATGCTCAAGCGAGACGTCGGTGAGCACCCTGCACGCTAGCGGGGGGTGATGTCATGTGTGGGCGTGGAGCATCCTGCGAGCACGCGAGAGTTGATGTGTGCAGAGAAGTGCAGTGGACACCAAACAGGCAAGTCCCTCTCCGCTCGTCGGCTGGGCTTGGCAGCGTACGGCATTCAGGCGTCCCATGCCGCTGCCTGGTTCGCCGATGCCACTGGCAGCAGCATCCCATGCATCACTCACCAAGGGTGCTGAGCCACCAGCAAGCCGAGGTTGAGAGACGGCAGGATCTGCCGCAGGGCCAGGATGCGCGCGGTGACAGCTGGCAGGTCGCTGACCAGTGCAAGCACCAGCTTGGCCTGCCCTCGGGGGTGTGGGGGTCAGGAGCCGAAAAGTGAGCAGCAGGCCTGCTGTTGCTGACCTGCCACTGAAACTGACCGAGACTGCCGCATGCTGCTTGCATAGGCACTTGCCATCGAGTGCCAGCCCGGCAATGGCAGGTGGCGGGCACATCACCTGCATGCGGTCAAGCCTGGCATCCAGTCCTGGAAGAAGCAGCGTCAGCTGCGCCACACGGCATTCCACATCTGGCAGTGTCACGTCCAACTGTGCACGGGAGTCCAGCCACGTGTGCGCAGCATCAAACAGAGGTGGCACGGGCGGCATGTGGCCGCACGTTGCAGCACACCAGAAAGCAACGCCACTGGGCGCGACGGCTCCTTGCACATGTCACAACCACTGCCCACCAGCTGCCGCTCAGGCACGTACTGATCACTTGCTGCGGCGCAATCACCTGCTGCGCGACCCAAATGAGGATCAGCTGGCGCTGCGCCGATGAATCCCAAGCCAGGTACCGCTCGTTCAGCTGGTAACCCATTGTCCAGGGGCTCCTGCCTGCCGCTGATGCCTGCTCAACATCCACGCTGCGGTCAGCTCGCGGCTCGGCAGCCATGGCAGCTAGTGCGGGCCATCGACTGGGATGCTGCAGAGGGCAGCACGACAGCAGCGAGTCGGCATGGCGGCGGCGGCGGCAAGGCGGCCAACGCAATCGCGCACCTTTGTGCTGCTGCCGCGGTGTGGCGGTGTTACATTGAGACCATTGTAAGCTTTATGCGGCCGAGCTGGTGCCGATGTCGCCATCCCCGAGCAAAGGGGCTTTCTGTCGCTCAAATTACCGCACAAGTGGGCCTTGACCACTGAGAAACGCAGTGCAAATGATGCAATGTCGCAACGACAGAGCTTGCGAGCGCTTCCCGCCTGCCGCCACTTCATCGCATCGCAGGCTCGACTTGGCCCCCCTTGTTTTACACAAGTTTGACACACATGATAGTGTCAACGGGCAGGACGAACAGGTTGGCGGGGCAGCCCAGGGGAACGGTTGTGCAGGAAAATGTTTGCATGGGACGTAGGCATTCATTCGAGAGGGATGGGAGGGAGACGGAGGCCGGCATTGCAATGGGACTGAGAAAACCGGTGCAAGCTGTGCGCTTGCTGAAAGCATGAGAGCCAAGGTTGACGGTGGTAAATATCAGCTCAGATCAAGAATGCTGAGGCCTGGGCCGGGCATGGGACGACCAGGCATGGGAGGGCCGCCGAACAGCAGCACAAATGAACACGTGTGTCTTGGTGAGGCAGAGAGATGTAGCAAAGAGGAAGATGAAGTAGGCTTGAAATAGTCGAAAAACTTAGTAAGCGCTCCATGCTTGTGGGAAGGGTGAAGGGCCGCAACTCCTCAACAACACTGGCAAAGCAGCTGACGACGAGGGCAGCAGCACGGGCTCCTAGCCGGCTCGTGCTTCGGACCTGCAGGATGCATTGCATGCCAGCGGCGCAGCCAATCAGCGCCAACCAGGACTGGCGTTTGGCGGCTGTTTGTTGGCCTGCACAACCCAATTTGTGGATTTGGCAGCAGAGAGCGGCAAGGTAGCAGCAGGCACGCAGCTACATTTCCCTTCACGCACACCAGGCATTGAGCACGCACCTGCCGAAAGGCAACCGAATCAACACCTCACGCAGCACAAGCGTGAAAGCACCAAGCCCCACACACACTGCCCACTCTCGTGCGTCCAGCGGCTGCGTGCTGAACCAGCGGCCGCCAAACTGCAAGCAACAAGCAGGCAGGGGAAAGACCGGCACCCAGTTTAATCAGGAGGCTTGGAGTACCCCATCAGCAGGTAGATCAGCGAAGCAGTGCGTGCGGCTCGGTCCAGGCCTGACATCACAGCACACACACACACACACACACACACACACACACACACACACACACACACACGCAGCAGGCAACAGGGCACACACAGGGGCATCCACAGCACACAGCAGCAAGGGCTGCAACCTGCACCGCCCCATCGCCCCACCTGCACAATCAGGATCTGCAGCGCCAGCTCAGAGCCCAGGATCCACTGGAACCAGGGAGAGTCCCCCAGGCCCTCCCACACATTCGTGTTGTCCAGGATCTTGCGAGCATTAAGCTGGTTGAAGAGCTGCAGCGAGCAAGACAACAGGCAGCAGAGAGAAGGTGAGACCCGGTTTCGACTTGGTGCAAAAGGGCATGGCTTTGTTGGGCGGCAGCAGCCGGGCTGGAAGCCAGTGCGTGCATGCACTGGCAGCTGCCACACTGCCACCGGCCCCGGCGCACAACAGTGACAGCAGGCAACAGTGACGTGGCAATTAGCAACAACATAGAGCGCGGCACAACGCAGCTGCAGTGGCAGCAGCGCAGAGCAGGGAGCGACGTGCCTGCATGAACACGAATGTGTTGAAGACGAGGGTGTAGTGCACTGATGGCCCCAGCACCTCGGAGTGATCTGCTTGGTCAGGAGGAGCAAGGGGAGCAGGAGGGGCACCAGGTGAGCAGCGGCTGGACACGTCAGCACCGGCAAGAGGGCGGCAGCGAGTAAGGAAGATGCATTTGCGTGTGGCAAGGCCAGGTGGGTATGCACACAAACCCATGCAGCATCGGAACACACTGCCAGGCAACAAACCGGGATGCCTAGCCGGGCAGGCCCACAAACCGACAAGCATTAGATGTGACACACACACTGTGCCTGTGTCGACATGGGATGCCCAGCACGGCGGGCACATAAACCCACAAGCAACACAGGCTGAAGGCACATGCACATGGTAGTCACCACCTGTCACCTGGAATGCCCAGCAGGGCGGGAGCGTAGAATATGAGGCCCAGCATGACGACCAGCTGGTACGAGGCCTGGCCCAGGATGTGCTTCACAGCGGGGGCGGCAGGGTCCACGAACTCATGCTCTGCGGTACGGGTGGCACGTGCAACAGGCGGTACATGTCACGACAGTACCGCTGATGGCAAGACATACAACAGTCCACGGCAAAGACTGCTGCTGGAGAGGAGAGGAGATAAGACAGGCCTGACTAAGCATGGCACAGGCAACTGCAAGCGGCAGAGCACTACAGGCAACAATGATGTGTGGTCCGCCGAGCTGACCTCTGGAGTAGGGGGGCAGGGAAAGGATGCGGGCGTCAGGTGGCTCTGTGGCCAGAGCCAGGCTGGCGAGCGAGTCCATGATCATGTTCACCCACAGCATCTGCGCAGAGGGAGGAGACCAGCGAGAAGAGCAGAAGCACGGGTGGAGAAAGCACGGCGACGATGAATGATGATGGAAGTGCGACCCCTAAAAACAAAAGAGGAAAAGGCTGTAGAGGGTGTTGAATTTCGGGCCCAGGCACAGCACAGCAGGGTGCAAGGCCAGGCAGCAGGGCCGCGGCGGGGCTTACCTGCACCGCCGTCAGCGGAGACTCCGTAGCCACGACTGCGCCTGTGACGGCGACCGCCACCGCCACTAGGTTGACAGTCAATTGGAACTGCAGCAGGGTACGCGACGTGGAGAGGCGGTGAGTGCCTGAGACAAGATGCGTGTGGCAGTCAGGGTGGAAAAGAAGGCAAGGAAAGAATTGCGTGGCGCAGTGCTCTGCTGCAGCAGGCCGCCGTGCGTCGGTCCCCACACCCTGCGCCTTCCCCAGCACACAACAGCTGCTCGCTGCCCTGTCTGGCTGTCTGGACACCGCCAGGTCTCTAACAACCTCACCAGCCGCAGCCCAACAGCCTGCCCCAGTGTTTCACTACACCAAAACTACCGCCACAGCAGCCTGCCTCCAATCGCCACAACCACCACCACAAGCACCGCCAACCCGGCAGCCTAGTTATGAATCTTCCCTAAGCCGTTGCTGCCATGTGACAGCACAGGCACAGCCAGCACCGCCCACCGACCACCCCCTGGCTCACTTGCAGGAAGCGAGTGATGTTGGCGTACACGTTGCGACCCCACAGCACCGCTGAAACGATGGAAGCAAAGTTGTTGTCCAGCAGCACGATGTCTGCGGCCTCCTTGGCGGTGTCAGTGCCTGCAGCCCCGAGAAAGGAAGAAAGAAGAAACGGGTGCACAGCAGCACAATGTGTTCAAGTGTCAGCGGCTCCATTGCTGTGACGCAAGGCCTGCCTACCACTCAGGCAAGCCAAGGCGCAGAGTACTGATGCATTGGAAGCGTTGGGCGGTTTGGACGGTAGGCAACAGCAGGGTGGATGGAATTGCAGGCTTTGCAAGCAGGGGCCAAGAAGAGCACAGAATGGAGAAAGACAGGAGCGCAGGGTCCACACAAACGGCAGAACCCACGGGCAGTAGCACACAGGGGCAGCCCACGCGAGCAGCCGCTCACCGACGTTCATGGCAAAACCGACGTTGGCTGCCCGCAGCGCTGGTGCATCGTTGGTGCCGTCACCAGTCACCGCCACGACGTCCCTTGTCAGGCTGCGCACGCCTGTGGGTGAAAGGTTTGGAGGAGCAAGGCAGAGGAGGAGCAAGGACAGACGTGAGTGGATGGGACGGCGGCAGAGGGTTGGGATCCGGTGGCAAAGTCGATGCGTGCATGCATGCATGACGGCAGAGAGGGCCCTGGGTGCTTGGCAGCGGAGGGAAAACGCTGCTATTCGTACCCCCAAGGCCAACATTTCGAGTCCCCCATTCTGGAATCAGCCTGCAAACCATTGGAATGGCCCCTCCCTCCCACCCCCTCCCACCACCCATTCGGCCCACACCTGTCACGATTGTGTACTTGTCGGCGGGCGAGCAGCGGGCAAGCACCCGCAGCGTGGGCCACAGCGCCAGGAACTCCTCCTCCCTGATGCTGCCGTCCTCGTTCAGCACCCGCTGCCTGAACTCCGGGCCCTCCATCACGACACCTGGCGGCAGCTGGTCGACGTGCCCGCTCGCCTCCCCATGCGCACCCGCAGCCGCGCCGTCCAGCGACGCTGATGCTGCGCTGTGGTGGCCTTGCAGGGCGGCAGGCGGCGTGCCGGCAAGGGCTGCCGTGGCCGCGAGCCAGTGCTGCAGGGAGGTGCCCACCGGGGGCAGGATGCCTGCTTCCCGTGCAATGGCGGTGGCTGTGCCCACATTGTCGCCTGCACGGTGGCGGGAGAAGGGTGGGCCGCCAACAATGCGGACAGCAGAAATGCATCAGCCACTGCTTAAGCACCAATTGCTGCCATGCGTGCAAAGTCCAAAAGACGCCACTTTCTCAGCTGCCCTCCAACAACAGGCAGGCGGAACCAAGGCTGACCCACGCTTTCTTCCCCACCTGTCAGCATTTTGACAGTGATGCCTGAGGCCTGGCACTGCTTGATGGCAGCCGGCACCTCGGGCCTCAGAGGATCCTCAATGCCAACCAGGGCCAGCTGCAAAGAGAAAAGGAGGACAGGCAAGGCATGCCGTCAGCCGAGACTTCACCCCAATGGCGGCGCAGCCGACAACCGCAGCAAGCGGAGACAGACACACAGGCGCGTGCGCGCACATGCAAGCATCCATGCCCGGTGGTAGAAAGCACAGCAAGCAACGGCAGCAGGAGGGGCAGGAGATGAGGGAGCTGGTGCGCACCAGTGTGAGGTTGCTCTCAAGGTTGTCTGCCAGGCAGGCGTCGCTGTCCCAGAGACAAGCCTGCTGCTCCCCATTGCTGCTGCTGCTGCTGCTGCTGCTGCTGCTGCTGCAGGTGACAGGAGCAAGGTGGAGGCAAAGGAGGTAAGGGAGCAGGGTGAGAGCAAAGCTGCAGAGCGGCGTTGCCTGCCCGACTGCCCTAGTCGACATCGTGAAGAAGCCTGCGTGTAGCCATTAGCCATTGCTGCCAGCTGCTCGGCCGACTGCTGCTGTTGCTGCTGCTCACCTGCTCATCCACGCATTCACGCTGCTGGACGTGTCCCACTGGTAGCCTCGGGGGTCACAGCCAACCATGCTGCCGTCCCCAGCCGCCGCCGCTGCTCCGCCTTGCTCGCCGCCGCCGTTTGCACGGAGAGCGGCGCTGGGGATGTGAATGTCTCGATACGCCATACAGAGCACCCTGCAAGCAGCGATAAGGAGGGACCCAGCCAGTTCAGACTCTGCTGCTCAATGGGCACATGCCAGCCAGTCGGCAGTAGCACAAGAAAGCAAGCACAGCCTGACATAGACGCAACCAGAACAGCACTGTGGCGTTGCAAAATCCAGACTGTGCCGCTGCGTAAGTGTATACAAGCCAACTGCTCCATCCCTCCAGCCAGGCCCCCAGCTAGCCCTACCCACCGCTGCCCGCCTTGGCTGAAGTCCCCCAGCAGCTGCTGCCTCTCATCCTCCCGCAGCAGCCGCCGAGAGCCGTCAGGGGCCAGCACATGTGTGCACCGGTCCAGCACCAGCTCGGTGGCACCCTTGGTGAACACCCGGCAGAGGGATGAGCCGTCAGTGCCAGTCCTGCGCGTACACAGGAGGAGTGCGGCACACAAAGGGAGTGGGAAGGCCAGGCAGGCAGGCAGGGGGCACAAGCAGGGGGCTGTCCTACGCCGCACAGGCACGCAACTGAATGTAGACAGGAGCGGCGCACAGCAGGGGCAGCAGCGACACTGGGCGTGCGCAAGCAAGGCTGGGCCAGCAAGGGGCGGGGGCAGATCAGCCAGGGATGCGGCAGCAAGCTAGGGATATGGCAGCAAGGATATGGCAGCAAGGATATGGCAGCAAGGATATGATATGGCGGCGTGGTTATGGCAGCGGTGCGCACCCCACGCACGGTGCCAGCACCGCGGTCGTCATGCGCTTGCGGTCCGAGCTGAACGCGACTTGTGCCAGCTGGCTGTGCTGGGCGCGCATGCTGCCCAGGTCGCACCCCAGCAGGGCCGCCAGCTCCAGCAGCGCCACCTCTGTGCGGTTGCCGATGCTGCGCTTGATGCCTGCGAGAGGGAACATGGCGATGGCGGGCGGGGAGATCTGGAGCTAGAGACGCAGCGTCAAGGACATCATCAGTCCCTGTGTGTTGATTTCACAGCAATCGCAGTGCCAGTGCTGTTTGCTGTCGCGTCAGGCGCACCACGGCATGCCGATCTGGTGCCAGATGTGCTGCACGATTGAAAAATTCGGTGTTGCTGGGAGGCAGCCCAGAAGCAGATGCAGCAGCAAGCGACGTTGCAAGCAGCGCTGCACGCGCAGGCAGCACGCAAGTACCTTCGCCGTCGACAATGATGTTGGCAGTGGAGTTGAGCGCCACGCTTTCCACCAGCAGCCTCACTACATCGTCCACGTGGCCGCCGGTGCTTGGATCTCCCCTGTCTGACTCGCGGCCGCTGTCTGGGGACGCCAGCAGCTGTGCCAGGGGTGGCAGGTTCTCCACTGCGCTGCTCGCGTATCCATCGTCCCTGCTGCTGGCATGATCGAGAGAGGCAGAGGAGGCGGTGCCAGAGCTTGCCAGCCAGGACCGCCTCGGATGTTCTCCTCCTGAGGCACTCTCGTGTCGCGTGTACGGCTTGAGGTCATGAGTGGTGTGGCCCGCCAGCCACAGCTTGCTCACCACCATTTCGTTCTGGGTCAGCGTGCCTGAACCCAGCAGGGGCAGATGGGGAGCGGATACAGCAAGCACTCAGCCACTGACGTCCAGAACTAACCCCACACACGCCGCAGCCTGCGCCTTCACCACCGCCATCTGCACATCGCCCCAGCCTTGCACCACTTCCCTTGCACATCACTGCGGCTGTGTGCCTACACGCGCCAATAGCGGCGCCACGGGGGCGTCACAGCAAGCCATCAATCAACCGTAGCGAGCCTCCACCCACCCGTCTTGTCGCTGCACACAACGTTGGCGGTCCCCATTGTTTCTGCGGCGCTCAGGTGCCGCACCAGGTTCTGGTCGTCAAGCATGCGGCGCACGCTGAAGGCCAGCGCCAGCGTGACAGCCAGCGGCAGACCCTCCGGCACAGCCACCACCTGGCGGGTTTGTGTTGAAGGGCGGCATGGCGCGGTCAGGAATAAACGCTCTTTGATAGAGGTCATATTGCACCCAGCCCGGCAGCCAAGCACAAGCAGTGAGCTACTGACTGCTGCATGCGCTCAGGCTCATGCAGGTAACCACAGGCCAGCGCCACGCACCGCGCACGGCGTGCAACTCTTGTCATTCCAGTCAGTTTACCCCCCGCCCCAACACCCCACACACTCCCCTCACCAGTATGGTGACTCCTGTGATGAAGAAGCGGAGGTAGTTCTGCAGGAAGTCCCAGCTCCAGGGCTGCTGCTGCAGCAGGAACGTGTCGACACTGCACACAGGGGGGCAGGCAGCAGGGGGGGGTGGGGGGCAGGGTGAGGGCGGGTGGCTTGCTGCCGAGTGTACGTGCACTGGCAGAATTATGGCCTTCAATCCCAGAGGTCCAGGGTTCGAATTCCTTTGTTTCTGTTCTTTGCAACCTCTAAAGATCAATCGTGCAACACGCGGAACAACGCTCAAACAGGTGGATTGCTAGGAAGGGCCCGCAGGCACGGAGGAGGGGTTGCAGCCAGCACCTACACCTACATCAGTGTGCCCACCGGCGGTGACAAGCCCAGCAGCCAGCCCATCAGGCTGGCGCCAGCCTGTGCTCGCCCCAAGACCATCCGCCCCTCATCCACGCCCCACCTGAACCGCACAGTCATGGCCACAGTCGCCAGCGAGGCAGCACCCAGCCCGAATTGGCCGATAGTGGTGGCGTACTGCGCGAGCTTCTGCTGCAGCAGCGTCTCCTCGCGCATGCCGTCGGCGCCGCCACCCGCGGTCGCCGCCGCCGCCGCCGTCGCCGCTGCCGCACCGCCTTTCCCGTCTGCCACCATCTCCGCAATTGCGCCAGACTGAGAGAAGGGGCCGACTGCAGTGACCAACATGCGTCCGAAGCCCGACAGGATCTTGCTGCCCCCGAGCAGTGAGGGGCGGGTGACGGGATCCTTTGCCACGTCATCGCTCTCGCCAGTCAAGTGCGATTCGTCGACCCTGAAGCAAGTACACAGGCAGGAGGGCAGGGAGGGAGGGAGGATCAGGAGGGAGGGGAGGGCAGGGAGGGAAACGCGACAGAGGGAGACAAAGGAGAAGGAGAAGGGACAGCGGCAATGCGTGCGTTGGAAAGCAAGGTCCGGGACATGGGGGCACAGCACAGAGAGAGTGGGCACAGAAGGGCCGCAGCTTGCTTGCTGGTTCGATTTTGTGTGCACAGTTGATGTGTCCGCGACACAACTCCGCGCGCAGCTGGCGGCGGCAACACTTCACGGCAGCTCACTTGACGTCTGCGCCCGCCACCAGCAGCCCGTCGGTGCACAGAATGTCTCCCGTCTCCACCAGCAGCAAGTCACCCACCAGCACCTGAGCCACGGGCAGGGCCTGCTCCCGCCCGTTGCGCAGCACTCGAACCTGCAGCAGAGGGTACAGCAGCAGATGGGCACCAGGCAGCGTCAAGCTTGCGTCAAGCCAGCGCGCCGCACAGTGCCCAAACCAACTCTCTGTGCCCGGCCGGATCAACCTGAGCCCGACCCAGCCAGCCAAGAAATCGCACAGCTCTTGTTCTCTTCAGCACTTTGTTTTCCTACAACTCCTTTCAAAGTGCGTTTCTATGAGACCTGCCTCCAACCGCACAGCAGGGAGCCCACCTTGACGTCAGCAGAAACCGCCTGCAGCAGGCGGAACTGCCGCTCCTTTTGGTAGTTGTTGACCGCCGTGACCAGCACCACCACGCACACTGCAGCGGCAAGAAGGGTTGGGGAGGAGAGGAAGCGCAAGCTCAGCGGCATTGATGAGTTCGCCGAAAAGTGCGGCAACAGGCACAGGGCACACCAAGGCAGCTTTAACGCTGCACAGTGCTGCAAGGCATACTCCAAGCTCCCAGGGGGGGGGCTGTACAGCATGCTAGCTTGTGTGCAGCACAGCATTACAGCCTCAGCTCCGTGCCTGCCCGCATGCAAGCAGGGCCAAACCCACCGGCAGCCAGGATGGACGCTCCCTCTATCCAGCTGCCCTCGTCAGCGCCGCTGGTCCTCTGCACCACTGCCTCCAGTGCCAGCGACAGGGCGCCGGCACCGAGCAGCACCAGGATCGTGAAATCCTGCAAAAAGGGTGTGAGAGGGTTAGGCAGAGAGGCACAGCTCGAGGTACGGGCAATACACGGCTGCGACGCGCATCATGTGATGGCGTGTGACCATGAAATGCCATGAACAAGGGATGGGATGGGCCTCTATCCGGAGCAGTGGCTGAGCAGCACACACACAGCACGTCACTTCATGGCTCCGGCCTGTATTCAACCCTCGAGTGCAGAGCCACCAAAGCATGTGGCGTGCCAGACACTGGCAGCACAACGGGCTCTAACAACAGCCGCATGGCGGGCATAACGCCAGGCGGACGGCGAGGCAAGGGAGAGAGATGCGGAACAGAGAGGAAAGAAAGGAATCGCTGTAAAAGGACGCACCTGTAAGGCCTCGACAATCAGCTCCAGCAGGGTCACTTCCTTGGGAGGCCGCACGGTGTTGGAGCCGTAACGCCGCGCACGCTGCTCCAGCTCAGCCTGCACAGGCACGGCAGACGGCAGGTGATGAGGTGAGGAAGGAGCAGGACCAGGAGAGTGGTTGGGTGATTGGCTGGCAGTCAACTGGCACACGGATTCAGGCGCCAGCCCAGCACATCATGCATAGTCATGTGGCAGAGTGAGTGCAACCAGAACCTTGAGCAATGCACGGCAGCTGGGGCAGCAGCGGTGCTTGCCTGGCTTTCACACAGCCCGTCTGCCAGATGGGTGCTCAAGCAGGCCGCCAGCTCGGCAGCACACGATACCAGCCCGCCGCTGTATGCGTCGTCTGCATGCAGCTCTGTCAGCTGCTGCAGCTGCTTGCTGCTCAGCTGACGCGCCTGCCAGGCGTCCTCGCATGCCGGCGCTTCGTCCACCCCGTTGGCCTGCTGCTGCTGCAAAGAGGCAGTGCCTGGTGCTTTCGGTTGCGCCAGATTCCCAGCCGCAGCGGCCGCAACGGCACCGGGCACGCCATTCTGCTGCGCTTGTGGCAATAGGGCTTCTGTCAGCTCCTCGTCCAAGCTGTCTCGGCTGGAGGTGAGCCGGGCTGCGCAGCGCACCTGGCGTCGGCCCAGTGGCACTGTGCTGCGCCTGCGTTTGCAGCGGCCGACGCCGCCGCCGCTGCTGGACCAGCCACAGGATAGCGGCGTCACAGATCGCACATTATCTCGCGGATTGCTGCCCAGCAGCTGTCGAAACGGGAGGCTGCTCGTGCCGAGCGATGACTGAAGCATCCTCACTCTCGTTTGAATGCTGCCAAGCGTGTGCCGAGCTTTCGTATGCAGTTTCAAGATGCCGGCATGTAGCGGCGCGGTTCAAGGGTGACACACAGAGAATCAAACCTTCCGAGGGATGCAAGAGCAACGCGATGGCATCTACTGTGAGCAGAGGACTGCGGGGATTGCATCAGAACAATGAAACTGGCTGGTTCTGATCACGTGCCATGTCATCCGTCCCGCCATGATCGTGCCGCCGCTGTGCGGGCTGCATTTACAAGGCTGCCTGGCAATACAAGGCGATGAAGGGAGGAACGTGGAATCCACACACAACAGCAACGCATCAGAGCAACATCACGACAGCCTTGCATCATGCATTACCGCCGCACACCGCCCGATGCTGCGGCCAGTGCTGCCGCTGGCACGCGACGCTGCAGTAGAACACTTTTTGCCCCAAGGGGCAGGCGCCGCACCGCCTCAGCTTGTCGCCGACCTTGCCCTGCGCACCACCGCAGCACGCGCAGATTCTTGTGGCACGCTGAGGAGTCGGCAGCACCGCGTCAGCTACTGTTGGCGCTGTCGCTGGCACGGGATCCGGGGAGTTGGCTGTTTTGTCTGCGCTGCCACTGCGCTGCAGCAGCTGGCGGCACAAATCCTCCAGTTGCCCCTTCTCAATGCAGGTGCGGTGGTCAACGCCTGCTGCCGTCAGGAAAGCCTTGAGCTGTGGTACCCGCCACATGCTTGGGTTGCCGGGCGGCGGTACTGGCAACTGCCGCCACACAGCATGGCCCTCCGCGGCAGCCGCTGCCCTGGCCGCAGTGGCAGCTGCTCGTGAAAAGCCTGCTGCGTCCAAGCAATCTGGGCGTGTGACGGAATCATTCATGGCTTTTCGTGAGTGTTCTCGTCAAGGCCTGCATGTTGGAGGGCGGCAGTGGCGGCGGGGACTGTCGATGGCGGCGCCTCACAGCCAGGGCGCGCACGGCTCAATGCCGAAATCATCGATGCCAGCGCCGAGCGCGATGAGCTGCCATAGGCAGGGTTCCTTACAGTCGAGCTCGATAGTGCTTGAGCGACCCTCCAAGGACAAAGTGCACACACTGGGGATCGGTTTGGAGCCGACAAGGAGCCGATCAGGCCGTGTTTGGCAGCATGGGGCGCGCTTCTTAACAGCGTGGCATGACTGGGCAGCCGTGGCTCGCTGCGCGCGAATGAGAGCTCTCGCTATGCTTCAATCGGTGCCATACATTGTAATTGTCGCTGACAACTCAGCTCGGCCCTTGCGCAACTCACGTGCAACTTGCACAGAGCCGCCTCGGGAGGGTCGAAGCGGCACGCCCCCTCGTTTTGCACGTTGCCTCCATTCGCTCACGAGCGCGCAGTCATTCGAGCAAAGCAAACGCGCACATTGCTTACAGCAATGGGCAGGCACCCTCGACTGGCCCCGGCGGCCCTCCTCCTGCTGCTTGCACTCAGCAGCAACGCCCTGGCTGCCTCCTCTGACCCTGAATTCGGCGTGCGCATCGTGGGAGGCACCACCACGCCCGTCAACCGCTACCCCTACTTTGTCTCTCTGCGGGACAGCAACGGCAACGCATTCTGCGCTGGCAGCCTGGTGGCGCCTGACGTTGTGTTGACTGGTGAGCGCTGTACGAAGGGGAGGGCAAGACATGGCAAGAGGAAGGCAAGACACGGCACCAACCGTCAAGTGTGCTGACCGACCGCCCCTTCCCCTTGACCTGCAGCCGCTCACTGTGTGTCAAGCCCCGCCACCAAGTTCCCCACCGTTCACATTGGCAGGCGCTACCTCACAGCCAGCGAGACCGGCTACGAAGTGCGACGCACCATCACGACAGTGGTGCACGGCAGCTACGATGCCGCCAGCTCGGCCAACGACATTGCGCTGCTGCGCCTGGACTCCCCCTCAGCAAAGACGCAGCTGGCGCTGCCTCAGGCGCAGCTGACGCCCGCAAACATGAGTGCGGTGGTGGTGATGGGCTTTGGAACAACCGCAGAGGGCAGCCCCTACCTGTCGGGTACGCATTAGTGCAGAGGCCTGCTGCAATTTCAAGCTGCCGCCCCCCCCGCGCAGACCAGGCTTTCGACCTCCGCCTGACCCTGCTCTCCTGCCCGGGTGTGCAGACACGCTGCAGCACGTCACAATCCCTTACCTTGACGACGCGACCTGCCAGCGCATCTACCCCTCCCAAGTAAAGCCCGGCATGGTGTGCGCTGGAGACCTGAGTGGCGGCAAAGACAGGTGGGCTGGTGGTGACAGCGGCTTGGGAGGGCAGCAGGCACCCCAGCAAACCCATGCTTGTCGCCCTTTCTGAATCTCACCCCATTCACCCATCCTTCCCTCTCGCTCTGCAGCTGCCAGGGCGACTCAGGCGGCCCTCTGATCCTGCCTTCTGTCTCTGGCACCGCCAGCGGCGATGTTCAGCTGGGCATTGTCAGCTGGGGCTACGGCTGTGCGCGAGCAGGCCGGCCGGGTGTGTACACCAGCACATCCTTCTACAGAGCCTGGATTGCTGGCTACTTGCAGACCTGGAGCTCACCAGCCGCCAGCCCTCCGCCGCCGCCGCTTGCCAACCCTCCGCCGCCACCCAAACCCTCACCTCCTCCGCCACCCAAACCCTCACCTCCCCCGCCACCCAAACCCTCACCTCCCCCACCACTCAAGCCATCACCTCCTCCACCACGCAAGCCATCGCCTCCCCCACCACTCAAGCCATCACCTCCCCCACCACTCAAGCCATCGCCTCCCCCTCCACCCAAACCATCACCTCCCCCACCCCCTCGTGCCTCTCCACCTCCCCCTCCCCCTGTGGACCAGCCGGCTGGTGACCCCTGCGCTTGCTCTGAGGACGGCATCAGTGCAGGCGTGCCCACAGGCCGGAGGGGCTGCAGGCAACACGGCTTTCCCGCTGATCGCACCTGGCACTGCATGGTGAGTCGTGCGGGCATTGACAGCTTTGTGCGCTGCATGCAAGCAAGCAGCACGTGAGTGTGAAGCTTGTGCCTCACTTTCCTGCCCTGTTTGCAACCCTGACGTGTGCAGACTGTGGGTGGCATGGCCTGCCCCTCGGCCCAACCCTCCAAGGCATTCCCTGGCACAGCCTTCCTCCTGTGTGGCAGGGATGCCCCCGTTGCGCCGACCAACCCACCCCTGCCTCCCATCGTGCTGGTGGAGGGCCCGGGACAGATCACAACCGAAAGCAGCGACAGCAGCGACGGCAGTCAGCGGGCAGAGGCCCAGTCAGAGCTGTGCAAATGCAGCAAGGACGGTAAGTCTGGCGGGGTGGCCACTGGACGTCGCGGTTGCGCCGTGCATGGTGCCCCTACCTTCCTGGTCCGCCACTGCTATGTGGTGGGAGGCACCGCCTGCACCGCTCCTGGACTCAACGCCAGCACCAGCTTTGAAGGTGCAGCTTGGAAGGAGTGCCGCACAAGCAATGAATGACAACAGCCTGACTGCATCGTGACTGCACCTGAGCCATCTCGAAGATGTGATGAATTCCGTTGCCTGTGTAATGCTACAGTATGTTGCAAGGGCGGCACCGAAAGCCCCGGAAAGTGGCGGCAGGGTACAAGAGAAGCGGCGCGGCAGAAAGCGGCAGTGCAAAGCAGAAGCACGAACAGAAGGCAGCAAAAGGCGGGCTAGGCAATGGGTGTGTGCAAGGGGTGGCCTGGTGGCTTCAGCCGCGCGGAGGGCTAGGGTTGTTGTTGTCGAAGAGCAAGCTCACTGCCCGCCTGGTGATCCATTCGCCGCAAAGCCGTATTGCTGCAAGGGTGGCGGCAAGGGTGCACGGTCAGCCAGGTACAACAAAAGGTCTCTCTCAAACCGCAGCCACTGGTAGCCCCCCAGGCGGTTTCCTGGACCATGGATAATAGCTGGTGTTGCTGCTGCTGCGCCCTCCGCTGCAAGTCGAGCAGCGCAGCAGCTCACCTGCGCCCACGGCTGCACAGAGGCCCAGCGCCGCATCTGGTTGAGCTGGACGCACTCGTTGGACACGTGGCAGGCAAAGAGCAGGTAGTTGCGGGGCTGGATGGCCCAGGCAAAGCGCATGAACAACAGGGAGTAGATGCACATTGCGCCCGTCATGTTGCGGCTGATCGCCTCGGGCGGCTTCGTCATGGTGTCAGTCAGGCCCTGCGTTTGTTGGGTGCAGCGTTGGGCATTTGTGGTTGGTTGATGGTGTGCACCTTGCGAGGGTGTGCAGCAGGGATGTTGCAGCGGTGCGCATCTTCAGCCAGCAAGGCAGTGGCAAAGCCGTGGCAGGGCAGTGTCAAGGCAGGCAGCGCCACGGGGGCGGCAGACTGGGCAGCCAGGCTCACCGCAATCACAAAGCCCCAGTTGGCGATGGGGCCCCAGGTGTGAGTTGTCTGAAAGCAGGAGGGCAAAGGACGAGCGTATGGAGGTGTAGTGACAGTGCAGGTGATGTGGTGTCCCCAAGCCAGCCTGCCGGCACGCCCGCACTGCCTGCATACCTTTGGGCCTGTAGGAGAGTTCCACCACACCCTCAGCTTGGTTCCTAACGATGAGCTCTGCTTGATCGCCGACATGGTGTGTGACAGGTTGCGTCGCAGGTCAGGCGCAGCCGGTCAGGCGCCGACAGGCGAGACTCCCCGTCTGCAAGTGCAAGGGCTTACGATCTGCTGTCGGTGACGTGCCTGCAGTATCTTGCAGACGGCACGAGCGATCCCAGTAGCTGGACAGCGGCTCCGAGTGGAAAACCTCGACCGAGATCACACCGCTTTCAGATGCGCCCTCAAAGCCTTGCACTGACTCACAGTGGCGGCTTACAAGGCGCCCTGGCGCAAGGAAGCCCCAGTTTCAGCAGGCGTGCGGTCAGACGGTTTGCCGATCTCGGGACTGGAGTGCGGCGGACTGGGACGACGCTGACAGCGTGCAGCTGGGCGTCGAATTGACCTGCACATCGTACCGTCAATGTACTGTGCCGCCTTGCACCGCCGCCGTTGGCTGTTGAACGTGACGTTCAGCTGGTTCTGGCGCCATTGTAGGGGCATTTCAATGTTGAGATGAGGGCATATCCTTGAGCATCGCATCCGCAAACACCGCATACATCTGTTTGCATCAGCGGGAAGCGGACGTGGGTGCGGTTCGCCTCGGCCTGCCTGCACAGGCAGGCGTCCGGGCCTGGTATCCTCCTGGAGGCCTTGAAAGACAAGAGATGGGATGCATGCAATGTCGATATGTGCATCTGGCACCAAGCAGGGCCGGCATGATGCGGCGTCGGATCCCACAAAGCAGGCACGCCGCATGAAGCCCAACATTGTGGGTACCGCTGCGTTTGTTCGGCGTTTTTGACGCATGTCGAGCACACAGCGTGCCAGATATCGCAGTGTCAGTGACCCCGAGCCGATGGGCCAGCAGAGCTCCAGCGTCTCTGCTCCCCTGCTGTCGCCGTGGCCTCAGAAGGGCCGCAGGAGGGTTCGCTCGAAAGGGACGCTGTGCTGGGTGCTCGTGCTGCTGGGAGTGGGAATCGGTGAGTGTTCCCGCCGTTGCCGCCGCCGCCCTTGCCTCTTGTTGAGCCTTGCGCCTCCCACCCGGGCATCCTGACTCCTGCCACGCAGTGGGTTTCATGCAAATGAGGACTTTTGAGGCACGATTGCAAGCGGCGCTGCATCGACATCGCGACAATGCCGGAAGCGGCAGCAGCAGCGACGGCCAGGGCGAGGTGGCGGCAAGCCTCGATAAGGCCTTGCACACCCAATCGCAGATGTGTGCCGCGAAGCTGGAGGCCCAAGGCGTGCTCCCCGACAGCAACGGCCTGCGACTCACGGCTGAGCAGCGGCAGCGGCGGCTGCGGGAGCGGCATCCGCGCAGGTTGTGGCAGAAGTCAGCGGTGCAGCTTGCTAGGGAGGCAGCCGAGGACGAGGCAGCCAGCGTGGCTCATGATGCGCTCAGCGCACTGCAGGCGCGCAGGCAGCTGTATGCTGGAATGGAGCAGGCACTCAGAGACAAAGGCCTTGCCCTAGGTGTGGCCCCTACTGCTCTCATGTGCAAACGACGCATGCTGTTTGTTGCGATGGTCCGGGTCACTCATCTGCCGCTGTTGTGAGTGCCTACAGCTCGCCAAGGCACCTGAGCCTGAGCCCTGTCATGCATGTGCCTGCTTGTGCCTGCCTGCAGCCACCTCTGACACACAGGGCATGGCTCTAGGAGACATGTTCAAAATCGAGGGCGGCAAGTTGCGCCCTGTAGTGACAGTGCTGAAGGTCGCTGTCCGGGCTGTGGTGATGCCGCTGCTGGACCAGGCAGCCGCCCTGTGAGTCTGCTTAACGGTATCTTGATATTGGCGGAGACAGACGACTTGCACCTTGGTGCCTGTCTGCCTACCCGCTCACGTGCCCTGCCTGCACTGTCAACCTTGCCCTGCCTGCCTGCACTATGCGCCTGCCCGCCCTGTTGACCGCCCACTTGGGTGGCTGACGCGCAGGCAGCTGCAGGCCGCGGTGAAGTCTCATTTAGAGCCGGTGATGCCACCCAACGGCATCTGGATGCAGCACAACCGTCTGTACCACTCAACCATTTTCCACGCATCGACACACATGGTGCGGGCGCCTGACGTGCAGCCCTGGTTCATGCAGTGCCACCCTGCTGTCCAGCAGCGGCCCAGGGTGCCTGCCAGGTGCCCACTGCCGCGCTGGGAACGTTGTGAGATGGCGCAAAAGCTCTCCTGCAGCCATGGCTGGCCTGGCTGCAGTTGGCGGGTGCACTGAAGCGCTCGTTGCTGCGTCGTGTGTGCTGTTGTCTGCGGCTGATGTATTTGCAGCCTGTGTGCCAGCAGAGACATGCATGTGCTGGTTGGTGGGTGGATTGTTTCCCCTGCAGGACCCCGTGTTTGCCAACCCTCAGGAGGTCAACCTGGAGGAGTATCAGATTCAGGATGTGGGCCACAAGACCTGCCCCCTGCATTTGGTGCTGGAGAGGATCGTAGCAACCCCAAGCGGCACGGTGCTGGCCTGCTGGCAGGTACGGGCCGGCGCTGCATGTGCGTCTGCCCTTGTCTCTGGCCTGTGCAGCAGCAGATGCAGTGAGCCATGAGCATGCGCAGCTTTGTTGTTCTTGCCACAATCATCCCGCATGACGAAACAAGCGGCTGTTCTGCAGATAGCACAAGGCACAGACGTGACTGACATCAGGAAGTGGCTGCGAGAAGCCCTGCCCCGCGCAAGCACCAAACAAGTTGTAAACGATCGCAGCATCCTGCACACCACTCTAGCTCGCCTTGTTGCGCTACCCAACGCGGGTCAGGCAACGGCAGGGCAGCAGCAGCAGCAAGAAGGGGCAGGCACGGCAGGGGCGGGTAGCGCAGCGGCTGCTGCTGTGACGTTACAAGCTGCCGTGGATCGAATGACGGCGGAGCTGTGTGGCCTGAGCATCGTGATAGACAAGCTGTGGTAAGGCGGTGTGCGACAGCGGTTGTTTGTTTCATGAGCCACCTCCCACCAGCAAGCCAGCAGCGGGGGCTGTAGTCTGCATACGCCTGTATCATCACTCCACCAGCTGACACCAGCTGTTGCCGATCAAAGTGACTCAAGTTGACTCCCTCGGCGTCGTTGTGGCCCCTCTGCACAACCCCCAACCCTCCAGGTTTGTTGAAGAGTACGAGAAGCTGGCGCTGGCGCTGCGCGGCTCGTTCCGACAGCGAGAGATAGCCCTGGAGTGTGAGACAGTGTACTGAAAGCGTGCCTGGGATGGCGAACGTGAGAGCATCTCACTGGTATTTAACTTTTACTGCAATTCGAGGCGCGTGCTTCCTGATATGGCGTGAAATGTTACACCTGCTGACAAATCTTGGCTCAAAGATGCTGGCAACAGCAGCGAAAGGGAAAGGGCGCAGGGGCACTGCAAGTGTTGATGAAGACCAGTGAAGATCAGTGCTTCTTCTTCTTCTTCTTGTGGAATTGGTTGGGCCCAGAAAGCGGCTTGCTGCGCTTTGCTCGACCTGCACCAGACGCGCCGCAGGGGCACCGCATTGGCGCCAGCTCGGCACAACAGCTGCGCATGCGCTACACCTCAACCATTGAGCAGCCCGGCCCTGCCCACTGCACACGCGAGAGAGTGCAGCCAGCCTGCCACACACCCTTGACTATGCCCTTGGTTGTCGCCAGCCGCTGCTTGCGCATCCGCTTGAGGAGCTTCGCGGGGTTTGTAGTGGTGGTGTTGCCCCTGCAGTATGCAAGCAGGGTGGCATCAGCGCTCCAGCGGTCGCCGCTGGGCAGCAGCACTCGCAGCTTGCAACTGCTTACAGCCTCCTGCAATGGCGGTGGCCCGGCAAGCAGCAGTGACTCACTCTGGTTGCCCATCTACTGCCATTGCTGCGTCGCCCGCCTGCTGCACACCCTCCTCCATGCCCGCTGCCGCCGCGTCGCCGCCCTCGCCGCCTGCCAGGTCGGAGGGTCGTGGAGCAGCCAGCACTGCCGCCAGCTCCTCTTGCCGCTTTGCCTCTGCCTCCACCTGCCACGGTGCCTGTTCCACCTGATCCCTGCACACACAGAGACATGCAAACATACCGATGCGGCACAAGCGTGAGTGCCGCACAAGCGTGAGCGCCCGCTTACCGCCCAAAAGATGGCTGCGCGCCTCCATTGTAGCAACACACGCCCTGTAGGTCATGCTGTACACCCGCAAGCCTTCTCTTGTGGCAGGTAAACAGCCGGAAAAACGCGGTCGCCATGCATGGTATGGTTTCTCACACACGGCAGCAAAAGGTACCTCCTCAGCGTCCTGTAGCGGCGCTTGGAGTTGGAGCGCAGCCCCTTGCCCATTGTGCCGCCGCCACTCTGCTTTCGGCTCTAGATTTGTCTTTGAGCTGTGGACAAATTTCAGGAGGGTCGGGCAATGGATCAACGAAGTAGGGGCGCCGTGTTACTCTTGCTTTCTGCAGTTTGCGCGCGCCATGCTGAGCCATGCTGAGCCGGCTGTTTTTATGTTTCTTGTGTCGGCAAGCACATCATCGCCATCGGCATCACCGCCATCGGCCGTCCGAATCGACAGCCCACCTGTTTGGACAATTTGCCTGTCCTGTGTCGTGGATCGCTGTCGCTGGGATCTGCAGGCTGGATCGATGGGCTCTCGGTTCTGGCAGCGCTACAAGAACAGCCCACTGGCAACGGAGCTGCTTGATCGAGCTGCCTACTTCACGAAAGCCGTGGCTGCCATCTACATTGTGCGGGAGAACCTGGTGGAGTTCACTGTGGTAAGGGAGACGGTGTCCGCCTGACCTCTGCCGCCGCCGCCCAGGTTTTGGGATGTGATCATTGCAGTGTGTTGGGCCCAGCATGATGCCCACCTTCAATCCACGTGGCGATGTGGCCCTGCTGGAGCATGTGTCGGTGTGGAGCGGGCACGTCAAGGCGGGGGACGTGGTGCTGGCTCGCAGCATGCAGAACCCTCGGCACATGGTGTGCAAGCGGGTGCTGGCACTTGAAGGCGGCACAGGTGTGGTGCCGCAGGCGCGGCAGTGGGGCTGACTTGCATGGGGTAGGCATGCGCCTGCTTCAGCCTCGGCGCCACACGGCTTGTGGGATGACACACCCTAGCTTGGGCTGTGCAGCTGAGTTGCTTTGCTGGCAAGCTGTGAAATCAAGTGTCCCGCTCCTCTCCTTTCCCCAATGTGCTGCCGGTCCCCTGCCCGCTGCCACTTTCAGTCTTTGTGCCCAGCTCTACCAAGCTGGGCCTTGGGAAAACAGTGACTGTTCCTCGAGGCCACGTGTGGCTGCAGGTGCGAGGGGGTGAGGGGGGCCGGGCTGCGGGTGTCGAGTGTTCAAATCCAGCTGTCGCGTCTGCAGCTGCTGCTGCATCACTCTGCTGCTTCCTGCAGACCATGCTGCATCGCTTTCACCCTCACCATCCATTGCAGGGCGACAACTTCAGCAACTCTACTGACTCGAGGCACTACGGCCCCGTACCGTATGCCATGCTGCGGGGCAGGGTGTTCCTCAAGGTGGGCCACGCCTGGCACACTGCGCTGCTGCAGCTGCTGCCAATGCACTACTGTGAAGCAGCGGCATGCCAGCAGCCTGTGCTTCGCTGCACCCTGTCAGAGCTACCTGACCGCTGGCCGCGCTCAGTTGTGCCGCCACTGCACCAACTCCTGCAGGTGTGGCCGATTCGGGAGGCTGGGAGGGTGCGCAATAAGCTGCCCCCATGGCAGGAGGCGGAGATGCAGCGTCAGCAGCAGCAGCAGCAGCAGCAGCACAAGTTTCAAGAAGCGTTGCGAAGAGGCCCGCCACGGTAACGTCACGACTTATTTGAAGGCCGCACTGAATTTTCATGGCTCTTGCTATTCCTTTGAGCAATATGTTTGATCAGCACCTGTTGTTTCAACTCATGCGTTGAATTCATCAAGTCCAAACCTGGCTATGAACTTACCGTACATCGCGGCAGCGATCATCATGCATGCGCCTCATGCATGCTTCCGTGACTCTGGTTGTGACGTCACAACGCTCTCAGCGGCGCAATTGATTATCATCGAAATGGCGGCGGCCGCAGGATGCTGTCTGGCGCGAGCCGTTGGCCGCACAAGCCCCGCAAACATGCAGCAATTGTGCACCAGGCCTATGCGACCGCTGCATATGTCCCGGCGGCTACTAATTCGGTCATTGGCACAACGAGCCGCCGCTCCCGCCACTCCGTGCACAGAGGCCGCCCCGAAGTTCGTCAATCTGCCGGCCGAGCAGCAGCAGCAGATCGACGCATACTTGGACATACTGCTGGAGTGGAACAAGAAGCTGAACCTAATCTCAAGAGGCAAGCTGTGGCAGGGCAGGCGTCGTGATGGCGTCAAGGCGGCATATCACTCCATTAGTCCACTGCAGATTCGAGTGTGCAGTGCCTGCTTGCCGAGCCTGTTTGCCTGCGTAGCCCCTTGCAGCCGTGACCGAGAAGAGCGAGGCGTACAGTCGTCACGTCGACGACAGCCTGGCGTTGCTGCCCGCCATCGATCGGTGCCTGGCGCAGCAGCGGCAGTACCTCGAGCAGCACCCGCCTCGTGCGGACGCGGAGCAGCAGCAGTGGCAGCCGCGGCGCAACAGCAGGGGCAGCAACAGCAGCAGCAGCGACGCCCGGCCGTACAAGGCCACGGCAACAGGCGGCCCAAGGGTTGTTGATGTAGGGTCGGGAGCAGGCCTGCCGGGCATCATTCTTGCCATCGTTCGCCCCGAGTGGGAAGTGACGCTGCTGGACTCGTTACAGGTGCGTCAAAGGCATGCAGGGGAGCAGAGGAGGAAAGCAACACAATGGTAGCAATGCAGGCACTGCACAGCGGTTGTTGGTTTATGCACTTGGCATTTGAAGAGCAATTGCAGCTGGCTCACCCCATGGGCGTTCCTCACGGCTTGCGTTTGGCTGTGGTGGCAATCTGGTGCTGCTCCTGAACAATGCTGCCTCTGTGCTGCCTGTTGCCCTGCAGAAAAGGTGCAAGTTCACGCAGGCAGCAGTGGAGGCAGCAGGGCTGACCAATGTGCGCGTGCACTGCGCGAGAGCAGAGCTGGCAGGTGGGTCGATTGTTGCTGAGCACGCAACGCCGCTGGCCCGGGTGCTGCTTGGTGTGTGGACAGGCAGCTGGCAGGCGGTGCGAGGTGTAAGGAAGGGCGGCAGCCACTTGCGGTTCGTTGCACGTTGCATTCTTGCACCTGATGTATCTATCTATTGATGGTGATGCCTCCCCTCGAAAAGAGCCCTGTCGCCAATGACAATTCAACAGACATGTGCACACCTAAGCTTATGCGCACACACACACACACACACACATGCACACACACACACAACAAGCGTACCCACATACGCGCGTGCACATGCAGGGCGGGACCCAGCCCTGCGGGATCAGTATGACCTGGCAGTCGCCCGTGCTGTGGCCGAGCTGCGTGTGCTGGCCGAGCTGTGCCTGCCGCTGGTCCGCACTGGGGGCCACTGGGTGGCCGCCAAGGGCGCAGCTCCGCAGGACGAGGTTGCTGGCGCCAAGACTGCTGTGATCAAGGTTGGCGGCAAGCTGTTGGGGCTGGAGGAAGTTGACTCAGGTGGGTGATGCGCCTGCTGGGCGGCTGCCGGGCGTGTGCATGACCTCTCCTGCTATGCCACGGGTGACGGCTACCACTGCTCCGGCTGCTTGCTCGTGCCCTGCCTGCCTGCGCCTGCTTCGGCTGCCTGCTCTATTCGCCTCCTTTCCGGTCGTTCCTCATGTCTTTCCTGTGCTGAGAGCTTGCACAATCTGCCTGCTGCTGTGTCTGCCACCCTGCAGAGGGCCCAGAGGGGCCGCGCACCGCTGTGCTTGTGCGCAAGGCGTGCCCCACCCCGCACCAGTACCCCAGAGAGCCTGGTGTGCCGGGCAGGAAGCCGCTGTGTTGAAGGGACGAGGAGCTAGGCGGAGTTGCTTGTGCTTACAGTCGAGGCACTGCCCAGCCAGGGTGCGCCTTGCGGTGTGCAGAACGCATGCCAGCGACGAGTGAGTGCTTGCAAACGCTCTTGCGTTTCTTGGACCCCTCCTTTCTGTTCCTGCTGCCTCTTGCTGTAAACATGACTTGGTGATAGACCAACACGGCTCACTTTCTGTGGTGACGTGGGTCCCTTGGTGCCGCCCTTGCAACATACTGTAGCATTACACAGGCAACGGAATTCATCACATCTTCGAGATGGCTCAGGCGCAGTCACGATGCAGTCAGGCTGTTGTCATTCATTGCTTGTGCGGCACTCCTTCCAGGCTGCACCTTCAAAGCTGGTGCTGGCGTTGAGTCCAGGAGCGGTGCAGGCGGTGCCTCCCGCCACATAGCAGTGGCGGACCAGGAAGGTAGGGAAACCGTGCACGGCACAGCCGCGACGTCCGGTGGCCACCCCACCAGACTTACCGTCCTTGCTGCATTTGCACAGCTCTGACCGGGCCTCAGCCCGCTGGCCGCCGTCGCTGCTGTCGCTGCTTTCGGTTGTGATCTGTCCCGGGCCTTCCACCAGCACGATAGGAGGCGGGGTTGGGTTATTTGGCGCAACGGGGGCATCCCTGCCACACAGGAGGAAGGCTGCGCCAGGGAATGCCTTGGAGGGCTGGGCCGAGGGGCAGGCCATGCCACCCACAGTCTGCACGCAGGAGTGGGTGCAAGCAGGGCAGGTGAGGCACAAGTGCCACACTCACGTGCTGCTTGCTTGCATGCAGCGCACGGTAAGCCGCCAGCGCCACTTACCATGCAGTGCCAGGTGCGATCAGCGGGAAAGCCGTGCTGCCTGCAGCCCCTCCGGCCTGTGGGCACGCCTGCACTGATGCCGTCCTCAGAGCAAGCGCAGGGGTCACCAGCTGGCTGGTCCACAGGGGGAGGGGGAGGTGGAGAGGCACGAGGGGGTAGGGGAGGTGATGGTTTGGGTGGAGGGGGAGGCGATGGCTTGAGTGGTGGGGGAGGTGATGGCTTGCGTGGAGGGGGAGGCGATGGCTTGCGTGGTGGGGGAGGTGATGGCTTGCGTGGTGGAGGAGGTGATAGCTTTAGTGGTGGGGGAGGTGATGGCTTGCGTGGTGGGGGAGGTGAGGGTTTGGGTGGCGGGGGAGGTGAGGGTTTGGGTGGCGGAGGAGGGTTGGCAAGCGGCGGCGGTGGAGGGCTGGCGGCTGGTGAGCTCCAGGTCTGCAAGTAGCCAGCAATCCAGGCTCTGTAGAAGGATGTGCTGGTGTACACACCGGGAAGGCCTGCTCGAGCACAGCCGTAGCCCCAGCTGACAATGCCCAGCTGCACATCACCGCTGGCGGTGCCAGAGACAGAAGGCAGGATCAGAGGGCCGCCTGAGTCGCCCTGGCAGCTGCAGAGCAGGAGCGAAGGAGGGGGAATGGGGTGAGATTCAGAAAGGGCGACAAGCATGGGTTTGCTGGGGTGCCTGCTGCCCTCCCAAGCCGCTGTCACCACCAGCCCACCTGTCTTTGCCGCCACTCAGGTCTCCAGCGCACACCATGCCGGGCTTTACTTGGGAGGGGTAGATGCGCTGGCAGGTCGCGTCGTCAAGGTAAGGGATTGTGACGTGCTGCAGCGTGTCTGCACACCCGGGCAGGAGAGCACGGTCAGGCGGAGGTCGAAAGCCTGGTCTGCGCTGGGGGTGGTGGCAGCTTGGAAGCGCAACAGGCCTCTGCACTAATGCGTACCCGAAAGGTAGGGGCTGCCCTCTGCGGTTGTTCCAAAGCCCATCACCACCACCGCACTCATGTTTGCGGGCGTCAGCTGCGCCTGAGGCAGCGCCAGCTGCGTCTTTGCTGAGGGAGAGTCCAGGCGCAGCAGCGCAATGTCGTTGGCCGAGCTGGCGGCATCGTAGCTGCCGTGCACGACTGTCGTGATGGTGCGTCGCACTTCGTAGCCAGTCTCGCTGGCAATGAGGTAGCGCCTGCCGATGTGAACGGTGGGGAACTTGGTGGCGGGGCTCGACACGCAGTGAGCGGCTGCAGGTCAAGGGAAGGAGCGGTCGGTCAGCACACTTGACGGTTGGTGCCATGTCTTGCCTTCCCCTGCGTGCAGCCTCACCAGTCAGCACAACGTCAGGCGCCACCAGGCTGCCAGCGCAGAACGTGTTGCCGTTGCTGTCCCGCAGGGAGACAAAGTAGGGGTAGCGGTTGACGGGCGTGGCGGTGCCTCCCACGATGCGCACGCCGAACTCAGGGTCAGAGGAGGCAGCCAGGGCGTTGTTGAGGGCAAGAAGTAGCAGGAGGAGCGGCGCCGAGGCCAGTCGAGGGTGCCTGCCCATTGCTGCAAGCAATGCGTGCGTTTGCTTTGCTCGAACGGCTGCGCGCTCGTGAGACAACAGAGGCAATACGCCAAAAGAGGCGCGTCCCGCTTCGACCCTCCCGAGGCGGCTCTGTGCAGCTTCGACGTGTGTTGCGCAGTGCGCCGAGCTAAGCCGTCAAAGACAATTCCAATGTATGGCACCGATTGAAGCACATGGCGAGCTCTCATTCGCGCACAGCGAGCCACGGCTGCCCAGTCATGCCACGCTGTTAAAAAAGCGCGCCCCATGCTGCCAAACACGGCCTGATCGGCTCCTTGTCGGCTCCAGACCGATCATCAGTCTATGCACTTTGTTTCTGGAGGTCATTCAAGCATTCGCGAGCTCGCCTTCGCCGACTCGTTCAGTGCCGACTCCCGGGGCATGTCACATCAAGAGGAGGGCACCACACGACGCATCAGTGACTCCTCCTGCTCCAACGCCTACGCATTTTCGCTGAAGTGTAAGGAACCCTGCCGATGGCAGCTCATCGCGCTTTGGGGGCCGTGTTGGCATTGATGTCGGCATTGCGCCGCGCGCCCTTGCTGTGAGGCGCCGCCACCAACAGCCCCGCCGCCAATCGGCTGCCGCCCTCCGCCAAACTCCTTCTGCAGGCTTGGACGAGAACGCATACGACAAGAGCAAGTGCAAGGACGCATTTGAAGCATACAAAAAGTGCAAGAAGGAGCAGGTGGGAAGCAGGGTCCTTCACACGGTGCGCATGATCAATTGTGTTGACTGGTTCTTTTCAAAGATGTCTGGCCGCACCGGTTTGGCCTGCTTGCAGTTTGAAGCCGACCGCCAGCAGCGCATCGCCAGCCGCAAAGGCTTCTTTGGATAGGGAGCAGTCGGCGACGCATGTCGCTGAGCGTGCTTGCTAGAGCTGCGCGGCAGCAGGGGCGACGACGCCTTGCTGCCCTGCACCAAGCTGCTCCTGACGCGCAGCTGCTGCCGCAACCACAGCAGGGCGCTCCCTGGCAGGCAGCACAACATGCGCAGTACTGCGTGTCGCTAGCAAGCTGTAGTAGCTCGGGCTTCTCTCCCTCTGCACTCTTTGGCCGACACAGCTGCGGGCTGGCGCCGGCAGCCGCTGCAGCGTTGCACCCGCACTCGCACTTGCATCCGCAAGCAGCCCAGCCCTGGCGCCAGCTGCAGCTGCGCGGCTTTGCGTTGGGGTCAGGCCAGTGGAGGTCCCGGCGTAAGGATGTGATGCCTGACCGGAACCTTCCGCAGAAGAACGAGCAGATCAGAGCGCCGGAGGTGAGGCTGAGAGCCCTGCGCTGCACCCCACTTTTCTCGAGTGCATGCTGCCGCTGTGAGCCTGTCCTCCGCACCTCTAGCCCGCTGCACGCAAGATGGCTCAGTACCAGGATATGGCAGGAGGAATATGCATGACGTGGAAATCGATGCTCGCACAGCCTTCGTTGCCCGTTTTGACGGCTGGGCTGCCGTCGCTCGCACTCACACATGCGCTCACACTTACACCCACACCACCTGCGCTGCAGGTGCGGGTCCTGTTCCCGCCTGAAGCGGAGAAGGCACCCGAGATTATGAGTGTCCGGGAAGCTATCAGGCGAGTGGGGATCGGCATGGCGAGGGAGGGAGGGGACTGAGGCGGAGGAAAGGAGCGGGGGCACAGGAGCGCGAGGAAAGTGAGTGAGCAAGGCAAAGCCCGGCCACTTGCCTTGCGCTGCTCGCTCGGGCTGCTTTGGACACTGGCGCACGCCACCCCAGTGCAGGCAGCCAAATCGTGCGCTGGGCTGTGTCGCGCTGCTTTGCATGCCTTACATCTTGGCTTAGCATTCCACTTTGCCATGCTGCCCCGTCTGCTCAAGTTTCGTTGCATGCGCCACTTGACACTCCTCCTGATGCAGGCTGGCGAGGCAGAGTGATGTAGATGTGGTGATGCTCAGCCCCAAGGCTGAGCCTCCAGTGGTTCGCCTAGTAGAGTGGAGCAAGGTGGGTTGCTGACTTGCTGGCGGCTGGGGCTTGGGTGCTTGCTGACTAGCTGGCAGCAGGGTGCTTGCTGACCAGTCCTTTCACACTGTGACTCTCAGACGCATGGGGTGCAGCAGTCTTGCTGCTCAGCTGCCGCCAAGCACAGCTCTGTCGTTCTGCGGGCCTCAGCTGGCGAGGGAGCAGCACGCTTGGGCCAACGTGCACAAGATCGCAGCGAGTGAGTTGCTGCATCTGAGATGGCGGAGGTGCAGCAATATCACAGCGGGCCCTGCCTGCAATGCAGGTGCTGTACGAGGCACAGAAGCGGGAGAAGCTGGCCACCAAGCAGCGGCTGGCGGCGCAGCGGGCGGGGCAGGCGCGCGAGGTTCGCATCGGCTGCCAGATCGCCGAGCATGACCTGGCTGTGAAGATGGCTCAGGTTGGGGGGGGGGCTGGGCAGGGGTGGGGTCCGGCAGTGGGCTGGACAGCCTGGCAGCCGCCCTAGTTGGGTGCTTCTTCAATTCTCTCACTCACTCTACTGCATTCTGGTGCTGGGCATCGACCCTGCAAGGGCTGCACACACCCCTCCAAGCGTCCCAGCTGCAAGCTCGATACCTGTTTTGCCTCACCACTTGCAGGCACGCCGTTTCTTGGAAGACGGCAGCATGCTGCGGCTGGTGGTGACGTTCAAGGGCGGGCCGCAGATCGCGCTGGGGCGGGAAGTGGTGCTGTACCTGATAGGACAGCTGGCGGGTGCGTGCTGGCGACAGTCTGTTGGCCCTGCGTGCGTTTGTATGCCTTGTCGCTGCCAGCATGGCTGTGCCGCCCCACCACTGCGCACTGCGTCCCTTGCATAAGGTGTTTTGTGATACACTGCCCCTGACTCTGACTGTGCCTGCCATGTGTGGCTGTGCCAGGCCTTGCGTTGCATGCTGGTGTGGCGGGCCCTGAACTGGTTGCTCACATGTGCAGTTGGAGCTGCCCAACTGATAGTACGCATGCCGCTGCTGTGCTGCCTTGCAGACCTTGCAGCCGTGAGGGATGAGAAGCACCTGCAGCGGCCAATGAAGAATCAGTGGGCTGTGGTGCTGACACCGCTCCCGCCTGCAGTCCCGGCAAAGGCCGCCACCAAACAGCAGCAGCAGCAGCAGCAGCAGCAGCAGCAGCAGACCCACCGCCCACACGCCTGAAGCAGCGGCTGTAGAGCAGCAACCAACATGATGCATTGATGCAATGCCTGCTGAATTGATCTCTGATCTGCTGATGTGTATCGACGCCCGCGCAATGTCTGTAAGTCACCACCCATTGTGACACAGCCAGGCTTGAAACGGCCCCGCGTGTACAGCGCCGCTCAGGGCCGACCGCCCACTGCATTTTCGGATACCCTCCAAACGCTGTCGCGCCGGTCGAATTGTCGCTTGTTGCCGCAGCGCATCCCTTCCAGAGCTCCCAGGAGGCGGAGAGTTCGGCAGGGGTATGAAAAGGCTGTTACCGTGGCTGGTGGCGCTCTGCTGCCTAGCAGGGACCCACGCACAAGCGGAAGAGCCATGCAGCGCGTTCGGCCCCCGAGTCTCTTGCGGTGAGTTGCACATGCCGAATGGCAGGCAAAGCGCCCTGACAAGCCAAACCCACAATGGAAATCACGTGACGGCCCAATGGGCGGGCAGGGCCGGGCCGAACAGAGCCCCGACCAATGCCGCCACTCGCCGCCCGGACGGCCTGCCTGCCTCGCTTACCGCCTGCTGCTGGGTTTGCAGGCAGCCGAGGGGTGCAGCAGGCGGCGTGCGAGGCGCTGGGCTGCTGCTGGGCACCTGATGCATTGCCAAAGGAGGATTGGCAGCCGGACGTGTACATGCCGCGCTGCTTTCAGCCCAACACGGCACCGAGCACATACAACCTCGTCAGCCTGGCAGGCGGTGCCACAGGTGGGCCTGCACGCAATTCAGGCATCCAACCGACTGTTTCACCCCTTAGATTCCAGCCCTAGTGCGCTCTCCAGGATCGCTTGCTGCCGCGTGGTTGGTCACCATCGTTTTAACACATTTCTGCCCGTGCTTTCGAGTTGTCGCAGGCGCTGGCGAGCTGGTGCAGCAGCAGTCTGCGCAGCCTGAGCTGGGTGACGACCTTCGCTCTGCAGTCTTCTCCCTCAACCAGATCGCACCAGGTTGGCTGGCTGCGGCGCTGCCTCTGCTGCAGCTGCTCTGTGTACTGTGTGCTGCTTGCATTTTGGGCTGCCACGTGCTGCTGCGCAGTCTGTGACGCAGTGGCTGTGCCTGCTTGTCAGCAGCATTGGACAGCTTTCAACAATATGTCTGGAAATGGCGGCAGCCGCTGACCGCAATCCGCACGTGTGTGTTGCTGCTCACATGTTGCTGTGCATCATCTGCCTGCAGCCATCGTTCGGGTTAAGATCACAGATGCAAACAACACGCTGTACCAGGTTCCCAACCAGTTCTTCACGCAGCAGTCCATTCTGGGAGGTGAGGCAGGGAAGGACCCATTCGCAGGCCATCGCTCAAACACTCTCCTGCTTGCCCGGTAGCAATGTCAGCGCCTCTGCGGTCAGTCAGGCCTGCCACACACCCGCCGCTTTCCGGCACAACACTGGACACAGCACAGCGCGCATGGGTCTAGGCCTGGACTGAACGACGGATCTGAGCCTGCTGCGCTTTGTGTTGCCGCAGGAGGCATCTTTGCTGATGCCGGAGGCTCGCCGCTGTTTGTGGCACAGGTGGAGCAGACTCCCTTCAGCGTGGCGGTGGTGCGCAACAACCCCGCCAACAACAGCACACAGGGCGCGACCACCTTCAACACCACCGGCCTGCGCCTCATCATCAAGGTGCGGTACCGGTACCGGTACCGCAGCCGCCGCCAACACTGCGGGTGCTCAGCAAGGCCACATGGCTACATGCAATCACATACGTAGCTGCATGCATTTTTCATCTCGATGCATGGCGTACTGCCCTCGTATCTCAATCCTGCAGGACCAGTACCTGGAGCTGTCCACCTGGGTCAACCCGTCTGCCTACATCTATGGCGCAGGGGAGCGAGCCTCCTCCACAACCTTCATGACGGTGCGCTGCCTGCCTGCCGGGAGAGTGCCGCTGGGTGGCTGCCGGGAAACCAGTTCTGAGTTGATTGCTGTTGGCCAGGTGCCGGGTTGCGCTGGCACTGCCTGCTTGCGGGCAGGGCTTGGTGCTGCACAGCCCACCTGCATCCCTGCTCTGCCCTCACCTCCCTCCCTCCCTTGCAAACCCTTCACTCCCTAGCGGTGCCCCCCCCCCCCCCCCCCCCCCCCCCCCCCCCACCTCTGCAGCGCAATGGGTACCCTTACACTCTGTGGAACCGGGACCTGGGCCCGTCAGTGGCGATGCGCAACACGTATGGGCACTGGCCCTTTGTGATGGTCATGGAGCAGGGTGAGCCTCAGCGGTTGCACAGCAACATGCTCATGCTCGCTGCTGCTACAGGGCAAGGCTGGTGTGGCGTCAGCCTGGGGAGCAGGGGCGGACGATGCCAGCTGGGGTCCTGGTGCATTGCGGCACGCAACCGCTGCACGTACCGCCTGCCTCAGCTCATGCCAACCAGCAGCATGGCCCTGGGCGATCTGGGGAGGTCTTGGGTCACCGGTTGTGAGCCTGTTGACCTGCGCTCCCCTCATGAAAGCACTGGAAAACATTTGACAACATTTGGGATTTTACAAGCTGTGATTTCTCCTCTCCGTGTTGCCCACTTTGTTCCGTTTCCGCCGCCGCCGTGCAGACGGCTCGTGCTGGGGAGCGCTGCTGCTCAACAGCAACGGCATGGACATGGTTGCCACACGGGACAGGCTGACTTGGAGAGCCATCGGCGGCATGATCGATCTGGTGAGGTTGTACTTTTAAGTGTGCTGGGCGTTGGTGGTTGGGGTGGTTGGGGCCATAGCGTTTCGATGACAGCACAGCACCTCGCCGCAGCAGTACCATCGCAAGGCTTGCCCAGTGCGAGCTTGGGAGCAAGCAGTTGTTGCAGCCTGCCAGTCGCCAGCCGGACAAACCTTGTGCGCCCCGTCAACAGTCGTAGGCGAGCTGAGGCCATCCCTTCTCTGCCTGCCTGTGCTGCGGGCAGTGCAATCCTCGTGAACTAATTCGTTTGGTGGCCCTTGTTTCCATGTGTGGCAGTTTGTGTTCATGGGCCCGACACCGCTGGATGTCGTCCAGCAGCTGACGCGGGTTGTGGGGCGCCCCGCCCTGCAGCCCTACTGGTCACTCGGCTTCCACCAGAGCAAGTGAGTGCCTGCCTGTGGACGCGTCGCTTGCTGGTCACCTTGCCGTGCTGTCACAGTCGAGCGGATGCACTTGTACGTTTCAGCACGAGTCCAATGCTTCAGTACTGTTCAGTATGTCAGTACTGCTGCTCATTAGCGGGCGGTTGTCAGGCAACCAAGTCTTTCCTGCTCCACAGCATCACCCCGACAGCCCAGCTCGCCGCAGTTGCTTCCTGCCGATCTGTGAGCCCCTGCTGCTTGCCACTCCCTGCACCCGAGCCACTGACTCCTCTTCTGCCCTTTTTTTGTTATTTGCGTCACAGGTACGGCTACGGCAGCCTGGGCCAGGTGCAGCAGGTGGTGGCAAACTACTCGAATGCTGAACTGCCCCTGGAGTCAATGTGGCTGGACATCGATTACAGTGAGTGGTGGGCCACACAAATGCTGTCAGCGCAATGCGGACTCGGCGGCTGCACCTTCTGGGTGTCCTTCTGGGTGTGCTTAACCATAACGCTAACAACAAGCGTTGGGCATCACGTGTGTGCCGAAACCAGAGTATGCTTGGAAAAAGTACCTGTGTGCAGAGTTAGTCGGCTGCATTCTGTGCTTCTTCAAGGCGCGCGGCAACTGACTGCTAAAGCTCTGCCTTGCCCTGCCCCTTCCTCCTGCCTCCGCCGCTGCAGTGGACAACTACCGCCTCTTCACCTTTGACTGCAACACCTTCCCCCAGGCAGGGGTGCAGGTGCGTGTGACCGCCGCCAGCTGCTGAACTGCTGCTTCCTGACCAGATGTTGTATTCTGCCAGCGTGCACGCCTGGACCCGCTCGCCCAGCCAGCCCTCGTCCCATTGCCGTACCAACAGGACCGCGCGCCCTCATCAACTACCTGCTTCTCTACACCCGCAGCGCTTTGCGAACGAGCTGGCTGCCAAGGGCATGAAGCTGATCCCCATCGTTGATCCCGGAGTGAAGATGGACCCCAACTATGCCACCTACCTGGATGGGCTGGGTCAGTCGGTATATCTGCGAGGCCAGGACTTGCAGCCATACGTCGGCTGGGTGAGTGAGCAGTCGCCCTGGGAGAGCGGGGAGGAACCCTCCCTGGCTGTGGCCCAAGCTGCAGCTCAGTCCCTGCACTGTTACGTGTGGCATCTCATAACATAGGCTTGGGTACGCTGTGCCTGCTGCCCTTCCTGTGGCAGGGCAGTACCAAGGCAGTACCAGGGTCACAGGCTTGTCCCTGCGCAACATCCCCATGCTTTGTGCGTCTTCCACTGACTTTCTGTTATCCCATCAAAAGCCTGACGCTCTGCTTGCTCGAACCTCCGCCCATGTGCAGGTGTGGCCGGGAGGGGTTCACTTCCCAGACTTTGGGTTCAACCCGGTGGCGCAGCCCTTCTGGACAGACCAGCTGAGGCGGTTCCATGCTCAGGTCAACTGGTCGGGCATCTGGACAGACATGAATGAAGGTGAGATGTCGCCGAGCTTGCCTGGCACCTCAGCTGCTGGACCCTCAGCAGGCGCAAGCCACCCTGCAGCTTTGGCCCCTTGTCGAGCGGCCTGGCTGTGTCATGCTGCTGTCTTTGGCTTTCATCTGTTCATGTTGTGCCCCTTGTGCGTTGCCCCTCGCCCCTCGCCCCTGCCTTGCAGTGGCCAACTTCTGCACCGGCGATGTGTGCAGCCTGCCCAACGAGCAGGCGCTCGTCACCCAGCGAGGCCTGCCCCTCACCACCTGCCAGGCGCTGTGCCTGTCGGCTGATGCTGGAGGCCTGAGCGCCGCCGGCACCAAGCTGGTGTCGCCACCATATCAAATCAACAACGGGCTGTCTGAGGAGCCGCTGAACACAAAGGTGAGGGCGCGGCAGCCACGGCAGCTGCCAGACGCTGCCATCGTGGCATGCTGCGTGCGGTGGTCCCCTGATTGTGAACAGCTTGCTGGCGTGCTTGTTCGTGTGCGTAGACGGTGCGTCCGCCAAGAGGCTTTGCATTACAGCAGGAGGGGGCCGTAGTGCAGGCATGCATGTAGCCAGCAGCTGCTCGGTTGTTCTGCTGATTGATGTGTGCTCTCCACCCTCTTTCTGCCCTCCAACCTTTGCTTGTGCAGGGCGTGGGCGTGCTGGCCTCACACAGCAACGGCACTCTGCAGTACAACACCCACAACCTGTACGGCCTGACCATGGCTCAAGCCACCGCCATATCGCTGAGAGTCATCAAGAACTCCCGGCCCTTCATCCTCACCAGGTGGGCGTGCTGGCTGCACTATCACGCCGCTCGGCAGCCTTTCTACAGCGCAGTACTAACCAACCCTCGCATTCTCGCGCAACCTGCGAGACAAACTGCACCTGCCCTCAGCCTCATCATTGTCTGAGAGCAAAACTACCTTAGGGAGATAAACTTACAATCAGGAACCGTGCTGCCTTGTCCCTAATCTGCCCCCCTGATACCCCGATACCCCGATACCACTTGCTGCGCAGGTCGACCTATGTTGGTTCCGGAGCCTATGCCGCCCATTGGACCGGGGACAACAACTCCACTTGGACCGACCTGGCTTGGTCCATCCCTGGAGTGATTGCCTCGGGCATGGCAGGCATCCCCATGGGTGAGCGGGCTCTATGACTCGCTTGCTTCGTCTCTTCCTTTCTTCCCTTCTCCATTCCTTTCCTTTCCTCCCGGCCTCAAGCTTTCCTACTGGCGAGCTATCGACACGCTGGTTGTCGCGGCCCCAGCTTTTGTGGCACCTGCTCCTACGCCTCACCACCCTGCTCTGCACACATCAGCGCGTGCCCTTACGCACCTGCACCTGCCTGCCTGCCTGCCCTCCCATGCCCTGCCCCCCCTGCAGCCGGCGCCGATGTGTGTGGGTTCAGCGGCAACGCCAGCACACAACTGTGTGCACGGTGGGTGGAGCTGGGAGCCTACTACCCTTTCATGCGCAGCCACTCAGATCAAGGCACCGAGGCCCAGGCAAGGCGCCGCCGCCGCTGTCCGCTCTGCTGTTCATGGCAGCAGCCTCCTGCTTGCATGTCTGGCTACAATCAACCAAGTGTCGTGCTGACCTGGTGGTAAAAAGCACTGTGTGAGGCCTGGCGAGCAGCTGAGCGTGGCAGCACTTACCATGCCTTCTTCTGGTTGGCCATCATGCCGCCAGCCTCATGCCTGCTGCCTATCCCTGCCGCCGTGCCGCCGCCGCCTCACCGAGCCGTCGTGCCGCCATCCGCCGCCGCTGTCCGCCGCCGACATCTGCCGTGCCTCCTGGCCTCCCCTTTCTTCTCTGCTGCAGGAGCTGTACAGCCGTCCCGCTCTGGCCAGCGTGGCTCGCCGCATGCTGTCGGTGCGCTACTCCCTGCTTCCCTACCTATACACGCTGCTGAAGGATGCGACGCAGACTGGAGCTCCCTTGTTCCGGCCCCTGTTTATGAATTTCCCTGGCGACCGACTCACCTACCCAATCTCCAAGTGGGTGCTGGGGTGACCACGAAGCCTGCAATGAATCATCATCGTGGCTTGCAGCATAAGCACTTGCGGTGCTGATGCCCCATGCCCAAACCTGCCCCCCAGCCTCCCTTCAGCATGCATTGCGTGACCATCCGGGGGCCCAGCACCCGGCTCCTTGCACCTGCGCTGCTCACTCCTCGTGCACCTGTTTGCTGTGTGTGCTCCTGTACACCTCTGCCCTTGCGCGCCTGTCTGCTTCTCCCTCTCTCGTGCTCCCTGCCTGCCTGCCTGCCTGCCTGCTCGCTCCTCCTGCCTGCTCACTTCATTCTTCCCGTTGCTTTCCTCTCTGCTCCTTCCTACTTCCCGCCTGCGTGCAGTCAGTTCATGGTGGGCGAGGCTCTGATGGTGGTGCCGGTGCTGGAGCCAGACACGCTGTGGGTGCCCGGCTACTTCCCCAGAGGCCTGTGGTACGATCTTTGGGACAACACCACCGTGGACGCCAGGTGGGTGAGCGGTGCCAGGTGGCGGCGGCATTTGAGAATTGGGAAGCGTGGTGTTTCCGGCACATGCACAAGCCGATTTTGTGGATAGCGGATTGCTGTGCAATGAAGTGCTGCACTGAAGGAACCCTAAAGTTGGACAGGCGTTTGGCTGGGGCCGAGCGCTGCTCGGAGGTGTCGTGGACTGCCATCAGGCATACTGACCGAGCCCGGTGCCCGCCCCTCTCCCTCTCCTTCCCCTCACTTTGACGCGCCCCAGGCCCGGCCCCCTCAACGGGACCCTGTACGGTCCCCTGGGCCAGCCGCCAACGTACCTACTGGGCGGCAACATCCTGCCGCAGCAAGACCCGCAGCTGACGACCGCCGCCGTCAAGTCTTCTCCCATCTCGCTCACCGTTGGGCTGCCGCAGCTGGCCTACAACGTGACTGCCGACAACACGACTGCTGTGCCGGGAGGCATCGGGTTTGTGGAGCCCACCCAGCTGAGGAATGAGACCTTCACCGCCAGTGGGCTGATGTTCAACGATGATGGGGTGTCCCTGGAGGTGGGTGGCGGGGACAGTGGGTGGGTGGGTAGTGGCTGAGTGGGTGGATGGTTGGAGGTTGTTGGCCGAGTGGGTGGAAGGCTGGGTGTGGGCGTTGGGTGGATTGATGTGGTTTGAGGGGGTGGGGTGGGTGTTGAACAACTGTGAGTGCGTGGATGGGTGGGTCCCTGTTCCTGTCTTGGGTGTGTGGCTGAGTGGTGGGTGGATGGCTTGCGTCGTGGGGGTGGCTGCAGAGGTGTGCTTGTTGCCAGTGCTGGCTGATGGCACACAGTCTAGGGGGACTACCTGGGCCAGGTATGGCCACTTCCGCACCGCCTCGAAACAAAAGCGCTGCCCTCTCTTGCACCCCATCCTTGCAGACGCCAGCCACGGACTCCTCCTGCTGCAACTACCTCTCCTTCACCGCCACAGTCACACTGACGATCACAAACGTGACTCTCAACACCGACGGCACAGCCCCTGTTGCACCCGTCACACCCGCACCCGCAGCAGTGCCGCCACCAGCGCCA
This sequence comes from Chlorella vulgaris, assembly GCA_023343905.1. NCBI lineage: Eukaryota > Viridiplantae > Chlorophyta > Trebouxiophyceae > Chlorellales > Chlorellaceae > Chlorella > Chlorella vulgaris. Next base: position 2,196,423 of record SIDB01000012.1, on the reverse strand, counting down.
CAGCCGCCCTCTGCTGCGGCTGGGGGGGTGCTGCCTGGCAATGTGAACGCGACAGTCAACATCACTGCTGAACCGGCTGCCGACGGAGGCATCCTGCAGCCTGGCACAGTGGTGTCAACCGGAGGGTCTGACAACCAGCCGGCGACAGCACCCGTGCCAGCGCCCAGCCCACCGCCTGCCGGCGCCACCGGTGGCGGGCAGCCAGCCGCCGCCCCCGCACCTGCGTTCGCAGGCGGCGGCGAAGTGGAGGCTGCTGCTGCAGCCGCAGCAGCCGTCGCGGCGGCAGCAGCGGCAAGCGGCGGTCAGCCCACAGGAGCCCCCGCGCCGGCTGCTGCTCCGCAGGAGCCGGTGGGGGCAGCGGCAGTGGAAGCTCCGGCGCAGCAGCCAGCGGCAGACGCCGCTCCGGCTGTCGCGCCGGCGGCTGCCGCCGCCGCGGCGCAAGCCAGCCCCGACCCTTCGGCTGTCAGCCTGCCTTCGCTGGTTGCTGCACCCCCGCCTCAGGCTGCTGCTGCTGCGGCAGCACCGGCTGCGGCAGCTGCAGGGACGGCAGCTGCGCCAGCTGCTGCCCAGGCCCAGGCTCCAGCAGCGGCGCCTGAGGCTGCGGCAGCAGCCACGGCGGCGGCTGCCGCCCCAGCGCCTGGCAACGCCTCTGCACTGACGCCTGGACCGGCACCCGCACCGGCACCCGCACCAGCTGCCGCCGTGCCCGCGCTGCCCAGCCAGCGCCGCCGCTCTCTGTCGGGGTTCAACGCCACCTTCAACGCCACAACTTTCTTCCCCAACGTGACCACCAACATCACCTACTCGGCTGCAGTGGAGATCCGTTATGGCCAGCCGGTGCCCGGGGTGAGCGCCTGGAACTGCTGCCGGTGCTGCTGCCAATGCTGCTGATGCTGCTGCCGGTGCTGCTGCCAATGCTGCTGCTGCTGCTGCTGCCCCTGGTGCTGCCCCTGCTTCCTTGAACACTGCTGCGAAGTCATGCTGCCCTTCTGCGGCTGTTGCGTGAGCGTCGTGTCTGTGTGTTGCCGCCATTGCGTGTGCGGGAGTATGCCTTAGCTAGCTAGCAGCTGCATGACAGCTGCCGCCGCCCACCACCTTGAAGCCCGGGCCGCTTGTAGCAGCCTGCTGATGTCGCTGCCTGCTGATCAGCGGGAAAGTACCACCTGTGCCTGCTTTGCTTGCTAAGGCGAATCCACTCAGAGCCTGCAACCTGCTTGCCGCACAGAGCAACATGCACAGCAAACCAGCTTGCAGGCCGCCGCCCCCCCTCTCCTGGCCCTCGACTTCTGCTGCCGACCTACCACTGGCCGCCACCTGCCGCTCCCTTCTGCTCCCCTGCTCTCGTCTGAGCTTAAATTCACCCACCCCAATCTGCCATGCTGCAGGCCGGCCAGAACGCCACTGGACCCCCCGCCTGTGGTGCGGGCGGGCCTGGCGTGAGCTGGCCGCCGCTGCGCGGGCTGCGGGTGCTGGGCTGGCTGCTGCCTGGCGACGCTTTGGAGGCAACCCTGGAAGTGGCTGGAAACAAGACGCCCATCAACCCGAGCCAGGCAAGCTACACACATACCCCTCGAGTGCGGTGCCTGCTCGACTTCCCAAGCATTCGGGAACTGGAATCTGGGAGCCGGGAGCCCAGCCTGCTTACCGCTTGCTGCTTGCCGTTCCGCCCCGTACGTTGACCCTCGCTCGCTCTGCTATTCCGTTTTCCTCTCATGCAGATAACGGGTGACGGCCGGCAGCTGCTCATAAACCTGGCTGCAAACCAAGTCAACCTGCAGTGCGGCCAAGTGGTGCGCATCACTTGGTCCGTCAGCTGGCCAGCTCCCTGGGTGCCTTGGTTCCCTCTTGAAGCAATCAGCGTATTCCAGCCCACAGGCCCCCCAGCCAATGCCGTCGCCTGAGAGGCCACTGAACCCAGCAACTGACAAAACCGACAACACCGACAGCAGCTTTAAGCTTTACATGCATTCATGCACATGCACCTTCGCCTGTACAGTCGCCTCCGATTTGAGGCGAGGCAGCACCACCCTCTTTCTCTCTTCCTATCTCACTCCCTTCTGGACACTCAAACTGCCAGCACCAACCTGTCTGACTTCCAACCTGTCCGACACCATCGCTAAGGGCGAAGACGGCCTGCCTGCTATTGCCTTTCTTGACCGCCTGCCTGCACCAACGATTTGTCATTCACCGACCTGGGGCTATCCACTCATCCACTGGGGACCTGGGTCGAGCACTTTCCCGGATCTGTTTTAAAGCATGTGCATGTGTGGTGTCAACTTTTGTCAAGCGCTGTTGCGTCACAAGACTGAGGGTTGTCTTCTGGTCTCCTACTCGTTGAATTGAATTCACAAGCTCGGCAGTATTCAACCAAACAGGATGGCTGGGGACCAGCTCATGTCACCCACATGGCTCAGCACTTCGCCGCCATTGCCGCCACTGCTGGCCTGGAAAGCGGCGTTGAGAGCCAGCACCCAGCGGGCATACTCTGCCGCACTGGCGGGCTCCAGCCGCAGCATGCCCCGCGCTGCAGGCGGGCAGGCAGGCAGGAGAGACAGCACGCGGTGAGGGACAGGTGCGCAGTGGTGGGCGGCGAAAAGTGGAGCAGGCACCATAGCGATACAATGCTTGTCCCTACATTCCGCGCGTGGAACCGCGATGCGTTTCAACTTGCAAGCCACCATCAATACACGCGCAGAGCATGCCACACACCCAACTCTCACACACAGCCTTGCACCTGTGTCGAGCACCAAGTACGCGCCCAGCCTCCAAGCAGGGCTGTTCACCACCGCACGCTTCACAACGAAACGCAACGGCTTGCGGAACAGCCCATGCGGGTAGAGCGCCTCCACACGGCCGCCAACACCCGCCGCCAGCTGGACGCAGCGAGTGGACCCTCCCTGCTTGAAGTTGGGCCGCACCCAGGCCTTGCGAACGGTGCAGCCCTGCAGGTGCCAGGAGCAGGTGCAGGTGCCAAGCAACAGCACAGATGGAGCTCACGCACTGAGCAGGTTGCATGCACAGGCCGTGCCACTCTGCCATTGCAGCCTTGCATGAATCAGAAGCAGGTGCAAATTGGAAATACCGCCGCCGGCAATCAGAGAGAGAAAGTAAGCTGTCAGCCCATTTGCAGCGACGCAATCAGAAGGAGGAAATAATGTTTAAACAGCAACCTTACAGCAGCGGCAGCAGCCCACCTGCCGCATAGCATCCAGCAGGGCCACACCACTCATGCCCGCCAGCTCAGGGGCACAGCCCAGCAGCTGCCGGCCTGCACCATAGAAGGTAGGGAAGAGGGGCTGCTGGTGAGACGGGCAGCAACCAAAGGCGTGTGTACCCCACCTCGGCTTCAGCGCTTGGTCTATGTAGACTCTCAAAACACGCGCAGCAGACGTACACACAAACACATAGGCTACGAAGACATCGAGAAAACACCTGAAAATCCAGCACCACATGGGTAGACGTAGGTCTATCACCCAACCCAATCAGGCCACCCACCGTATTCTTCCTGCTTCAGGCTCAGCCCCGCCTCAGGAGGCTCCAGTGAGGCGAGTCGCCGACGCGGCGTCATGCCCGCCGCCATTGCCGCCGCCGCCCCCCGAGGCGTTGGCGCCGCTGTAGGTGCAAATGTAGCTGCAGCAGCCACTGGGGACGCTGCTGCGGGAGATGGGGGCTCTGCGAGGGCAGCTGCAGCTTGCGCTGCTGGGGGCGCTGGCGGGAGCGGTGCTGTGCTGGCAGCTTGAACGTGCCGCTGCGGTGCTGCTGCTGGCTTGCGCACAGGCTGAACCCCAGCAGCGGCAGCAGCAGCAGGGTCAGGTGGGGCGGCAGCACCTGTGCCGGCCACCGCATGGCGGCGACTCAGCAGCACGGAAGTGCTCGCCAGCTCAGACGGCCGCTGCGGCTGGGCTTGCAGGGAGGGTTGCTGTGCCCGTGCCTGCTCGCCAGATAGCCAGCATGATTCTGAAGGCAGCTCCGGCTCAACAGACACTTTCAGGCTGTCAAGCGCTGCTGCTCCAGTAGACACTACTCGCTCCTCAGCTGACCGCTCACCAGAGCGACCCAGATCAAGCGGCGGCACCCGCAGCTGCTGCTGCTGCGGCAGCGCCGCCTGCTCTGCCACGCTTCCTGCTGCCTCAAGAGCAGTGGGAGCTGGTGGTGCTGCTGGTGGTCCTGCCGGTGCTGGCTGCTTGGCGCCGGGGCGCGGCGGTCGCTGCGTTGGCGGCGGTGCAACAGCTGGGGCTGAAGCTTCAGCAGCTGCGGCTGAAAGTTTTATAACGCCGGGGGGATTGTGGGTGCCGAGCGGCTGGGCTGCCTTCACAGCTAAAGTGTCGTTGCTACTGGCCGATGCCACTGGTGCTGGTGCTGGTGCTAGTGGCCGTGCCGCGGCTGCTGCTGGTGCTCCTGCCTCTGCTGCAGCGGCTGGTGATACACTAGATGATGCTGAAAAGTTCGTCTGCTGCTGTTGCTGCTGCTGAGGCTGTTGCTGTTCTGGCGACTGCCAACAGCTGCTGACTGCTGCCCCAGTAGCTCTTGGCTGCTGCTGGCTCTGGTGTATCGGCGGCGGCCGCCGATGCTGCACGGGGCTGTGCTGCAGCACCAGCGGCATGACCATCCTGCTGTCTGCAGCAGCAGCAGCAGTTGGAAGTTGCAGCGCCTTTAAAGACGGCGGCGCCTTGCTCGCAAGCACTCTGTGTGTCTGCTGCTGGTGTTGCTGCTGTCCCTGCTGCTGCTGTCGTTGGTGCCGATGTTGTTGCTGCTGCTGCTGCTGCTGCTGCTGCTGGTTGCCTCCTCCCGCCTCCACTCTGAACAGCTGCGCCACTGTGGCTTGCAGGGCAGCCGCCGCCGCAGCCACCTGCTGCTGCTCCTGCGCCTCGACTGCCGCATCCCTGCCTCCTGGTCCTGCAGTACCGACAGTGGCTGCAGCTGCTGCTTCCATTGCTGGTGCCATCAATTGAAGCTCAGCAGTGCGGGGCAGCAGCCGATGGGAGCTGCCGACCACCTCCGGGCTGCGCTTCTTAGCACCAGCAGGCTCAGCAAAGCCCAGCCCAACCTCACTGCCAGTCCTCTTGCGCCCAATGTTTGTTGCCGACGCCGACGCAGATAGCTGAATCCCCGCCAGCTGCCGCGAGCCTGTGACAGGCCCAGCGCCAACACTGGCACTGGCCGCCGGCACAGGGTGCAAAGGCTGCGGCGACAGCGGAGCCTGCTGGTGCGAGTGGACTGCCTGCTGCTGCTGCTGCTGCTGTTGCTGCTGATGGGACTGCAGTGGCTGCTGGGGGCGAGCTGGTCTCTCAGGAGAGATGCCAAGATCCCGAGGCACCAGGCTGGGGAAGGCACGCAGCACAGGGCTGGCTGCTGCCTCTGACTCTTCTTCTTTCCTCAGCGCCTGCTGCGGCCGCACCTCTGGGCTGCCGCTGCTGGCAGTGCTGGCTTGGCCCGACGCCGCGGGGCTGCCAACTGCAGAGGTGGCTGCCAGGAAGGCTGGCATCAGCTCTCCGGGAGCGACGGCGAGGGAAGCATTCAGCGGCGTTGATGGCGGCGACTGCAGCTTGCTGCTGCCGTGGGCATGGGTGCGTGCTGCCAGGCCCTGCCTGCCGCCGCGTTGCTGGCCAGGGGGCCCGGGCGGCGCCTCACCTGCACGCCACCAGGCAGCGGCAGGCTTGCTCAGCAAAATCAACATCAGCATGCCACAACAACAACGGCATGCCGCAACAACAGCAACATAACACGCCACACACAAGAGGCGGCCTGTAGACCTCCAGCCTCATCTTGTGTCACAGCCACAACACACGCGAGAGCAGGGAGGCACAGGTGCACGAGACAAGCGAGCAGACTAGAGTCAGCAGCAGCAGCAGCAGCAGGCAGCGTGCTAGCCACACACCTGAAGCAGGTACTGGAGCTGCAGCTGCCGGCCCCCGAGGCGTGTCCTGCAGCGGTGGCGCCGCCAGCTCGCCAGGCACTACATCTGCCACAACACACACGGCCGGCGCCGCCACAGGCCCCGCAGCTTGCGCAGCCGCTGCTGCTGCTGCTGCTGCTTCTTCTGCTGCCAATGGCGGCGCACCCAGATCAGTACTCGCAGCACGCTCGCCTGCTACTGAGGAGGACGCAGCAGGCTGGCGGAGGCTGGAGGAGCGGCTAAATCCTACATCATCGCTGGCCGCCGCCGCCACTGCTGCATCTGAGCTGGCGGGTGGGGAGGCAGCGAGCAGCTGGGTGAGGCTGATTCGGGAAACCTTGAGGCTGGAAGCTGGGGAACCAGCCTCGGGGGCTGCATTGACCCCTGCTGCTGCTGCTGCTGCTGCTGCCGCCGCGGCTGTTGTCGCGGCAGCGGCGCCATAGCCGCTGCGCACAGGGCTGTGCTCATCGCTCAAAGCTCTTTTTGGGAAACTGTGGCTGCTGCTGTAGTCACTGGTGTTGTAGCTGTAACCCTGCTCAGCCACCCATGCAGCTCTGGATCCTCCACCCCCGATGTCATCCACACTGCCACTGAGCCGCTGCACCGAGCCTTGCTGGCTACCCGTCGCACTGCCAGTGGCAGTGGCAGTGACGGCGGCCTGGAGAGGCAGGCGAGGCATGGAAAGGCGCCGGGAGCCGGCGGCTGGCGCTGGCGGGTGGCTGCCTGGGGCTGTGCGGGCGTCTCTGTACCGCTTGGCGGCATTGACCTGGTTGGCAAAGAAGAAAGAAGGGGCAACTTTTGTCAGCATCTGGCCCCATGAGTGTGAGTGAGAGAATGTGGTGCCAGGCTGGCAGCAACATACCCCGCCGGCCTGTGATGTGCCTCCTGCTTCACGGCACAGCACAACACACAGCACCGTACCAACCACTTACCAGCTGCAGCTTCTCCCTCAGCTGCCGCTCAGCTTCGGCAGGTCCAAGGGCAGCCAGCTGCTGCTGGTAGTCTGCTCGAGAGGGCCGCCGCTGCGGCTGCTGCTGCCGGCCGCTGCTCGCCCCCGACTGCCACTGCGGCCTGGCTTTGCTGCAGGCAGCGCGCTCGTGCCGCTCGTAGCTGCCGCCGCCGCTGCCAGGCGCAGAGCCGCTGCTGTGCCTGCCTTGCCAGCTGGGTGGGGGGGCCGCCGACAGCGTATGCGCAGACGCATCCGAGGCCCTTGCCGCTTCTATCTGTGCTTCATGGGGTGGCTGCACAGACTCAGCGCGCAGGGCCGCTATCAGGTCCTCAAAAGAGCCCCTGCGTGGCCCCTGCTGGGTGCTGGAAGCCCTTGCTGGGTGTCCCCACGGCTCCTGAGGTGGGGACAGCTCGGCAGCGGGGCCTGAGCCTGCAGCTGGGTCGCAGCTGGTGCCAGACTGGTGGTGGTGCTGCTGGTGATGATGCTGCTGGTGCTGGTGTGGCTGCTTGAGGTGATGCTGCTGGTGCTGGTGCTGGTGATGAGGCTGCTGATGGTGGTGTGACTGCTGGTGCTGCTGTCGAGAGGAGGGGATGCTCCAAGAGTCGCTCGATTGCGGCAGGAAGAGCATCAACTGGTCATCGCCTGCTGCACACTTGATGGCAGCTCGAGGCTGCTCCTGAGAAGGCAGAGCGTGCGGGCTGTCATCCGGAGCGCCCAACTGGGGCGGCCATGTACAGCCAGATCCGTGTGCTGGCGTGCCCAGCACCAAGGTCGGATGCTGTGGCATTGCATCCAGCAGTTTCCTGCTTGCCCCCCGCACCATCAGGCGGCTGTCAGAGGGGTCAGGGGCAGGCAGAGCAGCAGGCTCTGCGGAGGCTGCCACAAAGGCTTGCTCCTGCACAACGTCATACAGCAGTGCGACTCAGTGCACGGTTGTGAAGGTGAACCGTGAGCAAACCGCCTGGCTTGACGGCACACGTGTTGCCGTCTGCCAGGCTTACCCTGAGCTGAAGGAGCTCGTGCCGGATGTGCCCAGCCCGCTGCACCGCCGACTTGAGGAGCAGCTCCATGGGCTCGCCGCTGCTTTCGTGTTCGGGCTGCATCGCTGTGTCAGACGCGAACAGCCAGCCGCAGGTGGAAGTTTTTGGTGCCTATGGGGGCACCATACTGCGTCTGAGTGGCGGCGGGGATCGTACTTTTGAGTGTGACGTGTTTATATTGTGAAATTCGCAAGTACGGCATGTACCTTACCGAATGCGGGCAAAGGGCGGGCTTGCACCAAGGCCAATGTGACAGACACGTCCACATGCGACGCCAGCCGTGTTGCCGCTGTGCCTGATGTTGCTTGGTACTCCCACACAGCTCAGCTCAGGGCGATTTAGCACTTGCATCGCCCTCCTACATCTCACAACTTGCTGCTAACCCCACTCTTGCCATGGCCGTGAAGGCGGTAGCGGCGCCGACAGCAATATCTGCGGTGACCGCAGTGGCCAGCGTGCTCGTTGCAACGCTCCTGCTTACATCCCTGCTCTATCCCTACCCCTTGTTCATAGTATACCCTCGTGTGCATAGGTGAGCATGGGGCATGCTGCCAAGCCAACCGAGCTTGCAATGCCGCAGCCGAATGTCGCGTCGCTCTTCAGGATTTGTCGTGCTGCAAATTTCTCACAAACTTCCTCCAATATTTCAACTGCTTTCGGCTCGCAGGCTCCGTGGCGGCATGGCTCTGGTCAGGGGCTCCCGAGATTGCAGCTCCGTCATGTCGCAGGGCAGCTGGACTACTGGCGAGGAGGTCAGATGCACCCCAGGAACACAGCTCGAGTTTGCAACCTGCTCCAACAGGGGCCCGCAGCGACACTGGCGCTTCTCCAAGCGGGCTCAAGCCTGCGGCGCACGCCGCCTGGATGCTGCGGATGCTCGCAAGAGTCTGGCGGGGCAGACGATCGTGTTTGCTGGAGACTCTGTCGCGCGACTCGTGTGGGGCGCCACGCTGCGTCTGCTGGGCAAGCCAGGCAAGGAAGAAAACTGCTAAGAAAACTGCTGAGGCATCTTGGTGCAGCTGAGCTTATATCAGCGGTGCGTGCTCTCCTGGCAGCCTTGAAGCCTGAGCACAGTCGAAGGCTGCGTCTCTCTCTGTAGGGCTGTCGTCTGGTGCTCAAGACACAAGGGTGTGTTGATGCAGGTGCTGGCAATGAATCGCTTGCGCCACGACACCACGACTTGCTCCGCACGATTGCTGGCAACATCACCCTGCAGTACATTTGGGCCCCATACCCATCAGACATGACTGCCTGGGTGGATCCCAAACCCTGGCTGCCGCGACCACCACCGCCACCCATGCCGCCGCCAAGGCCGCTGCAGAATCCCCGGAAACAAGCAAAAGCAAAAGTGCTGGCGCCACCAACGCTGCCACCGACGCCGCCGGCGCCACCACCACGGCCTCGAGCGGCGCTGCGAGAGTTGGATCCAGCGCTGATGCTGGTGAGCGTCACGCTGTGGCACATGAACAATTTCAAGGTTCCCAACGATTTCTTTCGGCAGATGGCGGGCCTAGTTCAGGCCGCCACAGCGTATCGGGCTGCTGGCGGCGGCGGGCGGCTGGTGTTTGCAACCAGCCCGGAGACCTTTCCTGGGCTGATGAAGGAGCGCAAGAAGAAGCTGACACTGATACCGGCCAACCTGGACGCATACAACCAGGTCACGGAGCAGGTGAGGATGTTGTTGGGGTTGATACCGCCACTCCTCTGCTTGCGGGTGCTGGTCACACAGCTGCATGCTCAGGCAGCAACGCAACTAGGACCACCGCCGCCTGAGCGGCTTGCCTTGCTGCTGCTGCCCTGTTCACGCAGGCGGGCCTGCTGCAGCCAGAGGGCCCCTTTGGGCTGCTGAATCTCTTCCCGTTGACGCAGCAGTGCGGCGCCGAGTGCAGCGTGGACGGGTACCACTCCCGCCCTGAAGTGTATGACGCAGCTTTGCAAATACTGCTCAACATCGGCGGCATGACGCAGCGAGAGCATAAGCCGCCATGAAAGTATCTCCAGTCTTAGCTGCAGTGCTGTAATAGCGCCGGTGCAGCGTAATGTTGTGCAAGCGGTTCGCACTGAATGCATCGCTGGCGAGTTGCGGGTGGCGGCATTCAGCGCGGAGCCTAGGGGTGCGGTCAATTTTCACATCCCTGCAGCTGGTTTGCATCGCGTTTTTGGGTAGCAAGCAGCCGCAATGCCAAAGTCCAAGCGCAACAAAGTTGTGGCGCTCACTCAAGTGAAGAAGAAGGACAAGGCGTGGAAGGGAGGGCTGATCGAGACGGTCCGGGGATATGTAGACGAGTGAGTTGCTGCGGCGGCGCATGCATGGCGGCTCGCTTGGGCTCGCGGGGCTTCTGGACAGCGCACGGGAGCCGCACCATTGCGGTTGATCGTTCCAGGGCGCCCCAAAGACACTGTCTGGCAGCGGCGGCGGTCGACCGCCGCTCTGAAGCCCCGCCTGCGGTCTCATCGTTTTTGCCTCTTGTGCCTGCAATGCAACCAATCAGGTACCCCTCCATCTACCTCTTCAAGGTATCCAACTTCAGAAACGAGAAATTTAAGCAGCTGCGGGAGGAGCACCGTGCAACCAGCAGGTTGATTGCCCTCGTCGCTGTCGCTTCAAACCTCACGACAGCTGCCCGCCTTTTTCAGCACCGTAGTTTGGCTGGCCACATCGATGCTGCATGCGGCGCGGCTCACTCGGCTTTTGTGCAGTGTTGCCTGGTGCTACCAAGTGAATGCACTGCCGCCCACTTTGACGACGCCGAATTGATTCAAATCCTCTCCTCCCTGCTCCCTGCTCCCTGCCGCTGCTCCGTGCCACAGGTTCTGCCTGGGCTCGAACAAGGTGCTGCAGGTGGCGCTGGGCCACAACGCCGCTGACGAGCACCGCACAAACCTCAGCCAGCTGGCGAGTCGCATCAGGGGCTCCACCGGGCTCTTCTTCACCAAACTGACACGGGCAGAGGTGGAAGCCATCTTTGAAGGCTTCGAGGTGCTGGACTATGCTCGTGCAGGGGCACGCGCTACAGAAGACTTCAGGTGCACTAGCGGGTTGCAGTTAGTAGTCCATCAGTTCCACCAGTTCCTTCCACTTGAGTTCGACTTTGTTGAAGAGCAGGGTGTTGCCATCAAGACAGCACGCTAGCTGGCGACGCTCACACGCTGCCCTCTGCCGCCGCCCTCACCTCCCACCCCCCGCAGCTTGGAGGCGGGGCCGCTGACCCTGTACGGCGAACCGCTTGCTCACACGCTGGAGCCGACGCTGCGGCAGCACGGCCTTCCCACGCGGCTGAACAAGGGTGTGGTGGAGCTGGTGTCTGACTACACTGTGTGCACGGCGGGCCAGAAGCTGAAGCCAAACCAGGTGTGTGTGTTCAAGCAGTTTGGCCGGTTGTTGGCAGCCACTGTTTTGTGTGCAGGCAGTGCTGCCGGTTATTGGCAGCAATTGTTAAAGGGGGCACACCGTAGAGTCTGGGCAGTGGAATCTTTATTAGTGCAGCCCCTTACGCCTGCCCACCTCTTTACTGTGGGAACTCGCTCCCTGCCTTTGCTTTGGTTCCATTGCCAATCCTGCTTGAGATTCACACACACCCTTGCTGCTGGCTGCAGGCGGCGGTGCTGCGCATGTTTGACAGCAAGCAGGCGACCTTCAACATGCAGCTGCTGGCGTTGTGGGAGAATGACGAGGTGGTGACGCTGGCTGAGGACGAGGATGATGAGGGGGATGAAGCCGGCAGCGATCTCGGCATTGACGATGCTGGTGAGAATGTGCTGCTGATGGGTCATGGCTCAACGGGCCGGCTTCATGGGGTTTGCTGGTCAGTAGTACCTGCAATGCTATTGCGGGGCAAGTGTGTGCCGTTCAGCAATAGGAATAGGCATAGAAGGCGGTTGGTGCAGGTGGACGGAGCAGATGCTGACAGGCTTGCATGCATGTGGCGGCTGCCGATGCGAGCTCTGTGGAACCAACCTCGGCTCATACACTCACATGTGCACACCCACCACCACTTGGCCTTGCAGAGATGGAGGGTATCACATTGCGAGAAGTTGATGTGTGATGCAGTGAGGCAACCCCATATCTGCAGTGGGCTTGAGGCACCCCTCGGCACCCTGACATGTTCTGTAAGCTCTGCCCCTTCACCTCCCCGCAACACCGCTGTAGCAACCTTAGGTAGGCACACTGATAGACCTCTCCGTTTATTTCTTGTAGCTAGCAGCTTCTACTTCCCTGCTGTCCCTGCTCATTCTCTGCTCCGTGTTCTCCCTTACGCTATGCCACGCTGTTATGGTTTTCGCTTCCTGCCTGCGCACACGCAAGTCACCTCCCTTTGCTCCCTCAACCCATGATGCACAACCGCTCTCTGCTTACCCGCTTGTAACTGCCCGGGGGCTGAGGGCGCGGAGCAACGACCAGGCGTGCCAGTGTTGGTGAGATGCACAATTGTTTACATTCAAGCACCGACGCAGCGCGCAAGGCAGGGTTGCAAAGGCATAATTGAGGCCTCAGGCAGTGTCGATGTGCAGCTGCTGGGGTGCCTCCGCTCACTGTCGCTTGCCTTGGTGCTGCTGGTCCTGCTGCTGCTGCTGCTGCTGCCCTTCCGCCTCCCGCGGGCGCTTTTCGCTGGGATTCCTGCCCCTGCCCCTGCCGGGACCGCCCCTGCCCCTTCCGCCACGCCCCTGAGTGACCTGCAAGCACCGGTATCAAACAGCTGTTCGACAGTCAGGCTCACCACGGCACTATGTCACAGGACAACGCCAGCCGTTCAGCACCATAGTACAAAGCACAGGCGTGGTGGGCGATGGGCAACGCATGCAGTACACTGGCGGCAGTAGTGTTGCATGTTTGCGTGCCTTGCGACCCGTCCAGGCAGGCATGTCTGCATCTCGCTTGCGCCCCTCTGGCCTCCCCCCGCGATCAGGCACCTTGCCAATGCGCACACTCTTGACTGCAGGGCAGGCGGCAGTGAAAGCAGCAGCAGGCTAGGTCTAGGGAAGGCGCAAACCAGTAAGCGAGCAGCTTGATCGGCAGGGTTGGTGGTGCAAGGCAGCATGACGAGCTGGCCATGCAGCCTTGGATGGGAGAAGCCCAGCTGTCGACTGGCCGCGCCAGCCGCCCCGCCTACGCCCACAGGCCGAGCCTCTTGCCTCGGCCCGTCCATAAGGCTGCTGCGAGTGAAACTTGTAACCATGTGCACAGAGCACACCTGATGCACGCACGCCTGTGTCCCCACTGGTTGCCCTCTCCAGGATAGCCAGCAGGTCGGGCAGGGTGGCACCAAACACATCCGCCGCCGCCACCTGTGGCTTGACACGCATCTGGCTGACGGCTGCATCAACCAGCGCTTGCGCGGCAGCCGTGGTGCCCTGCAACGGTGGAGGGAGGGGCAGGGACAGGGGCCGGCTGAGAGGAGTGTGATGAATGCTTGAGCGGCAGAGACACAAAAAATGGTCACCATCAGCAGCAGCAGCAGCAGCAGCAGCAACAGCAGCTTGCTGGCCACAGCCTGCACGTGGCCGCGCACACCACTGATGCCTGTGTTGTGTCTGTCCCGCAATCAACTATTGACCCACCTGCTCCTTCAGGCGAGGGCTCCACATGAACGACTGCAGCGTTACCTTCACCCTCTCTATCAGCATGCGGCGGCGCAGGCTGTACTCAGACCTTAGCACCTCATCCACGTCTTTCAGAATGGCCAGCTGCAGGGGGGGGGGGGGGCGCGGCATGGGGGCACGTCACACAAGAACTTTGAGACGGGCCAAGAGTTGGTGCTGCCAGCACACGCCCAAGCTTGCAGCGACCAGGGAGGCAGGCAGGCAGGCAGGGCCCCTCCCACCATGGGCCAAGCTGCCTCCCTCGGCACTGGAAAACTGCTCCCACTACGCGGTACAAGGCCTGTGCGGCAACCATGACCATACAGGTTGTTTCTGTTGTGCTGCCTGTGTGCAAGCAGTGTCCCACCTGTGTCTCGCTCAGAGACCCTGGTGGCAGTACCGGCTCGAAGAAGCTGGGTGGTAGCCGCGCCAGCAGCTGCTCCACCCCGGCCAGTACCGCTGCCGCCAGCGCCGCCGCCGTCGGCGCCGTGGCTGCTGCGTCGAGCTTCAGCAGGGCAGCAATGGAGCGGAGGGCGGCCGAAAGGGCATGCACGGCATGAGGGTCTGCTGCGTCCTCCTCCATGGGTGCCCCTTCTTCTCCTGCACCATCATCCGCCGCCTCAGCGCCGCCTGCTGCGCCCTGCTGCTGCTGCTCCAGAGCGGCAGCTGCAAGGGTGGCAGCCTGCAGCGCCGAGACAGCGAGCTCCAGGGCCTCAAGTCGGGTGCCGGCTGCACAGGCGGGGTCTAAGACTCGGGCCAGGCTGGCCAGGCTGGCGTCCAGGTGGCCGCCCGCCGCCTCTGCCTCTGTGTTCACTGAGCGGCGCAGCGCTGTGGTGGCCACCTGCAGGGGAGGGGATGGAGGGCAGGGTTGGAGGGCAGAGCCGCACATGTTTGTCCATGCTTTGGATGTAGATCTCGCAGCGAGGGCCGGTCCATGGCAGCGGCAGGCAATAATTGTGCGCCTTGCGTGCAAGAATTGTTCTCTTATTGTTCTCTCAACCAATCAGGCAAGACACTCAAACAAAATGCTGCAGTCGCTGCAAGCCGGAAAGCCGACCTGAAGGGAATACGTGTCTGCAAAGCCAATGTGTTGGCACAGCGCCCACAGCTGCCCCGCGAGCTTGAAGCAGCAGGAGCGCAGCGGCTCACGAGCCACTCCCCCCATGATGTCTTCTTCAGTCATGCCGTCGCCCAGCCTGCAGTTTTGTGCAACGTGTTGCTTTGCCGTGCAGGCGCTGGAGCAACGGCGAGGAAGGGCGGCGGTGCCTCCTTTGCTCCTCGCGCTTACCCGCAGTCTAGCAACTTATCCAAGACATATGCTGCACGGGTTCCAGTGTCGTCCATGGGCCACAGGCAGCGACAGAGGCAATGGTCGGCGACTGAAGTTCCCTGAGCAGTTGGTGGCGTCTGATTGGGATCAGTGGGTATGGGAAGTGCAATGTGGATCGCACGGGGCCTGAAACGAGCCTTGCTGGGCGCGCATTGCCGCAGGAAAGGTGCCGTCTCTGGCGCGCTCCTGAGGCCGAACTGAGCACTCGTGCGGCATACCCAGTCATCCACCACCAAGGCCCGACCCGCAAACCCCACCAGCCAAACGCTATGCCACCCTTGCCAAACGCCGGCCCTGAATTCCCCTACAAACGGCCGTGGTACAACCTGACGCTGACGCCGCAGGAAATCGAGGCGAGTGGGCTGCCCAGGCCGCGCCATCGCCGCAACGCCCATTGCCATGGCCTCCATACTCGACTGCAAGCCTCTCCTGCCCCTCCAAAGGCCGAGGGAGTCGCGAATGCATCTTCAGCGCGCGCCGCACGAGCCGCTTTGCGCCACTACCGCCAACGCCGACACCCGTCTTGTCGGTGACTTGCGCTTGTTGACAACCCAAACCCGCGCACTCCTGGACATTGTGCAGGAGGACATGGCTCTGATCATCAGCAACACCAAGCGGCGGCCTCGCATGACAAAGGAGAAGAGCCCGTCGGGAGGTTATGGCTCCGGTTAAGCGCCGACTTGCAACCACCTCGGTCACAGCGAATCGGGCTGCATCCCGTCTCCCACTGGTGCCTTACTTCCACTTCACCTCGTGCACAAATCTGCCTGTTGTCCTGTACTGTTCTGCCAACCAGCATCGCAACCCTAAGCAATGCCCCGTCCTTGTACAGCCACCCGCCCGCAACCGACCCTGGGCCTGTGTCACCGTCCCGCTTGCCTGTTCCTGTACACTACTCCCCGTGTCACAATGAAACGTCAATGCCCCTCTGCCCCTGTGATGTGTGCCTCCTTCTCACCCTCCCCCTCCCAATTCGCTGGAGGGGTGCTTACCTACACACTCCCTTTGCACAACATCACCTCGCACAACTTCACACATGATCTTTTGTTGGCCCTCAACCGTGCCAATCACGGACTGCTGCTCATGCACGCTTCTGGTGCAACACATTGCTGCCTTGCCTGCCCTGCCATTGTCTGTCATCAACCTGGATCCATCTCGATCTATCTACTCACTTCCCCTGCTGCTGCGGTGCCTGTAATGCCGGTTGTAGTTGAAAGTGGAGAGCGGAGGGAGTGGCGAGGAAACAAGGGGAGCAGGAAGCAGGGCGGAAACAGGCTGGAAAGGGAGCAGCAGGCACAACTGTGCGCAGCATATATGCGCTAATGCGTGACGGGCAAGGTCAAGACGGGCACCATGGCAAAGTGCAGCAGCAGGGCTCAAGACTGGGAGCGCAGCGCAGCAGCGGTGAAGGACCGACAGGGAGCGGTGCCCTGGCAATGGCCCACACAGGGATAGGCGACGTGCTGCCTGGCCTCGTCACACGTTGTAGCCGGTGAGCGACCCGCCACGTCCAACAATCTCTCCAATGCAGAACCAAGCATACAGCTCCGCAGCGAAGCCAACGTAGGTCGCGACCTGCAGCAGCAACGAGAGTTGGAAATGAGCAGTGAATGACAAAGCATGGGAGGGTTGGGCAGAGAACGCTTAAGGCGTGTCTGCAGCCAACCGTGCATCGTGGCAGCCTGACTGCCAGCTGCACTTGGTGTGCATGTTGGCCATCAAATATTGGCAGCCTCTGGTTTCTGGTGCCTGCCAGCGCACCTCAGTAGTCGGCATCTCCTTCAAGTTTGCAAACTTTGACCGGGCTGCTGCTGCCTCCTGCTTGCACGCGGTGATGCCAGTAGGGATCCTGCGCATCGAAGAGTGGGACATGAGCAGCAAAATAAATGGCAGGGGACGAGGTGGAATTCGCGCTCGCAGGGTGCTTGCCAGTCAAGCACAGCAAGCTTGCTGCTTTTGTGTGGATTAGCCACACTGCCGCGTCAGTGTGCGACTACGCTGCTGGGGCTGATGAAACGGACGTCGATGGGCGGTGGCGGCTCACCTGGATAGCTGCGTGAAGACGTACTGTTTGAGCAGCTTGTCAGCTGCTGCTGAATCCTTGACCACATACTGCGAATTCTTGCTCATCAGCGACTCATACTGCTTCACAGTCTCAGTGCGCGCGACTTTCCAGGCGGGCTCCGTTGCTGCTTTGGCCTTGCTGACGAGGCCTGCCAGGCGCTGTGCCATCCCGCCTCGTTCTCTGGGCCCTAAGGGTTCGGCGGCTGAGGCTGTGCGCGATGTGGCAGCAGGGATGTGCACGAGCGCTGGGCGATGCGGCAGAGGGCTGATATGGCTGGATTGGCCGCCGATCTGCAGTTTGCAGCCCATCACGCCGGTTGTGCGTCCTGCCTGCAGTACATGCGAGTTTGCGCGCATTTTGGCTGCTTTCAGCCACGATCCGTGCGTTTCCCAACACACTGATGCTGTATCACGCGAGTCTGGCCCGGGTTGCTCTCTGCCACCCCGCGCTCTTGCAGACCACACGCCAGGCAGCTGCCAGCACCTGCCTTCTGCCGCTGCATCGATCACAGACCCAGAGGCTGCACGCACGCTGTGGCAGCGCGTCCAGGACGGCATCGATGTCGGCAGCAGGCGGCAGCGGGACATCTGCAAAGGTGGGCGAAGGGAACGGCGCAAAGGCGCATCGTCCACCGCATTGACAACCCCTGATCACACCCAACACTCAACACTCTGTGACTTGGTCTCCTCCTTTCTTCCGATGCACAGGCCAGCGCGGCCCAAGGCAGCGAAGCAGCAGCTCAGGCACAAGAGGTGGCGGTCATCACCACCCTCGGCTGCCCTTACTGCAAGAAGACCAAGGCAGCCTTGAAGTCAGCTGGCATCGCTTTCAAGGAGTATGAGCTCTCCGAGGAGGTCGAGGTACGATGCCTGGTGTCTGTGGCATGGCCGACACAACTGCAGCCATGTGGCCGCATTTGCCAGTCCACAGGGCCTGCCCCGCTGCTGGCGTTTGCAGAAAGGAGTCCCACCTCTGTACAGTCTGCTCGACGATGCTGCCTCCACACGCCTTTTCACTTGATGACTTCCCTTTCACCTGTTGCGCAGCTGCTCACTAAGGTGAAGTCGCTCACGGGCCAAGCCACAGTGCCCCAGGTGTTTGCTGGCGGCAAGCTGCTGGGCGGCTCCTCTGACGTGCTGCCCATGATTGACAGCGGCAGCCTGCAGCAGCTGCTGGCTGACACACAAGCGCCGCCGCTGCCGGCGGAGCTGCGGGATGTCCTGGAGAAGGCTGCGGCGGCGGCTGAGAAGCAGGTGGGAGCTGGGTTCCTTCCCGCTGCTTCCCAGCATCAATTGCTTGGGCACTGCCTTAGCTCAGCGGGGTTTCCCGCTGGTTGCTGCCAGTGTCTTGCCATGTTTGTAAGGCTGCATGACCAGCGGCTGCATGGCAAGCACAAGCAAACGCTGCTCCTGCCAATGCTCCTGCCAATGCGTGTGTGTTTATCATGTGCTCGACCCCGCAGGCAGCAGAAGACGAGGCGCCGGAGAGCGGCGAGCTGCAACAACTGCGACAGCTGGCGCGTGAACTGCGCGGCGCGGCTCTCGGCTCCAGCAGCAACAGCGCAGCCTTTCCCCTGCAGCGCGCCGCACAGTGGCTGCAGAGCACCGTGGCCCTGGCGCCCGACGCTGCGGCGGCAAAGCTTGGCGAGTTGCAGGCGGCGCAGCTGCTGGGCATCACCGACCCTGCAGCGGCAGATGAGCCCATCACAGCGCAGCTGGTGCAGCAACGCTCGCAGCTGCTGGTGCGGCTGGCGGCCGATGCTCCGCTGCCGACCAGTTGGAAAGAGCCGCTCAACGGGCAGGTGACCTGGTTTGGTCCCGCCCGCCCCGCAGCAGAGGTGCGCCAGTCGCTGCACTGCACGGAGCTGCATGTGCCGCATAGCACATACACTTGCAGTTGCAACGCTGCTTCAATGCTTGACTGCTACACTTCCCTGACCGCCAGCGGCTGCAAGTGGCTGCCCAGCTTCCCATGTGGAAGCATCTTGCTCGCATTGCTTTTTTTTTCCTTTTCTTTTGTACCGATGTATTGCTGCATTGCTCCAGGTGGCAGAGAGCCTGCGCAAGCGCATCCTGAAGCTGTACGACAGGTATCTGGTGGAGGGGGGCAAGAAGGTCAACTACACGGCTCTCAGGAAAGATCCCGCCTTCCTCGAGTTTGTTGCCGCCACCGCTGAGCTACAGAAGGTGGGTGGGCTGCCTATCGCATCACACGGCTGGACTGCTGGGCCGCGGTCCTGCAAGCAAGGAACTGCTGAGAATTTGCTGGGGCATGCAACAGCTGGATGTGATGCCTGCGATGGCACCCATCGCTGGCCGCTGGCCGCTTGCTGCAGGTTGACCTGTCAGGGCTGACCACCCGTGACCAGCGCATGGCGTTTTTCCTCAACACATACAACTTCCTGGTGGTGCATGCCCTCACAACCTTTGGCGCCGCAGATGGAACACTCAGCAGGTGTGCGTGTGTGTGTGTGTGTGCAGGAGTGTATCAGTCAATTTCAAGCTATTGCCATGTGCTGCTGTTTGCCGTGACTGTGGAGGCATGCACTGTGCTGACCTGACTGCTTCCCCCTCGCCGCTCCGTCCGCCTGCTTGCCCTCACAACTGCCTGCTGTGTCTTTTGCTCTGTGTTTGCTCTGTGCTCGCTTCTCCTCCCTTTGGGCAGGCTGAAGTGGTTTGATTCGATTTCTTACCTGATCGGGGGAGCCCGCTGGTCGTCCAACGACATTGAGCACGGCGTGCTGCGTGGCAACTCCTCCTCCCCCGCCTCCCTCTTCTCGCTGCTGGGGAAGCCGCAGTGGGCGGGCCCCACCTTCAAAGCTGGCGACCCACGGGCCAAGCTGGCGCTGAAGGTGGGTGGGTGGGTTGGTGCGTACGTTGTTTGCCGCCTGTGCCTGTCGCTCTCTGGCGCTTCCTGCTTCGTCTGCTGTCACATGATGCCATGCTCACAAAGGAACGATGTGGGCCTTGTTTGGCCAACTATGTGCCACGGTGCTGAGTCGCAGGAACCCTGCTGCCCACCTGCTGTGCACTGTGCACCGCTAACCTGATTTGCTTGCATGCCCTTC
The DNA here is from genome assembly GCA_023343905.1 of Chlorella vulgaris. Taxonomy (NCBI): domain Eukaryota; kingdom Viridiplantae; phylum Chlorophyta; class Trebouxiophyceae; order Chlorellales; family Chlorellaceae; genus Chlorella; species Chlorella vulgaris. Next base: position 2,176,496 of record SIDB01000012.1, on the reverse strand, counting down.
ATCTCTCATTCGCCCGCTGCTCCTCCCTCTTTTCCTCCTCCCTTTGGGAGCAGCCCGTGGACCCCCGCATTCACTTTGCCCTCAATTGCGGGGCAGCCTCCTGCCCTCCCATCCGCATCTACACCCCCGACAGCCTGGAGTTTGGGTTGGCGGCAGCTGCCAGCGCTTTCTGCGCGGGCGAAGTGCTGGTGGACAAGGCATCAGGGGAGCTGGAGCTGTCCATGATTCTGAAGTGGTGAGTCAGCGTCAGGCTGCTGACCGGGCTTGGTACATGGGCTTGGTACATGGGCTTGGTGCATGGTCCTGTGTGGCTTCAAGCAGCCTGCCAGGCTCGAGCCCAGTGACGTCTCCTGTTCAAAGGCTCTGGCCGTGGTTGGCTGGCAAACTGCTGGCTGCTGTGTATGTGCTGCTGCTGCTGCAGGTACGGGCCTGATTTCGGCAGCAAAGCACAGCTGCTGCAGTTCTTGGAGCAGTATTTGCCTGAAGGTGGGTGGGTGGCTGGCGCCTGTGCCTGCCCTGCCTGTGTTGAACTGGCTGCAAAATGCTGCTCACAGGTCTGTGCTGAGCTTGGGTGCTCACATGTGTCGAAGACTGCCATGCTGCTGTGGTGAGCGCAGGCCCCCAAGCCGATCTGAAGGAGCTGCTGGCACAGCGCTCGGCAGACAACATCAAGCTGCGGTTCAGGCCCTACGACTGGACCACCAACGCGGCAGAATGAGTATCAGGCCTGGACGGGGGTAGCTGTGTGTCAACTTGAACCGTGGATGAGATGATTGACGACTTGGTGACGCTGCTTGCTAGCAGTTAATATGTGCTGATTCATATGCCCATGCATTGTACCGTGCCGCCGCATCCTGTAACAAGCGGCAGCACCACATGCGGGCGGTGCTTTGTCACCTGCCAGTCGATTGCTTCGTTTGTTGTATCATCAATCACTGCAGCATACTTGCATCGTAATTGCAATGGCGATGGCAGTTTGCAGCACGATGAGGGCCACTGCCAACGTGCAACGCCCGCAGGCCCGCACCTTTGGCCAGCCCGTCCTGGCCGTGGCCCGCCCCACGTCCCAGCGCGTCGCTCCCCGTGCGGCGAAGAAGGAGTTGGCACTGAACAGCACCATCGCTCCCGGTAGGTTTTTCGCACCCTCCAATGAAGCATATTTGGCCGTGACCTGCTCCTGGCCATGCATGCCATGTTGCCGATTGCCTGATAGCCTGCCGCCCGACCACCGCCGCCGCTGTCTTTGTGAGTCGCCACCCCGCCGCCCTTGCATGCTGACTCTTGCCCAGCTCGCTTCCTTCTGCCCCTGCAGTGGCCGTGCTGGCCGGGATCAACCCCATGGCCAATTTCCTGCAGGGACAGGCCGACTTCTTCTCCACCCTGGGCCTGCCCCAGTGGCTGGTGCAGTGGGTGAGTGGAAGTGGCGGCATTCACAGGCCGTCGCACACAAACCATGCTGCATGAGCTGTCACAGTGGCTGGCGACTGGCCCCTAGGCCGCAATCGCTGCTGCACGCGTATGGCATTGCTGCAAAGCAAGAAGCGGCGCTTTGGTCAGCAGACTGGGCTCGCTGCTCTTGGGCGTCGTTCCAACCTGACACCTCTTTTCTCAACGCCTCCGCCAAATGTCCTTTTGCTGCCGCAGGGCCACCCAGGGAACATGGCTGTGGTGCTGATTGCAATGGGCATGTACGGCTGCGGCTGTGAGTAGCAGCAGCCTGGTCTGCCGCAATAATTGAAGCACGTGCCATCCACTCACCGCACCTGCTGGCTGCGTCACTCGCCCACTCCCAGACACTCTCCCTTGCTCCCTTACCCTCGCTCATCTTAAAGCTTGGCAAGCTCCGATAAGCCGGATCTTCGATTCCCGTGCCTTTGTAGCGCATTCACTCATTCCCCTTCTGTCTCTCCTCTGTCACCCTCCTTGCAGATCTGGGCTGGCGCATCCGCCTCTCTGACTCCGCTGAGGAGGTGGCCATGGCGCAGGTGTGGGCCTTGCTTCACACTGCCTGGCTGTGTGTGCGCATGTATCAATCGTCGGTTGACAGCTTGCGGGCGGTGGCGGCAAGTGTCTGCCATGCAAGCCAGTTGCAAGCTTAAGAGCTTTGGCAGTCTGCACCGCATCCTTGTCTTCTGCAACTCGCTTCTTCTCAACCATCCGCACTCCCGTTCCTACCCACAACCTCTGCTCCACCGTCCCCCGCCAACTGCAGGACCTGCACCCCAAGCTGGCTCTGGGCATGACGGCTTTCTTTGCGTTGGGGGGCCTGGGAGGCAGCATGTCCACACTGATGCAGGTGGGCGGGGTGTGGGTGTGCCGGGGCTGCTCGGCTGTGCAGGGGCTGGACGGGGGGAGTGAGCTTCGCCCAGAGGCGCCTGCAGCAGCGGCCTTCTCATATGGGTCGCCGCTTCATGAGCGTCTTGTGTCAGGCTGTGATGGGTCCCTGCTTGCTTGCTAGCAGTGCCTACTCAAGATTGACCCAGACTGGCCCGTGACGTGCGGCTGGCCGCGCTCCTGACACGTCCTTTCAGCCTCAACAGCCCGCCCGAGCACCATGCGCGTTTTCTTCTCGTTTAGCTAAGGCGTGAGCATCCTTTTGTGTGTGCCTTCTTGCAATGTGTGCAGGGCAAGGAGCTGTGGGCCAGCACCCACTTCACCACCGCTGTCATTGGCCTGGTGCTGCTGGGCCTGCAGGGCATGCTGTCGGCCTTTTTCGAGGTAAGGGGCCGGGCTGGTCTTCACTTGATTCGGAGGGGAAGGCAGGGCGCACGCAGCGCCGTGCCATGCTGTGCTGTGCTGTGCTGTGTGCAGCACGGTCTGGGGCCTGCGGGATTATGCGAGGCTCTCCAAGTGCCGCAACTGCCGCCGACGCTGCTGCCGGCCAGTCCAAGCAGTGTCCGGGGACTGCTTGGCAGAGTGAATGGCTGGCTGGTTCCTGGCAACACACGGGTCGCAGCACTCACTTCTATCTTGCCAATCCAGTAGTAAAAGTGCACACTCCCTGCATCCTCCTCAACCCATCCTTCCTCGCTCCCATCACCCATTTCACCACAGGATGACCCCAGCGCCCGCGGCCTGCACGCTTACCTGGGGTCTGGCATCCTGGCCCTGTTCCTGGTGCATGGGGGCCTGGGCCTGCAGATGGGCCTTGCCATGTGAGGCACCAGAGCATGATGATGATGGAGAGGACTGGGGCTCGCATGTTTGGACCATGGCTGCAGAGTCATGCGTCGTCGGCAGGCACTATTTCCCATCCCTCCCTCTGCACCGCGCCAGCACCCACCGCCGGCTCTGCAGCTCAGCTTGAGCAGCGGCAATGCAACGCACCCATGCTGGCCGCCCTGGCCCTGTCCAGCGACGGCGGCGACGTATTCAGCACTGCTTTCCTCCCCATTTGACCGTCCATCCATTCCATTTGATTCCACCCCCAATCCTTTAGCGATTCTCTCTGATCACAAGGCACCCATTATCCATACCCACGCATATGCATACACACGCTGCCTTGCTTGCAAGTTAGAACGTGCAGCGCATGCTTTTCATGCATGCAATGTAACTTGCAGCGGGCAGAGCAGGTTCAGTACCTCCCTGCATAGTTTGCGACGCTGCAGCTGTGCAGCCCTCTCTAGCTGCTTCCTTTCGTCGGTTCTTGCTGCGTAGGGTCGCCTCCGCTGTAGGGATCTTGGCTGGGTGTTGGGTGGCTGGCTGCCGCAGAAGAGTCGCCCTTAGTGGCTTCGCCGCCGCTGCTGCTGCTCGAGCTGGGCTGGGCTTTGTCTCCTTTGACGCCTTCTGGCGCCTGCACCACGCTGTCCACATCGCTCTTGAGGTTGTCTGGCATCTCGTCTTTGTTGACGGGTGTGTCTTGTCCCGCTACAACGCCTGAAAAGCACCGTAGCGCCGCCACTGTATGCGGGGCGGCCGACGTCAGGGCGGCCCTCCTGCCGATGACCGACAGCATGGTGTGGCTTTCAATCTGCAAGGGTTTGTGCACTTTCAGTGGTGCTTCTGGCCCGGGTTGGCCGGCGCGCGAAACTCTCGGCTGCGTGAAAACCGCACGCAAGAATCACCTAGCGTTGATGTCTATCGAGTAGCGCGTGGATAGCGAGCAAAACAACGGTTTCAGCCCGACAACTCCTCTGTTCACATCGCCGCCATGCCAGGGTGCCTCTCCTTCTTCCCCCCTCACATTTTCGAGTTTGTTGCATGTGGGGGTGCTGCTGTTTGGACAGGAATGAAAACACGCAGGGCATGCCAAGGGGTGAGGGGCGAGTGTCGCCACCACGCGCTCCCGCGCCGAGTGAAGGTTCGCCTGGCCACGCTGTAAGGCATCGCAAGGGGGGCTTGTCTAGAGGCCACGGCACAAACGACCATGGCCACACCAACTGAAATAGGTGCTGTGGGGCAGGCGGCTGGGGCCAAAGCCGGGCACCCAGCCGCCGCCGCCATCCCGCTACAAAGGTGCGGCGCCGCGGGGGGCAGGCAGGGCTGTCGCCAGCCGTGCTCGCTCCTCCTGCCCGCCTGTGCCGCCAGCCCATCGCTGGCGGCGGTCAAAGTATCGCAGCTTGCATGGCTGCCAGAGCGGCAACGGCGCCATGCTGACACGCTTGGACGGCCGCTGCTGCTGCTGCTGCTGAGGAAAGGAAAGAAGGTGAGGAGGAACCAGCTACTTGAGCAGCTGGTTGGGCAACATCGGCAGAAACGCCGCTCCATGGCGCTTACTGCTGGCTGCTAGGACTGCAAAGAGCCTAGAAACTCGGCACTGCTGCTGCAGTTGCCAGGGTTGTTTGCGCGACACACAGCGCACTGCGATGCTCGCACGCGCGCAGGGCTGGCCGCGCTTTCGCCACCCGCGCCCGCCAGGCAACCACTCTGGCGGGGCAGGCTTGAGGGGGCTGAGCCCCCGCCTCAGATGAGGTCAGCGATGTTCGAGGGCAGCTCCTGCAGGACAGTAAAAGGAGGGAGGGTGCAAGAGGAGAAATCCCTGTTCAGATTGGGGGGCCCAAGGCGGGTGCGAGGTCAAGCGAGGGCAGGCAAGCAGCCGAAAGAAGACCGCCAGAGACGACAGCACAGACCAGGGCATGTCAGCGCTGCACCGAGCAGGCAGCCAGCTGACAAGCCAGGCAAACAGCCAACCAGCTACCCGACCAGCCAGTCAACTAGGCAACCGACCAGCGGGACCTTGCCTCCTGCCTCCTGCCTGCCTCCTCCTCCCCCCAAGCTTCAACCACCAACCCTGCCTGCCCTGCAAGCCCCCCCCCCACCTCGATGACGGTGTTGTAGAAGCGCTGGATGTCCTTGAGCAGCGGCTCGTCGTCAGTGGTCACAAAGTTGATGGCCACACCCTTGCGGCCAAAACGGCCCGACCGACCGATGCGGTGGAGGTAGTTCTCCGGGTTGTTGGGCAGGTCGTAGTTGATGACCAGGGAGACCTGAGGGGGGGGGGGGGGGAAGGGAGGGAGGGTGTCAGCACTCAGGGTGGTTGGCTTAGGAAGAATGTAAGAAAAATGCAGGCATGCAGGCATGCAGGCATACAGGCAGGCGGGCATGCGGGCAGGCGGGCATGCATGCATGCAGGGCCCTCACCTGCTGCACGTCAATGCCTCGGGCCAGCAGGTCAGTGGTGATGAGGACGCGAGAGGAGCCTGAGCGGAACTCGCGCATGATGACGTCACGGGTGTTCTGTTGGTGTGGCGTGGGTGGAGGGCAGGGTGAAGGGGAGCGAATTGATTGGTTGGTGAGGATGGCGAGTGAGCAGCAGGAAGTTGAGATTGGCAGCGCAAAGGACGCAGCAGCCGCGCTTTCGGGAGCACTGTGGGCAGGCAGGCGAAGCAACGGCTGCCACCTACACACAGGCCCCCTCCAAGCCCGCGCGCGGTCTCCCAGCCTGCGCTTGCCTCGCACAGCTGACAGCCCCTGCCCCACTCCCCCAACTGCTCAGCCCCAATCTCCCGCCTCCGCAACACACCGACCGATCTGGCGGTGTAAGGACCGAAGCGCAATACCAGATGCCAGCTCCCCCAAATCCTCAACCTCCACCCAGCCTCCTTTTCCCTTCTTCGCTGTGTGCAGCCCTGCTCCTCACCTGGTCCATGTCTCCGTGTGTGGCAGACACGGTGTGGTCCCGCTCCCGCATCTTGTCGGTCAGCCAGTCCACCTTGCGGCGGGTGTTGGCAAAGATGACAGACTGGGTGATGGCCAGGGTCTCGTACAGGTCACACAGTGTGTCCAGCTTCCAGTCCTCGCGCTCCTGCAGGCACGACAACCAAACAATCAAGACGAGGAAATAGAAACAGGGTAAAAAAGTTGACACCAGGAACAGTGGTAGGAAAACAACAAGCGGGGGCACACCGCGGTGACGTGCCAATCACAGAACAGGTCCACGAGCCAGCACGCATGTCGGAGCACCACTGCGGTCAGACCCCCCGCAGTGCAGCACCAGGCAGGCAGGCAGCCAGCCAGCCGGGAGTCACTCGTCACTGCAACTCACCACGTTGACATAGAACTGCTTGATACCCTCCAGAGTCAGCTCGTCACGCTTCACCAGAATGCGCACGGGCTTGCTCATGAACTTGCGGGTGATCTCCAGGGCCTCGGGGGGCAGGGTGGCGGAGAACACACCCACCTATAGAGGAGGGGGAGAGAGGGCACAGCATAGGGCGGGGGTCAGAGGGAGGGGAGCTGAGCTGAGGAAGCTGATCGAGCAAGTATCTGCAGGGCCAGCCAGGATGGCTTGGCAAAACAGGGGAGCGCAACTGTGCGCCGCCTGGCTGGCACCAGCCCTGCCTGGCGGGCCCTCTCCACCAACCAGCCCAGCCAGCCCCCAGCCCAACCCCACCCCCACCCCCCAGCCCCACCCGCCACCCGCCACACACCTGGATCTTGGGCGGCAGCAGCTGGAAGATGTCGTAAATCTGGTCCTTGAAACCGCGGGACAGCATCTCGTCAGCCTCGTCCAGCACAAACATCTTGATGGAATCGGCGCGCAGCGCGCGGCGGCGCAGCATGTCGTAAACGCGCCCGGGGGTGCCCACCACCACGTGCACGCCTCCCTGCAAGATGCGGGTGTCCTCACGCACGGAGGTGCCGCCCACGCAGGCGTGGCACTTGACGGACAGGTAGTCGCCAAGGGCGCGCATGACCTGCAGTACAGCGGTGCAGGGGGGGCAGTACAGGTGAGCTCAACAACACTGACATCGACGCCAGACAGCAGAGGGTGAGGGAGGGAGGGAGCGAGCAAGATTGCAAGACATCAGGCAGCTAGTTCACGTATGCTGCCGGTGGCTGAACATCGATCACACATCTCAGGCGCGGCTGGCTGGCACCCCCCCCCCCCCTCTCCTCTCAAACCTCTCCAGGCCGTCTGGACAGGCGCCGCACGCACCTTCTCAATCTGCTGGGCCAGCTCGCGGGTGGGGGCCAGCACCAGTGCCTGGCACTCAACCAGGGAGTAGTCCAGGTTCTGCAACCAGGAGGCAGGCAGGCAGCAAGCACGTGCAGCAAAGCCAGGCAGGTCAGCCCACACACAGGCCAGGGCAGGCAGGCAGGCAAGGTTGGCCTGCTGCCGCCACCACAGTTGAGGGGCAGTGTGCTCCAATTGCCAACGTCGTGTGCAGCGTTGGCTGGCATGTACGCCTCTGTAGCTCCCAAGCGGCGCTGCTGAGCGTGCTGCAGTCCTGGCACGCTGTGTTGCTGCACATCTGGCTGTAGCCATCGCACCACCTGCCCTGCTCTGCCGCCGCTTCCCAAGTCCACCGCCCTGCTGCCCAGGCTGCTCGGCCGGCCCAACACACTGCAGCTGCACTCCCGGCCGCTCTCCCTCCCACCACCACAGGCAGCCACCATGCCACGTGTGTGCAAAGTGCAGAGCAGAGGTCAGGCGCATGTGCACGGACGCACCTGCAGGATTCCAGCGCAGAAGGTGGCGGTCTTGCCGGTTCCCGACTGTGCCTGCTGGATCACATCCAGGCCCTTGCCAAAGGGCACGATACCCTTCTGCTGAATAGCCGAGGGCTTCTCAAATCCTGCAGGCGCCGGAAGGCAGCAGCAGGCCAGGCCAGGCGGTTGGAAAGCACCCAGCAGCTCGGCCAGCCAAGTCCCGCGTCTAGGGGAATGTGAGGTGATGCGATGCCCGTTCATCCAAAGCTGGCGCTGCGTTCCGCCACAGACTCTATCGCATCTGCAGACCCCGCTATTCTGAAACCGTGCTGCCGCCCTTAGCTGCCTCAGAGTCCAGGCTAGCTGTGTGTGCCTTCTCGCAGCCACCACGCACCATAAGCGTAGATACCGCGGAGCAGGTTCTCGTGCAGCGACATCTGATCAAAGCTCTCAAAGGACTCATTCCAGTCCGTGAAGTACTCGCTGGTCTGGCCATCGCCCATCCTGCAGGCAGAACAACAGCGAGCAGCAGTTGAGTTGAGCAGGCGAGGTGGTTTGGTGCGCGCCGCCGCGAAGTCAGTCTTCAAATGGCTGATTGCACTCACACTTCCTCCATCTTCTGGTCGAAAGCGCGAGCATCGTAAGCGTTGCCTCCTTCAGCCATGATTGCGAGTTTGTCTGCAGGGGAACGGCGAGCAGCGGTCGCTCAATCAATGCTGCAATGGACGTGGCTGCCCAGGCCCGGTGAAGGGCTTCAGGGAAGCAGCCGCCTCTTTGAAAGGGGCCGGCCGCCACTCCCAGCTGCGCCAACCCGGGCAGCATGCCCCGCCGCCTGCCTCCCGTTGCCGCCTGCTGCCCACAGGGACCATTTCAGCGCTCTGAACCCCGTTGCTACCCCCAGGATGGCCGCATGTCGCACCTGGGTGCGGGGAGCAGGCTAGGGGGCTTGGTAGTGGACGGAGCTATGTGGTAAGCTCCGTAAAGGACGCTGCCAGGCGTGGGCCGGGCTGAAGGGCGCACACTGCTGCCACCCTGTCGTGGACCCAGGGCGCGCGAAAAACAATCGAATTGTTTTCAAGAAGCCCAGGTGAGTCAATCCAACAGCGCTAGGCACTCTATTCAATGCTCAGTGTGCCTCTGGGTCAGCCGTCTGCTAGAGTTGCGTGCGCCTTTGCACCCCTGGGCTTGAGCTTGTCAATCTAACACATCCAAATAGGTCAGAGAGAGAAAGCTCAGCGACAGACACGAAAGAATCACACACGGCAGCAGGAGGCAGCACGCATGACGGTCGATGGCAGGAAGCAACCTCTGCTGCAACGACAATGATGCGCACGCTCAGGAGCAGCAGACAGGGTAACGACAGCGAAAACGAAGGGAGATGGGTGAAGGAAGATGAGGGGGGACACAAAGGATGAGAGACACAAACAAAGCAGCAAGCATAAAACAAAGCGCGCGATTCGGTTGCGTGGTCACGTCACGGCAGCCGGGCGCGCCGACCGCCACCAGACAGGAGCCGCTGCAATACACCAGGCTTGGCAGAAGACCGCGACTGCAGGCCGCCACCATCTTGCGCCTCTGCGCCGCCGCCGGCTGCAGCCTCGTCGCCAATCGCAGCAGTGCCGCCAGAGCTGCCGCTGGATCGAGGCACACGCCCTGCATCAGCCGTCAGTGCGCTGTCAACCAGCTGCGAGTTGCGGTTACTGCTGCTGGAGCGACCTGCACAAAAGGCATGCTGGCGGCGGCGGCTGGGTTCCTGGACCTGCCATCACCCACCTACCCAGCTGAGCAGCCCAAAGCTGTTGAGGCCACAAGTACAGCTGCACACACACGCAGCCCATGCCCCGTACCTCGCTCTCACACAAAAGCAGGCACAAGGATACACACACATGGCCCATTCAGCAATAAGCAGCAGGCCACTCACCGCTGGACTTGCTGTCTTGAGGTGCAGCCGCCGCAAGCGGCGACCCGCCAGCCGCCGCGGCAGTGCGCTCCATGGAAGGCGTGGCCTCCAGCACAGTTGGGGGCAGGGAGGCAGCGTCCAGCTGAGCGCGGTTTGCCGGGCTGCCACTGCGCGGCGAGCGAGCGGCATAGGGGCTGAGCCTGCCTAGCCGAGGAGCGCCTGTGCCTGCGTCGCTGGAGGCTGCGCTAGGGGGCTGGGCCGCAGCCAGCATGGGCGGTACAGAAAAGCCGCCGTCACCAAAAGGGCTGGGTGGCGGCGGAGCTGCACTGCTGATGGCCTGGCCGCCGCCAGCTGCCGGAGCATCCCCGAAAGGGCTGGGCGGCGGCGCAGCTGCGCTGCTCACTGCCTGCCCGCCGCCTACTGAAGCAACATCGCCAAAGGGGCTGGGTGGCGCGGGCGCTGCGCTGCTGATGGGCTGGCCAGCTGGTGCTGCAGTGCCGCCACCAAAGGGGCTTGGGGGTGGCGGGCCAGCACTGCTGACTGTCTGGCCTGGCAAGGAGGGATCGCCACCAAAGGGGCTTGGGGGTGGCGGGCCAGCACTGCTGACTGTCTGGCCTGGCAAGGAGGCATCGCCACCAAAGGGGCTTGGGGGTGGCGGGCCAGCACTGCTGACTGTCTGGCCTGGCAAGGAGGGATTGCCACCAAAGGGGCTTGGGGGTGGCGGGCCAGCACTGCTGACTGTCTGGCCTGGCAAGGAGGCATCGCCACCAAAAGGGCTTGGGGGTGGCGGGCCAGCACTGCTGACCGTCTGGCCTGGCAAGGAGGCATCGCCACCAAAGGGGCTTGGGGGTGGTGGGCCAGCACTGCTGACTGTCTGGCCTCGCAATGCTTGCACGCCGTCGCCAAAGGGGCTTGGGGGTGGGGCGCCAGCGCTGCTGACAACCAGCCCAATTGACACGTCTGCGCCGCCACCAAAGGGGCTTGGGGGAGGGGGGCCTGCGCTGCTGACTGTCTGCCCAGGCACGGGGGCAGCTCCTGCGCCGTACCAAGAGGCCTGGGGCGATCCAGCTGAAGCTGAAAATGGGCCAGCTCCTACTCCTCCGTACCAGGAAGTCTGAGGCGATCCAGCTGACGCTGAAACTCCATCTGACGGCACGGCGCCGCCAGAGGCCAGCAGGGCTGCCGCCTGCAGCGCCGCCGCGGGGGGCGCGCCACCAACCGAGCCGCCAAACGCTCCGGTGCCACCGCTGCTGGTGCCGCCGCTGCCAAACGGCCCGCTGGCATCGAAGGGTGACATCACAGGCACGGGCGTGCTGATCACGGAGGCCCCGCTGGCAGCACCAGCCAGGGAGGGGGAGGTGCCGCCCCAAGAGGTGGCGGCATAGGAGACTTGAGACACTTGGGTGGAGATGTTGCCTCGCTCTGAGCCGCCATCGCTACGCACGCTTGGGTGCCCCTGGCTTTGGCCCTCACGGTACGCGCTGTCCAGCTGCGCAGTCATGGCCGCAAGCACGTCAATGCTGTTATCGGCGGCAGCCGCTGCAGGCACTGCGATCGCTGCCGCTGGCGGCGGCGAAGGCACCCGAGCCGGTGCGCCGGCTGCCGGGCCAGCGGCAAGGATGGCTGCCATCGACTGCCGCGACATGTTGCGGGAGTGCGCAGTGCCCAAGCTGGGACGCAGCGTGGCAGCATCCCGGGCCTCGGACAGAATGTTTGCCACCTTGCGCAAATCAGCAATGACCTGCACCAGAGCAGAGCGAGAGGGGAAAGAGAGGCAGAGGTGAGAGCAGGCTGAGCAGGGAAGCGGTCGGTTCAGAACCAAGCAGAGAAATGAACCGCCAACGGCGGTCTGCTGATGACACTGCTGACGATCATGGCGCCTGCCATGTCATGGCCTGCAAGCTTTGGTGCCTGGCTTAATCCTGCCCCTCCATTGCTGCTGCCCTCGGGACCTCACATCCTCACACGGCCAGCCACAGGCAGCCAGGCAACCAGCCAGTGAAACCAGCAGCCAGCCACTGCCACTGCCGCCCACCTTCTCAAACGTAGGTCGAGCGTCGGGGTCCTCCGCCCAGCAGCGCCGCATTAGCCCAACATACTCGTCATAGCCGCTGAAGGTGCCGCCCGGCAGTGCCGATGCACCGTACTGGTCCGGCACCGGCGGCCTCGCGTTTTGCTGTGTGATGTTGAGCATAATTTGCAGCACAGACATGTTTTGGAAGGGCAGCTCCCAAGTGAGCAGCTCCCACAGAATGCTGCAGGCAGGCAGGGAGGGGGCCGAGGTACGGCACGGTATGGTCAGCATGGTGAGGTGGAAAGGCTGACAGCGACCAGAGGCCGGTTAGATTATGTACGGTGGATTGTGCGTTGGAACGTTTCAAGCCCACACGCTTGCCAGGTGGACACACTTGCCAGAGGTCTGCCCAGGGCTCTGGAGCAGCAGCAGTCGACCACAAACAAGCACAGACAGGTGCCACCCAACGCCACTCAGCACCGCCACTCACAGGCCAAAGGCGTAGACGTCACTGGCCTTGGTGTACTCCTGGCGAAGGATGACCTGCGGCAGTGAGGCATGGTGGGAAAACGTGAGGTGACGTGAGGCAAAGGCAGGCCAGGAAGGAAGGTGAGGAGAGCAAAGAGCCAGAGGTGAGGCACTGGGAAAAAGGAAAAGAAGGGATGCCACGGTTGCCAGCACAGCAGGGAAAGCAAGTTATTTGCTGTTCTGTGACGCGACACGAAGGGAGGGGGCTGCACATGCACCAGGGGCTGCACACGACAGCTAGCGGAGCTGAGGAGCACACCTCTGGCGGCTGCCAGCGGGGGTTGATGGCCTGGATGGACGACATGACGTTGTTTTGGGAGGCCTGGGTGGCCTTGGACAAGTTAAAGTCCGTGACCTGCGGGAACAGCGTGGTGGCGGCGGAGACGGAGCAGCAGAGAGGCAGTTTGAAGGGTGCCTTGGAAGCAGATCACACGGCCAGCATATCAAAATGGTGCTGATGCGCACCCAGGCAGCAGGTATTTGCAGCAGATTGCAGGGCAGACAGGGTAAACGAACTGTGATCGGTCGCAGCCACCTGCTACCTACCCCTGCATGCCTCCAGCACGCCAGCAACCCACCCTGCCGCTCTCCCAGGCCCACACCAGCCCCAGCCATGGCCGTGTCCGCGCAGCGCCGCGCTCCAGCTCACCTTGACCTTCCAGTTCTTTTCCACCAACAGGTTGGGCGACTTGAGGTCCCTGTGGATGATGGCGGGCTTGTGTCCATGCAGGTACAGCATGCCCTTGGCAGCATCAAGCGCCATCACCACACGGCGGGGCCAGTCCAGCGCCCGCTTCAGCGCAGGCTTCTCCCTCGCCTCTTGCAGCAGGTCGTACAGCGAGCCGCGTGCGCAGTACTCTGCGGGGGGGAAGAAGCGAAGGCAGTACAACGGCGGAATGATGACAAGTTGCACTGGTGAAGCATGGCAGCCTTCGGAACATACTGTGCACAGCGAGGCGTGGCCAGAGACTGATGCGTCCAGGCCGCGCATGCTGCATGCTGGCAGCACACATATGGATGAGCCAGCATACCGCCTCCTTAAAGCAGCACACTCGAGCTCGACAACAACAAGCCCCAATCGCCAAGCATCGAGAAGCACCGCCAAGCATCGGAAAGCAATGCAAAGCGTCACCAAGCACCGCCAAGCATTGCCAAGCATGGCCAAGCAACGCAGCCGGCCCGCCGCCCACCTGTGACCACTGCCGCCGGGTCCAGGACCACCCCCATGAACAGGATGATGTTGGGGTGACGCATCTCCTTGAGCAGCCCCACCTCCTTCTCCAGAGCCCGCTGCACCTCCTTGTTCAGCTTCAGGCCTGCGGGGGAGCGGAAGAAAAAGAGGCAGAGAAGTTGAGACGAGGGCAAGGGATGCTGGGGAAGACTGCTGGTGGTACGAGGCTGGTGATCAGAGCTGATGCTGAGGAGGCCGCCACGTAACGACTGCTTATCGCCGTCTGAGCGAGTGGCAACTGAGCAAATGCTCATCATGTGCCAGGGCAGGGGGCGGACGGCAGACGCTGAAGGCAGCAGGCTGACCAGCGGCAAGCACACAGGAAAGGGGATGGTGATTGAGCGCCTCACCCCCAGTAGAGTCGTGTTGGATGGAGCCTGTTTCCACACCCAGGGCAGAGAGGGAGCCCAGCTGCTTAATCGCCACGTCGGTCTCTTGCCACCGCCCGAGCCAGACCTGCACACGTGTGGGCACATGGAGGCATGGTCAGGGCCCGCAGCTGGCACACCACGCCGACAAACCGCAGCACGAAGAGGGGCAGCCAGCCACGGCACACAGCAGGAGCAAGGCACCGTAGCAGGCGGCAAGGTGACGGCCAGCAGAGGTACAGCCCTCTGTACCTTTCCAAAGGCGCCCTCGCCGATAATGCGCGTGCGGGTCAGGTCCTTCCAGTCAATCTGCCAGCGGTTGTTCTCTTCACCAAACACAACTTGCTCCTGCAATACGGGACCCACAGCAAGCACATCAGGGACGCAAGAGGGAGGCGGTTCTCGGGGCTGCAGGCAGATAGGCGGGCTGGGAGGCGTGCGAGAGAGCACAAACCGCGCGCCGTTTTGCTGAGCTGGGCTGGCAGCAACAGCAGCAGCAACAGCAGCCAGCACACAAGAGCAGGCCCCCAGCAGCAGCCAGCACACAAGAGCAGGCCCCCAGCAGCAGCCAGCACACAAGGGCAGGCCCGCAGCAGCAGCAGCGACACGCACAAAGGCTTCCATGGCGCCCCGACTGCTGCGCCGGGCATCGTCGTCAATGCTGGTGTCGTACTCCATGCTCATTTGCTGCTGGGCCAGCAGCTGCTCCTCAAGGTACTGCTTCAGACCAAAGGGAGTGAACTGGAACACGGGCCACTGCAACAGCAACGACCAGGCAAGGCAGAGGCGGCAGCGGGTAAGCGGGAGCAGGTGAGGAGGGCAGCTGAGCAGTACGAGGTGGCTCCGACCTGGGGCTGCCAGCACAGCCCTGACATGCAAAAGGCCTGCCGCCTCTCAAGTTGCGAGCCAGCCAGCAAGGTATTCAGAGGTGAGACTTGTTAACAATGGGCTGCTGCTTGCAAATGCCACCAATGACCACAAGGGTCGCTCAGTGGCCGCACTGCCCCTTCCCCCCCACTTGCCTGCGCTGGCTCGGCCATGGCGCCCTGCACATCCACACTTCCATCCTCCGCCAACCGACGCAGCTCTGCCACCGGCCAGAGCTTGATGGTGGCTGAGTTGCTTGCAGTCACCACTCCGATGCGCCCACCCAAGGCACTGGACAGCCCAGACCTGCAGCCAAGACGGCAAGGGAAGAGGCAGAGACGATTCAAGCAATAGGTCAGAGCGTGAGCTGTGTGCGAGTAATACCCAGAACAGGCGTATTCCAGCCGAGCAAGCAACAGGAAGCCACTCAGCTCATCGGGCCTGCCCCCCAGGCGGCTCCTGGGGAGCCTGGCCAGCGGCACCGCTGAGACCTGCCAACGTCAAGTGCCAGTGCTGCCACAGCACAGAGGCAGTCAAGATCAGTGACTAGCCAGCCACCCGCAAGTACCCAAAGGTCAAAGGTCAAAGGTTTTACGGGTACTCAGAGCAGAGTACCCGCGACCCAAGCCTTTTCCCCCCGCAACCCACCTGCTTGTGTCAAGCTGCACGCTTGGCATGTTCACTTCCCGGATAGTGCTCACCGAACCCTCTTGATACACAATCTTGAGGCCACGGGCGCTGCGGGGGTGGTGGATGGGCCGCACCCGCACCTTTCCGTCTGCATGGGGGCGGCAACAGGGGGCGGCATTCGCACACAGCGGTGTGAGAACAACGCCTGAGCTACCTGAAACACCAGCCAAGCCCTAGGCCAGAATGCTCCTCAACCCCTGGTCCCAGAAGCAGCAGTGCACACAGTGCTGATAATCGCTCTTGCGCTAGCAGGCCGTCACCAAGGTATGGCTGGTGCCATTTGGCACTCGCATGCAGCCCAGGGAGGAGCAGCAAGCAGCACAGCCGCCGCTCCTACCCACCGTTGTGAGTGGTGATGATGCATCCCAGCGGCTCACACACCACGATGCGCAGCGCTGGCGCCACGCGGTCACCGATGCGCACAAGAGGCACCAGAGCCCTGTTTACGTCTATGTAGCCCCACACCTGCAGCAAGGGGCACGCGGGCAGGTGCGGGACACGGGGCCTTACGATCGTGAGCACATGCATGCTTGGACGATTCCCTGCGACAAGGCTGCTGAAAGCCTGCAGCTTCAGACCCAGGCGGCAAGGCCGGTGCGGAGGGCAAGCAAAGAGGCACAGGCTTCACGAGGCTGCGGGCAAGCATGAAAACAACACACACACACAGTGCATAGGATCGCACACATCCCACTGTGCGCCTGCTCTCACCTGCACGACACCGTTGTCATGTGCAGTCAGCAGCTGCCAGGGCATGTCCACTTCAACCAGCACTGTTGCGGGCGCACGGCTGGCAATTGCCAGGCTGGTGGTTGTGGTGAAGGACGACAGCGCTGCGCAGGGGGGGTAGAGAGGGAGGCGAGCAGGCACACAGGCATTGCACATAAGATGCAGTACACCGCAAACACTACAAAC
The DNA here is from genome assembly GCA_023343905.1 of Chlorella vulgaris. Classification (NCBI taxonomy): domain Eukaryota; kingdom Viridiplantae; phylum Chlorophyta; class Trebouxiophyceae; order Chlorellales; family Chlorellaceae; genus Chlorella; species Chlorella vulgaris. Next base: position 2,160,114 of record SIDB01000012.1, on the reverse strand, counting down.
GAGCCACGGTTTCCTTCCAACGCTCATGGTGCTCCAAAGAAAAAAAACGCCTTGCTTGCTCGCAGGGACGCGGGAAAGCATGCATGCATGCATGCAAGCCGGTGGACGAGCAGCACGCCCTGCTTGCGTAGATGCACACAGGCAGGTGACGCCGCTCGTCTCGCACCTTGTGACTGCGACCCGGTGTTGCGCTGCCGCTGCGATTCTTGCACGATGGCGATGGGTGAGACGATGACCATGTGGTTGATGAGGCCTGGAGAGTCCTCTAGGGGGCGGGGTGAAGGGGGGGCGCAACCATCAGTGTGGGGGGGCGGTAGGGTGAAGGGAGGGCGGGACTATCTGCTCTGTCGTTGCTTCACTCATGACCATCTCTCACGAAAGCAGGGTGCAGAGCAGGGCAGCAGCGGGCAGCGCGGTACACAAAGCGGCAAGCAAGGCAGCAGAGCAGAGCAGGGCCAGCAAGCAGACCGAGCAGCAGCCAATCACTCGCGGCCACTGCTGCCACCACCAGCGGCACTCACCCATGGATCGCATGCTGTGCGTGTCAACCAGTATACCATCAGGCGTCCACTCCTTGAGCACTGCAAAGGCACTGGAACCGCCGCAGGTCCACACACGTCCCGCGGCTGCGGCTATCGTGCGCACAGGGCCGTAGTGAGCTGACTCCTTTGCAAGGGGGTGCCACGTCATGCCGTCGCCAACTGCACAGGCACAGCACAGCACAGCATGGCGCAGGAGCAGCATCTCAGCAAGCACAGGAAGTTCTGCGGTTTGTACCAGCCGCTGCCGCCCGCGGCCCCCCATGATTTGTGGGTAGCCATCGCCTGCCTTGTGCGTCTGCTGTGTTGCAGCTCACGCCGCGGGCTAGGGTGCTGCCTGCTGCTGCTCTCCCAAAGCGGCGTATTAGCCGCCGGCACAGTGACTGGCTGCCGGCACAATCAGCGCACCTACTGGCTCCCAGTCAGGCTCAGGGATACCGTCGCTCACGACATTCAGCTCGCCGCGCAGCACCAGCTTCCAGCCCAGCGCGACACCCGACTGCTCAGACCACTCGAGCTTGTACGACTTGATGCGGCCTTTGTCTGCACATGCAAGGGAGGGAAGCGGTTCAGGGACACTTTCGCAAGCCAGGCCTGCCTGGCTGCTGACTTGCTGACCACGATACACAGCTTCACACACAGCTATAAACGCTGCGGCAAAAAAACAGCTGTGACCTGCTGAAATCAGCCAGTCAGCAGCACAGCCACAAAGCCCCTAGCAAGGCCAGGCCGGAAGCTTGTGCTCACCTCCCCCCACCCAGCAGCGCCCTAGTTCGTCTGTTGTGATGGTACTGACTGGGTGGCCAAACACCTTCACTCCATCCAGCAGCGCCTCCTGCTTCTCAGCGTCCCACACCCTGCGCAGCAACAGCGTGGCAAGGGGTTCAGCAGGAGGTGCGGTGGCTGCAAACCACCGCGCCAGGGCATGCACGTCAGCGCGGCAGGCGCAGCTCACAAACACACGCAAGCACACAGCCCCTTCAGCTGCTGTTGCTGCTGCCATGGGCACAGCCTATTACACGGGGCTAGCCCTTGCACCCTTATGCCCCCTCTCCCTCCCACCTAATGTGCCCATTGGAGTGCCCCGTCCAAATGAAGTTGCTGGCGTCGTCTAGGTGCATGCATGTAAAGGTCTTGTCGGAGCGTGCCTCCTTAACCTCCACATCGACACCGCTAGACAAGTCCACGATGAACAAGGAGCCGCTGCTGAACACGCTCCTGCAGGGCGGTCACAAGAGGCAAGCAGGGGGAGGCGACGGGCAGTTGGCAATTCCGCTGGCTCGCGTGGTTGTCGTGCGCTGGCGAAGGCAGGGTGCTGCTGCCAGTGCCCAGCGCAGCCAGCACGCGGCCACTCAAGCCCGCCAGCCAGTCAGTCAGCCACGCAGGCAGGCAAGCAGATGCCACTCAGTCAAACACTGCAAAGCAGGGATTCTGCCTGACCCTAAAATTTCTAGGCCATACTCGCCAAATTCTTCACGAGCTGGAAGGCAAACAAGACAAGCTTGGCCCAGCCCAGCCCACCCTAAACTCACTTGCTGAGGTAGTACCACAGGCGGCCCAAGTGGCCAACCTCTCGCGGCGGCACATGCACCATGGCAGTGATTGCCTGGCGGGAGCCTCCCTTGCGCACTTTCTGCCAGTGCATGGCCTCCTCTGGCACCTGCCGGTCACCAACCATAAAGGCCTGCCCGCTGCCCTGCGCCAGCGGCAGCGGCGGCAGCTGCACCGACACTTCGTCCAAGGGCGGCAGGCCCGAGGGGGCGGTAGAGCTGGGCCCGGATCCGCGCCCAGTGGGCGAGGAGATGGGCGCGGAGCCAAAGGGCAGCACAGTGGATTGGTTGCTATTGCTGACCGCAGGGGTCATGGCGTTGGGGGTCACGGCGGCGGTGGTGGCGGGGGCGCTAGAGCGGCCGTCCATGCCCCCTGTGGCGCTGCTGGGACCTGTGCTGAAGCGAGGGCCGGGTTGGCGCTGCATGCGCGCTTGCTTGGCGAGTGTGGTGAGGTCCTTTATTGCGTCGTCAAATTTGTAGCCGGTGCCTGGCGAGCACATTCTTGACGCCAGCTTCATGATTCCATTCATGCTGCCATACACACGCACCACCGCCTCTCCCTGCAGGATGCGCAGCACGGGAAAGGCGCGCCAACAAACAAGCAAGGAGGTCAGGTAAAACCCGTGCATGCGAGAGGGGGAGTAGCATTGGCGGCGGCGGCAATGGGGCCCTCTTCCCTTCCTTGAGGCCTCGGAGGCCAGTGTGCACCACGGCTTGTTGCATTAGCAGCAAAAGGGTGCACCAGCGGGCTTGGCTGAGCAGCTGCAGCTGGAGTCAGACAGGCAGCACCCACCTTGTCCAGAGCTGTCTGCACGCGGCTGGAGAGCTGCTGCAGGGAGCGCTCCAGCTGCATGTCTATGTTCGGGTCGTACAGCATATCTTCCAAGGCAACCACCGCCTCTGTGGCAGCACCCAGCAGCTCCGCGCACTTTTCTCGATGAGAGTTGGCTGCCTTGCATGCTGCGCGTAGGTCCTGGAGGTCGCGACGGCATTGCTCCACCGCTGCCGTACAGCGCTGCAACAGCTGCGCCTCCGAGTGCTGCAGGCTGCGTGTGGTGAATAGGTCTGTCAGGGCTTGGCGGTTCTCGTCATGGGTAAAGGGCTCAAACGAGCCAATGGGGCCCAGGGCCGCTGCAAGGCACAAATTTGTAAGCGGGGCGGGGGGTGGGTGGGTCGGGGAGCTTTTGCCGCTGCGGCCTGCAGAGGGCGCTCAAAAGGCGGCCGCCGGCGCCAACAACCTTCCCGCAAGCCGCTGCACGACGTTGGGCGCAGAGAGGGCTCACCTGCTGCAGCAAACGGCGAAGCCGCCATACCGCGTCAAGAGTGAGTGCCCGCTCGTCGATCCTGCACCAACATCACTGCGAGGGGAGCCCGCGTGCCAGCTGCTGAAGGGCAACCAGTTGCACGCACGCCGGGCCGGATTTGGTGAGCGGCACGCTGTGTCTGCACATCCACTGTGCAAGCCAAACCCTTTCCGGACGGCCTGGCCTCGAAATCGAGCCACGGGGGCCACACTGTACTTTTGTACCATGCTGACGCTGCCATTTTGCACAGGCACCCCAGGATTACGCCTGCATGACCTGCATTGCTTCTCCGATCATCGGCCCACCCTGTCCGGCTCGTCGCTCAAGGAACCGAGTGCGCCGCCGGCCACGCTCTGCACCCTGTAACCTCCATCGATTCATGTGCACGTTGCAAGAAGCAACATGAAGCCCTGTCAAAACCTGCGCTGCCGTTTCCGCTGCAGGCCCACAAGCAAGGCGACGGACGGCGGCGGCAAACTGCACACGCAAACCAACACAAAGCCAGCGGGCAAGAGTTCACCGCAGCAGCAGCATGGCCCAGAAGCCGCTGCAGAAGAAGGCCAAGAAAGCTCCGAAGCAGCAGGCCGCGAACCGCCACGGCAAACCAGCGCTGACCAAGAAAGGTGTGCACGGAGCGGGCAATGCCGCTCCGGCAGTGCAATGCCTTTCTCCGCATCCGCCTCCCACCCTTGCATGCATGCATGCCTCACTCCTGCTCCGCGTGGCCCTGCAGGGGCGCTGATCAAGCCCCCTAAACGAGCTGTGCTGAAGGAGGCCCACCAGGAGTCACTTGAGCTGACGCGGGCCATCAATGCCGACAACGAAGAGCACTTTGCCACCACTGTCGCGGGCCAGCCCGGCGGCAAGCTGTCAATCGTGAGCCCAGCAGGCAGTGTTGATCGGGGCATTCTCTCGCTGCAATCACTGCTGTCTGTCAGCAAGCGGGGCGCGGCTGGTGGGGAGTGGGCCTGTGCTCGAACAACCTAGCTGCTGCTCCCGTGCTAATGTGATTTCTTTGAAGCCGGCATGGCAGCGTCCCATCTCAAGTCTACAATTTCACTCTTCATCTCATGCCCTCCCCAATCCTTGTGCCACGCTCCTGCTTTGCAGCTCAAGGCGCCTGTGGCGTCAACAGCAGATGCTAAGTACAAAGCTAAGAAGTCGCTGCTGCCTGGCAAGACCTTTGGCGCAGGGCGGCGGTAGTCCTTGCTTGTTACTGCGCCTTACATGCCTCCGCAGTTGTGGAGGAGAGGGCAGCACGCACCTTGCTTGCTGGAAACTTATACATACACGCATCAGCGGCAGCAACAGCATTGTATACTAGCAGCTGGCAACTCCAACATTGCGCCGCGGCACTAGCTATTTCCCTGCGATTCGCAACCACTTTCAAGTCTCATGAAACGTCACTGGCCCCTCGCCACCTCTGCCAGAAGGCCGCGGCACTTTGTGCAGTGTTTGTAACATTGTTGAACGAAAGAAGGAGCTAAATTGGAGCGGTGGAGCAAGTGCAGAAAACTTGGTGTGTAGTGTGTAAGATGTGGGGCACGTGGCGCAGCCTGGCCAGCGACGAAGTCCCGCCGTGCAGAATGTTGCACCGGCCCAGACGCTGTGCTGCCAGCCTGCAACCAGCTGCAGCTGGTTGCGCTGCCAGCCACACTCAGGAGCAGCCCGCCTAGCCTGAAGTCAGCGGAGTGAAGCGGTGCAGGCTTCAGAGGTCTGCGTACCGCAGCTCCTTGGCCACCTTGAAGAAGTGGGCGGCGTTTTCCTCGGGCGTGCCCTGCAGTACGGGCAACGCAGTACACGTCAGAATGGGCCTTGTGGGACAGCGCCTGGTGGCGACATACCAGATGCAAGGCTCATGTTCATGCACAGGCTATGCCTGCGACATGCGTTGGAAGAGCAGGGGGCTGCCACCCTCGATGTCAGAGCTGAACCGGATATGTTCAACAGCCAGGAAAACATCTGTCTGTTTGTTCCCAAGTCACTGACCTGCATGATGCCGTGGCCCAGGTTCATCACATGGCGCACACCCATGTCCTTTGCCGCCTTGGCAGTCTCCCTCACACGCTGCTCAATCATCTCCTTGCTGCCAAACAGCACGCCGCTGTCCATGTTGCCCTGCAGAGTCCAGGAGAAGAGGGCGGCGGCAGGTGCGGCCAGGTGAGGGTCACAGAGGCGGGCGAGGGTGCAATGCTGAGTTGATGCAGGAACAAGAAAGAAACGCCTAGGTAGCCAGGAAACAAAAAGGGCAGCAGTGACAAACAAACGGATCGGAAGGCTGGCACACAAGAGCACGCCCAGGAGCACAACCCGTGCCACAGTGCACGAGCACATCCAGGAGCACACATCAAGCCCCAGTGCACAGCCCGCACCTGGTAGGCAAACTGCGTGCCCGCGCGCTGGATCCCCTCTTTCATGTCCACTGTGTGGCACAGGCTGATGATGTCCGGGTTGCAGGCAGCCATGCGCTCCACCAGGGCGCCGCTGTTGGAGATGTAGAGGATGATGGGCAGGTCCGGGCAGGTCTGTGGGGTGGCGGTGATGCGGGAAAGAAGAGTAAGGGAGGGGCGGGGCGATGTGCGTCAGGAAAGGAGATGTGGGGTTGGGCAGGGTGAGGAAGCAGCACAGCAGGCGAGGGCACGGGTGGGCAGGACAAGCACTTCCAGCACCGCCTCAGCCGTGAGCCGGACGCCTCCCTCCCCCACCCCCCCCACCTGGCCCTCCCTGATCGGGACTTCCCGCTGGTCTCACCTTCTTCGACTCAGCAATGATGTACTTGATGTAAGGGCCGCACCAGATGTCAAAGTCCATGGGGCTGAGCTGCGCCGCCCACGAGTCGAAGATCTGCACCACCTGCGCGCCGTTGTCATGCTGCAGACAGAAGCAGAGAGAGGCAGAGGGGCAGGGGCGGACAGTCAGGGTGCTGCGTGGATTGCGAGGCGCGAAAGCCAGCCAGTCATGCATCGGGAGGGAGGTCGCGTTGTGTGGGAAACAGCTAAGTTCCATCTCCTGTTCCAGCCTGCCCAGCGAGTTGTTCAGGGTGCGGTATGCAGCACAGGCAGTAGCGCAGCAGTACCTGGTACTTGATGTACGTCACGACGGCATCCGCCAGCTTCTGCAGCAGCGCGTGCAGCACCTGCGGGGGGAGCAAGGAAGGAGGGCAGCCAGCCACAAAACACGCTGTGAGCGGCTGTCGATGGGCTTCGCGACCAGGACTGGACAGCATGACAACAGTCGCTTAGCGAAAGCTGTACGCTGCTGCATGGGCAATGCCCATCTTTGTACTGCACCAGACTGTACTGCACCAGACTGTACTGCATCAGCTGTATTGCTGCATTGCAGCGCAGTACCTGCGGCTCTGTGAACATCAGCTTCTTGATCTGCGTGTAGTTCTTGGACATGCCGCCTGCGGGGGGGGGGGAAGAGGCGCATGATGCGCAAGCGAGCGATGTTGGACCAGGCCCGGGCGATCGTCTGATCACCAATCGACGCACAACACCGTCCTGCTAAACCCGTGCAGCCACACCCGCACCGCACACCAAGGTGCGCGCACCCTCAACAATGTATGTTGCCAGCGTGAAGGGAGCCCCCACAAAGCCCATGACTGTGCTCGCGTTGCCGACCTCCGCCCGCAGGCGCCGCAGGGCCTCTCCAACAAATGGGACGCAGTCGTCCGGCACAAGTGGCGTCACCTTGTCAACAGCCTGCGGAAGGGGGCGTCAAGGGGGTGGCGGTACAAAGGCGGGCACGATACTCAAGGAGTTTGGAAAGGAGGGAGTTTGGAAAGGAGGGTGTGTCAAAAAGTGCAGCGCTGGCAGGAGGGGTTCAAGAGACAGGACCGGCTGTTCACAGGAGGAGTTTTCAAGGAGACATCCATGCCTCGTAAGTAGACTTTGCGAAACATTACGGCTGTGCAGCTAAGCAACTGCAGCTGCGGCTGCACAGTCACTCACCGCCATGCTGCGAATGGGGTCTGCGATGATGGGCCCCTTGCCCTTGTCAATGTCAAAGGGGATGTTCATGCCCGCAATGGGCGTCAGGATGTCGGAAAACAGGATGACGCCATCTGGCTGGAAGGCGCGCCAGGGCTGCAGGCTCACTTCCACGGCAATGTCGGCATTCTCTGCACGGCATTGCAGTCACAGGGGTGTGGCAGAGGTGAGTAGCAGTTGGCGTTGGAGGGTTGGAGGTTGGAGGTACGGACGGACGCGCAAGCGAGCAAAGAGCCAGGAGGCAGGCAGCAGTGCTGCAGCTAGTCCAGCCTTGTTCCTCATCTCGGCATCGTTGCAGTGCCAACGGCCGGTCTGAGGAGCTGAGTGAGCCGCTGATGGCCACGACACATGCCCGCATGCAGCCCTGTGACCAGGCGCATCGCAGTTGAGGCGCAACGCCCCCCCCAAGTTGCCCCCTCCCTGTTGCGCCGAGCCGCACCTGAACGCTCGCGGAAGGTGGTATGTGTCTTGCACAGCTCCTGATACACCTTCATGTATCGGCCCGCCTGCCGCATCATCCACACGGGCGGGCGATCCACCTCCTCTCCACGCAGCGCACGCAGCATGAGCGGGTCATCTGAGGACTGCATGTGGGGAGTTTAGCGAGCGCGACCGAGAAAACTTTTGGTTGAGGGAGCAGCGGAAGTCTGGGTCGCCGCTGCGGGAAAAGCAGGAGCCTTCCTGTCGGCAGGAATGAGGGAAGGTGGCGGCGGCGGCAGGCAGCGGCGAAGGCGGGCACCTTGGCTGCTGCTCCCGCTGTCTGCTCGACGGATGCCACTGCCTGGACCTGCACGCTCCTGCGCGTCGCCCTCTGCAGCACGAGCAAGCGCAGAAAATGTGCTGTGAGTGTGTTTGCACGGCTCACTGAAACAGCACACGGCAGTTTCTCAGACCACACTCACGGTCTTCAGGGCGGGTTTGAACGCCGCAGCGTGCGTCAAAGCTGCCTGCATAGCGTTGCCGATTTCGCTGCTGCTGCTGCCAATAACAACACCTCGGATCAACAGGCAACCCACAGCGCGAAGCACGGCTCGATTTGATGCACTTGCATATTATCTGAAACGATGAGGCTCGAGATGTACATGCGGCGGTACATTTCATCACGAGAATGACTTGCGTCGCCAACCGAACCAGTCGACCCTTGACTCAACCTCAGCCTTCACTGTAAGGCGGTCAGGGCGATCTAAACCAGCGGCCTCGCCTGGGGACCTCTCGAAGCGGGCCCGGCCAGCAAAGTCACATCCTCGATTGCCTGCTGGCTGCCAGGGCTGCAACCGCCCGTCCTGTTGGGGACCACTGGTCGTTGGCGTCACGGCGGCAACCGGGTGGCGCCATCCTCAACACGCAAAGTCAAGGCAGTCCTGTAGCTGATGGGCAGCAACCTGCCATACACCGACCCCTGGACCGTGCTGGGTGTGTCCCGTAGTGCAAGCCGGGAAGACGTGAAAGCCGCGTTCCGTCGTGCGGCTCTGCAGTGTCACCCAGGTACAGGCGGATGGCGAGTGGCGCTGAGAGCCCTGTGGTGACTGCACAGACTTCAATGCAAACAAATCAGGCAATTGTTGCACTGTCCTGCAGATGTGGACTGCAGCCCTGCCGCAACTGCACGTTTCACGGCTGTCAAGACGGCGGCCGACTCGCTGCTGCATGTAAGTGGCTCCTTCAGAATTCTGTTCTGCCATGCCATGCCTTCCTGCTTCCGCTGAATCACCTCTATATCTGTGTTCATTGCCCCTGGTCCCGGATTTTGCTTCTCAGTGCTAGACTACAGCAGAGCTGCAGCGCGTTTAGGTTGTCGAACAGACACCCTCTGCTCCATTGTGGCTGTCTCCGCCTTGCAGCACCAGCACCCGGGCCGGCTGTCCGCAACTGGCGCATCGGCTGCAGCTCGCGGCTGGGATCCTGCGGCGGCGGCGCGAGGAGTAACGCCCCGCAACCGCACGGTGGCGTTGTGGGCGGGGGCGTGCCTGGCGTGTGCCCTCGCCTTTGGATACGGCGCGGCCTGGGCTTTCTATGCGCAACAACGCGCTGCTGCTGCTAGTTCTGGGGTTGGGGAGCAGCGGCTCATCACCCCCGAACCCCAGCGCCGCAAGCTGCTGGCTGCTTTGCTGGCAGACAAGCGGCAGCAGCAGCAGCAGCAGCAAGCGAAGCACTGGCAGCGCAAAGGGCCTGTCGGGGAAGCGGGCAATGTAGCAGACTCAGCAGATTGAGCACGGCATTGCGCAGTACGATTGTACCTGTACCACAACTACCCCGCACCTGTACTGCAGCTGTACTTTTGTATGTCATGCTGACCCATGTGACAAGGAGCAGGTCGCCGCCACCTGCGATTGCTGTCTTGAACCCATGCCTTGTACTTTCAAATGTCCCCTCTTTATGTTACTTGTAAACTCAAATGCATAGCACCAAGAGTGTGCTTGAAACTTAGCAGTGGAGTCCAGGGTGTGTACCGAGACAGCTCAGCAACAGCTTGACGTGGCTCAAATCAGTGCCCACTGCCGCACCAGCAGCATCAGCCTCACATCCAAAGTCTGCAATGCTGCACGTCTCCCGGCAGCAGGCAGGAGCACTGGCAGGGCCCGGCATCGTGGCAGCGGCCCGCGCTCTCGCTGCGGCTGCAGGCGACCAGGTGCCCACCCTCACCGGTTTGCTGCTGGCCTGCCTTGGACTGGCTGCACCTCGCTCGATTCGCTGCCTCACACCTGCCCGCGGCAGGAATCGTTGGGCGAGAAGCTGAAACACGCGGCGCAAGCGGCGGCACACAGTGCCGAAGACGCAGTGCATCGCGTGGAGCATGCAGCCGAGGGCGCCTTGCACAAGGTAAGTCGTCGTTCTCTGTTCTGTTGGAAGCGTGGCGGTGGCATCGGCGGCATCACCGGCACAACCTCCGCCCTTGCAATCGCAGCTGCGTGTCGATCCCTGCGCCGTCCTCCTCTAGCCCATTCGCTCTTCGCGGCCCTCACGCCCTGCTTTTCGCCACTCACACAGGTGACAGACGAGCTGTACGAGCGGCGGGCGCATGCCAGGGAGGAGGCTGAGCGCGGCATGTTCACAGCAGACGACATTCGGGAGGCGGCAGACCAAGCGCTGCACTCCCGAGACAGGAGGGGCAAGAAGCACGAGGCCAGGTGAAAGGCACGCTGCCTGCCAGTGGCCAAGTGAATGTGCACCCCCCAGCCACAGTTGTCTCTGCTTTGGCCCACAGCAGCGCTGCTGCGGCTCTCGCTGCGGTGGCTGACCGCCTTGCCATGTGCGTCAGTGGCCCTTGCAACTGCAAAACCAACGACCATGCTCTTGTTATCGCCAATCCTTCTCAAGCTGACCGCTGCCTGCAGACCGCCCCCCATGCTTGCCGAACCCTGATGCTACTTTGAGCTCCCCCCTTTCCCCACGCATCACAGGCGCTACCAGCCCGACGAGGAGGAGCAGCTTCTGGAGGAGATGTCGTCTGATGGCGGCCACAGCACACGCCAGAAGGAGCTGGAGGGGCTCAGGAGGTGAGGGAGGGTGGCAGGCCATTGGTGGGGTGCTGCTGGTTCTACTGGTGTCCTGGAGGAGGCTACCAGTGAGCCCAGGAGTGCTGCATTTTGGGTACAAGAGATGGTGAAGGGCAGACGAGAGTTGTGTGTGCAAAGGGACGGGGCTTGCGGCTGAGCTGCGGCGTGATCGCTGCGCTTTATACAGCTGGCAGCCTCAGGATATCCTGCTCAGCGGAAGCGTTTCTCCCGACGCCCGCCCCGCTTCTGGCCGCTCCCCCTGTGCACAGTGCTGTGAAAGAGAGCGACGGCCAGGCAGCTGAGGCAGTGAAACGTGCGGGCAAGGCATACAAGCAAGACCACCCACACTGACCTGACCACCCCCCACACTGATGCTGTTTGATGAAGGAGAGCGCACAGACCATGGCAGCAAGCTCATGTACCGAAAGTGCCTGTGTAACAAGAACAACTTTCTTATATCGCGGCGCTGAATGCCCAGTGCCAGTGGGTGCTGTGCGTAACAGTGGCTAACAGAGCCGTCCCCGCATCAAGCGGTGGCCGGCAAGCGAAAACAAAGGGGCAGGAGGGTGCGGGTGGTGATACAAACACGCAAGAGGAGCAACGGCTGCAGTTTGAATAGCTGCTGATGACACTGAGCAAAGCGGGATCCGTCCAGGCCCACTTAAGCCACTTAAGCAGAGCAGCCTGCAGCACCGCTGCGGAGGGTGCAGAGCGCGCATGTGAGAGTGTTAGCAGCCCAATGGACAAGGCATGTGAGAGTGTGAGTGAGAGCGGTGAGCAGCCAATCGACAAGACGTTGTCGCAAGCCAGGTGACTCCACTTCATGCGCTGCCGGGCGGCGTCCAGGGCTGGTACTTCCTCCACGTCAGCTTCTCAGGGTTGTGCCACGACCCTTTAGGTTGGTACTTCTTGCGATCTGTGAAGGACGGGTGGCCCACAGCATCCTCTGCGTAGATGGGCCGCGTCCACTCAGCCTGCAAGGGTTGGAAGGGCGGCAGTTGAGCGGCGGCAGTCGGAAGGCGGCAGCTGCTGAGCTCAGGGGAGGTGAGGAGGCACAGGTTGCTGGGCGCGGCCCAGCAGGAAAGCGCCAGTTGGCGGATCGAGAGCCATACACGACGCCGGCTGTGGGCTGCGCGGGCTGGGCTCAGCTGTACTTCAGCTACTCACATTGGCCGGGTTTTCATCTGAGATGTAATGCAGCCAGCCATGCCACTCGGGCGGTACCGTGGTGGGGTCCTGCGTGCGCCAGTCCTTGGCCCCCGCAAACACCACAAAGCGGTTGCGCACTGCGCGCAGAGGCAGGCAGGGAGGTGCCGGGATGAGGTCGCAGACAGGGCAGCGGGTGTGGGATGCAAGATCACACCACATCTCGCCTGCACGTGGCTCCAGCTGCCGCTGATGTTGGCTGCACTCAAAGGCACCAGCATATCAGCTGCTGCGAAAAGGCGTGGTCCCTGCACTCACCCCATTGCGCATCCTTCTTCTCGAAATACTTGTTGCCGTGGGCATCGGTTCCCACCAGCACGGCTGGATCGCCGCCGCTGGGCCCATGCTCAATAAGTGTCTCAGCTGCAGGCAGCAACGAGGACGGGAGATTGCAGCAGTCAGTACGAGGGCGTGACAGCACAAGCAGCCTGGTAACGGCAGCCAGCAGCAGGTTGAATTGTGGCATTGCATGCCAGCAAAACCGCACCCAGGTTGCCGTCTATCAACATCTTCCAGCCGCCTGCTGCCCAGGCCTCCCGAAACGAGGCCTTGCCCATGGCCTGCGCCACATACTTGGTCAGCGACCCCATGCCTGCCCTACTGCTGTGCGCAGCCCTGCACACGACAAACGGGAAAGGGGTTGGGCGGTGGCTCAAAGGCGGCGAGGCGGGGCCGCGCAATCAGAGTGCGCCGGGCCTGTGCACCCGACTGAAGCATCGCCTGTTCGTTTTGGACCAGGAAGAAACTTGCCAGGGCGAGTGAAACGCAGCATCGCTCGTGGCGCACTGGATTGCAGATCAACACGCACCCTGATTACTGCAAGACCCTTCGGCGCGTCAAGGGCCCGCAGAGAGCCAGGCAGTTCGCTAGCCAGTCGCCAGACGAAGGCCGGTTTTGCGCTTCCTGAAATCGCAGCGATGCGTGGCAGAGCTGGCAACGCGAGAGGCGGCGTGTTGCGAGAGGGATGCAATCTTGGGGTGGAAGTACCGTACATCAAGGTGTCAGCCAAAAGCATCCTCCTTGCACACAGGAAATCGGTGCAGGGAATGGAGCCGCCAGCACATTGAAGCATCGCCCACAGCGCTCGGGCTCCGCATTCCTTTATCCCTGCAACACGCACGCAATAGCCTCTGATTCAATACGCAGGCGGCGTGCCGCTTGAATGCGCTTTCTGCCCGCCAGCGGGCGAGCCCCAGCTGGCCACACCAGGGCGCCGGCGGACATTGCGCCCCGACTGCGGTTGCACTTTGGCGCCAGGAGTGCTCAATTGCTAGAGCAGGAGGGCGCCGCAGTGGCCAGTCCAGAAAACCATCAGGTGGTCCTGGGCTTGATGGAGCGGCAGGCTTGCACACCACCCTTCAGTTGCAAGGTGGGAGATGTGCGGGCTCCGCCGACGCCCGCCGCTGCTAGCAATCCACAGTCCACCCGCAGCGGCGGCGCAGTCTCCCTGGCTGCAGCTCAGGGCAAGGAGCAGGAGGTGAGAGCGCGATGCTTCCGCGATCTGTTGGCTGCAGCAGCCGCGGGAGCGTGTGTGTGTGCCTGCGGTGATTGCTTCCTGCCGGCGGCGCCCTGACGTCTCTTGTGTGTTCTTGCTGTTTCCCCTGCTGGCCCTTGGCCTCCTGCAATGATCCCTGCTCAGTCTTTCACACCATCTGTTGCAGGTGCCCTGCACCTTGTCCCATGCTCTCACTGTGTTCCTCACGCACCCGTCCTCGCTGCTCATCATCGGCGCCCTGGGCGGTTTGCTGGCATGGAGAGCCCAGTACCCGCTGCCAACTGCTGTCGACGCCGCCGTCGCGGCCTGCGTGGCGGCTGGCTGGTGCCTGCAGGTGAGGGCAGACGTGCACCTGGCCAGCACTGCCGATGCATGCCGCTGGCTGACGTGCATGGCCAGCATCCTGCACCTCAAAACGATCAGCTTTGGCCGCAGCTCTCAGCTTGTCCCAATCCACTCCACACCCACCTCCCCACTGACCGCTCTCACGTAAACCCGTGCCATGCCACCTTGTCGCCTCTCTGCCTGCAGGAGTGGGCGGTCCATGCGCTGCTGCTGCACTCCAGCTTCGACTGGCTGGGGCGGCGAATTCACGTGGGCCACCACCAGCGGCCATACTTCCACGTGAGCTGAAATCGGCTGTAATGTTGGCTGCATGTTTTACGACGCTGTTGCATGTAAAGTGCAGACATCGCATGGTTGCGGAGCTGCAGCTTGGCTGCGGTGTGTGCTTCAGTCCAAAGACCCTGGCAGCATGGTCCGCATGAAAACCAAGCTTCCGCTGCTTTCCCTTGCTGCTTTGGTTTTTGCGGAGCTTTGCCAAAACACAACACTCTCTCCTGTTTCCTCTTGCCTGTGAGCCCTCGCCCACTGCTGCCCCTGCAGGTGTCGATTGACGACCCTCCCATCGTGCTGGGCTTCATGGCGGCCTCGCTGGCGGCTTTCTGGACCGGCTTTGGCGGCGGCCCGCTGGCGCTGACGGCTGCGGCCACCTACTACGCCTGTGGGCTGACTTATGAGTTCACGTGAGCGGAAGAGCTGGCTGTCTGGAGGGTGCATTGAGACAGGGGAAGGGAGGGAAGGCAGGTTGGGACGTGCAGGTCGAGACATCAGCGTAGAAGCATGTGCATTCGTAGTGGTATCTATAAATATTCTCCCTTGCCCTTCTCACCAGCGCCCTGTCTGCCCGCCTTCTTTCGCTGCTCTGCTCGCAGGCATTACATCGTCCACACCCGCTACCTGCCCACCTCGCGCTTAGGAAGGCGAGTGAGGATGCACCACCTCTTGCACCACACACGCAGTGAGGCGCATTGGCTGGCCTTCACAGTTCCAGAAGTGGACCAGCTCTTTGGTACCTTGCCCCCTGATCCTGCCGCCATTCGCATGAGCGACATGGCACGGGCATCCCTCAAAGCAGGTCGATCGGGAGGCCTTTGACGCTGCTACTCTCCTGGCTACTTTGCTTCCTTGGCTGCTTGCAAAGCTTCGCTCAATCCGTTTACGTGCTCTTGACATCCCTGTACAGCTCATACTCGTACGTGCTTCTATCCTGGTTTAAACAGCTTTGAAACATGCAAAACATGGCATACCAAAGGATTGTGTACAAAGTCACGCGGTGCAAATGCTGCGTGATGCGCAAGGCGTGCAAATGCTGACAGGCCGTGCAAACACAGCAGCTGCCTGCCGCCACTACAGGCACGGAACTGTTGTCGTGATGGGATGGTGGTGCTTTTGGTGTAATGATATGACTAGATTGCTAGAAAGGTTGCTAAACTGTCAATTCGCAAAAACCCTCCTCCTCCTTCCGATTCCTAGCTTGCAGCTTGTGTCCGCAATCGCAGCGTTTACGCAGCGATGTCTCCCTCTTGCCCAGGCTCATGGTGGCCCACCTCATCAACAGCTGCCTGCACGGAGAAGCAAGGCAAGCACATGGCAGCACATAGTCAGCAAATAAAAAAGACAACAAGTGCAACATGGAGGGCATCAAAACAGTGAAGCGGTGATTGCAATCGGCTGTCATGATGCACAAACGCACAGCCCGCGGCTAGAATCTCGCAGTCCTACTGTGCACCCTCCCTGCACGCCTTCTCTGTGACCTACACTTCACCCACGGCCACCCCACCCACAGCCACTAGCCCGCTCGCAGCCTCTCGCACCCTGCAAGCTTGAGGTTTCAAATGCCTTCAGCTCCGACTTGCCTTGAGCTCGCTCTTGAGCTCATCCCTGGCATCCCGCGCACCCTCAGACACCCGGTGCATGGCGGACTTCACACCCTCCACGGCACTGGTGCCAGCGCTGCCTGTGGCAGCCGCGCGGGTCTCTGCGAGCGGCGAAGAGGCCAGGCATGAGACCATCAGGTCGGACAGAAGATAAAATGAATGCAAGAGGGAAGACGCTAGATGAGGAGGATGTGCAGCCCTGGTGACACGCCACCAGCAGCCAGGGGCAGAGAAGCAGTCGTGCAGAGGAAGCACCCCAGTGATATCTTGCTGCCTTTCAAAGCACACTGATGAGGTGAGATTGGTGCGCGCACGCACGCAGCCCAACACATCGTCAACACACCTGCCAGGCTGCCGCTTGCCAGGTTCTCCTCTCCGTAGGCCTTGGCAGCGTCATCCATCAGCTGCACGGGGGATGGGTGGGCGAGCGTCGAGGCAGAAAACAACAAACCAGGGAATGCTGAGACACACGCAGCAGCGTGCATCAAGCAGCATGACGGTGCGGAGCTCGCGCACGTCCAACAAGAGGTTGATCACGGCCAGCCAGGGGCCTGCCTCACCTTCTCGTCTTGCCGCGACTCCAGACCCTGTCCCCGCTGCCTCAGCAGGGACTCTGTGTCTGTGGGGATGATGCCGGCTGTGCGGATTGCGTCCTCTGGTGACTCGGGGCCGGGGGTCAGGTTGTCTGCTGTTTGCTTCAGACCCTCTGCAGACGGCAGGGTTGATGGTGGCAGGAGTCAAAAACATGTGCACACAGGCCTTCTGGCTGGCGCGGCAGCCTGGTCATCGCTGTTTGAATGCAACTCCGCTCTCCAAGCAACAAGGCTACCGACGGAACTCTCACGAAAGGCCCCCAAGCCACCACCCACCCTTGGTCTGCTCATACGCCTGCTTTGCCTTGTCCTCGGCAGCCTGCACCGCGCCGGTGACGCTGTCGCGAGCTGAAGCCACTGTGTCGCGAGCAGCCGCCAGAGCACCTGCTGAGCGCTCGCGCACCGCCTCCGCTGCATCCTCTGCACACAGGCAGCACCAGACAATTCGTCGGTCAGGTTTCCAGCAGGTTGCCGGGCAGGGCGCCAAGTATACAAGGCTGGAATCATGTTGCTTTCATTGGTTGATGCCGCATGAGCACCAGCTGACTGTCCCAGCTAAGCAAACGGCACACAGGCACCGAGTACAGCACAGCGCACCAGTTCGCTCACCCGCTGATGCCTTGGCGTTGTCGTATGCTCCAGCCACGGCGCCCTTGGCCTCTTCAGCCTTGTCCTCCACAGTTCCCTTTGCGTTGCCTGCAGACTGCTTGGCGCTGCCATAGGCTTCCTCCATCGCCCGCTTGGCCTCCGCCGCCTTGTCCTCAGCCGCACGCTTTGCCTGCGCCGCACTGTCTTCTGATGTGGCCTTTGCCGCCTTGTCCTTGGCGGCCTCCTTGATCTCGCTGCCCTTCGCCTGCGCCTCGGCAGCCGTGTCGCGCGCGCTGTCCGCGGTCCTGGCCGCGGCGTCGCTGACTGCGTCCTTGGCCGCGTCGAGCTTGGCGGCAGCAGCATCGGCGACCGAGCTGGCGGCGCCCTTCACTTGCTCCAGCTTGGTGCCTGCTGCGTCAGCTGCGGCGCGGGACGTGCCCTCAATCTCTTCCCCTGCAAGGAATGGCAAGCCACAAGCAAGGATAGTTAGTGGGCAGGTGAGGCAACAAAGCACCGTGCAGATTTGTAAGCCACGCGCCTCGGTTGCTGTACTTCCTGCTGCTGCAATGCGCAGCAAGCACACAGCCATGCGTTATTACTAGGCTCCACACAGTGCAGCTCTCAGCAAGGCGTATTTTGCGAGGCTTCGCGCACACCACCAGCCAGGTCGACAGCTCACGCAATGATCACAACACACCTGCAGAGCGCATGCTGCCAACAGTTGCGTCCCGAGCCTGAGCAACAGTCTCCTCGGTTGCTGCTGGCATGTGCATCACCTTCTCCCTGCAGAATGACAGGGGCCAGGCAGCAGGACAGCTGTGAGACTATGATGGCCCAGCAAGGGCACAGGCATAAGCTCTGCGGCCCAGCTAAGTGCTGTTCTGTCCTCAAAAGCCTAAGCCTCGCACCTGAGCCCCTTGGCTGCCTTTGCCAGCTGGGCCGGATGGAGGTCACCAGGCAGGGCCGAGTACTCATGCACTCTCCCACTGCCCGTCCGCTGCACCACCGCCACCTCGGGCTGCCCCACCGCCACCTCGGGCTGCCCCACCACACCCTCCTCTGCCCTGCTGCCGACTCCCGAAGGGTGCCGGGGCGGTAAACCAGAGCGGGGGCTGCCAGGGGGGTGCAGCACATGCTGCCTGCAAGCGGCGATGGTGTGTGGAAGGAGGATTGGCTCCTGCCCCGCCACTGGGTACGCTGCTCACCCCTCAACACCAACTCTACCGCCCGTAAACCTCCGTCCCAACCAAACTGCTTTGGCGTGCCGCGCACTCACTTGACATAGTCGGCGGCACCCCACACTGCGTCAGCCAGAGCGGCAAGCGGGCCCTTGGCGCTTTGCTCCTCCCGCTCCGCCCTGCGATCAGGCAATCAGCAAAGCAGCCACAGAGTCAGCAACTGTCAGGACGCACTGCACGCAGCCCACAGCCAACCAAATGCACTGCACTGTGCTGTGCTTCATTAGCAGATGCGCCTGCTGCACAACAGATCAACCTAGTGCGCAGTGACTGCAAGCCCAGGTCCTCACCTGACCACCAGCTCGTCTGGTGCTCCAGCCTTGGCTGCTCCCCTGTCCAGGGACCTCTCTGCAAAGTCTTTCGTGGCATCCACCAGCTCTGAGGCCTCCTTCCTGCGCACAGAGGATGAACCAAGAGCAGCAGACATGCACTGGTTAAACAACAGGCCATGGAAGGCAGTCTTTTGTTGGCACACGGCACCAGTAAACCGGCAGCAATGGATCAGTGCGCCCAGAGCATGCGTGTTGCAATGCGATGCAATGCAACAATGCTCAGGGGGTGTTGTCTCTCACTTGGCTGCCTCCGAAACATCATGTGCCTTTTGTTCTGCACGGTTCACGGCCGTGGTGGCGGTGCGTGGCTCGTAGGCCCGGAAAGGGGCAGGCTCCAAGTCAGCGATGCTCCGGTCAACAGCAGGGGCATCCCCAGCGGCAGTTGCAGTGCTGGCGCTGGAGGGGGCAGGGGCCTTGGCAGCGGGTGCAGGCGCGCGTGTCTGCAGGTAGAAAGGGTTGTGAGAAGCGGGCGGGCACAGCGGGCTGTCCTGGCAAAGAATAGTGGCAGCAGCAATGAAACACAAGCAGCCACTCCTCGCACCTCAGTGGGTGGTGTGCGGATGGGAACAGGGGCGCCGCCAGCCATTGCAGTAGCCTCATTCAGCAGCGCAAGGCTCTCACGATCCGCTGGCGAGGTCTCTGCAGCAGCGGGAGCAAGCACAGGAGAGATATAACCAAACGCGTTAAAACAAGGAACAACACGAGGTGCGGAAAGAGAGCAAGCGAGCGACAGCCAGTCTGTTGGGCGACAGGCTGCACAACGCAACAACGCAACCTGCTGGTGGTGCGTGTGTTGCACAAAGGTGCGCACCTGTGCGCTCCATGTGCACCTCTGGCAGCCGCTCTTTGATGAACTCCACGGCATGGGACACGCTCTCGCCCACAGTCTGAGCCACTCCAGCAGCCTGCAGGGACCAGGGTTGGCACAGAATACAGGTGTACAGTGCGTGTGTGTGCATGCGGTCCAAAAGCACACAAAGATTGCAGACGAGGAAGCTCAGCAGTTTGCCTGATGCGTGCCGAGCCCACAAGGGGAGGGAGACGTGCATGGCATGCAGCATGCAAGCAGTCGACATGCGAGCAGCCATCCTCATGCTTGCAAAATGCTCCAGCAGCGCACCTTCTCCTTTGCCACCTCAGTGTACTCGCGAGCCGCCTCCCCGGCCCTGGCAGCTCCCTCTCGCGTCGCGTCAGCCAGCTCGCCGGCCTTGACGCGTGCATCGGCGGCAGCATGCTTGGCTGCAAATATGAGGCAGCAGAGGAAGGAGGTCAGCTAACAACAGGTGTCGGGGCGCAGCCGGGCAGGGCAGTTGAGGGGCATGGGGCATGCACAGGCAGAATTGTTGCCTGAGCAGTTTCAGCCTTGTTGTTGCCGCCAAGCGCACGCAGCGCGTCGAGCACTGCCGTCACTCACCAGCATCTGCCACCTCGCCCGCTTTTTGCTTGGCCGCCTCTCCAGTCTCCACTGCCTTCTCCTTGACAACCTCCTTGGTCTCTGCTGCCTTATCAGCCACCTCGCCAGCCTTCTGCTTGGCGGCCTCTCCAGTCTCTGCTGCCTTCTCCTTGACAACCTCTTTGGTCTCTGCTGCCTTGTCAGCCACCTCGCCAGCCTTTTGCTTGGCGGCCTCTCCAGTCTCTGCTGCCTTGGCCTGAACAGCCTGCAGGGTGCAAAAAGGCGGCTGTTTGGCAGCCGTCTCTATGGCATTGTGTATGTGTTGCAGGCGGTCGTGCCGCATTGCAGCAAGGCACGAGCTCAGCAGGAAAGCAGCAACACGGCAAAGTAGCACGCGCTCCTCCCACCTTGGCGGCCTCCTTGGTGGCCTCCTTGCCCGCCTCGGCGCTCTCGCCAGCCTTGCTCTGTGCCTTGCTGCCATGCTCCTTGGCAGCCTGCAAGGAGAGGAAGAGGAGGAGCATAACGGTCAGCGGATGAGGGTTTGCAATGAAGACTTGACACAGAACAGGGCAAAGACTCAATCTGCAGACCGTCCACGTGCCTGGCTATAGGAGATGGTTCCGGGCGCCTTGCTTACGTCGGGCTTGATTGGGACCTGGGCGCTGGGTGTCGGTGTGCCAGGCGCGCTCTGCAAGCGAGAGATGCAAGGGAAGGATGCTGGTTAGTGCATGCATGCGGCGGCTGCAGTAACGTGTGACCGGCGGCAGGGATTTGGTGGCAATGGCGGTCACACAGCAGAACCTCTTCCCCTGCTTGCCTTCTTTGCGTTTCCGGCCCCGGCAGTGCCCCGCACGTCCTTGTCCAGGGTGCCAGAGGCGGCCAGGCCCATCTTGACGTCTTCGTGAGTGACCGCTGATTCTGGGTGCTCCACTTCGGGCGCCGCCTCCTCCCTCGACAGCACCTCGAAGGCGTTGTCAGTTTTGGTGCCGGCCATTGTGCGAATTGAAGGGGTTGCCGAGAAAGGGGTTTGGGGCGCGGGTTGCAGTTCGCTGTGATTGCTGTGAATAGCGGTGTGTGCAGTGTGCGGGAGGCGGGAAGTGGGAAATTGCACAGATGGGTGCGCGCCCCTATTTGGCTTGATGCCCCCCGTGATTGTACATCGGCTGTACTAAAAGTCCAGGAAGCTCCTAGCAGACACACTGCACGCCCTCAATTCTGACCCATCACCCATCAGCAGGGAACAAGACAAAGCTGGTGGCCAGCTGAACAAGGCCTCTGCCCGCTTGAGTGAGGTTGCAGAAGAGTTGCACGACGTCTCGCTCGCTGCTCGCCAGGCCGCCACCGCAGGCGAAGCAGAGTGGCTGAAGCAGCAGGCGGCAGGCACCATCCAAGACGTGGCGCGCATGCTGACGACCCAAGGGCCAGCTGCCGCCGTTGCCGAGGCAAGCTGCGAGCTGGGCGTGTGATGCACAGGTGGTTAGGCTTGTGAATGTGCCTGCTGCTGCTGGCGGCAGCGTTACGCTTGGGCGCTGCCTGGTGCCTGTAGGAGATTGTCGAGGAAGACCTGAGCATGCTGCACAACAGCAGCAAGCTGGTCATGCAGCGTGGAAGTGATGACAGTGGCGGCGGCGCACACAGCGCACCACCCTGCGGCCAAGCAGCACAGGCGCACAGCCCGAGCTCGCATGACGATGCCACGCTGCCTACTGGCGCTCGACACGAGGGCAATGCAGAAAAGACGCTGTGAACTGCACAGCAGCACAGCACGTTGTGCTGCGCCACTGCCACACAAAGCAGGCGGCATTTGGCATGGCGTAGCAGCAGCGGTTTCCAGGGCGCTGTACATACCATTTTACATGTCACAGCTGCATGCTGAATGGATGGTGCAGCACACAACGTGAAGCTGAATACAGACAGAGGGGGGCACAAGAGTCGGCTGGCAGAAGGCCCGGTGGGTACCGTAACGTTGCTGCAGTGCAGCAGGGTGCAGAGCTTCAGGTGGCAGCCTTGGGCGGCCACGCCCAGACCTTGACGTGTTCGATTTCAAATCGCGGACGAGTCCAGGTGGCAACAGCCGCATCATACTCTGCCGGCGTGGTAAACCCTCCAAACTCGTCAGCTGGGAAGAAGCCGCCGCCGACTGCCAGGTTGATGAGCAGGTGGAAGCGCTGGTCCCAGGGCTGGCCGTCTTGGGTGTAGGGGCAGTTTTCGCAGCTCTTCCAGCTCCTGTTCAGGTCCTGGCGGTGGTGCTCTACTCCATCAACCAGCCAGCGCATCAGCTTGGGGCGGCCGGTGGTCAAATCAGCGGTCCACTCCAGGGCATAGTCATGCATGGCCTCAGAGTAGTCGATGCCTCGAATTGTTTTGCACCCTGTGCCCAGCATCTTGTTGTGTGGAATCTGGGAGCCGTAATGGATGGTGGCCTCGATTGCCCCCTTGAACGCCTCTTGACCCCGGTACTCAATGATGTCTATTTCGCCGCTGGCAGCCCAGATCCCGTGCACCTCGTCTGCACATACTGGCATGGGTTGGCAGGCAAGGCACGCAATGGGCAAGGGTTGTTGGCAGCGCACACCACAGCCTGACAATGTGTGAAATGGTAAAGGGCAGCTGCACCTAACACAATGCAGCATATGCAAAAAGACAACACTGGCTCTAGCGCACCACAGAACCAAACAGCAGCCAGCTCACCCGTGGGCAGCATCCAGATGGCGGGCCACAAGAAGTCGCCGCGCGGCATCTGTGCCCGCACCTCAAACCGCCCGTACTTCCAGCTGCCAGCAGGGGATTTCAAAGTGCGGATGCGGGCGCTGGTGAAAGGCTGCGTCCAGGTGGCTGAGCCTTCGTAATTGTTGGTGGAGCCCTGCAGGGAGGCGAAGAGGCACATCGCATCTGAAGCCGGGTGTACAGACGTTGATGACTAGCTGATGCATGCTGCGCCTTCACACAGGCGCTAACTTGCCTCCAGGGTGCCGGTGTGCTCCCCTCTAACAGCCTCAATGACCAGCCGTCCATTCTCAACCCTCAGGTTCTCGGGTCTGTCCAGGTAGCACTGCTTCTCACCTACACATGGCGGAAACAGCAAAGAAGCCGAGGCAGCAGGAGCAGTCGCCAGGCACGCCACCAGCTTGGTGTAGAGCTGTGCAAGTGACCGTGCAGAACGACAGAAGCAGCAGCCAGGTCTACCTCCGACATCAACTCACGATTGCCGCCACCCCAGCATGTGACCTCCACATCAAACAAGGAGCGGTTGAGCTCCGTGCCTTCAAACAACTCCTCAATGATTGGTTCACCCCAATCGATGTTGTCCTCATCTAGTTGTGGCGGCAGCGAGCTGCAAGAGATTGAGATGGATTGCAGGTGAGCCATTCAGGCTCGATTGGTGTGCAGCGGGATCGCCACCATCCGTCGCATCCGCCGCAGCAGCGAAAACCCCTTGCAAGTGCTGCTGCCGCGCTGCCACATGCTCGCTCAGGTCGCTGGGTACCATCACGCGCCCCTGGGTGCCTGATCGGTGAAAACCCAAACCCAACCCTGCGAACTTGTGCCGCCTCCCCAACCCCCATCCACATGCCACGAGCATCACAACAAGCGAAGTCGCGGATATGACGCAAGCCCTTCCCTCGCAAGCTGAAAGCCATGAGCTTGCCTGCAAGTGCAGTCTGTCGCCATTTTAGCAATCAGCGCGAGTTGCACAGTCCATCAGCAATGCGTCAGAGGGGTTGGAACGCCTGAATACATTTCACCACATGTACCGCCAGGACACCACCGCTAACCAACGCATGTGCTCGAGTTTAATTACAAGCTTCAGGTCAGAACAACTGGTTCTGTTGACATTCAAATTAAGAGCTGAGCATGGATGTCACTGAACAGGTACGCAGAACAGCAGGGTGTATGGAGGTTCATTCGTGGTATGTTGCCAGCGTTTCCTGGAGAGAGCTGGAGCATGAGATGAGTGGCACGCATGAAAGGCCGAGAGATATGGTGGGCAGGGTACATGAATGGAGGCTCACAGGCCCGCTTGATCGCTACGGAAGGATAGATGGAGGGATGAAAACTGTGGTGGCGAGGGCGGCAAGACCCACCCTTCCCCTGAGGGGCTGCTGCGGCAGCAAACTGCTGCGGCCGCGGCCAGCCATGCAAGCACATCACAGCCTCAGGTGGCCCTGCATCTCCAGTGCCAGTGCCGCCATCACGTGATGTGGCGGCGTCACGGTGTGGAGGGTGAAGGGTGCCTCTGTGTAGCTGTGCAAGTCCACCTCGCCAATGCCTGTGGGGCTGTGAGGGCTGATTGTCTCGGCAGGAGTGTCATCATGGCCCACCCCTCCCTGTGCGGTAGGCAGGCAAGCAGGCAGGAACAGTAAGCAATCAGCGGTGGGCAGGCAGGAAGGCAGGGAAGTAGGCAATCAGCAGTAGGCGTCCCAAACAGACGCATCACGCACATCACGGATGCCAACACGCCGCGCAAGTCAGCAGCAGCAACCGGCAAGTCAAAGAAGCAGCGCAGTCCAGGAGAGGGGCAGCGGCGAGCTTTACTGCAATCCGGGCCCTCACCCCCCTGCCAAGCTGCTGTGCGGCCACACACACACACACACTGACCTCTGCAACAGCCATGGGGCTCATGCCTGGGGGAAGGCTGGAGCAGCTCAAGAACGGTGAGGGGCCGCCGCCGCTGAGCCTGCTGAGCCTGTGGCGGGGCGTGCCTGAAGAGGCCGGGCTGATGGGGGCGGGCACATCCAACTCTGCCTTCTTCTCATCTCGCTCATCGTCAGGTGCGCGCGCCCCCTTTGATGAAAGCGAGTGGCTGTGCACCTGCGCAGCTTCGCGAGGGCAGGGAGGGGCATCGATCAGTATGACGTGTTGCTCTTGTTGCCCTTCTTGCTTGCCCATTGCAGTGTGCCTCGACGCGCGTAACACTGTGCAATCACACAGTGCAACCCGCGCAGCGGCACGGACTTGCAGCAACCAGGCGCGGGTCATGTGGCAGCGCAAGGCAGGCGGCAGGTCGCAGTCAGACGCGTGTTTCAGGTACCTGAGGCTTGCCCGCATCCGCGGCCGGGAACGGCAGGGAGAAGGTGGGGCAGCTCACCAGCAGGTCCTCCTGCTCCTCGTCCCCCTGCGGGGCCACCCACATGGGTGGCCCGACCCTGTTGGGTGAGGCATCTTCAGGAGAGGGAGGAGGGGATGCAAGGAAGGGTGCGTCGCGGGTGTGGTATGCTGCCCGAGGCGACTGCGCTGCATCGAAGTCGTACGCCTTTGCCACTCGGAAGTCGCCTGCGGGGTGAATTGCTGGGACTGATAGTTAGGACGTGAGACTTGAGCACCGTGAGTTGCGAGGGGGTGCATGTGAGGAGCAGCATTGAAAATCCAGTGCGGTGGTGGCGTTCAAAGCAGGCAGGCCCCTTGCGGGCACGACAGCTTAGCTGACAGCCGATGGACACACACTGCCTAAAATGCATCCACAACAAACGGCGGTGGTGTGGCAGCCAGCACCGGGCCTGTGCTGCCAACTGCGCTGTGAAGCAGCTGCTGTTGCTCCGCCTCCCACTGATAAGTTTTTCTCACCCGACTTGCTGGCCTTCATGAGCAGTGTGCGGCGAAAGAAACGATCCTCATCTGCCTCGGCAGCCGCCTGCGAGTGATCAAATAAGTACGCAGGCAGGCACATGTGTGGGAGAAACGCCGATAGGCAGCAGTGGCAGACACTCAGGCAGGCAGGCAGAGCACATCTCCTCTGTTGAGGCAGGCAGGCAGGCAGGCAAGAAGGAGCAGGCCCCTGACACTGACCCTGCAGGCAAACCATCCAAGGTGTTGCCTTCCTGGGATGCAAGACTGACAGCCATCAAAAGCAGGGACACGCACCTCTGCCGCCACGTCAGATGCGAGGTCCCGCATGGGTGCAATCGCCTCCGCTGCCGCACTAGCGGTGGCGCTCGGGGTAGCGCTCGCCTTGCGGCGGTGACGGGCCCCAGGGCTGCTGCCCGAGGCGGCGCCCAGTGAGCTAGTGTCGGTTTCCTCTGTGCCGCTTGGCAGGCTGCCAGAGGTGCCTGCAGCGCTGGGGTCAGCCAGGGACTGCTGGGAGGTGCCAGCAACCTCCTCACTGCTGGAGCAGGGCACGTGCTCGGCTTGCTCATTTTGATCCTGGAAAGGTTGAGGGAGAGGCGGGGCAAGGCGGAGGTGAGATTGCTTGAGGGAGTGAGTCAGGGCAAGCGGCAATGATGTGATATAAGCACAAGGCAGTTAGGGGGGAAGGAGTGCTGGCAGACAGGCACACATTCCTTTGTGCAGTCAGGCGGGCAGATGGCGTTGCTTGCCTGGTGATGCAGTAGCTCCTGCCGCATTACTGCTGCATTTGTGGCGGTCACATCTGGCAGGCTGGCGACCTCGCTCTTAGCTTGCTGCATTCAGGGGGAGGCGGAGGGGCACATGGCACACGGTGAGGGCGGCTGGCGCAATTGCCGCATGAGGGCGGCGCACCTGGCATCTGTCGTCACTGGCGCACATACACGCAGCTGGATCGTGTGCCAGCTGCAACCGGATAACCGCGGTGTACAAGCCTATGCCACAACGCACCTCAAGAGTGGACAAGAGCAGGCCTGAATCCAGATGGGAGAGCATGGCTCCCTTGCGCCGCGCCCGCCTCACCGCATCCTCAATCACGTCCCGGCAGCGAGCTACATCCACTCCCTTGCTGCACGTTAGGCTGACAAGTGACTCGAGCTCGGACACCTGCAATTCAGGAAGGAATGCGCTGGATGAGCGGGGGCAGCAGCGAGCAGCGGGGAGCGCCGGGCGGGAGCTGCCCGTCACATGCGCGCCGCGCGCCTGC
Organism: Chlorella vulgaris; assembly: GCA_023343905.1. NCBI lineage: Eukaryota > Viridiplantae > Chlorophyta > Trebouxiophyceae > Chlorellales > Chlorellaceae > Chlorella > Chlorella vulgaris. Next base: position 2,133,339 of record SIDB01000012.1, on the reverse strand, counting down.
TGCTGAATTTGACTGGCGTGTCGGTCTTCGTGCGATTGCTCCATGCCAAGATTGCGCGGAGCCGCGGGTGGTGCGACGGTGCTTCTATTGATTGCGCGTGCTTCAGCCGTGATCAGCTGTGGTTAGAAACGTGAGGCACACAAACGATGTTGCGGGCTGTGAAAGAGCGAGGAAGGACCGGGTTTCACCACCTTATTCCATTGGTGCAGTACGAGGTATAAACCCCCGTTGAATCGCCTGCCCTTGGCGTTCGCTACTGTGACGACATACACATAGTCAAAGCATAGCGAAGTGGCGCAGCCGCCCCCACTTTTGCCTCCCCCAAAGCAAATCGCAGCCCCTCGCCACAAACGATGCAGTCCGTGAAAGGCACGGCCGAGGCCGTCAAGGAGGGCGTGGTACAAGGGGCGCAGAGGGTGGCAGCGTTCATTGGCGGCGGCGGCGAACCCGACCAGGTGTGGTGTGCGTCGCACCACCATTCCAGGGAAGACGTGCTGCACTGCCAGACACCAAACTGTAACCTTTGTTTCTATCCTCCGCCTCTGCTACACAATCAGGCCACAGACTCAGCCAGCGCGTCACGTTCAGGGTCGGAGCAGGAGGGCCACCCCGCCAGCGGGAGCCAGGATGCGGGCCCGCTGCACAGCATGAAGCAGTCTGCTGTGCAGGCCCTGGAAGGTGTCAAGATGCGGCTGCACCTGGGCTCCCCCAGCAACAACGCATCAGGCAGTGGCATGACAGCCAGTGGCGACGCCGACACGAGCAGTGGCTCACCCGTGGCCTCGGCAATGTGCCAGCGCACAGGTGGGGGCAAAAAGTGTCATGGCTGCGGGCGGCTGAGTGCTGGGAGATTGTTGTCCCCTTTAAGCTGTTCCTGGCCTTTGTACCTTAGTGTGATACTTCAATTCCTGATTTCTGTTTCCCTAGGGGTGTGCTATCACAGTCTTAAATTCTCTGCTTGGGGGTGCCCGTTCGCCTCCACACGCCTCACCCCCACGCAGGCGAGCCCATGCACATGGCCAAGGCGGCAGAAGGCCGCAACCAGGCCCAAGACAACTCAGTCAACCATGCTCTGCACTCTGCTTTCAGGCCAGAGCCGTGAGTGATGCGGCCGCTGGCTTTCGCCGCCGCTGCTATGGCCGCACCCGCAGCACGCAAGGCCGTTGTCATACCCAACAGCGATTTGCACCCCGAGGGCTGCTGGCAGAAGCGCTTTCCGTCGTCAAGCTGCTCAGGCTGTCTGCAACATCCTTCCATCCCCTTTCCCCTTCCGCTTTCCCTCCATGCACACAGCAGGTATGAGCGACCGGAGACCTCGGCGTTCCCAGAAACGCTGGGTGACGCGCTTGCTGTGACCCAGGTGGGGGAGCAGCTTTTTATCTTGACTCTCCCGTCGACCCTCCTATTGACTCTGATTGACTCCTCCCTCGAATTTTCCATTGGACGCTTCTCTTGAGACCCTTCACTGCAAATGCCAGCCAGCATGTTGTTGTGATTGTCCACAGCTGGGCTGCTTGTGACACATGTAGTGCGTGGTTTTGTTTTTGACTGCCCGCTGCATGCCCCTGCACTTGCCAGTGCATGCTGCAGCTGAATGCTGCAGCAAGTTGTGGCTGGCCTCGCGGCATTCTTGCACATCTTTGACACCCCTCCTTTTCACGCCCTGGTGCAGATGCGGGACCTGCCCAACAACCCGTCCAGCATTGCCTCACCCACAACAGCAGAGGTAGGTGACAGAGATGTAGAGCCAGCCACGCTTAACCCCTTCAGCACCGGTGCCCGCTCCAAGCTGTGAGAGCGGCAAGGGGATCAATGTTTGATGTTGTGCAAAATCAGCCGACATGGCTGTGCTGTGTTTTTAGCTGCACTTATTGCTTGCTTGTACGAATCGTTTTGGAGGATGGTTTTGAAATACACCGATGAGCTGTCGAGCTGCGAGTACTGAGAGTGTTCAAGGAGCTTCAACGCGGGCTACCACTCTGTGCAACCATGTGCCCCCAAAGCGATGGAACGCGCCATCTCGATTAGCAGTTGCCCGGCAATTTACAGTCCAATGCTTTGAGCTTGACACTTGAAGATGATGTGTGACGCTGATCGAGAAGTCAGCAAGGATGGGCACAGCATACAGGGAAAAGAATACACAAACAGGAGCGGCCGACGCCACACACACAACATCGCAAACCCCAGCAGCGCGGCACAGCACCTGCTGCTCATGGCAAAATTTGCACAGTAACCAACAAGCATCTAACCTCCAGCTTCAAGCTTGAAGCTTGATGTACGGCTGATGCACTGAGCTAGGCAGGACTCAAGCTGTAAGGCTGTCAATTGCACGGTGTTGACAGTCAGTCATGCGCCTTGTTTCCCCCGCATTTGTGCGTTGTGGGTTCCAGCTGCTTGCCCTCGCCCTTGATCCGCCTGCACAGGCAGGGGCAGGCAGGCAGGGAGGGAGGTGGGGGGTGCAGGCGCGGATTGAATGGGAGCAGGCAGCCAGCCAGCTCTGCGCAGCCACCCAACCAGTCAGCCAACTCTTCGCCAGCTAGCCATGCACCCAGCCAGCTTTGAGCGGCCAGCCATCCACCCAGCCAGCTTCGAGCAGCCACTCAAGCCGCACCAGCCTCACCTTGTCGCGCTGGTCATTGTGACCCACTCCTCCGCTGCCGAGGGGTGCACCCCCACGCAGGAGTCAAACTGCGCCTTTGTTGCGTTGCATTTGAGGGCTATGCCCAGGCCCTGCACGATCTCTGCAGCTTCGGGGCCCACCTGCGGCCGAAGGACAAAGGCAAGGAGGAACAGAGGGTGAATAGTGAAGGGAGCAAGGGGAAAAGGAGGCTGGGATAGCCAAGAAAGGGAAAGGGGAAACGAGCGCGGGATAGGGAAGCAAAAAGAAGGAGGAAAATAGGGAGAGAGAACCAAGACATTGAGTAGAGGAGCGGGCCTGTGGCTTGCCAGTGACGTGCGTCTTTGTGTCTGGTTTTGAGACACACAGACTGTGTGTGCAAAACAAGACAGCATTGCGACCGCCCAGAAAGTGACCGCAAGGCAGCCCCCCCCCCCCAAGACTCCCATGTCCGATTGCTAGCCCACCGACTCAGCCAGCCAGCCTCACCATGTGGCACCCGATCACTCTGTCGGTGGGCACATGCACCAGCATCTTCATGAAGGTGCGCTCATCTCGCCCGCTGCACAGGGTGGCACCGTGGAGGGGAGGGGAGCGGGGGGAGGCCTGGTCAGGTTGGGGCTGGGGGCTGAGCGGTGTTGGGGGCCCGGACGAGGTGGGGCAGCAAGCAGCAGGCTGCTTGAAAGCTCACAAGTGGCCAAGTGTCAAGTGTGGGGAGTGCAGTGATTGCAGCGCAGTGTCCCAACCACGTGAAAATCACTGAGACCGCACCCCGCTCGCCCCACCCCAGCAACACACCGCACCTCCTGGAGGCATATGCATTTCAGCTCAACCCACTCCAGCTCAACCCACCACCATACAACAATACACTACTCAAGAATACTAAACAATGCTACCACTCCTTGAAACACCATCCCCTTTCTCTTTTCACCCTCTTTTCTCAACCCACCTCAGCGTGTTCTTCATGGGCTTAAACTTGGACACATACACATCGATATCCCCCGCCAGCTTCTCCACAGCTTCCGCCTCTGTCAAGCCCACGGTGCCCAGGGGCGGCTGGCAGAACACGGCGGAGGGTACCTGCAGCAGCAACGAGGGTCGTGGGGATGTGTGCATGGAGAGGCGAGATGAGCCGGTGGGTCAGGGCTACCTAGTGGGCACGGTAGGTCTAAGCCTGAATAGCTGTCTACACTTTTCTCAGTGAAACGAAACACTTTGTTTCCTGTTTTTCGAGTGGCTTGTCTGCTGCAAGGCTCTGGCACTAGGCTATTGAGGCAGGGTGACAGTGCCGCAGAAGTGGGCGTGCCCTACTTGGTCAGCCTGACCAGGACCAGTGCACTGGGTGTTCACCCGCACGCTTGCCCCTTGCTACACAGCCCCCCCCCACCACCCGCACTCACCGCCGCAGGCGCTCACCCAGACAGGCACCGCACTTCCACAACTCACACTGCCACCCATACCACCCACCGATCCATCCACACCCCCACTCCTCACAGCTTCGTTGTCAGTCACCACCTCAGAGGCACGAGGCAGGCAGGCAGGCAGGCAGGCAGGCAGGCAGGCAGGCGGGCGGGCAGGCAGGCAGCCCTCCTCACCCCCCCCCCGCCCCCCCCGCCCTCTCCTCGTCCCAGCCCCCTTTCCCCCGCCCTTGCAGGCTCACATTCTCGTAGTCGGGCGCCGTGGGCTTGCCGCCAAACAGCGTGGCTGCCAGCGCCCTGCCCTCCATGAGGGCCACTGGTGTGAGGTTGAGGCGGTCTGTGCAGTCGCCAATTGACCAGATGGAGGGGACCTGTGTGTTGTTGGGGGGGGGGGGGGGGGGGGGGCGGGGGGTGAGGTAAGGTTGGGTAAGGAAGGGCGTGGTGGAGGTTGTTTGGTGGGGAGTGGCGTGTGAGTGCTGCTGTTGGTGTTGGTGGCTGCGTGTCTGGATCGTTGAGCTGAAGGGCAAACAGAAGCACACAGAGGTGCTACAGGTTTCTTTGCAGGCTGTGAGCACAAAGCAGCACGCAGGTACGGGCACACAGAGGTGTTGCAGGTTTTTTTGCAGAAGCACGGTAAGCAGGGCACCAGCTGTCTCCTGGCCGCTGTGCCCCCTCTGTTCCCCTCCCTCGCCTCACATTTGTGTGTGAGTACTCGTCCACCTTGACTGCCTTGCTCTTCTCGTCCAGCTGCACGCCCGCGTCCTGAAGGCATTGACAGGGGGGGGGGGGGAGGAGGGAGGGAGACAGGGACAGAGAATGGGTGTTTGGCGGGAATGTGCATTGGAGGGGGAGGGGGAGGGAGGAGGCTCTTGGTAAGGCAGCCCAACCCGCACAGCTGAGGCAAAGTTGCCGCCGCTGCAATCACCCTTTCAGCACAGACCAGGGATGTAACACTGTTGGGAAAGCATTCCTTTCAAACTTGGAAAAATGAAAGGCGCGCACCTCCAGGCCAATGCCGCGCGTGTTTGGCTTCCTTCCTGTCGCAAACAGGACCTTGTGGCAGCTGATCATTCCCTTCTCCTTCTCCTCCTCCTCCTTCTCTCCGTTCTTCTCCTTCTTGCCCCCGCCCTTCTTTGGCACTTCATAGTGCAGGTCAATGCCGCCGTCTGCGTTCTTCTCCAGCCTGCAATGAGGGCGAGAGGGAGCGGAAGGGCAGGCGAGGGAGTGAAGGGGCAAGCAAAGGATACAGACAACAGTACCGGGGTGACAGGGCACTGCCTATGTGTCCTTGTGTGAGGGCACGCGAGGACATGGGCACCCGCCACCTCCCCCGCAAAACCGCAGCACAGCCGTGAGAGCCTCGTGTTCTTCCCCTTCCTCACTCACTTTGTGGGGCTGGTCTTCAGGTGCACGTCCACCCCCCGCTTGCCCAGGTTGGTGCCCACCAGCTGCCTCAGCTCCTCGTCAAAGCCTCGCAGGGGCTGCTCGCCTCGAATCACGAGGTGCACCTTGTAGCCCAGGCCGGAGAAGATGCCTGCAGGTGGGTGGCGCAGTTGTAGTGGCTGGGTGGGTACATAATGGGGTGAGCGTGGGCAAGTTAAAGGAGTGCATGGTGTGCAGCTGGATTGGTGCTGTCCAGCCTGTAGCTGAGGGATGCATTGCGGGCTCTCACTGCATGTAAGCTTAAAACAGAGCTCTGCATCTAAGCCCGGCATTCGGAATATACTCACACCACCCCGCCTGCTTCACATCACCCAGGCGCCACCCCACCGTCAGTAATCACCATTTGTAATGTGGTGATTGCATTGATCATTTGGGCACAGGAAACGAATATTCAGACTCACCCGCAAACTCCACAGCAATGTAGCCGGCGCCCACGATGGCGATGGTGCCCCCCTCAGGCACGTCGTCCAGCACCAGCGCCTCGTCACTGGTGATGGCCAGCTCCTGCAGAGGCAGGAGAAGGATGGGGGGGTGGGGGGTGGGGGGGTGCTTAGAGGAAAAGGCCGGGAGGGGAAGCGCTCGTGAGATGGAAAGCCGTCGAGAAGGCAGGTCGAAGAGGCTGACAAGAGCAGACGAGAGCAGGGGATGAGTGTTAGGGTGCTTGAGGGAAAGCTTGCCTGCCCGCTCACATGCTCCCTCCCTCCCTCTTTCCCGCCCTTCCTCCCTCTCTCCCTCCCCGTTAAACTCACGGCTCCGTCGATGGGCGGCTTGACCGCGCGACCCCCCGTGGCAATCAGGATGTTTTTGGTCTTGAGCTGGCGCACGCTGCCATCTGAGGCCCGCACCTCCACTGTGTGAGGGTCGAGCACGATACCTCGGCCCTCTGCAACAGCAGGGGCAGGGAGGGGAGAGAAGGCGAGAAGGCTCAAAGATAAGAAGCAAGGAAGGCAAGCAGGGGAGCAGCAGTTCCAAACGCTGCACTGTGTTGACTGAGTAGTCAAACGTGGTGCACGTGCATGCAAGCAGCCGTGCATGCAGGCAGCATACCGACCAGCAAGGCAAGAGGGGGAACGCGGCAATGGAACGTAAGGTGTGTTTTGCAGACGTGGCATTCGAGCACTTAGGCAGGCAGAAGCGCCCCTCCCGCTCTTCTCCCCCCCCCGCCAGCAGCTCACCAATGCACTCCACCCCCGCCTTGTCCAGGATCTGCCCATACACCCCATTCAGGCGCTCAATCTCCTTTGCCTGCAACACACACAGGCGGGAGAGAGGGCCACACATGTCGGCAGTAGGCACACACTAGGCAGGCACACGCTTCATATACAAGCAAGCAGGTGAGCAGGCCTGGCTACAGCGGCGGCGACTGATACAGGCACTTGGCAGCCCCCGAGCTGCCCCCTGGGTGCGCTCCACACCCGGCACCGTACCACAATACACCCACCCGCTGCTGCTAGCTCACACTCCCGGTACCACCCCACCCACCTTGCGAGCCAGGAACTTTTTGATGTCCACCGATGGCTTCACCTTTGACCAGCCAAAGCCTTCAGCATCGTCAAACGCCTCGGAAAACTCCGAGCTGCACACAAGGCGAAGACATCCAGCTCAAGTGCTGGTTGAGCTCAGGGGTTACTAGGGCAGTGGATGTGATTCCGCCTCGAGCCACGAAAGCTGGGAAGCGCAAGCAGCGACGCAGCGATGCAACAGCTTGAAAATCCCAAATTGCCCACACATAAGGCACAACTAGCTGCAATGCATGCTGTGATTCCTGTCTCCAGGCATCCAGCCCAACACCGGTGGCAGGCCGCCCCGCCACGAGCTGTGACGCGCTTCTTGCCCCCCTTGCCGCTGCCGCCGCTGCCGCCACCACTCACGCATAGACCATCAGCTTCTTGGGCACGCAGCCGCGGATGACGCACGTGCCTCCTGCGCCTCCCACCTCATCAGAAGACACCAGACCGAAGGGCAGCTCAATAACAGCCACCTGTGGTGGGCAGGCAGGGAGCAAGTGAATTGGTTTGTGGTGGCACGGTGCCTTGGCAGGCGGTGGCGGTGACGCCGCTGCTCGCTCAGCCACGATGGCCCGGCGGGGCGTGTTGGACGGCTTCTGGCAATTTGTGTGGTGCATTTTCGATGGCGCAGGGCCGCTGCAAGCCAGACCAAAGCAATTTGCTTCGAGCAAAGTTCTGCCGGCTGATCGATCAGTGCGTAGATCACCTTGGCTCCATACTGGCCTGCAGACAGGCGACTGGCGCGCACTCCTCCGCTGCCCGCCCCGATTGTCACAAGGTCATATTCCTCGCTCATTGCTGCGGCAGAGTGGTTTCAGTGTTTTCTTGGAACGGAAGCAGCGATGCAAAAATCGATCGCTACACTGCACAGCGAATAATGAGGTCATGCCGCCAGCCAGGCACGCACTGCTCAGCATGATGTGAAGGCGGTAAAATTACACCAGCATTGCAAGGCGAGGTTTGCAATCCTCAGTAGGAACACAGAGCGGAAGCAGAACACAACAGAGATGTGGGGAAAGGTCTTCTCGGTGAAATGGTGGGTGCCGGCTTGAGGCGACAGCGCGGATGCAAGCGGTGGCGCCAGCACGCTCCGTTCGTCGCACGCACGTCTCAAGGCGCGGCTGCCAAAAAAAAGGAATGCTTACGCCGACGACTGCAGTTCCAAGTTTGACAGAAATATGCGGCGTCAGTGATGCAGTGACAGTGCAGTGGGCACGCAGCTGCTCAAACAGCACAGCACACGGCACAGCACCAAACCAGCCGCACATGAACGCGATGCCCATCGCAGTCGCTGCTGTACATGCAAGCCCAGCCAGCCAGCCAGCAAGGCCTACTGCCTCCTCACCTTCATGATGGTAGCCAGGTTGCCGAGGATGTTGTTGTCCATGGGGTTGGACTGCAGGCACAGGAGCCGGGGATTGAGGAGGGGGAGGATGGAGGCACGACGAGCAACAAGCAGTTTTTGATCATGCAAACGCCATGAATGCTGAGGCGAGCCTGCCTTGTGCAGCATTCTTATTCTTTTGTAGCAATGGACAACAGCCCACACCGCAAGCCCCGCACACCGGCTGCTCAGCGTCCCCAGCACCCAGCACGCACCAGGTGGCTGATCAGGTTGGCATAGGGGCCCTCCTTGGTCATTACCGCCTGCGCGAAGCAGCCCAGCACCGCAATCATGGCGAGGCGGCCGTTGCGCAGCTCGTTGGTCTGCAGCTTCTTCATCTCCTCGGGGGTCTTGCCCCAGTTGAGCATGTTGAACCATTGGCCGCCTGGGTAGGCAGGGTTGCCAGAGCCGCCAAACACCGCCTCCAGCCCCAGGAAGTACTGCTTCTGCTGGGAGCCGGGGTTCTTGAAGTCCTGCACAGGGAGGGCACAGGGAGGATGGTGAGTACAAGCGGGAATGGAAGCGGCTAGATGAACGTCCGGCAAGCCATTGCAGCCTCGACGACAGACCCTCTCACGATTCCTATGCACCAATCACAATATCCAGCACAAACACCAAGCAATGAAGCAATGAAGCAAAGACTCTTCCAACAGCCGCCCAGCAAAGCAGAGCCAGCACCACCATATCAGCTACCTGCCAGCGCTTCAGCTCAGCAAAGTTCATCAGGATGGCCTCAATCCAGAAGAGGGAGTAAGGGTCAGTCCAGTACTGCTGGCTCTGTCCCGCGGGAGGGATCACGCCGCTGCGGAACCACACAGCCTGCAGACGAGACAGGAGGCGCATGCGCAGTGCCGCTGAGTGGGGTGGCACAAAGAAGAGCACGCACACAGCCAAAATAAGGCTCTCCCTCCCGGCTGCTGGGCCCGCTGCTTGCGCGAGCAAGCAGCTCCGCTGCATGAGTGAGGGCCTCCAAAGCGCAGCTAGAGCAGCCGCAGATGCCCCCATTCAGTACGCGGGCCAGCCGTGGTAGTGTGGCGGCAGTGAAGCTGTGCCGCCACGGGCCAGGCGACCAACAGGCAACGCGCCGAGTACGCTGCGCCCTCAATCATCGCCAGCCGCTGCATGATCTGGGCAGTTTCACAGCACATGCCCAGCCACGCAGCGCTCCGCCATACCCTCCCGCCCACCGCACAAACTCACCGCCTCTGGGCTGGCGGGGATGACGCCAACGCTAGCCAGGACCTCGGGAGCCAGGAAGCCCGCAATGCCCAGCATGGCCCAGCGGCAGTGGATCACCTCCGAGTATGCCAGCCACTCGGGGGTGATGAAGCCGCCCGCACCCTGGGGGTCGCTGAGGCCCAGCGGGTCAAAGCCAAAGTCTGCAGGGAGGCAGGAGCGGCAGGGAGGCACAGGGGAGGTGGAGTGAGGTGCACGGCGGCGAAGCTAGGCGACAACAACGGCATTGCACCTGCGGTGCACGGCAAAGCTGCTTGGCACATGCATCGACAGCCCGCGCGTGTGTGAGAGGCTGTCGCATCGATCGCCGGCAGAAGGAGCGTGTTTCTGTTGGCACGCACCTCCTGGGAGGGATCCATCGAGGTATGACAGTGCCTGGCCGCTGGTGAAGTTGCGGTACAGGGGGCCGCCAGACTTTGCCACACGGTCGACCTGCGAGCGGCGTTGGGGTTTTGGGTTGGGCCCGGGGGCGGCGACGGGTGGGGCTGCTGGCCTGCAGCCTGTGCTCCCCATCGCGCTGAGATTCGGGGCCAAGGCTGCCTGCCGCGCACCTTGGCGAGCTCGTTGCCCTCTGCGCGCACAACCACGCTGCTGCGGCGGGTGGTGCGGCTGCAGGTCTGCGCAGGGCGCACTGCCACGCCGCTGAACGAGGTGACGGCCTGCGGTGTGCAACGGGGGCAGCAACTGGGGTTGCAAACAGCGATTTCGGGCCGGGGTGATGTGGGTGGCGCCCGAAGGCCCCTGCCATGCCCTGGCCGCACCTGCATGCTGCTTGATCGGTCCTAGAGCGAGTGAGACGATGCCTGCTCCCTGAATCGATGGCAATTTTTGCGTGATGGATGAGATTTTGCATGTACAATCGTAGTGCCGATTGCGTCTTTCACGGCAAGGCCCACAATCATCCAGGGCGTTTCACTTCGTTACGTGGTTCCGCCCAGAGGCGTGTACATCATCAGCACAAACTTGCAGCGCAGCTGCCTTTGGGTCCATTGCCGCCTTTTGCGACCAGCTGAAGGTTGTGTAGCAACTACTCCAGCAGTTCACGTCTGCACAGATCACGGGGGGACCAGGGTCGTTTGAGTCACGGCCAACTGTCGCCGACAGCACCATACAGCTCTCCACAGCCACGCTATTGGACGGACTGAGCCTGAGGCTGTCTCGTCTCCTGTGCCAATCAAACGTATGAGGGTCCTGCCTAAAGTGATGGCGCGCACCTTGCGTTACAGCACATTGCCTTACGTTTGAGCTCAGTTGCCGGGTCGAGGCTGCGGAGCGCGACTTTTGGCAAGAGGGGAAGCGAGTGATTGAAGTCACAAAAGGTGAGAAGCAGAAAATCGAGTGAAGAAGGCTGCAAAGGACGACAGGTGGTCTGGGCGGTGAGTGTAGCGAGGTGTGCCAAGGTGGTTGTGTTGCATCACACCGTCCTTCGCATCAGAGTGACGCCGCCACCTGCCGCTGCCTGACGTCCGCTTCTCTGTGGGCACACTTTCATGCGCAACATGGGCAGAGAGTCTGGGCCAGCCCCACTCACCACACTTAAGAATCATCCGCAGGTAGTAGAATGGCGTCTTGCGATGACCACTTGCGGCGCTGCACCGTCACGCACATTTCTGCTTGCACGTTTACATTTACTGCGGCTCTCGTCACTTATCAATTGAGCCGTCCATCACCTGTGTGAGCATTGGCCTGTAGCTATGCAGGCGCTGCAATCGATCGTTGGGTGGCTGCGGGGCGGCTCGCCTTCGGGTGCGAATCGGATCGATCATGCATCGACACCACCCCATTGCAAGGGCTCTTGAGCCGACGGGAACACAACTCTTTGCCATCCGTATTTCTGCTGCTGTTGCAGGCGCCCAGGCCTCCACCACACCACAATTAGGCAAGCGCAAGGCCCCCGATGATGAGGAAGGCGACGATGAGGCGCCACACGCACCCGGCGATGACGCCGCCACCGCTCGCAAGCGGCCAGCCACGGAAGCCCCTGGCCCATCTTCCCAAGCCTCCCGGCCCAGGCAGCATGAACAGGACGCCACAGGCGCTGCTCCAGGAGGCAAGCGCAAGCTGGGGCCCAGCGAGGAGATCCAGCCAGCTGACGAGCGCTCCCCGCCAGCGGCCTCCCGCCCCAGTGCCCGGCCTCGGCACGAAGAGCCAGTTGCACAAGCCCGTGCCGAGGCCATCGGCTCACCTGCGCCCTCACCCTACCGCTTGAGCTCACCCAAACCGGGCGCAGCACCCCTCACCCAGCTGCCAGGGTACCACTTCAGCCGTGCCGCCAAGTCCCGCCGAAGCTCTGCCGCCTCAGACGTCACCACACGCAGCACGGGAGCTAGCGGGGCCGCGGCTGCCGGCTCCGTGGCTGCTGCCGGCGGCCAGCCTGGTCCGCAGCCCACGTACCGCCGCAAGCTGGCCTCCGTGCCGTCGCGATTGGGAGGTGAGCGGGGCGAGGAGGCATGGGCGGAGGCTCTGGGCGGAATCGCTCTGTAACTGGCTGCCTATGCCGCTGGCTAGGTTTCGGTCAGCAGCAAATGAATGCTTTGGAATGCTGCTAGGTAAGCCTTGTGGTGCATGCTAGCAAACACACACCACAATCCGTATCGTTCTCACACAATATACTTGAGTACTCACCTGCGGCCCTCGTGCTGGCCCCCTTGGCTCGTCCTTGGCCTTGCTCTCGCAGGCACACCCGGCAGCCGGGGGCTGCGCGCGCGGCTGCTGCCCTCGGAGTCGCTTGAGCGCATTGGCAGCCTGTCTGAATTCGACCAGCTGCTCCCGGGTGAGACAAGAAGAAAGGGAGAAAGCAAAGCAAACTTTGTTTATGCTCAGTGCCCCGAGGGATTGGTGTTGCGTGCTTGGCAGCGCTGGCACAGCCCGGGCACCGCGGGGATGGCGACAGGCGGCGGCCACGGCGACGGCAGCAGCACATGCCATGCGGCGGCGGCAGTCGATGGGCGTCCGCTGCGTTTTTGTCGTCGGCGTGTGTGGTTTCCTCACACGCAGAGGGGTGGGGGGCCCTTGTTCCTCCTCGGAGGGCCAAATTTTGTTGCCTGGTGCGCCTGATCAGGGGTGCACCCACAGCCCCACACAGCCACAAGACACACACAGCAAAACAACACTACAAAACACAACACACAACAACACAACACCAAAAACAAAACAAGACAAAACAAAACACGCCAACCGGGTGGCAGTCCCACCCACACTGATCTTGCCTCCTCTCCTTCCCTCCTGTGCAGCCTCAGAGGAACCTACTCCCACCCCGGCGCCAACTCTGCCCAGCAGTACCGCTGCCGCACCTACGGCGGCCGCAGCAGCAGGACTGGCATCGCCTGCACCCACGCCTGCTGCGGCGGGTTCGGGAGGCTTCAGCATTGCGGCGGCACTTGCGGAGGCTGGCGGCGACAAGAAGGTCAAGGGGCGTAGCCGGCGCAGCTCGACTGCAGAAGCAGCACCTGCTGCTGCCGCTGGGGATTCTGGCTTGGGCCTGGCAGCAGACGCCAGCGTTGCAGCAAAACAGGAGACACCCGCGCCGGCTGCACCTGCTGCGTCTGCACCTGCTGTGGCGGCGGCTGCGCCAGGTCCCGCTGCTGCCACACCTGCAGGCTTCATGTTTGGTGCAGCAGCGCCTGCGGCAGCAGCACCTGCTGGCAGCATCAGCCTAGCGGCTGGTGCCGCCACTGCCCCGGGGGCTACTGCCGATACCGCGGACACTGGCGGTGCTGGGGGCGGTGGCAATCTCGCCCCTGCAGCGAGCGGACCGGCAAGCGGCTTTGGCTTTGCCTTTGGTGCTGCAAGCTCTGCTGCAGCCGCTGCACAGCCTGCCTCACAGCCTGCTCCACAACCAGCACCAAGCGCTGGACCAGGCGCTGGAGCGGCGGCGACTGCCACCCCTGCCCTGTTCAGCTTTGGTGGCGCATCCAGTGGCGCTGCCACGGCTGCGCTCGCAGAACCAGCTGCACCGAGCTTTGGTGGTGCCAGCAGTGCGGCAGCAGCACCGGCAGCAGCCAGTGTGGCAGGCGCGGCGCCTCCTGCCGTCTCCATGCCGACTTTTGCGTTCGGTGGAGCAGCCCCTGCTGCAGCCGCAGCAGTCTCAACGGCCTCTGCTCCCGCTTTTGCATTTGGCTCCACAAGTCAACCAGCAGCAGCAGGCGTTTCATCCGCCGCGGCTCCGGCAGCTAATTTCACTTTTGGCGGCGCAGCTGCCGCTTCACATGCATCAGCACCTGCTTTTGGAGCACCGACAGCCGCAGCACCATCCTTTGTTGGTGCCGCACCAGCTGCACAAGCAGGTACACAGCAAGCGGGTGGTGCTTCAGTGCCTGCGTTTGCCGCAGCACCGGCGACAGCAGCAGCACCAGCGTTTGGCGGCGGCTTCGGAGCAGCAGCACCGGCAACAGGCGCAGCACCAGCGTTTGGCGGCGGCTTTGGTACAGCAGCACCGGCAACAGCAGCAGCACCAGCATTTGGTGGCGGCTTCGGAGCAGCAGCACCGGCAACAGCAGCAGCACCAGCAATTGGTGGCGGCTTTGGTGCAGCAGCACCGGCAACAGGCGCAGCACCAGCGTTTGGCGGCGGCTTTGGTGCAGCAGCACCGGCAACAGGCGCAGCACCAGCGTTTGGCGGCGGCTTCGGAGCAGCAGCACCGGCAACAGGCGCAGCACCAGCGTTTGGCGGCGGCTTTGGTGCAGCAGCACCGGCAACAGCAGCAGCACCAGCGTTTGGTGGCGGCTTTGGTGCAGCAGCACCGGCGACAGCGGCAGCACCAGCATTTGGCGGCGGTTTTGGAGCAGCAGCACCGGCAACAGGCGCAGCACCAGCGTTTGGTGGCGGCTTCGGAGCAGCAGCACCGGCGACAGCAGCAGCACCAGCGTTTGGCGGCGGCTTTGGAGCAGCAGCACCGGCAACAGCAGCAGCACCAGCGTTTGGTGGCGGCTTTGGTGCAGCAGCACCGGCGACAGCGGCAGCACCAGCATTTGGCGGCGGTTTTGGAGCAGCAGCACCGGCAACAGGCGCAGCACCAGCGTTTGGCGGCGGCTTTGGAGCAGCTGCCCCAGCACCAGCGCCAACCTTCGGCGGAACTGTTCCCTCTGGCGGTGCATTTGCAATGCCTCCTCCTGCTGATGCAGCTGCCAGCAGTGGCCAGCGGCGGCGGGTGGCTATCCGGCGGCCAGGGCGCAAGTGAGCATACCGGAAATCGAAGCACAGCTGCTGTTGGTGGCTAGTGCTGAATTGTTGTAGTCCTGTGCTGCCAATTTGTTTGCTCTTCCAATCCGCACTGCCCTTGCCCGTGACTACTTTTCTACTTATGTACTCGCCGCAGTTTTGACAGCACAACAGCACGAGGACTGTCCAGTGCACAGGTACTGGTTGAGCAGGCAGGCAGGCAGGCAGGCGTGGATCGGGGCTGCGACATGGAGCCAGCACTCCTACTCTTCGTCTTTCTTGCCTTTCTTGCCCGGCCACCGTCCTGTCAGCTGCCCAGAGTCATCGGTGTACAGGATGGGAGCGGCGGTGTACTGCAGCACTTGTTCCAGTACCGTCGCGTCCACACCATACCGCTTTGCTAGCTCAGCGGTTGGTATCGGCGTGCCCGCCTCCACTGACCTGCATGAGCACAAGTGATCCGCATGGCCGTCGGCAGGCTGACGCAGGAGCCTTCCCAAGCATGGTTAGTGCTCTCAGTTGGCAGAACAGGATGGCTGCAGTTGCCAGCCGCCCTCAGAAGTGCTCGGCTCACTGTGCGTGTTCGTCCATCAGCTGTTGCAAAACCTTTGACTCCAGCCGCCCAATCTTGGCTGCCTCCCTGTCCTGCTTTGTCATTTTCTTTGTCGCATACAGCTTGTCCACCTGCACAGGCAGTAATGGCGAGTGTGCAGGTGCGCAGGTTGAGGCGCACACACACACAGCATGTCCGACGGCATCTGTCATGGTCGTGTAGGTGGCAATGCTGCGTACTGCCAGGCCTGTGCTGTGTTGTGCAGCGACAGCTGTGTGGTGCGGCAGGGCTCAGCACGGGAGGGGGTAGCTGAGTGCTGGTAGCAGCAGGTCTAGGGGCAAAGGCCTTGCAGGTGGGGAACCAGGGGTATCTGTTCTAGAACAGGGTGGCCAGTCATGCATGAGGTGGTGGTAGTACCTGAGGGTTGGTGTAGACCTCGTGCTGGTACTGCCTCATCCCCGCCATCGCCTTGTTCATCGACTGCACCAGCTCTTCGTTCTCCTGGGCCTGCTCTGCTGGCATGGACGCAACATCTTGCTGCCGCCGCCGCAGCTCAGCCTCTCGCTGCTGCTCTGCATGCATAAGAGTAGGGCGATTGGAAAAGGGTCCAGCTGCAATGTATGGCAAGCCGGCAGCATGATGCATGGTACGCTTGGTCCTCACCAGCTGCACTAATGCCGCTGCGTTGCGTCGACGCTTGCTGCTCCACGGCGCCGCCTGCTGCAGCGGCGGCAGCGGCTGAGGCGGGTGGCAGCCTGCTTTCTGCCATCACCCGTGCTGCACCCTTTTGCACTGCTTTTGAGCCGTTGCCACCCATGCTTGATTCGGCAGGTGGCTCGTTTGATGGCGCCAATCGGAATTTGCTAGTGACCAATGAGCCGTGCATGCAATTGGTCAATAAATCGATTGATTGATTCTCCGCAAAATCGAGTGTACAGCTGGAAATTGTACGGTGTCCATTGCGGTTTAAGCGATTAACCGGCGATCTGGCAATCCCCGACACCTCCCAAACCACTCACACGATGAACGACAGTGACGATGAGCTCTTCGGCGCTGCACTGGCCAGCTTTGAGCAGGCGCAATCAATAGGTGCATCCGATGGCCGCAGGGGACACGCAACATCTCTGCAAGCGCCCAGTTGGCGAGCTGACGTCCCTGCAGACAATGCAGTTTTGGCGGCACCGCCAAAGCAGCGGAACGGCGTCCGGGCCCTCTTCTACTTAGACCACCAATCAGCTGCACCCCAGCACGTAGCGTGGGGGCAGCAGCAGGAAGCGGCGGTGTTGTTCTGTCCACAGCAGGCAGCTCAGCACCCACATGCATTGGGACTGCAGCAGCAGCAGCAGCAGCAGCAGCAGTCTAATTGTTTCTGGCAGCAGCGGCAACAGCAGCAGCCTGCAATATCGTGGAAGCGGCAGCATGAGCATGAGCAACAGCAGCAGCCAAAACAACCTTGCTTGATGAATGGCACACACGCCCCTCTAGCAGCAGCATTGGGAGCGGAAGGCCCGAGTACTGCGGACCTTGCTGTAGGCTTGCAAGCCAGCACCTACACCCCCACAGCGTCCCTGGCTCCCATGCCGCCAGCAGGTTGCAAGCCAGGGGACCAGGTGCAGCTTCGTGTGCAGCCTCCTCCAGCCAACCCCTTTGCAGCTTATGTGCAGTCGAGTGCGGCTGGCCACCGAGCTGCTGCTTCGGTTGTGCTGGCGCCATCAATCGCAGCAGTGGCAGAAACTGCTGCTCCGGCAGTAGCGGTGGCTGCAACAGTCGTGGAGGGTGGCTGTTCCGTCTCAGCTGCCTCTCCTGCGCTTGCACGCAATCTTGCGCCCCCTCTTGCACCCGCGCTTGCGCCTGCCCCTGCCGCAGCACCCGCTGTGCCGGCGCCCGCCCCTGCTGCCGCTGCCGGCAAGCGGCGCCTGATGCAGCAGTTTGACTTCCTGCTGGTGCTTGACTTGGAGTCCACCTGCGATCGGGACAAGGAGGCGCAGGCAATGCCGCAGGTGCTGGCGTGGCGGCGGTGCTGGGGCCGGTTCGACTGTGTGTGCTGGTGACTGATCTGACCGGGCGCCGACAGTGCCGGCCAAGCGGTGACCAGCCATCACCACCACTGGGCACATGGCTGGTTCGTTCCTGCCCCAACAATGAATGTTCCACCTGTCCTGGTTGGACCATTTCTGTTGGAACATCAAAGCGCCAACCCGGAGGTTCATCAGGGCTGATTGCCAGGTGGATGTGATGTTGATCGTGTGTCCGCCCCTCCCGCTCATTGCTCCCCCTGCAGGAGATCATCGAGGTGTCGTGTGTGCTGGTGGACACAGCTTCCCTGCAGCTGCGCCCCGCCACCTTCCAGCGATACGTGCGCCCTGACCAGCACCCCCGCCTGTCGGCGTTCTGCACAGAACTTACCGGCGTCAGCCAGGCCATGTGAGGCGGCGGGGCTTTCTTTCTTTCTTGCTTGCTTGCCTGCTTGACTGCCTGCCTGCCTGCTTGCCTGCCTTCCTGTACAGTTTGTGCGTCTGCAAAATCACTTGCAGTACATATGTGGGTGTTTTCACCCCTGACATTGCTCTGTGCTGTTGCCGCCGTTAACACGCGACATTGACGGTGCTCGGTCTTACATACAGCACACACCTCGGCCGCGCCTGCCCGGTTCGTGGCTGCAGGGTGAACGGCGGTGTGCCGCTGCGTGTTGCGCTGGCTGACCTGGAGGGCTGGCTGCGGGAGCAGGGCTTGATCGGCGGCGGGAAGAAGGTGAGCAGGCACGCCGTGGGCGGCCTGCCGCCGCTGTCCACCACCTGCTGCCGTATCACCTACTGCAGTGCATGTTGTTAGGTGTATTTTCTGGGCAGGAAAAGCAAGCGTTTCATTGTGATGTGAACTCAAGGGCCACCACGTGTTGCCCCGGCCAGCTGCCTCTCCTGCCAGGTTTGCCTAAATAACCTCGGTGCCCAGGCCCTCACCCCCTCGACTGTGTGTGCGTATGTGTGTGTGTGCAGGGCAGGACCTTTGTGCCTGTGTGAGTCCCCGCCTGCTGCCCCTCTGCAGCCGCGTCAGACCCCCACTTTGTGCCTCACCATAGCTGTCAGTCTGTGCTGTGCTGCGCTTCTGTTCAAGCTGTTGAACCTCCACTCACCCTGTGATGAGCGGTCTGCCACTGTGATTGGTCTTCACCCCCTTGTTGCCCCCCGCTCCTCCTACTCCTCTATGCAGCACCTGGAGGGACTGGGACCTCAAGGTGGGTCGGGTGGGTGTGGTGGTGGTGATGAAGGGGGTTGATGGGGAACACAGTGCGGGACGTAGTAGTGGTGGTAACGACGGTAGTGCTGGTGCTGGTGCTGGTGCTGGTGCTGGTGCTGGTGCTGGTGCTGGTGCTGAGGGGGGCAGGCTTCCTTGGTGGCGGTGGTGGTACTGGGAAGCGGCGAGCAAGGGTGCTGTTTGTGAAGCGAGGTGGATCGTCCCGCCTGACTGCACTTCTGTGCCTGCACTTTTCCATGCCTGCTGCTGGGCTGCTCAATCTGGCAGGTGCAAATGGCGCTGGAGTGCAAGTGGCGAGGCATACAGGTGCCCAAGTTCTTCCTGCGCTGGATCGACATCTGCGCTGTCTGGACCAAGCACAGCGGCGGCAAGCGGGGCAACCTGAAGGCCTGTGTGCAGGCGGCGGGGCTGCAGTGGGAGGGGCGGGCCCACTCTGCCATCGATGATGCTCGCAACACTGCCAGGTGTGGCTGGCTGCTGTGCTGTGTTGGGGGTGGCTGCTGTGTGGCTGGCTGCTGGGCTGTGTTGGGGGTGGCTGCTGTGTGGCTGGCTGCTGGGCTGTGTTGGGGGTGGCTGCTGTGTGGCTGGCTGCTGGGCTGTGTGGCTGGCTGCTGCGTGCCTGTGGCTGGCTGCTTTGTGGTGTGTGGTGGTCTGTGGCTTTGTGCTGGCTGTCTCAGGTGGTGTTGCATGCGAGTATCAATGTGGGCTTGAGTGTGCAGCAGCAGCAGCGCGGTCCGAACACGACTGGGGGGGTCAGGCGCCCCTTGCCCTGCCTCCCTCAGTCCCAGCCCTGCACTCAGCACCCTCGTTCGCAGCAAAGAGCGCTGCACTGCTGCTGGCACACTCCCTTGAGCTTGAGCAGCACGGACGTGTCTGGATGCATTTTTTTCCTCAATGAATCGCTGCACTGGCTGCTGTTACATCATCCTCAAGCAGCACTGCTGTGCGTGCACGCACAAAGCCTTCCTTCTTGTCCCACGAAAATGCACTGCTTGCCGCAGGCTGGCCGTGAAGCTGATGCAGTCTGGGGTCATACTGGGAGTGACTGGCTCGTTCACTGGGGTGGATGCCTCGGGTCGCTTCAAGCAGTCCACCCTGTTTGCCGCCAGCAGCAAGGGGCCAGCTGGCAAGGGCGGCCTGGCGATGGGGCAGCCGCCGCCTGCCAAGAAGAAGCACAAGGTGTTTGATGAGGGAGGGGCCTGGAAGGGGCAGTGCTTCTGTGGCGCAACAGCCAAGGTGGGGTGGGGATGAGGGGGCGGTGGGGTACAGCCAAGGAGTTGGCAGGCTTGGGTTGAGTGTGCCCTGCTGTGAGGGTCTCAGCCTGTGCACCGGGCCCAAGCAGGAGGGGGCCATGCCGGGGTGCGGTCGCCGCTCCAAATGCCAATGGAAGCTCTCGCTCAGCCACGCGAGCTCACAAGCACGGCAAGCACACGTCATGATGTGCCCTGAGCTGCGTGCTGTCCTGCTGTCCTGCTGCCTGCCCACCTCGGCCGTGGCCCCCCCTGCAGAAGCGGCAAGTGAAGAAGCCCGGGGTGAGGCCTTTGCAAGCCGTAGCAGCAGCCTGCGTGCATCAACACTCTCGGTGCTCTGCACACTGCTTGCGGCTGCCCTCTTTAGAGGAAGGGGCAATTCAGGTCCTTGCCCGGGCTAGGAGGAAGGGAAGCCTGCTGTTGAGGGGGCGGACGGGAGGCACCCCCTCCAAGCTAGTGCGACGCCAACCTGGTTGCCCATCTGCCATGCCGTGCAGCCCAACAACGGCCGCTTCTTCTGGTCTTGCGGCAAGTTCAGCATGACAGGCGGAGGCGCGCAGTGTGACTTCATGAAGTGGGCTGAAGAGGTGGCAGAGCCGCCGCCGCCGCCGCCGGCTGCCGCCGGGGGGACGAAGAGCGGCAGGGCAGGGTGGCGGTGAGGGGACTGGTGTGCGGTGTACAGTAGACCGCCTCTCTGCTCCTCCCTCGCTCAAGGTTTGCCTGGCAGCAGTGTTGCATGCCTGGCGGCAGGCGTGCGAGGCTGGCCGATGTTCTGCAGTTTACTGCCTGGATTGCCCGGACCGCTCCCCCCCGCGCATTGACCCTTCATAATCAGCATAGCTTTGGCCAAAGCCATAGTCATAGGCAGCGAAGATAGATTAACATGTCGAATTCGTCTCTCTTTTAAAAACGAGCCAGGAGCCAGGAGGCAAGCAAGAGCGGGGGCTGCTCCTACAACGAAGCATGCCAACACCACTATCAGGCAGGCATGCATCCAACCCAAAAAGGGTTGGACAGGGAGGTGCCATCCTCGCTCTGCGCACACTTCATGGCTGCAGCGTGGCAGGGCCGTGCTCCTGCACGGCGGGCTGAGTGTTCAGCTGCAGCCGCCTCATGCCTCTGCCGCCGCCGGCGTGCCGTCCAGCGGCAGCTCGCCGCTGTCGGCGATGACAACCTTGGACTTGGGCGTGCCGCTCTGGCTGCCCTCCGCCTCAACCTTGTACACGACGTCCAGCCCCTCCAGCACACGCCCAAACACCACGTGGCGGCCGTCCTGGGAAAGGAGGAGACGAGGGGCGGGTGCAGGCAGTTGAATGGCGGTAAAGGGCAGGTGACGCGCGGGCAGGCGAGCAGGCAGTGTGTCCAACAGTCAGCGCTAACCCTGGAGCAGGCACCACAGACGAAAGGGTGAAGTGACAGCAGGGGGACATGGTGGCATGCGGCGCGTGCAGCACACACAGCAGGTTTAAAGGCAAGCTGATGGTCAGGCAGCAGCAGCTGTCGATGCTCACCAGCCAGGCGGTCTTCACGGCTGTAATTCAGACAAAGTGTGCACAGGGAGAGCAGTCAGGCAGGCAGGGATGAGTTCAGGCAAGGAAGAGCGATCAAGAGCAGACACAACAGGTGGAGGACAAGCAACCAGCACACACTACAGGTCGCGACACGCATTGTCTGTGCATCAGTGGCGAGAGCAGCTGCTGTTGCCGCTGCTGCCTTTGCCCGCTGCTGCTGCTTCCTTCCCAGCAGCACTTCTACTTTCTTCCCAGCCAGCCAGCACTCACTGCAAATGAAGAACTGAGAGCCGTTGGTGTCCTTGCCTGCAAGAGCATGGGGGGGGTGGGGAGGGGGAGGGGAGGTCAGGTCAACGCAGTGATGAACCTGAGACATGGCCATGCTGTAGGGGCAGCACCCGGAACTGACGTTGTGCTTGTACTGCTGGCAATTAACTTGCACACATTTAAAACCTGGGCCAGTGCCAGCCAGCATGCACTAGCTGCCGCGACCAGGCAGGAAGCCAGCCACCCTACAAGCCGGCCAGACGGCCACGCACCAGCGTTGGCCATGGAGAGGATGCCTGGCCCTTTGTGGCGCAGCTTGAAGTTCTCGTCGGCGAACTTCTCTCCGTAGATGGATTCACCACCAGTGCCATCACCACTGGGAGGAGGAGGAAAGGAGCAGGGAGGAGGGAAAGAGATCGGGGTGGGGGTACGTGCGGTGAGGCATGAGGGTTGAGGATGGGTGCAAGGACAGGACAGAGGAAAGAGGGCATTGGAGGAGATGAAGGGGAGGCAGCCAAGGCACACCAAACAGCGGGGGAGCGGCAACTTCAAACAAAAGAGGAGCTCCCGTTGCGCCCAAACCCGCTCACATGCTGCTGTTGCACACCTCGTGCCGCGCTCACTCACCGGGTGAAGTCTCCCGACTGCAGCATGAACTGAGGAATGATGCGGTGGAACACGGTGCCCTTGTAGTGCAGTGGCTTGCCGCTCTTGCCTACACCCTTCTCGCCGGTGCACAGCGCCCTGCACCCAGCCAAGAGCGTGCAGCAGGACCGGAGGGGGCGGCATTGCAGATTAGTGCCAAGATAGTGCGACACATGGGCGCCTGTGATTCTGGCCGGCGGCGCTTGTCACATAAGTGTGTTGCCGTCCAGCTGGAGCAGGCCAAGCTGACCACTGCCAGTGTCACGGCCGACCAGACAAACAGCAGTGTGCCAACTCTCTCTTCAGACTTTTCATCCGCCCGCTCTTGCCTGAAGTTCTCAACCGTCTTGGGCACCGTCTTGCCATACAGGCCCATCACAATACGCCCCGCAGCCTTGCCGTCAATCTCAACATCAAAAAACACCTGCACAGAACGCATCAGCTCTACACTCCCTGAGTCACGAAGACAACTGGGCGCTGCCGCCACCGCCGCCCAGCAATGCGTCGTGATCGGCCGGCTTCCCGAGAGCCTGACCTTGTGAGTGATGGCAGGGCCCTTCTCTGCCGAGGCAAAGGCGACCGCCAGGCCTAGGAGCGCCGCGATCGCGACCACTCGCGCCATCAGTGCACGTTTTGAAGCTTTGCTGGCCTTCGCGGTTGCCTGGACCTCCAGGATGGCGACTTTGAGTCGCGGGCGGGCCCTCGTCCATGTCTGGTCAGAAATTTTACTGCCTTCTGTCCTGCTGCCGCCATGCCGCCGCGCTTGCAGCCATCGCTCGTGCTGCATGCTTGGTAGATAGGAGGCTGTGGTCTGTTGAGCCATCGAATGTGGCACCAGCACGGTCAGCCGCCACCAGTCACAGCTGAGAGCAGCCAGCAGTGCCCGCTTTTGTGCCGGTGGACGGCGGCGAGCGGCGGGAGTGCACGTTGCCTATACTCACAGTTGTGCTGGCAGCCTGCTGTGTGAGACAGCACCTGTAAGGGTGGTAGTATCTGGGAGGGCTGTGGGAATGGGGATGCACCCAGAAGAACTGTACAGTGCTGGGGCTGGAGGCGGATGCTCGATCGCAGTCCCCGGTGCCAGGTGTATTTGTGCATCCAGAATTGCGCTCGCCTGAACTCGCACCGTGTCCGGCCTTCAATCCATTTACTGCCTGAGCACCTATTGAGCATTTAGCGCGTCATCGTCCTTTTAGGCTATCTGCTTGCCCGCTTGCCGCTGCAAACCCTGCGCCAGTTCTGCTTGCCTGCCAGTCCCCAGCCCCTGCCAGGCCCTTGTGAGCAACTGGGGGAGCCCCACGCGCGGGTCTCAGCCATGGCTTCGCAGCGAGCGAAGAACAGCAGCAGGGCCCGGCAGCCCGCACGCCAACAGCCCCCGCAGTGCCTCAGCAACCTGCAGAGCCTGCTGCTGCATGTGGGGCCCACGGTCCCGTGCCTATCGCAGGTGCGCCGCACTTTTGCGTGGCCAGCAGCAACATGCGCCGCCTTTGCTCCCCTGGGCGCTCATACCACCCCGCCATTGCCCTGCCGCAGTATGACGACTTGCAGGCGCCCTCCAGCCCCACTGGCACCTACTTCACCCTGCAAGACCTCTGGTGAGGCGCCCAGATTGAGCCCAACCAACTGCCGCCCGAGCTTGCAAAGCTCTCTGGGCTGCAATCCTGCGCTTCTTGCCACTTGCCTGCTGCCGCGCTCAACCGCTCTCCGCCGCCGCACTGCAGGCAAAGCTATGAAGCGTGGAGCGCGTATGGTTGCGAGGTGCCTGTGCGCATCAATGTGGGCGGCAAGTGGCAGGAGGTGAGCACCCAGCTGCTAGTGCCACCAAGATCAACACCTGCACCCAGCTGCTGGCCCTGCCCAGCCGACGACCGCCGTGCTCTTGCCGCTGCGCCGGTTTTCTTGCGGCATTGTTGCTTGCCTGCCTGCAAGCCACTCATTAGCGCATGCACGTGCTCCTGCAGGTCATCCAGTGCTATACGCCGCACCTGTCAGGCCTGCAGCTGTTTGAGGCAGACAGGTGCGAGCACCCACCACCCACCCGCCGTGTATCATCTCAGCCCAAAACGGGTCGCCAGCTGTGGTCTCCTTTGCAATTCTCCACGTCCAACCTTCCTGCCCTCTCCCGCCCTCTGCAGCCGAATACCCTCCAGTGCCAGCAGCACCGCCATGAGCAGCTGTTGCAGCGAGGACGGGTCGGACGGTGGCGAGTGCGTGGCAGGCGGCGGCAGCGGCCCGCCCGGCGCAGACAGCTGCGCCAGCAGCGCCTGCACCAGCTCCACAGCCTCCACAGCCTCCACCACCAGCGACAGCGACAGCGAGGATGCCTGCAAGGACAGCCCCACGGCGGGCGAGGCGGCGGCGCGGCGGATGGCGGCGCGGCACGCTGTGCGCGGCAGCGTGCTGCACAAGCAGCAGCACATGTTGGGGGAGCCCAGCAGGGCTCTGTTTGAGTTCATGGAGGTGGAGAGGCCCCACCTGCGCCAGCCGCTGCACGACAAGGTCTTGGAGCTGGCTGAGGAGTGGCCCCAGCTGCTGAGCCTGGACACCCGGGACCTCCACCCCACATCCTGGATGGCAGTCACCTGGGTGCCAATCTACCGGTGCGTGCGTCGCTCAGCTCTGCTTCTTCACATGTGCCTGCCCTGCTGGCTGACAAGCCACGGCCAATCGGGGGAGGAGGAGAGATGCAGCATCCGTACATCGTTGCGGCGGCTGGCTCAGTGCTGTGGGTTTGTTCGGCCCTCCCTCCTGGCTGCTGGCTG
Organism: Chlorella vulgaris; assembly: GCA_023343905.1. NCBI lineage: Eukaryota > Viridiplantae > Chlorophyta > Trebouxiophyceae > Chlorellales > Chlorellaceae > Chlorella > Chlorella vulgaris. The sequence goes on along the minus strand of SIDB01000012.1, from coordinate 2,108,330 downwards.
CCTCCTCTCCTCACATGCTCATGCGCTCTCCTCTCCTCCTGCCTCGCCGCATGCTGCAGGATACCTGGTGTGCCCGACCCTCTGGTTTCTCGGGACCTGCAGGCCAACTTCCTCACTTTCCACTCCTTGGCCGTACCCCAGCCTAAGCTGCACAGCGGTCCTTACGACCCCTGCAATGCAGCACCGCAGCCGCCAATGCTGGACCCCATAGGTGCGGCGGCTGTGGCCTGGCGCACAGAGGTGGCGCGGCAGCACCTGCTGTCCAATGCTGTGTCTGCGGTGGCGGCGGCGCAGCGGCAGCGGCAGCTGCAGGCCGCCCGGGGCGCCAGGGAGGCGGCGACCGGCGGCGACACCAGTGCCACCTCGCCGCTGTCCCCTGCCAGCAGCAGCCGTGGCAGCAGTGCAGTGTCCACGCCACACTCTGGCGTGGGCAGCGTGTGCACGTTGGCCGGCCTGCTGGCCGCGGCATCCAGCCTGGAGAGCGGCGCAGCTGCGCTGCGCAGGCTGCCGCTGACGGCCACCTGCCTGCGCCCATTTGCCTTCTTGCCTTATAAGGCGTGTGGAGCCACATGGGTGGATGACTGGAACCTGCAGCGCCAGCACCTGCCCATGATTGCGGCGGCAGGATCTTGGATTGAGCGGCGCAAGGTGCAGCTGCCAGACTTTGATTTCATGAGCCAAATGTACCGCCCACTGCCCTCTGGCTACCAGCACTTCCGCAGATAGGCACGCACAGACCAACTGCAGCCCAGCACCAGACCAAGCACCAGCATCAGCACCAGCACCAGCACCTAGGCAGCTCCTCCCCGTGCCATTGCCCCGCGGGGAGCAGTCGCGCTTGCAGCAGCGGGAGGGTGTGGAGACCCAACTGGTGTCCACCCCACGCTTGTTTGCACTATAGGCGTCACGTTTGCGACCGCCGGGTGGCCCCCTGCCACGCCCCCTAGTGGCGGCCCCGCTGCCTCGCTCTATTTTTTTCGCTTTCATTCTCCGCCGCCTTCTGGCCTCCTGCCCACCAACTTTTTTACATTCATTGCCTGCTGCTCTCTGTCGGTACCGAAAGCCGCCCCCACCACAGTTCCTCCTCCCCCTGCGCATCAAATCACACATCTCTGATTTTGCCTCGCCCCTCCTTTTGCCTTTTCATGCTGCCAAAACTGCGGGTGTATAAGGTCCCGGCATTGCTGTTCCCCTTTCCCAACAACAACAACCACACAAAGTTACCCAACAAGCCTCAACCCACCTGTCTGAGCGTGTGCCCGAGCTGCTGCAGCTGCTGCAAGTGAGCATTCTGTGCCTGCTGCCTTCAAAACCCCAGCCTCGCTCCCCTTGCCATCTCTGAGAATGAACGTGTCTCTCGTGTCGAACACAAACACAATTTTGTTGTCGCTCAAGCCTGTAACATGGGCAGAGTTGTTGCTGCAGCAGCAAGGGATGTAGGGCTTGCTGTGGTTGCAACAGGTGGCGGCGGGCCCGGGTCGGTGCAAGTGGCGGCGTGCCCAGCTCTGCAGGAACGGGCTTTGGCTTACCTGAATTTGCTTGCCCATTGGATTGTTTGTGGCGATGCAAAAGCAAATCACATGGCCAGCCATCAAAACCCAAAGAAATCCTAATGTGGAGCCATGCCAGCGGGCACGCAGGCAGGAGCTGGGGCTCCTGTCCGGACATCGCCACTAAACTCCTCGTCCGTTGAAAGGCATCACGGTGTGCACCTCCGGCACTGTTTGCATTGCCACCAGCGTCAGTTCCGCGACGATGGCCCAACCTTCGTAAGACTTGCGACCGAGCTCTGTGTCACAAGTACCGCGGACTGCACAGCCGTCATCGGTAAAGGCACCAACCCGCGCAAGCGCTGCCGGGCAGTGCTGCCACCACCCCGCCGCCCGTGCCAACGTCCCGAGCGGGGCACTGCCGCTCTCATGCGGCGCCTCCTTTTCCTGACCCTGCTGGCCAGCATGGCGTCCGTGCCTTTGGTCAGCGGCCAGTGCCTGGCGCCCTACGCGTCACTGCTCAGCAAACTGACCTGGCAGGTTGCGCCAGGGGCGGTGCGTGACTTTCCTGCCGGCTTGACCGTTGCCGTCGGCGAGGTAGCACTCATCCATGGCACTGCTCGAGTGACTGGCGGCGTCACGATTCGCGGCAAGCTATTCCTGTCCTCCAACTCCTCCTCCACACTGTCAGCCGGGTGGATTGCTGTGGAGAGCGGTGGCACGTTGCAGGCGGGATCCCAGGCCTGCCCGCTGCCCAAGCAAGTGACTGCCACCATACTGCTCAAGAACGGAGCGGTGCACCCCACTGCCGGGCGCAAGGCGCTGGCCGTGATGGCTGGAGGCACGCTGGAGGTGAGGGGCAGCCGGCTGTGCTGCTCTGCTGTGGTGGCCTGCACGCCCTCGAGTGCCTACCTGCAGGCGCTCAAGGCACCCGCAGCTACACCTGCATGACACACAACACATTGCACGGCCAACTCAGTGCTCAGCCCAGTGTCAGTGCCCTCACCACTGACCGTTCTTGGGTACCTTAAGGGCTGTACTGCCCTGCCCTGTACTGACCCGCCACTGTGCTGCCACTGCACCTGCCTCCACATCCACCCCACCGCAGCTGCACGGAGCCAAGGGCCTGGACTCGTCCTGGGCCCGCCTGGCTGTCACAGCCCCCGCAGGTGCCACCCAGCTCAAGCTGGACAGCGCCGCCCTCGCCAGCTGGGCTCCGGGTGATGAGCTGGCCCTGGCCTCCTCAGATTTCGACCCTTATCAGACTGAGAGGTTGAAGGTGGTGTCAGTGAGCGGGTCCACCCTGCGAATCAAGCCGGCCCTGCAGTACATGCACTATGGAGCGGTGCGTACCGCAGTGCTGCACCCCTGGGTGGTACCGCTGCCGGCTGCAGACCGGCTTGCGCACTGCATAATTTACTGACGTGTTTTTTTGCTGTGCTGTGCTTTCGTTGCTTGCTGCCTTCTTTGCTTCCTCCTCTGCAAGCACCAGCTGGCAAGCCGATGTGCTGCCCTGGCATACTTCCATGTGCTTGCTCACGCATGCCTGCCCCGACCTACCTTGCATGTGCCCGCCACGCCATCGCCTGCCCCTGCAGATCACTGAAGGGGTGGACCAACGCGCCGAGGCGAGTGTGGCACCGAACTGTCGCAATGCCGACTCCTGCTGCTGCTGCTCCGGTGTGCTGTCTGTACCCCGGCACCTGCCCCTCCCGGCCAGACGCTGCACTCTGTAGCGCGTGCCCGTTGGCTCACCCTGCACTCAGCCTCCCTGCCTCCCTGTCTCCCTTGCTTGCTCCTCCCAACAGTTCGCGCTGCTGACCCGTTCGATCCGCATTGTTGGCGCTCCAGACATGGCAGGCATCGGCTGCCACACCATCGTTTTTGAGAAGTTCAAAGGTGAGGAGAGGAGCCGGCAGCAGCTGCATCGCGGCATGGCTGTATGTGACAGCAAAGCGGAAACGTGAAGCCGCCAGCCGCTGCCGTTGAAGCTGCATGCCTTGCCTCACCCTCACTGGAGGCTGGCTGCCTTGCCTGCCTCCCATTGCCCTAATCCGTCTCAATTTGTCCCTCGTGCTCTCCCTCCCTTCCTGCCTCCCTCCCCCCCCTCCCTCACTCCTCTCCTACATTCCCCTCCCCTCCCTCCCTGACTCCTCTCCTACGTTCCCCTCCCCTCCCTCTCCCCTCCTTCTTCTCCCGCCCCTCCCTCGCCTCCCTCCCCTCAGCTTATCACGTTGAGGGCGTGGAGTTTGCAAACTGCGGCCAGGCAGACGCAGTCGGACGCTACCCAGTGCACTTCCACATGGCGGCGCAGGTGCCGGCCGGCACCTACCTCCGCGCCTGCTCCGTGCACGATTCGCACTTCCGAGCTTACGCTCTGCACGGCACCCAGGGCATGCTGCTGGAGAGGAACGTGGCCGTGGACGTGGCTGGCCATGCTTTCTTTCTCGAGGACGGGTGGGTGGGGTGGATGGGTGGCTGATCGGTGTAGCCTGGGTGCCGGGTGGCTTGGCTGAATGGGTGGGCTGTTCCGGCTGAGCTGTGTGGGGCTGGGGTGGCAAGTGACTCGGCTTGTGGCTGTTGAGAGTGGGCTGTTGGGGTGTTGGGCTGGGGCTTGCCTGCGGGGCGTTGTGCGTCACTTGGTGAGAGGTTCGCGGCAAACCCCACCTCGCCAACACCCACCCTCACATAAACCTGGCACCCACCCTCACACACGACCCCCTGCACACCTCCCGCGACTGATTTGATGCAGGGCGGAGACCGGCAACGTGTTTCGCCGCAACCTGGGCATGCTGGTGCGTCCCAAGACTGCTGGCGCCCGGCTGGGTTCTGACCGGGCAGGCCCCGGCGGCGACCTGTCTGTGTACTGGATCACCAACCCGGACAACACGTTTGAGGCAAACGCTGCGGCGGCCACGGAGGGCTGGGGCTTCTTCATCCACACACGCCTGGGCCCCCGGGGGCTGAGCAAGGCACGCTGGCCCGCGCTGCGACCCTCCGAGACCCCCCTCAAGCGCTTTGTGGGAAACTCTGCCCACAGCTGCCGCGTGTGCCTGGAGATCGAGGCTGATGCGGTGGACGGCGGCGATTCGCCCAAGGTGCAGCCAGACTCGCCGCCAGCCAACTGGCAGCCCAAGAACCCCAATGGCAGCCCGGCAACCACCCAGGTTGCAGACTTCACGTGCCACCACAGGTAGGGGAGGGAGGAAAAGAGGGAGCTAGAGGGAGAGGGTGACACGACTGGCGGCAGTGCTGCTGGGGTGGGCCACCGGTGGGGTGGTTGCTTGCGACATGGCCTGAGGGGCAGGCTGTGACATGAATTGAAGCGGCAGCCTTGCAGCGTCTGCTCCAAGCTGCACAGAACTGGCCGCCGCTCTGCGCCACCTTGGCCTGGCCTGGCCTGGCCTGCCTTGCCATCACCAGCCTTGCCCCGACCTGCCTCGCACTACATCTCCCGTACCGCCTTCTGTACCGCCCGCAGCTTCTCTTCCGGCTTCTGGGCGCGCCTGGGCGGCATGCGGCTCCTCCGTACCGCCTGGGCTGACCAGGCAGAGGCGGTACAGCTGGCCACCACAGGCACCCATGTGGGGCCTGGCTCCACCAGCAACCTGCAAGACCTGCTGTGAGTGTGTGGCTAAGCCAGTGTGTGGCTGTGTTAGTGTAGTGTGGCTGCGAGTGAAAGTGTGGCTGTGAGTGACAGTGTGGCCGTATGAATGTGGCTGTGAATGAAACTGTGGCTGTGTGCCTGCATTTCCATGCAAATGGCTGGGCTGATAGTTGTGCAAGAAGGCTGACGAGCGGCAGGCAGCAGCAGCCCGAGGCAGCAGCTGAAGAACCAATGGCAGCTGCAGCAGGTGGTGGCTGTCCCGAGAGCTCAACCTGCCTCGTGCTTGAGTGCTTCACACAACAGCCCACTGAACCGTATGTGCATTTGCATTCTGCCTGCCCTATCGCTCGTCCCGCAGGCTGGTTGGCTACAGCGGCAACAGGGGAGATCCCAACGGTGGCTCTCGCTTCCAAGTATGGGACGCTCGCCTGGGGCGGTCGGCCCCGCAAGTGCAGAACATGAACGGCTTGATGACAGGTGCGGCACACACACACACACACACACACACAGGGCTGCCGCGGGCTGCTTTGTGCTGCGTGCTGCTCAGCGTGCTTGCTCGCGGGCTGGCCCGTGGCAGCCTTTTGTTGCTAGGGACGGTGGCTTCAGGAAGCTCCTAGCTCCGCATGAAGTGCACTGCCGCTACGCCCAGCTCACCCTGCTGCCGCCTCTCCTCATCTTGCCTCCTGCTGTATATGTCTGTATGCTTCTGTGTGTGTGCAGGCTTGAAGTTGTACGACGGCCCCGTGATCGTGAGCAAGGTCGTAGCTCGCAGCTGGCCGACAGGCACTGCCCCCATCTCGCTGCGCAGCAACAACGGCTTCCAGATGGCGGCCGGCACCTCGGTGCAGGGCTTCACTGCTGAGCGCAGCGCCTACCGCTTCGTGATTCAGGTGGGGTGAGGGGCAAGGAGGGGGAGAGGAGGGCTGCAGAGCCCGGCAGGGGCGTGTGTTAAAGAGAGGGAGAGGTGTGTGAACGAGTGTGTGTGTATATGTGCGTATATGTGTGTGCCACCTGTGGCAACATTGCAACCCCTTGCACACCTTGCCTGCTGCTCAGCGCGCCCCACACTCTGACCACTCAACCCGCCTGCTGCACCTGCTGCTGCTCCCCCTGCTGCCCCTGCTGCAGGACGTTGTTGGTGACGGCGGCCGCACCGCCTCCCTCCGCGACGTGGACGGCTCCCTGTCTGGCTACAAGGGTGCCACCCTGCTGCCGAGCTCGGCTGCCGGCAGCCTGGGGTTCTACTCCGCGCCCGGCTGCGTGTCACACCCCGCCTACGGCCTCGCCTGCCCCCAGCGCTACGTGAACCTGGAGATAGGCGTGTGGGACTGGTCTGGCGGCGGCCCACCGCCCCAGGCTGTTTTCACCCGCGCCAACTTGTCGCCGGGGCTGGCCGGAGCCTCGGGCCTGGCCAAGCAGCGGCTGCCCAGCCTGCAGGGCCAGGAGCTTGCGCCCAAGCAGGGCAGTACAGCGGGACGGTACTACAACGTCAAGGCGGGCACAAATGGAGTGTACCTCATGTCCCTGGGCAGCGCCGCTGGTAAGTGTGGTCCTGCATCCGTGGACTGTGCCGTGCAGCTTGCTGCACGACCCCTGATGCCAGCCTGCCGGCCGTCAACAGCCAGCTGAGCAGCAGCAGCTGATTGGGGAGAGTGCGGGCGTGCACACGACAAGTGGTGTCACACGTGTGACCCAAATGCGCCCCTTGGCGGAATCTGACGGTATACTTCTGGTGTGCCTGCTCCACTCATGCCCCCTACCTCCTGCCGCAGGCGCCGGCACCCCCATCCGCTCCTACTTCCAGTGCTCCAGCTGCACCCAGAACGACGAGGTGGAGGTGGTGCTGTGCATCCCGCCGGGCACCACGCTGGGCCCATCCGCCATAAGGCGCGGCTCGGCTGAGTTCCTGAAGAGCGGCGGAGATGGCGGCGGCCTCGGGCTCGCACCCTCCTACGCCTCCATCGCCCAAATGCGTGCCTCAAAGGTGGACGGCTCTCGCTACCACCACAACGTCACAGCTGGGCTCCTATTCCTACGCCTGAGGCAGTCCGCCAGCTGGGGCGCTGCTCAGCCCACCGGCTACTGCCCGCCCGGCGGCTGCTCCCTGCTGTCCGTCCAGCTGGCCTCTGGAACCGCCGCGCCCAGCCCCTCCCTGTGTGAAGGCCGCCTGGCGGCGCTGGTCGGAGCCGCCCCCAGCGATGCCGCCAACGATCCATTCCTGGCTGCTCGCCTGCCGGGGCCTCTGTTCAACCTGGCGGCTGCCTGTCCCAAGCTCCCCGCGTTTGGCTGCGACTGCTGGGGCTGGCCGGGGTGTGCCAACCGCGCCTGCTCCGCAGCGCAGCGCGGCACTTGCGACGCAGGACTCGGTGATGGCATGAGCACGCAAGCGGGGCCCTTCAGTGCGCCTCCACCCAAGCCACGCATGGCCCGGCCGCCGCCGCCTCGGCAGGGTTCATCAGCTGGGCTTGCTGATTCTGGGGATACCGTGAGCGCGGCAGCGGCTAAGAACCAGAGGCCGTCTCCGCCGCCTCCCAGACCACCCAGCCCAAAGCCACCCAGCCCAAAGCCACCCAGCCCAAAGCCACCCAGCCCAAAGCCACCCAGCCCAAAGCCGCCCAGCCCCGAGCCACCCAGCCCTCCTCCGCCCAGCCCTGCGCCACCCAACCCTCCTTCTCCTCCTAGCCCTGCGCCACCCAACCCTCCTTCTCCTCCTAGCCCTGAGCCACCCAACCCGCCCTCTCCCCCCAGCCCATCGCCACCCAGCCCTCCTCCGCCCAGCCCTGCGCCACCCGACCCTCCTTCTCCTCCTAGCCCTGAGCCACCCAACCCGCCTTCTCCTTCCAGCCCATCGCCATCCAGCCCGCCCTCTCCTCCCAGCCCATCGCCACCCAGCCCGCCTTCTCCACCCCGCCCTTCTTCTCCACCCAGCCCTCCTTCTCCACCCAGCCCTCCTTCTCCACCCAGCCCTCCTTCTCCACCCAGCCCTCGTCCCCCTCCTCCCAGCCCCCGACCGCCGCCGAGCCCTCGTCCACCCCCGCCAAGCCCCCCTGCTCCTATTGCGTGGGGCAACCCCATCTTGGTCGAAACCTTCGATGGCACACAGCTCAACCGATCGATTTTCGATGTGGAGGTCAACTGCTTTGGCGGGGGCAATTGTGAGTCGATTTGGGCGGTGCGGTTACTGATCCTGCCTTTGGGGCAGTTTGCAAGGCTCATCACCTGCCTGCCGTGCCTGACGACTGTTTCTGCTGCACTTTTCTCTCCTCTGCCATCACTCTATGCAGCTGAGAAGCAATGCTACACCGACCGGCCGGAGAATCTGAGGGTTGAGAATGGACGGCTGGTCATTGAGGCGCGCCGTGAGCAGTACACCGGCTCTGCGCAAGTACGTGCTGAGGGCGTGGGCAGTGTGATCATTGTGTGTGTATGAGGCATGCTGTGTTATTGCTGCGCTGGGAACAGCATCAAAGCTTGGCTCGCTGCCGCCCTTCACCATGCTTGGGTGCCTCCCCGCTTCCCTGCAGGGCTGCACCTTCAATCAGGACAACTCGTGCACCTGGACGCAGCCCTTCACCAGCGCCCGCATCCGCACAGCTATGTCCCCTATTGGCAGCTGGAAGTATGGGCGTGTTGAGGTGCGGGCACAGATGCCGCGCGGCGACTTCTTGTGGCCCGCCATCTGGATGCTGCCCACGGGTGAGCTGGCTGCTGGGGTTGAGACTGGCTGCTTTCGCAGTTGATGTCGCTGCTGCGGTTAAACCGGCGCTGTTTGCTGCCTAGTTGCAATAGCATGTAAACTGCAATTACCAATATAGCCGGTTTTGGCAAGCCTGCATGGGCAAACACCCTCACTGCTGCAACTTGGTGTAGTTTGTGCCCACTCTTTTCAACCCTTTTTTACACTATGGCGCGCATGTCCTGCTGCAGACTGGGTGTACGGCGATTGGGCTGCCAGTGGCGAAATCGACATCAATGAGGGCATGGGTCAAGTTTCTCAAAAGAATATCGTTGCTGCAGCGCTGCACTATGGCTCCAAGTACCCAAATAACACTTACCTGGGATCGGGGCGCATCCCTATCGGCGACACCGACTTCTCGGCTGCCATGCACGACTATGCACTAGAGTGGACCTCTGATCTGACCACCGGCCGCCCCAAGCTGATGCGCTGGCTGATTGACGGCAACGAATTCTATCGGGCAAACCTGGCAATCAGCTGGAAGAACGGCAAGGCCTCGCCCTACACCCAAGACGGCCAGCCCTGGGACCAGCGCTTCCACCTGCTCATCAACCTGGCTGTCGGCGGAGCCTTTTTTCCCACAGCAGAGTTTGGAGAGTTTGTCACTCCGCCGCAATGGGACACCGCTTCTGCGGCCTGGCTCCGTCCTCGCCTGGAGGTTGAGCATGTGAAGGTGTGGGCTTGGCCGCCAATCGCATCCCCCCCTCAGCCGCCCAGTAACAACCCCAGCCCACCCCCCAGCCCTCCGTCCCCCAGCCCTGCTCCACCCAGCCCCGCGCCTCCTCCTCCCAGCCCCCCTGCGCCGCCCACTGCCTGGGGGAACCCAATCCTGGTGGAGACATTTGACGGTGCACAGCTCAACCGATCGATTTTCGATGTGGAGGTCAACTGCTGGGGAGGCGGCAACGGTGAGCAGAAAATGGGAGGTGGTGGTTACTGATGCTGCCTTTGGAGCAGTTTGCAAGGCTCATCACTTGCCTGCCGTGCCTGACGACTGTTTCTGCTGCACTTTTCTCTCTTCTGCCTCCCCTCTATGCAGCTGAGGAGCAGTGCTACACCGCTCGACCGGAGAACCTGAGGGTTGAGAATGGACGGCTGGTCATTGAAGCGCGCCGGGAGCAGTACACCGGCTCTGCGCAAGTGAGTATGTGTGAATGCAGTACTCTGTAACACTCTGTAAGTCTGCTAAATGCATGTCTTGTGAAACCTGGCCGCGCTGCTGGGCTTTACCATGCGTGGGTGCCTGCTCGCCTCCCTGCAGGGCTGCACGCTGAATCAGGACAACTCGTGCACCTGGACGCAGCCCTTCACCAGCGCCCGCATCCGCACTTTGCTTTCCCCTGTTGGCAGCTGGAAGTACGGGCGGGTTGAGGTGCGGGCGCAGATGCCGCGCGGCGACTTCTTGTGGCCCGCCATCTGGATGCTGCCCACGGGTGAGCTGGTTGCTGGGGTTGAGGCTGCTTTGCTTGTGACGTGTGAGTTGCGGTTGATGCCAACGGTGTTTATTCATTGATTGCAATGACAACAGTTCAGCTGCATCTTTAGCTTCTTAGCACTCGCCTGCACAGGAGACTATGCTCACCTTTTCGAATGAATATCATGTCCTCCTTTCTCGCTGTGTTGTACCATTGTTTCTCATCTCTGCTGCAGACGAGATGTATGGCTGGTGGGCAGCCAGCGGTCAGATTGACATTGCGCAGTACAGGGGCCAGCTGTCCCAGAAGAATATCGTGGAAGGGGCCCTGCACTATGGTGCCCAGTGGCCCAACAACGCATGGATGGGGTCTGGGCGGACGGCTATCGACAGCGTAGACCTCGCGGCAGACATGCACACCTATGCCCTCGAATGGACGTCTGATGTGACCACGGGCCGCCCCAAGCTGATGCGCTGGCTGGTTGACGAAGTTGAGTTCCACCGCCAAGACCTGGCAATGAGCTGGAAGAATGTGGATGCCTCACCATACACCCAAGACGGCCAGCCCTGGGACCAGCGCTTCCACCTGCTCATCAACCTGGCTGTCGGCGGAGGCTTCTTCCCATCTACAGAGTTTGGCGCGTTCACCACGCCTGCGCAGTATGATGCCGCCGCCGCCACTTGGGCTCGCTCTCGCCTCGAGATTGACCACGTGAAGGTGTGGGCATGGCCGCCAGTGACAGCCTCGCCCGTGCCAACCACTGCCAGCCCTCCACCACCACCCAGCCCTCCTCCCAGCCCCAGCCCACCTCCGCCAAGCCCCAGCCCTTCTCCGCCCAGCCCCCCGCCTCGTCCGCCGCCCCCGAGCCCCCGCCCGCCCCCTCCCAGCCCTCCCGCTCCTCCCAGCCCCCCTGCGCCTCCTCCTGTTGCGTGGGGCAACCCAATCCTGGTGGAAACCTTCGATGGATCACAGCTCAACCGCTCCATTTTCGATGTTGAGGTCAACTGCTGGGGAGGCGGCAACGGTAAGCAAAAATTGGGAGCAAATTGGGAGGTGGCAGTTACTGATGTTCCCTGCTGCTCAATCCCAATGCCCATCGCCTGCCTGCCATGTCTGATCTTGCCCCTGCTGCACCTTTCTCTCTTCTGCCTCCCCTCTATCTGCAGCTGAGGAGCAGTGCTACACCGCCCGACCGGAGAACCTGAGGGTTCAGAATGGACGGCTGGTCATTGAGGCGCGCCGTGAGCAGTACACCGGCTCTGCGCAAGTGAGTATGTGTGAATGCAGTACCCTGTAACACTCTGTAAGTTTGCAAAATGCATGTCTTGTGGGACCTGGCCGCACTGATGTGCTTTACACTGCGTGGGTGCCTGCTCGCCTCCCTGCAGGGCTGCACGCTGAATCAGGACAACTCGTGCACTTGGACTCAGCCCTTCACCAGCGCCCGCATCCGCACTTTGCTTTCCCCTGTTGGCAGCTGGAAGTACGGGCGGGTTGAGGTGCGGGCACAGATGCCGCGTGGTAACTTTCTGCATCCCTCCATCTGGATGCTGCCCACGGGTGAGCTGGCTGCGGGCGAGACCTGCTGTGTTTTTTGCTTATCAATTGTGCAATACCAATTGACTACATCTGCAGCTGCTTAGCACACGCCTGCAACAGGAGACGATGCCCGCATCCTTTTGCACATCTCATGCACCTGCCTCACCGCCATCTCTGCTGCAGACGAGGTGTATGGCTGGTGGGCAGCCAGCGGTCAGATCGACATGCTGCAGTACAGGGGCCAGGCCTCTCAGAGTAATGTGATTGAGGGTGCCCTGCACTATGGTGCCCAGTGGCCCAACAACACATGGATGGGGTCTGGCCGCAAGGGAATCGGAACCACTGATTTTGCGTCTGGCATGCACGACTATGCACTGGAGTGGACGTCTGATGTGACCACGGGCCGCCCCAAGCTGCTGCGCTGGCTGATTGACGGCGCCGAGTTTTACCAAGTCAACCTGGCCGTAAGCTGGAAGAACGGCCCAAGCTCCAACTACACTCAAGACGGCCAGCCCTGGGACCAGCGCTTCCACCTGCTCATCAACCTGGCTGTCGGCGGAGGCTTCTTCCCATCTACAGAGTTTGGGGCGTTCACCACACCTGCGCAGTATGATGCCGCTGCCGCCACTTGGGCTCGCTCTCGCCTCGAGATTGACCACGTGAAGGTGTGGGCGTGGCCGCCGCCCAACTGATTGTGAATGCATCCCTACCCTTTTGAATTTCGCACACTGCACCCATTGACCTGCTATGCGTTCATTGCAAACGAGAAATTGCAGCATGTATCTACAAGTATACCTTACGCTAAGCCTTTACAAATGGTCTTATTAGTTTACCTCGTCTTGTCTTACTTTGTCTTAGCTGACACAGCACTGCCTGAAGTGTGTAATGTCGTACTCAAAAGGACATGGAAGACATCACAAATAATTGGTCAAGGTGGTGGAGTGATTAGTGGATTGATTGATGGGTTGAGTTGTGGATTGATCAAGTGGTAGTCAAAGGGAGGATGGAGGATTTAACAGAGCAAAACAAAAGTCAAAAATGGCAATAGTCACCGCATGGAACGCTGCAACAAAGCTTATCGGTAAACAGATTGTGCCAAGACCATCCCCAAAATGGGGACTGGCAACGAGATGCCCTGCTGGTGTTGAGTGCGAGCCAAGCACAGCGCCAGCGTGCGGAGGCGCTGGCGGTCCTCGTCAGGTAGCAGCCGCACCACTTGCCCCGCCAGCGCCTCAGAGCTTGCCAGGGCTGCCGGCAGCGCTTGGGCCAGGTCTGGGCAAGGTGCCTGCACCGCCATCCACTCATCATTTGTGGGCCAGGGATATTCCGACGATGCCACTGCTGCAATCACAAAATCTGCCAGCGCAGCGTGGCCTTTTCCAGCCGACAGCACAGCCTGCAGCGGCGTCTGCCCTGAGCCGTCTCGCATCGCCCCAGCCGCGGGGACCGCCGCCAGCAGGTGCTGCGCCACATCAGGTCGAGTCAGCAGCGCCGCCAAGTGCAGCGGCGTACGTCCCGCCGCGTCCTGCATTGTAGCTGCTGCTGGCGCGGCCGCCACCAGCAGCTGCACAGCTGCCAGATTGCCGTGCCACGCCGCAAGGTGCAGCGGCGTGCAGCCGCGGCTGTCTGCCTGAAGGGCGACCGCCAGCTGCGTGCTGTCAAGCAGCAGCTGCACTGCCGGTGCATGGCCCCAGTGAGCTGCTGCATGCAGCGCTGTTTGGTTGCCCACATTGGTGGTGGAAGCAGCCTCTGGATGCAGCAGAAGCAAGATCTGCAGGCTGCACGTGTGGCCCAAGCAAGCCGCGGTGCGAGCAACAGAGCACGGAGACCGCAGGCTCTCCCAGCCTGCACAGCACAGGGGCACGTGCGCATTGAACGTTCGTGTCCAGGCAGCCAGCAACATGGGATCGCAGGCGCTCCAGAGGCTGCAGCAATAAGCACAGGCGCAGGCAGGGCACAGACACACTATACTCACATCGCACTGACGGTACCGCGCAGTCCTGCAACTGGCGTGCTAGCTGCGCAAAGGAGGCGCTGAGGATCAGCTGCCGCGCCTCCTGTGGGGCTGATGCCAGGCTGTGCTGCCGTGAGAGCAGCGGCACGGAGCTCAAGTCGTGCTGCCCTGCATCCACTGCTGCTTTGACTGCAGGCAGGTGGGACCATCACGTTGCGGTGAGGGTGAGCAATAGCAGGTGAAGAGGTTGGATCGCCAGCAAGAACTGTTCTCTCTCACAGACCTGCCAGGATGTCACAAATCACTCTGGCCACCGCTGGAGACGGCAGGGGTGAAACGAGGTGTTCCTCGTCACCGTGAGGGAACACCACCTGCACCAGGAAGGTGTGGGAGGTTGCAGGAAGCCCATTGTAGCGGCAAACGTACCCTCCAACGAGTCGGCGAGCGGAGCCCTCAACCTCACACACCACACAGCAACGCGTGCAACCCTCACCATGCAACGCCCGTAGGACGAGGCCAACGAATCGTCCAGGGGCGCCACACGGCCAGCGTTGGAGGCCATTGTGGGAGTGGTAGTGGTGGAGTCACCCCAGCAAATGCGTTCGAATGACTTGCACGCCTGTGAAATGGCTCTGCATGCAAGCGATTCGGACAAATCTCTGCGCAGAGAACACGCAGTACGAAATGTGTCAAGTTGTACATCGAAAGTTCTTGTTGAAGAGCCCCCCCACCCAACCGATCACACTGCTGCGTCGATCTACCTGCTCAGCGACGTGCTTCAGCAAGCGAGGTCGTTGACGCGCATAACGAGGCTTCGAGGGCATGTGTCCAACGCCAGCCATCATCTCCACTACCACCGTTGTTACGATGGCCGAATCAGAGCCGCTCAAGCCCGCGCCCAAGTAAGTCGGGGCGAAAACGGGGCGCCGGCTGCCCCTTTTGCCGATTTCAGCGTGACCCCTCTGCCCCACTGCTCGCCGCAACCCGCTGTCGCTGCGCTGACCACCAAGCCGCTACCGCTCCTCCTTCCCCTCCGTTAACCGCCTGCGTGCAGGGTGCAGCAGTCCCTGGCCGACTTTGAACTGCTGCGACGCATTGGAGACGGCAGCTACTCGCATGTTGTGCTGGCGCGCCACCGTGCAAGCAACAAGGAATACGCGCTGAAGGTGGTTGACAAGCAGTATATCGTGAGGTGCGCTCCAGTCGAAAGGCAGGCCGCTTTTGGCCTGGCAGGATTGTTTTCCATGCATGCAGCTTGCACCAGTGCCACCCCCTAGGGTGGCCCCCTAAGGGCTCGATAATGGCCATTTCACCGACAGCTGGCGCACCTCTGCAGGCACCGAGTGGTGGATTACATCCGCAGGGAGCGACAGATCTTGGATACCCTGCAGTACGACGGTATTGCCACCCTTTTTTTCACTTTCCAGGATGCATACTCGCTGTACATGGGCCTCGAGTACTGCCCCAACGGTGGGTGGCTGGGCAAGAGCTGGGCAGGTGGCACAGGTGCTGCCATGGGGCACTGGGATCAGCAGGCCGGCGATGAACCCCTGCAATGCCTCTGCATTGGCGCCTGCCCCTTTAATCACCTCTCACCTGGGCCGCCTGCTCTGGCTCATGCCTGCCTTTCCCTGCTGCCTGCAGGCGAGCTGTACGACCAGATCCGGCTGCAGGGGCGGCTGCCTGAGGCATCTGCTGCTGTATATGCTGCGGAGGTGGTGCTGATGCTGGAGCACCTGCGCAGCCACCGCATCGTGCACCGAGACCTCAAGCCCGAGAACCTGCTGCTGGATGCGCAAGGCCACCTGAAGCTGATTGATTTCGGCAGCGCCAAGCAGCTGGCACCCGACGAAGCGGCGCTGCCCGCAGAGGCGGCGGCACACAGCTCAGCAGGCGACGAGGCGGCGCATGGGGCTGCGGCAGACAGCCCAGAAGCAGAGGCAGAGGCAGAGGCTGGGGGAAAGCCTGATGTCGCGGCACAGGAGGCAGGGACAGCCGAGCCTGCGGCGCAAGCCTCCCCAGGCGATGCGCCCGTGCCCAAGGTGGCCGAGGTGGCTGAGGTGCGGACGCCGTTCCAGTCTGAGGCCGGCAGCAAGCCAGGGCAGGTGAAGGAGGAGCGTGCCAAGCGGGCCGTGTCCCTTGTGGGCACAGCCGACTATGTTTCGCCTGAGGTGAGCTCCTTTCATACTGTTACATGTGCTTACTTTTGATGCTGAGCAGCCTGTAGCAGCGCAGATTGCATGCTGCACTCCCGCATGCTGCACTCCCGCCATTCCGTTGCGCCCTGCACGCTTGCTGTTGTGCGGCTGCCTCCAGCAAGCCTGGCGCGTGAAGTCACTCGCAACTATCTCATCAACACTGGCACGTCTCATCCTGCAGATTCTGAACAACTGCGCCGTCACCACGGCGGCAGACCTCTGGGCGCTGGGCTGCGTGGCGTACCAAATGCTCTCGGGGCGCCCGCCCTTCAAGTCGCCTTCGGGTGCGTTGCTGTGCTTGCGTCTAGACTGCTGTCTTCCTTGGTGTGGTAATGCAGGATTCAGGCAGCTTGTGCAGGTTGCTTATGCGTGTGTGAGTGTGTGTGTGTGTGTGTGCCGCCATGCATTTCTGGGATTGGCTGCGTGTTGCTGACTCTCCAGACTCTCCAGTGTGCTGACCCGTTCAGTGTACACTTCATGACTGCCGCAGAGTATGTCACTTTCCAGAAGATTGTCGATGCTGACTACGAAATGCCAAAGGGCATATCCCAGGCAGCAGCCGACCTGCTGCGCGGCCTGCTGCAAGTCAAGCCTGCAAATCGCATTGGTGAGTGTGTTTGTGAAGGTTCAGAGCAGTTTTGTACTGCCATGCCGGTCTGCTGTTGACATGTGTTCAACGCTGTCTGCCAGTTGTGTTGTGCTACCGTTGCAGGGGCTGCTGACCTGGCTGAGTTGAAGGCGCATCCTTTCTTCGAAAAAATCGACTGGCAGAAGCTGCGCAGCCAGCCGGCCCCTGAATTTGTGCCAGACCTCGAGCCATGTGAGCATGCTGCAATCAGAGGGTGTATGCTTGCACGACTGTGGCCGCTGTTGATGCATGCTGTGCTGTACTGTGTCGTGCTGCGTCGCGATGCCTGCCGTGTCCAGCTTGCAAGGCTTGAAATGGTTCGCTGTTGTGGGTGCTGCGCCTCTCCTCAGCCTGCCTGCATGCGCCTGTGCTCCACCGTTGCATTGCTTTAGCAATGCAAGCACGGCGTGCTGTTGCTGATTTTCGTTGCTCATGCTTCCGCTTGCGCTTGCAGCCATGGGCAGCGCCTCCAGTAGCTTTGACTGGGAGCTCCAATCGCTGGCCTCTGCCCTGCCACCAACCGCTTCTGGTGCGCACGCCTTTGAGCTAGAATAAGGCATCGGGCGTTTCGCTTTTAGCAGCAGCGATGCAGGACTTCACGTGCCTACCCCCCCCCGGACCTCCATGCACAAATTTGATACATCTGCTTTTGTGTACCCCTTTTCATCAAACCCAATCAGCCAGCAATACCAATCTCGCCTGCTGCTATGATGCGAACCCAGCAACCCCCTGTACCTCTCTTTGTGATTGGCCAATCCATCCTGCGGTTGCCCCTTCTGTGCAATCGATTCATTGTGCTCTCGCGCCATCCCTTCCCTTTCTTGCCAGCCCAGCTCATGCCCCAAAACAAATCTTGGGGCTCTTCCCTTGCCCTGTTTCATACGTCCTGCCTGCCTCTCCTCCTGCTGCTCATGCTACCTAAGACCCCGCTCGTGCCCAGGCCCTGCCTACGCTTGTCAGATGCGCAGGGCCTAACAAGCCTGCATCGCACATTTCTAAAGCGCAGTCGTTGTGCTTCCTGAGCTTTGTAAGTGACTGCGATGCACACAGAGGGAGGTGCTCGAGTGGCATGTGTATAAGGGACAGCTTGGCGAAATGCCCCGCGTTACATCTGATTGATTAATTAATTGAATGCTGGATCAGCTGTGCAATTTGCTGAGGTGCTGGAGCTTGCATATGAACGATTTGAGGTAACAACTATACTGGCTGCTTTCCCTCCCGCAGCACCTGCTATGCCTCAGCAGCCGGTCCAGGGCTTGCTGCTGAGGGTGCTGAGCCTGTTGCCGCCGCCTGCTGTGCCTGCTGAGCCTGAAACTCCTTGCGCCCCTCCACTATCATCTCCTTGGTCAGACGAATGAAGTCGTCGTTCTCAGGCTGCAACTGAGCTGCTTGGTAGTACGCCCCCGCCGCATCCTCATATCTTTTCAGCCCCTCTGCCGCTCGACCCTCCCGATACCATGCCTGCGGGGTGGGCAGGGCAGTGATGAGCAGAGGATGCACTGTCTACATGTGCACATGTTGGTCATCAGCTCAGCGGTCCTCAACTTGGCAAAGGCATCAGCTCCTGCCTGCACGCCTGCCTGCTGTTTGCCTGCTGCATACCTTTCACAAGCAGGCATGGGCGCCTGTAGCCCCTGCCTGCCTGCCTGCCTGCCTGCCTGCCTGCCTGCCTGCCCGCCTGCCTGCCCGCCCGCCCGCCTGCCTCAAAGGCAGGCCGGCAAGTCTGTGCCCCCTCTGCCTCACCCACCTTTACGTATCGAGTGTCTAGCGTGCGCGCTATGCGCGCATCCTGCAGCGCCTCCTCATGCCTCGCCAGCCGCAGAAAACACGCCGCGCGATTGCTCCACACCACAGCGTTCCTGCGGCAGGGTGTCAGCAGGGCCGACAGGTGTTCAAAATTTCCAGGAGGCTTGGCGCAACCAGCAGCAGAAGCGTCCGGCAAACTGTTGCTCTCCGTATGCTCCTTGAGGGATCCCCAGCCTTCCTGTCATTTAGCCTTCCAAGCTCCACTAATCCTTGCTGGCCACAGATCAGACACCCGCCACCCTGCCGGCTCAGCTGACCAAGCCATTTCTAAGCCACCAGCTCAGCAACACCGCCGCTCACTCACTTGGTCCAATGGCTGAGGGCCAGCTTGTACAGCCCTGCCGCTCCCTCGTAGTCCCCTGCAGAGAAGAACTCGTTTCCCTTCCGCTTGAACGTGTCTGCCAGCGCCTCGTCAGCCAGCTCCGGCTCTGGTATGTGCACCACAGCAGACCCGCCAGCTGCTGCCGCAGCGGCGGCGCTATCGCTGCGGCTGCTGGCCTGCAGATGACGGGGGGATGGGTGGCGGGAGGAGGGTGCAGGGGCAGCTGGGATCAGCGCCGTCTGTGCTTCTTATCCAGAAGGGCAGGGTGGCGGACTTGGTGTTGTCCAAGGGTTCTACTGAGGTGCAACGGGAACCAAGGATCGGTAAACTGGACGGCTCAGCTTGCACCTCGGCTTGCACTTGGCATGCAAGTCACACGGCAGCATGTCCCTGCAGCCAGCGCAGAAATAGCCTCGCCAGGCAGCTCACCGCAGCCTCCTCCCGCTGCTTCAAAGCTTCCTTGCTGCTCTTCATGAAAGCATCGATGTTGCCCTCGGGGCCAGCAGCTGCCGATGCAGCTGCCGCCGCCCTTGCTGCCGTTGCTGCGCGATCGCCGCTGCCGGCCCGCCGCAGAAGCAGCTCCACCACGCGGCGGTGGCCGTGCATGCCAGCCACCCGGGCAGGCGTGTGGCCGTGGTCGTCCTGTGCCTCTGGATCAGCGCCAGCCTGTGAGGCCAGGAAGGGTGGCAACAGGAAAAGCATACGCATATCAGCCTCAGCAACAGCTGATGGTGCTGACTACACCACGCCGCAAAACTGCAAGCTCAGCCAGCCGCACCAGGCACAGGTCCGCCTGCCTGCAGGCGCCTACTTGCTCGAAACGGCCCCCACCCCTCAGAGCCAGAGTCACACCTGGAGCAGCACTTCAGCCACCTCCGCCTTGCCGCCCTCTGCCGCAACGTGCAGCGGGGTGAAGGCGCCCAGCGCGCGCGCATTCACGTTGGCCCCCGCCTTGACCAGCTGCTGCACGCATTCGGTGGCGCCCGTCACGATTGCCATGAAGAGGGGAGACAGCCCCTTCCTGGACGACTCGTTTGCATCAGCGCCGTGACTCAGCAGGAGCTCAACCATCTCGGAGTTTGAGCGGGCGGCGGCCAGCATCAGTGGGCTGCCGCTGCCACTCTGCTGGTTGGGGCTGGCCCCGGCCTCCAGCAGCCGCCCAGCCAGCTCCAGCTGGCCCTCGGCCACCGCCAGGTGCAGCGGTGCCGCCGCCGCCTCGCCGCTGCCCTGGCGATTGACGTCTGCACCGTGAGACAGCAAGAGCTCTGCGGTGTCCCAGTGCTTGCCGGAGATGGCCAGCACCAGGGGCGTGCTGCCGCTGCCTGCATGTACAGCACGAGAGGTGAGCAGGTGAGCAAATGAGGAGTGTGCCGCCAGCCGTCGTCGGCAAACGGCGCGGGCGGCTGCCACCCACCTCCACAGTCCTGGGCATTCAGGTCAAAGCCCATGTCGTCCAGCAGGAACTTGCAGAGTTCGGTGCAGCCAGCAAAGGCGGCTATGTGGAGGCAGTCGGCGCCATTGCTCGCATGCAGCCCTCTGATGTCGCCATCGATCGCCGCAGCCGCTGCCTGAAATTCTGGCACGTCCCCAGCCTCGGCAGCCTTGAACAAGCGGCTCTGCTGCTCCTCGCTCGCCGGCATATCGACCTTGCACAAGCCGCACGGTGCTCGCAGCAAATGCTGGAAACGGCTCATTGAGCTCTCGTGCGCATACTGTCCTTTCTTGACCGGCCGTACAATGCTTGCTTGTGGCGCTGCCTGCCATCCGGAGATCACATCCCTGTTAAATCTGAGTGACACAGCGTTCACAACCAGCACTCCCACTCACTCGAAATCGAATTTCAACCGGCAGCAGGCTGGCAAGAGACTCCTCCAAACCTCTGGCATCCTCATAAAGCGCTTAGAGTAGCGCCAGCCGACACAAATCAACTCCACCGCCTAGTGCCGCCTTCTGCCGTCGGCTACCCGTCTTCGGCGCCCGGCGCATGGCCGAGGCTGGAGACGACGCGCTGCTGGCGCAGGCGGGCAGCCTCAGCCAAGGCCTGGTAGCTGAGGGGTCCATGCGCCGCTTCACCTTCAGCGTCGACCTGCAACACTTTCATGCGGGGCCGCGGTTGCCGCTTGGACTGGCGGCGGTTGTGCTGGAACTTGAGCTGCCCCCGGAGCTGGCAACCCTCATTCAACAGAGCAACGGGCGGCTGCCTGCACGCCTGGCACCGCTGCGCACCCAAGCGGTGCAGGTGTCGAGGAGCAGCGAGGTGTCGCTGACGGGCGGGCTGGCAGCTTGCGACTTCACAGCTGGCCTGATGAGCGTTGCCAGCCTGCTTTCCAGGTGACGTGCAGCAGCCTGCTGTGCCGCTTCTCCCTGGGCTCCTTGGCCTTCTGCCCTCTCATGCACATCTTAAGCACTGCCGACATTGTGTGACGCTCAGCCACGACTGCACTGACCTGCGGGCCACCCTGCTCGTTCGCCGCTCTCTCGCTCAACGCTGGCTCTCAGCGGCTGCTGCCCAGCTCATCCAGCCTTGGGCCCTGCTGCCTACCCTTCAGTGCAATTGTAACTGCCTCTAACAGCCCTGCTCGTGCGCCTGCCCTCGCTCCTCCCTCTCTTTACCGCTGCCATTGCTGCAGGTCTCCAGTCATGACAGTGGATGTGTACCACAGGCAGCGGCTGGCTGAGGACCTGCTGTTGGGGCGGGCACACATCCCCCTCGCGCCGCTGCTGCAAGAGAGCTGGGTGGACGGGCGGGCGGGCGTGTTTGCGCTAGCACCCAGCGCTGCCGACCCGTCACAGCATGAGAGGGTGCAGATTGGCACCCTGCACCTCATAATGTCACTGGAAGAAGTGGGGCCGGCAGTTGGCCCAACCCATGCACAGCACGCCCCAGCCTCCTCTGCTGCCTCTGCTGCCCAGGCATCGAGTGTGGCAGCGGCAGAGCCTGCAGCAGCTCGCGCAGCAATGCCGTCAGCGGCGTCAGCAGCAGCGGCGGCAACGGCAGTTGCTGGGAAAGCATCAGCGTCCTCGGTTGGCGGCGCAGGCGGCGGCGCAGCTGGCGGCGGAGGTGGCGGCGGTGGGAATGGCAGCACTGCGGCTGGCGCTCAGCAGGCTGCGCGGCCGGCTGCAGCAGCAACAGCAGCAGCCCAGCAGCCTGGCCGGCAGGATAGTGGTGGTGCGGGTCCTTCGGCGGCAGGGTGGCAGGCAGCGGCGGCGCAGCCGGCCGCTGCTGTGCCTGCTGAGGCCTGCACGGGCACCGCTGAGCTGGAGGCTGCTTGGGAGGTGGAGCTGTGGAAGAGGGAGCAGCAGGCGCAGTGGTTGAGGGAGCTGAAGGAGAGGGAGGGGCGGCGCATGGTGAGTGGGCTCCATGGCACTGTGCTTGTTTCTTGTGTGCTGGTTGTGTGGTTGTCGTGGTGCTGTTGTTGCTTGCTTTCAGGTGCTGGGCTGTGTCACGCTTGTTGCATGCTTTGTGAGTGTTGCGGTGGTGGTGTTGGTGGCTGGCCGGGGTGAAGAGCGTGGGGTGCATGTTGACTCTCACCCTCACCCTCACCCTCCCTCCACTTTGCCTGCCTGCCGTCTTGCCTGTCTGCTTGCAGACAGCCCTGGAGGAGACGTGGCGGCGGCGTGAGAGGGAGCGCGAGGCTGAGGCTGCAGCCCTGCGCCGCGACTATGCTGCCCTGGAGGCAAAGGCACGGCAGGTGCTGGGCGCAGCCGAGGCTCGCGAGCAGAAGGTGGTGGCGGCTGAGGAGGCGGCGGCGCGGCGGCGGCGGGAGCTGGAGCTGGAACATGCTGGGCGGGTGGCAGAGGCTGAGGCCGCCGTGCGGCGCCTGCAGTCTGAGTGCCAGCACCAGCTGGAGCTGGAGGCCCAGCGGCGGGACCAGCTGCAGCAGCAGCGGGCGGCGGCGGAGCAGCAAGCGGCGGCGGCCGAGGCGCGGGCGGCGGCGGCCGCCAGAGCGCTGCAGCAGTACAGGGACGCCCATGAAGCCAGCGAGGCTGGGCAGCGTGAGCATGAGCTTGCGGTGGCTCGGCAGGCCCTGACACATGCCGAGCAGCGGCTGAGGAAAGCGGCCGAGGTGAAGCGGAGGTACAAGGAGCAGGTTGTGAGCCTGGCGCAAGAAGTGGCGGCGCTGCAGCAGCAGGTCGCGGAGCTGGTGGGTGTGAAGCGGAGCCAGGTCAGTGCTGAGCTGGCCAAGCTGCAAGCAGAGGAGGCGGCACTCGCGGCGGCGAGAGATGCTGCGGAAATGAGCGCCCTGAAACAACAGCTGCGCAGCCTGCAGGCCGGCAGCGCTGCCAACAACAACGGCGGCGCCGCAGCCCAGCCTACCAGCACAGCCGCTACTCGCCCTGGCGCCGGCAACAACAAAGAGAATGCATTGAGCGGCGGCGGTGGCGGTGGCGGCGGCATCCTGCACCAGGGTGAGCTGTGCAGCGCATTGGAGCGGCTGCTGCGTGAGAGGGAGCTGCTGCTGGGCAGTGGCGCATACGGCACCGAAGACCCGCTCATACAGCAGCTGGACCAGAAGGTTCGCGAGTGTGTGGTGCTGGCGCAGGCCGCAGCACCCTGAGGCGGCGGTAGCAACGAGACCTGGCCCCTCGCATACAGATCAGGGATCCGTTGGTATTGCGCCCACACTGCACTGAACCATGTGATGTAACTCAACCAAAACCTGTTTGTTTCCTTGACTGCTGCCCCACCCTCCTGTGGATTGCCTTGCCTTGCCTTTCCTCAGAATCCCTGTTTTTTCTTTCTTGCTTGCAAGGGCGCTGTGGTTGCATCTGATCACACGGGGCGAGTGCTGCGCCACTAATCAATCGGTGCTGTCATCAGTCAGGGGCAACAGGGTGCGCCAGGGAAAGGGGCGGCACTAAGTAGATGTGGCTGGTGCAGTGAGATGATGGTGCAGTGAGGAGGGGTATGTACAAAGAGGTATGAGAGTTGGATGGTGTGGCGAGGACCAGCAGCTTGCAAGAGCGGAGGAAAAGCGCAGAAGAGTAGAAGAGATGCGCATGCGTTCAAAAGAAGCCGAGGGAGAAAAGCGAGAGCAAAAGGCAGGGAGGCACACACACACACACACACAACAGCAAGGGGCGCGGGGCAGCGATGTGGCAACCAAGCAGCATCTACTCTGCTACACAACATCTACTCTACTCTGCAACAGCGACACTAACAGCAGGATGCCGGCGCTGGTGCCTCTACGGGGCGTCCCAGCGCAGCGCACAGTGTTGGGTTTGGAAAGTGCCAGTGCAGCGGTGCGTCGCGGCAGGTGCGGTGCCAGTGGGTGTGGACTCATATCGATAAACAGCTGCCCGCTCAAGCGAGCGGCAGGAAGCAGCCAGCCGAAGCTGGTCCCTGGCAGCGGGGTAGCAGTGTGGTCTGCAGGATACTTTCAATAAAAACGCTCGGGATAATTTAAGACACCGGCGCCAGCGCGTGGTCAGCCTGGCTCAGCTTTCACTTGCGGCCCCATCCAGTCTTGCCCACAGGGTTGACGAGCAGGATGGCGGGCGCGGGCTTGCTGCCCTTTGCCTTCTTGCTGCCGTTGATGGCGAGGCCGGCGGCAACCGCCAGGACTGCAAAGGTCAGGAGGCCACGCGACAGTCCCTTGCCTTCGCGGGTCCCGGGCCTGGGAGGTGCCTTGACCTGCAGGCGAGTGGAGGCAGGCACGCATTGTCAGGGCAAAGCTGAGGGAGGCGCAAAGGCACGTGCCAGCACGAGGCTTTCGTCGCCAAGTTGCTCAGCTGACGCTGCCGTGCATCATAGTCAGCGCGGGAGTAGAGCGTGTAAAGCAAAACCCCAAACTGGTCTCAAATGTGGTGCCCATCAACGAGGCACGAAAGAGGCTCCAAAGGGGCATCCGATCGCTTCCTTGCGTGCCCCGCTTGCGGGCCTGCCTACGCACCTTTGCAGTCAGGGGAGAGGAGTCCTTGGCTGGCGTGGCAACCTTGACAGAGGCCGCCTCGTCAGCGGGTGCGTCCACGGGGGTGACGGCTGCGGCGACAGAGTGCTCCGAGGCACTGGTGGACTGCTCCAGCGTTGCCTGCTGCTCCCACTCAGCTGATCCGGGTGTGGCTGGCTCTGGCGCTGCCAGCAGCGCCTCATCCTCCAGCACTGGCACAGGCTTGGCTGGGGTCGGGGCCTCTGCAAGAACCGCAGGCTCACGTGCGGCAGGTGCTGGGGCGGCCACAGGTGCAGCAGGGGCAGCCGCAGCAGGTGTTGGGAGGGGAGCTGGTCCAGAGGGAGCCGCGACCGCGGGTGGCGCTTCGGGAGCAGCAGGGGCAGCCACGGCAGGTGCCGGGGCTGACGATGGCACAGCGGAAGCCGTGACGGCCGGCCTCGGGGGCGCCACAGGTGCAGTGATAGGCGCGAACACAGGGGCTGAGCCAGCCGCTTGTGCGGGCGCCGCGGGTGTGGCTGCGGCGGCTGCGGGTGCGCGTGCCGCGGCAGCGGGCTGGGGTGCCGCCGCCGCAGCGGTTGCAGGTGCTGGCACAGCTGCCTCCTTGTTGCGTGGCAGGCTGGGGACTCGGAAGAGTGAGGTGATGGAGGATTTGGCAATGTCTGGGGCGGTGCCGGTGGGAGAGGTGGAAGAAGGCTTGCCGCCACGGGGTGTCACCAGGTTTTTAAACTTGGTGCTCATCTTCTTGGAGAAGCTGGGCTTGCGCGCCAGCTCAGACTCACCACTGCCCACGGCAGTCAAGTCCAGGGCGGGGACCGGCACGTTGGTGGACATGGTGCGCGGTCAAAGTTGAAGGGGTGAAGGGGCGGGTGGCGGCCTTCGAGGGGGAAGGTGGATTGAGCGGAGCGGAGCTTGGCGTATGATCTGCAGGGGTGGAGGTAGGGTGTGGGGCTCGGTGAAATGGTCAGCGAAACCTCCGACTTCAAACGGAGCTCGAGGGCGGCAAACCTTTCTGGTAGGTGCTATTCCTCGCTGGCCCTCATTTCAGCTGGGTGAAACATGGCAAGGCAAGGCAAGCCAACAGCGCGGCCAGGCGAGGGCGGCGGCAGCACAAGTTTTAGTGGGCCAGCGAGCCCACAGCAATCGCGCGCACCGTGCAAGTGGATGGCCGCGATGGAAGTGTGCTGCAAACCACCCAATCACCCACCATGAAATTTTTGATGATGTACTTCCCGGGTCGGGCTGAGCCCCTTGGCGCTCCCTGGGCGTCGTCACAGCGAATACCACTCGCCGGGGTTGCAGCGGGGGGCGTCTTCCAAAGCCTGGCGTTCGGGGCATGGCCAACTACCTGCAAACGCAGCCAAACGCAGCCATCTGACCCGCACGACAGCCCTCTGCGCCAAAAACACCCACGCATGGCGCTGTTGGCACGCCACTGTGCGCCCTCGAGCCGGGGCGCACACGCCGTTTCTGCCCGCCTCCAGGCCTGCCGGGCAGCAGCTTGTGCCCGTTTACCGAGACGTGGTGCCGGCCGGCTTGCCGTGAGGCGGCAGAACAGCTCCCGCCCCGCGCGGCGTCGATCGGTAGCGGCAGCCTCGGCTGCGTGGGGCGGCGCAGCCTCCGACTCCTGGCAGCCACCCTCAGGCACCGAGCGGCAGCGCGCCCTGCTCAAGTGAGGGACCCTGCCTGCCGCTGATGCCTGACTGCACTCTCTCTGCGGCAGCTCTGCAAACCGCCCTTCAACGCCGAAACCAACCATGTCCTCTTGCGGGCGTTTCGCTTCCCCCTTGACCGGTTTCACCTGCTCTGCAGGTTTGTGGAGGAGGTCGACCCTGTCGTCATGCAGCAGTTTGAGGACGCAGCGCACCCGGAAGTGATCATTGCCATGCGCCAGACCATCACCTCCATGCTGGGCACGCTGCCGCCACAATTCTTCCGAGTTGTCATCTCGACAGATGCGGAAAATTTGGCCCAGGTGCGTGCCTGAACATCGAGCATGCACACATACACAACATGCATGGCTTGGTGGCTGCCCTGTGTGCCACTCAGCGCACTGGCTGGTGAGGCTGACGGTGTGAGCCATCAGTCGCATGCTGCTCTGAACACATGCGCATCAACTGTCACAAGCCAAGTGTTGCGTAACTTTTTTCGTTGCCTCACGCGTCACGCTCCTGATTGCTTCCTCTGCTGCAGCTCATGTACAGCGTGTTGATGAGCGGCTACATGTTTGCAAACGCTTGGACGCGTCTGAGCCTCACCCGCAGCATGGCAGAGCTGCCTCCCGGGCCGCCCACAGGGCTGGCCCCGGAGCTCGCACGCAGCAGCTCCAGCCTGGCCAGCGTGTCGAGCGGCGGCAGCATGGATGGACTGGAGGAAGGGGGCAGTGCAGCTGCCCTGTATGCCCCTGGGTCGCAGAAAGTTCAAATCGAGGGGGAGGTGCTGCGGTGGCACCACGAAAACGGGAAGGAGGTGGTGCCCGCCCTGCAGTACATTGAGCAGCTCGAGTCTGAGCTGGCAACGCTGCGGCAACAGGTGTGTCATGTGGCCTCATGCTTCCGCAGTCCCCCCTGCCAGCTCGCTCCGTCATTGCCGCTGCGTGGAGAGCACCGCTGGGCGGCAGGCTCATTCCTGATAGCCGGCAGCAACGCACCCACCGCTCATTTTCTCTCTTAGCAAGAGGCCTCTCCTCAACTGAAGACACCTCATTCATACTGCACGCACTTAGTGCTCCTCCCATCACGCTCCCCCACCACGCCTGCCCGGCTGCAGATGGAGAGCCAGGCCGCCGCCTTTGAGCGCGCCGCCGCCACCGACACCAAGTTTGCTCCCATGCCGGGCAACGAGCTTCTGGACTACCTCAAGTGCCTCACCGCTGACGAGCTGGTGGCGCTGACCGACTGCGCCAGCGAGGACGTGCTTGACGCCATGAACATCTTTGTGCAGAGGTTGATGGGTGAGCTGATGCGCGGTTGGATCTGGTGCTGTTGGCTTGATCGTTCGGCGTTGGCCGACCCAGCTGTGCTGCCAGCGTCAGTGGGCGTGTGTGCAGTCTGCCTGATGCAGCAGTGCTTTGAGGCAGCAGATTGGGCTATGCACAAGCGGCGCTGTGTGGTCGTGCGCGCGCCGTGCTGACTGGCCCCTCACCGGCCAGGCTGCTGCGACCCTCTCGCCCTGCTGCAGGCATGGAGGAGGACACGTGGCAGGGCGGCACAAGTGACTGTACCGCTGGAGAGCTGGCGCAACTGATGTACTGGCTCATGATCACTGGCTATGAGCTGCGCTCCCTGGAGCAGCGCCTGAACCTCACCCGCACACTCGACTTGCCGCCCCCGGGACCTGAACCGCCCAGCTTGCCGCCAGGGCGCCTGCGGTAGTTGCGCCGTGTGCCCGCCAATGCTTGCCTTTAATCGATGGCTGGCTGGCGTGGCTGCACGCGTGGCGCCGCGCCAGGCTGACGCCACTGCTGAGATGCGTCGCCACACCTGAGAGAACAAGCTGAGTGCCTGCTTGGCGACCGCCCGCTGCGGTGTGCTGGCAGTTGGACTGGCCGGCCCTCCACCTGGCCAGCCACAGCAGCTGCCGCCGCTCGGCGACCGCCTCGGGCGATGCCACACACCCTTACCCCATTTGCGCCGTTGAGGAAAGAATTCTGCACGATCTTGCCCTGCCTCCCTCCTTCCCTGTATTACTACCCCCCCTGCGCACTGCCCATGTGCCTGTGTGCAGGCTGCTAACATACCCCCCCCCCCTCCTTTTTTCTGCCCATGCCTCTCGCCCAGGCGGACCGTGGCCGTGTGCCCGGCCACTGGAGCCTCCCTCCCTACGCTCTCACCCCTTCCTTGTTGCCTGCTGCAACGCCCCTGTACACCTGATGCCACCACCGCAACACTGCTAGCACCAACCAGCGCCGCCCTCCGATGAACCCCAGGCGCCTCTCGTGCTGCCAGCTCCCTTTTCGGCCCAACCTTCCTCCTCTCTCCTGTGTTTTAGTCGGCTGCAACCCACTCAACTCTGATTGCGAGTTCTGATTGCACCGCCGCTGTAATTACAATGACGAAAAGGCTGGGAAATGAAGCTCGTAGCGCGGTGGCGGAAAGGCGGCGCACTGCTGGCGCAGGCCAGGCGCAGCGTGAGCCTTGCCAAGAAGCTGGGTCGAGGTGCTGCCTTGTCGACTTGTTCTTGCACCAAGAGCTGCTCCCAAGTCTCACCATGCTGTCCAAGGCTGCCTGCCGCCTCACAATGCGCGCCACCAGCCGTGTCCTGGGCCTGCCCGCTGCCCACCTGCTCGCTGACACAAGCACGAGAGGCCTCACAGCAAAGCGAGATGATGTGAGCCGTGGCAGCCGAAAGTGCTGTGGCAGTGCTGCCGGGCGGCAGCGGCGGCGGTCTGCTGCTGGGTCGCGCATCACATTGCTTCTCCTGTGCGTCTGCTTCTCCTGAGCGTGTGCAGGAGGAGGAAGGGGAAAACAGCAGCTACATGAAAATGAAAAACGTGGCGAGCCGCAGCGGAGATCCTGCAAAGTGAGGGACGGGAGCAGCAATTCACTGGCTGGACTGGGCACCATGTGATCTGACAGCCTGCCCGAGCAGCCAGCACCTCGCAGCATTGAGGCTACCTGCCGCATGCCTGCCGTGCAGGGAGTGGATGCAGGGCAGCAAGGAGCATGCCTCCGCCTACAGCCAGTCAGCAGAGCAGGTGAATGGTTGAGCGGATTGCAGGACGCAGCGGAGTGGCACCGGTGTTACCGCCTCCTCGTGTGCCTGCCTGATAGCATCATCAATCCCCACCCGATCAACATATTGTCCCAGGCGCTGTTTGTGGCGCCCCGCTTGCAGGTGTATGAGGCCACCAAGCGAGCCATACCAGACATCACTGCCCACACCAAGGAGGCCAAGGCACATGGCGGCTTGAAAGATGTAAGACGGACTAGCCAGTTGTGTAGACTGGCGCACGCAGCACATGGTTTGGGTTGGCTGCGTGGCTGGCAGCCAGGCCGGCAGCCAGGCCATGGTTTGGGTTCAGTTGCTGCAAGCTGGCTGCCCACTGGGACTGCCAGGTAGAGAGCTTCGCCTGAGCGAGTGAGATCGCACATCCATTGCTGCTGGGCCCCGCCGCCCCAGCAGGTCAAGCAGATGGCGGGAGATGGTACCAAGGGTGCAGGCTTGGGTGCTGCCACCCAGATGGCCAGTGCTGCAGGGGCGAAGGCTTCAGAGGCAGCCCACAAGTGAGAGGGACCGGGGTCCTTGCTGGTGCTGGTGCTATTGTTTGCCCTGCTGCTTGGTTTGAGGTTAAGAACGCGTCCCGGCTGCTGACGCAGTTATGATGAAGGTTCGCAAGGCTACTGCTGCATCATTCCAGCGCTGACCGCCAGCTGTCAGCTGTAGAATCGTGGCTGGCGCACAGCCACCTGCAGCGAAGGCTCCGCCAAACGTGTATATACGCTGCTCAACTCTGCTGGCTGGTGCAGGGTGGTCGACGCTGTGAAGGAGGGCTTGGGTGTGGGTGAGGGCGTGAGTGATGCGCATGACCTGCCCAGTGCCCGCGCCCAGTTTGAGGCTGGCCGCACCGAGGCGCAGAAGGCTGAGGGGAACAAGGACCGCAAGAGCCAGGTGAGGGAGGGGCAGGTGGCTGCCGCGGCTTGCCGCAGGTGGCAGCTGCACAGGGCTTTGCGATACCGGGTTACCAGGTGGTTGGCAGGTGTCATGTCGCGCTCCATGTGCCTGCCTTTGCCTGCCTTTGCCTGCTGTGCAGTTGACAGATGAAGCTGTCGGTGACAACCCAGCTGAGCAGCGCACCTGGGATGAACACGACAACCTGCCCACCGAGGTGCTGGGGCTAGCAGGCTGTCCGGGATAGCCAGACCTGGGCCTGTTTGCATGCGTGCAGAGGCACCCAACAGCTGGCAGCACTGGCAGCGTGCACGGAAGCCATGAGCAAGTGCTGCTTCCATGCTACCAGTGGCTGCTTGAGGCAGCTTGTGCCCATTGTCCAGCGATTGCATGTGCGCTGTGCCTTGCACCCTCCCTGAACCGTCCAGTATCACTCCGCGCCACCGGTGCTGCTGCCTGCCTCCTCCTGATGCAGTTTTACACCAGGCACTGAGGAGGAGGACCCGCTCTGGAGCCCTGTGTAACAATCCAGAAACAAATCAAGCTGAGCAGGTCCACACAAGCTGCCGCAACAATACTAACCCTCGCTCTCAAATTCCTTGTGTGTATGATTGTATGGGCACTTAAACATCCAGCAGGATCTGTGCTTAGCGCAACTTAGAGGCGACACAAAACGCCACGAAACGAATTGAAAAGGCAGCTACATGACGGCTCAAGGTACCACCAGTTGCTCCAGGCAACAGCAAGCAATGGAAGCAAAGCCTGCCAGGACTAAGCATGCAATGACACGCATCAGCGCTGCCCCTGCTCGCCTTGCTGCCTTGCTGCCTGCTGCCGCCGCTGCTGCGCCCGCCGCCGTCGATCCAGCACGAGCTCTAACTCGCCTAGCGGCATTACTTGAGCTGCTGTTGCTGCCGCCGTTGCTGGCAGGTTGCCGTCGGCACTGGGAAGGTCAGTCACCAGGTCATCGCCTTGACCCCAGAACTTGCTGCGCTTGATGACTCTCAGGTCGCTTTGACATGCCACCTGCAGAGCGCAGCAGCAGGGTGGCAGGGTGGCAGGGTGGCAGCCTTGCAGGCGCTGGACAGCATGAGTTCACGGGCAAGGTGACAGCCATAGGTCGCCATCTGCCATCTGCAAGGAGTGTCAGTTCTAGTTCAGGCGCCTCAAAGAGTCTAGTTCAAGTGCCACAGTTTGTGGCAGGGCACACACCTGGCACGCCAGCCGCAGGCGGCGGTTGCCTGGTGGGCAGTGAGGAGGGAAGTTGAGTCGCAGGCGCTCCCGGGTAGTCCAGGCCGGCGGGTCAAGCTGGCCCACCACCTCCACAGCACATGTCCCGCACGTTCCCAGCCCCCTGCAGGAAGGAAAGCCGTTTCCACTATCTAACAATAACCCAAGCACGGTGAGCAAAGCATGAGGGCAGGGCTGGTCTCTACCTGCAGTTGATCAGCTTGGACTGGCCATTGTGTGGCGTCAATCCTGCCTCCAGCAATGCGGTGCGCAGTGTGGTGCCGTGAGGCACCCGCACCAGCCTGTTGAGGTAACTGATTTCCACTTCAACGTCATGATGTTCCGTTGCATCGCCGCCGCTGTTGTCTGTGGCGCCTCTGCTTTGTGAACCCGCTGCCGCTGCTGCTGCGCTGCCTCGAGCATGACGACATGTAAGTGGTGTTACAGCGGTGAGGCGGGCAACTGATGGTGCAAGCGAGTAAGCCGGCAGGCACGCGTGCATAGTCGGCATCTATCCTGCTTCTTGTGAGTGATGAGATGCATAACAAGCTGTGGTTGCAAGTGCGATTATGTACCGCCCGGCGGTTGGCGGTTGTCCCGGCAAGTGCCACAGCAGGCTGGTCGATGTGGTTTCCACTTAAGTGCTGCCACGTTTTGTTGTAGATTGTTGTGGATTGCTGATGCTACTCCTCCTTCCCTCAGATGACAAGAATATAGCTAGCTTACAGGGTTCCTGTGTGTGGCGGCCATGTCGCTGAATGTTGCTTCACCTTGCGGTTTGCAGCGTTTTCCGCCCAAGGAAGAGCATGCCTATGCAGAAGGCAGCCTCGAGGTAACCCGGCGGAGCCTGCACCGCCACAGTGCTGCCCGCCACGCTCCCGAGGGCGGTGCCCGCTGCAAGCGCTGCAGCCATGCGCCAGTCCACGTTGCCAAGCCTGTAGGTAGGCAGACAGGCACGAGGTGGGTCAGGCAGTGAGCTGCAAGTAATGGACAACAACATCTCGGCAGGCCGTGGCACCATAGCGCAGCATGCTGCAAGCGGCGGGGCTAGCACCCTGAGCAGCGCAGTGCCTGACTGCTGCAGCGTGCGCACCTATGGTGCTGCAACAGTGCAGCCGAGGCTGGCGGGATCATCGCTAGCAGCGAGGTGCCCAGAACTGTGACCTGAGCAAAGGGCGTTAGGAGGGCCAGCAGTGGCGTCACAATCACACCGCCACCGACTCCCAGCAGACCAGACGCGAGCCCCGCTGCTGCGCCTGTGGCTGTCAGCATGGCGGCTGTTGCTGGGGCCGGAAACTTGAGGTTCGCCAGCATGCCTGCAGCCCCTTCAGGGGGAGATACCGCTGCCACTTCCGGCTCAGCTGCGGCTGCTACCGCTGCCACAGAAGCCGGCGCGCTGTGTGCAGCTAGCGCATCTGCCAGGCTGGTGCCGCTACTACTGCTCGTTTTGCTGCTGTTATTGGCTGTTGCTGTGCCGGGCTCCTCTTCTTGCTCTGGGTGGGAGAGCAGGAGGTATGCCTGCATCCAGAAAGCGAAAGGAAGCAAGGTTGAGGGCTGCAGCGTGAGGGTGCCTGCAGAGCGATGAGCACAGCGCTGGTCACTGTCTGTCAGGTGTCCATCACTCCCAGCCAACGGCATGACAGATTCTGCAAGCTGGCTGCCAGCGGTACAGCTGTGCAAATAGAGACCACCTTGAGGGGAACTAGCGGTGCCGCCGCCAGCAGGAAGTATCCGAGGATGCGGCGCAGGGCGGTGCAATTCAACCTGGCGGTCAGCCTGGCGCCCAGGGGGGCAGTCAGCATGGCGGCAGGGCTGATGAGCATGGCTGAAGCGAGGTCCACACAGCCTGAGCTGCTGTAGGTGTAGGCAGATACAAGCGCTGTGCTGAGCACGGCCGCCAAGGATGTTCCGGAGACCAGCCTGCAGCCACCACCACACACTACTGGCCAGGAGCGTCTGGCTCATAGAGCCGATTGCAATTCACCCATTCCCTGCGGCAGCTTCCCCCCACTGCAAGGATATCACGCAAGAGATCACTGGCGTTTGTATTGCAGCCACCAGTTGTACAGGTGGTGACAGCCCATACAGCGCTCACCGCTGGGGAATGGTCTTGCAGGCAGACACAATGGCGGGAACGATGATGACGCCCCCTCCAACCCCACAAACGGAGCCAAACAAGCCTGCAGCACACAGGATGAATGACTGAGCGGAAGTAATGGTTGCAGGGTGCAGAATTACGAAACAACCACCAGCACATAATCGTAGCAGTGCCCTACCCGCCAAGACTCCCACTGGCGCTGAGAGCCGCCGTGCCTTGGCCAGCACTTGAGCTTGCTCGCCGCCACCAGAAGCTCCGGCCACGACACAGCGGCTCGGTTGCAGCTGCCAATGTTTGGAAGGCTGCCTCTCTATCTTCTTGGCAATGCCGCCGGGCCACACATGCGGTGCAGCGGCATCTTCCAGCATGCTTGCCGCTCTTCGACGAGCCGTGCGGCCCAGTGCTGCCAACATGTGCCCTTCTGCTGCTGCTACCGCTGCTGCTGCTGTTGTTGCGGCGCGTGCGTTTCAACTGCTGCTGACCTGTTCTTCCAATCCTTATTGCGACTGGTTCTTGGCCTTGGCTGCTTTGTCGACACTGGACCACATTGAGCCTGCAGGCAGGCAATGAGCACAGCAGCACAGTCGGTGCAAGCTGGGTTGGTGTAGGCTGGGAGGCCCATAGCAGACAATAGGTATGCTGGTCGTAGGTGTTGTCATTGCACAAGTGTCTGTAGCACTGGTACCTTTGCTGAAACCTCCAGCTGGACCTCCCTCTCGTATGCTCTTCTCTTGCAGTGGTACCTGCAAACTAGAAAACAGCGTCACAACAAGTCGACGCCCTCGCCGTCAGGGCGCCACTACAACCGGCGGCGGGAGGGCGCACGATTCACATCCCTTCCCCAGGCTGCTGGTACCCACCACGACTATGGGCCACGCTGCAGCGATGATGAGGCCACAAACTGCTGCGACTGTCAGGGCGGAGCGCAGGTTGGTGCTCATGTGCGTGCAGGACGATTCGACACGGCAGCTTGGGTGTCGAGGGACTGCGTGGGTGCATTATTGACGAGGGGATTCTTGGCGTCGTCAGGCGGTACACATTTTGTTTGTGATCAATTCTGCAGCCTCCCTGGCTTTGGCAGCCACCTTCCTCGATCGAGGTCACCCATGGACAACAAGGGACACCCGCTGCGACAGTATTATGTTGCTGTGAGCTCGGCAGAGAACAAGCTGGTGCGTGGGAGAGTGCTGAAGGCAGTGATGTGCTGAAGGCAGTGATGTTGGACTGGTTTATCACAAGGCAAGCTTGGGGCAACATCAAGCGCACTCGCCTCCAACCGCCGCCGCCGCTGCAGGCCACCTTGCTGGACCTCTTGCGTGCGTTTGAAGTCAGTGCGCCGATCACGGTGGTTGCCTGCTGCGGGTGAGGCAACAACATGCAGGCTCAGCATTAGTGTGACACATGCTGAGTGTCCGAGTCCTTGTTGCAGGCGTTGTCTGCTGCAAGAATTCCTTGGCTTGCTACTCGTGTTTGCAGGTCCCGGGACTCACTTGATGCTGTGGCAGCGGCGGTCGTAGCAGTCCCCCACTGCCGGGTGTGGGTACTGGTGAGCAGAGTGGGTGCTGCTGTGGTGCCTGGCCGCAGCCGAGTACGCACCGTTCCTCGCCGCTGCCAGCCTTGCTTGTGTTGTGGTCGCTGCCTGTGTGTCTGCAAAGGAACCTGTACCAGTGACTTGCTGATGAGGCGGAACGCTTGACCACACAAGTGCGTCCCATTGCGACGCTGCAGCATGCTGACTTGAGTGAGGGCGAGGTTGAGGCGGCTGTGCAAGACTACCTTGCAGCCACTGCACCACTCGTATCGCAAGAAGAAGTAGCGGAGCAGCAGCAGCAGGAACAGCAGCAGCCAGGGCAGGAGGACGACCCTCATCGACAGCAGCAGGACGAAGCTGCGGCGCGAAGGCAGCGGCGGAGGCGGGCAGCGGCAGCAGGCGGTGAAGAGGAGGATGAGGAGGTGACGCCCGCAGAAGCGTTGCGGCGGGCGGCGGCAGCAAAGCGCTTTGTAGCGGTGAGATGAGGCCCCTCTGATTTGCAGCTCAGTCATGTGCACACACACTGACGGCGTGCTGTATGCTCTTTATCCACAGACGCCCCATGCGAAATGTGCATGGCGGTTGCGTTGGCTGGCTGGCTTGCAGCAGCAGCGCAAGGGGGGGCTTGCCATTGTCGTCCTTGGATTGCTGCTGCTACGACACGCCCCCAGCTGTGACATGCCCTCAGGCGGTGATGAGGCCCGCCTTGTTTCCCTTCAACCTGTGGCTGTGCAGGTGCTGGCCACCACTGACTCGGGGCTGCGAGCACTGCCAAAGGAGCTGCTGCCACTGGCCCCCTCCCTGCTGGTGTCATACGATCTGCCCACCCGCAAGGTGCGTGCATTGTACTACCAAGTTTGATGCAAACAAGTAGTTCGAAAACTAGCGTGCATGCCTATATGTCTGCGTTTGTCTGTGGACTGCTCCTCCCTGCTGACCTGGCCCCAACGCTACCTCCTTGCCCCCCGCCCCCCCCCCCCCTCAACCAACCACCACCTTCCTCTCAGGAAACGTATCTGCGCCGCCTTTCTTCGGTGCTTGGCAGCCGCAGCAGCGCTGGAGGCAAGCGCATAGCGGTCAACTTTGCTGCGGCGGGGCAGCTTGACGACTTCCGGCAGGTGGGCTGGCTGCTGTGGTGGGGGGTCAGGATGGAAGTAACTTGAATAAAACAGGGCTTGGGGGTATTCTGAGTGTGCTTGTGCACACGAAGCAGAGGTCCGCCCTCAGTGGTACCCTTTGCTGCACTGACCTCCTTCCTTTCCTCCCTTCCCTCGTCATCACTCTTGCAGGTGGAGCAGTTTTCAGAGAAGCCAATAGAACAGATGCCGGTGCATGTCAGCGACATCTTTGCTCGCGATGCGGCTTGACAGCGGGACTCAGGCTCGCCGTTCTTCGTTTGAAGGTGCGTGCCCCTTCTCTGACGCATCCCCACAGACAGGAAGTGACCTTTTGAGGGCAAGGTTTTTGCTTGTTTGCTTGCTTACAAGCTTGCTTGATGTGCTTGTCCCGTAAACCCTATGGTACACACGGATTGCTTCTGGTTGCTTCTGGATAGCTGCCGGTGTTCCTGGCGCATTTTGGGAAGCCACGCATGTGCTGTGTGCTTCAATCAAGCTGCCTGATGTCGCCACCTGATGTCACTCCCTGTCACTTTCTGCCGTCGCTGCAAACAGTCACATACACGCCTTCTGGTCTGCATCACATCCCTGCTAGTCCGCCACGCCGCTGCCCGTGCTGCCTCGCAGGCCGCACAGGCCACGCGAGCGCCTGCTCCGGCTCCCGCCTGCTCCCCTTGCTGCTCGCTGGCTGCCGCTGCCGGGCACATTGAGCTTCTCTGCTTGCACAGGCTGGGGACGCCGCTCTACAGCAGTCGCGTGGCAGGGCAAAAGTGTCAGTCACACATGCAATGCCCGTGTGCAATGGAACCAAGCATGGCATAACGCCGCCAGAATGCCGCCAACCACAGCGTGCCCGCTGGCGTCCCAGCAACCCGCAGCGCACACAATAATGCGGCACCTACTTGGAATGAAGCTTTGCACCAGCTTTGGCGGCAAGCTGTGGTTGCGGCGCAGCGGCAAGCTGCCTCGCTGGTGGTAGTATGCGCGCCATGGGCCACTGGTGGCCCAGTCCTCCTGCAGCACACACATGGCACCGCCCAGTGAGCAGCCACTCAGCAGCAGGCAGCAGTTTGCGGAGAGGTAGGATCACAGGACGAGTATGTTGTGCAGTCAATCATGCCATATGCTGCAAGCAGCCCTGCTTCTCACCCTCGGCTCCTCCTCTGCCTCATCACTTGAGCTGCTGGTGGTTGATTCGCTGTCGGATGAGCTGGCGGCACCATCTGCGCTCAGTGGCAGCCCGTTCCGATCCACTCGCTGCACAGTCACGCGCGGGCGACCAGCTGCAGGGACTGCCGTGCCATCCTGCTCTGTGGCTGGTGACAGTGACAGTGGCAGTGCCTCGCCGCTGGCACCAGGCACCAGGGAGGCCGCGGGTGAGAAGTAGGCTGTGCCGCTGGTACCTTGCCGCTCCATGGCTTCCTGGGTGTCCTGATACCCGCCCTGTTCCTCCTCTTGCCCCCTAGCAGCATTGCTGCCAGCCTGCTGCGCTTGCTCATGGGCCATCTCAGCCCCAATCGCCGCGCTTGCGCCGGCTGCCGCAGTCGCCAACGCGTTCGGCGCCGGGACATGCACCGAGGCTGCTGCAGCTTCTGCTGCCAGAGGTGCCGGTGTCTCGTCTGCGCCGGATGACGGCACTGCAGGCGGCGCAGCACCCGCCGCAGCCGCACCCTCCTCAGGGGCTGGGTGGATGGCGCGGCGGCCACGGCTGTGCCGCCTGCCCGCCTTGCCGCGCTTCTTGGGCGGCGCAGCATGCTGCAGCGCGGAGTGATGGCAAAGTTGAGACGGCGATTGATGGCAAGCGATGGGGCAGAACACAAGTGCCTTCTGTAGGCACTTCTGTAGGCACACCAGTACTGGCTGTAGGACTTTCGTCGCTGCTGTACAGCGTCGTTGGGGATGCAAACGAGCTGCTGCACAGCTGACTGAGAGCAGTTTCCCCACAGCCCACCTCCTGAATTGCGGCCTCATGCTCCTCCATCCAGTTAACGCCTTGCACCTTTGGCCTGCCTGCCAGCAAACGCGCCCGTCCGTCTGGCGTCTGCAGCAGGTCCTTCCTCACCTCCAGCCACCTGCAGCCAGCACATCAGCCAGGCCACCCACGATGAGCACTGCCTGCTGCATGAGCCACCCTGCGCAACTAGTCACAGGGCACAGGACGGGCAGGGCAGGCAACAGAGCTCCTACCAGCCCTTTGCAGGCATGGCAGGCTGCAACAGCCCGGCCTCGACCTTTTGTTTGCTGTCAGTCGTTGGCTCACTGGCGTCCCCCACTCACTTCTCAAGCAGCGCCGGCATCTCGGCAAAGCTGTCCTGCAGCGACTTCTTGGCCAGCTTTTTGGCCACTGCTCCAAGCCCCCACATGCCCTTGATCTCTATCGTCTGCTCCAGCACGTGGCGGCAACGATCGGGTCCCAGAGGCTCAATGATGATGCGAGACTCAAAGTGGCCCTGCAGGTGTCAAGCAGCAGGCAGCATCCACCCAATTTGACTGGCCCATCAGCACAAGGCATCACCGCAGCTGTGTGGCCGTGCAGCTGTGCGCTTGGTACTGGGACATGCGTGCAAAAGACTCGGTCGATTGGACCGCAAGCACGCCATCACCGCAGCTGTGTGGCCGTGCAGCATCTGACACGGGTATTGCA
The DNA here is from genome assembly GCA_023343905.1 of Chlorella vulgaris. Taxonomy (NCBI): domain Eukaryota; kingdom Viridiplantae; phylum Chlorophyta; class Trebouxiophyceae; order Chlorellales; family Chlorellaceae; genus Chlorella; species Chlorella vulgaris. The sequence continues at coordinate 2,069,516 of SIDB01000012.1, read as the reverse complement.
GCGCTGCTGGGAGGACATCGGCAGCGATTGAAGGGGCGGCAGTGAGGGTGCCCCCTCACCTTCTCTCCCAGGAATGGCGCCTCGCTCTGCACTTGCAGCTCGTAAGGCGGCTCCGCCAGAAGCTTCGGGTCGTAGCGCACCTCATCCCAGTACTCAAACTTGTCGGGTATGCTGGAGGCCAGCGAGCTGGGGATCTGCAGAGTGTGTGTGCAAAGTTTCAGAGGCGGCAAGAGCGAGGGGGAGGAAGGCGTCCGAACGGCTGGACCGCCTCTTTGCTTACCCAGGCTCCAACATCTGGCTTGCTGTTGATGCGGATCACCGTGGTGTTGCCCTCGTGCTTGCATTCTGTGATCTCGTACTCCAGCAGGCTCATCTCCTGCAAGCAGGGCAGCTGGGGATGCGGCGGAGGGTGCTGGGCGGGTTCCTTCGGCGGCGGCGGCGAGCAGCGCTGCCCCCTCGTGTCGGACGGCACGGGATGCCTTACCTCACACATGAAGCTCCTGAAAGCTGCCCCGTCGCGTTCTAAAAGGTAGCTTTCGGCATCCAAAGGAAGCGTTGCCTCTACCCGGACCTTCATAGCGGGTATGCGATGGTGAGGAGAGCCAATGTCGCAGAATGCACAACAATTGACGACAGTTTTCACCTGCGGCGGCAAGCATGTACTGCACCGCCAACCCCCCGCCGCTACATTCATCATTCCGTTGTCAGAGACCTGGTCTGCGCTGTGTGCGTTGTTACACCACCATAGTCGATGTGCAGGGGCAAAATGGAAGCAGCAAAGGCTTCAAAAGGGAGCCTGTCGGGCTGCGACGAGGGCGGACAGGACGCGCGGCGCAACCACGGCCATGACGGCAAGAGTAGAAAGGGGCTAGGTGACAAAAAGGCGAGGGGAAGGAGGGCACCCGAGGCTGCTGAGCATGTGTACAGGTGGTGTCTGGTCTGTCTGAGCGCTCAGGGAGGTGTGAAGGGAGGATGCCATGCAGGAAGGGGCAGTGTTGGGTTTCGGGGAATGCAAAAGCAGGTGTGTGGTGTGATGTGATGGTTCGCTATGGGCAACGCGCAGGCCACAAGCCAAGCTGCATAAGCAAGGCTGTGCAGAAGGGGCGACAACGTGCCTACACGTGTGGATGTGGATGCAATATGGATGCGGTACAGCTGCAATGCAGTACGTTGAGCGCTCAGTCTGTGCGGGGGGGCAGCTGCGGGCGCGTGAAACCGCGGAGCCGCAGCGTGCGCAGCGTGGCGCCCGCCAGCCGCCTGCAGCGCTTGGCCGCGCCGTGCACGGCGCCAACCGTGCGCCGCACCGAGTCTGAGCGCAGCCAGCGCATGACGCCAAAAGTGAGCGGCCCTAGTGTGTAGAGAGGATCCAGCTGCAGCGAAACCACCACCTGACACAGGAAGTCCAGCGCCAGGCTGCTGAGGGACAGCAGGGCTGCAAACAGCAGGCCCAGCGGGCAGCAGGTGACGATGAGCAGGATGGACAGAGTGGCCAGCACCCAGTCCCACGTCTGCGCTGCCAGCTTCTTGGGGCAGGGCTCCGGCTCAGCACCGCTGGTGGCCGCCGCGGCCGCCGGTTCCTCAGCAACAGGACCTGCGGCAGGGTGGCAAGGCAAACGCAGAGGTGCTTGCTGGGCAACACAGCCGGGAAGCAGCAACCATTCTCCGTCGCAACTAGCACGAAGCCCTGTGCCAAGACCCACCTTGTGGCAGGAGACCGAACTGCGACGCGGCAGCAGCCAGCGGTGCGGGCAGATGCAGCTTGCCGGCCTTCCTTGGCACGCGGGGAGAGGCCTGAAGGAGAGGAGCAACGATTGGCGGCGGCAAGCGGCGGCGGCGGCAAGCGGCGGCAGGGTTTTGATTGCAAGCGGCGATCGCCGGGAGGCCACGGCCAGACCCAGCACTGCTGTGTGCGTGATCTGTGCACGTGGGGCCGCACGGGAAGCACGTGTGCCGCACTCGTCGAACTTTCGCTGCCTACCTGCTTGCCGGCTCCCGTGCTGCGAGACCGAGGTTGCAGGCCGCCAGAAGACGCCAGGGCGGGCCGTGAGAGAGCGCGCAGCGCCATTTGGCTCACGACTGAGTGACAACTTGACAGCCCCGGCGATTGATTGTTGTTGTTGCTGTGCTTTGGAACGTGAACAAAGAGCGAAATTCGGGGACCGACTCTGATTGCATCATGCTGCATGAAGTGTGCCCCGCATTGTTGTGCACAGCGAGACACTCACATCGCCTTGCAAGCACTGCAAGTCACAAGGAGCACCAGCATCGCCGTTGGCGAGCCGCCCCGCCGCCGTAGCAGGAACAAATCTGGCGGCGTGTGATTTCATACTTTCTGGGGCACAAAAGGAGGTGACGCTGGAGTGGCTGGTGGAGGGAGGGGATACAAAGGAAAACGTGCAGCGGCAGAGACAGCAGCAGCCTGAATAGAGGCCGGGGAGGGGGAAGCGCGGGAAATGGTGCGCATCTCAGCACGTGTCAAAATCAGGTGTGGGATAGTGTCTGCCTAACTTTGGTGGGGTATCAAGGACGGCTGCCTAAATGAGGATGAACTCTTGCCTTGCAACAGTCCCTCCTCCAGCTATCTGACTAGCACTCAAGTACTGCGCCAAGGCTGGCAACTGGCTGCCACCCTGCAGCAGCCTCAGAAGGCAGCCACAGCATCCGGCGCAAAGCGGCTCATGCGCTGGCCGCCAGGCGTGCTGCGGTGGCTGGTCCCGCGGGAATGCCCGCCGGGGCTATGCATGCCCTGCCGACCGCCACCGCCGCCATACCCCGCAAACCGCGGCGGCGGCGACCCGTGCACCAGGCTGTGCACGGGCATGTGCATGTGCATCATTGGCTGCTCGCCGCTGGCAGCCATTGCCATGCTGTAGGAGGCGTCAAAGGGTGCGCCTGCGTGATGCTGAGCCATGGCTGCAGGGTGCACCATACCGCCGTGTAGCGGCATCATTGGATACTCGTGAGCTGCCATAAAGGCACCAGGGTGCTGCATGTGCTGCATCGGGCTATGCATGGGCCCAGGGCCGGGAGGAGGGCTGCCCAGCAGCATGGAGGCCACACCAATGGAGGCAAGGTTGGAGGCAGCCTGGAGGCAGGGAAGCGGGAGTGGTGGGGCAATACAGTGAGCTGAGATGAGGCAAACAAGTACGGAGGGCGTTGCTGCCTTTGAGCTCCCTTTCAGCGAGAGCAATGTGACACAACGACTGCATGACTGCAGAAGCATGACCAAAGTATGAGCATGCACTCCAGCTGGAGCCCACTAGCACAAAATGCACTTCAATCAAAGCTGCCAATCCTAGTCCAGGCAGGCCGCCAACCTCATCCGGCCCACCAGTCCCAAGACTGCCCCTCGACCCACCTGCTCCAGGGTGATGCCATGCGCTTTCGACTGAGCCTCCAGCAGAGCCTTCATAGCCCGCTCCTGTGCCCGCCGCAGCGTGCGCCGCTGCCGCGCGTTGAGCCGCACTGAGCCGTCGTGGTTCAGCTTGGGCACCGCCTTCTGGCGCGCGCGAGCTTGCTGTCGGCGGCTGTCGGGGGATGGTGACGCGGCAGGCGGCGGCGGGAAGGCCTGCACAGCCGAGACCAGGCCGTAGGCATGCAGCAGGGAGGCGAGCTCCAGAAGCTGCACACACACACACACACACATACATTCACACACACACACAGCCGAGGGGGGGCGGTCAGCAGCAGTCAGCAGGAAAGCACGCTCAGCAGCAGCCAAAGCACACTTTGAACGGAGAGCAATTTGATCAGCGCAACCAGCAGCACTAGGAACTTGCACACCGCACATCCACGGCTGCTCACCGGCTGGGGAGGGTCCCCGGGCAGCTGCTGCGCTGCACACATCGCGTGTGCAATCTGGTGCGCTGCATCCGACACCTCCATGCTGCCGCCGCTGCCTGCGCTGCTGAGCGCGTCGGAGCCCTCGCACTCGTCTCCTGAAGCGCTGCTGGCCTTGCTGTCTGGGGAGTGGGAGTGGGACTTGCTGCTGGCACCCATGCCGCCAAAGTACTGCACATTGATGCAAGACCGGACAAGCAACGGGTGGTGAGTGAGAGATGGCAGGCATTGGTGTTCAATAGATGGCACCTGTTGCGGGCAAACAAAGGCCAAAGTGACAGGATTAGCTGGCATTTAACGTAGGCAGTGGTCTGGTCCTCAACTGACAGCAGCTGAGCATTGAGGCCCTCCTATCTCTGCATAAGTCTCACCTGTGCAAACATGGCTGGGCCACAAGGGCTGCCAGCCACCATTGGACTGCCAGGCATGCCTGGCATCGCAGCCATGTAAGGGGTGCAGATGGCGCCAGGTGACGCACCGCCGCCGCCGCGCCGTGTGGGCGTGCCGGGGTTGGAACCTAGGGCCCCTGAGGCTGCCGCGATCTGCAGGGCTGTGGGGCTGTAGGCCAGCTGCTGGCAAAAGCCGCCCCACACCATAGGTGCCATCACAGGTCCGCCCATGGCAAACATTGCACCACCACCGCCTCCGCCCGGCGTTCCCGGTTGTGAAGAGCCGCCGTGCATCATGCTGCTGTCTGACGCGCCGCTGCTGCGTCCAGGGCTGCCGGTGTAGCCGCCCTAAAATGGGGGATCAACGGGGGTTTCAAGCAGGCACAAGAGAGGTATCATAAAGCGCAACCGGGTTTCCAATGTTGCAGGGGCTAGCGAAGCACTCCTTGTGGCCTTGTAGCCACCTTGTAGACATAGTAGCACTGCCTTTCCACTCACCATTGAGCCCCAAGCTTGCTGGTGGTGGAAGAAGGGGTGAGGTACCCACACGCCAGCCATGTTGGTGGGGCTGGGGGTGCACACTCCTTGCGACGGTGTGAAGGGGACTGCATGGCAGGACGGAATGGCTTGGACTACACATTATGGTCTGCCGTCCCTGAGGCTGATGTGCAGTTTGGCTGTCGCCGCCGCTGTTGCCGCCCAACCTCAAGGGCGCCGAGCAGCACTCACTGGCGTCTAGCGTGGCCAGGATGCTTCCTCGCGGTCCTTGGGTTCGGATGGGCTTCACAGGGCTGTCTTTGCGGGCCACCTGCGCAGCAGAGACCGCGAGCTTGGTTGTTAGCGCCTCCCTTTCCCGAGGGTTGGCGGCTGGGGAGGCCAGCGATGGCTCTACATGCCGCCACAAACGTCAAGGTGGCTATTCTGGCGCCGCGGGGATCGGCCGTGCTGACCTGAGGCAGGAAATCGGCGGCATCTGCGCGCAGCCGAGCGGCCTCGCCCGTGGACCTCGCTGGGGTCGACATCGAGGGTTTGGAGTGCAGTCAGGGGCTCGGGGGCGACAACCGCACTCCAACCACCCGCCTGCCCCGTCACAGCACAGCACGAGGTGATAGTGCCCGAGCGAAGAGCCTCCATGATGGATAACAATTGCCAACCGTGCCACCAAGCTACCCAAGAAGCATCGCACATAAGCAGCTCATAGAAGCCTCAGCCCTGCCTCGCAATGCTCTTTAACAGCCTCGCCCCCCACCGCAGCACATCGCTAGTGCTAGGCACAGCCAGCAGCACGCATCGCCAGCTTCGGCAGCGGCAAGTTTGGGCTACGGCGGCGGCGGGCCAGCGGCAGGCGGCGGCACGGCGACATTCACACCCAGTGCTGCCCTCGCGTGTTGCCCCCAGCCTGGTAGCCTTGCTGGCCGGTGGCGGCATAGTGCTGCCTGCTTGTGCCGAAGAGGCTGTGCAGGAGGCCGCCGCCGCTCTCAGCAGCGAGATGGCTGCCGAGCTGCGAGAGGTGGCTCAGGACCCAAATGAGCTGATCTTCACCGCCCTCTTCACCATCGCAAGTAAGTACGCCTGCCTGCAGCAGTGCAGCAGCCAAGCCTCCTGATGCAGCACAGTGTTACGCCTTGTTGCCCTGTCACACCGGTATCCCTGCTCTCTGCGCTTGGGGCGCCGCTGTGCCGCTGCACCCTCCTCGTGCACTCCTCTTCATGAATCATGACATGACCTCGCTCCCCGCCGCCTGCCACCGCAGTCGCCGCGCTGACTGTGGTCACCCTGGGAGTTGCCTACCTGTCCTTCACCAGCTGGAATGACAGCCGGATGGAAGCGGAGGACCGCAAGCGAATCGACAGCTTGCGACCTGGCGCCAGGTGCGGTCCATGCCTGTATGCCTGTACATGTGTCTTGTGGCAAGGAGGCGGCGACCACTGTTGCTGCTGCCCAACGCTGGCTCGGGCCATGCAGCATGCCACTTGCCATTGGCAAGTGCTGGCCGATTATCGGCAAGCAATAAACCTACCCACTGCTTTGCACGCTGCATACCGTAAACAGCATCCCTTCAGCTGCCTCACTCCTTAACCCCCTTGTTGCGTGCATCGGTGTCATGCAGCGCTGCTGCCGCTGCCAGCAAGAAGGCGGCAGCGAAGAAGGCGGCAGGGGAGCAGGTGAAGGAGCCTGACGAGTACAAGGGCTTTGGAAAGAAGTGATAGCTGCTCAGACAGGGAGGGAGACGGAAGAGCAGCCCCACCCTGTTTGTGCCTACCAGGGCGCCAACCTTGGCGTTGCAGCACCACACTTGTGAAGCGTGGAGGAGTGGCAGGAGAGGCTCATTTCATGTAACCGAACCAGCATGCGCAAAGTGACGTTGCAAAACAGCAGATGGCAGACACGCATCTGGGCACACACATCGGGCGCTGCTCGCGCCAGCGCTTCCTCACATTCTGTCTGTTTGCTTTGGAGTGGCACGGTGCAGTGCAATGAGACGGGGCAGAGCGGCTTTGTGTTGTTACAACAATGATACAGGCCGATTGGCAATAGGCAACCTGCAGACTGAGTTCTGAAGCTCCGCCACACAGCTTCATAGGTAGCCTCCAGGGCCGCCCATGCCTCCCATCATCCCCAGCGGCAGTCCAATGGTGCTCCCCATTCCTCCTCCGCCGCCCTTGCGACTGCTGCCTTTCAGGCTGACGCGGTCAAACGCCATGTTACACTGCAGCATTGGAGGGAGGTGTGAGTTGAGCAGCAGGGCGGCGCAGGAGCAGCAGCGATTGACTGCCTCAGTGCACGCTGCAGGGAACTGTCGCCTGTTCAGGTCTTCAGGTACATGCAGCAAGTTCAAGCTGAACACACCATCCTGCTGCAAGTTGACTCACACCTTTCCTGGCCCGCACAAACACTCCAGCATCCACTGCTCTGCGCTCTGCTCACCACACCCCAGCCGCGAGATCACAGCCCCCACACACCTTGTCAACAATCTCGTTGCAGGCCGCAGCGCCCTTGGTGACCGTGGACAGCAGGATGGCCAGCAGAGTATCGTTGTGCTCCTGCAGAAGGGCAGCCAGGCACGCGGGGCAGCGACACTCCAACATGGGCAATGCGGTATTTGTGAGGCACAGGCAAAGCAGTGCTGCGTGGGAAGCGCCAAAACAGCTGGCAACCCTAGCCACGTCACAGCACAACCGACCTCACGCAGCTGTGATCCAGCAGCGGCGCGTGTGCAAAGCGCCGCCCACTGACTGACACTGACACCCACATAGCAACACCACACACAGAGCAGGAGACGCGTAACGTGTGACGTGACTTTCCCCGCCCTCTTAAGCAGCAAGCAGCCAGCAAAACCCTGCACAGCCCAGCTTCGCACCGTTGTGTAGTCCTGCCCAAACTGCTGTGAGTCGATGGCCGGCAGGCGCTTGATGAGGCCAGAGGCCTGGCGCACCAGCTCGTGGTCGTATGGCAGCTCTCCTGCAAGATTGGTGAGGGTCAGAACATGAGAAGATGAGGAGAACGTCTTGGGTGGAGAGGGAAGAGTTTGAGAGGAAGGTGAACAGATAGGCTAGCCAGAGGAGTATGGAACTAGTCGTCGCAGGTGAAAATAGACAAAGCCAAAGCAGGACAAGAAGAGCCATGGGTGGAGCGCAAGCAGTGAGAGTGGGGTGTAACAACGCAGATGGGCCTTGCAGGTTGCCAGTGGGTGAAACGGAAGGCAGCTAGGACGGATGATTTGCTGCCCACTATGGCACGCAGGGTGCCTGCCGACCTCCCAATAGGCCTGCCTGCCGCCCAGCACAGCACAGCACAGCACAGCACACCCACCTGACTGCATTTTGAGGAGGAGCTGGTGCAGCAGGGAGATGCGAGCAATCAGCATCTTGATCGCGCTGTGCAGCGTGGTCATGTGCGCCGTCACTGCAACAGCAGGCGGCAAGGGCAGCCGGCAACAACATCATCAACGAGGGAGCAGCAGCGAGCCGGTGGTCTGTGCAACAGGGGCATGCAAGCGCCCACATCCCTCCTCAGCAGCAGGGCAGGCTTACAGCCACGCCAGAGTAACTCAATCACTCGACCAGGGCAGCAGGCACAGGCACGAGCAAGTACCGGGCACAAAACACAGCACCAGATGCAAGAAAAGGCGGGCGGGCAGGCAGGCGGGCGGGCAGGCAGGCAGGCAGGCAGGCAGGCAGGCAGGCAAACAATCCAAGCAGGAGGTGACTCAGATTCACGCACGTTGCGTTGCCCCTGTGGAGGTGCCAGATGGCAGGATCTTCGCCACCTGGTCCACACCGATGCGTTCAGCCTCCGAGGTCTGCAAGCAGCAGAAGTAGAGCGGGGCGGGGCAGAGCGGGGGAGGGCAGGGGGGCAATGAGGTGGGTGAGGCGTGCAAGCAGGGCCGTCAGGCTGAAGGCCGGGCCTGGTGCACCACCCTAGCAAGTGCATGCCCTTTGATGCGTGGTGAAATACCTCCTGTTCCCTCACTCACACCACGCTACCTCCCCTCCTGCTGTAGCCGACCACCCATCCCCCCGACAAACGTTGTCCCTGCCTGCTGCTGTGGGACACACACTTGAACACTATTAACACACACCCACACACGCTTCCTCCTTCCCGTCCGCACCTCTATCGAATACTTTGCTGCCACAAAGGTGAAGGAGGGCACCCCATCCACCACATGCAGCTCTGCGGCGGCAAGCGCACAGCGGCAGGGGTGGCAGGGGCAGGGGTGGCAGGGGTCAGGTGACGCAGAGGCGGGGCAGGGGTTGCGTCAGAAGCAGGAGGAAGGACGCGCTGCCTGATCGCCGCCGCCAGCCTCATGCTGCACCCTCCTGACCTTCCTTCATCCCAACACACGGTCACTGTGCATCCAACACACCCCCTCTAAAACCTGGCAGCCAGGGGAGCCCTCACCGCTCTCATACAGGTGCACCGGCAGGTCTTTCTGTGTGGGGTCGCAGCGCGGGTCGAGGCGCAGGAAGATGGGCGACTCGTTCAGGTCCATGAGCTGCAGCAGGGGGGCAGAGGGAAAGGGTGGGTGCATAGAGGGCCACAGGCGGCGAGAAAGAAAGGGTGGGTGCATAGAGGGCAAAAGAGGGCAAGAAAGACTGGGTGCGAAGAACTTGGCAGGGGGAGGTTGGCGGCAACAGGAGGGGCCGCCGCTGTGCAGTGCCGTGTGAGTGATAGCGTGGGTGCAATGAAGACTTGGGGGTGATATTGGCAGTGAGCCGCGGGTGCAAGCGGCAAGGCTTGAGTCTGATCCCAGCGCAGTGTTCGGCGCAATGCTCTACAGCATGCTCCACATGCGGCACGACAGAGGCAGCCAGGTGCCGGCATGGCAGGCCTGGCATCCAGCGCCTGGTGCTGGTCGTAACGCCAACTTGCCTTTCGCTGGATGTGCAAGTCCACATCGGAGACCTCGCTGCCTGTAGCGTACCACCCCACCATGTCCTGCTGCGGGAACGTCTGCTTGTCTGCAAAGCAGCATGCGGTGTACCCAGGCGATGTGATTGCGTGCCAGCATTTGCTCCATATCAACGCAGGACAGGGAGGCTGTTACGACAGCAAGAGGATAGTGGTGCAGCGCAGAACCGGCAGCCAGTGCTGCCGGTGCAGGCATGCGGCTGTGCCTATCACTGCGCCCGCTCCTGGCACTCACATTGTTCCATCTTCTTCACTAGGAAGGCGTGGTCAATTTCAGACGCGCTGCCGGCCACGAATCGCATCTCAAAGGAGTTTGAGATGTCGACGGTCCGCCCCGCCTGGCTGCCGAGCAGGCACCCCATCACCCGCACGTCCTCCACCCCCTGGGTGACCCGTGTGCGCGTGTGGTGGTCTGAGATGTTGATCAGGACCAGCTGCAAGGCAGAAAGGCGACGAGAGCGGCGATCAGCGTGGTCAGGCCGGGAGCACAGTGCGCCTTGACAGCCCCTCGACACCTCACCGGATGCAGCTGGAACTGCAGGCCGCTGGAAGCCGCCCTGTGCTGCTCTGCGGCGTTGTCGACCTCCATCCGATCGAATAGCAGGGGTGCTGAGGGCTGGCCTGAAGGAGGGGATGCTAGCACAAACAGATTGCATAGGCAGGGCGACTGAATGGCGGTCCTTGCTGTCGCCAACTCACTGTTGCCAAAAATCAATCGGGCCTTGCAGATCGCACATTGGTGCCCCAACATCTCTACCATATCGTTGGTCAGGCAACAGAGTGCATCGCACGGTCTTAGCAGCAGAACGCAATGCTCTGCGTCGCCCTGCCCAGCCTGGGCGTCTCCGCGCTTGCTGCAAGACATCGTCGCCACCAGAAAACGAGACGGCAGGCGCGTGAAAGCCACGGCCCACCACCGCTCCACTACGACACCGCTTCGATCGCCGCCAACCCATGCGTCTGCTCCGCCCCTGCTGCAGGCCAGGACAGCAGCTGCAGCTGCACAAGATCCCTCTCCTGCCTGCGAGCGCAGTGACAAAGCAGCCCAGCAGCCACAGCTTCCCCGCCGAACGGCACTGGCAGCGGCTTTTGCGGTGGCAGCGACCGAGTGGTTGGTGGCAGGCACAGCACATGCGGTGAGCGGATGTTGGGCACCAATGTTCTGTCACTGAACTGTTACTGTACGATTGTACAGGTCCAGCTAAGCCTTGCAGTTTCAGCCTATGATTCACGCCCTTTCTTGCCTCCTCCCCATGCCATGCAACAGGCTAATGAAGCAGTGACGTCTGGACTGAACAAGTGCGATGCTCCTGCCTCGTGCCACGCATTCTGCCTGCCTGCTGCCATGCGCTGCCTCCAGGTTACAAGAGCGCCTGTATATTGCCGCTGCTCCTGACCACTGTATACAGCACACACTGCAGGTATGTGAAGCGCAAGAAGCTGGAGCGCCTAGACACCTACATCGCTCCCCTGCTGGAGGCCAAGGGGCAGCTGGTCCGCGTGGGGCGCGTCATGCGTGAGTGTGCCGCCGCGGCTGCCGCGATTTCCAGCTTGCAATTTCCAGCATTTTCCAGCTTGCTGTGGGATGCTGGCTCGGATGCGATGGCTGCTGTCGTTGCTCTTCCTCTGCTTGTGCTGTTGTGCTCCTGCCGCGCCCCCTCTGCGCATGCAACACCCCAGCTCCCGCTGCCATCTGCAGTGCAAGACGCCGGGGAGGCGCGGCAGCTGCTACGCAGCGGCGTTTTTGCGGGGCTGCGCGACAACGTTCGGTCCCTGGGAGAGTATGCCTCTCAGCGGGCCGGCGACGATTCGGGGAGGGAGCTGGTGCGTGGCTTCTTCAAAGAGCTAGAGGGCTTTGACTCTGAGCTACGCAAGGCGCAGCGGGAGGGAGCGGGCGTGGAGGAGGCCCGGAAGCGGCTCGACGGCACGGTGGCTGCGCTGGAGAGGTGAGGCGGGCGGCGGCTTGATGCGGTGATGGGGAGCTACAGCTGGCTGTGTGAGCCTGCGTGCGGCTGTGGGCGTGGGGCAGGGTGTGAAGTAGTGCGTGTTGTGATGCCTGCTGCCCGCCTGATTCCCTCCCCTCAGGCTGCTGGACACCGTGCCACCTGAGGCCATGAGCCAGGCGCAGCAGGTGATTGCAGCGATACGAGAGCTGGACGACGAGGCTGAAAGCGAAGCACTGAAAGTGGATGCTGGGGAGGCCAGCAAGCTGGACAAGCTGCTTTGATGCAGCACTGCCACGGGCATGCAATGCTGTTGCAAAGAGAAAGTTTTATTGAGACTGTGTAATCCTTACGAAGAGCAAGAGATGACGGCAGCGGTACCCGCGGTACCCACATGTGCAAAGGTTGCTTCCGCTGTCCTTAGTCCTTGCACATCAGTATGCTCACAAACACGTTGGCGAGGCATTGAGCTGTCGAGGAGGCTCGCGGCGCCATGGAGGTGGCGGTGGCCCCAGCGATAGTGCAAAACGTGCTGAACCAGCTCACTCAACGAAATGCGGTGTACAGAGACGCCTTCAGCGACGTGGTGGCCGACTACCAGGCCTGCCTGCAGCGCTCCAGGGAGCTCCAGGTGGGGCGGTGCTGCTCACGTGCTGCCAGCATGTGGCGAAGATAATTGAGCCTGTTTTGCGCCTCGTTGCCGCAGGTGCGCTCCGCCCAACTCGACAAGGAGGCTTCCGAGCTGCGCCAGGAGAACGAGACACTGCTGAAGAACGTAGAGGAGCAAAAGAGAAGCGCCGTATCGAGCGCACAGGTGTGCCGCTGGCTCCGGCACTCCCGCCAAGTTGCATTGTGGGCGCGAAGCTGCATTTGCTCCACCCTGCATCGGCGCTGCCTCCTTCCTGCGCAGTATGTGGCTCTGGAGGCTCGCGCGCAGCAGTTGCGAGAGGAGCTGACGGCGGCGTACAAGGAGAAGGCAGGGCTGGCGGAGTCATCGCTGCAAGCCACCCGCCAGCTGCAGGTGGTTCGTGACATCAATGAGCGGCAGTCCAAGGAACTCATCGACGCAGCCGAGGAGGCACGCAAGCTGCGGGAGCAGGTCAGCAGCAGCAGCAGCAGCACAGATGATGGCTGCCGACGTGTTTGCGGGGCGCAGTGCTGTCCGCATTGCCCTGCTCTGCTGGGACGGCCCGCTCTTGCTGCTGCTGCTGCTGCTGCTGGGCTGACTAGGAGGCAGGCTGTGCCCAGAGCATGAGCAGGACTCACCTTGTACCCTACATTCACCATCTCCTGCACTTGCTGTGATCACCTGTCTCCACCATCATGTTGATTAGCTTGTCCATCCACCCTCCAATGTGCCTCCAGGTGAAGGAGCTGCGCGGCCAGGTGGAGCACCACCGGCAAGCCCACGCCACAGTCAGTCGGGAGATGGAGGCGCGGCTGCACGAGGCGCAGGAGGCCACGGGGCGGGTGGCTGCCCTGCAGGGCGAGAGCGCTGAGCTGGTTCGGCGCATACTTGAGATGAAGGACAGAGAGGCAGACCGGCTGAACGAGATGAATCGGCAGGAGGCTGACATGGTGGGTTGGCTGGCTGGGTGGCTAGGTGTGGTAGGTGGGCCCAGCCTGGAGTGCAGGCGCGCAGGCAGGCAACGTTGCGAGGACGCGGCATCCCATGGCTGACCCTGCGCATCAACGCTGCCCGCTCGCCTCATGCATGGACGTATGAACATCGTCATTCTCATGGCACCCTCACTGCCGCCTGCAGCTTGCCGCGGCGCAGCAGCAGGCGGCGGCCATCGTTGCAGAGGCGCGGGCGGCGGCGTTGCAGCTCGGCATGCGGCGGCCCTCTCAGGCGGCCGACAGCGTTGACGCGCTGCTGCACGGCTTGACTGTCAGCGACGATGTGGAGGCGGAGCGTCCTGTTGCCATGACCAAGAGGTGGGCTGTGGTGCCGGGGCTGTGTCTATGCCTGAATTGTCCCCCCCTATTGGGGTAGATGGGGGGTGTGAGCTGAAGCACCGCATATCGGTGGGAGGTTGACAGGTGCAAAGCATTCAACCTTCTCCTCCCTGCCCTGCAGCGTGATGGCTCACGAGGGTGGCTGCTACAGCCTGGCCTTCAGCCGCAACGGCATGCTGCTTGCCAGCGGCGGCGCAGACAAGACGGTCAAGCTGTGGGAGCCTTCCACCGCCACCCTGACCTCCACACTACATGTGCGGCTCTGGGACTGCCTGCCTGTCCTGCAGCTGCTCCGCTGCTGCTGCCAGCTGTGCGGCACTCTGCTGTCGTCGCTGTCTGTGCCTGCCGACCTCTCCCAGTACAACTGATGGTCTGCTGTACTGCAGCAGCCTGCATGCCTGCTCAATGGGAGCAGCACCGTGCTGTTGAATTCAAGCCTGCCTGCCATGTTTACTGCTGCCGCAGGGCGCGTTTGAGGGTGTGAATGCGGTCGCCTTCAGCGCAGATTCCAAGCTAGTGTTGGCAGCTGAAAACAACAAGGTCGGTCAATAGCCTGGCCTACATACAGCGCTCGCCTTCAACAGAGCTCGCCTTCAGCTCAGGTTGCCCTTTGTACCCTTTGTATGACAAGCATAAAGCCTGTGTGTCCCTGTGGTAGGGGCAAGGCAGGAGCAATGGGAACGGGTCATGCCATGCTATGCTCTACACCTGGTGCAGGCGGTCCGTGTGTGGGACGTCCACACGGGCCGGCTGCGCATGTCGCTCACGGGCCACAGCGGCAAGGTGACGGGAGTGGACTGCAGCCCCGCAGATGCACAAGTGGCCGTCACCTGCGCTGCGGACCGTACCATCAAGGCAAGCAAGCCGCCACCCCTGCTGCTGCTGCTGCTGCTGCTGCTGCTGCTGCTGCTGCCGGTTGGCACAGAGACCGGCAGTGGTTGGGTGGCACGAACCACAGCAGCTGCGTGGCCGGTAGGCTGGTTGCGCAAAGCAACACAGGACAGGGCGGGTCCTAGACCTGCCGCCATGCCAGCGCTTCCTGAGATTGTCTGGGCTGCGGCGTGATATGACGCGCAGCGCAGGCCTTGACCTTGCACCACAGCGAGGTTGCTCATGCACGTGCTCCACCTGCCGGCCTCCCTGCTGCAGGTGTGGGGCCTGGAGCGCGGCTACTGCCTCCGCACCCTGATGTGCCATAGCAGCTGCAACTCGCTGGCGCTCACCGGCGATGGCTCCCTGGTTGCTTCTGGTCACTTTGACGGCACGCTGCGTTTTTGGGACATGCGCACCGGCAAGCAGTCTCATGAAGTGGCCGGCCTGCACAGCCAGCAGATCACTTCTGTGACCGTGGGCCTCAGGTGGGTGCCTGCCAGCTGTGCATGGGCGGAATGCCAGGCGGCTGTGTGAGGGGTAGTGCCAGGCAAGTGAGTGCTGGCAGGTGATGAGTGTGAGCAGCTTCGGTCTATGGTTTACAATAGGCTGCCGGGCGCAGGAGGCATCAGCGCAAAGCCTTGGCTGCTGGTGCCAGCCGCTTGCCCCAGACCATGGCCATGTTTGCGACTTGACTGACCCCGCTCAGCCTCTGGCCCCCTGCTTGTGCTTTCCCCTGCCTGCAGTGGCGAGCTGGTGCTGACTTGCGGCAAGGACAACCTCCTGCGCTGTGTGGACGTACGGCGGTTTGAGGTGTGTGTGTGTTGGGGGGGAGGGGTAGCCGCTCACCGGCACTTCAGCAAGCAATGAGTGGCGCACAAGTGTTTGAGGCCTCCCTCCTCCATCTTCTGCCCTCGTCTCTTGCCTTGCTGCAGGTGCGACACACCCTGTCGGCACCCAGCTTCACAGTGGGAGGCACCTGGACCTCTGCATGCTTGAGGTAGGCGCTGCCGGGATGCCGTGCCTCTTTGTCTTCCCACTGCACTGTCTTTCTCAAATCGGAGGTGCAGTTGCTGCGTCTGCCTAGATCCCCTGCTTTTCAACATGCCTCCTTTGCCTGCCTACACATTGAGGTGAACTTCCTGCTGCCATGGCCTCCTCCGCTGCCATGCAGCCCCAGCGAGACTCAGGCTGCTGCTGGCTCTGGCGACGGCACAGTCTTCCTGTGGGACGTCAGCAAGGCCACGGTCGCCTCCCGCCTCCGCAACCCCAAGCACCACCATCTGCATCACCACTCGGCTGTGGCCTGCGCCTGGTGCCCCCTGGGCCTGCCGCTCGTGGCCTGCGACAAGGCGGGCAACCTGTCCTTCTGGAGCAGCAGTGAACGCCCCGCTGCGCCGCCCCGAGTCGGAGGCCGATAGCACTAGCAGGGCTGCCTGCAGATGCTCTGGTGGATGTGCATTGTATCGATACCTACCTGAATGCTCTACTGTTTCCTGCTGCCATGCCTCTGCCTTGCTGTTTGCCACCACCATTTCATGTGACTTTCTACTGGCTGCATGGCGGCATCAAAGCAGAAAATGCTGGGAAAAGCAACAATCGAGAGAGGGAGCCAACCCAGCAACTGCCGCCGCCCTTTCGACCCCTTTGTTTCTGTGACCCCGCCTCGTACCGAGCACTTGTCACACACAACGTGGCTTTACATGGGTAGCACAAGATACACATGCATGAAAGCCCACAATGCGCAGCTGTTTGGGGCGGGTATGTGCAGCAAAACTCAGGCATTGTGTCCCGTTTGAGGGACGGGGCTTGACACTAGAGAACAGGTGCATGCACACATGTACAGGAGCTTACAACGGCTGCAGCCGTGCAGGCAGCCGGCCTGAGCAGCAACCCAGGGTCCGGCAAAGCAGACGGGGGCAGGCGTCATGGCGCTGTAGTGGAGGTCTGCTGAATGGTGGGGTTACGGGCGCAGCAGCGTCTCCCTGGCAGAAGCCATGCACCCAGTCCGACACGCAGTTAGCGTGGTCGGCGCCTTCGGCTCCGCTGCAGATGTACCTGGCGCCGAATGTAGCACAGCTGAATGCCGATGCCCTGCAGCAGCCACAGTGGATGAGAGTACAGAAGAGGAGGCGGGCTTGGGCGACAGAGGCAACTGCTCGTCCGAGGCTCGGTCCCGGCTGCTTCCTCGCTTGCCCCTCCCCACACTCGCCTGGGGGCCATCATGGCGCTGATGCACAGTGCCAGGAGGAGCAGGGAAGCCATCATGGTGGGTGGAATCTGCAGCAGGTGCGGGGCGGGACCGGCGATGGGACGGTCGGGGCCTTGGAGCCTCCACACCCTGCCCAACCAGTCATGACACAGCCAAACCGCAACCACAGGGTGGCATTCAAGCCCCACAGGGGGGTGCGGAGCCCCGTCACACTGGCATCAAGGCACAGCAATTGCGCAGGGCACAGCCTTTCCTGGACAGCTGGGTCTAGGACTGGTCTTGTGAGCTTGGGCGGTGGGTGGTGTGGTGATAGCAATGGCAACAACAAGGCTGGGCGGCAGCATTTGTTGGAAGTTCCATTTCCAATTGGGCGATGCGGCCCCAGCGTTGGCAGCGTGCGCCGCTGGTACCACATGTGGATCTCCCAGGTGCCTCCCTGCTGCTCCGCTGTGTGCGTCCAGCGCAACCTGCCACAAGCCTTCCCAGCTGCACGTACCGGTGATACTTGTGCGGCAGTCGTTGCGATGCAGCAGATAGCAGAGGCTGCAAATCTGCAGCGGCAAGCGTGTGGAGTTGTCTTGGTACTGATGCAAGGCATGCTTCGTTCGCTCGCTTTGCTTGCTGTGACTTCCGTGCCCGGCCACCCACCCAAGTGCCTCCCACTTGTCCAGGTTGCCGCTACCCCAGCATTGCCCCTGCGCATTCTGCACCGCACATGTTATGCCGCAACATTGCAGCGGCTGCTCCAGGTGCCGGCAGTCCTGCGGCCAGCACCTCACCTCACCCACCTGCAACCTCCATCAGCCCCAGCAGGTGCTTACATGCAGAGGCCCAGCGCCGTGTCGTTGCAAAGCGATGCCCCCGGCTGAACTGCGGCTGATCAGCTGCATGTTGCCGCCACCGCTGTTCATGATCTTTGGCTGGTGGTGGGGGCTGGCACACACAACCTGGGCTGTGCCTGCGGGAGCAAGCAGGGCGTGGATGGGAAGGATGCATGGGAGCGGGGGAGAAGTTTGCAGCATGTGATTCTCTCATGCGCTGCCTGCATGTGCTTGTGCATGTGCCTGTGTGCCTGTGTGAGATGATCGGCTACAGGTAATGAATGAACGGCATGGTGAATGATGCCGGTACACACTGGCGCCGCCCATCTGCGCCGCCCAAGCATCACGCCCCACATCACCACCTCTCGGCCCTGGCCTGCACCTACCTTGGCCTGCGACCTGCCTTGTACACGACAGGCAGCCTAGCCAGTTCAGTGCAGCGGCGGCAAGAAGGCGGTAAGGAGGCGGCGGCGGACGTCCTGCAGCTTGAACTGCATCACTTCTTACTTGTGTGCTTGAAGGCTTGCCTGCTCTGGAGAAATTTCCCTTTGCAGAGCACAAAATTTGCCTCTGCATCTAGCCAGGTGGCGCGGGACGGCGGGACCGACTACTTAATGGAGTTGCCCCTCAAAAAACCTCCATTTCCCCGCTCGATCGCCGCCCACCCGCGCCCACCAGTCCCTCCCCGACCCCACATCCCAGGTAAGCCGCCTCGTTTGCTCGGTGCATGCTCGAGCACGCTTGGGTGGGCGCACCAGGGTTGTCGAGCCAGGAGCCTCGTAGAGCTTGAAGCCTGTTGCCCTGCGCGTGCTGCTGCTCAAACCCCAACGTCCAAGGCCCTGTGCGGCAGTGCCGCTCCGGACGGGGCCGCTCTGACAAGGCCACCGGTCCTGCCGCGCCCCCCTTGCCCTGCAGGCCCAACCATGCGCTTCCCAGTCGCCCTTCTGCTGCTGTGCCTGGTGGCAGGCAGGTGAGGCAGCAGCCTTGGCCGTCCCAATGGCGGCACGCGCCGCTCGCGCCGCGTCCTTCTTCCTCACCCGGTGCGCTGACACGTCCACGCCCCCTTTGCCCCCTCCTTCTTGCAGCACCATGGTCAACGCCAGTAAGCCGCGGCGACCGCTGAGCACTGTGCTTACGTGCACATTCCCCTTCCACGCCGCTGTCCCGTGCCTTCTCCTCGTTTGCCTTTCACACCGCCCTCCCTGCCTTCTCCCCATCTGCGCAGGGCCTTGCACCAGTGGAACCGTCGGCAGCTGCACCCCAGCCACCTGCACTTCGCAGACCCAGTACCCCAACCTGCCGCCCGGACTGCAGAAGAAGATCACCTGTGCCTGCAACACGCGTACTGAGACCTCTGGGCCTCCTGGAAACCCCTGCACTACAACCTTCAAGTGAGCTGGGCACAGCCCCGAGCACCGCCTGCGAGCGCTGACTGCAATCGAGAAGGCAGCAGCTGGTGTGTGATAGCCCTCGCCGCTTCCCGCGCTGCGTGCCTCTCCCTGCAGCGAGTGTCAGTGCACTGGGCCTTGAACGCATCCCGGATGAACCAGCGCTGGATGGAAGCAAGCGACGACATACCATGCACAGCCCCCCCTCCCTTTAGCGGTGTCACAGTTTTCTGCATGCAACCGCCCTCCACCACCAAGTTGAACCATCAAGTTGAAGTTGTGCGCATGCTGTGAAAGCTTGTAAGTACCTGTTGAGTGAGCGCATGTCGCAAGAAAATAAACAGGGTTGGTGGGAGCAGGGAGAGCGGTGACATTGGTGCGCAAAGAAACGTTTGGCAGGAAACACAGCCAGCACAGCAGCTGCCTGCTGTATCGCCCCTGCTCGGTGTGGTGGCAGTGCGGCTGGCAGCGACCAGCGCCATGTCGCCTGTGACGCTGCCCCGCCTCCCCTCCCTCGCCAGCCCTGGCTGATCTACAAACACGTAGGTGCACATTCACAGCCACACAGTGCACAGAGCAGAGGCTGGGCAGGATGATGGCCAAGCTGCAGCCTCAGGCACTCGAGTGCCTGAGTGAGCTCACAGCCATCCATGGCAGGCACTGCGCTCCCACCAGCGCACCTGCACCTGTGGCAGCAGCTGTGAGGGCTGTGAAGGCTGTGACGGCAGCAGCGAACGCTCCGCTACGCCGCCCCGAATCGCAGGCCGATAGCACCAGTGCCGGGCTGCTTGCAGATGCTCTGGTGGATGTGCATTGTATCGATACCTACCTGAATGCTCTACTGTTTCCTGCTGCCATGCCTCTGCCTTGCTGTTTGCCACCACCATTTCATGTGACTTTCTACTGGCTGCATGGCGGTATCAAAGCAGAAAATGCTGGGAAAAGCAACAATCGAGAGAGGGAGCCAACCCAGCAAACTGCCGCCGCCCTTTCGACCCCTTTGTTTCTGTGACCCCGCCTCGTACCGAGCACTTGTCACACACAACGTGGCTTTACATGGGTAGCACAAGATACACATGCATGAAAGCCCACAATGCGCAGCTAGTTGGGGCGGGTATGTGCAGCAAAACTCAGGCGTTGCGTCCCGTTTGAGGCACGGGTGACGCTAGAGAACAGGTGCATGCACACATGTACAGGAGCCTGCAACGGCTGCAGCCGTGCAGGCAGCCGGCCTGAGCAACCCAGGGTCCGGCAAAGCAGACGGGGGCAGGCGTCATGGCGCCGTAGTGGAGGTCTGCTGAATGGTGGGGTTACGGGCGCAGCAGCGTCTCCCTGGCAGAAGCCATGCACCCAGTCCGACACGCAGTTAGCGTGGTCGGCGCCTTCGGCTCGGCTGCAGATGTACCAGGCGCCGAATGTAGCACAGCTGAATGCCGATGCCCTGCAGCAGCCACAGTGGATGAGAGTACAGGAGAGGAGGCGGGCTTGGGCGACAGAGGCAACTGCTCGTCCGAGATTCGGTCCCGGCTGCTTCCTCGCTTGCCCCTCCCCACACTCGCCTGGGGGCCATCATGGCGCTGATGCAAAGTGCCAGGAGGAGCAGGGAAGCCTTCATGATGGGTGGAATCTGCAGCAGGTGCGGGGCGGGGCCGGCGGTGGGACAGTCGGGGCCTTGGAACCTCCACACCCTGCCCAACCAGTCATGGCACAGCCAAACCGCAACCACAGGGTGGCATTCAAGCCCCACAGGGGGGTGCGGAGCCCCGTCACACTGGCATCAAGGCACAGCAATTGCGCAGGGCACAGCCTCACCTGGGGCAGCTGGGTCTAGGACTGGTCTTGTGAGCTTGGGCGGTGGTGTGGCTTGGGCGGTGTGGTGATAGCAGTGGCAACAACAAGGCTGGGCGGCAGCATTTGTTGGAAGTTCCATTTCCAATTGGGCGATGCGGCCCCAGCGTTGGCAGCGTGCGCCGCTGGTACCACATGTGGATCTCCCAGGTGCCTCCCTGCTGCTCCGCTGTGTGCGTCCAGCGCAACCTGCCACAAGCCTTCCCAGCTGCACGTACCGGTGATACTTGTGCGGCAGTCGTTGCGATGCAGCAGATAGCAGAGGCTGCAAATCTGCAGCGGCAAGCGTGTGGAGTTGTCTTGGTACTGATGCAAGGCATGCTTCGTTCGCTCGCTTTGCTTGCTGTGACTTCCGTGCCCGGCCACCCACCCAAGTGCCTCCCACTTGTCCAGGTTGCCGCTACCCCAGCATTGCCCCTGCGCATTCTGCACCGCACATGTTATGCCGCAACATTGCAGCGGCTGCTCCAGGTGCTGGCAGGAGGCTACCAGCACCTCCCTACACCCATCTGCAACCTCCATCAGCCACAGCAGGGTGCTCACATATGCAGAGGTCACTGCAGAGGCCCAGCGCCGTGTCGTTGCAAAGCGTTGCCCCCGACTGGACTGCGGCTGATCAGCTGCATGTTGCCGCCACCGGTGTACATGATCTTTGGCTGGTAGTGGGGGCTGGCACAACTTGGGCAATGCCTGCGGGAGCAAGCAGGGCGTGGATGGGAAGGATGCATGGGAGCGGGGGAGAAGTTTGCAGCATGTGATTCTCTCATGCGCTGCCTGCATGTGCTTGTGCATGTGCCTGTGTGCCTGTGTGAGATGATCGGCTACAGGTAATGAATGAACGGCATGGTGAATGATGCCGGTACACACTGGCGCCGCCCATCTGCGCCGCCCCAAGCATCACGCCCCACATCACCACCTCTCGGCCCTGGCCTGCACCTACCTTGGCCTGCGACATGCCTTGTACAAGGCGAGCAGCCTAGCCTGTTCGGTGCAGCGGCGGCAAGAAGGCGGCAGTAAGGAGGCGGCGGCGGACGTCCTGCAGCTTGAACTGCAGCACTTTTGACCTGTTTGCAAGCAGCCTTGTCTACTCTAGATATTTCTGCCTTGACAGAGCAGAAGCGAGCGAGGAGAGTGCACGGCCCATGGGATCAGATATGGCCGCCTGGCGCCACCGCGCGGTCCTTTGGCCCGAGACGGGACTCTACTTCTAAAACCCTCCATTTCCCCGCTCGATTGCCGCCCACCCGCGCCCACCAGTCCCTCCCCGACCCCACATCTCTTCAGCATTGCCAGTGTTGCTTCCTCGCGTGGCGGTGTCATGACAAAAATGCCTTTGTGCCATGTGTGATGCAGGGCTTGCTTGGAGCCATCTCCCAGCTCACGGTGCAGCAGCAGCAGCAGCAGCAGCAGCTCTTGCAGCAGGAGACCTGCATCGCAAAGCTGGCAGCCGCTATTCCGACAGCTGCAGCAGTGTCCGCGTCAGCTCTCGGCGTGTTGCACTGCAGCATATCGTCGCTTGCGCTCGTGTCTGGAGTGTTGGGCGGCAGCAGCAACAGCGGCGACGTTCTGTCCCTGACGCTCAGCCTACGCAACACTGGCAAGCTGTTGCTGCCAGGTGGCTGGAGCGTGCTGCTGACGCACGCGTCTAGCTGCGGCGCCGAGCACGTCATGCTGGCAGCACCACTGGGGGCTTTGAAGTCCGGAGCTGAGTGGAAGCAGCAGTGCCACGTTATTTTCGGCGCCAGGGGCAGCGCGCGCCACCGTGCATATAATGGGCACCTCCGCGTTGTGCTGTGCTGGCATGGCAGCAGCGCTGGCGGCCCTGGAACACAATGCTGCGGCCTTCTGCTTCTGCACAGCGTCAACGTGGATGCCCTGCACCTGCTGCAGCTCGGCCGCGGCTCCAGCAGCGTAGCGCAGCTGCCTGTGCGGGCAGCAGCACAATCGCCGGGTGCTCAAGCCAGCGCCAGCATTGAGACCGCCAGCCTCTTGCTGCAGCTGCCCATCAGCCTGCACAATACGCTGGTGGCGGCAGAGCCGCTGCTGCAGCAGCTGTTGGCGCAAGGCTTGAGCACCCAGCCTAATCTTGGCAGCCAGCAGGAGGATTGGCAAGCTGCCGCAATGCCCACTGGCACCTTCAGCCTGCTGCTGCCACCAAACCAGCAGTTTGTTGCTGGAGGCAGAGGCAGTGGCAGCGCAACGAGGAGCGGCAGCTTCCCGGGCAGCAACCGCACGCCTGTCAGTGTCAGCATATCAGCGGAGGTGTTGAACGCAGCAGTTCGTGGCGGCAGCGGAGGCTCGCAGCTTCGTGTGTCTGCAGCGTCTGCTGACCCAGCTGCGCTGCTCGCCATGCACTGTGGCGTCAGCCAGCACGTTGGCGACTGGTGCAGGGCGCAGCACAACAGGAGGCGCAGCACTGGCGTCCGGAGCAGCTTGCGAGCAGCACAGCAGCGGCAGCAGCTGCGGCGGATGAAGCGGTGCTTGTGCAGCTCCGGGAGTTAAGGGCAGCCGCCATACAGCTCAAGGCAGCTGCTCAAGGGGAGCGGTGCTGGCAGCCAACAGCGAGTGAAGGTGTGTGGTCATATCAGGAACAGGCCTCGCGACGTGCGCGGCAACAGGAGCTGTTGGGCTTGGCCGTTGCTGCAAGGCTGGCCGTGGCTTCCCTGCCCGTGTTGTGCTGCACCCAACTTGCAACGAATTGAGTAAATTGCTGATATCCTGTAAACGGCCGGTAGGGTATAGGCAAAGTGAACCCTCTCTTCTGTTGCACCTGTACACGGTCCTTGCCTGTGATGGCACGTTGGCACGTATGGTACGTTTATGCCTTACATGTATGCCACTTGAAGCATGGAACACTGTTATTTACTCCAGCACAGTGCGAAATGCTTACTTTAATGCTGTCCCCGCATTCTCTGTGCCGCCAAGCCGTCCGTTGGAAGAGGTGTTGCCACAGCAATGACCACCCCATTCTGTTCTGCTGGCTCCTTGTTCCAGCCATCTCTGAGCCTTTACAACGCTCAAATGCAGTTTCGTGAGCCGCGCGCTGCCTTACTCTCTGCTCAGGCCCAGCAGCGCTTAATGTCCATAATTCTATACACTGTCGTTCCAAGTGTGCTGTGCGGTAAGGACTTGGCGTACTTGCGCATGGTGCTGGTGTTTGATGTACATGACTTGCAGCTGTCATAGACGAGCAGCAGTTCAGCAACATGTGCCTAGAAAGTCTGACTTGCCGCGCCATGGGCAACTATCGCCATGGCCTGGCACGACTTGGTCAAGGCTCAAGATGTTCAAGACGGGATAAAGTGTGGCAAGATAGGTTAAATGCGCATATAGGTGCATGCAGTCCAGCACATAATTTTTGACTGCCCTTTGTATGCTGGCCTGCGAACCCGATTCTCTGACCTTTTCTGCCTCCTCCCCGAGCCCCGCACCCTGCATGCATTCTTCCAGCAACCCCGGCTCGCTTGGCCACCTTTGCCGCATCCCTCAAGCTGCAGTGGCAGGTGGCGCATGATGCCGCCGTCCTGCTGTGATACTGCCACTCATTTCACAGTTTGATTATTTCATCTAAAATGGCCCCTGGGCAAGTCTGTATCGCAAGCTTCTTTGCGGACACACGGACTGTAAACACAAACAAGCAAGCAAGCAAAGTCAATCAAACCACGGCGCGTGGCACTGGAATTGCAGCCAGTGCTGCCGTCCCCCAAGGGATGTTCATTATGCCAGGATGAAGTGATTTGGGTCTTGGGGTGTGCGGAAAGGGTGACTGAAACAAGGGTTGCAGTTATTTGGCCAAAGAGCAGGTGACAGCAGCACTGCCGCAAGAAGGAGACGATGAGGTGGTAGACAGCCCACAATCATACAAAGAGGTAGCACCATTGCTGCAGTCGGAGTAAATGATAGCGGTACTTATGTTGTCAGAGATTGTGCCAAATGTGTCGGGAGCCTCAAGAATAACCGAACCCCCAGCATATCCGAGCTGGCGGCAAATAGTCACAGCGCTTGTTGCACCAAAGTTGTCGGCGCACACGGGCATCCAGGTGCCAGTGACCAGGACCTCCAAGCGGCCCTGGTTGGGACCCTGTGTGCCGTTGACCAGCCGGACGGTGCGCAGGGATGGTGTCTCTGCAGGTCGGTGGCAGGGGCCAAGCATCAGACCAGTGCCGCAGAAGAGAGAGCAGCAGACACACAGAGGCGTGATGCATGCACACGCAGCACCACTCCACAATGCAATGGGTGCATGGCGGGTTGATTGTGTGCTAGGAAGCGGATCACCTGTGCTGCTGAAGCATTCCACACCCAACTCATCATAGCCTGAAGTAAAGCTGATGTAGGTGCATTCGTCAACGCTCGACTCAGTGCCCTCGCACTCGATGCCGTACCACTGAGCGCTGGCCTGCGGGACTTGATAGGCGGGGTATGTCACCGCAAGGCTTTGTGGGTAGCCCAGCTGGGCGCAGACCACGGCCGCCAGCAGGTCGTTTGATTGCGAGGAGTAGGTGGTGACTGTTGCCCAGATGCCTGAGCGAAACACCTCCAGCCGCCCAGCATCAGTCCTGCTGGTGCCCGTCAGCCGCACCGGCACCAGAGGCGTCGCTGCAGGCATGTGGAGGCGTCATGACAAAGGCAGCGGGAGTGCGGTGAGTCCCTGGGCAGTCAGGAATCTGGAAGACATATGCTCACACAGAATGGGACAGCGATGTGGGTGCACAGTGGCCAGCAGCCACTGAGTTTCAAGGTGCCGCATGCCAAGCAAGAACGGCCTTTCCAGCCCTGCACTGCTGCCAGCCAGCACGATTGCATCATGGGCCAACCTTGCATTGCACGCCACCAGCACCACACCTACCTGTGGAGCTGGAGCAGGTGACTGCAGCGCTGGTGCAGGAGGAGTCGTAGGTATCAAGCGTAGTGCTTGCGCAGTCATACACGTCGCGGGATGTATCAGAGCAAGAGCTGACGCTGATAGTGTCCTGCCCAACAGGTACGGTGCCAAATGAGTCAGGTGCCTCAGCAACAGCCAAGCCTCCCACAAAGCCAAGCTGCCGGCAAACCACTGCAACGGTGGTCGCAATGTAGCTGGAGCTGCTGGCACACACAGGCCTCCAGAGCCCGCGGTTGAGCACCTCCAAGCGGCCTTGGTTGAGACCCTGTGTGCCGTTGACCAGCCGGACGGTGCGCAGGGATGGTGTCTCTGCAGGTCGGTGGCAGGGGCCAAGCATCAGACCAGTGCCGCAGATGAGAGAACAGCTGCCATTCAGAGGCGTGATGCATGCACACGCAGCACCACTGTACACTGCAATGGGTGCATGGCGGGTTGATTGTGTGCTGAGCAGCTGATCACCTGTGCTGCTGAAGCATTCCACACCCAACTCATCACTGCCGTAAGTAAAGCTGTTGTAGGTGCATTCGTCAACGCTCGACTCAGTGCCCTCGCACTCGATGCCGAACCACTGAGCGCTGGCCTGCGGGACTTGATAGGCGGGGTATGTCACCGCAAGGCTTTGTGGGTAGCCCAGCTGAGCGCAGACCACGGCCGCCAGCAGGTCGTTTGATTGCGAGGAGTAGGTGGTGACTGTTGCCCAGATGCCTGAGCGAAACACCTCCAGCCGCCCAGCATCAGTCCTGCTGGTGCCCGTCAGCCGCACCGGCACCAGAGGCGTCGCTGCAGGCATGTGGAGGCGTCATGACAAAGGCAGCGGGAGTGCGGTGAGTCCCTGGGCAGTCAGGAATCTGGAAGACATATGCTCACACAGAATGGGACAGCGATGTGGATGCACAGTGGCCAGCAGCCACTGAGTTTCAAGGTGCCGCATGCCAAGCAAGAACGCCCATTCCAGCCCTGCACTGCTGCCAGCCAGCACGATTGCATCATGGGCCAACCTTGCATTGCACGCCACCAGCACCACACCTACCTGTGGAGCTGGAGCAGGTGACTGCAGCGCTGGTGCAGGAGGAGTCGTAGGTATCAAGCGTAGTGCTTGCGCAGTCATACACGTCGCGGGATGTATCAGAGCAAGAGCTGACGCTGATAGTGTCCTGCCCAACAGGTACGGTGCCAAATGAGTCAGGTGCCTCAGCAACAGCCAAGCCTCCCACAAAGCCAAGCTGCCGGCAAACCACTGCAACGGTGGTCGCAATGTAGCTGGAGCTGCTGGCACACACAGGCCTCCAGAGCCCGCGGTTGAGCACCTCCAAGCGGCCTTGGTTGAGACCCTGTGTGCCGTTGACCAGCCGGACGGTGCGCAGGGATGGTGTCTCTGCAGGTCGGTGGCAGGGGCCAAGCATCAGACCAGTGCCGCAGATGAGAGAACAGCTGCCATTCAGAGGCGTGATGCATGCACACGCAGCACCACTGTACACTGCAATGGGTGCATGGCGGGTTGATTGTGTGCTGAGCAGCTGATCACCTGTGCTGCTGAAGCATTCCACACCCAACTCATCACTGCCGTAAGTAAAGCTGTTGTAGGTGCATTCGTCAACACTCGACTCAGTGCCCTCGCACTCGATGTACCACTGAGCGCTGGCCTGCGGGACTTGATAGGCGGGGTATGTCACCGCAAGGCTTTGTGGGTAGCCCAGCTGAGCGCAGACCACGGCCGCCAGCAGGTCGTTTGATTGCGAGGAGTAGGTGGTGACTGTTGCCCAGATGCCTGAGCGAAACACCTCCAGCCGCCCAGCATCAGTCCTGCTGGTGCCCGTCAGCCGCACCGGCACCAGAGGCGTCTCTGCAGGCATGTGGAGGCGTCATGACAAAGGCAGCGGGAGCGCGGTGAGTCCCTGGGCAGTCAGGAATCTGGAAGACATATGCTCACACAGAATGGGACAGCGATGTGGGTGCACAGTGGCCAGCAGCCACTGAGTTTCAAGGTGCCGCATGCCAAGCAAGAACGGCCTTTCCAGCCCTGCACTGCTGCCAGCCAGCACGATTGCATCATGGGCCAACCTTGCATTGCACGCCACCGGCACCACACCTACCTGTGGAGCTGGAGCAGGTGACTGCAGCGCTGGTGCAGGAGGAGTCGTAGGTATCAAGCGTAGTGCTTGCGCAGTCATACACGTCGCGGGATGTATCAGAGCAAGAGCTGACGCTGATAGTGTCCTGCCCAACAGGTACGGTGCCAAATGCGTCAGGTGCCTCAGCAACAGCCAAGCCTCCCACAAAGCCAAGCTGCCGGCAAACCACTGCAACGGTGGTCGCAATGTAGCTGGAGCTGCTGGCACACACAGGCCTCCAGAGCCCGCGGTTGAGCACCTCCAAGCGGCCTTGGTTGAGACCCTGTGTGCCGTTGACCAGCCGGACGGTGCGCAGGGATGGTGTCTCTGCAGGTCGGTGGCAGGGGCCAAGCATCAGACCAGTGCCGCAGATGAGAGAACAGCTGCCATTCAGAGGCGTGATGCATGCACACGCAGCACCACTGTACACTGCAATGGGTGCATGGCGGGTTGATTGTGTGCTGAGCAGCTGATCACCTGTGCTGCTGAAGCATTCCACACCCAACTCATCACTGCCGTAAGTAAAGCTGTTGTAGGTGCATTCGTCAACGCTCGACTCAGTGCCCTCGCACTCGATGCCGAACCACTGAGCGTTGGCCTGCGGGACTTGATAGGCGGGGTATGTCACCGCAAGGCTTTGTGGGTAGCCCAGCTGAGCGCAGACCACGGCCGCCAGCAGGTCGTTTGATTGCGAGGAGTAGGTGGTGACTGTTGCCCAGATGCCTGAGCGAAACACCTCCAGCCGCCCAGCATCAGTCCTGCTGGTGCCCGTCAGCCGCACCGGCACCAGAGGCGTCGCTGCAGGCATGTGGAGGCGTCATGACAAAGGCAGCGGGAGTGCGGTGAGTCCCTGGGCAGTCAGGAATCTGGAAGACATATGCTCACACAGAATGGGACAGCGATGTGGATGCACAGTGGCCAGCAGCCACTGAGTTTCAAGGTGCCGCATGCCAAGCAAGAACGCCCATTCCAGCCCTGCACTGCTGCCAGCCAGCACGATTGCATCATGGGCCAACCTTGCATTGCACGCCACCAGCACCACACCTACCTGTGGAGCTGGAGCAGGTGACTGCAGCGCTGGTGCAGGAGGAGTCGTAGGTATCAAGCGTAGTGCTTGCGCAGTCATACACGTCGCGGGATGTATCAGAGCAAGAGCTGACGCTGATAGTGTCCTGCCCAACAGGTACGGTGCCAAATGAGTCAGGTGCCTCAGCAACAGCCAAGCCTCCCACAAAGCCAAGCTGCCGGCAAACCACTGCAACGGTGGTCGCAATGTAGCTGGAGCTGCTGGCACACACAGGCCTCCAGAGCCCGCGGTTGAGCACCTCCAAGCGGCCTTGGTTGAGACCCTGTGTGCCGTTGACCAGCCGGACGGTGCGCAGGGATGGTGTCTCTGCAGGTCGGTGGCAGGGGCCAAGCATCAGACCAGTGCCGCAGATGAGAGAACAGCTGCCATTCAGAGGCGTGATGCATGCACACGCAGCACCACTGTACACTGCAATGGGTGCATGGCGGGTTGATTGTGTGCTGAGCAGCTGATCACCTGTGCTGCTGAAGCATTCCACACCCAACTCATCACTGCCGTAAGTAAAGCTGTTGTAGGTGCATTCGTCAACACTCGACTCAGTGCCCTCGCACTCGATGTACCACTGAGCGCTGGCCTGCGGGACTTGATAGGCGGGGTATGTCACCGCAAGGCTTTGTGGGTAGCCCAGCTGAGCGCAGACCACGGCCGCCAGCAGGTCGTTTGATTGCGAGGAGTAGGTGGTGACTGTTGCCCAGATGCCTGAGCGAAACACCTCCAGCCGCCCAGCATCAGTCCTGCTGGTGCCCGTCAGCCGCACCGGCACCAGAGGCGTCTCTGCAGGCATGTGGAGGCGTCATGACAAAGGCAGCGGGAGCGCGGTGAGTCCCTGGGCAGTCAGGAATCTGGAAGACATATGCTCACACAGAATGGGACAGCGATGTGGGTGCACAGTGGCCAGCAGCCACTGAGTTTCAAGGTGCCGCATGCCAAGCAAGAACGGCCTTTCCAGCCCTGCACTGCTGCCAGCCAGCACGATTGCATCATGGGCCAACCTTGCATTGCACGCCACCGGCACCACACCTACCTGTGGAGCTGGAGCAGGTGACTGCAGCGCTGGTGCAGGAGGAGTCGTAGGTATCAAGCGTAGTGCTTGCGCAGTCATACACGTCGCGGGATGTATCAGAGCAAGAGCTGACGCTGATAGTGTCCTGCCCAACAGGTACGGTGCCAAATGCGTCAG
Organism: Chlorella vulgaris; assembly: GCA_023343905.1. Classification (NCBI taxonomy): domain Eukaryota; kingdom Viridiplantae; phylum Chlorophyta; class Trebouxiophyceae; order Chlorellales; family Chlorellaceae; genus Chlorella; species Chlorella vulgaris. The sequence continues at coordinate 2,039,574 of SIDB01000012.1, read as the reverse complement.
GTGCCTCAGCAACAGCCAAGCCTCCCACAAAGCCAAGCTGCCGGCAAACCACTGCAACGGTGGTCGCAATGTAGCTGGAGCTGCTGGCACACACAGGCCTCCAGAGCCCGCGGTTGAGCACCTCCAAGCGGCCTTGGTTGAGACCCTGTGTGCCGTTGACCAGCCGGACGGTGCGCAGGGATGGTGTCTCTGCAGGTCGGTGGCAGGGGCCAAGCATCAGACCAGTGCCGCAGATGAGAGAACAGCTGCCATTCAGAGGCGTGATGCATGCACACGCAGCACCACTGTACACTGCAATGGGTGCATGGCGGGTTGATTGTGTGCTGAGCAGCTGATCACCTGTGCTGCTGAAGCATTCCACACCCAACTCATCATAGCCTTGAATCCAGAAAGGGTACATGCATTCGTCAACACTCGACTCAGTGCCCTCGCACTCGATGCCGTACCACTGAGCGCTGGCCTGCGGGACTTGATAGGCGGGGTATGTCACCGCAAGGCTTTGTGGGTAGCCCAGCTGGGCGCAGACCACGGCCGCCAGCAGGTCGTTTGATTGCGAGGAGTAGGTGGTGACTGTTGCCCAGATGCCTGAGCGAAACACCTCCAGCCGCCCAGCATCAGTCCTGCTGGTGCCCGTCAGCCGCACCGGCACCAGAGGCGTCTCTGCAGGCATGTGGAGGCGTCATGACAAAGGCAGCGGGAGCATGATGAGTCCCTGGGTAGTCAGGAATCTGGAAGACATATGCTCACACAGAATGGGACAGCGATGTGGGTGCACAGTGGCCAGCAGCCACTGAGTTTCAAGGTGCTGCATGTCAATCAACACCGGCCTTTCCAGCCCTGCACTGCTGCCAGCTAGCATGATGGCATCATGGGGGCAACCTTGCATTGCACGCCACCGGCACCACACCTACCTGTGGAGCTGGAGCAGGTGACTGCAGCGCTGGTGCAGGAGGAGTCGTAGGTATCAAGCGTAGTGCTTGCGCAGTCATACACGTCGCGGGATGTATCAGAGCAAGAGCTGACGCTGATAGTGTCCTGCCCAACAGGTACGGTGCCAAATGCGTCAGGTGCCTCAGCAACAGCCAAGCCTCCCACAAAGCCAAGCTGCCGGCAAACCACTGCAACGGTGGTCGCAATGTAGCTGGAGCTGCTGGCACATACAGGCCTCCAGAGCCCGCGGTTGAGCACCTCCAAGCGGCCTTGGTTGAGACCCTGTGTGCCGTTGACCAGCCGGACGGTGCGCAGGGATGGTGTCTCTGCAGGTCGGTGGCAGGGGCCAAGCATCAGACCAGTGCCGCAGATGAGAGAACAGCTGCCATTCAGAGGCGTGATGCATGCACACGCAGCACCACTGTACACTGCAATGGGTGCATGGCGGGTTGATTGTGTGCTGAGCAGCTGATCACCTGTGTTGCTGAAGCATTCCACACCCAACTCATCACTGCCGTAAGTAAAGCTGTTGTAGGTGCATTCGTCAACGCTCGACTCAGTGCCCTCGCACTCGATGTACCACTGAGCGCTGGCCTGCGGGACTTGATAGGCGGGGTATGTCACCGCAAGGCTTTGTGGGTAGCCCAGCTGAGCGCAGACCACGGTCGCCAGGGAGTCGTGTGATTGAGAGGAGTAGGTGGTGACTGTTGCCCAGATGCCTGAGCGAAACACCTCCAGCCGCCCAGCATCAGTCCTGCTGGTGCCCGTCAGCCGCACCGGCACCAGAGGCGTCTCTGCAGGCATGTGGAGGCGTCATGACAAAGGCAGCGGGAGCGCGGTGAGTCCCTGGGCAGTCAGGAATCTGGAAGAAATATGCTCACACAGAATGGGACAGCGATGTGGGTGCACAGTGGCCAGCAGCCACTGAGTTTCAAGGTGCCGCATGCCAAGCAAGAACGGCCATTCCAGCCCTGCACTGCTGCCAGCCAGCACGATTGCATCATGGGCCAACCTTGCATTGCACGCCACCAGCACCACACCTACCTGTGGAGCTGGAGCAGGTGACTGCAGCGCTGGTGCAGGAGGAGTCGTAGGTATCAAGCGTAGTGCTTGCGCAGTCATACACGTCGCGGGATGTATCAGAGCAAGAGCTGACGCTGATAGTGTCCTGCCCAACAGGTACGGTGCCAAATGAGTCAGGTGCCTCAGCAACAGCCAAGCCTCCCACAAAGCCAAGCTGCCGGCAAACCACTGCAACGGTGGTCGCAATGTAGCTGGAGCTGCTGGCACACACAGGCCTCCAGAGCCCGCGATTGAGCACCTCCAAGCGGCCTTGGTTGGGACCCTGTGTGCCGTTGACCAGCCGGACGGTGCGCAGGGATGGTGTCTCTGCAGGTCGGTGGCAGGGGCCAAGCATCAGACCAGTGCCGCAGATGAGAGAGCAGCTGCCATTCAGAGGCGTGATGCATGCACACGCAGCACCACTGTACACTGCAATGGGTGCATGGCGGGTTGATTGTGTGCTGAGCAGCTGATCACCTGTGCTGCTGAAGCATTCCACACCCAACTCAGCATAGCCTGAAGTAAAGCTGACGTGGGAGCAATCTGCAACACTCGACTCAGTGCCCTCGCACTCGATGCCGTACCACTGAGCGCTGGCCTGCGGGACTTGATAGGCGGGGTATGTCACCGCAAGGCTTTGTGGGTAGCCCAGCTGAGCGCAGACCACGGCCGCCAGGGAGTCGTGTGGTTGAGAGGAGTAGGTGGTGACTGTTGCCCAGATGCCTGAGCGAAACACCTCCAGCCGCCCAGCATCAGTCCTGCTGGTGCCCGTCAGCCGCACCGGCACCAGAGGCGTCTCTGCGGGCATGTGGAGGCGTCATGACAAAGGCAGCGGGAGCGCGGTGAGTCCCTGGGCAGTCAGGAATCTGGAAGACATATGCTCACACAGAATGGGACAGCGATGTGGGTGCACAGTGGCCAGCAGCCACTGAGCTTCAAGGTGCCGCATGTCAATCAACACCGGCCTTTCCAGCCCTGTTCTGCTGCCAGCCAGCACGATTGCATCATGGGGGCAACCTTGCGTTGCACGCCACCAGCACCGCACCCACCTGTGGAGCTGGAGCAGGTGACTGCAGCGCTGGTGCAGGAGGAGGAAGACGTTGTGGTGTAGATATTGCACTCCAACAGTCTGACAGCGTCCTCGTCACACCCGTACAGCTGGGCAGTTACTGCGCCACTTGCAATGCTGCCAAATGTGTCGGCCGGTTCCATTATGGCAAGGCCGCCAACAAAGCCAAGCTCGCGGCACAAAATGGCTGCTTCTTGCGGGGAAAACGTGTTTCCACAGACTGGGGTCCAGAATCCGTTGTACAACACTTGAACGCGTCCCTGGTAGGGCCCCTGAGTGCCATTGACTAGTCTAGCCGTTGCGGGAACCGGCGAAGGTGGCGGCGGCGGGGGTGGTCGAGGCGAGGGTGGTGGCGGAGAGGGTGGTGGTGGAGAGGGTGGCGGTGGAGGTGGTGGCGGTGGAGAGGGTGGAGGTGGGCTAGGAGGAGGTGGAGAGGGTGGCGGCGGCGAGGGTGGCGGCGGCGAGGGCGGTGGCGGCGACGGCGGTGGCGGCGAGGGTGGTGGCGGAGAGGGTGGTGGCGGAGAGGGTGGCGGCGGCGAAGGTGGTGGCGGCGAGGGTGGAGGTGGGCTAGGAGGAGGTGGAGAGGGTGGCGGCGGAGAGGGTGGCGGCGGAGAGGGTGGCGGTGGCGAGGGTGGCGGTGGCGAGGGTGGAGGTGGACTTGGAGGAGGTGGAGAGGGTGGTGGTGGAGAGGGTGGCGGTGGAGAGTGTGGCGGTGGAGAGGGTGGTGGCGGCGAGGGTGGTGGCGGCGAGGGTGGTGGTGGAGAGGGTGGTGACGGCGGCGAGGGTGGTGGCGGCGAAGGTGGCGGCGGCGAAGGTGGTGGCGGCGAGGGTGGAGGTGGGCTAGGAGGAGGTGGAGAGGGTGGCGGCGGAGAGGGTGGCGGCGGAGAGGGTGGCGGTGGCGAGGGTGGCGGTGGCGAGGGTGGAGGTGGGCTTGGAGGAGGTGGAGAGGGTGGTGGTGGAGAGGGTGGCGGTGGAGAGTGTGGCGGTGGAGAGGGTGGTGGCGGCGAGGGTGGTGGCGGCGAGGGTGGTGGTGGAGAGGGTGGTGACGGCGGCGAGGGTGGTGGCGGCGAAGGTGGCGGCGGCGAAGGTGGTGGCGGCGAGGGTGGAGGTGGGCTAGGAGGAGGTGGAGAGGGTGGCGGCGGAGAGGGTGGTTGCGGTTTCGGTGGCACGGGGCTCGGCGGCGGCTTGGGGCGTGGTGGCGTGGGGCTTGGCGGCGGCTTGGGGCGTGGCGGCGTGGGGCTCGGCGGCGGCTTGGGGCGTGGTGGCGTGGGGCTCGGCGGCGGCTTGGGGCGTGGCGGCGTGGGGCTCGGCGGCGGCTTGGGACGTGGTGGCGTGGGGCTCGGCGGTGGCTTGGGGCGTGGCGGCGTGGGGCTCGGCGGCGGCTTGGGGCGTGGCGGCGGCCTCGGGCTTGGTGGCTTGGGGCGTGGCGGCGGCCTGGGGCGTGGTGGCGGCTTCGGGCGTGGCGGCGGCCTCGGGCTTGGTGGCTTGGGGCGTGGCGGCGGCCTGGGGCGTGGTGGCGGCTTCGGGCGTGGTGGCGGCCTGGGGCGTGGTGGGGGCTTTGGGCTTGGTGGCTTGGGGCGTGGCGGCGGCCTGGGGCTTGGTGGCTTGGGGCGTGGCGGCGGCCTGGGGCGTGGTGGCGGCTTCGGGCGTGGTGGCGGCCTGGGGCGTGGTGGGGGCTTTGGGCTTGGTGGCTTGGGGCTCGGCGGCGGCCTGGGGCGTGGCGGCGGCTTGGGCCTGAGCTTGGGGCTGCATGCGGGGATCCAGTGTGGTGATTGCAAAGGTTGTACGTGTATGCCATTGTGACCTTGAATGCATAGCCCACCCACTTCGAAACTTTGCCGTGGCAGCGTAAAATTTGGTTGGGATATAGGTGTGTGCGGCGGCGGCGCGCGCCGCATCGTGTGAGGCACGAGGCCGGCGCAGGATGTGAAGCTTACCTGGGGGGCGGTGGTCGGGCTGCCTCCAAGACCGTGAGCCCTGCATCGTGCACAATCAACAGTGTTCAATCGGTGGAACGCAGGAACGCACTCTGCGTTCTTGGCACGTTGGGTGGGGCACTCCCTCGCACTCCCAGCCCAGGCTTGCGCGGTCCCCCCGGCTTCATTGCGGCCATTTGTGGATCTCTAACCTGTTAAAATGATCAGCAGGGCCATCAATGGCGCCCGCCTGCCTTTGCTTCGGGCCATCGGCGGGTTCACGGTGGCACGGCGAGCTATTCGCACTTGTTCGCGGGCTGAAGCAGTCAGCAGGGACTGCCCGCGCACAGGGGGCAGCCGCCGCGATTGCTCGCGCGCTGAGGCACTCGGAAAGAGCTGCCCTCCTACAGGACGAGCCGTCGCGCTTGTTTGTGGGCCACAGCGTTCAGCGTGAGCTGTGTTGATTGAACGGTAGGCGTTGCAGCCAACGATAAGCTGCGAACCACGCAAGGATTTGTACGGTACGCGAACAAAATGTGACGTGGACAACTTGTCCTGCACTCCCTTAGGGCCTATCCCCCCTTAGGGCCTACCCCCCCTTAGGGCCTATCGAGCTAAGCGAAATCTGTAGTCCCTCACCGTACAGACAGTTCACGGCCTCGCCGCGGGCACGGCGCTCGCTGTATGCGTTGTATGCACGCTCGTTGTATGGCACGGCTGCCTTCCTTCGGATACGCAAATTATACGCAAACACACGCAAACACAGAGCACATATCCGCCCATCGCACCCACCACCCCTCACCCTCCACCCTCACTCGCCACCCCTTCACAACCCGAAATCACATGGAACACCACACTGGCCGCGCGGGACCGGCGCGGGGAGCCTCGGCGACCTGCGATCTGGCATGTTTCGGGCTCTAACCTCCCGCGACAATCGGCCCCAAGCCAAGTGCAGGCGGCATTTCTGACCGCCATGGCAGCGATCAGGCTGCCGTTGCAGCAGCCCCACGTGCAGGTGGTCAGCTATGCGCCGCTGGCGGTTGGCGGCCGTGGCCTGGCGCGCCTCCGCCTGCCTGCCCCCGCTGCCGCGGCGGTGCTGGCAGCCAAACCGCGTCTCAGCAGTTTTCAGCCCGGCATCAGTGTGGACGTGTGGCGTGGACCTGAGGAACGGCGCTACATGGCAGAGCGGCGAACTGACGAGCGGCGCTTCTGGCCGACGCCGGGCAGCGCCGACGCTGCTCTTGACTGGCGACCGCTCCGCTCTACGGCCCCTGCGTTTGTGCCGCACACTGATGTTGCCGCCCGCCTGCCTTCCGCTCATCTGCCTGCTGCTGTTGTGGTGTCTGCTGCGGTGCCGCCCACGCCCTCCAGTCCAGCCCCCCTCCGCCCCCCACCCACCGCCCATTTCCTGCCCAACCCTGCCAGTTGCTCGCTTCACCTATGCACAGGCCTGCCTAACGCCCAATATGAACCTCACGCGTGCACCGTGCCAGCTGAGGCTCTGCCGCCGTCCCCCTCATCTGACCCTGCCCCTGCTGCGCCCCAACCTCTCCTCCCCACAGGGGCAGACGACCAGGCAGAGTTCACAGTTGAGGCGTTTGTGGCGCGCCGCAGGGTGCAGACCAGCCTGCAGTACTTGGTGAAGTGGCAGGGCTACGAGCTGGTGGGGCAGGAGGCAGCGTACTCGTGGCAGTGGGCCAGCCAGCTGTCGGCTGACCAGACCAGGGAACTTACCGCCGCATGGTGCGGCAGTGGCGGCAGGCGCAGCGGGATCCGACCGGCGGCAGCAGAGATGACACAGCCAGCGGCGTGTCCAGCAGCCGCAGCTTGGGTGGCTCCCCTGAGGCGACGCATGCGGTTGTGGCGCAGCGGGCGTCAGCGCTGCCAGGCAGGTAGGGACGCGGGGGCCAGGTAACGCTTTCTTTTGTCCTGCTGAACACCCTCGGCGCGTTGGGTCGCGCACCGGGGGCTTTGTTGCTAGACCTGCAGGAGGATGCAGGTACTGATGTCGATGTCTACTTGCTCACCGACACCTGGCTTCGTGGCGACCCCCCGCACCTTGCTGGACTGCAGCGCGCCTTCAGCGCGCCGCGGCAAAGACGGCAGGGGCGGGGTAGCAGGTTATGTTGCCAACAGCTTGCATTGCCGAGCTGCCGTATGGCGTAGCCGGCCACAGGATGGCGTGCTTTGGCTGGCGTAGCCGGACGTGATGACCGATGATGGGACGCTGCCCCGACGCTCCATGGACCCCATGCTGTCAGGGCATGGCAGGGAGTTGCTCAGCTTCTGCCAAGCTACGGGCCTTCGCATGTGCAATGGCCGCGTGGCTGGCGACGTCCCGGCGCAGCCTGCCAGCAGGGGACAGCGTGGCACTGCCCTCTCAGTGGTTGATTATTTCCTGGCCTGCCCTCAGCTCTGCCCCCTCCTGCACTCGCTCAGCGTATCGCCAACCCCCACAAGAGGCTCTGATCATTGCCACTTGCGTCTCGACATCTCCCTCACTGCGCAGGCTGGGCAGGCTCCGCCACCCGCTCCTGCAGCACCCACCAACGATCTGCCGCCAGAATACACTATCGTTGCGCATCTGCTGCCCCAAGTCAAGGCCTTCATGCAGTCACAGGACGTGGCGGCTGAGCTGCAGGCAATCACTGAGGCAGCTGGGGTGGCGGGCAACGTGGCAGACGTGCAGACGGCAGCCCTTGACCTGCAGCGTGTGGTCTGCAGCGCCTTGGAGGCAGCCGGCATGTGGCGCAGACGGCAACAGCCAGGACCGCAGCACCGGCGGGGCCTACACCCCAAACGCAGCGTTGCGTTGACCCAGTTGCGGCGACGGCACCGCGCAGCAGCAAGACGCCAGGCTTGGGCAGAGGTGACGCGGCTCAGCACTCAGTACCGGCGACTGCTGCAGCAGGAGCGCCGGCAGCGGCAGCATGGGCAGCGCCAGCGCCTTGCCCACCTCCTCCAACATGACCCTGCCTCTTTCTTTGCCCGTTTCCGCACCCCACGCGCGCGTGCATGTCAGCTCATTCCCAAGGCGGCCTGGTTGCAGCATTTTCGCAGCCTGCTTGGCGACGCACCCCCTCCCCTTCCCATGCCGCCGCCAACCTGCCCCCCAGCCGGACGACAACCTAACACGCGCATCACTCAACCAGCCCAGCCCTGACATGAATGCCATGCTGCAAGCCCCCTTCTCTGTTGCAGAAATCAGGGCGACCATCAGCCGCACCCGGAACCGCGCTGCTGTGGTAGGCCCGCTCAAACCGGCAGTCTTGAAACACACAGCTACGGCGGTGGCGCCGGTTCTAACAGGCTTGTTCAATGCGTGTGCTCGCGTGGGCTGCCTTCCTGCATGCTGGGCTGTTAGTGCTATCACCCCCGTTCCCAAAATTGACACCGCATCTGCTGACTGCAACGCCTACAGAGGCATCGCTGTGGGTACCCTCCCTGCCAAGTTGTATGCTGCAGCCCTGGATCGCCGCATCGCTGACTGGACCGAGCTGGCGGGCATGCGTGCTGAGGGCCAATTTGGCTTCCGCTGCAACCGCAGCTGCGCCCAGGCGGCCCTGGTGCTGCGAGCCACCATTGAGCGCTGTCGCTCGCGCCGCCAGCCGCTGTACGCGGCTTTTGTCGACTTCCAGAAGGCCTACGACGCGGTTCCCCGCCATCTTCTCTGGGCCAAGTTGGAGGCAGCAGGGCTGCAAGGGTGGTGCCTGCGGGCAGTACAGGCGTTGTATGCTGATGTGCCTGTATGTGTGCGGACAGCTGATGGATGCACTGACATGTTCCAGTCCCAGCTTGGCCTCAAGCAGGGGTGCCCGCTCAGCCCCAACCTGTTTGGCTTGTATGTGGATGACCTTCCAGCAGCCGTGGCAGCAGATGCAGCTGCCGACCTGCCACGCCTCGGCGACGGCAGCGCGGTGCCTTCATTGATGTATGCTGACGATCTGACTTGCCTTGCCACCAGCCCCTCTGGCCTGCAGCACCAAATAAACAAGCTTGACAGCTACGCTGCTGCTTGGGGCCTGGCCATCAATGTTCAGAAGACCAAGATGGTGGTGTTCCACGGGCAGCGGCGGCGGACCGCGACTCCTACTGATGTTGCAGTCCCCCTCACCACATCAGGCGCAGCCATCGAGGCGGTGGACGAGTTCCGGTATTTGGGCATACATTTCCATGGCAGCCTTGCCTTTGCTACAGCTGCGACCGCGCGGGCTGCTGCTGCTAATCGGGCCATGCATGCAATGCGATGCCGCTGCGCTGAATTGGGGTTGCAAGGGGCCAAGTTGCAGATGCAAATGTTTCACACTATGGTGCTGCCAGTGCTCTCTTACGGAGCAGAGGTTTGGTCCCCCCAGCTGATTGCAGCAGGATCTCAGTGCGCTGCCACACGGGTGCAGAGGGCCTTTCTCCGCCACTTGCTCGGCGTCCGGCAGTCGACGCCATCGCTGGTGCTGCTCGCGGAGACGGGCCAACGGCCACTACTGGCCCGATGGGCAGCACAGCTGGGACGCTTCTGGAACACCGTATTGGCGGCAGATGAGACGACCCTGGTGATGCGCGCGCTGCGTGACAGTTGTGCCTTGGCGGGCGAAGCTGGGGCAGCGGCGCTGCCTCAACAACCGTGGGCAGGGCAAGTGGCAGCAGCTCTCCAAGCATATGGTGTTGATGTTGACCTGCACCGGCCCCAACCTGTCACTGTCGCTTGCATCACTAACAATGCAGCAACCTTGTTCCGCCAACAGCTTTCCTCTGCGCAGGGAACGAGAATTCATGCGTACAATGCCGCCACCGGAGCGGCAGCAGCAGACGGCATGCCGGGCTACCTGGCAAGCCTGCAGCACCGCGCCAAGTGGCGCGCGCTGGCGCAGCTGCGCACCGGCTCACACTGGCTTGCAGAGGAAACTGGCCGGTGGCAGCAGCAGCCACGGGCGGAGCGGGCGTGCTCTTGTTGTGCGGCAGCAGGCGAGCAGCATGTGGAGGACGTGGAGCATGCCGTCTTGGTGTGCCCCCGCGCTGCGCACCTACGTGGTCGTTACCCCTCGCTGTTCACACCAGCCCACACTCACTCTGTGCATTCATTCTTATCCCTTCCCGAGCCCCATCTTCTGGCCAGCTACTGTCGTGCATTGTATTGCCTGCACACCACCCTAACCTAACAATCTGGTGTGCCCCCCTCCCTCACCCTCCCCTCCTCCTGATTGACTGCTTTCTCTTCCCGCTCCTTGCCTGGCCCCGGCGCACATTTCCCTTTCTGCTTGCTTGCTTGCACCCTGCTTGCCAGCCTGACTGCCTGCCTGCAATCCACCTGCCTGACCCTGGACTTCCTGTGCCCCCACCTTCGCTCCCTCTTCCTTAGCCTTCACCTGCCTGCGCACCGCCTACAATGCCTTATGTTGCCGTGATTATCCTTTCACCCCTCATCCCTCACCCTCACCCTCACCTACATGCATAACAGTCTGTGACGGTTCAGTGATTGACCACAGACAGACTATAATGTAACACACACCTCCGTTGTATGCAGGCGTGCCGCCTGCTTCCAGCACGCCAGCGAGCTGCTCCAGCACGAGAGCCAGTCCCTCCCAGGGCACATGCATGTTGACGTCACGCACTTTCTTCCTGGGACCCAGTGACCCCTGGTATGCGTTGGGATGTGCCTCGAGCTCGAGCTGGCCCGGGCTAAGCAGGGCAGGGTCCTGCAGCGACGGTCATGCGTCGTATCAAATGGGGCATTGCACAGCAGGTGCACGAAGTGCACGCGGTATCGCACGAACCATCCCAACCCAATTCCACACTCAGCGCCCACCACTGCAACAGCGGCAGTGCATCCTGATCGCGCCAGCTGCGATACAACTGCCAGTTCCACTCGGGGCTGTAAATCTCAATCCCTGCAATCAATCAATCAATTACAATCACCCCGCTGGTAGGCCGCGTGAGCAGACCTGGGGCAGGAGGTAAACGAGGCGAGGGTGGGATGGGTGGAACTGCAGCTCAACCGCGTCAGCAAAAGAGACACAGCATCATAAAACTCATGCACAACCTTGCGACCAATGTTATGCCCAAGATACCCTTGAACCCAGCGCTGGACACTGGCCTTTTACCGCTGGCAGTGGTTGTCGTTGTGTTTTGGCTGCTGACAGCGGGACGGATCCGTCACGCAAAAGCTCCGGAGCTTTCGAAGACGCACTTTAAAGCAGAAGATGCTAGGCAGGCTGTGGAGTACTGGGAAGAGCTCCGAGACCACCAGCAGCAGCGCTGACCCTTCTGTGCTTCCCATCCATCTTCTTTGGTCAGACACGCAAGTCTCAGCAGCCACCCCGCCCCCCCTCTTGAGTCGGCGCTGCCTTCGCATCATGATAGAACGAGCGCTGGGTGAAGCAAGCGGCGACATACCATGCACAGTCCCCCCTCCCTTTAGCGTTGTCACAGTTTTCTGCATGCAACCGCCCTCCACCATCAAGTTGAACCTTCAAGTTGAAGCTGTGCGCATCCTGTGAAAGCTTGTAAGTGCCTGTTGAGTGAGCGCATGTTGCAAGAGAATAAATGGGGTTGGTGGGAACAGAGAGAGCGGTGACGTTGGTGCTCAAAGAAACGTTTGGCAAGAAACACAGCCGGCACAGCAGTTGCCTGCTACTCCGCCCCTGCTCCGCCCCCGCTACTTGTTCCGCCGCAGCAGGCCGCCTGCTTTAGAGGCAACATCGGACACGGATGCAGAGAGGGTGCTGGGAATTTTCTTCGGGATCTTGTAGTCCTTCTTCAGGTACTTGGATGCCGCGTGGTCGGCTCGGTGGCACAGGATGCGCAGCAGCACATCCGGGTCCATGGCTGGGGGGGTGCCCCTGGGCGACTTGCGGCCCTTGCCCAGAGTTGCCTGCGCCTGCGGCACACAGAGCAGCAAGACGGGGAACAAAGGAGGGAAGCAAGGGCATGGCAGCAGGTGAGAAGAGGTAATTTTTCAGGCAGGCAGGGAGGCGAGCAGGCAACAGAGATGCGCTGCTGCGGTAGCTGGAGCACTTGGCTCCCACGCCAGCGCCCACCACAACCGCCTCTCCAGGCAACGAAGGTATGAGCAAGCTGGCTCAGCACCAGTACTGGCCATTGACCCATGCCCTCCTGTCATGTGCACAACCATTCATCGCAGCTAGTGAGGCACCACTCCATGCACCGCAACGCATGCACCTGCTTCAGATTTTGAATGATCAGGCCCGTGTCCAGCTGCATCAAATCCACCACGTCACTCAGCGGTCGGCAAATCGCATCCACCTCCTCCAGCCCTATGCCATCACCGTCAGCATAGAACATGGCTCGCATCTGAGGGAGAGGGAGAGGGAGGCAGCAGGAATGGTACTGGACGAATTTGGCAAGCGGTTTGGGGGGGAAGCAAGCCAGGAGAGACAGCAAGCTGGGCAGGCGGTGAGCCAGTGAAGCGGCGCCAGCACAGCGGCGCCTGCCAGAGCAGCACATGCAGCTATCGAGCCCCGGAATGCGGCGGCAGGCAGGCAGGCAGGCAGGCAGGCAGGCAGGCAGCACTGTGCACAGCCGCCTGCGCCTCACAATGCCACCTGCTGCCAGCTGGAAAGACCTGCCTCCGCTTCACCACCCTCATCCGGTGCAACCACCCTCACCACCCAATCTTGCTCCTTTCACCCTCAGCTGCTGCCACCCACACCCACACCCACTGCCATCACCACGACCCCCACCTGGGCCATGTCAGCCTCAAGCATGTCAACATCCTGCGGCGTGAACAGGCGGTAGGGCCCCCCATCCAGCACCACACTCTGCACAGCCGCCACCAGTGCCCCGCACACAGCCCGCGCCAGCCTGGGCGGCAGCGCGTCGTGCACGTGGCTGCAGATGTCGCCCAGCAGCCGATCCACTTCCTGCGGTGCAGAACACAGGCAAGGCCAGCACCGGACAGGGGATAAGGCGAGCACTACACACAATACAGCGCCAGCGCCCAGCAACCGCACTGCAAAAAGACTGCCTGCCACAGCACTGCCGTCTACAACCCCACTTCCAGCCCCGCCACGCATCTGCCTGCCACGTCCAGCACAGGCAGGGGACACACCACACAGAGCAGGATGCCAGCACAGCGGTGCACCGCTTCACCTGCAGTACCAGCTCGAGGCGGGACACCTGCACGTGGAAGCGGTACAACCGCTCGAAGATGATGTCCCGCAGCTCACCATACACCAACTGCAGCGGGCAGTAAGGAGCCAGGGAAGGCACGGCAGGCAGGCAGGCAGGCACGTTTTTTGTCAGTGCAGGGCAGGCAACCGGCGATCCTGGGCACATCACTGGCAATCATGTGTGGCCTCTGTACTCTGGCTGCAAGCAGCAGCTGCTCAGCAGAGCAACGCCAGCATCGCCAACACCAGTGCGGTATGCGACATTCCCAAGGCGCGCGATGCTTTCTTTGTTTAGGAAGGCCAGCAGGCACACGCACCCTGACGGCAATGAAGCGGGCCAGGTGGTCACGTGCGTGGGCAGCAGACCGCCGGGCACCATCAAACAGCCCCGCAATCCAGTCGTAGGCTCCCTTGCCGTCCCGTGCCTTGGCAGACTTGGGCCGGCTGTCGTCCCACCTGCGGTACAGACAGCACAGCAGAGCAGTACAGCACAGGCTCAGCACTTTCATTGCGGCACAACCATATTCCTACACAGTGCTCCCAACGAGTGGTGGTGGTGCCGCGCTGAGCAAATGTGACTGAAATCTCGCTGCCCCTTACAGCCTCTCCTGCCACACCTTCTGCTGAAACACCCCTCCAAAACCCTTGCAAGCCATCCAGCCAGCTGCGCAGCCCACGCTGTGACCTCCACAACAACGCGCCAACATCGCGCTCTGCTTTCTTTTTCGCCCTTTCCCTGACCTACCTGTCGACCACCATTCGCTCCAGGCCAGCCAGGCTGTCCAGCAAGTGTTGCACAGAGTTGAGGCGCACCACCAGGCTGTCATAAGGAAATTCCATCACACGCCGCTCAGCTTCTGCGGTGGCGGTAGCCGGACAAGGAGGAGGAGCACACAGTGGTGGTGAGGTCGCCAGCACGAGGGTGGTAGCAGCAGCGGGGTGGGTTGCAGAAGCGGGTGGCAGCAGCAGCAGGAGGCAATGCCAGGCAAGGCAGGCCACCTCATCGAAGACCCCAACAGCGAGCAGGTAGCAAAGAAAGAGCACTGCCAGCTCCAGACAGCAGCACACAGCGCGTATTGACACACACACACACACACACACACACACACACACACACACACACACACACACACACACACACACACACACACACACACACACACACACACACACACCACACACACACACACACACACACACACACACACACACACACACACACACACACACACAACACACACACACACACACACACACACACACACACACACACACACACACACACACACACACACACACACACACACACACACACACACACACACACACACACACACACCACACACACACACACACACACACACACACACACACACACACACACACACACACACACACACACACACACACACACACACACACACACACACACACACACACACACACACACACACACACACACACACACACACACACACACACACACACACCACACACACACACACACACACACACACACACACACACACACACACACACACACACACACACACACACACACACACACACACACACACACACACACACACACACACACACACACACACACACACACACACACACTCACGCACGCACGCACGCACGCACGCACGCACGCACGCACGCACGCACGCACGCACGCACGCACACGCACGCACCCGCACGCACACACACACACACACACACACACACAAAGGCATCCAGACTCAGCAGCCAGAGCACACCTGTGGAGCCCAAGGGTGGCAGCCAGCTCTTGCCCAGCGCCTCCCCACCCTTGATCTTCGATTTGGACTGGCTGGGGGGAGGCTTTCCCGCAGCCGCCGCCTCTGCATGCTGCTCTGCCGCCACCGCCAGCTCCCGCTTGTATCGTGTGAGCGGCGCTTGCGGCGGTATGATTGCGTCAGGCGAGCCCACTTGCTGCTGTACGAAGTCGCAGTACCTGCACAAGTGAGCAAGGTTATGGGAGCAGCAAAGCACTCCAGTCAGATGAAGTGAATGCAGCGAGGGCTGTGCAGCAACACTTGCAGCATTTGCCAACTGGCCAACAAGCCAACACACCAAGTGCCAGTCAAACCAAGCTGCGTCTGTCCTTGTGGAGTGCAGAGTCTGAATAGCAACCCTCTCTGCGGACACACGGGCTGCAGCCACAAACAAGCAAGTGGCAACGTTCCGCAGCCCTCCACACAAGAACCTACTTTTGCATGGCCAGGTCAACGCCCTCTGTGAGGCAGCGCACCACGCCAGCAGGTATGGCCAGCTTCATGTCAAACAACGCCTCCAGAGTCTCAGTCACGATTTTGATTGTCTCGACCACAGACCTGCGAAACAGTGAGGGCGGGAGCGCGTGTGTGTGGGGGCCCGACACCAGCGTTCAAGCTGTGCTTGAATGTGTCAGGAAAGTTGCATGTGTCAAGGTGGGGGGAAGCAGGCATGGGCCGGCAAGAGTGGTCGGCCAGTGATAGAAAGCAGTGTCGCAACACACGCGCAGTGATGGGGCGGTTTCAAAAGAGTGCTGGGCGCAGCATCACGAGGGGCATCGACCAGACACGCGACCCTTGATGCAGGTACCTCACACACGCCAGCAAGCAGCAAGCAGGAAGCACGCAGCCCAGCACTGTCCCCCCCGCACACCTTGAGCCGTGTGCGCGCTGCTTGGACATACGGGCCCAGTCCTCCGCAGACAGGATGCGATCCATCCACCCGCCAAGCATCGTGATCTGACCCTGCACACCCACATCGAACAAACACAACCACACGCGGAAAGTTGGCAGCGTCAGACACTCAAGCGCGCCAGCGGCATCAGCAGAAACCCTGGCGCTCTTGCCCAGCAACCTCTTGAAGCACCCTTATTGCATGCCCCGCACGCCCCATTGCTGCCACAAAGAAATGCACGTGTGATTTGCAGGCAGTACAGGCAGTACCGGAGCCAGCCGCAGTACCTGGGCCCAGGTGTAGAGCAGGGGCGAGAGTCGCTCCATGGTGCCCCAGGGAGGCGGGGCCACCCTGCTGTCCCTGCACTCCTCCAGCAGCAGCTCCTCCAGCGCCATTGATGCACGAATGGCCTCCAGTGCGCTCTTGGTCAGCCCGTTGACTGCGGGTTGGTGAGCAAGGCACGGTGGGTGGGTGGGTGAGTGATTCGGTGCTGGTGATGGGTGGGAAGAAAAGGAGAAGAGGCTTGCAAGAGCGGGCAGCTCAGGCAGGCGTGGGAGGGCTGAAGTCACACAGCTGCCCGCAAACACCACACACATGCAGAAGCAGCGAGTCGGATGCAATGAATGCTGCTGGCCCCTTGACTCACCTCCAATCAGCCAGGGCAGCATCTTGGCACCATACACCTCATGCAGTGCGTGGGCCGCCACCTGGCGAGCGGCGGGGGCATGGGGCACCAGCAGCGGCGAGTAGGTGGCCACTTCCTTTTTGAACAGCTCGGCGCTGGAGGTGGCCAGCAGCATCATCAGGTCCTCCTCTGCAGCGTACGACAGGAAGCAAAAGAATGAGAGGGAGGAAAGAAAGAAAACGAATGGAAGCAGTAGGTGAGGCAGGAGCAGAGGATGGGGCTAGGAGTTGAGGCAAAGCTACGGAGCCCCCAAGGAGAGGGAGGGCCAGCACAGAACACACACGCAGTCCGGTGTGCGGATGATAAGCGCAGCAGAAGGCTGCTCACTCACCCGCCGACACGTTTGCCGACAGCTGGGCCAGGCTGGCATCAAACGCAGCCTCCACCGAAGCAGCAATGCAGCCCTCCAGCAGCTGTGGCAGCGCCTCGCGCCGCCCGCACGCAGCCTCAGCCGCCTCCAGCACCCCCACCAGGCCCTGCAACACAGTGCAACACACAGCGATGGTGGTGAGCGGCAGGCAAGGCGGCAGTGGCAGGCAGGCACGGGATGACAGCACGGCAGGTACCGAGTACGCAAAGCCCCACAGCTGAGCAGTTTCCGAAACACAACACTGATGGCCAGCTGCAGCCTGGGCTGCCTCATCCTGCGACCCTGTTACAGGTGCCTGCTGCCGCGTGCCCGGTTTTGCTGTTCTGCTGCAAAGAGATGCCTCCTGCTCAGGGTTCCTGTGATGCTGTCCGCCTAGCCCGCAGCAGGCTGGGCCCCAGCAGCGACAATGTGCGCACCTTCATCACCCGGGGATCGTCCACGTTGGTGTGGTAGTCACTGAGCATGTCGCACACAGACTGGCTGATGCAGCCCATGAGCTCGGCAGGAAACACTGCATCGTTGTGCTCTGCAGCAAGCGGGCCGCAGCCACCCAACCATGTGTCAGTGCTAGTGTGTGAATGTATCATTGAGGCTGCAAGCGTCATGCAGGGCGGTCAGCAGGCGCAGATACGGACGGGTCCAGCAGGCGCCAAGCTGATGTTGTGGGGGGCAAGGGAGGCCAGCGGGCACTGCACCGCAACAGCATGCAGCCTTTGTGCACGGCAGCACATACGCATGCAATCGCCACGGCTCTTTGCAACACGAGCCGCTCGAGCAGCCTGCCATCACAACCCTGTGCTTCCACAACCGCCCGGCCGACATTTGCATGTAAAATCGCAACACAAAACGCACCTTGGCTGACAAGCAGCGGCGACCCGCTGCCGTTGGGCGGCGCCGCCGCTGCGCCCTTGACCGCTTGTATCGCCTGCCGCGCAACCTCCAGCAGCAGCAGCTCTTGGCTGACGGCAAACTGGCGGTAGTGCACCCAGGCAAACACCGCGCTGTGCACGTCAGGGGTGATCTGCAGCTGGCGCCACACTGAGCCCTGCAGGCGGCACAGGAGGGAGAGCAGAACGGCCACGGTACAGTGCGTTACGCTATGGTACGGTGCGGTACAGTACAGCACAGAGCGGTACAATGCAGCACAGCAATGGCACGGGATTCATGCCGCTTGGCGACAGCCTGGCAACAGCGCGGCGGGGCAGGGCCACACACCGGGGGCCACGGCTCGCAGCAAAGGCGGGCAAACCACCCAGCAACTGGCTGTGGCACACAAAGGCACCGCACACCCTGTTGATGGGGTACCACGCGCAGCGGCAGCAAAGAAACACAGTTCCCTGTTGGCCAGGCACACAGCAAGACGCTCGCACTCCCTGTGTGTTGAGCGACTGGCACATCAGGCAGCGGGAAACGGCTCCGGTGCTGGCCAGGCACACCACCACAATGGAGGCGTGCATCCTCACCGTGCACCCCCGCCCCCCTGCAGTACCGCACCTGCAGCAAGCCCAGCAGCTCCTGTCTGTGGTCGTTGTACTGCCCCTCATCCAGGGTGTCAAAGATGCCTCGCAGCAGCAGGTCTGCCAGCCGCGCCCGCAGCCCCCAAGGGAAGCTCCAGCCGGTGGAGCACCGCTTGGCCAGCCGCTCTGCAGCAGCAAACACCGCCTCTGCAGCCTCGCCATACTCGACTTCGTCGTAGTCGTCAGCAACCCGCACATCCAGCCGCCGCAGGCCGCCCTTGAGGCGCGCCAGCAGCGTGCGGCCCGCCGCCTCGCCGCCGCCGCCGCCGCTGTCGCCGCCGCCGACCACCCAGGCATCGCGCACGGCCTGGCTGAGCACCAGCCACACTACGGAGGTGACGGTGTCCCGCCAGCGCACAAAGTTGCGGAAGCTGTCAAAGGCGGTCGGGCGAACGATCTGTGGGGCAGGACAGAAAGGGAGAGGTAAGGGAGGGGCTGAGGCACGCACGTGCGCTACATGTGGCCGGTGGTCGGTGAGCCCTCGGACCACATGCAAGCCTGTCAGCGCAGCTTGACCCGCAAGCCTGCCAGTCCAGCCCAGCATCCGAGCCTGCCAATCCAGCCCAGCGTCCGTGCCTGCCTTCCTCACCAGTAGCAGCTTGACGTGCATTTCCAGGGAAGCCAGGGAAGTCACTCCCTGCCGCCCCACCAGCTCGATGATGCGTTGCAGCTCGGCGGCTCGAGCCTCATTCAGCTCAAGGGAAGCTCTCAGGTCTGTCAGCAGTCCAGGGGATGCAGAGGAGGCGGTGCTGGAAAGGAAGATTGCGTAGGCCAGCTCTTTCAGCTGGTACTCTTGCAGGTCTGCAGGGTTGCACAGGAAGAAAGAGAGGAGGAGGAAAGGCTGCGCCATGACGCACGGCGACAGGCGGTGCTGATTCACATGCCTTGCTGAGACGCAGGTCAGGTGGCGGGCAGGGCCCCATACCCCAACTGCTTGCCGCTGCGATGCAAGGCACACGCATGTAAACATTCTGAGCATGGAAGACCCTGCAAGCGTAAACAGAAAGGCCTCGCCCAGACGCACCAACTTGCAACGAACGCAGCTTCAGCTGCGGCAGGTGCGCATCCTCCTGCGCCTCCTCCAGGCCAGCAGCGAGGCCGGGGGTGCCGCCAGGTGAGCCGCCGCCAGCAGGACCCAGCGCCCTGTAATCAATGGCGCCGCCCTCTGCTCCGCTGTACGTACTGCTCCTTGGGGGGGTGGCCAGGTAGTCTTTACGTGCTGACAGTGAGGTGGAGGTGGAGATGCAGGCGTTAATGAGGTCCAGCGAGGGCGCCCCCGACTTCAGCTGCTTCAGCACACGGTCCACAGACAGAGCATCCAGCAGCCACTCGTCGAAGTCCGAGCAGCCAACCGGCAGCAGCACATCCTTGCCCCGGGTCTGCAGGTCCTGCATGAGAGCAAGAGCAGCAGCGGCACGGGCGGCGGTGGCGGCCGGCGGCAGTTGAGCGCGTATGTTGCCTTCCCTGGCATGCTATGCTTTGTACGTGGCGTGAGGTGCTGAGATCTGCCGAAATGTGGCTAAACCACCCCTCACCTGCAGCAAGTGCCGCAAGAGCGCCCGCCTGTCCTGGGCCAGTTGTTGCATCGTGGTGGGTTAGACGCGGCTAGCCGTGCATCGCTGAGCTTCGATGGCAAGGGGGTGTGTTCAAGAGTCAGGCCGCGTTGTTGGAGTGTTCCGTTGAAACAGTGACGGCAAGGAGGAGACGGTCACGAGGGTTTATGTGAAAACACAATTGCGGCAACAATTTGCCTGGTCCCATTCGCCGCCGCCAGTTCGGTCACACATGCACGCAGCCGAATGAGTGGCTGCGAGAGCTGGACAATGATGTGCTGCACGCCGAATGTGCACTCATTAAATGGTAAGGAAATGCATGCTGACGGGTCAACGGGAGCAAGACAACAACAGGCGGCGTCTGCACCCTGGCCACCGAGGGGGCTGGACGCACAGCTGCCAATGCGGCACACTGCCTCAGCCGCAGCAGTAAAGGATGGGTGGACATGTCACTGTTTACTGCTTGTCCTTGTCCTTGACTTCCGCATCCTGAACGTTGCCGTCATCGCCGCCCTCGCTGCCGGCCTGGCTCAGGCTGGTGCCGATTTTCATCACAGCCGTCTGCAGCGCTGACGTCTTCGTCTTGATCGCCTGCAGCACCACAGATGAGGGCGAGAAACCGAGTCAGATCAGCAAGATTTGCCCATGCCAAAGTTGCTACTCCATGCTTACTACACTTCCCATTAACATTTCGCCGCAACCAACCCATGCACCAGCAGCTGCCAGCCTGGTGCACACATCGGTCGTCTGTTGCGTTGAAAAGTAATGCCAGTCATTTCAGCCCACCCCAACCCACCTCGGCATCCTCTCCCTCCATTGCTCCCCGCAAGTCAGTGACTGCGGTGTTGATCTCATCAACCACAGTCTGCGGCAGCCGCTCCTTGTAATCAGCGAGGCTCTTCTCCGCTGCGGCACACAAGCAGGGAGGGCAAAGAAGGCAGCGGGGATGGCATGTTGGCAGGGGCAGGCGAGAGGGTTGCAGGGTTGCACGAGGCACAGGGGTGTGAATTGCAAACACGTGAGCCGGCGGCAAAGAAGGATACGGGGCAAGCAAAGGCAGCACATTGCCGCCAACACACACCAGGTCCCTGCTGCATCGCACACTTGTTTGTGCAGGCACACACCGTACGCACGAGCAAGCCCATACCCAAACATATACCCAACCAAACATACCAACCGGCACACAAACAGCCGGCCAGCGGCACCCACCAGAGTAAATGAGGCCGTCGGCCTCGTTCCTCGCCTCTATCGCCGCCTTCCGCTCTGCGTCCTTGGCGGCATACGTCTCTGCGTCGCTGACCATGCTCTGGATCTGCTGCTCGCTGAGGCCGCCGCTGGACTGGATGGTGATGGACTGCTGCTTGCCCGTGGACTGCACACGCAGATGAAACATGCAAGAGGGGCACAAGTGGCGGTGGTGGGAACTCAGCAAGGTCGCGAGGCCGGGGAAGTGGCAGAGATAAGGAGGAGGGGGCGAGCCCTGCCCAAATGTTGCGCCTCCTGAACAGCCCAGTGTGTGATGCCTACACTGCTCCTCCTGTGCTCCTCTGACAGTGTGTTCACGCACAAACCCCTCTTCCCCTGCTTCACACATGCAGGCCGCCCCCCCCGCCCCCCCCCCCCCCCCCCCCCCCCCCCCCCCCCCCCCCTGGGGCAGCAAAAGTGATATGCCCACAGAACACCACCACGACCTTCCCGCCAGCTGCCTGTCGCCAGCCGCCCGCAGCCAGCCGCCCGCCGCACCTTGTCCCTGGCCGACACATGCACGATGCCGTTGGCGTCAATGTCAAAGGTGACCTCGATTTGCGGCACGCCCCTGGGGGCGGGGGGCAGGCCCACCAGGTCAAACTGGCCCAGCATGTTGTTGTCGCCGGCCATCTCGCGCTCTCCCTGGAACACCTTGATGCCGACCTGCAGAGGGATGGAGGGAGAGATGCAGAAGGGGCAGGGGGCAAGGTGAGAAGGTGGAAGGACGATGTGTTCGGATTCTGCTTGCTACAGGCTAGGAACATGGTGTCGTTAAATGCAGTTGATACAGGCAGGGAGGGTGGTGGTGGTGGTGGTGGTGGTGGTTGAGGCGCCGGTGCAGTGACGAAGGGGGCAGGCACAGCTGCAGAGAATAGACACCACTCCAGCAACACACGACATCGCCGCTCACACTCCAAACAACCCGCGCATCACCCACCCCACGTGCAGCGCGGACAAAGATCTCGGAATAGTTGAGGACAGCTACACAGTTGTACGCACAAACACCCATGCCTGCCACCTGGGCCCACCTGCGTCTGTGAGTCTGCCGCCGTCGAGAACACCTGGCTCTTCTTGGTCGGGATGGTGGTGTTGCGGGTGATCAGCTTGGTCATCACGCCGCCCAGCGTCTCAATGCCCAGGCTGAGCGGGGTCACATCCAGCAGCAGGATGTCCTTGACATCGCCGCGCAGCACGCCACCCTGAATGGCCGCGCCCATTGCCACAACCTGCGCGTGGCGGAGCGGGGGATGCTCGGTTGGCCAGTTGCCTCACAGCTGCCTCGACTCGCGCCTCTCGGCTTGCCTGCCTCTTCGCCAGCCTGCCTGCCTCCCTGCCTCCCCTCCTCCCCCCCTGCCTGTCTGCCTCTCCCCTGCCTGCCTCTTCGCCAGCCACCTCCACCCCTCTGCCAACCTCATCTAACCTCAAAGATGGCTCGCCTCCAACTCTATCCCTGCCCCCTCCACCAGCCATCCCTCCATCCCTGCTCCCCCCTCACCTCATCAGGATTCATGCTGCGGTTAGGCTCCTTCTTGAAGATGTCTCGCACCATTGCATGGACCTGTGGGCAGCAGGCAGCAGGTGTCAGCAGTGCTTCACAGGGCAGGGTGGCAAGGCAGGGTAACACAGTGCAGCAGCTCAGGTGTTCACGAATCCAAATGGCCAGACGCACGCACAAGCAGCACGCACACAAGCGTCGAAAACGTGCCAGTCAGCCGGTCAACATAACCCCAACTCTGAAACCATCATGCCAACGACTGTGCCTCAAACCGCACACTCGACACTGCACACCCGGCACACCAGCCCCATCCACACCGGCCCCATCCACACTGGCAGCAGCCACTACAGCCAGCCACATCAGCCAGCCCCGGCCGCCCACTGACCTTTGGCATGCGCGACATGCCCCCGACCATCAGCACCTCCTGGATGTCTGTGGGCTGCACCCCCGCATCCTTCATGCAGCTCATGCACGGCTGCACCGTGCGGTCCAGCAGGCTCTTCACCAGCTGCTCAAACTTGGCCCTGCAGGACACAGAACCCACCCAACAAAGAAACGGAGGAGGAGAATATGGTGGTTGGGATGTTGAGCACATGTGCAGGGGCAGCAAGGCGGCTGGTTCGCAATCTGATCGCCTGGGCATTGCACACACACGAACCCGCTACACAAACTTGCGGCTTTGCAACTCGAAACTGCCCATCCAGTTGACGTGCGCATGCGTGTGCTTCCGCCCAAGCGTACGCCAACCACAGCCCCTTGCACCCCACTGCCTGCCTCACCGTGTGATGTTGATCTGCAGGTGCTTGGCACCCGAGGCGTCCGCTGTGATGAATGGCAGGTTGACGTCTGTCTGGCTGGCGCTGGAAAGCTCACACTTTGCCTTCTCCGCTGCCTCGCGTAGCCGCTGCACTGCCAGCTTGTCCTTTGTGAGATCGATGCCCTGCTTGGATGGTGGAGAAGGAGAGGCGAGGAACGAGGGATGAACAGCGGGATGGGCTAAATTGAGCACCGTGATGGAGGAGAGGAGAAGCAGGAAAGGGCAGCACAGGGCAGGGCAAGAGATGGAGGCTGTGCAACGCAAGGGCGGGCTGTGGGGCAGCAGCTACACCGCACTGCTGCTGCACCCCAGCCTGAGGATCCTCTGCTGTGTGCAGCCGCACCTCCTGGCGCTTGAACTCCGACACCATCCACTGCAGCAGCGTGTTGTCGAAGTCCTCTCCACCCAGGAACGTGTCTCCGTTGGTGGCCTTGACCTGAGCGGAAGAAAGAAGAGGAAAAGAGGGGCGTGAGGCCGGAGCCAGTTTGATGGCAGGCAGAGAGGTTGGAGGAGCACGGCTTGCGATGGCCAGGCACCAGACCTTCCGATCGCCTCTCAAACCACTCAAGCTGAAGAATGCTCACACGCTATGCCACCGCCTTGCAATGCAAAGGGCCACGGTCTGGCCTCCTAGCAGCCGCCGCTTGCCACATTCGGTCAGGCAACAGCAGTACAGCACGCACCTCAAACACGCCGCCGCTGATCTCCAGGATGGAAATGTCAAAGGTGCCTCCTCCCAGATCGTACACAGCCACCAACCCCTCCTTCTTGTCGCTGCCGTAGCACAGCGCTGCCGCCGTTGGCTCGTTGATGATGCGCAGCACCTCCAGCCCAGCAATGCGACCGGCATCCTGCGGCAAACAGGAAAAGAAAACAGCAGGGGGCAGGTTGGGCCTTCACTCACCAAGTGACACTCGCCGCGCCTGCCAGCCTACTTGCGGAGTCCGTGGAGACGCACGACACCACACAGAAACGACCCAACACAGTGCCAGCCACACACATGGGCCCCCTCCTCCAAGGCCATGAATCACGCATCCATCTCTCCCTCTCTCGCACCTTGGTGGCCTGGCGCTGGTGATCGTTGAAGTACGCGGGCACTGCGGCAGGTTAAACGTGGTGATCAAGGACAGGGAGGTCAGCAATTGCACGTGTACTAATTGGTCAGCAAGGGCCCTTGGTAAGTGTACTGATTGCAGGTGTGCACCGTGTGCCGTGTGTTCTAGAGCTCGGAGTCAAAGCAGCAAGACTCCTGCAAGGCCAGCATGGCCCCACTTCCGGTTCCCATCACACCCGCCCTCCCTGCAACATGGTTGGCTACAGCTGCTTGCCACCCTGCCAAATTGCAACCTACAGCAGCACGCACCCGTGACGACTGCCTGGCTGACAGGGTGGCCCAGGTATCGCTCTGCGGTTTCCTTCATCTTCATCAGCACAAAGGCACCCATCTGAGAGGGGGAGTAGCGCTGGCCGCCCGCCTCCACCCACGCGTCGCCGTTGTCAGCCCGCACAATCTTGTAGGATACCATCTGCGGGCGGCAAGGGGTCATGGCGGCGGCGGATGAGCCCGCGGGGTGCCAGCCGCTCTGCAACAGCTGTCCTGCCACAAGGCATGTGATTGCGACGGGCAGCGCCTGCCACTCCTCTCCTCATGCAAAGGCACAGTTCGATGCGTGCTGCTGGGTGCCTGGAGTGAACAAAATGCAGAGTTGCCGTGCTCCTTCCCACTCCTTCCTTCCCAGCGATAAGTCGCCAGCCAGCATGAGCGAGCAGCCTGCTGCAACAGCTGACTTGCACCCAACCTTGGATTTAAGACAGACCCAACCTTGACGGGCAGCCCCTCCTTACCTTGGACTCCTTTTGCACCTCAGGGTCGTCATACATGCGCCCGATGAGGCGCTTGGTGGCATACACAGTGTTGGAGCTGTTGGTCACAGCCTGCGGATATATACACACACACACAGACACAGACGCACACGTCAGAAAGCAAATGCGCGTGACCCTTCAGCAGACTGGCCAGCAGGCCAGCGGATCCAAAAGCGACATCGTCAGGGTAGCGTTCCAAGCCAAACCAAAGGCCAGTGCGCAACAGCAACAGCAACAATAACGGCAGGTTGATAATGGTGCAGTCACAATCAAGAATGTCACACACCTGGCGCTTGGCTGGCAGGCCAACCAACCGCTCGCCCTTCTCTGTGAATGCCACGACTGACGGTGTGGTGCGCTGCCCCTCTGCGTTCTCAATGACCTTTGCTGTCTTACCCTCCTGCAGCAGCCACACAACCCGTACAACGTCGGACAGAGAGCCAGGAGAGCTATCAAATGAGTAAGGTTTGAGCAATCGATGCGTGGCTTGCAGTCTGCATGACCTCAGCCTCTGCTCAAGCAAGCGGCAACTGGCAGAAGAAGAACAGATGGAACAACCACAGCAGCGACGTGAGTGCAGCAGCTATCTTGCCATGACAGCGACGCAGGAGTTCGTTGTCCCTGCACAACATAGTAACACAAGCAATGTGAGGAGAGGAATAATAGGTGTGAACACCAGCAACAAAAGACAGCAGGTCCTTGGAATGCAGACTGCTGGCTCACCGAGATCAATGCCGATGACTTCGTTGGCGAGCCGCGACGTTGAGGAGCTGCATCAAGCCAGGCAGCACGAGCAGCAGCATCAAATCAGTGAGTTGCCGCCTTGAGCGGTCACCCGCCGCCGCCGGTCGCCACGAAGCGGCCAACCCATACAGCATTCGCGTCAAGGGATGACAGCAGTTGTTGGCACGGCGCTGGGCGGGCATCGGTGAGCCATTGCGGCCCATGCAGCTCACCTGAACATGCGCAAGTCCTGCGCCCCCAGTTCGCCATATTTGCCCAGCTGCAGCAGCGTGAAGGGAAGCGGTGAGTCCCTGGAGGCGGCTGCACTGCGGCCCGATGGCAAACTCGATCCCCACTCACCAGTGCGGGCCGGGCCAGGCGACCCAATGCGCCCCTGCACCTGTTGAGCAGCATGGCTGGTGGTTGACAGGCTGAATGCGGCCCGCCTCACAGTTTTCAGTCAATGCAGCCACGTTGCATCCAGAAGGGAGACGAATGGTGCCTGCACAAGGTCAATGCGGCATTGCTGTACACATATGTGCATAAGATCCAATCACAGGACCCCTGAACGCACCGCCGCAGCCTGCCGTCACCCGCCAGCACCGCAACGTCGGCGATGCAGCCTTCGCCTGTGTCACATGTATCTTGCAGCTGAATCCAGTAAATGCTAATTAATAAAGGGCTGCGAGATGGCTGTGATGTTACTCACATCGCTCTTTCCGGCGCCGCCATCTGCTCATTGTAAAATGCGGGCGAAGGCGGCATGCGTCCACAATTTCTCAATCGATCGTTGCGGTCTCGCATTGGCATTCCAACCATCGCTGTGATCCATTTCAAGCGATCCGGCCTGCAAGCGCGATGCTGCTTCGCGGCAAACTGGCCAGGGCGCTGAGCGGCGTCTGTGTGGCAGGGATCGCTCAGACGAGGTGCGTTGGCAGCAGCGCGCCACCGTCCGACACCGGTTTCGCCTCGCATTCGGAGCCGCCGCCGCTGACTCCCGCCGTCCACCGCTCTGCTTGGCACACTTGCCCTGGCATTGTGCATGCCTTGTTACTTCACCTTGCAGGCCGTATGCGTCACAGTCCTCTTCCGCAGCTCAGGCTGGGCGTGCAACCACTTACCTAGGCGCCGTGCTGCTGACGGCCTCAGCCGGTGGCGGGGTCGCGCTGTGCCTGTCGCCGGCAGCGGAGCAGGACAGTGCAGACAGCAAACGCGAACTGCATGTAGCCTGCGAGCCCAAAGAGCCAGATCTGTGGGACAGGTCAGCTGCTAATGGCTGTCGGGCCGGCCTCGCTGCTGCTCTGCAACACAGCGCGGTTGCAGACGCATTGTCAGTTGACAGCTCGGTCCAGCGCTAGGAACCGGCTCTTTAATTGCGGCCTTGCAAGTGCAGGTGGGAGACCGTCAAGGGCTTCCTGGGCAGCTGGCGGCGCGCCAAGCCTGCAGACGTGCCGCTGCCGGTGGACAAGCTCAAGTGTCACTTGCCGCCAGGAGGTGCGCTGCCTCTTGCAGCATCAGTGCCGCCGTCACAACCACAGCAGCTTTGGACAACCCTGGTTGTCTCATCGGTGCCGTGCTGCCCTGCTTTGGGGGCATTTCAATGTGCAATCACTATCTCCCTTCTTGATTATATCCTGAATATACTGATTGACTGCAGGCTACAGCCTGGAGCATTATCACCCCGTCGTGCTAGTGACTTGCGGCAGCTTCAACCCTCCCACCTTCATGCACCTTCGCATGCTGGAGCTGGCGCAGCAGCAGCTGACCAAGGTGTGTCTCAGTGTGGCTTCAACAGGGCCTACTGTTATGCTGTTGGTCACAGCCCCTGTGGCAGCTCTCCTCAGGGTGTCCAGGGGCAGGGGCAGAAGCGTCAGGCATGTGAGAGGCTGGCACCTGGTTCGCTGTTGTCACAGCTTTACATGCCTGACTGATGTCAGTTATGCGCTGCCTGTGTGTCTTGCAGACAGGTCACGATGTGCTGGGGTCGTACATGTCGCCTGTGAACGATGCGTACTGGAAGCAAGCGCTGGCTCCCGGCCGCCACCGCGTGCGCATGTGCCAGCTGGCCACTGCCGACTCAGGTGGGGGCGGCAGGCCGTGCAGCTTGTTTGAGTAGGAACTGCTGTGCTGGCTAGCGGGCTAGCGCAAGTTGCCGCGCTGGTGATCCAGCCAGCCCGCGAAGTAGTGCAGCCATGGGGAGGGCCTCTTTGGTATTGCGTGCTGATGGTGCTGCATACACTGCACGGCAGTGCTGGCTGATGAGGCCTCCCTGATGCC
Source organism: Chlorella vulgaris (assembly GCA_023343905.1). NCBI lineage: Eukaryota > Viridiplantae > Chlorophyta > Trebouxiophyceae > Chlorellales > Chlorellaceae > Chlorella > Chlorella vulgaris. The sequence goes on along the minus strand of SIDB01000012.1, from coordinate 2,011,232 downwards.
TGCCATCCGGCTGCTCTTTCTTGCCATGTGCTGCCCGTGCATGCAGATAGCATCATGGTGGACAGCTGGGAGGTGGAGCAGAGGCAGTACACGCGCACGCTGTTTGTACTGCAGCGGGTGGAGCGGGAACTTGGGGCGCTGTTTGGGGAGGGCCAGGCGCCCGAGCCTGCAGAGGTTAGTGAGCTTGGCTGCTGTGGTTTCTCGAGCTGTGGGGGTGCAGGCATTTGAGGGCAAGGACAATAGGTTCAGCAGATGCACATGGCAGGACACAAGGAGTTGGGCAGGATGCTCACAACAAATCACCGACGTCCGTGGGCTTGACGTTGTTGAACCACCTGCCCCCCAACGTGTGTGCAGCCTGCAGCCGGCGCCTGCCCGTCAACGCCGCCCCGAGTGATGCTGGTGTGCGGCGCCGACGTGCTGCACAGCATGGCTGACCCGACCATGTGGCGCCAGGACCTGCTGGAGGTCGGTGCTGTGCTGGGCTGTGCTGGGCTGGGATGTGCTGGGTTGGGCATACAAGCAGAGACTTTCTTCCGCACAGCAATGCCTTGCTCTAGTTTTGCCTGGTGCCCTGTCAGACACATAGCCCGGTTTGGCATGGGCCAGGGCTGGGCTTCATCCCAAGCAGGCTGGCCTGGCTCCCAACACTTACAACCTCCCCTGCCCCACGCCGTCTTCAGGACCTCTTGTCGCGCCACGGTGTGGTGTGTGTCTCACGCGCCGGCTCCGACATCGCCCGCCTCCTGGATGTGCCGGGGTCCCTGCTGCACACCTACCGCCGCAACGTGATGGTTGTCGATGAGCCTGTTGCAAACGAGATATCCTCCTCGCTGGTGGGTCAGATGCTGTAAGGCTGAGTGAAGGCTGATCCATACTTGCCTGCCTGAATGCCTGAATGCCTGCCTGAATGCCTGCCTGAATGCCTGAATGCCTGAATGCATGGCTGCACTGCGTCTTTACCCTCCTACCTGCCTCAGGTGCGCCACGAGCTGGAGCAGGGCCACTCAGTGCGGTATCTGCTGCCCGACTCAGTCGTGCGGTACATCCATGAGCAGAAGCTGTACGGAACGGCTGGAGCACCGCGCCCTCATGTGCTGCACCCGGTGGGCAGGCAGCGGGTGGACAGTGATCAGGATTGAGTGAGTCGGAGTGAGCTGGCGGCGTGGTGGCTGGGGGATGGGTGGGCGGTGGGGGTGGGAGGAGGGGGCCTGTTGGCGCGCCCACGGCAGCGACGGGCTTGTTGGGGATTTTTGCAGGGCCTTGCTTGATGCTGCTTCTGCTGTGACGTGCTGGCTGACCACTGCGCGATGATTCACTTTACTAGTGCATCTCTGCAACGGCACAAACGGTATTGCTCGCCCAGGCACTCACCCGTCTGCTGCCTGCCCCTCTGTGCAGCAACGAAGTCCTGTGTGGGTGTTTGACCCGACATTGGGCATCCTAGTCGATGCTGCAGACCTCACCACGCCGCCATATCTAGACCCCTGTTACGACTAGTTCGCCAGCTTGCATGAGCGTAAGCCTACCTTCGGGGCACAGCCCTGGCAGCATCGCATCCTGGCCGGCAGCCCAGCAGCTGCCCGCAGAACAGCACTCCTGTGTGATGGAAGCGGCATGTGTGTTGGCAGCTGACCCCAGGATTGCAATGCAAGAGTTGTACAGTAGTCACTCTTCCCAGATCGTGCTGGGTTTGCGTCGTCCCAGACATGATCATCTGGCCTGTTGATGTGCTCACTATTGTGATTGCTTTTGTGTTGAAAGTTAAAAACAAGGAAAACGATCACCACATGCAAGGGCTGCACGACGCAGCTGGCGAGAAGGTGCGGGCAGAGGTACGGGGGCTAGGCGGTCAGTCGGTGGCAGAGACGAGAGTAGCAGTGTGGTGCAGCAGTGTACAGGCAGCAATGGAAGGTCAAGCAACGATGTGCGAGTGTCTACAGGGTGTGTGGGCGGGCATGGCGGCGGTGGGCTGCGGCAACAAGCACCTCAGCCCTACAATCACATACAGAGGTGGGGCATGGAGGATGGGAACGGTAGGGTGCACGAAAAACAAGGCGGGCAGAAAAGTAGATGGCGTGCCTTTGATTGCCAGCGGCAGCGGCTGCTGGTGCGCAGGCACACCACTGACGGTGCACTGACCGTCAATCAGTCGGCAAATGGGTTTGTCAGAAAAACGGCCGCAGGAAACGGGCCAGCAGCCGCGACGGCGGGCAGCCTGCTGCCAGCTTGCCTGCCAGCAACAATGCTTCAAGCAACCGGCGCTTCAGGTGTAACTGGCATTGCTACATCAGATCGTGAGGCCGGGGGCCTGGCCCACTTGCTCTCCAAGCTTGACCGTCACGTTTCCGTAGCCATCGACATTGAATGTGCCCCCGCCCTCCCAAGCGCCCCTGACACCACATTTCAGGCTCTCCGCCGCCTCCGTCTCTCGCTGCTTCCACTGTTTGACAAAGTCGTAGAAGGTTTTGATCTGCAGGGGGAGGAGTGGCAGGACCAGGGTCAAAGGAGGGGCGGCCACCAGCAGCGAACGCAGCAGACGACAAGAGCAGGGGAACGACGCTCCAACCAGCAGGGCAGCTGGGGATAAGACATCAGGATTCCAGGAACTAAAGGCAGGCGGCCATCGCAGATGCACATGTTGCGCAGCAGCAGCAATTTGATTGCGCACCAGCAAGGCATCGCGCTTGCCCAGTTCTCACCTTGGCAGCATAGGCCAGCCTGGCGGATATGTCGCGATGGATGTCAACGTCTGTGTCATGGTCCATCACAAGCGCCAGTCGGTGCTGCAGCTGCGGCAGCCCGTCTGTGCCTTTCAACAGCAGCACCTGCAGGCAGGCAGGCAGGCAGGCGTCAGGGGAGCGGAGGGGCGGGGTGCGGTTGATGGAGGTGTACAAACAGGCAGCTGGACATGGGAGAGAAGCCAACCGCTTTGCAGTGTAACATGGCACGCCAATGTGCCGCCTACTTGCTAGTCTTCCCTCCCTCCACCAAACAGACCCTCCACCCCAGAAGGACAGTGTGTCACCCTCCAACACAATCACACTGGCCCTCGTCAACCCACTGGCCCTCCAGACCGCACTCTGTGCCTCACACCAGCCGCCGCCACTAGATCTGGCCCTCACCCAGCTCTGCCTCACACCGCCGCCGCCACCAGGTCTGGCCGTCACCCAGCGTCACATCTGCGGCACACCCACCACACCTGGTCCTTGATCGCCTCTGGCACATTCTCAATGAGCTCCAGCTTCCAGCTGTCCAGCATCACCCCGGGCGTGCAGCTCTGCACAAAGCTCTGCACCGCAGCCTCGGAGGCAGGCGCCAGCACAGAGGCGCCGCCGTACAGGCTGCTGCCATAGGCACTGTTGGCATGGTTGGCATTGTCAGTGGCCCTCTGCCGAGGACCGAGGCGCTGCAGGAGGTCCTTCATGGTCATGCCCTGGCTCAGCCAATCCTCGTGGTTGGCATGCAGCACATCAAGGTACTCCTGGCTCACGCCTCCCTCCTCGCCTCGATTCCTGCAGCAGTGCAGCGCAGCAGAGTCGACAGGCACCAGCAGAGACAGGCAGCTGCGCAGAAATGCCGGTCAAGGGCTGGCAATGTGGTACATGACGTCGACAGGCACCAGCACACACAAGCCTGCTGCGGCTGGCTGCGCGACCTGCTGCAACGAGCGGCGAGCTGTGTCTGAACACTTTTGCCAGCACAAAACAGTCCAGCTTGCAGCCAAGGAGGCTCACCGCCGCTTCATGCGCTGCATGCAAGTCTTGGGGTCGGCTCGAAGGTACACAAACCCATCCGGCACCAGCATCGTGTCTCCCTCCACCTCGTTGTCAAATCTGCGGCAGCAGGAGTGACAGGTAGGGGGTGGGATTCGAGGTGGGTGATGGTTGAGGGATCAGCAGGTGGCAGCACATGCACGGCACGATGGAACCTGCACCGGCAGCCAGGGCCAGCAGCAGCGCTGTTGCTTGCAAACGCATAGTCGCAGCGGCAGCACCACCGCCAAAAAAAGAAACAACGACCTAACGCAGCACCAGCAGCCGCAGCAGCCCAGCACCACTACCACCGAAGCCGCTGACACCTGGCAGCAGCAGCACCAACAGCAGCGGCAGCCCAGCGCCACCACCACCAAAGCTACTGACAGCTGGCAGTAGCAGCACCAACAGCAGCGGCACACTCACATGGTGTTGTACACAGACACCTCAAAGTCCTCCATAGTGCCCGCGCTGTGCATGGCCCGCACAAACACCTGCCGGTCTGAGAAGATGGAGCGCTCTACCACCCGCAGCCCCTTGCCGCAGTGCCGCGACTTGCGGTCCTGTGCGAGGACAGACAGGTGGCAGTGGCAGCCAGGGTGAGAGTGGGGTGGGTGCGTGCATGTGTATATGTGTGCGCGGAATGCCTTGATGCAGAGCACGGCTGCGTGCATGGAAGCCGGCCGCGGTGTGCTTGCACCCAAAACAACCCTGCTTGCCCGTCAGCGTCAGCAGACAGCGAGCACCAGAGTGCGACCATCCAGAGTGCCACATCTTGGCCGGTCTGCCCTGCTGCGCGTCGGCAGCACACTGCCGGCGGCTGGCGCAGGCGCACCCACCTCTGCCATGCGTGAGACGAGCACGTAGTGCTGGAAGCTGTATGCAAAGCGCTGCGGGTCAGAGTAGAATTTCTGCAGCACGTTTTCCGTGGTGTCCCGACCCAGGCGGTCCTTGCAGTCGAATGCCTGCCACTGCTGCACCGGCTCCGGGACCACCTGCACCCACCGCAAGCCACGATTGCAAACATTCACAGGCAGGTGTCGGAGGCCAAGCCGGCCGCCATGCACACCGCAGCCACGCACATGTGTAAACATACACACAGAGGGATGAACACGCGGTGAGCACCCACCTGCAGCTCATCTCGCAGGTTGGTGTCATCGTGAGAGAGCACATCCAGGAAGGTTGACTTCCCCGCTGAGATGTTGCCCTCCACCGCCAGTGTGACCATGCCGCCCTCTGCCGCCTTTGTGGCGTCTGCTTTCACCAGCTGCAGGATCTCCTGGGCAATCAGCTTGCCGTGCAGGCGGCGGATGCCGCACTCAGACTGCGGCAAGGGGCATGGGGGAGCGACACGGTGGAAGTGCTTGGGAGCTGCGGCGACATGCTCGTCTTGCCAGCATGGCCACTGTGCATGCTGCTGCTGCACCGGGTTGCGGCCCAAGCGTATAGGGCTGTCACGTATGTTGGCTGGCCTGAGGATGGGTGCCATTCAAAGAGCAGCAAGCGACTCACGTGCAGGTACTCTGGCAGGGCATCTGGGTCTTTCATGTCCATCACAATCTCCCGCAAATCCTGGACCGTCAGGATTTGCTTCCGGCGCAGCAGCCCCTCGTTCAGGGGCCCCACGCCCTTGATGCTGCGCAAGTTATCGGGGTCGACTGAGCTGCTGGCGCGGCGGCTGCTGCCTGGGTTGCGGCCGGAGCCAGAGTTCGAGGCGCTGCCGGAGGCATTGCCTGCGCCGCAGGTGGTGCTCAGGGGCTGCCGCAACAGCAGGGTGCGTCCAGTGGGGTGTTGGCCCGTCAATGGGAGCGACGGCACGGCAGCTAAGCTAGAAAAGTGGCCTGTTTGGCGGGTGAGTTGGGACAGCGCCCCAGTGGCGGCGACGGTTGCCGTGGCCATCCCGGTGCGGCCCGCACTTGTCACAGCCGCGGTGCCTGCCAGGGCCTGGATCACGACTTCTACGGTGGGAACGACCTTGTTAGACGCGAGCAGCCTGCAAAACGGCGGCGACATGTTGTGTGAGTTTGGGGGCTTGCGGGAGGGCTCCATTTTGAACCTTGGTGGGTATTGCAGACTGCGAGGGACGGATCCTCACCGGCGCATAACCAGAGCGGCCTCGCATCTCCGAGCTCAAAGCCTGTGGGTCGGCACAGAGGGCTGATGGGGGCCTGGCACGATGCACGACGCCTGCAAGTCGATGAACCGGCCGCAGGAGGCCGCTTTGAAGCGCTTGCCGACCCTGGGCATTTCTCGCAACACACATTCACAACTCGCGGGCCGCCCCTGCACCCCCCTCTGGCCATTTGGTCCTCTCGACAGGAGGCAGCACTCGGTTCGCTGCCCTCTTATGAGCTGCTGATTGGGGGAAGGCCTCAGGCGTGAATCGTCCAGATGGCGTCGTTTGCGCTGCTGCAAGACGATGTTGGGGACGTCGATTTGCAGGCGATGGCTGCGGCACTGCCCGCGAAGGGCTCGGACGCACCGGCCGCCAAGGCGGAGCCTGCTGGTGAGATCGGGCTCATAGGACCGCCCCAAAGTGCTGCCTGCCGCGCCTGTGCAGGGAAAGCCGGCGATGCCATCGCGTTACTCGCCCCGGCCTGCTTCTCCGTGCTCAGACGCTGCTATGAGTGCCATCGCACACGATGGCCGGCAGGCAGCGCGCTGCAGACACTTTGTGTGACACCCCTCAGCTCGCACCCGCCCCGCCTGCAGCCCGCCCCGCCTCTGCCGGCAGGGGCCGCGGCGAGGCTGTAGCAGGCCGTGGCGCTGGCCGTGGAGGCCGTGGTGCTGGCCGGGGGCCGCGTCCTGCATCTCGGGGCGAGGATGGACCCTCTTTTGATGCCGAGTCTGCCCCGACTGGTGCGCAGCGCATGGCCCCCCCTTGCAGCCGCATTTGACCCCCTTGCAGCAATGCATGCATGATGCAAGCAGCCACACAACAGCAGCATGCACAAGTAACCCAACCAGTATGACAGCTGACACGCAGCAACGCCATGCATGCGCGCCCTGCAACTGCGTGCAGCACGCGGTCGGGGTGAGCGGGCACCCGCCGCCGCCCGTGGCGGACGCGGTGTTGGCCGCGGTGGCCGCGGCGGCGGCAAGCGCGAGTACGACCGCCAGGACGGCACCGGCCGCGGGTGAGCAGCAGCGCAGCGGGGAGGGTAGGCGGGATTGGAGAGATCGGATGGCTTTTCGAAACCCGCAATTGGAGTGGTGGTGTCAGCAGCGTGCAGGAGGGACCAAAGCACGCGGGGTGGCTGGGCGGCTTGGTCGTTTGTGTGTTGTATGCTGCTGCTGGTGGCTGCAGCACGAAAGGCTGGCGTGTGAGCCATGCTTGCTGGCCATTCGCGTGCTGGTGCAGGCATGAGACCGAGAAGCGCCACGGAGGTGGTGCCCACAACTGGGGCGAGGAGGGCAAGGAGTGAGTGCATGGCTGTGTCTTACTGCTGCTACTTTCGCTGCTGCTGCTGGTGCTGCTGGTACTGCTGCACTTGTGCAGCTAAGCTGGGCTGTAGTTGCATCTGACGGCTTGAGACCAGCTGGCACGGAAAGGGCAGCAGCGTCAGCAGCCGAGATGGGGCAGCCTGGGACAGCAGCTGCGGGAATGCAGGCATGGAATGGACTCTTAGCCACCTGGAGCAGCTGAAGCCGGGTCTTGAGGCTCTGGATTGGATTTCAGCAAGCAGATTTTGTTTGGGCTGCCGCTGCTGCTAGATTGTGGTGGGAGGGCCCTGTCACTCATCAGCGGTGCTCTTGCCGTGCCTGCCTTGCCCTGCCCCGCCACAGTGAGACCGAGGGCGGAGAGAAGGAGGTTGTGGAGGGTGGTGAGCCCGCCGCCGCCGCCGAGGGCGCCGAGGAGGCTGCCCCTGCCGAGCGTGAGCGCAGCGCTGAGGAGCTGGCGGAGGAGAAGGTGAGGAGGCACTGCTGCGTTCTTGCCTGGGATGCTGTCTCATTGCTGCGGTGTGCACCTTGCTGTGGCTCTACACTCCTCGTTCTGCAGCAGCCGCAGCCTGATGACGAGCCCGCGCATGGCTGCATGCCCGTTGCCGCTTCACTTTGCGGGTTGTGCCGCTGCAACCCATCGCGTCATGCGCCCCACCACCTGCCCTGCAACCAGCCAACCTCTCCACCCCTGCCCTGCCCTGCCCACAGCAAATGACTCTGGAGGAGTACGAGGTCGTGCTTGCTGAGAAGCGGGCGGGCCTGAATCAGACACGGGAGCCCGCTGTCAAGGCTGACACCAAGCAGTTCTCTGGCATGAAGACGTTTGAGAAGGTGGAGGAGGATGTGGGCATGTCCCTGTCCAAGAACGTCAAGGTGGGTGGCTCGGCCGATGTAGGTTGGTGCCAGGGTTGGACGTGGAGCAGCCAGACGGCTGTTGATTGCAGTGGAATGCGTGTGCTGGAGCAGGCGTGTGGGCATGGCGGCAGTGCTGCAGGGGATCCAGGCGCCAGACGGCGGTTTTTTATTGGTCTCTCCCCCGTGCGCTCCCCCCTCTGCCTCCTCCACCGCTTGTGCCGCCCATCTCCATCGTCAGACTCTCCTGCTCTCCGCCCTCTGCCCCTGCCTATCTGCCTCCTCTGCAGGTCATCGGTGCCAACAAGGCAGGCCGAGACAAGGAGCGCAAGGAGAAGGAGCTGGTGACTAACGTCGGCTTCCGCATCGCCTCTGAGACTGACAGCCGCGGCGACACTGGCGGCCGCGGCGGCCGCGGACGCGGCGAGGGCCGTGGCGGCCGCGGGCGCGGCGAGGGCCGCGGGCGTGGCGAGGGCCGTGGCCGTGGCGAGGGCCGCGGTGACAGCCGTGGTGAGGGCCGCGGGCCCCGTCCATCCAGCGGCCGGGGCTTCTCTGGCCGCGGGGGGCGCGGTGAGGGTGGCCGTGGCGAGGGCCGCAGCAGCGGCGCTGCCGCCGCTCCTCTGGACCTGGAGGGCGCCTTCCCCGCCCTGGCTTGAGCCAGCAGGCACACACACACCATGCAGCGCTAGCCAGGGGCCCCATTTCCGGTCGTGACAGGCCAGCCAGCAGGCAGCCAGCAGCTGAAGGGACTGCAGCTGTGTATGGCGCAGTGTGGCGTGATGTGTTTGCCGTTGCCGCTGCCGGCACACAATTGGCGGCGGCGCGGCGTGACATTGTTCAGGCAGGGTGGCGCAGAGCAAGGATGCTTGCGGCGCTGCTTTCCCTTTTAATTCTGCTCAAATGCTGGGGGATGTGGTTCCCCGCTGCTCTCCAGTTGTTTGCTGCAATTTGCTGTTCTAATTCAAAATTCACAGTGAGACGGGACAGGGGAGGGTGGGAGCTGCAGCAAGCAAATGTGTGCAGCAGGTATGCTAAGCTTGACCGTTCATTTTTGCGCGAGGCGGCACCAGGGTCCAGCACTGCTTACTCTGAACGGCTCACCTGCAGCGGCCTCTTTTGTCGGCTTGGCTTACTCACACATCTCGTCGAACCAGGTGCGCGCTGCGGAGCGGCCATCGCGGGCAAGCAGCGATGCAAGCATGTCCGCTGGGCGGCCGCTGCTGGGCACAGCGCACGGAGATCCCTTTACAGCAGCCATCAGTTGGGCGGGGCAGCGCTCTGTTGCAAGGCACACATTCGAGAGCCGCCCGGCTTGGCTGGGCCCTCACCCATCTTGACACAGCAATTGGCATACACATGAATGCGTCCCGGGCGCCTATCCACCAGCCGGCAGTGTTGGGTAGCCCGCCGCCGCCGCCGCTTCACGCGCTGTCGACTGTGTTGTTGGTGCTGTGCCTTGCGAGCCTGCAGGCCGCCATGTCGTCGCAGCTGGTGTGGGAGCTGGTGAAGAAGAACAACTGCTTCATCCGCAAGAATGCAGCGGTGAACGGCGCCGTCTTCTCCACTGAGGCCGGCAACCTGGCCAACAAGAGCAGCTACAAGTACAGCGGCCTGGCCAACCGCTCCAACACTGTGGATGTCTCTCTGACGCCCGCGGGTGACGCGCTTGTGCTCTCCAAGAGCAGCAAGAAGTCCAAGATTGGAGCTCTGACCGGCAGCGTCGCCAAGAAGAACGCGCGGCGCAGCAACCACGCTGCCGGTGCCGTGGCCAGCAGCACTCGCCCTGACCTCAAGGTTAGTTACGTGTGTGAAGGTTACTGTCCTGTTTGCCAAATTGATGCACAGGCACATTGCAGTGTGCCACGGGAATAGGGCCCCGGTCCACAGCAATGCATGCAGCTAGCACGGAGCGGGAGTGGCAGCTGCAAGAGAGAGCGGAAGGAACCAGCCCCTGTTGCTCACTGCCTCACCCTTTCTCCTGTCCCCTGCTCTATCCACACTGCAGCGTGCTGCCCAGGCCCGCGCCTCTGCGCTGACCAAGGGCATGCGCAACACCAAGGCTGCTGCCCCCGCGCCAGCGCAGTGAAGTGCAGCAATGGGTGGACGTTGAGCAGCAGGGATGCCAGCAGCAGCTGTTGCGCACAACACGATGCCGTCACTGCTGCCGATGTCCTCGGTGTAACTGCTGACAAGCTGTCAAAGCTGTGGAGCAAGGAGAGGTGATGAGAGTTGGCGGTGGCCAGGCGGGATTGCCTCGGTTACAGCAGGTAGCTCGATTAATGGTACATCGCTAATGTCCATTCACTCCCAAACAACACATCACGCACACAAATCGAATGTTTGCCTCAACAGCAACAGCAACAGCAACAACCTGACGGGCAGCAGCTGCTTCATGTCAGATGCAGCACCGCGTCCGTGTGGTGCACGCCACTCGCCAGCCTGGTGCCTGCTCACAGCTCTGCCTTGTCAGCATGCGTGGCTGCATCGTACAGCTCATCAACCTACAGTTACATACAAGGCGGAAGGCGGAGCTTATCGCTTAGCAGCGGGTGGTGGTGCTGCCAAGCAAGCCTTGCAGTGCTGTGCGCTGAGCCTCGAGCTGATCTGGTCAGAGCCATGCCGGCCTCAAGCCTGGCATTCATGCTCAACACGCCAGTGCTTAGCGGATGTCCAGAGCTGCAAACACACTGCTGCATGACATGCTCGCTGCAGCTGGGTACGCTCTCTGCAGCTCCCACTGTGGCTCGCAGCCCCTCACCTTGTCATGCGCCTCCTTACGCACCTCCTCAGCAGACTTACCGGGGGTGCCCGGATGCTGCACCAGCAGCAGCGGAGGAGGGGGCGATGTTTTGGTTCAAGGAATGCCATTAGCTGGTGGGAAGGAGACCAGCAGCGCTCCGCATCCTTCACCTTCTTTAGTTCCTTTCTAGCAGCCCATGCACACGCACCAAGCGCGGACCATGCACACCATACATGCCCAACTCACAGCAGACATTCCCAGTGAATCCTTCACGCGGCACTTTGCTGGATCCCAGGAGCAGGCGACACGGTCAGAGAAGGAGTCCCACCAGCTGGGGCTGGCTCCCGCCTCATCATAGGCGGCACGGGCCTGTGTAGGGGGAAGCAGCGGACAGCAGAGGTTGGCATTTCACAAACGACAACATCCAACATTGAAGTCTAAGAAGAGAGGTGAACAAACCCGACCATCACTTTCAAGCAGGCGTCCTGATCCCCACCTGCTTGCTCCAGTCGTCGAAGGTCAGCTTGGTGGCCCCCTTGGTCGCCTCATAGCGGTCCTTCAGGGTGCCCTGCAGCTCGTCCCAGCTGACGCCAGAGGCGGCACGGGCACGCAGCCAGTTGGTCCAAGCAGCATCGGTGGCCTGCGCCACTCAGCAAGACATGCATAGTTAAGCACGGCATGAAAGATGCATCAGGTGGTATCAGCAGCATGGCGGCAATTTAAAAGGAACAGAAAGGTCAAAGCGGGCACCCTCAGTACTTGCTTGATCGTGTGCAAGGCCCCCGCACCTGGTCCCAAGTCTGCTGGGTCTTGCTCTTGGTTGCTGACCAGTACTCCTCAGCGGCCTTCTGTGCGTCGTCCCAGCTCCAGCCAGCAGAGTCGCGAGCAGCGGCATAGTTCTTTGCAACACCAGACATGAAATCATCATACCCCTGCTCGGTCTTGCCTGCAAAGTGGAGATTGCGGGCAAGTTTTGATAATTAATGATGTGTTACCCATCCCACGCTGTGCATGCAGCTCAACTGCTGCCAGAAGGGTGCTCACACCAAAGTGATGCACCGCACCCTTGGTTTCACGCCAGTAGTGCTCTGCGGCCTTCTGTGCATCCTTCCAGTTCTCGCCGGCATAGGAGCGGGCATTCATCCAGTTGTCCCAGGCAGCACGAGAGGCTGTGTCCCAAGTCTGCAGGTGGCAGATAAAGACACAGCATTTCAGCACAGCACAGGCACGGCATGGAGCACCAAATACAACAGCAGTGACATCGCGAAGGCTCAACAGCAGCTCTGCGCAGCCTGCCGGCGTGCCCGGACCAAAGGTCGCCTGCCGCACGGCTCACGTCTCCGGTTGTGTCCTTGGTTGCCTCCCACTGCTTCTGAGCCTCTGCCTTGGCCTGGTCCCAGGACTGCTGAGAGGAGCGTGTGACGATGTCGTATGCCCTGCACATGAGGCAGCGAGGAAGCAGGAGCGGTCACTGAGTGAATCGTTCTATTGAGGGAGACGAGAAGTCGAGAAGGCACAGATGGGCTGCTGCGTGAGAGAACAAAGGACCAGCATTATCTTAGAGCTCACCTGCGAGCCTGGTCTTTAGCTCCTTCCCAGCCCTCGTTGGTGGCATCCTTGGTGCGATGCCAGCGGCCCCAGGCAGCCTTCATCCAGCTCTCCCAGCCCTTGCCTGCCTGGTCAGCACCCTGCATGCAGCAGCAAACACGCAACTTGATAAAAAAAAAAGGCAGCTGCACAGGAGACGACACTCCCAGCGCGCTGCGTCGCCGAACGCTGCTGGCCCAGCCCTGCCCTGCGTCAGCCAGCCTCACCTCCTCAGCTGCACTCTTGCCTTGCTTCCACTTGTCGTAGGCCTGCTTCTTGGCATGGTCCCAGGTCTGCAGGCGATGGAAGTATTTGCTGTCAACAGCAGGCAGCCATCCTTCATAGCAGCCGATGAAAGCGGCTGCCTTGTTGGGCGAGTGGGCTAACGGACGCGCTGCACCCTTGACCCATAGCGACACCCCTTCCTCCTCACCTCACCACTGGTGCCCTTGGTTGCCTGCAGGATGGCGCCAATGCAGCAAAGTCAATACACCAGCTAAGCAAGAACGAACGTGCAACAGAACGGCGAGGCAGGTAGTTAGCCAACCCACCATGCACAGAACAGCAGCACAACAGCGCTGCTAGCAGCGGGGCCTGCGATGTCAAACCAGCCCCACCTGCCACTCCTCCCAAGCTGAGGCCATGGCATCGTCCCAGCTGCGGTTGGAAGAACGCCAGCTGCGGTGGAACAAGTCTCGAGCAGCATCCCAGGTCTGACCTCCTTTGTCCTTGGTAGCCTGCGGGTGGGAACAAACCCATGGCCAAGGCATACGGGAACGAGGCAGTCAAGGCTTGGGCACCGCTTCAAGCCGCAGCGAGGCACTCAAGTATGCATTCTTACCACATAGGATCGAGAGACAGGCAAGCTGCTTCAGCAGGTATCTGAGATAATAAGAAACCAGGCTACCTGCCAGTTGTCGTAGGCGATCTGCAGGGCGGACTCGTAGGAAGAGGAGGAGGCGTCCTTGGCAGCATCGTAGCCAGCATGTGCCTTGCCCTCAGCAGCCTGCACACATTCGACAGGTGGATGCATCAGCAAAAGCTGTGGAGCGCCTGGTGCCTCTCCTCGCCTCCTCAGTCACCAAAGCAGCTCACCTTCCAGGCATCCCAGGCGGCTTGCTTGGCATCGGTCCACGACTGCAGTCAAGTGATGGAGCTTACTTATCACAGATGTGTTGGCTGCATGTGGCCAATAACACATACAGAGCGTGCTCACTACCTCACCTGCTTAGTGTTGGCCTTGCTTGCATACCATTTGGCATAGGCGCTTCCCAGTGTGCTGTACCAGCTGTCCTGCGCCTGATCTGCAGCCCAATGCGCGCTTCCAGTCACATACTGAGCAGCGTCCGAAGCCATGCCGGCGGCCGTGTTGGCGGCGGATCCGACGGCGTCAGCAGTGGCTGCAGCGGCGCCCTGCACCGTGTCCTTCAAGCGGAAGCAGCCCAAGGCAGGCAAGCTGGTGAGCACCAAAATCAAAACGTGACAGCGCGTAGCAGGCCGCAGTGCAGCTGCCTCTGTTGTGGCTTTGGAGCCGCTCGCACCTTGGTTGCATCAAAAGCGCGGCTCGGCCAAGACACAGTGGCAGACCACTGGTCCCATGCCGCACGCTTGGCCTGCAGAGGAGTATGGCAAGGGTCGGGGGGCAGTTGCCCTTGTGATTGCTGGCCTCAAAGAGAGAGCGCTCCTGACCATTTCCCTACATGCATGCATGCAGCCGTCACCGTGCACGCGCCCAGCCCTCGAAGCATCACACCAGCCTCACCGCACCCACCTCGTCCCAGGTCTGTTGGCCGCTTTTCTTGGTGCCCTCCCAGTTGCGGTAGGCGGCATCCATGGCCTGGTCCCAGCTCTCGCCAGCAGCGTTCTTCAGCCCAACAGCGCTGTCGTACGCATACCTGCACCAGCAGGACAGCAGGCGGGCAGATCCAGGGACGCTGACGAGGCGTCAGGGCAGATTGATGTGGGGGCTGCCAGAGGGCCGGCAGCCAAGAGGCTCTCGCCATCAGTGATTGGTCAGGTGATCAGCAGACATTGGTAGGAGCTTAGGACGGCAGCGTGCATAGCTCACCTAGTGGCGTCTGAAGCAGCTCCGGATGCCTGCAGGCATGCACGACATGGCCAGGTATGGTAGACTGTCATGATGCGTGTCTGCTGGTGTAGAAAGACAGACAGGCAGGGAGCCAGCAGAGCAGTGCGAACAATCTCGGCGCCTGCACCACACCACACCACACCTTCTGTCCAGCTTCTTGTGCAGAACCCTTTGCCAGGCCCAGGATGGACTTGAGAGAGGTCCAGGTGCGGGCCATCACACCGGGAGGCCTACAGCAGCGGGTAGCGGGCGGCAGCGCGACAGCACGGTGCATCAGGTTCCCCACAAGCGCTGAGCACAGGCGTCAGCTGTGGGATGGTGCTGGCTTGATGCTCCGACAGGGCCCGGTGCTTTGGCGGGCGCCTGCCCGCAAACAGTGCTGCCAGCCAGTGCGTACTTGGAGTGTGCCGCCTCCCAGCCCGACCCTCCAGACTGGCCTTCCTTGCCGGCAGGCCGCACTCGGATGTATTCGATTTCCTCTGCACCGCCTGGCATCGCTGCCTCAGCCTCTTCCACCTTGTGCCCGCCCCACTCTGCTGACATGTCGGCCAGGCAGAGAGGAGCAGCTTAGCAGGTTGGCCAAGCCTGCTGCCTGGTTGCCCACGCAGCAGCAGCTCGGCCGTGGGTCATCGATTGAGTGCATCGCGCTTTGCATCCGCACGCTGTCGCCTGCCACTACGCCCACCGCTTGCCTGAGCCGATCTTGTCTCGCACGCCCTCCATCACGTCGCCCACCTTGGCCTTGGCCCATGCACCCATGCCCCGTGCTTTTTCGTCGTCCTGCACCATACAGCAGCAGCGGCGGCGGCCGGCGCCCTTTTAACCCCTGGCTCGCTGTCGAGCCTTGGAGCCGCAGCATTGGATGGGGACCTTGCCTGAGGTGCTGCCAGCACGCTGCTGGCCAGCAGGAGGCCGAGAACCAGGTGCAGCGTTCTCATTCCGTCGTGTCTCTGCGTTGAGCTGTTTCCTGTTGAACGAGATGGCACTGCTCGGAGGTAACGATGATTGCAGCTGAATCGAGCACTCCCTGCGGAAAGCGAATCTGTGCTGACGAGGACGCCGCTGCCGCCCACATTCTTTGACCCCCCTCACCAAGGGTGAAACAACCTGCTCCTTCCCCATAAAAGCAACATTTGCGTCTTACATTATGACGAACAAAACTGCAGACGTGACCATGAAATCAGTGCTGCCCCTTGCAAAGGAATGCAAGGAAGGATGAAGGCGTGTTTCGCTTAAAATGGAGAATGACGGACGTTGTTGTGGATGTAGTGCTGCAAGCGGCTTTCCCAGCCGCTCACAATGGCTCCCGCCAGCCACAGTCGCTGCTCAGAGCTCGACCTTGCGGTCGTCACGAGGCTGCAGCAGGAAAGTCAAGCATGATTGAGCTGCGCACGTATGCACGGCAGGCCCAACTGAAAGCCAATACCCCAACTTGCACAGTTTCCATGTAAACCAAAGTTCCATTGCTCCCCACCAGCCTGTGCCACACTCACCGCGAGGCCCACAGTGTGCTTGAAGGAGTCCCACCAGCTGGGGCTGGCACCCGCCTCATCATAAGCGGCACGAGCCTGCGTATAGGGCAGCAGCGGGTGATAGGTTGGCATGTCACAATCGAGCGCCGACGAAACCATCAACTTGCAAGCAGGCGTCCTGATCCCCACCTGCTTGCTCCAGTCGTCGAAGGTCAGCTTGGTGGCCCCCTTGGTTGCCTCATAGCGGTCCTTCAGGGTGCCCTGCAGCTCGTCCCAGCTGGCGCCAGAGGCGGCACGGGCACGCAGCCAGTTGGTCCAAGCAGCATCGGTGGCCTGCGCCACTCAGCAAGACATGCATAGTTAAGCACGGCATGAAAGATGCATCAGGTGGTATCAGCAGCATGGCGGCAATTTAAAAGGAACAGAAAGGTCAAAGCGGGCACCCTCAGTACTTGCTTGATCGTGTGCAAGGCCCCCGCACCTGGTCCCAAGTCTGCTGGGTCTTGCTCTTGGTTGCTGACCAGTACTCCTCAGCGGCCTTCTGTGCGTCGTCCCAGCTCCAGCCAGCAGAGTCGCGAGCAGCGGCATAGTTCTTTGCAACACCAGACATGAAATCATCATACCCCTGCTCGGTCTTGCCTGCAAAGTGGAGATTGCGGGCAAGTTTTGATAATTAATGATGTGTTACCCATCCCACGCTGTGCATGCAGCTCAACTGCTGCCAGAAGGGTGCTCACACCAAAGTGATGCACCGCACCCTTGGTTTCACGCCAGTAGTGCTCTGCGGCCTTCTGTGCATCCTTCCAGTTCTCGCCGGCATAGGAGCGGGCATTCATCCAGTTGTCCCAGGCAGCACGAGAGGCTGTGTCCCAAGTCTGCAGGTGGCAGATAGAGACACAGCATTTTGCTTTCAGCACAGCACAGGCACGGCATGGAGCACCAAATACAACAGCAGTGACATCGCGAAGGCTCAACAGCAGCTCTGCGCAGCCTGCCGGCGTGCCCGGACCAAAGGTCGCCTGCCGCACGGCTCACGTCTCCGGTTGTGTCCTTGGTTGCCTCCCACTGCTTCTGAGCCTCTGCCTTGGCCTGGTCCCAGGACTGCTGAGAGGAGCGTGTGACGATGTCGTATGCCCTGCACACGAGGAAGGTGGAGCGGTCACGATCGATATGTTCTATGGAGGAGACAAACAGACGCACACAGTGGATGGCCGCATGAGCTACAAAACGGCAGCAAAAGTAAATACAATGGCACACCTGCGAGCCGAATCTTTGGCCGCTTCCCAGCCCTCGTTGGTAGCGTCCTTGGTTCGGTGCCAGCGGAACTGTGCTGCCCGCATCCAGCTCTCCCAGCCCTTGCCTGCCTGGTCAGCGCCCTGCACACAGCAGGCATCACCAATGTGTGTGTGTGATGGGCTGGCAAGCAGTTTTTGGGCAGCTCTGTTGCAAGCGGGTTCAAGCAAAGGCCATTCGCCCCCACACGCCCCCACACTGTCATGATGCAGCTCAAGCCTGTGTGTTGGTCACCAGCAATCAAGCCTTACCTGCTCGGCTGCGCCCTTGCTCTGCTTCCAGGTCTTGTAGGCCTGCTGCTTGGCATCGTCCCAGGTCTGCAGCAGAACAGATGCGCAACACATGTGAACAAATAGCAGGCCAGCAGCTCGATCAGTGCAACCTGTGTAAGACCCTGGCTGAGCACCCAAGACAAAGCTCACCTGGCCGGTGGAGTCCTTGGTTGCCTGAAAGGCGGCAGAAAAGAGCAGAGGAATGCGTGAGCAGCTTGAGCAGCCCCTGGCAGTCAACAGCTGCCATTGAAGCAAGTCGCTTGGCCACTCAGGCCCTCAACTTGATTACACGACAGTAATGAGCCCCTCACCTGCCACTGATCCCAGGCCGCCGACATGGACTTGTCCCAGCCACGGTTCACAGAGCGCCAGTTGCGCGCAAAGACGTCGTGAGCTGCGTCCCAGGTCTCGCCACTCTTGTCCTTGGTTGCCTGCAATGATCCAAGCGATCGACTTATAGCCCTGGAGCCTGTTGGAGGCATGGCCAGGCACCGCTCTGGGCTGTACCAGCTCACATGAGTGACGCAGAGAGCACAGGAGATGACAGGCATGCATCAGCAGCGCTGATGTGTCAAGGCAGCCTACCTGCCAGTTGTCGTAGGCGGTCTGCAGGGCGGACTCGTAGGAAGAGGAGGAGGCATCCTTGGCAGCATCGTAGCCAGCATGTGCCTTGCCCTCAGCAGCCTGCACACATTCGACAGGTGGATGCATCAGCAAAAGCTGTGGAGCGCCTGGTGCCTCTCCTCGCCTCCTCAGTCACCAAAGCAGCTCACCTTCCAGGCATCCCAGGCGGCTTGCTTGGCATCTGTCCACGACTGCAGTCAAGTGATGGAGCTTACTTATCACGGATGTGTTGGCTGCATGTGGCCAATAACACATACAGAGCGTGCTCACCACCTCACCTGCTTAGTGTTGGCCTTGCTTGCATACCATTTGGCATAGGCGCTTCCCAGTGTGCTGTACCAGCTGTCCTGCGCCTGATCTGCAGCCCAATGCGCGCTCCCAGTCACATACTGAGCAGCGTCCGAAGCCATGCCGGCGGCAGCGCTTGCAGCAGATCCGACGGCGTCAGCAGTGGCTGCAGCGGCGGTCTGCACGTTGCAGTGTGGTCGAGGATTACGATGAGATCGTGCAGTGAGCCCTGGATTTGATAGCAAGCTGCAAGGTTTAAACAGTGACTGACCTTGGTGGCCTCCAGAGTGCGGGCGGGCCAAGTGACCGCAGCAGCCCACGAGTCCCATGCAGCGCGCTTAGCCTGCAGCAGAAATGCAGACGAACGTTGTGGCAAGCAAGCATGTCGAGCAAGGCGCTCAGACATGATGCCAAGGACAGCCACCCTCACATTTCGCAAGCAGCCAGCAGTTGATATGAGTCCCGAAGCCAAGTACAGACGCAGACAATTGCAAACCAATGATAGAGTGGCTATCCGTCAGCCAGCCCTGCCAGTCAGGGAGCGGATCACCCACCTCGTCCCAGGTCTGCTGCCTGCCCTTGCCAGTCTTCTCCCAGTTGCGGTAGGCGGCATCCATGGCCTGGTCCCAGCTCTCGCCAGCGGCGTTCTTCAGCCCAACAGCGCTGTCGTACGCATACCTGCGCCAGCGAGGCAGCAGGCGGGCAGATTCAGGGACGCTGACGAGGCACAAGGGCAGGCAGATGTGAGTGCAGGCAGAGGGCTGACAGCAGAGGGGCCGTCTTCATCCAGTGGGTGGCCAGGAGGAAAGGAGTCAATGGCAGAGCTGACAGCAGCAGCACGAATAACTGCACACCCACCTGGAGGCATCAGCTGCAGCGTTCTGGGCCTGCAAGCACAGAGGGCAGCAAGCGATTGTCAACGCTTTTGCGTGTGCAGTGAGCGCAGCAGCGTGCAACAAGGACGCGGCAGCAACAACTAGCGAGGAGGCAAGCAGCAGCAAGGAAGGGAGGCAGAGGCATAAGCCCTGTGTGATGTCAGCAAACACAGCAGCTGCAGCAATAGTCTGCGCTCACCTGTCGCTGCAGAGTGGCTGGCTCAGGTGTGCCCATGCCCACACTGTTCTTGACTGAGTTCCAGGTGCTGGACAGCACTCCCTCTGGCCTGCAACAAATTTCAGGTGATGACAAGCGTACATGACATGATAGCATGACCCGGCTGGCCGCGCATGGCATCAGCTGTGCTGTGCCTGCATGCTTTTGAACCATCAGCACCAGCTTGGCATCGTAGACCCTGCATGTCTTCCTGCATGCGGACACATGTGCTGCCACCAGCCCAGCGCCAACCACACTCACTCTGCAGGAGCTGGAAAGGCACAGCGGCGGGCAGCATGCAGGGCATGCCGGCAGGATCAGAGGGGCAAGAAGCAATGCATTTGCAGCTCATGCTCAGGCCATGTGACGCACAATAGCTGAAAGCAGGCAAGGCACCACCCGCGGACCATGGCCTTGGCCGGCTGACAAACAGCGTTTACATCACAAGCCGGGAGTGCTACCACCACACGGAGTAAGCGCTGTGCCAGCACCGCCAGCACCGCCTGTGCTGCATCGCCACTCACCCATGCCAACGGCAGCCTTCACGCTGCCAACTGCCTCGCCAACCTTCTCACCAACCCAACCAGCAACGCTCTCAGCTTCCGCCTGCAGAGATGCGGACAACGTACATGCTGTGTGAGTGTGTGTCCGTAGCAGTGCCGGCGGCAGGCTTGCGGGGCGTTGCTTGCCTTTGGGGCGGCGGCGAAAGCCGTGCTGGCCAGGAGGAGCAGGAGGAGAACCCTCATGGTGTGCAGTGCCTTGCGAAGTGACCACGTCGGAACGGAGCTTGCCGAAAATGTGAGATTGGGCGAAGGTGGGGCGGCTTTTGCTCGGGGGGTCAGTTGAGAGCAAACCACGCAGATCACACACAAAGAAGGTTCGCCCGAGTTGCTCATTTTAGGCTCCCACCGATTGATCGCGGCTTATTCCCAATCTCCAGCTTTCGCCCCTGCCTCCACCAAGCAAACAAACAGCCAACTACCATGCAGGCCTCAGCCATGTCCGTCTCCTTCACCCGCCCCGCCCTGCGCGCGGCTCGCCCGGCAGTCAGCGCCCGCCGCACCATGACCCAGCGCTCCATGGTTGTGCGCGCCCTCGGGGTGAGAGAGATGCGACAGCTTTTGGGCTCTGCAGGCCGCGGCCCATTCGTGTGCTTCGCCCACGCAATGGTTGGGCTGATCGGTGAAGGGTGGCGCGCTTGTGGCCGTTTGTGCAAGCTATGTCTTGTGCCTCGCCGCTCACCGGTCATTCCCCTCGCCGCCTCCCGCTGCGCGCAGGAGGAGTCCCTGGGCGACAAGGCCAAGAACGCCTTTGAGGATGCCAAGGATGCAGTCAAAGACGTGGCCAGCGACGTCAAGGAGGCCGTTGTGGGAGCTGCTGATGACGCAGAGGGCGCAGCCAAGGTGTGTAAATGAGCAGTCAGCAATCGTCTGCTGTTCTGTCTCAACTGCTGTTCCACTGCTGTGCGTTTGCTGTTTTTCACATGCATTGTGCTGACAAACTTTGCTGGCTGTCCTGGTGTGTTTGAATTGCAGGATGCCGGTCGCAAGGTTGACCGCAACACTGACAACCTGGCAGACAAGGCCAGCAACGCTCTGGGAGATGCCAAGGATGGTGTTAAGGATGCTTACAACACCGTGAAGGACAAGGTGTCCAACGCAGCTGACGATGTGGAGGGAGCAGCCAAGGTGTGTGGTGCCTGCCATTGGTGCTTCATGTCTTGCTGCTCTGCCTAGCGCTTCGCACATGCACAGTTGCATGCTGTAGCAATGGCTGGAAGTGCTTTCTGTGTGTTGGATGCTCACGCAATTTGCTGCCCACCTTCTCTGGTATGCAGGACACTGGCCGCAAGATTGACCGCAACACGGACAACTTGGCAGACAAGGCCAGCAACAAGTTCGATGAGGTGAAGGGTGATGCGAAGGACGCAGCACGCGACGCAAAGCGCAGCGTGAAGAACGAGGCCAACAAGCTCTGTTAGCAGCAGCAGCGGCTCTTCTCCAAGCCTCAGCAGAGCAAGCGAGAAGTTTTTTTCATCCTTTGCAGCCGACGGCAAACTATTGCAGTTGCCTGCCACCCCTGTATTAACTGTACATCGGTCCTCCGACCACCATTTTGCTGATCTGTTTGCTGAACTTTGTGTAAATGTGACGCACACGATGATAGGCAATACAGAAAAGGAGTTGCTGCATTAGCGTGTGTTAAGCTAGCAAATTTGTGCTCTGGCACTAGTCGAATCTTAACACCCGGTGAATATGTGCGCAGCATACATGATGCTGCTGCTCTACACATCCTGTTGTGCAGGACAGAGCTTCAGCCTAAATGGCTTCTCTGGCTTGTGCAATGCGATAACATGTGTCCAGGTGCTTTTCAGCAGGCTGCGTGAGTGTGAGAGCTTTGCTCACACGCGGGCAGGCACCAAGCTACCAACAGGCACATCACAACACGAGTGCACAGAAAGTGCTCATGGCTGATCGCAGAGACAAACAGTGCCTTCAGCACATGAGGTGGTGTGCCGCCACTGCCAATGCGGCAGTATGGTAAGGAACAAGCGCTGCACCGCATTTGCTCCTGCTTCTTCCGATTCGGCATCCGGATCCCGTCACAGCGCAGACAGCAGGCGGTCGGCGGTGCATTTAAGGTCGGGTATTAGTCTGTTGAGCATTCATTTCCTCTTCTACTCTCCTACTCCTACCACCTACCCTCACCAAATACAGCCATCATGCAGGCCGCAGCCATGTCCGTCTCCTTCACCCGCCCCGCCCTGCGCGCGGCTCGCCCGGCAGTCAGCGCCCGCCGCACCATGACCCAGCGCTCCATGGTTGTGCGCGCCCTCGGGGTGAGAGAGATGCGACAGCTTTCGGGCTCTGCAGGCCGCGGCCCATTCCGTGTGCTTCGCCCACGCAATGGTTGGGCTGATCGGTGAAGGGTGGCGCGCTTGTGGCCGTTTGTGCAAGCTATGTCTTGTGCCTCGCCGCTCACCGGTCATTCCCCTCGCCGCCTCCCGCTGCGCGCAGGAGGAGTCCCTGGGCGACAAGGCCAAGAATGCCTTTGAGGATGCCAAGGATGCAGTCAAGGATGCGGCCGGTAACGTCAAGGAGGCCGTTGTGGGAGCTGCTGATGACGCAGAGGGCGCAGCCAAGGTGTGTAAATGAGCAGTCAGCAATCGTCTGCTGTTCTGTCTCAACTGCTGTTCCACTGCTGTGCGTTTGCTGTTTTTCACATGCATTGTGCTGACAAACTTTGCTGGCTGTCTTGGTGTGTTTGGATTGCAGGATGCTGGTCGCAAGGTTGATCGCAACACTGACAACCTGGCAGACAAGGCCAGCAACGCTCTGGGAGATGCCAAGGATGCAGCCAAGGATGCTTTCAACACCGTGAAGGACAAGGTGTCCAACGCAGCTGACGACGTGGAGGGAGCAGCCAAGGTGTGTGGTGCCTGCCATTGGTGCTTCATGTCTTGCTGCCCTGCCTAGCGCTTCGCACATGCACAGATGCATGCTGTAGCAATGGCTGGAAATGCTTTGGTGTGTTGATTGTTTACTCATCTCGTTGCCTTTCTTCTCTGGTATGCAGGACACTGGCCGCAAGATTGACCGCAACACGGATAACTTGGCAGACAAGGCCAGCAACAAGTTCGATGAGGTGAAGGGTGATGCGAAGGACGCAGCACGCGACGCAAAGCGCAGCGTGAAGAATGAGGCTAACAAGCTCTGAGCAGCAGCAGCAGCGGCTCTTCTCCAAGCCTCAGCAGAGCAAGCGAGAAGATTTTGTCAATCCTTTGCAGCCGGCGGCAAGTTATTGCAGTTGCCTGCCACCCCACATGTATTAACTGTACTCTGGTACTTGAACCATCATTTTGCTGAAGGGTTTTGCTGAACTGTAAATGTGACGCATGCGTCTAGTTGTATTGAAATGTTGGGTGAAGACTTGGTCAATGCTGGACGGAATGAAGATTGTTGAGTATCACTTGTGATGCCGCTGCTGAGGCACCACACGCTACACTTGTCATGCAGGACAGAGATGCAGATGTATGCCAGTCTGGATGAGACTGGGTTGTTGTATACGTTGCACAAGCGTCCCGGTGCATTTCAATGCTGATGGCAGCCTTGCTCGCACGCGGGCAGGCACCAAGCTACCAACAGGCACATCAAAACAGGCGTGCACAGAAAGTGTTCATGGCTGATCGCAGAGAAAAACAGTGCCTTCAGCACATGACGTGGTGTGCCGCCACTGCCAATGCGGCAGTATGGTAAGGAACAAGCGCTGCACCGCATTTGCTCCTGCTTCTTCCGATTCGGCATCCGGATCCCGTCACAGCGCAGACAGCAGGCGGTCGGCGGTGCATTTAAGGTCGGGTATTAGTCTGTTGAGCATTCATTTCCTCTTCTACTCTCCTACTCCTACCACCTACCCTCACCAAATACAGCCATCATGCAGGCCGCAGCCATGTCCGTCTCCTTCACCCGCCCCGCCCTGCGCGCGGCTCGCCCGGCAGTCAGCGCCCGCCGCACCATGACCCAGCGCTCCATGGTTGTGCGCGCCCTCGGGGTGAGAGAGATGCGACAGCTTTCGGGCTCTGCAGGCCGCGGCCCATTCCGTGTGCTTCGCCCACGCAATGGTTGGGCTGATCGGTGAAGGGTGGCGCGCTTGTGGCCGTTTGTGCAAGCTATGTCTTGTGCCTCGCCGCTCACCGGTCATTCCCCTCGCCGCCTCCCGCTGCGCGCAGGAGGAGTCCCTGGGCGACAAGGCCAAGAACGCCTTTGAGGATGCCAAGGATGCAGTCAAGGATGCGGCCGGTAACGTTAAGGAGGCCGTTGTGGGAGCTGCTGATGACGCAGAGGGCGCAGCCAAGGTGTGTAAATGAGCAGTCAGCAATCGTCTGCTGTTCTGTCTCAACTGCTGTTCCACTGTTGTGCGTTTGCTGTTTTTCACATGCATTGTGCTGACAAACTTTGCTGGCTGTCCTGGTGTGTTTGGACTGCAGGATGCTGGTCGCAAGGTTGATCGCAACACTGACAACCTAGCAGACAAGGCCAGCAACGCTCTGGGAGATGCCAAGGATGCAGCCAAGGATGCTTACAACACCGTGAAGGACAAGGTGTCCAACGCAGCTGACGACGTGGAGGGAGCAGCCAAGGTGTGTGGTGCCTGCCATTGGTGCTTCGTGTCTTGCTGCCCTGCCTAGCGCTTCGCACATGCACAGTTGCATGCTGTAGCAATGGCTGGAAGTGCTTTCTGTGTGTTGGATGCTCACACAATTTGCTGCCCACCTTCTCTGGTATGCAGGACACTGGCCGCAAGATTGACCGCAACACGGACAACTTGGCAGACAAGGCCAGCAACAAGTTCGATGAGGTGAAGGGTGATGCGAAGGATGCAGCACGCGACGCAAAGCGCAGCGTGAAGAACGAGGCTAACAAGCTCTGAGCAGCAGCAGCAGCGGCTCTTCTCCAAGCCTCAGCAGAGCAAGCGAGAAGATTTTGTCAATCCTTTGCAGCCGGCGGCAAGTTATTGCAGTTGCCTGCCACCCCACATGTATTAACTGTACTCTGGTACTTGAACCATCATTTTGCTGAAGGGTTTTGCTGAACTGTAAATGTGACGCATGCGTCTAGTCGTATCGAAATGTTGGGTGAGGACTTCGTCAATGCTGGACGGAATGAAGATTGTTGAGTATCACTTGTGATGCCGCTGCTGAGGCACCACACGCTACACTTGTCATGCAGGACAGAGATGCAGATGTATGCCAGTCTGGATGAGACTGGGTTGTTGTATACGTTGCACAAGCGTCCCGGTGCATTTCAATGCTGATGGCAGCCTTGCTCGCACGCGGGCAGGCACCAAGCTACCAACAGGCACATCAAAACAGGCGTGCACAGAAAGTGTTCATGGCTGATCGCAGAGAAAAACAGTGCCTTCAGCACATGACGTGGTGTGCCGCCACTGCCAATGCGGCAGTATGGTAAGGAACAAGCGCTCCACCGCATTTGCTCCTGCTTCTTCCGATTCGGCATCCGGATCCCGTCACAGCGCAGACAGCAGGCGGTCGGCGGTGCATTTAAGGTCGGGTATTAGTCTGTTGAGCATTCATTTCCTCTTCTACTCTCCTACTCCTACCACCTACCCTCACCAAATACAGCCATCATGCAGGCCGCAGCCATGTCCGTCTCCTTCACCCGCCCCGCCCTGCGCGCGGCTCGCCCGGCAGTCAGCGCCCGCCGCACCATGACCCAGCGCTCCATGGTTGTGCGCGCCCTCGGGGTGAGAGAGATGCGACAGCTTTCGGGCTCTGCAGGCCGCGGCCCATTCCGTGTGCTTCGCCCACGCAATGGTTGGGCTGATCGGTGAAGGGTGGCGCGCTTGTGGCCGTTTGTGCAAGCTATGTCTTGTGCCTCGCCGCTCACCGGTCATTCCCCTCGCCGCCTCCCGCTGCGCGCAGGCGGAGTCCCTGGGCGACAAGGCCAAGAACGCCTTTGAGGATGCCAAGGATGCAGTCAAGGATGCGGCCGGTAACGTTAAGGAGGCCGTTGTGGGAGCTGCTGATGACGCAGAGGGTGCAGCCAAGGTGTGTAGATGAGCAATCGCGGTTCTGTTGTTCTGCGTGCTTAAGTGCTGTTCCACTGCTGTTCCACTGTTGTGCGTTTGCTGTTTTTCACATGCATTGTGCTGACAAACTTTGCTGGCTGTCCTGGTGTGCTTGGATTGCAGGATGCCGGTCGCAAGGTTGACCGCAACACCGACAACCTGGCAGACAAGGCCAGCAACGCTCTGGGAGATGCCAAGGATGCAGCCAAGGATGCTTACAACACCGTGAAGGACAAGGTGTCCAACGCAGCTGACGACGTGGAGGGAGCAGCCAAGGTGTGTGGTGCCTGCCATTGGTGCTTCGTGTCTTGCTGCCCTGCCTAGCGCTTCGCACATGCACAGTTGCATGCTGTAGCAATGGCTGGAAGTGCTTTCTGTGTGTTGGATGCTCACGCAATTTGCTGCCCACCTTCTCTGGTATGCAGGACACTGGCCGCAAGATTGACCGCAACACGGACAACTTGGCAGACAAGGCCAGCAACAAGTTTGACGAGGTGAAGGGCGATGTGAAGGACGCAGCACGTGACGCAAAGCGTGGCGTGAAGAATGAGGCTAACAAGCTCTGAGCAGCAGTAGCAGCGGCTCTTCTCCAAGCCTCAGCAGAGCAAGCGAGAAGATTTTGTTAATCCTTTGCAGCCAGCGGCAAACTATTGCAGTTGCCTGCCACCCCCGTATCAACTGTACACTGGTACTTCTGACCATCATTTTGCTGATCTGCTTGATTGAGTGTAAACTGTGACGGATATGTTGGGTGTACATGGCTATGTGTGCTTCTGCTTGACAAGGCTATCAGGAGGTTGTGCATCAGTGGCAATGAACACATAAAATAGATAAACAAGTGGTACAGTGCAAGCATGCCACAACGCATGTGCATCCAACACATCGTTAAAGGGTGGGAAGTCGAGAATCTCCAACAGCATGCATGCATTCACCAGCGCCACGAACGCTACCAGGTGACGACGCCCGGCAGGCGCAGTGATTGCCGTCCAGACAACCCACAGGAGTGACTGCACTGCCCCTGCTGCAAGGCACACTTGAACGTGGTAGCCATAGTCAAAGAGGACTGCATGCATGTACCGAAGGTGGGAGGCCAGGAAAGCCGCCAGCGGGGCGCCCACCGCCACCATGCCGCCGCCGCCCAGGTTGCAGGTGCGGGCGGCGGAGAGGAACAGGTTGAAAAAAATGAGCAGGGCTGCTGAGAAGTAGTCTAGGCGCTCTGTCAACCACGTGTCGCGGCTGTGAAAAACGGCGGACCACAGCCAGGCGTTAATGGACAGCGACATGTAGCCGGTCCACAGCCAGCGGTGGGTGAAGCCGCTGCCAAGGCACGCGCCGCCACCAGCAGGCTGCACGCTCAGGCTGCGGGTAAGGCGGGTGAAGCGCACCAAGCAGTGGAGGTGGGCAGCTAGGTTGAGCAGGCTGAACAGCACTGCTGCCGGCTCCTGCATTCCCAGCAAGCGGGTGAAGGGCCACTTGCCGTAGTATTTCTGCACTGCACCTCCCAGGCTGCGGCTGCTGTCCTCCAGCAGCCACATGCAGATGTAGGAGCAGTCTGCGTTGCAGTCCCAGCGCAGCAGCTGCAGGCTGATCGGCGCGGCGGGCCAGGCCTCTGCCTGGCTGGCGGGAGGCGAGCGGGCACACAAAGGGCTGCACCCCGTCCTGACGTCTGCCGCCGAGCTGCTGCCTTGTGCATGCCCCTTGGTGTGTGGGGTTGCTGCCGGCACACTGCCGCACCCAGTCCGTGTGCACAGGCCGTGGCAGCGACGGAAGGCGACAGAGCGGTCACCTGCGCTGGCCACGGCTGAACCCATCAGGTACAGCAGGCAGGCCACCAGCATCGCCTGCTTCACGACCGCTGCTCGAGGTATGTGACGCTGCGAAGGCCCCAGGTGCATTGCTGCTGGTGTTTGCCCTGAAAATGCTGCTGGTGCGGCTGCTGCGGCTGCTGCTATGTGTGTTGCCTGGCGGGAGCGCTGGCCTGTGCTGCTGCTGCTGCTGCTGGACCCGCCTCGGCACATGCCAGGAGGCGATGCAGCTCCAACGCTTCCAGGTTCCAATGCAGCATGCCTTGGCTGGCAGCCCCCGTGTTGCATGACAGGTTGACGAGCTGCGGCAGTTCAGGCAAGTCCAGCACCCAGGGCGAACGGGCAAGGATTGGCACGTCAGACAGGACATAACAATGGGCACACGCAGGGGTCAACATCGCCTCCAGCACGCATGTTACTGTGCAGAGCCCCTGTGGACTCCCTTGCCCTTGCAGATCAAGCCTGCTAAAGGCAAGCTGCCCCTGCTTGCCAGCGTGAGGTGGTGCATCTCTGAGGCGAGCGAGAGATCAGTTCTGGGCCCAGGCTTTTACAGCACTCACCTTGTGCAACTCAATGATGTGCTTGATTCCTTGCAGAGTTGCAACCTTGCCAATCACCAGGACACACTCGTCCACTTTGATGTCCACTCCCGCTGAAATGCCGCCTACACGTTGACGCTGCCGGTGCCGACGCCTTGAGTCAGCTTCGCCCCCGGCTTCAGGCCCAAGGTGCCCTGTACAGGCGAATTGGATGAGAGAGGATCGATAGAGGGATAGGCAACCGCACGAATCAACTTCCCTTTGCACAAATCGCAGGTCACCTGTTGAATGCCAGCGGCAAACCAGCAGCACGAGAATCGCCGTCACTTCGCAAGTGCTGCAGCAGGAGTTTGAATTACCACAATCGTACCGCCGGCGGGAAGATGCGCAAGGTAGCCTGCTGCAGGTGGAGGGACTGCTGAGCGCATCAAGCCTGGCTGAGCTGCAGGTACGTAGCTTATGTCACCTCGTGAGTTAGGCTGCAATTTCTTGCCGCAAACAAGCAGGTGGGCAGCATCTGCAAGCCGGCGCAGATTGCTGTGACAGATAACGCAGTGGACCTGCATATCAGCCATGCGCGCAAGCACGCAAGCCATGCACACACTCAGCACGAGATGCAGATGCGCTGTCCATGCATTCCGTTTTTTTGCGGTCGCAATCTGGGCGGTGATGGCGGTGGTTCATGCAATTTGTTTGAGCCAGCTACCGACGCATAGTCGTACTGTTTGTTTGCGGAAGGCTCTGGTTCCGGTCGCGGTGCGAGAGGGATAAAAGAGTGCAAGCACGAGCCATGGTGGTCTGTGCGTGTGACAGCAGCGTGTGCATGGTGGAAGACGTGGATTCAACGGAGGGGCAGCACGAGCTGGAGCGCATGGAGGCCGCCGTGCAGCAACTCTTGGTCGGCGTG
Organism: Chlorella vulgaris; assembly: GCA_023343905.1. Taxonomy (NCBI): domain Eukaryota; kingdom Viridiplantae; phylum Chlorophyta; class Trebouxiophyceae; order Chlorellales; family Chlorellaceae; genus Chlorella; species Chlorella vulgaris. The sequence goes on along the minus strand of SIDB01000012.1, from coordinate 1,981,885 downwards.
GGCGAGGACCCGGCGCGCGAGGGACTGATAGACACGCCCAGGGTAAGCGCCCTCAGGCCGTCAATGCGCTGAAAAAGGGGAGGTGTGGCCGGGCAGCGGCGGCAGCGACGCAAGTCTCGGCTTGCCGCTCACACCCTTTTCCTGCACCCTTCACCCGCAGCGCGTGGCCAAGGCGTGGATGGACATGACCCGTGGCTACCGCCAGGAGTGCAAAAGCGCCTTTGGCACCGCACTGTTCCACGAGCCGATTGTTGCAGCGGGCTCGGAAGGGCTGGTTATAGTTCGGGACATCACTTTTGCCGCCCTGAGCGAATCCACGTTGCTGCCCTTCCACGGCCGCTGCCACATTGCATACGTACCTCGCAACGGCGTGGTGCTGGGCCTCAGCAAGCTGGCGCGGGTGACCAAGTGCCTGGCTGCCCGGCTGCAGACGCAGCAGCAGTTCACGCAGCGCCTTGTTGCAGCGGTGCAGGAGGAGGTGCAGGCGCTCGGAGTGGCGGCAGTGGTGCAGGCAGTGCATCTGGGCACAGGGCCAGCCCCTGGGGCGCTGTCCACCAACGCAGCCGCCGGTTGCTTTACAGACCCTTCCTCGGGGCACCTGCTGGAGTTTTTGGCGCTGCTGCGGCTGGGAGACCATGCTGCTGCGCCCAGCAATGATGGCTTCATGCCCGCACTGGAGTCCCTGGCGGCGGGCGACTTGGCTCAGCAGCAGCAGCAGCAGCAGCAGCAGCAGCAGCCAGGCCTGGCGGTCAGCAGCAGCATGGCGGCAGCAGCAAACACGCTGCTGCAGTGTGTTGGAGAGGATCCGCTGCGTAAGGTAGCCCAGCCAGAGCTGTGTGGCTGCTGCAACTTGGTTTGTTGGCAGCACCTTGTGCCCTAGCTTCCTCTGCATCCATATCTTGCTCCTGCTTCGCCTCTGCCTGACGCCACGTGCCGCCACATGCGCTCTCTGGTGTTGATCTGCTGCGGATTACGGCTGGTGGTGCCCGCAGCTCTCCTGAACAGCTCTTCCTTTCGTTGCACCCCTGCAGGGCCTGAGCGGCGGCGCGGCACGCTACGCCTCCTGGCTGGCCAGCGCCACTGCTGGCTACCGCATGCAGCTGGCTGGCAGCAGCATCGGCGCAGCGGCAGCAGCAGGGGCAGCAGCACCAGCGGTTGCCGAGCTGGGGCCGCCCACACCTGACGAGCAGTCCCTGGATCCCTCTGATGCCTCATCCGATGACATGTCTGCAGACCTTCCCTGGTACATGGCAGTTCGCGAGGTGGCGGCGGCATGCGGCGGCGGCAGCAGCAACGGCGCAACGCAAGCCACACACTCCGCACAGCAGCAGCAGCAGCGGCAGCTGCTGGAGCAGCAGCAGGAGCAGCAGCAGCAGCAGGAGCAGGAGGAGCAGCAGGGCGCCGAGAGCCTGCTCACCTTCTGTGCTCCTTTCAGCTCCCAGTGCGAGCACCACCTGCTGCCATTCTACGGTCGACTCAAGCTGGTATACCTGCCCGCCAGGGGTGGGCTCGGCGGCGGTAACGGTGCAGCAGCCGCCAACCTCAGCACGGACCGGACCATGCTTGCACACATAGTGGACATGTATTCCAAGCGGTTGCAGGTGCAGGAGCGGCTCACGCACCAGGTTGCAGACGCAGGTGGGTGGCAAGGTGGCAGGGTGGCAGTGCAGTCACCAGCAGTGCTGTCTCCAGCTGTTTGCTGTGCTGCCTGTGGTTTGTGACGAAATCATTTGTGCGTGTGTGCCCGCTGCTGCTGGCCGCCAGCAAACCTGGTCATGTGGGCGCCACTCCCTGCAGCCTGACCTGCACACTGCTGCTGCTGGCTGACCACACGCATTGCATGCCCTCGTCCTGCTGCTGCGCCTGCTCTCCCTCCCCCCCTTGTCCTGGCGCAGTCGCAGCCACGCTGGGCGCACAGGCTGTGCTGGTGGTGGTGGAGTCGGCACATATGTGCATGGTGGCTCGAGGGGTGGAGAAGCACGCCAGCACCACCCTCACCACTGCAGCAAGGGGCCCCTGGGCAATCGACCCAGCAGCACGGGCGGCGGCCATGGCAGCACTGTTGGACGCACACCACAACCCCCACGCCCGGTAGCAGCCTGTCCCACTGCCAAGCCGACCGCCGGCTGCAGCTATCTTCGGCCTGCAGCAGGCAGCCCTGCTACAGCAGTGCGCGCAGTCTGAGCGAGTGACGTGGAACTGAGCGGCATCGCAGTAAATCTGTGCACGTGTGTGTGGCGCCTGCTGTCCATCGTGAGGCACTGGCTGCTGGTTTCCTTGTCCTATCCTTTCGTTCTACTACTCGACACCCTTTTCATTTGCTTTTCTGTTTCCTCTCTTCAATGTTTCTGGCCCTGTGCCGTGTGCCAACCACACCGCCACCGCCTCAGGCGTCGCTGACGACGAAGCCTTGCCGCTCCTGATTACCAGTTGCCCCTATTTCATGCGCCTCCTCTCAGCCGCACCTGCTACTTGTCTGTGGCCCTCGGCATCCTTGGCACACGTTTCTCACACGCTCTTTTGATGGCTCCTTTGAAATGTTGAAATAAACGACGGCAGTGAGCAAAGCCCTCACGACAGCGGGTCCGCACCGCTCCAGTCAAAGCCCAGCGCCGTCAGCCGCTCGACCCGCTCGGGGGGCATCACGCTGCAACGCCGCATGATGCGCTGCACGCTGCACCAGTTGATGAGCAGGAAATCTGCATGCCACAGATAAAGCACATCATGGCACAGCTCAGTACAGCACAGCACAGCATAGCATGGCACACCGAAGCACTGCTCAACCAGCAAGGAGGCTCTCGAAACCTGCTGCCAAAGCCACATTGCACTGCTGCGCCCAGCCGTGAATGACGCTCGCGTGGCGGCCACGCCTTCACCTGCTGGGTGCGCCAGTGGCTGCGGTTGGCAGTGCCCGTGCAGCTTGCTGAAGGCCTGTATCTCGTTAAACCATCGCAACCACTCTGCAGTCTCTCCGTCAAACTCGAAACCTGCCGCCTGCACGCGTAGCATGTCAGCATGCACACAAAGCAAGCAGCGGCAGCTTAATGTGCGTGTAAGCGTCACGCTTGCATGCTTGCACATACAGCCACCGCCACGACACACAGAGAGGCGCACTCCTTCATCAGACCTGCAGCTGCTGCTCCTTGTCCGGCTGCAACGCGCCGCTGCGGTGGTCGGAGCGCTGCTTTGCCGCCCAGCGGGCCAGCTCTGCATCGTCGCCATCCCGGAAGCCGACGTGCGTGTCGCCGTACCGCTGACGGTACTGCAGCAGCTGACCGTATCGCCGTGCCCACTCGCTGGCGTTGTCCGAGACCAGGCCGTGCTGCCAGGCCTGCAGCCGCTCCTCTGCTGTCTCGTCGGAGCTCACGTCGGCGCTTTGCTGGAGCAGGAGCGCTGGCTGCTGCTCCAGCAGCTGCAGCAGGTCCAGGCCCTCGGACCCATCCGCAACCTTCATGTCCAGCAGCCGCTGCATGATGCTGCACAGGGGAGCAACGTATTGGCGTACAGCCCAGCATGAGAGACCGCAGTACCAGAGCCAGGGACGGCGGGGCAAGTGGTACCTGACGGGCAAACCAGCTTGAGCAGCAGCAATTCAGCAGCCAGCCAGCTTGCACCTCCTGAAGTCGGCGCTGAGCAGCCGCGGCTCCCGAACCAGCATCCACACCACATCGACGCGGCCCTCGCCGCCACCGCCCAGCAGCTGTTGCAGCGCCAGGATGCGCCGTGACACCGCCGCAACCTCGGGGCTGGTGGAGCCTGAGCCTTCGAGGAACCAAGCAGCGCTCATGGAGGGTAGCTGCAGGTCCGCGTACTGCTTGTCGTCTTCGCCTGCACGCAGGCTGCCTGCTGCCGCAACCAGCCGCCTGCAGACATGGCCGCAGGGAGGCATGGAGCAGCAACCAAGTGGCCCGAGAGCGGTTGCAGGGGGTGGAGAGCCAGCGGCCGGCAAAGCTTTGGCTCTGGCAGTTGCGATTGGGTGACTGCAGGATGACGCACCTACGCTGCTCGTCTGACACAACGCCACGTGTCTGCCAGAAATCATCCAGCAGCTGCTGCGCCTCAGTGCTGCTGGCTCGTGTAGGCCGGCGGAGGTGCCGTTGCCGCTGCCGCGGCTCGACGAGCTCCCGCCGCCTTAGCTGATGGCTGGACAACGCGCTGCGATCGCGACTTGCTGGTCTGCGGTGCCAGGCCGCCGCTGAGGTCCGCACGCAGCAAAGCGGGGCGGCCATGTGTGCTTGATCGGCGGCGAGCAAGAGGACTGGCACTACACTCGGCAGAGCAACGATGCCAAATCTGGAGCGCTGCTGTGAGCGTGGCTTGCAGTTCTGCGAAAGCAGGACATGCGTTCGTACGGCATATATTATTTCACCTTCAATTCTCGCCGTGACGATCGAGACGTGCTGTTATACAAGTATCTTTGCCAACGTGCAAGTGCCATCATAGTGAGCTCAAATGAGGGCTCAAGGTGCCCGCCTGCTCTTCCTGGCTCACCAGACGACAGCAGAAGGCGTTCAAAGCATCCAGGCACGCAGCTGGATTGCAGCCAGCAGCGACAGAGCCGCCTGGCTGTGGCCGATCGGGTGCCGCCACTCCTCCACTGCCAGCGTCGCCGCACCTCCTGCCCTGTACCCAGCAGCAGTACAGCACGCAATAGCCCGAGGCTCCAGCGCTCGGGGAATCAGCAGCAGCATTCCAGCGCAGCACAACGCCGAGCCAGCACACAACGATGCCGCCGCCGCAGCCGCAGCAGAAGCGTGCGATGGGCAGCAGCAGGAGCGTACGTGCTGGCAGTGTGGCCATTCACTGACCACCCACGATCTCTTCTTCTGCCCAGAGTGCGACTCGGTGCAGCCTGCGGGGATTGACGTGCAGCACTTCCCCATACTCGGCATGTGAGCGAACAGCTGGCTCCAGCGCAGCTTGTGTTGACCCCCATCTCAATCTTGCTGCACAGCAGCCAGTGCAAGCCAATCACCCAGCAGTCGCACAACTGCTGCGTGTCCCATCCACGTTTCTCAATGCCTTGCAGGGACCAGCCGCAATTCGAGCTGGACCTACGGGACCTGGAGCGGCGGTACAAAGCACTACAGATCCGACTGCACCCCGACAAGTTTGCCACTGCATCATCCTTGGAGCAGGAATATGCCCAGCAGCAGGCAGCCGCAATCAATCAGGCCTATGACGTGTTGAAGCGGCCTCTGCGGCGAGCGCACTACATCGTGAGTGGCGCATTTGCCCGCAAACAGTGTGTACAGCTGCGCATGTTTGGCCGTGGCTGGGAGTTGCACTTGTGAAGACCTTCTCCTGCTGGGTGGCTACTTGACCTTGAGCTTGACTTACTGGGTTGTATCCCGCCACTGCCACTGCAGCTGAGTCAGCGCGGCTTTGGGGCATGTGAAGGCATGACTATCACAGATCCAGAGGTAAGGCTGCAGGGCTGGCAGTCGGGTGTGTTCAGTGTGCACTTTCTGAATCTGCGTGTGGCTGTGTGGCTGTGAGCATCCTGCCTGGAGTTCTTGCTTGTCTTGCTCTGCGGCATCACCAGCCGTCATTCGCCACATCACAGCACATCACGCCTCACGCCTGTACTGCCTGGCTTCTCTGCAGCTGCTGATGTACGTCATGGAAGCGAGAGAGGAGGTAGAGGGCACACCAGCCAATGACACGGCTCGCCTGCAGGCATTGCTGGACACAAACCAATCACTGGAGCAGCGGTGCATACAGGTACCGGCACAGGAGGGACAAACCTGGATTAGCGGTTTTTGAGTGCTTGGTTGTTGAATGTGTTGGATGTAGAGTCAGCCAGCTGGGCACCTGCAACCCGGTTGGCAAGGTTCTGCTCACACAGTTGTGGTACCTGTGCAATCGCTTACCTGTGCAACCGCCTCACTCCTGCTTGGCTGCGTGCGCTGCAGGAGCTGTCTGCGGCATTTGCGGCGGGTGACCTGCAGCATGCGGCAGAGCTGACCACGCAGCTGCGCTACATCTGCAGGATCCGGGAGGCGATCGTGGAGAAGATGTAGGGACGAGGCCGTGGCTTCGAGCTTGGGGTGCATGCATTGCTCCGTGTGATGTGTTTCCTCGCTGCAACTACAGCTAGAACTTGCACATTGTTCATTGCTGTTCAACGGCCCTGGGTATATGGTCCTGGAAGCATAGGACTGAAAGTCACAGGCAAAGCGCAGAACACGGCGTGCACAGCGCGGGCGGCGCGAGCTCTTCAATTCCAATCTTGCGCCTTATGCGCATGCATGCCCTCAATTTAAGCTCTGCCAAGTCTCCTGACCACCATGCAACGCAAATGGCGCACAAATAGGGGCGCTCTTGACACGGTCGTCTCCTACCCTGATTTCCGAGCCTCCATCCCGCCTAGAGATGCTGATTACGAGCTGTCGGATCCCACTGATCTGTATGCTGTGTACACGGTGCTGCACATCGAGAACAAGACGGCTGAGCTGCGATGGAGCCCCCACGGGCGCTTCTACTACTTCCTCGTTCAGTGGCAGCAAGAACAGAGCGCTGAAGCACGGCAGCCAGCAGCGCCGGAAGGCGACGAGGACCCGCCGCCACAGGTGCGGTGTTGGCACATCGATGGAGACGGTTTGTGTGATTGCTCTGTCTGCATGGTCAAGCTGATTGTACAACTGCTGTGCGATGCAGATCATGCCTGAGGGATCGCAGGCGGCTCTGCAGCAGCAAGCAGCAGCAGATGCTGCAGGCAGCCAGGGTGGTGGCGGCAAGAAGGCCCGCAAGCAACCAGCACAACAGCAGCAGCAGCAAGCGCAGCAGCAACAAGCGCAACAAGCGCAGCAGGAACAGCAGCAAACTCAGCAACAGGCTGCAGCTCCAGCTGACGCGGTGCAGGAGCAGCAGGATCGGGCACATACAGCAGCAGCTGGAGCGGCAGTGTCAGCGGCCATGAGAGCACCGCCGCCTCAGCTGCGCACTCAGATCGTGGTGCCAGTCAGCAGCTCTTGCTGCCAGCTCACGCCCCGCCTCCTGCACCACATGTTCTCAGTGCGCGGCGTGGAGGCGCAGCAGCTCCTGCTGGCAATGGTAGACGGCAATGGGGTGGTCACACGTTGGTGAGGCATGGGCGGAGAGTTGCGCGGTTGGATGTCAGGTGTCCTTGAGTGCAGCAGGAGGGGTGCAGCTGACCTTTGCTGCTTGGTCTATGGTGTGTGCCGAGGGCGGACAGCCTTCGGACGGCCGCAGCCCGTCTCAACACTGCTGCTGCTGCTGCTGTTCACCCTGCCTGTGTGACAACCAGCCCACCCGTGCTTTGTGTACCGCAGCTGCCTGTACAACTACATCCAGGCGCCGCTGGAGGGACCCGGTACCGCAAATCTGGAGCTGCTGGATGACTGACGGCCAATGAAACGGAGCACGGCGGACAGGTGCCGCCGCAGGTTGCGAAGTGGCAACTTGTTGAGTCTCTTCGTGTGTGGAAGTTTATCCTTCTTAATTCACCACAGCCAGCTGTCACATGTGCCATCGCCTCATCAAGTGATGTCCACAGACAGGGCGGCTAGCTGCTGACATCAAAACCAGGGTAGAGGTGCGGATTGCAGAGCGGCAGCAGTGCCAGCAGAGCTGCATGCTCGTAGTAGCTCTGCCGCGTGATCAGTCCGCCGGTCAGCTTGCCAACTGTGCCGCTGCCGTGGCCAGACTTGACTCTGCAGCGGGGGCGGCTGTGTTGCTTTGCCACGGCACTGGGGACAGGAGTCCTGAGGAGCGGCTGAGTTGTTGCACTGGCTGGCCGCCCAATTTGCACAGTATGACAGGGCCAGCACCAGAGCACAAAGCAAGAAGCACAAGGCAGGGCCAAGGTGCCACAGTGTCTGCACTACGCGCACCTGCCAAACACAGCATCGTCAGCATCGCCCAGCTCCAGCCCCTGCAGCACCAGCTGGCTCACCGCCGCCGGCAGCGTGAAGCTGGCTGTGCGGGCGTGGCTGGTAGCGCCGCTCGGGGCCTGCACCACCACCCAAGCAAAGCACTCCAGCTGCTGTGCCTGGGAGGCCGGTGCGTCGTTAATAGGCGTCCGGGGTTGCCAGGCAAGCAGCTCGGCAACGCCTTGCGGCAGCGGAGCAACAGGGCCCACCCCGCCCTCAATTGCCACCAGCAGGCTGCCCTGTTGCTGCGGCTGAATGCTGAGCAGCCTGTTGCAAGCGCCTCGCAGCGTCTCTGCATCGCCAAACGGCTGGTCGGCAACCCCAGAGCGCGAATCTGCGCCTGAAGGGCTGGTGAGGGGTTGGATGTCAATTGCTCGAAGAGTTGCTCAGCTCTGGCGTCAGCTGCATGCCACTCACCGCTCACGGCAAGCTGCGTCACGCCTGGCAAGGCACGCTGGAGGGCCGCCGCCACTGCATTGATCTTGACAGCGTTGCGGCTGGCCACCACGACGGACAGCTGGTGCAGCTGGGCAGTCACCATGGAAGCACAACTCCGCAGCGAAAGATGGACGCAGGCTGGCGTTGGCTGTCGACGCCTACTTGCAGCGGCGGTTTCGTTATCGATCCCAGGGACAATGATTGCGTCACTGGGTAGCCACGGAGGTTGTGTGTGTTCACTACAGGCACACAGCGGCTGGAGTGAGGCAAAGTAAAGCAACGCTCGCCCTGCTGAGCTGTCTTGCCACTCCCAATCGGATGCTGTGGCAATCAACAACACGGTGGGATGGACGCTGACTGTTTTACTGGAGAAAATTGTACTTGATGGTGGTACCCGCCAAAAATGACTTGGAGCCGGCGTGCGATCCGCCGAGGCCATCGTATCGCGCCGGACTCGCACGCCACTGATATACGTTGGAGAGGCTTCTCTTAGAGCTCTGATCACATCGGCTGTCTCAAAGCACGATGGCAGGCGTTCAAGAGGCCGTCCTGAGGTCCTTGCAACAGCACTCGACCGAGCTGGCGGGATCGCTGCTGTACCTTGACGACGGCGCTGCCGAGGCGGTGGCGAGCGGCGTCGGCCTCACTGCGTTCTCAGGTAGCGCTGCGGCTTGCTCGTGCAACGTGGCCCCTCTGCGCCTCTTTGGATGTGGTCACAGCTGCCCTGTTCATGCTGCTGCAGACCTTGGAGTGGCAGCCACCTGTGACCTCGCGGCTGCAACGGCTGCCGACCTCTCCACCGCTGTGCTCCTGGGGGGGGCGCCCGTTAGGCGGGTCACTTTCTTCATCACCACACTGCTGGCTGATGCAGAGGCAGCGGTACTGGCAGCCTGCGCCCTGCACACAGCAGCGGCACAGTTCACCGTGTTGTGCGCCGCCTCACAGGCTGCGCACCATGACGAGCTGCCAGCTTGGTACGGCAGCAGCTGCTACTCCGCCACCTGCACCGCTTGGCAGCAGCAGCTGAACGACGCACGCCGGGCAGCCGGACAGGGACCCTGCAGTCTGTCGCTGCTCTACTGTCCCCTCCTGCTGTGCCCGCTCAGCAGCACCGCCTTTGTGCTGCCGCCGTCCGCCGCAGCCGCCGCGCTGCCCCGCGTCGGCGCGGTACCGGCGGGCTTCAGCACCCGCCCGGCAACAGCAGCTGCAGACGACTCTGACGACGATGCGCCATCGCACAAGGAGCCCTCGCCAGGGCGGCGTGGTGGTGGCGGCGGCGGCGGCAACGGCAGCGGCTCAGGCAAAACGTCGCAGGCGGCGGCGGGGCCCACCACTGGCGTGGCGCTGCTTGCTCACTCCTTGTCGGGTGTGGCTGCCCTGCTGGGCTTTCGGGCTGAAGCGTTTGCTGTGGGCCCCTTCAGCCGCTTGGTGAGTCGCTGGCTGGCTCATGCCATGCACCATACTCAACTCCTTGTTTGATGCCTGTGCACGGCTTGGTCGGTTTGGATCTTATTCTCTGATCTCGGGTTGATAGGTTGCCCCAGCTTGCTGCATCTTCATCATGCAGGTGTGCCGAGAGATGGCTTTTGTACCAGCCATGGCTGAGGATGCCCCGGCAGCCGCCCTGGTGCTAGTGGACAGAGTGCTTGACCCCGTCAGCCCCTCACAGCACGCAGACCTGCTCATCCAGCGGCTCTACAGCCAACTGCAGCAGCAGCAGCAGCAGCAGCAGCAGCAGGCCGGCAGCAGCACAACCAGCAGCAGCACTGCCGGCGTCTCCTTCCCGCCGCCGTTCTGCACGCACCTGCCCATGCCAAGCCTGGACGGACCTGCCATTGTGGACCGTCGAGCTGGCGGCAGCACCGGCACTGAGGCTGGCACCAGCGGCAGCACCAGGGACCCGCAGAGCATAGTGCCAGGCTGCCTGAGGCACCCAGGCGATGCCCAGGTGGGTGTGTCTGGCTGCACAGGCGCTGGGCGGCTTTCCAGCTGACTCCCCTTCATCTCCTGCTTCCAGGCACTCAGAGCTGCCGGAGGAACAGCTGTGGCAGGGGCTGACGTTGCAGCAGCAAGCTGGGGTGTGAGCTGTGAGGCGTATCGCATATCACGGACCCCTTGGCCGCTGTGCTGAACCCTGCCGCCGTTTGTGCTGAACCCTGCCGCCGTTTGTGCTGGCGCCTGGCAAGCCTGCAGGCGGAGCGCTGGTTGGAGTTTCTGCTGAGCCGCAGGGGTCGAGACGGGCCTCTGTTTGTTCGCAAGTGGCTGCGTGAGGCGGTCAGGAAGGAGAACGTGCCGCAGGCGCAGCTGCAGCGCTTCAAACCAGGCAGCATCTCAGCTGCCGAGCTGCACTCCCTGGCCGACTGCCTCCGGCGGCAGTCGCCCGCGGCCGCTCACCGGCACGCAGCCCTGCTGCAGCTGGCAGAGGCTGCGGCTGCTGCTCTGGAGGGGCGGCACGCCAACGGCTGGGAGGCCATGCAGCGAGAGGAAAGGGCGCTGCTGTTCGCCTGTGCCGAATCGCCGGACGCAGCAGCCGCACACCTGACAGAGCTGTGCCAGCTGGCCAGCAGTCCGGGAGGCTCAGCACTGGTGCAGCTTGCCGACCTTGTGTCACTAGTGCTCCTCGCGTACTGCGTGCTGCCAGACTTCCGCCCATCCTGGTGAGTCAGCCCTGCTGCTTGCCCAGCTGCCTGCTTGGCTGGCTGCGTTGACTAGCGTGCGTCTCCAGCGCACGATGCATGTCGCTGCCGCGCTGCGTCTGCCGGCACGGTTCCGCTTGCTTGCCGCCATCGTTTCATGCGCAAGCAGCCCCTGCATGCTGCTGCCCCGGTCAGGTATGGCTTGAAGGATGACCCCTCAGCAGCAATCGCCTTCCAGCCTCGCCATGAAGCCCAGCTCCAAGAGGGGCTGGTTGAAGCTGTGATGGCCAGCGGCAGCAGCAGCAGCAGCAGCGGTGGTGATGGCGGCCAGGAAGCAGCCGCAGTGCCGCTACCTCCAGCTACCACTGGGCCACTGGAGGCGCTGTGCCGCCGCGTGGCAGCTGCCAAGAAGCTGGTAGTGCCTGTGCCAGGAGGCGGCTCGGAAGGAGGCAGCATCGGAAGCGGCTGGGGCAGTGCTGACGAGGTTGAAGCGGATGGTGGTGCCGGCAGCGCAGCCAGCAGCCAGAGCGGTGTCGGTGCTTTGCCGCTCCCTAGCCCAGCAGATGCACCCCGGGAGGAGCTGCCAGCACTGCAGGCAGAGGTGCAGACTGCTGTGGCGGCGCTACTCGCCCGCATGCGGCACCTCGCAGCCCTGCGGCACAGCCAGCTGAAGCAGTTAAAGCAGCTGGCGGAGCTGGGCGGCGATGGCACGCCGCAGCACACGCCGCTGTTGCGCCAGATTGTGGGTGGGTGTGGGGTGTGGGGCGGCTGCCTGGCTTCGGTTTCTGCCTGGTGCACGTGCTCCTGGCGCCCCAGGGGCACCTGTTTGTGCTACTGGAATGCTACACTTGTGCTGTCACAGATGCAAGTGCGATGACTGTTGGCAGCCAGGGGCGCAGCTTGGACTGCGCTACAAGCTGCTGCCTCCAGCCCAAATCCAGCCGAGCAGTGTGCACACCGGGACGTTGCCACATATCTGCAGACCTGCTACCTTGCCATGCTGCCCATGTTGTTACCTTGAATCCCTTCCTGCGCCACTGCCACCTGCTGCCGCAGAGCATGTGCTGGATGACAAAGCGCTGCCCGACCTGCATGCTGGCGCCACCTCGCTGTCAGGCCTGCTGCGCTCTGGCCTGGCCAGCCGTTTTGGCCTGCAAGCAGGCCCCAAGCCCAGCGACTGCTCCACCATCATCTTGTTTGTTGTGGGCGGGATTAGCATGGCAGGTGAGCAAACAGGCCAGCTTGTGTTTCTGGTTTCAATCGACTGCTGCTGACCACTTGCTTGGCTTTGACCCTTATTGACCAAACCTGCAACCGCTGCTTTGGTTCCACATCACCCACAGAGCTGCACCACATCACACAAGCTGTGGACGAGCGGGCGGCGCAGCAAAGCAGCGCGGCTGGAGGCGGTGCCGGCCCCAACGGTGGCAGCAGTGCACCCAGCAAGCCCCCGCCTCGCATGATTGTTGGTGCGACCGCATTGCTGCAGCCTGGGGACGTGGCAAGCCATCTGTTTGCCGACTTGCCATGAGGCTGCATCTCATCAATTGTGAGTGTGTGGAGGTATAGCCATACACCAAAGCCTCATGTTAGCAGTTTAGAAATGTAAAGAGGGCAGTGCACGGGACATATACTAAGGCAACGCTGCATACAGCAACAACAAAGGCCCTGTGCCAGCCAGCGAGTGTGATCAAAGCAGGCAACAACGGGCAACAACGGGAGCTAGGCGGCCAGCCAGCCTGGCAGCCAGCCTGCCGCCACCAAAAGTTTGGTGCACAGCCGAGCAGCGCCATAACACTTGAGGGCGCAGCAGCAGTGGCAGGAAGCCAGCCCTGGGCCATTCAGCTTCCGGTGCGATCGGTCTTCAGTGCCTCTGCCTACTGCGTCAGCGCCTTGGCAATAGCCACCAGGTCCTGCCTCTCGATAGCACCTCCCAAAGTGGCCCCCCGGCTGGCAATGAACTGCTTCAGCTCGCCGACGCTCATGCTGTCGAAATCAGGCGGCGGCGCGCCAGGGGCGGCGGCAGGGCCGCCAGCTGAGGGCGGGGCAGCACCGTAGGAGTTGGGAGGTGAGGTGTAGACGGGTGTGGGGCCGCCATAGGGGCCGCCATACACGGGCGTGGGGGCGGGGCTGTAGGGGTATTGTGGGGATGCTCCCGGAGGCGGCCCGTAGTAGCTGGGTGGCGGTGCTGGGTGGCCCCCAGCAGCGTATGCTTGGTAGGGCGCGTACCCAGGGCTGGCTCCAGGTGGCGGCGCGTAGCCTTGCCCGTAGTAGCCTTGATCGCTTGGCTGCAGGAAAGGCATGGGAGGGGGCAGGCAGCAGTGGAAAGGTGCACGGTTGGCGACGAAGCATGGTCAGCTGGCCGCAGAACGAAGCATGAGCGACAGAAGGCGTGTGACAATGATGCCAGCAGCAAGCGCGGTTGCAGGAACAAAAGGCTTCAGCAGGGACGGCAGGCAGGCGCGCAAGCAGGCATCCATCTGGCAGCCGCACAAGTGGTGCCCTATTGATCAACTCGACACCTGCGGGCGCGCCTCTCCAAGGCCTATCGACGCAGCCAGCCGATCGCCCAGCTCCACAGCCTCACTTCCCAGGTTGCTCACAGCCTGGCTCACCCCTGAGAAGAAGCCGCCAGACTGCCCAGCGGGCTGCCCAGGCGCCTGGCCGTGCGAGGGCGGGTAGCCGGGCGCTCCTGGAACAGTGTCGCCAGTAGCACCAGCGGTCTGGCCAGGTGCCCTTGCAGCAGCACCGGTGGCAGTGCCGCCATGCGAGGGCGGGTAGCCTGCGGCCTGAGGGCCCGCCTGCTGCGGGTGCTGGGCCTGGGAGTCGTGTGCGGTGCCGCCGAAGATGCGGCTGGTGCTGCGCAGAGGGCCCCTCTCCATCCGCTCTTTCATGGAAGCTTCCTGCGGTACAGAGCGGTACATGGAGTTACAGAAGATGTACAGGGAGGTACAGAGGGGTACAGAGGCGTTGAGGGTGAGCAGGGCAACATCCCGCACCAAGCCCCTGTCTGGAAGTCTCTCCTGCCATTCGGCTGCTCCTGGCACTCAACCACCCAACCACCCAGCCCCCGCCAGCCAGCAGCACGCAGAGCGCCATACAGGCAAGCAGTTGCCGCGCGCTCCTTGTCCCTCCTGCTCCCTATCCGTTATAGTTGATATGAAGTAGCAGCCATGCTGGCCCACCTGAAACACCTTGCCAATCTTCTTCAGCGCCTTGGCCCGCTCCTCCTTGGCTGCGGGGCTCAGGCCCGGCTCCTGCTAGCAGCAAGCAGGCAGGCGGACAGACACACACACACGCATCAGCTGGGTGTCTGTGTGGACAGAGGTTCAGCTGGAGGTTTGTTTTGGCACGACTGTTGAAGCGTACGCCACACACACAACCACCCACAACCGAGCATGTCTCCTCATCCAATGCTTCCCACCTCCAGGGCTACCCAACCAGCCCTGCCTCCCTCCTTTGCCCACCCACCCAACCCAGCACTACCACCATGCCTCGTCCCAGCCACCCCCCCAACCCAGCAGCACATTGGTGTCCCCTCACCTGCAGCACCACATCCACCACCTGCTCCAGCGTTTTCTCGATGTCGGCCACATTCAGCTTCCACAGTGCCGCCAGGATCTCGTTTCCCTTGGCCTCCATCATGGCTTGCGCCTGGGCTCAGAGGGAGGGGTGGAGGCAGGAGGGAGGCAGGACAGGAAAGAGTAAGGCCTCAAGGGGTGGCAGGGGAGAGGAGGGTCAGGAGTGGAAGGCGAGAGGGGGAGGGGTTACATAAGGGGTGGAGGCAGGAGGGAGCAGGGTGGTCAGGGAGGAGGAAGAGGTAAATGCCCGGCAGGAGCGCAAGGGGGTGATGGTCTGGAAGGTGCAGCGAGACGCCTGCCACCACCGGCCACCCCTGCCCACCGCCATCAACAGCAGCAAACAGCACAACGGGACCACAACCTGCGCTCGTGCGTCAACAACCCACACACCTCACACTCCACACGTCTCGCACCTGCTGGGGGCTCAATTGCCCCGACTGCATCTGGCGCTGCATGTCCTGCGACGCGACTTGCAGCCCCACGATGCCGCTCACGGCCCCAAAGTTGGTCTTGGTGCCATGGCCCATGCCTCGCAGCACCTCCCACACCCAGCCCACGCCCAGTGTCTTAAACGCCTTGCCCAGCTCCTTGGCACCCGCACGGCTGTAGATGTAGCCCACCGTCTGCAGCACAGCGAGCAGACAAGCAAACAGGCCTGTAAGCAAGCAAGCAAGCAAGCAAGCAAGCAAGCAAGCAAGCAAGCAAGCAAGCAAGCAAGCAAGCAAGCAAGCAAGCAAGCAAGCAAGCAAGCAAGCAAGCAGGGGCACACTCTGGGAGTCAGCGGCAAGCAGTAAGGATGACATGGAGGAGCAAGACACAGCCAGCTGTCTGGCGGAACGGTATGGAGCGGGTCGTGCTGCGCCAAGGCGACTCCACTGCGCAGTGGCCCCGCCAGTAACTCAAGCATGCACCCACCGCCGCACCTGCAGCATTTCAGGCCCAAACTGACACTTGGCCAGGCGGGCAGCCTCCTCCTTCATGCGCTGCACACACACAGGGCATACACAGCGTGGCAGGCAGGGTCAGTGCCAGGGGTGCCAGCTGGCTGAGGGGCAGCCAGCCGACCATCTAGCGCAGAGACCAGCCGGCAGATGGTGCCAAGCAGGCATCGCAACGCCCACACTTGCATCTCCATATTAGCAGGCCCCACTTCAACAGACACTCGAACACCGCCCAGCACCCGATGTGTGAAGCAACCTTCCTCCCTGCTCCACCCACTCTGCCAGCCCGGGCCTGCCTCCAGTCCTCACCAACCGCCGCACCTGCTCAAATCCCTCTCTGCCCAGGCTGCCCTGCAGCGCCAGCCGCTCCCTGAGCAGCACCACCAGCTTCGCCTCCCGCTCCTTCTGCGTGGCAGCCATCTTTGAACGCAGCTCCTCCTGGCTGGGCTGCGCGGCGCCGCCACTGCCGCCCTCTGCTGCAATCGTGACGACCGTGGCCAGCTGCAACTGCCCCACATAATCTTCGAAGACGTCGGAACCAAACAGCACGCCAAACAGCGCGCCCGGGTCCATGAGAGGAGTGTCTGACACGCCTGCCGCCCCCAGACGGTCATAAACCTCACGCTTCTGGGGATCAGACAGAATCTGGTACGCCGTGCTCAGCTCCTGAGAGGCGGCACGGGCACAGCTCGGCGGGGTCAGCAGGGCAGGGTCCGCGGGAGAAAGCAACAGACTGGAAAGCAACGGGCGTTCCTTGTAAACTGACAGGACGCTGCCCCTACAGCGAAGTTTCGATTGGCATGGCACCCCTTGGGCTGTATCACGCTCTCAGGTCTGTCGCTCGGGTGCGTCACTGTGTGCAGCCAGCTTAACCTGTGATGTCTGCGGGAGAGAGCGTTTGCAGGCAGCCAGCGTGTGTGCGCACCTGAAACTTGGCCTTTGCATTCGGGTCATCGGGGTGCTTGTCAGGGTGGCACTTGCGCGCGGCGACATAGTACGCCTTCTTGATCTGGGCTTCGCTGGCATCAGGGGCCACCGCCAGCAACTCGTAGTAAGCTGTTTCCTTCACCATGGCTAGTTGCTGCAGCCAAGCCACAGGTCAAGGTTACATACAAAGCGTCTGGTCCTGGCAAGGATCACACCTGCCAAGCGGCTTTGGGTCAGCAAGGCTCACACCTGCCAAGCGGCTTAGGGGAGGCGAGACTCACGCGCGCCAGGCGGCAAGCGGCATCGCCCTTGCAACAGCTGCGCCCAGCCTGGCGCGTTTCGCAGCACACTGCGGCTGACGCTGCGATCCTGCCCACCTGTTGGGTTCGTCCCGCTGCGGCTGGTGCGGGATCGGGGGTGATCGGGGCGCGGTTTGGCTGGAAATGACTGTGTGCACTGCTGGATGTACTGGGCACCGCTGCACAATGTCGATGGGCAACGGGGCACGCGGTATTTCGGCCCGCGGCGGTACGTACGGCAAACGAGCTCGGATACCCGTGGGTTGGAAGGCGATTGCATACACCCCCTGTTGAGAACCAACCTGTTGAGAACCCACAATGAGAGCCGGTGCCGCCGCCCGCCACCGCCGCTGTCAGCGGACAGGTGGCTGTCCTGATGCGTGGCTTTACATGGGCAGCATGTGTGCTTCAGTCACGCTTCAATCGCTGTCAGCAATGATGATGACTTCTGCATCATCGAACTCCAGCGCGGGCTGTCGCCAGCCTTCAACTCCGCCGCCTGCCAGCAAGTCCTCACGCCGTTGAAGCTTCTTGCGAGGTGCAGGCGAGGGTGTGACCCGAGGGCTGGCCACCCTCCCCCCCGCCGGCTGCTGCTTCATCAGCCGCTCGAGCAGGGGCAGCGGCGACAGCGTCGCAAGATCTATTGCCGAGCTGGGTACAGGCGAGCGTACTTTCAATGCCGGTGCGCCAGGGCTGCCCGCTGCTGGCCAATCGGCTTGGTCCTGCCGACCCCGATGCCGCTGCTGCTGCTCCTGCGCCTGCTGTTGCCGATGCAGGCGCTGGGCCAGCGGCACCTGCAACAGGTCGGCCTCAGAATCTGATAGCTCAACCACCTCCTGCTCCTGCTGCTGCTGCTGCTGCTGCTGCTGCTGGGAGGCAGGGGCAGCCAGCGGAGGGGAGGCCAACCCAAACCCCTCCCACGGCAACGCCTCTTCTACATCAACCGCAGCTGGTGCACCGCTGCCAGCAAGCCTGGAGAGCTCCTCAGGCATCTGCTGGCCGGGACTACTGCTGCTACTGCCATTGGGCTTGCTGCGTGCCGGTGACTCGAGCATCGGCTGCAGCTTTGGGGGCCGCCCCCGCCGCTTTCCAGGAGACAGCACACTCACTTTAACGATCCTCTGTTTACTGCTGGCCTGCTTGCTGCCGGCAGCCATACTGCCATCCTCGCCGCCTGCAAGTGCCGTTTCGCCAGCCGCCTTTGCGGCCGCCGGCTTGCGTGCACGAGGCTTGCGATTCGCTGGGGGCTTGCTGGCAGCAGCAGTGGCAGCAGAAGCGTTGGGTGCTTCTGTGAGCTGCGCCTCAACTTCGCCTGGCTTGCCGCTGGCTGCCGCCGTACCCCGGCCCTTGCCGATGCCACGTGTGCCGCCCTGCCGCTTGCTCCTGTTGTCCCACCCCGCGTTTTGTGCGCTGCGCAGCGCTTCCATCCACGTTAGCTGCACGCCGCAGCCAGGGCAGCTGCCTCGGGCAGGCAGCTGGCCAGTCAGGGCAGCAGCACCTGCATCGTGGCTGCTTGCTCCTGGCTGCAGAAAGTGCTTTGCCAGACACTCAACATGTGTGCGGATGCCGCAGCAGCTGCAGGGCACCCAGGTGCGAGTGGCAGCGGAGCCACACAGCGCACATGCAACGGCTGCCTTGGCCGCAGCACGCACGCCTGTGGCCTTGCCGCGTGCTGTTGCAGCACGGCTGCCCTTCTGCGGTGACGCACCCTCGCCCTCGCTGCAGCTGGTGCCTGAATCAAGCTGCTGCTGCTGCTGCTGAGATGAGTCTGCGGCAGCGGGCAGCACGCCAGTAGAATGCGTGGAAAAAAACAGCGCTTGGGAGCCAGCTGCCTGTGCTACGCGCCCAGCGTGGCGGCTGACATCGCTGCTGCTGTCACCATCTGAACTGCTGCTTGAGTCACAGCCTCCCTCAGGCTCCCACGCCTCTTGCACCTCCTCCAAAGCTTCGGGCAGCGCCTGCACGGCACAACAAGAGCAGACATGACCACGTCAAATGCGACAGCAAAGCAGCCTCCTTCCATTCGGCCTGCATCCCTGCCCGCTGCTTGCTAGGCTTGCCTCCTAGCCTCTGCCTGGCTTGCTTGCCTGCCTGATTGCACACTGTTCGCCCATGTTCCACACACAAGCAGGCAAGCACGCCCTCAGGCTCAGCCTCACCTCCATTGGCGCCACCAGCACCTGCATGTGCTCTGGCGGCGGCGGGCACTTGCCGCGCAGGGCCGAGTGCTGGGAGGAAAGGAACTGGAGGGTGAGGGGGTAGAAGCACCACGGCTCTGCTCGCAGCATCTCCAGCAGGAGCAGCACCTGCAGCACGGCACCACACAGCCAACTAGCATCATCACCAACCGAACATGATAATTCATGAGATGACACATATGAAGGGCAAGCAGCCCACTGGGATGTGAAGTACTCGGTTCAGGACGCACACAAGAGCAGGGGAACAGTTGCATCTTGCTCCTGCCATGCACCAACACACGGCCACCACAAAAATTGATGCGGAGCGCGGTGTCGCCACCCACCTTTCCCGCGACTCCATAACGCTTCTGCTTGCCGAGCCGGGCTGCTATGGCTCTCACCTCCAAACTCTTCTCTGGGTGCTGCCAGGCCCTGCATGGCTTGGCACAAGACACAGGAGGAAACATTTGGAAAGCGGGGTGTAGTGGAAAGGAGGGGGGAGGGCAGGAGGCACCCATGCAGGGTGCGGCCCGCCTATCCATCGCTGCAGCAGAATTGGGACTGAGGTGCTCACCACTCAAACTGCAGCGCCTGGACCTGGGTGGGGAAGCCGTACACCACCAGCACCATCTCCCAGGGACGGAGCCTGCGCCAGGGCAGCCAATGGAAGCAATCACAACTGGCAGCCAGACTGGGCCGCTCAGAGACGCACCCGCCCGTCAGCGCTGCGCTCCGGCAAGGCGATAGAGTGGCATCGCCTCTGCATGCCCCATTCAATCACCCAGATGGCCACCACTAGAGGCTATGGGAACGTAAGAGGGACTTACCCTTTGGTTTTGGATGCCCCATTCACCAGCTCGCCGTTGTGCTGGCGGATGCGGCGGCGGGGGTTGACGGTGAAGCCCACGTAGGTGCGTCCCTTGGCCCTTGCATTCTTGCTTTCCAGCAGGTAGCAGCCAAAGAACTCGCGCATGGTCCGTCCTGCAGACGCGCTGTTGCCTGGTGGTTGCTCTGGCGGAGGGGAGGCAGGTGGTCCGACGGTTGCGACGGCGGCGGGAGTGCGGTTGGGGATGGCGGGGCCGCCACCGATCGGCACAGTCGCTGCAGGGCGATTGTGCACCACGCCTGAGACTATGAGGCGGCCCTGCAAGCGGCGCGGAGCAAAACTGAGCAGTTGCTCCGGCAACGCTCGGGAGAGAGCCAGCAGGCGTGTGGATCGCATCTGGCAGCATGGAGGAGACGGATGGCGGTGTTTTGCGATCGGGGATGTCCTGCCGTACCTCGCGGTGATCCCGACACGCCGATGGGGCTGGGCTGGGCGCTGATCTCTGCCATGCAGCCCCCCGAAACGCACCGCGACTCCATCAGAGCTTGAATGGCCGCGTCTCTGAACATGGCTGCCTCTGTGCTTTCCGGCAGTCGTCTCGCTGCCAGCCGAGCCTTGAGAAACGTTGTGCATCAGGGGGTGCGCCTGGCAGACAGCTTCAGGTGAGGTCGGCTTGCTTTTGCTGCCGGAAACGCAGCCTGCTAACCCCGTGCAGCCCCTGAACGCTTTTTGTGAACCCACGTGCAGCCGGGAAGTTGTCGATGATATTTTTGCGTGCGCGCTCAAGAAGCAGACGGGCGTCAGCCTGAAATACATGTGAGGGCGCTGTGAGGTCTGCGCCAGCTCGCCTGAGCCCATCGCAAGCGGGCAGGGTTCTGAACCGCCGCCGGCGCCACCGCACGACGCTCGCGAACGACGGGGTTGCGCCTCGCAGCGCACTTGGAAACCACAGCTTGGTCCATCTCTCCGTGTGTGTGCAGGCTTGACTTCGGTTCCAAGCCGATTGAGCGACAACTCGTACTCTCTGCTCAGTTCCTTCACAACGAGCTGCCGGTGCGGCTGAGCCATCGAGTGGCAGAACTGGAGAACTTGCCGTATGGCCTCTCTGCCAAGCCACACGTCCTCAAGGTGTGGCCCTGCCCCCTGACAGAAGCAGCCAATCGCAGCGCGGCCCGAAGGCTGCAGGCAGCATTGATTATCCGCTATGTCGAGCTGCAGCAGGGCTGGCTTGCAATGCCCTAGCCGCAGCAATGCCGCCAGTGGCAGCCAGCAACGGCGTCACCCAACGCCAGCTGTTTGGCATGGCACGGCAGCCAGGCACAGGGTCCGTGGCCACTCAGCGCCGCAAACAAGAAAATTGTCTGCACGGCATTGCTTGCAAGCTTGCAGCACCGTTGACAGCATGGTCATTCCCCTCGCACAATGCAATGCGGCTGTGCAGGTCCGGGACTGGTATGTTGAGTCGTTTCGGGAGCTGCGCGGCTTTCCAAAGGTCAAAGATGCGGGGGACGAGCTGCAGTTCACCCGCCTGCTGCAGCACATCTACCGCCGCCACACAAACGTGGTTCCTGTGATGGCCATGGGCGTTGCAGGTGCGGCAGGCTGCATCCCCCCCTGCGTCGTGCTGCTGTCTGCTGTCCTGCTGCTGTTGTCGCTGCTGTTGCTGCCACTGCTTCCGCTGCTGCTGCCAGGGATGGTGTGCTGACGGATGCCGATCGCGCTGCTGCATGTGGCGACCCATTGCCGCCCACCTTGTGTAGCGATAGCACAGGCAGGCTGCTGCTGCCTGCCCAGCTCCTGCACTCATACTGATACACCTGTTGCTGTGGCACCACAGCGTGGCCTCTGACGCACCTGTACACGCCACAGCATTCCCCTGCCGTTTCTTTGTCATTTCTCCCTGTCGTGACCCATCACTGCTCTTTGATTCAACCCACCACAGAGCTGAAGCGGGAGTTGAGCCAGTCGATAGACCTGGATGACCTGCCCGACATCCACCAGTTTCTCGACGGCTTCTACCTGTCCCGCATCGGAATACGCATGCTCATAGGCCAACACATCGCACTGCACGAGCCTCCGGTGTGTCGTGGGCTGTGTTGCATTGGGTGTGCGGCGGAAGCTAGGTGGAGGGATGCCAACGTCGAGGAGCTGCCAGGGAGCTGTGGGGCCTCCCCTGCCTGCTGCTGCTGCAGCCACGGCGGCTGCTCGCTGCTGCCCCTGTCTGCCTGCTTGATGTCTGTGCTGTATTGAGGATTGCTATGTGCACCATCTTGCTTGGAAGCGACGGCGTGCCGCATTTGCGCTGCAACATGTGCAGTGCATTGCGCAAGCATGTGCAATGACCGCTCTGTCCTGACACATCCTCCGCCCTGCCCTCCACCCTTCCCTTTGCCGTCTGCCTCCGCCCCCTCTGTTGTCATCAGCAGCGAGAGAACCACATTGGCTTGATTGACACGAGGTGCAGCCCCGCGGGGGTGTGCCAGGATGCCATTGATGACGCGAGAAGCATATGCATGCGAGAAAAGGGGTCTGCCCCTGATGTGACCGTGTATGGCGACCCATCCTTCACCTTTCCGTATGTGCCCAGCCACTTGCATCACATGGTGAGCAGGTTTGGAAGAGGCAGGGCAGCAGAGGTGCCAGCTCAGGTTTCAGCTGGGGGTGTCGGCTAGTTGACTGTGAAGACATGCTTGCACAGTGAGGTGCGGGGCACTGAGGGCTGTGGCACCTGCAGCAAGAGTCGCGGCCGGTTGCGCAAACCCCTGCTTGCTTGCTTCGCACTGAAGCTGCCCTGTCCCCCACTGTCCCTGGCTGTGATTTGATGTTTTTGTTGGGGCAGGTGTTTGAGCTTGTGAAGAACAGCTTGCGAGCGGTGCATGATCGATTTGATGATCATGACCATGACCCTCCGCCCATACGCCTGGTGGTGGCAGAGGGGGAAGAAGACATCACAATCAAGGTGTGTGCGCTGCTCTCCTTGCACTGGGAGCGGTCGCGGCTGGTGGGCAGCGGTGGTGAGCAGCAGCAGGACACAGCCCGGCTGGCTTGGAGGCATGCCGACTGCCGCCTCCCATCATCAGCCGCCCCACTCCCACCTCACCTGCACCTGCACCTGCCACCACCCACCGCCTCACCTCCCGGCTTCCCCCCCTTGATCTTCCGCCCTTAATGCCCGTGCTTTCCTCCTGCCGCTCAGGTGTCTGATGAGGGTGGTGGCATCCCCCGCTCGGGCCTGCCCCGCATGTGGACCTACCTCTACACCACAGCGAAATCGCCATTGGAGGAGATGGAGCAGACAGCAGCGGCAGCAGAAGGCGCCGATGGGCCCTCGGTGCTGGCAGGGTGAGCTGTCGCCGCAGGCTGCTTGCTGCAGATGGTGTCTTACAGAAGGTGTCTTGCACATGCGGCTGATGCTTGCCCGATCATCGCTATGGAATCAACGCTGCGAGCCACCTGCTTTGTTTGGTTCTTCATTTCCTTCCCTTTGTGTTGTGATGTTCACCAGCCTCTGCCAGTACGTTATTGGTGCGTGTACTGCCGCGCTGCAGGTACGGCTACGGCTTGCCCATCTCCCGCCTGTATGCCCGCTACTTTGGAGGAGACCTGTCCATTATTTCCATGGAGGGCTACGGCACAGGTGGGTGGGAGCCTGCTGGGGGCTGCCTGTGGGGAGAGGGGTCTGGCCAGGGCAAGGCTGCTGCGGGCCTGCAGAGCCCTGCTGGCCAAAGCACAACTTGCTGGGCTGCCGTTTGTGAGGTCGGCTACGGCTGACTGCTGCTGCTGGTTGGTGGCTTGGCTGGGGTGCCGGCGAGCCATACTGTGCGCGGGGTGTTTGTTGGCTCTGTGCTTGTAGCCTGGCACTCTTAAGAGCGTCTTGAGCTGGCTGTTACCGCCCTTCTTATCACCATCTGTGTGCTGCCTGCTGCCTGCATTGCAGACGCGTACCTGCACCTCAACCGGCTGGGCAACGTGCAGGAGCCGCTGCCCTGAGGCGCGCACTGCATTCACCCATCGGTTGCGCCACATCACGCGCTTGCTAGGGACTAACACGCCCGCCCCACTTACGCCATTTTTCACTCCTTGGCCTGTGTGTGTGTGTGCGGGCGTGCGAGCCTCTCTGCCCGTGCTGTGTGTATCATGCCCCTGCTCCAAACCTCAGCCCTCCGTCTCTCTGCTCACTGCCAGCCAGTTAGCGGCGTCCTGGCCCCAGTTTTGTGTGAGCAGCAGCGCCGGGTGCTGAACCTGCCTCTTCTTCAAGCATTGGTTCCTTTGGTACTTTGCGCTGCAAGCTGCCGGAGCCAGCTGGGCCCAGGGAGCGAGCCTCCACTCCAGCACCTTCCCTCTGGCACCAACCTCACTGTACCCCGCAGGGCGCGCAGCAGGACTGCACGGCTCACTGAAGCTGACGCCTGCTTCGCTTGCGCCTGGCAGGTGCGGTGAGTGCTGCCTAACGTGGTTCGCCCTTGGCCCTCTGGCTGCACACATTTCGTTGTATCTTTTTCCGCTCCCTGCACCTGGGTTCTGCTTACGCACATTTGGCACTTAGAGACTCATGATGTAAACCACACGTAGACGGGAGGGAGAGAAGGGAGGAAGGGAGGGAGCGGCAGCAGCAAGAGCAGGCTGTGCAGGTGCACGCCCTCCTGCTCGGTGTGCTGGATGGGGAGAGGAGCTGCCCCTCATTGACACGTCACCGCCGCTCCCAGCGCACCCAGCGGGGGATGATTTGTTGCAAAGCTGGAAATGTAGCGCATTCGCCTCCCAACCACTCCTCATTCCGAACCACAATCATCTATTCTCCTTCCACACCCGTGAATAAGTTGTGCACTCTGGTGAGGAAGCGACTTTGTGCGCTGTTTAAGTGACTTGGAGGATTCAACTGGTCAGGAATACCATCAAAAAATCTGCAGGCGCCCTGAGATCGACCCACAAAATTGCTCCCAAACCGCCGCCCTTTAGCCGCCAAACCGCTTTCATCTCATGGCGACCTCATGCTCCGCGCTATTGGCTGCCAACACTGAAGCCTGGCATGATGCAACCCATCACCTGTTCCTGGAAGCCTGTCAAAACGGCAGCATTCAATCTGCACAGTTTGACGCGTGGCTAGTGCAGGTGAGCAGGGCTTTCCTCGTGTTCTGCAGCACTGTCCTGATCTGATGCTTTTGATATCGCTGTGTGCCCACCCCTCTTCATTGTTCTCGGGTGGAGTGCCATTCGTATTGTCTGTCACTGCCCGTTGTTCTTTGCATGCTCTCAATCCTGCTTACTTTGCCCTTCTGCCACCTTCTTCCCGGCTTCACCTTTCACAGGACGGCACGTTTGCACGCGAGTTTGCTCGCTGCCTGGGTGCACTGCTCACAAAGGCGCCAAGCCCCAGCCTCGATCTGCTGCTGGGCGGCGCCTGTGCGCTGCACGATGAGCTGCACTGGTTCGCGGTGCGAGGCTGTGGCCCTTCTGTCCTTCAGGCGTCACATGCAAGGGCTTTATCCACATGCGTGTCCATCTAGGCGCCTCTTGCTACTACTACCTCTCACGCTGTACTGCTTGTGTTTGTCGCACACACCTCTCGATCTCTCTGCAGTCGCTTAGCGCTGAGCGGGGCCTACCAACCGACGCCGCACCACATCCCACTTGTCAGCGATACACACAGTTCATGGAGAACTGCAGCAAGCAGCCGTATGCGGTGCATGCTGTGGTGTTCTGGGCCATTGAACGAGCCTACAATGAGAGCTGGAGCAAGCACACACCTGGCATGGCCGAGCCATACCGCACCTACGCGCAGCGCTGGGGCTCTGAAGGCTTCAGCGCATATGTTGGCCAGCTGGAAGCCTTGGCTGACGAGGCGCTGGCGGCTGCCAGCAGCGCTGAAAGGTAGATAGTCCTTGTGAATTGTCCTAATGACATAATTGGAATAGGTGGGGCAGCAGGGGCTGGAGACGAGGCTGGAGACGAGGAGGCACTCCATAATGACGTGGGCTTGGAGTGACTTGAATGTTGCTTATCTTGAATGGTGCCGCTCCCTGAGTGCAGGGACCAGGCTGCCAGCCTGTTCCGTCAGGTGTGCGAGCTGGAGCGGGAGTTTTGGGCGATGGCTTACAGCGCTCAGTGATCAGAGCAGCGACACTGAGTCGGCAAGGAGAGACACTGGATTTGAGAGGCTGGATGAGGCAACTGGCGCAGCATGCTGCGGTGCTCATGGTTGAAAGTACTCGCAGCATTTGCTCACCCAGACTGTGCACCAGAACCAATTCATTATCGTTTGTGTGTTGCTTATAAGCTGCGCCGAGCTGGCATTTCTAGGATACGTTGTTGGAACCAAATAGCGAGGTTGTATTGGCAAAAGGGTGACGCAACGAAAGGAGGCAAGGCAAGGAACAAAATGGTTGCGGCACCATAGCCGCACAAGCTGGCGTTATATGCTGGGATGCCAAGCAATCATGCACAAGCTGCGCAGGGTGGCGGCGTGCGCACGGGCTGGATTGGATGACGGCCTGGAATACAAAAGGGCCTTTGGCCAACTACTGGCAAAGGCTGCCAGCGGCCAAAGGACGAAAGGAAGGGGTTGGATGTGCTCAGCGCCGCCGCATCCAGCTGGCTATGAGGAACCAGCAGTTGAAGGCCACCAGCGACAGCTGCGTGCCCATCACCGCCGCGGTCTCCCACCAAGCATACCCATTCTGCAGCAGCGACACAGGTGGTGCTTCAGCTGTGCACCCTCCACAAGAGCCGTAACAGCATCGCATCAGCAGTCTCTCCGCAGTTGCGTGTCACGGTAAATCGATGTGAACCAGCACCGCTACCCGCAAGCAGCACCTTGCGCGCACGGTTCCAACCCACCCACCCACCTGCATCTCGTTCCAAAACAGGGGCAGCAGCAGCGGGAAAAGGACCAGCCGCAGGGGATAGAACGTGGCCTGCAGAAATGGTAAGAACAAAAACAAACCGTCAGGACACGCGCTTCTGCCAGGAAACTGATGGTGCAGAGAGCTTCGATACAGTTTGAGTTTAACAGAACAACAAGGCGCAAACACCCTGTCAAGCCACGCCACTTACCCAGTACATTGAATTGAAGGTGCGGTAGTAGCGGGGGAACTGGCGTCGGGCGATCAAGAAGAAAGTGTTCCACTCTATGAGCCCATCCTGTGACACCCAGCAGGGCAGCAGCAAGGAGCTTTGAGGGCCAGAACCCAGCAAACCGGTTTGAACTACACTGTGGTGGTGCTGCTGCTGCTGCAGCTTGCATTGCAGAGCAAGGCTCAACCCCAGCTTCTCTGTAATGCCCCTGACGTTGCCACGCCCCAGCGCAGCTTGCCCCCCAACCCACCATGCAGGTGTATCTCCCCAGCTGCGGGTGCTTCAGTGGGATTTGCAGCAGCAGGATGGTGGCAACGTGGTGAGCCATGATCACTCTCGGCCTGCGGCACGGCACGGCACGGCGGTCAAAGGGAAAGTGTGCAGGATAATGGGCAAGGGAAGCAGGGGAAGCAAGGGAGCGGACAACACTCCAGGACCACCAGACAGCCACAAGAGATGGATGCAGCACGTGTAAATGTGCAGAACACAGGTGAATGCGCAGTCTAGCACCCACAAACAGCAGGATGTGCTTGAGGCTTGAGCATCGACAAGCAAAGCACCGGTGCCCAGGAGCGAAGAGCAGCAGCACCCACCGCGACGGCACCGCCCGGGGCTCCAGCAACAGCCAGACCAGGTCACCCACGATGTAGGCGACAAAGGCCTTGGTGACCTGCAGACCAAGCAGATGTCTGCAGTTGAGAAGCTGAAGAAGGGCCGGGGAAAATCCACAGATTGCACAGCTACGGGCAGTGGACGCTGTGCCGCAGCATTCTGCACAGGCGCACCAGCATCGTGTCGATGTAGCCCATCAGTCCAGCCAGCACCATACAGCCCATGACGGGCAGCACTACGAGGTTGGCGCGGTCATGCAGCACCACTTGCGGGGTGAGCACCGGGCCGTGCGGTCGAGCGGCGGGGCGTGCCGCCGTCATTGCCGCCTCTGCCGCGTGCTCGCTCGATTTCGACAGCGCGTGTGCTGCAGCTGGTACACTGCCTGCCGTGAGACTGATCACCGCCAGCGGGCCCGCGTGCAGCTGCGATTGCCGCCCGGCTTCAAATGACTGTCGGCGTGCGCTGCCTTGTCTGCCGCTGTCAGTTACAGGTGCCTGATCACACGGGCAGCCTGTGTTTCAGGTTGACGGGCAAACTTGTGCACAGGCAGCTCGTGGCGCGAGGGGCAACGAACTGACACGGAAAGGGAGTGGCAAGATCAGGGGTGCAAATGAGCAGATCAGCGGCCAGCCCCCACCGCCACGCCATCGAGTGCCCGCCGCTCCATCTGAGGATCAATCCATTGCCAGTCCGCATCTTCCGCTGAAGCTACTCTGGCTCGTTTTCGGCGTAAGTGTCGCGTGTGGACACCCTGCAACTGCGCTTGCAGCTGCAGCACAACACAGGCCAGGGCATGAGCGCGGCGGCAGCAACAGGA
Organism: Chlorella vulgaris; assembly: GCA_023343905.1. Taxonomy (NCBI): domain Eukaryota; kingdom Viridiplantae; phylum Chlorophyta; class Trebouxiophyceae; order Chlorellales; family Chlorellaceae; genus Chlorella; species Chlorella vulgaris. The sequence continues at coordinate 1,953,662 of SIDB01000012.1, read as the reverse complement.
TGGCTGTGCCCACATCTCAGATCTCCTGTAGAAACGCCTCCTCACCTTGCACTCTATGGCAGCTAGCAGCCCTGGTATCCCCTGACCATGCAGTACGCTGGTGGCAACGGCAGATGGGCGGTAGCTAGCAGCAGCGACGTTTGCCGCCAACAGAGCTTCCACCGTTGATGGCAGCTGTGGATGCTGTTGCTGCTCGCCTGCTCGCTGCTGCTGCTGGTCTGTCTGCTGCTGCTGTTCGTCTCCTGCCTGCTGTTGCAGCTGCTGCTGTTGGTCGCCTGCCTGCTGTTGCTGCTCGCCTGTCTGCTGCTGCTGTTGGTCCTGCTCCTGCTGCTCGCCTGGGTCCTGCTGCGCCAACAGATCAACCTTGTTCCAGATTTCCAGCACCCCGTCCCGCAGGCGCTCCTCAGACATGCCCAGCTCTCGCAGCACGCTGATCACCGCCTGCCGCTGCTCCAACACCTGGGGGCTGCTTGTATCCAACACGTGGAGCAGCAGGTCCGCTTCTGTCACCTCCTCCAGCGTTGCCTGGAACGCCTCCACCAGCTGGGTTGGGAGGCCGCTGATGAAGCCTACTGTGTCTGACAGGATCACATCTCGCCCTGACCCCGGCAGCAGCACGCGCCTGCGGCAGAGCAAGCTTGCATGAACATGTCATCGGTAGTATCAGCAAGCGGGGAGCACCATCAGCATGCAGCGCTCTCAACTACATCGGCTTCTTCATACTGCTGCTACTGCTACGGTATCAAGCTCGCACTCAGCTGAGAGCACCAAGCACCAAGCACCAAGCGCCTCAGCAGGACTCAGACCCTCAGCGAAGCAGACACTCAGCCAGCCAGCCAACAGGCTGATCCCTCAGACCTCGCTGCCAGCCAGGCTGCCAAACTGGCACCCCTCCCAAGCACCAGGCAGTGTTTGACCTGTGCAACACGTCAGCACAGCACAGCACAGCTCAGCAGAGCGAATGTGCAGCAAGCACGCACCGCAGCTTGGGGTCAAGTGTAGCAAACAGCCTGTCCTCCACGCCTGGCGGCTCTGACGCCAATCCATGCTCAAACCCACGCTGTGCCTTTGAGAGTGTGTGCAGCAGCAGGCTCTTGCCCACATTGGTGTACCCCACCAGTGCCAGCTGCAACAGCAACAACCAGGTTCAAGAGCAGCAGAGCAAAGTAGCGACCAACAAGGCAGTAAGATGCCTGCTTCACGATCAGGAGAAGACGCAGGCATGCGACGCAGTTGGAGAGTAGGACCTGCATCGCGAGCCCGGCCCTGGCGTGCCCCACAAGCACCACCAAGCCTCACCTGAGGCTTCCCGCTGCGGCGCCGTGCCGCCCGCTGCACGGCACGAGTCCTCCGCACCTCCTCCAGCCTCCTCAGCAGCAGCTTGCGCCTGTCTGCCACCCGGCGCCGCTGCAGCTGCAGCTCGCTCTCTCCCTGGCCGCCCGCGCCGCCAAGCCCGCCGCTGCCGCTGCCGCTGCGACCTCGCTCGCGGGCAGATACGATCTCCGCTGCCTCTCCTGCCAGCCCAAACGCCGTCTTCTTGCCCGTGGCGGCATCAACAACCCGCACCAGGCGGCTGGCCTTGTACTCCAGAGAGGCTAGCTCTACTTGAAGCCGTGCCTCGGCCGTGCGTGCCCGTTGGCTAAATATCTCTATGATCAGGCCCACGCGGTCAAGCACTGGCCGCTGGAACGCTCGCTCCAGGTTCCGCTGCTGCACGCCGCTCAGCGTGTGGTTGACAAAGATGCTGAAGCAAGGGAAGGCACGGAGGACAGTGTCAGGGAGCTGGCGCAGGGTAGCGGGCTGGTCCTGCTGGGGGAGCTTTCAGGGCAAAGGCTACTTGTGAGGAGCGAGCAAACCGAAGAGATGCGCACCGCTTCGGCTGCGCAGCGGCCACTCGGGCCTGCGCCGCCTCCACCTGGCCCCGCCGGAAGAATGTGGATGGCGAGGGGCGCAGCCGGCTGGCAGATCCCACCTCCTCGAAGTCAGGAGGTGTGCCTGCGATGTCGCGGGGCGCAGGGACGGCGGTTGGCGGTGCAGCAGCGGCGGGATCCGCTGCCGGAGGATGAAAATATGATGGCGGCTTTGAAATGTTTCACAGATCACCGGCTGCACCTGACAGTGATTCTGCAAGCTTCAAGGCCTCTTTCAGGCTGTATCGAGGCTGCGAGGCGGGATGGAGCACCAGGAATGCGGGCTGGCCTCGATCTGATGCAATGGAATCGGCGCTGGATGCGAATTGCGACAGCAGAGGGCGCCACAGGAGGCCGGGAGGGGTGAGTCGGGTGAGCGCCTGCCCGGCAGCAAGCCTGTGCAGCAGGCAGGCCTTCAGCCCTCCTTGCATCACGCTGGCAGTGTGTCGAAAGTGTCGAAGGCTGATTTGGGTGTCCAAAATGTGCAGTACATCGAAAAGCTTAAATGCAGGCCTTGGATCGGATGCGAACCACTTCGATCGCCATGGAGCAGCACGGCCGTGCCACTGCCACTGGCGAACAGATTCACACCAGCGTGGAGCGCACCCCAGGCGGTGTGCGTGCAAGCAGTTCGTCTCGCAGCACCGGCACAGGCGCACCCCAGCAGCACGAGGAGACGGTGCTGCACGCAAGGGCGGGTGAGCAGGTGGTTTCAGGACGGTTCGACGAAACGCTCCCCCGAGACTTGACTTGCACCGCTCGACCGCAGCACCTTCTCTTGCACCCTCTCTTGCAGGCCAAGACCAGTTTGCCACCATGAGCACGCACGACTTGAAGGTGAGGAGATGGAAGAGTGGGCTCGCGGTAGATGGAATGTGCCGGAAGCGCTGCACACTTCCTGCGCCGCCGATTTACACGCGATGCCGCCTCCTTTGCCTCCCTGCCTCCTTCTGGCAGGCTTGGCTGCAAACTCGTGGTGCAGACCTGACGGGCGCAATCGAGCGCCACGACCTTGAGGAGATTGCCAGAACGATGCAGGACAGCGGCCCACCGGGCCGCGCCGAGGTCGGGCAGGGCGGCGCTGCTCAGGACTAAACACGTTTTCACGAGTCGAGTTGAGTTGAGTTGTCGTTCGTGACATCAGGAGTATATGCATTGCACAGGGTGTAAGGCTCACGCACACGGTCAAACAGGATACTGAAGTCCGCAAAAGGGATGGGAAAATTGCAAGGGGATGGCATGAACACACGGACTGTATCACTCAAGATCGTTGCTGCACGCACTTGAAATTTGGGGAGGAATGGATTCGCCAAGAGGCATACGTGATAGGGAAGGGGAAGAATGCCTGGCAGCGAATGAAATGCATTGTGCGGAGTGAGGCATGGGCTTCCATGTAAAGACAGGCTTCTTGCGCATCACGCACGGGAGCGTTGTATGAGATTCATGAGATGAGCAGATTGATCATGGCAGAGGTGAAGCGCCAGCAACTGGTCACAAACAGCGAAGCTCAGGGCCTCAGGCACGGCTGGCTGTGAGGTGCGCAGCAACACCCACAAAGCAGGCGTCCGAATGGGTGTGCTGGTTGGTGCACTGAAAGGCTGCGCTGTGGATAACGGGCAGGTTCACGCCACTGGGCTTCTTGCGGCCAGCAGCCTCAGAGACGCGCAGCCTGCAGGAACAGGGATGGCGGACGAGCGGTGAACGGTCACGGCGGGGCGATGGCGGTTGCTGCAAGGAGCTCCAGCCAGCCAGCCAAGCAGCCAGCCAGCCAGCAGCTGCCTCACCTCTCACGCCACTCCAGGGCCTCAGGCGAGAAGCAGCGCGCCTTGGCGAGCGGGAACGCAAATGTTTCGGCATGATGAGGAGCACAAGCCGTGGTGGTCGTCGTGATTGTAGCGAGCTGCATGATGCGCTGCACACGCGACGCACCGAGAACAGCGAGCGGCAGGCCCGCACCACTGAAAGCAAGGCCGCCAGCCAGTGAGGACAGCATGATGAGGCCGGGGAGGCAGGAAAACGGACAGCAAGTGTGAATGGTGGTGAATGACAGGCTTCGGCGATGTTCCGAGACCATTGTGTATCTGCTGCGGTAACAAATGCATGAGGGCACCACCGATTCATGCCGTCAAAAAACACCAGCAAAGGAACGACGACTTCCGCAGGCAACGTGAGCCGACACTGGCACCGTACGCTCTCCTCCGCCGACACCCGCCCGTCTCCCTCTCTCCTCTTGGATTCAGACCACTGATGTGGCTTACATCAGGCCTCCATGCGGTCGTAGGTGTAGGGGCAGGCACTCGGACGAGACAGGTGCAGCACCTCGCGGTGTGTACATCCCTCGGTGCTCGCTGGCAGCGCCGCCTGTAGCCTGCTGCGCTGCGCTGAGGTTTGCCGCTGCCAGCGCCGCAAAAAACAACACAACAGGTCCGTTGCAGGCAATTCCGATCCTGCAAACCAAGGCACCAGTACACATACGCACGTGCAACCGTCAGCTCGTTAGCAGCAGCAAAGTTGGTGGCAGCTTTGCCGTGCAGACCCGCTGCTGCTTGAGGCTTGTCAATTGAAGTTTGCAAGTTTGCAAATTGAGGCATGTCATACGTTACAAGATACAGAGGCGGAGCAGGTACATGCATGGCTTACTACCAGAGCAAAATGCAGCGCAGCCAGTGAATGAAAAAGGACGCACAAAAAACGCTGTTCGATTGATACAACTTGGAGCACACTACATATTTTCCCAGAACTGACTGCTACTTATTCCACAGATGCAGCTGGGTTTGTTCCCAGCAACACCTCGCCACGCCCTCCTCCGACAGGCTGGTTTCCGCCATCGGCAGCGACAGCCTCGCGCGGCGCACTTTCGACAGCCACTGGCTTCATGCTATGTCCACTGGCTTCACGCGCGCGCCAGCCAGCAGGCTTGGTCAGCGTCACTTGGTCGAGCAGAGAGCCGTCGAAGGAAGAAAGCACGGTGTGGGCGAGGTGAGTAGCGTTGGCCTCCACCACCATGTAGCCGTGGTGCAAGCTGACCTTTTTGAAGATCCGGGGGCGCAGGAAGTGGACATTGGGGGTGAGCCCTGCTCCAGCGTGTCCTGCGGCAGCGGTTCAAACAGCCAGGGACAGACGACGGCAGTGGAATTGTCAGCCGCGGCAGGCTGGCAGGCAGGGTCGCACAGCTGGCCGCTAGCGTGGCGGGATAGGCCCAAACGATGGTGGAAACGGACAGGACAGGCAGAGAGATGAGGTGTGATCGGCCAGCCTGCCCAGCACTTGATCCCCCTGAAGGAACCTCTCCGAGCACCCCTAGACCTCGCTGCAGCTGTATCCGCAGCAACGCACACACACATATGCGCGGCACACGGACGATCGCACCGATGACTAGGTGCAGGGGCGCCTTGGCCGTGCCATCGGCTTCTGAGCCCATGCAGCGGCCACGCAGTACAGGGCAGGTGCGCTGGTAGGAGTGGTGGTGGCCAGACCAGGTGGCATCCACCTGCAAGCGGCCGCAGGAAGACCAGCAAGGGCTGTGGATGCAAGTTGGGAAGGCAGGCAGGCACGTTGACGAACGTGAGGCCCACCTCGTGCCCCCACCCTCTGCCCAACTTCAAGCCAGCTACACACCCCAACACCAGCACACGTACGGTGCACCATCCAGACAGGGCGCAGCAGTACCACTTGCAGTACCACTCGCCTGGTAGCGGTACAGCAGCGGCTCCAGGCTGTCCCGCAGCTGCTGAGCGACGTGCTGGTCGCCATCGGGTTGCAGGCCGTAGAATGTGCTGTCAATGTATATCTGCAAACAAAATGAAATGAACGGGAGGATGAGACCCGAGAAAGTGGGTGTGAGTGTAAGAGTGTGTGTGTGTGCAAAATGAGGCGAAGGGCCACTGGCAGAGTGGAGCCAAGGGGTGGCAGGCTGGAAGCCGGCAGGCTGTGCCACAATGCAATGCATGTGCCTGTGCTTCACCCCAATCAGCAAAAGCGAGGCATGGCTGATGCTCAGCCCAGGCACATCATGCATCCTGCCGCTAGCATGCTGCGCCGAAGTAGGTCGGCCTGCCAACAAGCAACAACAGCACCCACACCCCAGGCTGGACGCCCCCTGACGCTGCTACCGCCGCAGCTCACCGGGCGATGGCCGCCCAGCACCACCCAGGGGGTCAGGCCACGATCTACTGCCGCCAAATCTCGCTCAATGAAGGCGTGCTGCTCGCTGCCGGGCTCAAACGCGTGCTCTGCAGGCCAGCCGTGCCAAGGATTGGAGTCCAAGGAGGGTCAGGCAGGAGGGCACTACAGTCAACTGTGTGGGACGCAAGCGGGCGCGCCCCAAGCGTTGGCTTGCCTGCCTGACTTGCGCATGTAGCATTCGGTTGCATGGCACCCTCCCTGCCTCAGCCTCACTCTCAACCATACCACCCTGTTGCTTGTTGCCTGCCCGCTTGGCTCTTGCTGCCTAGCCCTGCCCTGCCTGCAACATCCGGCTACCTCACCTGTGCTGTATTGAAGGAAGTGTATTGGGCCGAAGTCGAAAGAGAACCACGGCGCGTCCTCTGCAGCAGTCGGCATGCGGGTGCGCCGGTAGTAGGCCACCCCACATTCGCCGCCGCTGTCATACTGCTCTGGGAAGCGGTCCCCAGAGTGCGGCCAGTCGCGCTGCAGGGAGCGGAAACGGGATTAATTAGTGCTTTGAAGTTGAGACGCGGGCTGTCTGCTTTTAGCATGCAAGGCTATGCAGAAGATGCTGATAGGACAGTGGCAGCATTTGGCAAGGAAGCTTGAGGTTGGCAGCAGCGATGCAGTGCATGGCCCATGCACTGAGCGCCAGCACGAGCGCTGCACAGGCTGCAGCACGACTCCTCCACATGCCTAACCCCATGCAGCTTGCGCTGCGGCGCAATGGCACCATTGCACGGCCCCACAAACCTGCATTGAGCACAGGCCCCAGAAGCCGCCGTGCGGACACACACATACCAGTGGTTGTTGGTTTGAAATGCCAGCCGCTGCTCACCTCGTGGTTGCCCACCGTGGTCATGTAGGGCACTCTCCTCACAGTGGGCCCCAGCTGGTCCCAAAAGGCGTCCCACTGACTGCTGAACCCCCGAGCATCTGCAGGCGCACACACAGCTCACGCATCACGCGGGACAGCACACATGCCCATGGGTGTAGCAGCAGTATTGTGGGGGGCAACAAATGCGCCCCCAGCTCAGTCAGAACAGCAGCAGCAGCGAGGAGCAGCAACAAGGTGTGCCACTGGCAGCAGCCCTGTGGCAGACGACGATGCCATGCCAAGGCACCTAAATGCGGTGCGGGTGGCAGCTGGCGACCATGAAGGCCACTGTCAAGGAGGGAAAGCCAGACGTTGGCAGCGGCAGCAGGGGCGGCAGCACAGGGCGGCACAGGCTCACAGGAAATGTCCCCGTTGTGGATCAGCAGCTGCGCCCCGGCGTCCACCTCTGCCGCCAGGCGCGCTGTGGTTGCCAGGCTGGCCAGCATGTCGCTGGCTTCCATAGAGCCGTCCGCCTCGGCCTGGCCTAGGTCTGCTACGGCCAGCAGGCGCACGCTGGAGCCTGGACCGACGGCTGGTGGCGAGGTAAAGTGCTGCTCTTCACTCCAGCCCAGCTCCTGCGGAATGGTTGTGTAGGGTGAGATGCGGGGCAGGGTGGCACTAGTGCAAAGGGTTGCTTGAGCAGGGTGCACAAGGGTCAGCGCAAGGCAGTTGGTGCAAATAAACAAGCAATGCAAAGCCTGCTGCGAAATCACAAGTTACACGGCTGCTGCCTCAGGCAAAACCGCCCCCCGTTGTTTCCAGTGGCACCCCTCCAGTGGCACACCCCCCCCCCCCCCCCCCCCCCCCCAGCCCACTCCCTCTCACCTCTTCTCCATACCAATACACGTAGCGTGTGCTGGGCTGCAACTCGCTCATCACTGCTCCGTGAAGCCAGCCAGGCTCCATCCAGCCGCTTGAGTTTGCTGGGCTGCCACACATGTCTGCCTGGCGGTAGGTCAGGCTGTCGCCGGCGGCAACCTGCACGTGCTGATCCTGCTGCTGGATGGCCCAGCGCACCGCGGGCTTGCCCTTGTCCCGGGTCACCCACTGCACCATCACCTCACTGCACCGGGCACAAGAGGGAGGGGCACATGATCAATGGCAGGAAGGCAGCGGAATGAGAGCGGTGGGGTGCAAGGGCAGGCCGTGCTGTGTGTAGAATGTCTCTGTGAGGGTGTATGAACTGTCTCCAGCTTCAGTCACCGGCCGTCTCGATGCAAGAGCCCCAGCCCTGTGTTGCCACCCGCACGCTCACCCTTGCTTGCCCGTCAGCGACAGGTGGCCTTGCATGGGCTGGTTGGGGTGGGCCACCTTCACCACCTGGCTCCACGCCGCTATCACTGGGAACTGCAGCCCGTTGCGCACCAGTGCTATGCGCAGGTCCTGCCGCATGTTGAGCAGGCGGAAGGTTGTGGCGCCGGCGCCCAGCAGCAGGTGGGAAGGTGAGCGGGCAGCCCACTGATACTTGATGGGTGCGCTTTCCAGGGGATCGGCGCCAGCTGGGAAGACTGCTATGTAATCGTCATATGCGCCTGCGGGCGGAAGATGACTGACAAGGAATAGTTAGTCCAAGGTGAAATACTGGCAGCACTGCGGGGCAGCATTTGGGTTGGTTGAGAGCAGTCTGCACCTGCGCGTAGGCCACTCCAGGAGACCTCCACCCACGTGTGTGCACCCTCCAGGACGGTGACATTACACCGTATGCTGGCGCCGCTGTTTTCGGCTGATATCTGGACCATTGCGGTGTTCCATAGCTCAAGCGGGTTGTGGGCGGGCGGGTGGCCGCGCTGGGCCACGCGGAGGGCGCAAGCGAGCAGCAGGACGGTGCACAGGGTGCCAACGGCAGCCCTGGTCATTGTGGCGTCGCCTGTGGCTTCGGTTTGAGGCGATGTGCGTTCAGAAAAGTGGTCACGATGCCGACGCAGCCCCAGTTGCGTGCCCGATTGCGTTGGTGCACAGCCCGATACCGCAAGAGCGCGCAGGGCGGACTACATCGCCGGGCAATACGACATCGTACATCGTTTGGCACAGCACACAAACACCGCATGCATGCCGCCTCTCCCGGACGCTGGACGATTGGCAGCACTGCCCGCATGCAGGCCGCAATGTTCACGCAGAAGGCAGCCATGGCTGGGTGCGCCGCCCCGCTCAAGGCAGCGGCCTCCATCCGCAGCAGCAGCGCCCGCCCCTCCTTCGTGGTGCGGGCCAGCAGCGTAGCGGCGCCAGTGCAGCTTGACGTGAAAAAACTGGACGGCAGTGCGGTCGGCTCGGCCTCCCTGTCCCTCAAGGTGGCCGATGCGGACACTGCCAACGGCCTGGTGCACCGCTACCTGGTCATGGTGCGGCAGAACGCCCGCCAGGTGAGACCCAGCACAATGCCCGCCTGCGCTGGCTGCCCGCAACCCACCAGCACACCCAGCATCGCACATCCAGGCATCTTGACCCGTCGCAAGCCGCAATGCGTGGCGGGATGGGAGATGTGGCGGGGGCTGCGACGGCGGCGCCGCCGTTTCGCTGCCTCGTCTGCTCCTTGCGTTGCTGCTGCTTTATCTATTTGCTTTGCGCATCGCAGGGCAATGCAAGCACCCTGACCCGGGGAGAGGTGCGCGGCGGTGGCAGGAAGCCTTACAAGCAGAAGGGCTCCGGCAATGCGCGGCGCGGCAGCAAGCGGTCGCCGCTCATGCCGGGCGGTGGCATCTCGTTCGGTCCCAAGGTGAGCTGACAGGCAGAGGAATATACGTCAAGCAGCGGGCAGGCGGCCATGGGTCATCTGTGATGGCGGGGTCTATGGCGGCAGGCACAGGTCGCTGGGGCAATCGCACCGTGCCAGCTGTGGGCTGGGTCACGCCACACCGTTGAAGAGCACCTGTGCCCACCTCTCAGCAAGGTATTGTGGCCCCGCTACGCACTGCAGCCCCGCGACTGGTCCATCAGCATGAACAAGAAGGAGCGCAAGCTGGCGCTGGCGACCGCGCTGCAGAGTGCGGCAGGCGACATGATTGTGTGCGAGGACTTTGGAGCGCTGGAGGTGGTCAGCACCAAGGGCCTGCTGGCCAACCTGGCAGCCATGGGCGTGCAGGAAGTGCGTCGCCTGCCGCTGCTGCTCCTGGAGTGCTCTGGCTGCTGCGGGCAATGCTGCTACTGCTGTCAAAGGTGCTGCTGCTGGCACTCTGCCTTCCCACCGCTGCCTTTACACCCTGTCCGGCCACGCTTCTGGCTGCTGCCGTTGAGGTGGTGTGCGCTGGCCCGGACCTTGCCAGCCCTGGCAGTGTTGCGGCCATGCGTGTTCTCACATACAGTTAACATCATTCGGCACACTTTGTTTCGCACCGCCACACAAAGAAGTGCTCCTCCCTCCAACAACTCCTCCCTCCCTATCGTTCCATCACACCGCAGGGAGAGAAGGTGCTGCTGATTGTCAACGAGACAAACGAGAGGGTGTACCTCAGCGGCCGCAACGTACCGCACATGGCAATCAACGCCGGCAAGGCAGTGCAGGTGTGTGCAGCTATCTGCTTGGGCTTGCACTTGCTTGTTGCACGACGACAGCCAGGGCCCTCGGAGCCTGTCCCTCCCAGTCTCAGTGCAGCACAGAAGGACGTTCGATGGTCGAGCAAGTCATGCTCATGCGTATTTCTTTCTTCCTCTCCTCCCTGTTCTGCAGGTGTACGATGTGCTCAACGCGGACCGCATTGTGGTCGAGCAGGGAGCCCTGGCATACATGAATGAGTGGTTTGGTGCTGGCGAGCAGTGACTGGACTGCTGACCTGGCTCCTGACGTGCCGCCACGCCACCAGTCCAGCCAGCTTGGTGCTTATTGGCGCTGAGCCAGCTCCATGCTCAGCTGCTTATCCTCAGACATGCACTTCGCTGCGTGGCGCCACGTGGCATGCCTGACATCTGACAGGCACCTGTTTGGTTGCAGGCTGCAGCGCCTGTCCAGCCCGTGCGCTGCAGCAGCATTCGAACTATGGCTTGCTTGTGCGGGCGCGCTTTGCTGCTGAAGGTTTTTTCACCACACTTTTTACCTTGCTTCTTTTCGCTTTCTCACTCAGGAATGTAAACCCATGTTCGGCTGCTGCCCCGCACGCCTGGCTGCACCAAGTTCAAGTTGCTTTCTATCGCTGGCTTGTCACTGCTACGGGCAGGGCACTCTGAGAGGAGGTGTGTCAGGTTTACAGGTTTGAGCGGGTAGATCATCAGCCGAGTCAGAAAAATCGCTGTGACTCAGCAGCAGAAGCATGGAAACAGGCAGCGCTGGCAGTCAGTCATTCGGGCCCTCAGTACAGCTGCCTGGCAGCCTGCAGCGGCATCTGTGGAGGCAGCAGCGCTTGCTGCTGCGCCGCCTGCTGCGCCACCGCCTGCTGCTGCGCATAGGTGCCTGAGGAGAGGCGGCGCAGGCGGTCCATGGGAGAGTGTACGCCCGCCAGCACCTTGGCACTCAGGTTGGCCAGCCCGCCCCGCAAGCTGCCCTCTCGCAGCAGCGGAGCGTGCGCCTGCTGCTGCTGTGCGTGCTGCTGCGCTTGCTGGAAGCTCTGCTGCGGCGCGTATCCCCCCCGCTGCTGCTGCTGCTGCTGCTGCTGCTGCTGCTGCAGTTTGGTGTACAGCGCAGCCGAGCTGGGGCCGCGGTACACCGCCTGGTACTGCTGCTGCTGCTGCGCCGCCGCCGCCGGGGGCCCCTCGCCGCCGCCAGGCCCCATTTCCCGAGGTGTGCTGTAGGCGGAGCCTGGCGCGCTGTCTGCCAGAGGATACAGGGATGCCTTGATCAGATCTGCACCTGTGCCAGTGCTGGTGCGTGACAGGCTGCCACCGCCGCCGCCGCCGCCGAGAGGACCATGTGCCGCCGCCGCCGCCGCCGTCGCCCCTCCAGGGTATGCCGTGCTCTGCCGCGTTGCAGACACCTTCTGCTGGTAGCGCTGAATGGTACGCAGGTCCTGCAGCAACAGGTTTTGGGTGGTTTGGGTGGTTGGGCACACATGAATTGCAGCGACAGCTGTGCAGTGATAGCTTGAGCAGGGCCGCAGCAGAATTACCCGGAGCTGTTCACAGTAGTCACTGAGAGCACACACCACTCGCTAAATGCGTACCGCACCGCACTGCACTGCACAGCACGACGACTTGCGCAGCCACCTCATCCAGCCAGCCACACAGCCACCACTACTGCCCCCAGCCACCAGACCATCACCCACCCGTGCGGGCAGCAGGAAGGCCGCAATGACCGACTCCACAGCATCCTGCAGTACATCCAGGTTGTCGCCAACAAGCGTCTGCCCCGAGAAGGCCAGGTTGGCGCGCCGCCGCTGCTCCAGGTCAGCGTGCTGCTGCGCCAGCGTGCCTAGCATGGCCTTGGCATTGGTCAGAGCCTTAGCAATGGGCAGTGGGAGGGGCCATGGCATTGCGCGTGTAAGACGGCGAGTGAGTGACGAAGGAGGCAAGCAGGCACGCGGGGGAATGAGTGGTGCTGGGGCTGGCTGCGTGAGCACAGAGAGAAGGAGGAGGCAGCACGGAGCGCAGCAAGCACTGCAGCTCAGGGAGCTGGGCAGGCACCCTTTCTCCCAACCAAACGCACGCAGCGGATGCACCATGCCTGCTCAGCCGGGTGCCGAGCGCGCCTTGCCCTGCTACAACGTCACCCACCCCACCCCACCCCAGCTGCTCACATGGTAGCCCTCCGTCTGCTGCTGGCGCATGCGCTGCAGCCGGTGCTCCCTCCAGTGGCGTTGGATGACCTTGGCGGCATCGCTGCTGCGCTTGTTTTCGAAGAAAGATTTGGCGAGGGCCATGCGGGACCGCTCATACCCCTCCACCTGCAGGACCAGTTGGCATGGTTGCAAGCAAGCAAGTTGATAGCCGACAGGGCAGAAGGCAGAGCATAACCAGCGATGGATGCTGTAAAGGGAGCAGCAATAGCAAGCGCCGCTGGTCGAACGATGCTCTATTGCTGCTGGCGCCGCCCGCAATGCCAGCTACCGCCCCTGAAAGAAGCAATCACATGAAGGCAGCGCACGAATGGCGGCCCCAAAATCACTCCCTCCAGCAATCTAACCTGCGTCTGCAGCGCCGCCACCAGCTCCCTCTCCTCCGCAAAACCTCGCTCCAGCTGCAGGCGCAGCCGCCCAGCAGCCTCCAGCTGTGCCGTGGCGACAGCCAGCTGCCGCGCCAGCTCAGCCTTGCCCGCCTCAAGCGAGGCCACCAGCTCATGCAGCTGCGCAATGCCCTGATCACGAGCCTGCACATCAGCCTGTAGCTCGGATATGCTGCTGTCCCGCGCTGCAATGGTGGCCTGGATGGCCGCCACTTGTCGTGCAGCTGCTGCCTCTACGATCTCCACCTTGCCGGCCCACTCTTCCTGCACGATTGAGAAGAGTGCACAGCCGGAAAAATAGCAATAGGCAAGAGGTTCAGGGACGGAGGAAGGTAGAGCAGAGCTGGACACACAACCAGCCAGCACCCTGGCGCCTGCAAGGCAGCACTGGCTGCTTCACAGTAACTTTCATTCAGTGTAGAAGAGCTTCATTCAGCCGTCACATGCATACCTCCCAGCCCAAACGCACCTCCTGTTCCTGAAGCTGCTGTTCGTGGTGCTGGCTGAGCATGCGGGCTTCCTCTCTTGAACCTCGCAGCAGCTTCTGTGTCTGCTCAAGCTCTGACCGCACAGCCTGCAGCTCAGCGGTCTGTGCTGCTGCCGCAGCCGCCGCGGCCTCCTCGCGAGCCGCTGCCGCGGCGACCATCTCAGCAGCATGCGCCTGCTGCTGCTGCTCCAGCTCCGCCCTGTGCTGAGCTGCAACGTCCTCAGCAGCAGTCGCCGCCTCATCCAGCTGCTGCCTGTGGGCCGCAACCTGCGCCAGCAGCTGCTGGCGCTGCTGCTCGTGCTGCTGCGCCAGCCCGTGCGCTTCCTGGCTGGTGGCCTGCAGCTGCTGCAGCAGCTGCTGCTTCTGCTGCTCCTCGGCAGCCAGCGTGGCCTGCTGCTCTGCCAGCAGCCGCTGCCGCTCGGTTTCCAGAGCCTGCCGCTCCCGCTGTAGGGCTTCCAGCTGGCGAGCTGCCTCCTGCTGCTCCTGCTGCAGCTGGGACTGCACAGACTCCAGCTGAGCGTCCTTTTCCAGCAGGCTCGCCTCCAGCAGGCTGCTCTTGCGGTCCTGGTTCTCCAGAGCAGCTATCATCTCAGCGTGCAGCGTCTTGTAGTCCACACGCTCATTCACGACCGCCTGCAGCGGTGTGATACATGGCACGCAGCGGGGAACAAGGTGAAGGGACGAGGGGGGAAACAGCAGGACGCCGTCTGGCTTGGCCATCTGGTGCAGGGCTGCATGCTGCTGCCACGGTTTGCCTCATCAGCGCCTCCTGAAACCGCAAAATGGCCTCACCTGGGTCCTCACACACATCGCCCGCAGCCCAAACTGCAGGCTCTGCAGCGTCTCGTCCACATGCTCGGCCGCGTCGCAGGCAGCCACCAGCAGCGAGGTCTTGGCATTGCCGCCCAGGGAGTCCTGCAGTGGCAACCGGGAGGCGGGGAGGCAGAGGCGGCGAGGGCCTGAGAAGCTGCGCCCGCCGGCCGTGTCTAATGCCTGGCACCTTTTGCACCGCAGCTGGCAAGCATCACTTGCAGCATGCACTTTGATCTGCAGCTACAATGCTTGGCCAATTGCACTGATGGTGCTTCAGGCACCCACACCAGGGAGGCAGAGCACACACCTGCAGCAGTCGGGTGAGCTTGGAGTCGCGGAAAGGCACATGAGCAGCGTTTGGGTCTGCGCGGGCGTTGATGCACATGCCCAGTGTGGTCAGGCTGAGGTTGATCGACTTGGCCTCGTTGGCGCGCAGCCCCGTGCTCTTGCTCTTCTTCAGCCGCTCGCTGCCGGCCAGGTCGACGAGGAACAGCTTGCCAACCTGCACTGGGTGTGAGGCGTGCACAAAGACCGCAGGTAAAGGTGTGTGTGTGGTGGTAGAAGGTGTCTGATATGTGAAGGGAGCAAGCCAGGGCTTGCCGCTTCCAGCAGGAGGCAGGTGTTGCTTGATACAACACAATACAATGCAGGCTTGCCAGAGCCGTAGGTTGGCTGCCCCGCACAGGCAGCCAGTGCTTGAGGAGGGCCGCAGCTGTGCCTCAGGCGGGCGCACAGGCGGGCACACCGGCACACACGCACCTTGACCCGCTGTATCTCCGCCTCTCCAGTGCCCGACACCGATCGGCGCTTGATGACTGTCAGCATCACGACGGCATGGGAGCGGGAGGAGTGCGCGTTGAGGGCCGTGAACGCAGTGGTGCGGTTGCGGTCGCCCAGGCTGAGCAGGTGCAGGCACTGGGTGATGTTCTGCACCTCCTGCTGGTGCACGCCTCCCACAAACACGCCGCCCTCGTTCTCTCGGATCTGAAGGTTCTCGCTCTCGGGCCGCAACAGGTCCTGCGCACGACGGAGGAAGTGATGTAAGGGCGCAATGACAGGCAGGGAGTTGGCCGGGCACCCAAGGCTGCTTTGCGCGACCAGCACATAACCCGCCCAGCACGCAGCTGCTGACACAGTGACTGGCAATCACAGTGTGTGTGTGTGAAATTGAGCCAACCTGCACCACCCTGCAACATCCACACCAGATGTACTGCGGGACGTCATACAGTCAAGCTGTATTTCACACAGACACTGGTGGGGCGCTATTCCATACCCCACCTGGATGAGCTCCATGTAGAGCTGCACATACGACATGTACACGCTGTACTCGTGCCCCCCATCCTGCTCAATGTGGCTGAACACCTCGGCGGCGGCGCGAGGGATCATCCCAATCGCATCGGCAGCAATGCTGGACAGGGAGTACGTCTTGCCTGCACCCGTCTGGCCGTACGCCATGAGCGTGCCGTTGTAGCTGCAAGTAGACGGCAGCAAGAGGTTGCCATCAGGTTGTCCAGCGAGCAGGGACGGGCTTTCAGCAGGGCAAGCAAGGGCAAAGTGTGCAGTCAAGCAGGTGCACTGCGTTGGTCGTCAGTAGTGAGTGTTTCCCTCACCCATTCAGCACATCCTCCACAATTGGCTTCACTGCAGCGTGGTACACATCTGACTGGCTGGCGCTGGGACCCAGCACCTTGTCAAACTCGAATTCAGAGGCAGGGATGTTGGCGTGCCTGCACACGGCGGCCAAGCAAGCCGACGCAGCAGCAACGCAGCACAGGTGCCCATGTTGAGAGGATGCAAGTGAGCATCAATGGGGTCGCGACGATGGTGCGCCGAGCACCAGGGCTGGGCCAGGAAAGTGAATGGCCAAGTAATGACGGTGTGTGACAGCCTCCACAGACCGCACAGCCTTCACACAAGGGGACAGGCATCACAGAGCTCAAGGCTACAGCTCACTCTCGGAAGATGACCAGGCCCTTGCTGCCGGACTTGGCCCTGACTGCACCCCCCGTCTCGCCCTCTGCCTTGGTTGGCCGAATGCGAACAAACACTTTGACTCGCTCTGCAGCATAGATGTGCAGCAGTCTGGTCTTCACCAGGACGCCCAGCGCCGTTCGGCCATGCAGCAGAGCATTCTGTGTGCTGGCTTGGACGCCCCCTGCAGGCCCACCCACAAACCTTCAGGCCTGTCAGGCAATGCAGACGTTGGTCGCCGCGCTGCTCCAGAGGATGTGGCTGTGTCAACGGTGCTCTGACGCCGCGGTCCGCCGAGCTTGGTCGGCGAGCGGCTGACGGAGCCGCTCAGCGAATAGCGCGCCTCCTTGGGCGCCGCCATGTCGCCCAGCTGTTCTTTGAATCCACAGCAATGTAAAGCGAGGCTGGGCTGTCTGCGAGCGCGGTAACCGCTTGAAGGTCGGTGACCCACAAACTGCTTTGAGAGCGCGTCCGAGTGAGACCAGCACCCTGAACTCCTAATGGCCTGCGCTTGAGGCCGCCGAATTCGTCGCCAGCTGCGCCCTGCTGTCGTTTTGTGCAGGCTCAGCACAGCACGCTGAATTCCTGCGCGCCAACTCGCGCCCTACATTGCCCACATCGCCCCCTGACCTTCAGTGAGTCCTGCAGCCCGTCAGTGAATTTCCAGCGGGCCATGCAGGCCACTCGGGGCGGCGCCAAGGCGGCACAGTCGCTGTGGCAGCTCTACGTGCAGCAGAGGGGCTACTCGATGACGCTGCCGTCGAGCAAAAACTTGTGGGACGTCGTCAACCGGCGGCGGCTCGAGCCGCACGGAGCGGAGGCGGTGCATGATATCTGGATGGAGGTGAGGCGTGAAGCCATTCAGTGAAGCAGCTGTTCACTGTAGTCGAAGCTGTTTGATCAGGGCCGCCATGGGTCCCCTGGCATGTCAATCAGCCTGCCACGCCTCAATCCCTGCCTGCAGTTCCACAACCACCCAACGAGGAACCGCATCGCCGCAGTACTCACAGCTCCACGATACATGAAGTTCCAAGAAAACGCATCGCAGAGGTCAGCGCAATGTGGTTAGCTGCTGTGTATCGCCCTGGAGGTTGACGCGCGGATGCCGTCAGCCCTCGACTGCCTGACGGCGTGTGAGACGGTTGCTCATCATGTTGCTGCCAAATGCTTCCCACTGACCAGCCCATGCTGCTGCTCCCTCATCCTGCAGTCCGATGTTTGTGTTGCCGGTGTTCAAGGGCCCTAACGCCTTTGAAAACTTCCTGGTGCAGTGCCAGCTGCCGCTGGTGCTCTTCACCTCCCTGGAGGAGTACAAGCAGTGAGTGCCGGCGGGCAGGGTGGCCTCAACATACACTGCCTACTGATTGAGGCAGTGGTGATTGAGGACATGCACTGTCTACTGGTTGAGGCAGTGGTGATTGAGGACATGCACTGTCTACTGATTGAGGCAGTACTGATTGAGGCACAACTGCCTCCCAGCCTGCTCTTGACCCCAGCTTGCTGCATCGAGGCCATTAACAAGCAGTGCATGCTGGGAGTAGTGCTGCGCTCGAGGCGCTGGCGGCCTGCCTGCCTGCGTTTGCCGTACAGCACTCGCTCTGCACCATGGCCTCCTGCCTCAGCATGCAAGCCAGCTTCTGTGTCGACCCGCCTGCTGCAGGCGCGGCCCGTCAGCACAGCCTCACCTGGTGCTGACGCACTACACCGAGCTGATGGCTGACAAGGAGATTGTGCTGGTGCGGGGGGACATCATACATCCAGATGCCTGCTCGCGAGGAGAGGTGGGTTGCCGCGCACCGTGCTGGCTGCGTAGCTGAGCTGAATGTGGACAGACAGGGTGAGAGGGATGTGCTGGCAAGTGATGGAGCGGGCCAGGATCTGCTGCGGTGCTGGCAGCTCGGCATCCAGGCATGCCATCGGGTGTCCGCATGTACGGTTGTTTCAACATCTCTTCTAAACAGTGTACAAATCTACCTTTGCTGAACCTTTGAGAGAGCAAACAAGACGACTGACCAGTGCTCGTGTCCTTGCTGTTGCAGGCGGAGCAGCTCACGCGGCAGGTGCACGAATTCTACACCCAGGATCAAAAGTACGGCTTCGTGCATGCATTCAACCACCGCCCCTCTGAGTTTGACCTCAAGCGGATGCTGGACAGCCTACAGCATGACACCAGCCAGCTGCCGCTTGACTGAAAACAGGTCCAGCTGCCAGCTTTGAGGGTTCGGGAAGGCATTACTGTTTTGTACATCAGCGTTTGCAATCGGACGTGGATCAAACAATCGCAGAGATGAGTGTCTGTGAACAAACACTAAGGAAAGAATTACAATCAGAGCAGTGTGACGTCAGCAAAACACAACGCAGTTCGCAGCTCACAGAAGAGGGTTGTATGGCGGCGGCACCTTGCGCCCACGGGGAGCAGGCGACTGCCGCCACCACACGCTCGCCGCCCAGGCCTTCAGACCCTCCACCTGGCGCCGCCCGCCAGGCAGCGTGCGCTGCAGCCAGCGCTCCAGCGGAGGCCACGTCTTGTTGCCTAGCTGCGCGCTGCCGATGATGCAGGTGCTGACGGCTGAGCGCACGCAGTGTTGCATGAAGGCGCCGATGAGTGGCGTGCAGTACAGGATGCCCTCAAAGCTGTGGAAATCAACCTGAAGTGAAGTTGGGAGTTGGGAAGAATATAAGAACACAGGCTTGGATGTCCTAGCTGCCCGGGTGCGAGCTGCAAATGATTTTGGACTTTTGGCTCAAAAGGGGAGCAAAGGCCACCAGTCAATGCAGCTTGACCCCAGCAGCTCCTTGCGCGACTGAATAGTCGCCGTAACAAACGACTGGTACTGCTTTGAATGTGACAGCAGCATGTCAAGAGGAGCCAGCACAGCGGCACTGGCACACTGCTTGCCTGTTTCTTGATGAGCTTTGTGCCTTGCGGGCCGTCCTCCAGATACATGAGGGCTGACATGGGCAGAGAGAAGCCGAACAGCGGGGGCACAGTGTAGTGCTGGTACCCCGTCACGTGCTGCACCAGCTGCACCCACACCTTGTTCCCTGCCTTGTCGTACACTGCAAGGCAGGGAGGTGAGGAGGCGCAGGGTTCGCCGGAAAGGGGGTCAGCAAATGCATCGTGAAGCCGTGGTGCACGTGCACCACGTGAAGTAGGCATTGAAGCCGCGCATGTCAATCTGCTAACAAGGTGCTGGGCACACACACAACGTGGCACCTTGCGGAGGCACTTAAGCAATCGTCAGCAGCACCAAGTGCACACAGCAGGAAGCAAGCGCAAGCCACAGGAGCTGTTAGGCAGGACCAGCAGATGTGGCAACATTGACAATGGAGGCAGCTTAGCGGGCGCTCACCAATCTCATTCACATCCACATCCAGCCGCCTGTTGGCCATGCGCCAATATTGGAAAATGGAGACGATTTCCTCTCGGTTTGCAGCCATCACCTGGAACGATTTGTTGAAGCAGTGAGTGGACCTTGGTGGCGACGAGTAGAGTGATTGCTGCTAGCGTGAAAGAAGAGGCAGCCCCTGCACAAGTGCGGCAGACACCACGACCGTCTCACCAGCGCGTGCGTCATTCGGCTGTCAGGAGTGTAGTGGTGCTCTATCAATTCGCGCTGCTGGTGAGCCGGCGATTGCAGCAGGGCCTTGATTAAGCCTGCAAAGACGGTGGCGGCAGCGGTGGGCGGCGGCGGCGGCACGAGCCAAAGCCCGGCGGCATCGCAGGATGCAAACCGTGCGTCACATGCATGGACGCGTGCTACTCCCTCACCCGGGAGCTCTTTCTCGACGTTCTGCATCTTGTTTTTGAGTGCGCGGGCGAGCAGCGCCAAAAAACTAACAGTCAGCCCAGCTGCAGTGACGATTGCGGCTTGTGCAGAAACCCCTTCCCTGAAGTGACAGATTGACAGATGGAGGGGGACAAAAGGCGGGCTTTGCTCAGCGTGCACAGCAGCACGGTGGATGCTGGGGCAAAATGGCAAACCCTGAGCCTTTCATCACTCCAGCCATCATACCAGTTGCACAATCACATCACTGCTCTCCAGGCTGCCTTCTTTCGCACAAACAAGAAACATGGCAACCGCTGCCACTCTGACCCCTAGCTCTCTGCGCTGCATTGCATCACATCGCCCACATGCTCGATCGCGCCGCTTGAGTGCACGCACAAGCACGCTGGTTCGGGCGGTGCAGTCGGCAGACATCACGAAGAAGGGGGACTCTGTGGTGTCTGCCATCGATGCTGTGCCGATCACCAAGCAGCGCAAGGTGCCTGAGGGCCTGGACTCAAAAATGCAGAACCCAGGTATGTCGGAAGCGGCGGCGGCACATTCATCCACCTCCGTGCCAGCTACCACTATGCCACTACATGCTGCAGGCCAGCCTCGCGCCAACATCACATGTGATGCGGAGCATCCAGACGGGACCTACACGCCACCAGCAGACATGACTGTGTAAGTGTGCCTGCGGGATGCATGCGTCGGCTCATGCTGGCACAGGCTCAGCACAAACATATTGGTGCTGAATCACATGCGCCCAGACTCTCGCAGGCTGCAGCAGCATGTGGCGTTCTGGGACCCTGATTTTGATGGAAAGATCTATCCACAAGACACGTACCGTGGCTTCAGGTGACTGCTGGAGCTGGTCAACGGCAGCCTGCATGTGTTGAGCGATGCCGGTGCAGAGTGCTGAGTAGCAAACGAGTTTGGCAAGGCCTAATGGCACTGTGCATTTGTCAAGCATATTGATGATCTATTCCCAACCTGGGTTGCCCACAACCTGGTTGTCTTCCGCCCTGTGCAGGCGCCTAGGCTTCAACGTGCTGGTGTCTGCGGTTGCGGCGCCGGTCATCCACGGCTCCCTGGCTTACTGGACCCAGAAATCGTGGGTCCCGGATCCTCGCTTCATCATCTACGTAAGGCGGCAGTTGCAATGGAAAAATCCACTGGCTTGCGTCCATACCAGCCTTCGCCTTTGCTAGCTTGACAATGCTCCTAGTGGAGCTGCCACTGCATCGTCGTTGCACCGATATGCTGAGCTCCTCCTTTGCATTCCTGCGTGCAGATCGAAACCGTGCACAAGTGAGGCTGCACAGCAGTAGAGTTGCTGCTTGAAATGCTGGTGCACCGTTGTGCCTGGTGTGAATACATGCCAGATGTCCACTTACTGAGTTTATCCCATGCCCTGCTCGCGCTTACAGGAGCAAGCACGGCAGCGACAGCGAAACTTTTGACACAGAGGGCCGCTTTGTGCCACAGAAGGTGAGCTATGCTGATTCAAGTGTTTCATACTTTGATCAGTGCTTGTTGTAGCTTTGGTTTGGCTGTGCTATGGCTGGAAGTTTTAGCTGGTGTCCAGTCTTCTGATAACCACGTGCCGTGATCGCTGATTGCAGTTCGAAGAGATTTTCAGCAAGTACGACCAAGGCAACAAGGGCGGCCTTACCAAAGATGAGATGATGGACATGGTTCGCGGCAACCGCAACATCATGGACTTTGTAGGCTGGGTGAGCTGCTGCCGCCTGCCTGCCTCCATTTTTCCTCGCCACATTCTGGTCTGCTGGTTGGCCAGTCTCCTGCTCCATTATGTGGCCAGACACTGTTGGTGCGTCTGCTTCATTTGGCCATCCATCGAGGTTATCCTTGTTGTTTGTTGGCGTGTAGGCTGCCGCATACCTAGAGTGGAGCTTCACCTTTACCCTGCTTGCCAAGGTGCGAGGGAAGGCAGTTGCGTTTATGCTGGTGTACTGCTGTACTGGCAAAATTGTGCTCGGATTTCTGTGGCTGGCAAGGCAGTGGTTGGCACAGTGCTTGAGTGACGCAGGACCTGGCAGCAACAGGTGCGTGCCGCCAACCATTGTGCCCACTGAGCTGCTGCATTGTGGGCTTGTTGCGCTGCCGCAGGACACCCCCCAGGGCAAGCTGCTGCTCAAGGACGATGCTCGCGGCTGCATTGATGGCACCATATTCTACAAGTGAGTCTGCCTGGTTGGACAGTTGGTAAGGCACTGTAGTACGTCCCGTGTTTGGGAGTGGCTGTGCTCAACTGCCCGCTCCTGCCCAGCGGTTGACGGTCGGTTGATCGCTGTGAGCTTGTGTTTTTCACAAACCTGTATCTGGCCGCCATACATCCGCAGGGTGGAGCAGGAGGTTGCAGCTAAGAACAAGAACAAGTAGGCACCGGCGGCTTGACCTAGCCAGCAGAGCTTGCAACGCTGAGTGAAATGCTGCTGCTGCGAGCAACAGTTTATGGAGGTGATGTCTAGGAACGATGCTGTACCATCACAAATATGTGACATGTAGCGTTAATCCGTTCCCGCTTTCTTTGCGAACTGTTTTGCACACTTTGTCAGGCTTCGCATTCTGTAAGTCTCTGTACAGTGGTTTGCGCAAGGCACATGCAGCCCATATTGTGTCCTGCTGCTATGCTGCTGTTTGCTGCTGCTCAGAATGTCTGCACTTCGAGTCCCTTGCATGGTGCTGCTTCTGAAACACGCTGGGCGAGAACCCGTGGGCTCGGGAGCGCGTAGCGGTGCTGGGAAACGGCGGCACGGAGGTCTGCACTGATATTCACTGCTGTGTAAGCATCAATAGCTTCACGGCGTTATCCAGCGCACCAGGGGCTGGTGCAGGTAGCTGACTGTCCCTGAGGGGGCAAGGGCCCCCGCCTGTGCCGCCGCCTTCGCCACGACCGAAAGGGAACGCCCTGCGTGCCGCCTGCTGGCCATCACGCCTGCTTGGCGTCGAATTGACCAGCAGACTTGCTCAATGCTGCTCGCCAACTAGAGGGGAAAGATGGCAGAAGTACACGTACTGCTCCCCGCATTCTGTCGATTCCTGCCCCAACCCTTTGCATTCGTTCATTTGCACCATTCACTCGCACCTTTCAATCGAGCACTTCAACGCTATGGTGAACGCCGTGCAGTCAAAGAGCGCCAAGCAGCAGGGCGCGGTGGTGTCTTCCCTCGATGCCGTGCCCATCACAAAGCAGCACAGGGCCCCAGACGGCCTGGACTCGAAGATGCAGAACCCAGGTATGCCCGCATGTGGGGCTTTTGTGGTGGCGGCCGCAGGGGGGGGGGCGGCGGCACACTCTCGCACCCGCTGCTGGCTGGCTTTGCAAAGCCAACCATTCAACGTCGACCACACGCTGCAGGCCAGCCTCGTGCCAACATCACATGCGATGCTGAACATCCAGACGGGACCTACTCGCCGCCAGAAGACATGACTGTGTACGTCTGCTTGCGGAATGCCAGCCTCCGCTCATGCATGCTGCCACAGGCTCGTGTCACAGCCAAACCACGTATGTTGCTGAGGCACGCTCGCCCCCACACATTTGCAGGCTGCAGCAGCATGTGGCGTTCTGGGACCAGGACGCTGATGGCAAGATCTGGCCTCTGGACACTTATCGCGGCTTCAGGTGAGTGCCGATCAATGGCAGCCTGTATGAGGCAGCTCGTACGAGAGATGTGCCAGTGCAGCATGCAAACAGCCGTGCACTTGCCAGCATGCTGATGCTTATGTGCTGCTCATCTTGCATGCCATCCTGCACAGGCGCCTAGGCTTCAACGTGCTGGTGTCGGGATTGGCAGTGCCCGTCATCCACGGCACCTTCGCATACTGGAGCGGCCCCTCGTGGATCCCTGACCCGCGGTTCATCATCCATGTGAGTCGGCAACTGCAATGAGACTGCTCCCAAGTCGTCCAGCCAGTGCCTAGCTCGAGATTCATATGCTGGGACCGCCGCTCTGCCGGTGCATCGAGATGCTGAGCTGCCCCTGTTGCATCCCTGTGTGCAGATTGCCAACATGCACAAGTGAGGCCGCAGTGGATTGTCCAGCAGTAGAGTTGGCACTTGATAGAATGTGCACTGGTTTACTGGTGTGAGCACTCAACAACTGGCTTGCCTGCTGAACGTGTCGGCTGCCCTGGCTGTTGTTTGCAGGACCAAGCATGGCAGCGACAGTGAGACTTTTGACACAGAGGGCCGATTTGTGCCACAGAAGGTGCGCGACTTTGCTTAGGTTTTGTTTTTTGCCTTATTCACTCCTTGCACTGGTCGAATGCCTCGGCTGTGAGTCAGGTGCAAGGCACAGTCATTAACTGGACAGCTGGCACTTAAATAAGAATCGATCAAGCAATCTCGTGCCGCGATACGTACTACTTCTTTCCACACCCGTTTGCAGTTTGAGGAGATTTTCAGCAAGTACGACAAGGGCAACAAGGGCGGCCTGACCATCAGCGAGCTCAACGAGATGGTGCGCGGCAACCGCAACATCATGGACCCCACCGGCTGGGTGAGCTGCTGCTGCCCCCCTGCTATCTTGCTTGCTGCCTCTGTTGCTTCACTGCCACCTCCTGCTATGTTGCGTGCTGCCTCGGTTGCCTTCAAACTTTCTGTCAGTCTGATACCCCCGTCTGCAAGACTGTTGGCGCGTCCACCTGGTTTTGCTGTCTCACGCTGCTATCGCCTGGTGCAGATTGCTGAGTGGTTGGAGTGGAATGTCACCTACTACCTGCTTGCTAAGGTGCGAGGCCTGGCATTTGCATCAGCACATTGTGGAATTGTCCTGCTTGCCACGGGGCCTGATGTCAGTCACCGAGTCCTTCTGCTGCTGGTCATCTTGACGCTGAGCTGCTGCATCGTGGTCTGTGCGCTGCTGCAGGAAACCCCTAAGGGCAAGCTGCTGCTCAAGGACGATGCTCGCGGCGCCATTGACGGCACTATCTTCTTCAAGTGAGTCTTGCAGGGCGGCAGGGCAGCTGGTAGAGTGTGCACGCAAAGCTAGCAAAGCATTGGCTGTGGGATTGCTGTGCCGGGATTGACTAGCAGTGTTGCAAGCTGTGCTCACTGCTTGCGCTGGTCATGCACGCCTGCAGGGTGGAGAAGGAGGTCGCAGCAGGGCGGCTCAAGAAGAAGCAGCTGCATGGCGGCCTTGAGAAGACTCGCAAGGCAGAGTGAATAGAGCCAACTGCTCCTGCGCAGGCAATAGTTGGCGGCAGTAGTTGCCTGAAGTGATGTCGCGAAATGATAGTGTTTGTTCATCTTAGAGTATGTAGCGAGTAGTTGTAGCTTTTCCTCCGTCTGCCTTCTTGTTGTGTGTGACTTTGTTCCTTCACACGCTGTTGTAATCTTTACCGTTTCACAGTCATCAGTGCACACGCCTGGCGCAGCGATGTATTGCTGTTTGTTGTAAAATAGTTGCGGCGTTTATGACTTTGCAGCTGCGCTGAATGGCTCAGTTGCAGGCGTGGCCACGAGGGTAGAAGCGGATGAATTGGCTGCTGGAGATGCCAAAGGATGGGATGGAGCCCAGCTGCTTTCCCGTAGGGCACTTGATGCAGCCCTTGCCGTTTCGAGCCTTGCCAGGGCAGCCCAGATCCGACTGCACAGAACATGCCAGGAAGGGGGGGGCGTGAGGGGCGGCGGGTTTGTAGCAGCCAGCTGCATCACTTGCACGAAGCCATCACAGGGATATACACTTCAATATGGGCCACCAGCAGCTTCTGACTGCCTGGGTGCCTGCTCACCTCCTTCAGGCACACTGCTGGCAGCGCTGGCTCTTTCTTGCCAACGTTGTAGTAGTCTGCCTTTCCAACCCATGTGCGGGCCTGAGCGGGACCGCGAGTCTGCAGCAGCACTGACCCTGCAAAATGGCAAGCACAATACGCCACATTCATGCAGCTACGTGTGGCACGTAGTCGGCCAGCAGGATGGCAGTTGCAGCCCTTCCTGCGTTGAGAGGTATCCAGCTGGGCACAGGGAGGGAGCCCCGTACCTGTGGGGCAACTCACGCAGCCAGCAAGCGGCTTGCATTGCCCTGGGCAGCCCAGCTGCTGGCAGCGCCGACACACTCGCTTCACGCTGAATGATTGTTCTGCGGCAGCGCACGAGGGTGTGGATAAATGCCTAGGTTGCAAACACCTGCTGCTGCAGCGGCAATCACAGCATAGCCATGCCGATTGATTACTGCGGTCACAGCATACCTGCAAACTCAAAGTTGCCGCCATTTGTGGCAAACACCGGCACGGTGTCAGGCTGGCAGGTGGCGCAGGGGCCGCTGGTGCTGTACGCTGATCCAGGTGCCTCGGGGTCAAAGGCCTGGCACAGCAGCCTGGCGGGAATCACACACTCCTGCAAGTACACTCGCGCACGCAATTGGGGTGCGGCGAGGGTTGTCAGCGGTGAAGTGCGGAGCCTAGAAGCCTGCATATCCGTCAGCAGCCCCGCGCTACCAACCCTGAACTCACATTCTGGAGCGTGTCCAGCTGGATGAGGCGGAATCCCGGTCTGCACTTCTGGCAGTAGAGCTGGGCCTGAACGGAGGCGCTCTGGTAGCTGTCGGTGAGTGCACACGTTTGACAGTTTTGCAGCGGGATGTTGCGGTTGTTAGACACACAGGAGGCTGGGCAGCGGCCGTCAAGCCCTGGCGTCAGCGACGAGCATAGGGGCGCGCCTGCAGTTCGAGCCAGCACGGTAGGCCTATAAGCTCTGGCCATACGGCTTTCAAGCGAGGGCCTAGCAGCACCAGGCAGCGGCGGCGGAGAGCGGGGAGCGGCGCGACACAACAGAAGGGAGGCTATCTTGGGCCTTCGAGGCTATGAGACAGTCCAATGCGGGCAGCACACTCACCAAGCACGGTCCGGGGCGCTGAAAAAGCCAAACAGGCTGTCAGCAGCGCCAATGCAGCCGCGTGACGCATAGCTCGGTACGCGTTAAATACTTCAGCACTCTGCGTGGGTGTCAGCGACGCTGCCTTTTCACAACAACTGTCGGCCAACCAACTGTACCGGCGGCACAACTGTGCGCCCATGAACCGCTTGCAAATGCGCCAACAGATGGAGAAACACGAGCATTTCGATGTAGAAAGCTTGAATCTATGTCGAACGCAACCACTCGCAGGTGGCGGTAAACGCCGCCGGCCACGACTGCCACTGCATAACGAGCCTGGCTTGCGGCTCTGTCAGAAAGCTGCCGCCATGTCACAAGTATGCGTTCATTCTCACATTTCACGGGCGCTGTGCAATCAGCCGAGTACTCCCGCCGCGACCGCCTCGCCGCATTCTGCACATTCTGCATGGCACTATCCCACAACCAAGAAAAGGCGTCTACGACATCTTCTAACTCGAAATATTGTATTACTGAGGGGCTAGCCCTGCGCTTGGGAGGCGCTCTTGCTGGTCAGCGCATCGATGGAGGTCGTAACCGGCAAGTGGCGCGTCTTTGTGGACGTGTGCCGCACACCGGCAGTGCCGTATCAAAAGGTAGGGGACGCTGTAGCCGCCTAAACAGGACGGACTGCGCCGCCGCCTCCGCCTCGAGTCCCCGCCCGGCTCCTTCACGCCTGCAACTCCGTGCTTGCACTCTTTCGACTCTGCAGTTTGGCGAGCAGGGGGATGTGGAGCCCACCAACAAACGGCTGTATGCAGCCCTGGCGGCTGAGTTTGTCGGCATGCTGCTCTTTGCATTGTATGGCGGTGAGGCGCGCGACTCTGCGGCGGCATACGGCAACGGTTTGGCGTTGGCGGTGCTCGTCTTTGCCACTTCCAACATCAGCGGCGGCCACCTGAACCCAGCCGTCACAGCAGGAACGATTATTAGCGGCCACATGGCATGGAGGCGCGGCCTGCTGTACATGGCAGCGCAGTTTTTGGGCGGAATCATTGGTGAGCTTTCAAAAGTCAGCTTCAGGGTTTTGCCTGATCACCTTGGGTCTCCGACGGACAACGCGGCGTGTTGCAGTGCTGTATAACCCTGTACGAGAGATAGCGGTTACCACTTGCAGCACGACAGGCACCAGCCGTGGCCCCTCAGCTCCCTGGAGTCCTACTCATGCTCACCTGCTGCAACAACCTGACTGTTCCTGCAGGGGTGTTGTTTCAAGTCGCCCTCATCCCTGAAGCACACGTGCGCATGGGCAACGAAGGGCCGGTGCGTGCCTGCACGCTCGCTTGCTGCTTGCTTGGCTTGCGTCCAGCCCCCTGCACAAGGCAATCTGCAGTAATCTGTGGCTGCTGTTGTGATGCGGCCCTGTGAAACTGCTGCCTCCATGCCGTTGGTGCTGCTGTTCTCGTGGTTGCTGCAGGGCTGCTTCACCCACCTTGGTGGAAAGTTCATCAAGCTGGACCAGCTGTTCGGTTGGGAGCTGGTGATGACCTTCCTGCTCGTCTCAGTCGTGTTTGCGGTGGCCGTCACCAAGCCCGGGCACGGCAACATCGGCCCCCTGGCAGTGGTGAGCTGAGGGGCTGCCTTGCCTGCGAGGTGTGCTTCGCAATCCAGCACTCAGCCTCGCGCAAGCTGGCTTTTCACATGCGTCTCACAGCACAGCCCAGAGCATGCGCTGCATACCGGCCAGCCCCTCCCTGGTCTGACGCTGATGTGCCCCTCGGCCTCCTGGCTCCTCTGTGCATCACAGGGCTACACGCTGTTTGCATCAGCCTTCATTGGTGGACCCCTGACCGGCGCCGCACTCAACCCTGCTCGGGTGTTTGGCCCTGCGCTGGTCTACGGCTGCTACTGGCACTCCGCCCCCATCTACATGCTGGCTCAGTACTGCGGCGGTGCCATCGCTGCACTGATCGCTATGCTGCTGTACGGCCCAGGGCCTGAGCACTGCGGCGGAGAGTATGAGGCGGAGCCAGCGCTGACTGGTGTCGCGGTGGCTCCCGGGTCCCTGGGGGCAGGTGCCAGCAAGGCTGCTGAGCGGGCAGGCCTCATTGCCATGTCTGCACACGGCTCCAGCAGCGGGCAGCAGCCTGGGCACTGGGCTGACCGTTACTGAGCGGGCTGGAGGGAGGCCATTGTCCATAAGCGGCCCATGCGCCAGAAGCTGGCCACGCCCTGACTCAACATAGCAGGCTTGAGGTTTGTGTCTGTTTGTTTCTCAGTATCTCCCCATTTCATGTGACGCTGCTTTCTTCACGCCTCGTGTACAACAGGAACAATCACGGTGCGTGATTGTTCCTGTGGCCAATGCAAGGCATCAGGAACTGAGCAGCAAGGAAGTGTGTGATGGCACGGGACGTTCACTCCCTCGCTAGCACTGTGTGCGTGACATTGCTGGCATCGGCTGCACGCCATGCATCCGGGTGGCCACGGGGCGAATGCCGGCCGGCCGCTGCTGCCCTTGTTCCATGTGACCATTGCTGCCCTGGTGCTGCACTTGATGCTGCTGCATCTCTGTCTGCTGCCGCCGCGGCGACATGGGCGACGGTGGCGGCTGCCCGCTCAACTTTTGCAGGAGGCTGTCCTGCTGCTGGGCCGCCGCTGCTGCGAGCCCGATGTCGATGGCGCGCTGCACGTCTGGTTGGTAGCGAACCAGGGAGAGCACTGCTGTCTTGAGGCCCACGCAGAAGCTGGACAGCGGCAGTACTCGCACCGGATTCTCGATCTGTGCAGCCGACAAGTTGAGGGATGGGAGGCAGGAGGGGATGTAAGGCGCGCGACAGATCAGGCAGTGCCGACACAGCGGCTGCACAGGCTGGGCCGGCTGCAGTAAAGTAAATCCTGCATTCCGCAGGCCAGCCACGCACAACTCCGATGCAGCTGCTGTGCATTTCCAGCCTCCATTAATGCCACTAAAGCCACGAGGCAGGCTGCTCTCATAGGTAGCCCACGTGCTGAAGTGTCTGTTCTACTGTCTCCCACCCAGCCCAGCCACCAGCCCAGGCACCAGCGACAGCCCAGTCACCAGCCCAGCCATGCCGACAGCCCAGGCGGCAGCGCACCTGGATGCCTATGTTCTCAATGCCCAGCAGGAGGAAGGCCAGGATGACCATGGTTGGCAGCAGCACCCAGCCCAGGTAGCTCCACAGCGCAAAGGGGAGGAAAGTGAGGTAGCAGATGATGAAGCGGGAGGTGTGCCTGCAAAGAGGCAGGTGGAAGAGCAGTAGCAGAAGACGGCGGCAGCAGGCGACGAGGCACGTGGGAGTTGGAACAGGTGAGTAATGACTGGGCTGCACCCGCAGCACCTACTGCTTCACAGAAGAGAAACAGCAGCAAGATGCAGGCACGCAGTTAGAAGGGCTGGCACCGAAACTCACCGCGTGTATGCTTTGGGGATGGCTTGGCGGGATATACGTTCCAAAGCCCCTAAGGCAATGTCGAAGTCAGAGATCTGCCTCTCAATCTCGGCTCGCTCCCACACCGCCAGGCTGGTCCTGCGGCACGACAGGTGAGGTGGTGAGGCCCAGGGCAGCGGTCAGGACAAAGGCGAAACAGAGCACCAGTTTGCAGGCAGCGAGAGAGTGCGGCAGCCACCGAGACAAGGGGCAATGCACAGTGCAGTAGGGAAGTGCAGCAGGCACCGTGGCCCGTTGGCCAGTCACAGCACACCCAAAGCCCTTGCTCAGGCCCTCACTGCCTACAACTCCAGCCCAGGCAACCCACCGCTTCAGCAGACCAGACATGACCATCGTGACTTTCACTGGAGGGTTGTCGCAGCGGGTCAGCCACAACAGCTCCCCCGGCTGCAGCAGGTCCTCAGCATGCTGCCAGTAGGCGTCCTCGCGGCGCAAGTAGGCGCAGGCTGCCGTGGTGAGCGCGGCATTCCAGCGAGCAAACTCGTGGACTATGTGGGCTTCGTCCGGCGGCGCCCAGCTCAGCAGCATGCGCTGCGCGTTGCGCACGCAGTTGAGCCACCGCCCAAAAGCCTGCCGCGCCTGCAGGGGAACGAGGCGAAGGAAGTGGCAAGAAAGAAGTGAAAGACGCTGTTGCATGCATCAGCAACAGCAGCCGCCGAGTGTGTGTTGTGATAAATAAGGAAGCGCCACGTGCAGTTTGACGGGCCGCCTACTGCACCATCAAAAACAGCAGCAGCACTTCAACAGTGGCAGGCCAGCAGGTGCGCTCACCTCCCACCAGCGGCTGTAGGCTGTGTTGGTGCGGAAGACGAGCAGCAGGGACACCGCAAAGGAGGTGAGCTGGAACACTATGATGTAATCGCCGCTCACAGCTTCCGGCCACCCCGGCTTGGGCTGCAGCAGAGTGGCGTACAATGCTACCGCAGTGCTGACCTGCGCCAGCCAGGCAGAGGCAGGCAGGCAGACCAGGCAATGGGTGCAGAAGCAGCAGCGGGGAGGGCGGCATGACAACGCATCGGTTGGCAGCAGCAGGCGCATGTGGCGGGAGAGCCGAGCTGCGCTGCCGCCTGCTGCGGCTCACCAGCAGGGCCCAGGCTTCCACAATGGACAGCATGCGGAACACACGCACGCAGATGATGGGCTCCGGGCAGTGTCGCCACCAGCTGGCATGGCGCTCCCATTCCCCAGGGGAGAAAGGCTCATCCTGGAGTGGGACACATGCCAGGCAGCACTCATGGTCAGCAGCCAGGCAGCTTGCATGCAGCCCTGAACCAGGCAGCTCTTGTGCCTCCACAAACTCGGAGGATAGGATTGCTGCAGCGTGTTACAATGCAACCAGCAGGCCGCCCCACTGTCGTGCAACCTGGAAGAGTGCCACAGACTCACCCTGAATAGATTCAGTTCCTCACAAAGCCACGTCTCTCGGCAACAAGCTGACCAGTCCGTTACCACCTTGTGCCAGGTATCATGCGGCTGCTGCTCATCCAGCTCCACCTCCATCCCTGCCATGTTGTTTTGGGACGACCAGTCGCTGAAATGGTGGCTCACTGTGCCAATGAGGTCGGTTTTGTGTCGGCTGTTCTGTGTCGGCTGTGTGCGTCGAGACCCATCAATGCCACTCGCTAGGCTGGCCAGGCGCAAGCTGATGGGTGCAGATGTACAAATTGGTACCGCATGATTCGTAGCTCGCGCGATCAAACGAGACACACCGATCAAACGAGACACACTTGGACACACGCTTGGACACGCCATGGATCGGCCGGATTGGGCGGGCTTGAACACGCACCTGCTGCAAAATTGCTTTCGGAATGCTGGACTGGCACCTGGCCCTTGGCCCTATTACGGCCCAAGCAATGCACCGTCGGTGGTGCAGCGGGCAGCCCTGAATCTGAGCTTGGTGAGAGCGATTAATTGTCAGCTTGCACTCCCGCCTGCGGATACCCGTGCCCAAAGTCATCTCATTGCCCATGCATGCAGGTGTGCCAGTCCTGGAGGCTGGCAGTGCAAGCAATGGTAGCACAGGCAACTTGGGCAGTCGTGACGAGGGTGCACGCTTCCCCAGCCCTCCTTCAACACCTTGAGCTGCGGCGGGTCGCTTCACTCGACCTTCGAGCATCGACTAGGCTGAGGGGAGACAGCGATGGCTTGGTGGCGGCGCTCCTGTGCTCGCCCTTGTTCCAGAACCGCTCGGCGACCACGCTGCGCTGCGCAGTGGGGGTGCCAGAGCCCTGTGCAGCTCTGTTGGCACCCTTCCGTGCTCTCGAAACCGTTGGACTGTGCCAAGGTTTCAACGATACACTTGCAACAGCTGGGGACTGTACCATGAAGCTGTCGTCACTGGCAGCGCTGCCCGCCCTGCGCTGCCTCCAGCTGGAGTTTGGCATTGTGGAGCTGGCAGCGGTGCCGCAGCAGGTGACTGCGCTGCATCTCATTGACGTGGACCGACTCCTCCTGCCCAAAGCCGTTGGCGCCTCGGTCGCCGACCGCCTGCTGTTCGTCGCTGACTCGCAGAGTAAGTGTGCTAGTGGGTGACTCGCTGTTTGGCTGGGAGCAGAGTTGAGGCACAAGCTGTCGGCAACCTGCCACTGCCAGCCAATTGCTTTTTGCCCTCTCCGCTGCCTTACACAGATCTGGTGCAGTTGAGGCTGCAAACATCCACGGGCAATCTCGTTTTCGAGGAAGCCAACCGAGCGCCTCTGGAGCTGGAGGCCCTGCACTTTGCCCGTCTGCTGCCGGTGCATGGCGCCAGGTGGCATTCCACATCCGAATCGCTGTGGGATGAGACGGCTGATGAGGAGGCACTACTGCTGGAGCTCAGCCGCCAACCGCCTTGATTGGCTGCACAAGTCTCAACATGTTTAGAGCATGTAACAACTTCAGCTAGGTGTGCGCATTCTCTGTCCTGTAATGCTTGGCAGCATGATGGCGCGCATGTCCCGCTCAGAAAGTGTGACCAGACAGGCAGGCAGGCAGGCAGGCAGCTGTGTCACTGACGTCGCGGGGGCTGTACCCAGCAGCCTTGTCTGCCTGCGGGCTTGCCGCGCTGGCGCTGAACTCCTCGCAGCGCGTGTCCCTGTTGCGTTGCCTCCCTGCAGGCTGCCTCACACACATACACACCGCCGCCTTCTGTTCGGCACAAGTGCGTGCTCTGAGCGAGTGTGCGTCCATTGCTCGCTGCGTCACGGTGGCAAGGAGGCATGGGAGACCCTCAGCATGCCACTGTCCAGTCATAGATGTGCAAGCTGGCTTGCAGCTGATGCATCCAGCACCCAGTCTCTTAGGACAGGCGGTGGCTGCCGTTCGCGGCCACCCATCGCCGCTGCCGCCGCCACCGGCCGCCACCGCAGCATCTTCCCGCCATGCGGCTTTCCCTCCCTCTCTTGGCTGCAGCATTGCCATGCCAACCGCTCGACCATCTTTGCGGTGGAGCGGCCCCACAGAAAGGCGCGTGGCGGCAGACGAAACAGGGCAGATGGAGGCAGCTGTCTTGCAGCTTGATGAGCGCCTGCAGTGCAATCAGTTGGCTCATGCACAGTCGTGCGGTGCTTCATTGCCCCGCCTGTGTGTATGGCAGCCGCTTGGTTTTCGGCTCCAGCCGCCGCCGGCAATGGCATCAATGCACACAGCCCCACTTCAGCAGCTGTGTCATTGACGTCAGGCCACCGAAGCATGACGCCACCGATGCATGAGCCTGCATGCGCTGCATCCGCATGAAGATGAATGGGCGGGCAGCATTGTAGTGGAAAACACTGCGAGTTTCGGACGGGCCTGTTAGCTTCAATTATCCACCACTCACAAGCTGTCGAACCAGCAGCCGACCAGCCACTGACCGTTCGCCTTTCGACAATCGCCACCGACAGGGTTGCTTCTCGTTCGCTGCGTGGCTCCGCCTCTCGGTTTGCGGCACCAGAGTCGTGGCAGGCCAGTGCGATGCGGCAGTGGGGGCCTCTGTTGCAGGCGGCAGGTGGGGGTGCATCGGCACCGATGCAGGAACAAATCGCAGCGTATCAGAATGCCGCTCCCTCTGTCACCTGCACTTCACTGCATTGCGCAGTTGTCGCTCTGTAACCTCCCGCTGTGCAACCAAACGCAGGGCTGTCCTTGTTGCTCGCCAGTTTGCTGATGCCAAGTACAGCCCATGCGGCAGTGTGAGTGGCGTCGGCTGCAAGGGGGTGGATGCCGCTTCTCTTGTCATGCCCTGCCTAACATGTGATAGTGCTGGCGGCAACCATCCTGCCACCTGAATGCAGTGTGGTGAGCAACCTAAATCAGCCAGCTGGGGGCGCCTACGGTAACGAGAACAATGGCATGTTTGGTTACGGCGCCAGGACTGACCTTCATGGCGCCGTCATTCGCACCGGCCCTACCCCCACACGTCTCATTTCTGCCACGTTCAGAGTGCTCAGAAGTCCTTATGACTACAGCGAATGTGGCTACTCCCTGTCCGTCTCCCAGCTCACGGATGCAACGGTGGCAAACTACCAGCCAGGGACGACATTAACTTCCTCTCCAACAGCCGCTACTTTCACCAGCCCCACGTTCAGCTTCTCACCGGTCTCTTCAGACTACAATACACCCAGCACTATCAGGTGTGCATTGCGTTGATGGCTTCTTTGTCAGTGGTGATGCATCAGCATTGATGCCTTTCTGGCGTGCCAAGCGAAGTGCCTTTCCACTGCCCCTTGTTGCAGGCTTGACTTGAGCACAAGCGGTGCCGACTTCGAACTTGCTCCGAACACCGGCTACATGCTGAACGCAGTACCTGTTGACAGCTGCTCAAATGGATTTGTGGTTGGGATGTGTGCAACTTGCACGGCCACGCTTGCACAAGGCTTCAGTGTCGTGGGGTCTGCGCAAGGCTCCTTCACAGTACGCTTCCTAGAGAGAAAATTCACCTGGATTGCCCAAGCTCTGCCTTTTATCGAACTGGAGATTGCAGACGCCAGGTGTGCATTTCTTAGTGCTTTCCAGCTAGGTTGCTATGGAGGGCTGCAAGCCTTTGCTTGCATTCAGGCTTGTAGGTTCCGCGTATGCCAGCCTTTGCCGCTGTTGTACATGAATCGACATGCTTGCAGACTGTCAGTATGTTGACGTTGTTCTGCGTGCCACCTCCACACTTCCCACCGCCCTCGCCTCCTCCTCCCAGCCCACCGCCGCCAAGACCACCTCCCCCCAGCCCACCTCCACCCAGCCCACCACCGCCCTCTTCACCGCCATCACCTCCTCCATTGCCACCACCCAACCCCCCACGCAGCCCACCGCGCTCTCCTCCTCCGTCGCCCCCACCCAAACCACTGCGCTCCCCCCCCACACCCTCTCCTCGCCCTCCTCGTCCACCGCCTCTGTTTCCCCGCCCTCCCTCCCCTCACCCACCCTCTCCTCGCCCTCCCTCTCCGCGCCCTCCCTCCCCTCACCCACCCTCTCCTCGCCCTCGTCGTCCCCCTCCTCCCTCTCCCCGCCCACTACCCTCTCCTCACCCACCCTCTCCTCGACCCCGTCCATCACCTCGCCCCCGCCCTCCGCCGCCGTCCCCTCCACCTTCTGCTTTTCAACAGCGGACGGCTGCCATTGCGGGCAGCACCAACTATGCCGGCTTTCAGTACAAAGGTACAAAGCTGCTTGTTTCTGACATTGCGCTGGACTTGCAATTGCTGACGTCACCAGCCAAAACCTTCGAGCTTGCTGGCTGTCGTGTGCAGGCGGCGCTTGGACCCCATATAAAGGCTCTCTGGGACGCTCCCACACTCTCTACACCGACCGCAGTGGTACCAACGTGTCAGCTGTGTTTGGGGCCGGGGGCAAGCCAGGCCAGACGCACATCCGCAGTGTGCAGCTCTCACGGGGCGGCATGCGTGTGGTGGTGACGGTGGCTCAAGCCCCAAGCGGGCGCTGGGTGTTCTCTGGTGAGTGCACGGCTGAAACGTGCTGAATGCACAGAGCTGTGATGTCATGAGCGTGGCGCCAATCGCTCTCCAATGCTGCCAAAGGTGTGTGCCTGCTTGCTGTCCTGCAGCTGTGGCAAACGGCAAACGCTTGGACAGCATCCAAAAGGTCGAGCTGAATCGTCGCGTGACTGTGCAGGCAAGTGCTTGCATGCTTTCGTGTGGTGCAGTATGCGGCGTTGTAGGAGGTCGGCAGACTGCTTAAGCTCAATATTGCACATTGAATATTGCAGCATGAGCATTGAGTTTGCTGGCTGTGCAACTGATATGCAGGCCAACCTGCCCCGCCGCTACGTTGTCATCACCACACCTCACCTGCGCATCACGGTCTGGCACCGGGAGCCGTACACGCCTGCTATGGTGAGTTTTGAGCAGGCAGGCAGGCCAGCAGCAGCTGCCAAGCCACAGCAATGCCTCCACAATCAGCTCATTGCTTTGCCTGCAGATCCGGTTCCCAGGGTATGGCCACTGGCTGGATGCGTACCTGACCACCCTGCGGGAGTTGCCGCTTCCTGTTGGCGGCGTTCTCGGTGAGCTGAAAGCCTGTTAGATGCTGCTGCACAAGGCTGCTTCATGCATCTGCAAAGCACACATGAAAGCCCAACCCCTTCATCCTTCATCCTTGCCATGCAGGGAAGACGTATCGTGCTGGGCCTTAGGAGGACAAGGAGCATACGCTGGCTGCTGCCAGTCATATCATTTAAGGGCAAGGGCAATCCTGACAACTGTGCATCTGTTTATGTGGCAGCGTCAAGGACTGTTGCTGTTCAGGTGCACAGTAGAAGCTGAAGAGGCATTGACTGAGGGAGGCGTCACCTGAGTAAGCATTATTTCAACCGCACCCTGCTTTGTTTTTCGTCCATCGGTCAGCATGCGGCTGCCAACATGAAAGTGTTCGGTTGAAGTATCATGGCTTGTGTTCAGCCCCAAGCATACTCGTCCAGTTTGCCATGAGCTGCCTGCACATGCACCGGTGTCGCTGTTGCGTTGTGCATGCTTGAATTCAACTGCTGCTCCCTCTGTAACGCCGTAGCGCCGCTGCGGCTGCCGACGCCTGCTGAATGTCGCACATGCAACGCAGTGCTCACTTTTTACATTATATTTCATTACGCCTGTGCCTGAGCTGAAAGTATGATACACTGCTGAACAGATAAGCTTCAGGCGAGTGGTCAAGGCCCAGCACTCCAATAACCGCCAGTCAATCGCAGTCGCGGCTGCAAGCATGTGGCGTCGCCGCGGCTGCTGCCTCAACTGGCTGCTGATGCAGAGGTAGTGGTCAACGATCACTTGATCCTGCCGTGGTGCTGCCTCCATCCTCTCCGCTGGTAGCATCCTCAAACTTGAAGCGCTCCAAGCCTGCAAAAGGATTGGTTTGTGGTCAACACTGCGTGTAGCAAAACAGATGTGCACAAACCAAAGCATCAGAGGACGAAGAGAGCGATGAATAGAGGGTTGCGTGGGCTGAAGGTCAGCGCAAAGGACATCTATGTTCATTCACACAGGCACCCATTGCCCTTGCCGCCCACTCACCCTTGCGAAGTGCAGACTCCAGCCCGCTCTCAGGCTGCCGTGCCGCAGGCTGGCACTCCGAGGTCTCCACTCTGCGCAAGGAAGCCGCCTGCTGGGCGGCAGCAGCCTGGCTGATGTCCATCAGCGCCAACCGCCCGCCGCTGCCTGCCAGCGCCACCATGGGCCGAGCTTCAATTGCAAGCACTGCGGCTGCTTGCTGGCCCGCACGTGCCGCCGCCGCCGCTGCCGCAGCATCAGCCACCGACGGCTTCGAGCGCTGCTGCTGCTGGACTGCAGCTGGCTGGGCTGCTGCCGGCAGTTGGCGAGCTGGCGCCACCGCTGGTGGTGCCTTGGGCGCTACGGGCGCTGCCTGCTG
Source organism: Chlorella vulgaris (assembly GCA_023343905.1). Lineage (NCBI taxonomy): Eukaryota > Viridiplantae > Chlorophyta > Trebouxiophyceae > Chlorellales > Chlorellaceae > Chlorella > Chlorella vulgaris. The sequence continues at coordinate 1,915,447 of SIDB01000012.1, read as the reverse complement.
CTGATGCTGGTGCTGTGGCAAGGCTGCTGCCTGGGGCTGCTGGGAGGCCCGCGCAGCAAGCCTGCGGCTGACAAGATCAGGGCTCAGCCCACTGGACAGCTGCTTGAACAACTGGTCTGACAGCAGGCCAACTTCTGCGCCTGCCAGCGGCATGCCTGTAGCCGCCACCTGCTGCAGCAGCTTGGTGAGCTGCTCCCTGCTGAGCTCAACTGTGCCGGAGCGGGTGCTAGCCGCAGGGGGCGCAGGCGGGGCTTGGCAGGGGCGCAGGAAGGGATGCTCCAAGAGCTCCTGCAGATGCAAGCAACAGTGCACAGGCAGCACACAAGTGAGGACTGGGGGCACGCCCTGCACCAGCATACTTGGAGGCACATGGCGATTGATAAATGCGCCTCTATCGCCTGCCTCCCTCCTTTCTTCTGTTGCCAAGCCAGCCAGACAACCCTCGCCAGCCTGTCATGCAAGCCCTCACGTTCCCACACCACAGCAGGCACCGACTGGAGTGCAAGCAAGCTGCTCACAAGCCGGCCGACAAAATGTGCAGCCCTGCCAGCACCTGCATCGAGATGCGTGAGCGCGGGTTGCGGTCCAGGCAACGCTGGATAACGCCTCCTCCTGCTGCAGCAGCGTCCCCAGAGTCGCCTGCGGCCTCCATCCACCAGGCCGCTGGCGACTCTGGGGACGCTTTACAGCCTCTGCCAGTGCTCCTTGAGTGCTGCTGCGACAATGTCGTTGTACGGCTCCCAGCTGCTCCGCCAGTCGACCAAGATGTACACACCACGCCGTCCACCAGCCAGTCCTTTCGTCTCTTAGGCAGGAATGGCTCGCTGCCTGCTGCCAGCGTGTCGGGGTGGTTGGGGGCGCTGTTGGGGGCGGGGGCTGCAGCTGCATGATGAGTGGCATGCTGCTCTTGTGGTGCTAGCTCACCCAAGAATGCCGCTGCGGCTGCCAAGTTTGAGGTTGGGGGGAAAGGGGAAGGTGGCGGGTATGAGGAGGTGAGGCTGGAGGCGGTAGCCGCTTGGTTCAGGTCTCCTGCCGCCACCGCCATTGGGTGGCACTCATGGCACAGGCCGCTAGGGCAACCCCAGGCTGCTGTGTCATTGGCGTCAGATTACCGAATGAGCCTGGATTGTAAACACAAACAAGCAAGCCTGCATGAAGCTGACTCGGGCAGCTGGCAGATGGAATTGTAGTGGAGACCACTGCGATTTTCAGCCGAGCCGTCCCTGTTCGAACGCCGCCCACAAGCAGTGTCGAACCAGCAGCCGACCAGCCACAGACCGTTCGCCCTTCGACAATCAATCGCCGCGCGAAAGGTTGCTGCTTGTTCGCTGCGTGGCTCCGCCTCTCAATTTGCGGGACCAGATTCGTGGCCGGCCAGCGGGCGATGCGGCAGTGGGGGCCTCTGTTGCAGGCGGCAGGTGGGGGTGCATCGGCACCGATGCAGGAACAAATCGCAGCGGATCAGAAAGCCGCTCTCCCTGTCACCTGCATTGCACTGGGCTGCGCAGTCGTCGTTCTTTAACCTCCCATTGTACAACTAAGCGCAGGGCTGTCCTTGTTGCTTGCCAATTGGCTGATGCTGAATACAGCCCATGCGGCAGTGTGAGTGACGGCGGGATATGCTGCTCCTCTTGTCATGCCCTGCCTAACATGTGATAGTGTCAAAAGGCAAACCATAAGGATGCATCCTGCTACCTGGATTCAGTGTGTTGAGCAATCTGGATCAGCCTGTTCAAGGCTTTCTTAGCGGAATTACTTCAAGCATCCTTCTCGGCGCCGTCATTCGCTCCGGCCCCACCCCTTCGCGTCTTGTTGCTGCCACATTTAGAGTGTTTAATCCAACGTATAGCCCAAGCGACTGCGGCTACTCCCTGCTCGCCTTCCAGCTCACTGATGCATGGGTGGTGAACGAAAATTTTAGTGTACCGGCCCCTGATTACACCAGCGCTGTATTCACTTACACAATCCTCTCTACAGATTATGCAGCGCCCACCACAATTAGGCACGCCGATTGCTTTCATGAAGAGTAGACTTTGACAATCTGCCTTGTGTCATGTCCGACGTGCCGCGGTTTTGCTCCTTGTTGCAGGCTTGATCTGACCGCAAGCAGCACTAATGCCGGCTTCGAGCTTGCTCCACACACCGCCTACATGCTGTTAACAATGCCCACCTGCTCAGGAGGAAGTTTGGTAGCAACGTGCCAAACTTGCACGGCCACGACTGCACAAGGCTTCAGCTATGTGGGGCTTGCGGGCGGCTCATTTGATACTGGCTATGGCAGTGTAGATAGTGGCAAAGCCAAAACAAATGCTTTCATCGAACTGGAGATTGCAGACGCCAGGTGTGCATTTGACAGTGTGCCTTCTAGCTACGTTGCTATGGAGGGCTGAAAGCCTGTGTTGTGCGTATGCCAGCCTTCAAAGGCAAACTGTCGCTATTGTGCATGTACCACATGAATGCAAGGCTGTCAATATGTTAACCTTATTCTGCGTGGCCCCTCCACATTTCACGCCGCTCTCGCCTCCTCCTCCCAGCCCACCGCCGCCAAGCCCACCTCCACCCAGCCCACCACCGCCAAGCCCACCTCCCCCCAGCCCACCACCACCACGCCCAACGCCGCCAAGACCACCTCCCCCCAGCCCACCTCCACCCAGCCCACCACCGCCCTCTTCACCGCCATCACCTCCTCCGTTCCCCCCACCCAACCCCCCACGCAGCCCACCGCGCTCTCCTCCTCCGTCGCCCCCACCCAAACCACTGCGCTCCCCCCCCACACCCTCTCCTCGCCCTCCTCGTCCACCGCCTCTGTTTCCCCGCCCTCCCTCCCCTCACCCACCCTCGCCTCGTCCTCGCCGTCCCCGTCCTCCCTCTCCCCGCCCTCCTTCCCCTCACCCACCCTCGCCTCGCCCTCGTCTGTCCCCTCCACCCTCTCCCCGCCCTCCTTCCCCTCGCCCACCCTCTCCTCGCCCTCGTCGTCCCCCTCCACCCTCTCGCCGCCCTCCCTCCCCTCACCCACCCTCTCCCCGCCCTCCTCGTCCACCTCCTCCGTCTTTCCGCCCCCGCCCTTCCTCACCTCACCCGCCTCGCCCCCGCCCTCCGCCGCCGTCCCCTCCACCATCGGCTTTTCAACAGCGGACGGCTGCCATCATGGGCGGCACCAACTATGCCGGCTTCCAGTACAAAGGTACAAAGCTGCTTCTTTTGGACATTGAGCTGGCATTGTGCTGCTGACGTCACTAGCCCAAATCTTCAAGTTTGCTGGCTGTCGTGTGCAGGCGGCGCTTGGACCCCGTATAAAGGCTCTCTGGGACGCTTCCACACCCTTTACACCGACCGCAGTGGTACCAACGTGTCAGCTGTGTTTGGGGCCGGGGGCAAGCCAGGCCAGACGCACATCCGCAGTGTGCAGCTCTCACGGGGCGGCATGCGTGTGGTGGTGACGGTGGCTCAAGCCCCAAGCGGGCGCTGGGTGTTCTCTGGTGAGTGCACGGCTGAAACGTGCTGAATGCACAGAGCTGTGATGTCATGAGCGTGGCGCCAATCGCTCTCCAATGCTGCCAAAGGTGTGTGCCTGCTTGCTGTCCTGCAGCTGTGGCAAACGGCAAACGCTTGGACAGCATCCAAAAGGTCGAGCTGAATCGTCGCGTGACTGTGCAGGCAAGTGCTTGCATGCTTTCGTGTGGTGCAGTATGCGGCGTTGTAGGAGGTCGGCAGACTGCTTAAGCTCAATATTGCACATTGAATATTGCAGCATGAGCATTGAGTTTGCTGGCTGTGCAACTGATATGCAGGCCAACCTGCCCCGCCGCTACGTTGTCATCACCACACCTCACCTGCGCATCACGGTCTGGCACCGGGAGCCGTACACGCCTGCTATGGTGAGTTTTGAGCAGGCAGGCAGGCCAGCAGCAGCTGCCAAGCCACAGCAATGCCTCCACAATCAGCTCATTGCTTTGCCTGCAGATCCGGTTCCCAGGGTATGGCCACTGGCTGGATGCGTACCTGACCACCCTGCGGGAGTTGCCGCTTCCTGTTGGCGGCGTTCTCGGTGAGCTGAAAGCCTGTTAGATGCTGCTGCACAAGGCTGCTTCATGCATCTGCAAAGCACACATGAAAGCCCAACCCCTTCATCCTTCATCCTTGCCATGCAGGGAAGACGTATCGTGCTGGGCCTTAGGAGGACAAGGAGCATACGCTGGCTGCTGCCAGTCATATCATTTAAGGGCAAGGGCAATCCTGACAACTGTGCATCTGTTTATGTGGCAGCGTCAAGGACTGTTGCTGTTCAGGTGCACAGTAGAAGCTGAAGAGGCATTGACTGAGGGAGGTGTCACCTGAGTAAGCATTATTTCAACCGCACCCTGCTTTGTTTTTCGTCCATCGGTCAGCATGCGGCTGCCAACATGAAAGTGTTCGGTTGAAGTATCATGGCTTGTGTTCAGCCCCAAGCATACTCGTCCAGTTTGCCATGAGCTGCCTGCACATGCACCGGTGTCGCTGTTGCGTTGTGCATGCTTGAATTCAACTGCTGCTCCCTCTGTAACGCCGTAGCGCCGCTGCGGCTGCCGACGCCTGCTGAATGTCGCACATGCAACGCAGTGCTCACTTTTTACATTATATTTCATTACGCCTGTGCCTGAGCTGAAAGTATGATACACTGCTGAACAGATAAGCTTCAGGCGAGTGGTCAAGGCCCAGCACTCCAATAACCGCCAGTCAATCGCAGTCGCGGCTGCAAGCATGTGGCGTCGCCGCGGCTGCTGCCTCAACTGGCTGCTGATGCAGAGGTAGTGGTCAACGATCACTTGATCCTGCCGTGGTGCTGCCTCCATCCTCTCCGCTGGTAGCATCCTCAAACTTGAAGCGCTCCAAGCCTGCAAAAGGATTGGTTTGTGGTCAACACTGCGTGTAGCAAAACAGATGTGCACAAACCAAAGCATCAGAGGACGAAGAGAGCGATGAATAGAGGGTTGCGTGGGCTGAAGGTCAGCGCAAAGGACATCTATGTTCATTCACACAGGCACCCATTGCCCTTGCCGCCCACTCACCCTTGCGAAGTGCAGCCTCCAGCCCGCTCTCAGCCTGCCGTGCTGCAGGCTGGCACTCCGAGGTCTCCACTCTGCGCAAGGAAGCCGCCTGCTGGGCGGCGGCAGCTTGGCTGATGTCCATCAGCGCCAACCGCCCGCCGCTGCCTGCCAGCGCCACCATGGGCCGAGCTTCAATTGCAAGCACTGCGGCTGCTTGCTGGCCCGCACGCGCCGCCGCCGCCGCTGCCGCAGCATCAGCCACCGACGGCTGCGAGCGCTGCTGCTGCTGGACTGCAGCTGGCTGGGCTGCTGCCGGCAGTTGGCGAGCTGGCGCCACCGCTGGGGGTGCCTTGGGCGCTACGGGCGCTGCCTGCTGCTGATGTTGCGGCGGCGGCAAGGCTGCTGCCTGGTGCTGCTGGGAGGCCTGCGCAGCAAGCCTGCGGCTGACAAGGTCTGGGCTCAGGCCCACTGGACAGCTGCTTGAACAACTGGTCCGACAGCAGGCCAACTTCTGAGCCTGCCAGTGGCATGCCTGTAGCCGCCACCTGCTGCAGCAGCTTGGTGAGCTGCTCCCTGCTGAGCTCAACTGAGCCGGGGCGGGTGCCAGCCGCAGGGGGCGCAGGCGGGGCCAGGGTGGGGCGCAGGAAGGGATGCTCCAAGAGCTCCTGCAGATGCAAGCAACAGTGCACAGGCAGCACACAAGTGAGGACTGGGGGCGCTGCCTGCACGAGCATACTTGGAGGCACATGGCCATTGATGGATGCGCCTCACTCGCCTCACTCTGTCCTTTCTTCAGTTGCCAAGCCAGCCAGACAACCCTCGCCAGCCTGTCATGCAAGCCCTCACGTTCCCACACCACAGCAGGCACTGACTGGCAGCAGGTCTGAGAATACAACCCACTGCACTCTGTCTGCCAGCTGCTCCCTGGTGTCACTGTCGCTGGCAGCCAATCAGACCAGAGCTGCGCCACGCGAACGCGACCAGCTGCTGCTGCTGCGGCCTGTCGCTGCGCCTCTTCTGCGCGGCCGACCCCCTCCAAAGCTTGCTGCGCGGGCAGAACGGTGCAGCTGCGCGGTGGCCCGGCTGGAGGGGCTGCCTGCTGGCTGGAGGCTGCTCGCGGCTGCCGCGGCCACGAGACTGCTGGGGTTGGGGTAGCGTGTGTGCCCTGCCGCCCTGCTGCTGCCAGTGCTCCTTGAGTGCTGCTGCAACAATGTTCTTCTCCGGCTCCCAGCTGCCAGTCAACCAAGATGTACACACAACGCCGTCCACCAGCCAGTCCTTTGTCTCTGGGGCGGGAATGGCTGCTCACTGCCTGCTGCCAGGGTGTCGGGGTGGTTGGGGGCGCTGTTTGGGGCGGGTGCTGCAGCTGCATGATGAGTGGCATGCTGCTCTTGTGGTGCTAGCTCACCCAAGAGTGCTGCTGCCGCTGCCGAGTTGGAGGTTGGGGGGGAAGGGGAAGATGGCGGGCGTGAGGAGGTGAGGCTGGAGGCGGTGGCCGCTGGGTTTCCGGCTCCCGCCGCCACCGCCATTGGGTGTCACTCATGGCACAGGCCGCTAGGGCAGCCCCAGGCTGCTGTTTCATTGGCGTCAGGCCAGCGATTGAACCTGGACTGAATACAAACAAGCAAGCCCGCATGAAGCTGACCTCAGGCAGCTGGCAGATGGAATTGTAGTGGAAAACACTGCGATTTTCAGTCGAGCCATCCCTGTTCGATCACCGCCCACAAGCAGTGTCGAACCAGCAGCCGACCAGCCACAGACCGTTCGCCCTTCGACAATCAATCGCCGCGCGAAGGGTTGCTGCTTGTTCGCTGCGTGGCTCCGCCTCTCAGTTTGCGGGACCAGATTCGTGGCCGGCCAGCGGGCGATGCGGCAGTGGGGGCCTCTGTTGCAGGCGGCAGGTGGGGGCGCCGCCGCATTCCTGCAGTCGGTCGTGCATTGAGTTTCAGCCATACGTTGGGAGTGCAGTCCTCCCTCGCACATCCATTACACTGCCCTGGTCACATTACCATGTGACCTCCTGTTGTGCAACCAAACGCAGGGCTGTCCTTGTTGCTTGCCAGTTGGCTGATGCCGGGCACAGCGGCATGTGGAATTTATCCGGACCCCCTTCCCCCACCAATCATCGCCCTACCAATCGCCCTACCAGCCCAACAGGCACCGGACCCTGCAGTGACCACAGCTGCGGCGGTGGCAGCAGCGGCAGCGACAGCGGCAGCGGCAGCGGCAGCGACAGCGGCAGCTCACACTGCAGTGTGAGTGGCGGCAGCTGCAGGGGGGTGGATGCCGCTCCTCCTGCCATGCCCTGCCTCCTTGTTATGTCCTTATGGCCACCATTCTGCCACCCGTCTGCAGTGTTGTGAGCAACCTGGATCAGCCACCTGGAGGCAGCTATAGAAACATCTACAATGTTGCCGTTGATGGTTCTGCCATTCCGACAACCAACTTTCATGGCGCTGCCATTCGCACCGGCCCCATCCCCACGCGTCTCATCGCTGCCACATTCAGAGTGGTCGCTTTTCCTGACCCAGGCTGTGGCTGTGGCTACTCCCTGTTCATCTCCCAACTCGCTGATGCAATGCTGGCAAACCAGCTGCCTTTCAGTGTACCGGCCCCAGATTACTCCAGCGCTGTGTTCAGCGTCACATCAGTCTCTGCATATTACGATGCACCCACCACGATCAGGTATGTACACTGTGTAGAGTGGTGTGTGAAAGTGTCTAGTTCCTGCCACCACGATCGTGTCATCTCTTGCATCTCTTGCAGGCTTGATCTGACCGCAAGCGGTGCCGGCTTCGACTTTGCTCCGAACACTGCCTACATGCTGCACGCAGCACCTGCTGCTGGGTGTTCATTCGGAGAGGTGACAGCAATATGCCAAACTTGCACGACCACGACTGCACAAGGCTTCAGTGTTGTGGGGTCTGCGTACGGCTCCTTCGACACTGAATTTTTCTTCCAACATTCAGCTGATCTTCCTTCTCCTTTCATCGCGTTGGAGATTGCAGACGCCAGGTGTGCATGGACAGTGTGTCTGTAGGGCCTTGCCTTGGATGGCTAGAAGCCCCGCTTGCATTCAGGTCTGTAGGTTGTGCGTATGCCAGCCTTTGTCACTGTTGTACGTGTTGATATGCGTGCAAGGCTGTCAATATACTGACCTTGTTCTGCGCGCCCTCCACACTTCCCACCGCCCTCGCCTCCTACCAGCCCACCGCCGCCAAGCCCACCTCCACCCAGCCCACCGCCGCCAAGCCCACCTCCACCCAGCCCACCAACACCAAGCCCACCTCCACCCAGCCCACCACCGCCAAGTCCACCACCGCCAAGCCCATCACCACTCTCTCCACCGCCATCTCCTCGTCCCCCTCCACCCTCTCCTCGCCCTCCTCGTCCACCTCCTCCCTCTCCCCGCCCTCCCTCCCCTCACCCACCCTCTCCTCGCCCTCCTCGTCCCCCTCCACCCTCTCCCCGCCCTCCCTCTCCTCACCCACCCTCTCCTCGTCCCCCTCCTCCCTCTCCCCGCCCTCCTCGTCCCCCTCCTCCCTCTCCCCGTCCCCGCCCTCCCTCACCTCGCCCGCCTCGCCCCCGCCCTCCGCCGCCATCTCCTCCACCTTCGGCTTTGCAACAGCGGACGGCTGCCATTGCGGGCAGCACCAACTATGCCGGCTTTCAGTACCATGGTACAGAGCTGCTTGTTTCTGACATTGCGCTGGACTTGCAATTGCTGACGTCACTAGCCAAAACAATCGAGCTTGCTGACTGTCGTGTGCAGGCGGCGCTTGGACCCCATATAAAGGCGCTCTGGGACGCTCCCACACTTTCTACACCGACCGCAGCGGTACCAACGTGTCAGCTGTGTTTGGGACCGGCGGCTTCAAGCCAGGCCAGACGTACATCCGCAGTGTGCAGCTCTCACGGGGCGGCATGCGTGTGGTGGTGACGGTGGCTCAAGCCCGCAGCGGACGCTGGGTGTTCTCAGGTGAGTGCACGGCAGAATCTGCTGAAATGCACAGAGCTGTGATGTGATAAGCGTGGCCCAAATTTCTCTCCAATGCTGTCAATAGTGTGTGCCTGCTTGCTGTCACGCAGCTGTGGCAAATGGCAAGCGCTTGGACAGCATTCAAAAGGTTGAGCTGAACCGTCGCGTGACTGTGCAGGCAAGTGCTTGCAGGTTTACATGTGGTGCTGTGTGCGGCGTTGTAGATGAACAGCAGGCTGCTGCAGGCTCTGATTATCATTGCAGCATGAGCACTGTGTTTGCTGGCTGTGCCACTGATACAGGTCAACCTGCCCCGCCGCTACGTTGTCATCACCACACCTCACCTGCGCATCACGGTCTGGCACCGGGAGCCGTACACGCCTGCTATGGTGCGTTTTGAGCAGGCAGGCAGGCCAGCAGCAGCTGCCAAGCCACAGCAATGCCTCCACAATCAGCTTGTTGTTTTGCCTGCAGATCCGGTTCCCAGGGTTCGGCCACTGGCTGGATGCGTACCTGACCACCCTGCGGGAGTTGCCGCTTCCTGTTGGTGGCGTTCTCGGTGAGCTGGAAGCCTGTGAGATGCTGCTGCACCACCAGGCTGGTTCATGCACCTGCAAAGCCGCGCTTAATGCCCAACTCCCGTATCCTTGCCGTGCAGGGAAGACGTATCGTGCTGGGCGTTAGGAGGACAAGGAGCATACGCTGACGTGCTGCCAGTAATGATCATTCAAGGGCAAGGACAACCCTGACAACTGTGCATCGGTGCATGTGGCAGCGTCAAGGAGTGTTGTTGTTCAGGTGCACAGTAGAAGCTGATATAGGAGGCGTCACCTGAATAAGCATCATTTCAACCGCACCCTGCTTTTTTTTTTCTCATCGGGCAACATGTGGCTGCCAACATGAAGTTTCCCGCTTGAAGTATCATGGCTTGTGTTCAGCACCAGGCAGACTCATCCAGTTTGCCAGGATCTGCTTGCACATGCACCGGTGTCGCTATTGCTGTGTGCATGCTTGAATTCAACAGCTGCTCCCTCTGCAACACCGTGGTGTCGCTGCCGCTGCCCACTACTGCTGGATGTCGCGCATGCAACGCAATGCTCACTGTTTACATTACATTTTGATACGCCCGTGTCTGATCTGAAAGTATGATACACTGCTGAACAGACAAGCTTCAGGCGGGTGGTCAAGGCCCAGCACAACTCCAAAGACCGCCAGTCAATCGCAGTCACGGCTGCAAGCATGTGGCGTCGCCTCGGCTGCCGCCTCAACTGGCTGCTGACGCAAAGCAGTGGTCAACGGTCACTTGATCCTGCCGTGGTGTTGCCGCCATCCTCTGCGCTGGTAGCATCCTCAAATTTAAAGCGCTCCAAGCCTGCAAAAGGAAGGATTGTGGTCAACACTGCGTGGAGCAAAGCAGATGTGCACAAACCAGAGCATCACAGGACGACGAGAGATGAAAAGAGGGCTGCATGGGCTGAAGGTCAGCGCAGAGGATATCTATTTTCACCATGCACACACACAGGCACACACAGGCACCCATTGCCTCTGCCGCCCACTCACCCTTGCGCAGTGCAGCCTCCAGGCCGCTCTCAGGCTGCCCTGCCCCTGGCTGGCACTCCGAGGCCTCCACTCTGCGCAAGGCAGCCGCCTGCTGGGCAGTGGCAGCCTGGCTGATGTCCATCAGCGCTGACCGCCCGCCGCTGCCTGCCAGCGCCACCATAGGCCGAGCTTCAAGAGCGAGAACCACGGCTGCCTGCTGGCCCACACGCGACGTCGCCTCCACTGCCGCAGCATCCGCCTCAGACAGCTGCGAGCGCCGCTGCTGCTGCTGCTGGACTGCTGCCGGCAGTTGGCGAGCTGGCGCCGCGGCCGGTGGTGCCTTGGGCGCTGCAGGCGTTGCCTGCTGCTGATGCTGCGGCGGCGGCAAGGCTGCTGCCTGGGGCTGCTGGGAGGCCCGTGCAGCAAGCCTGCGGCTGACAAGGTCTGGGCTCAGCCCACTGGACAGCTGCTTGAACAACTGGTCCGACAGCAGGCCGACTTCTGAGCCTGCCAGTGGCATGCCTGTAGCCGCCACCTGCTGCAGCAGCTTGGTGAGCTGCGCCCTGCTGAGCTCAACTGAGCCGGGGCGGGTGCCAGCCGCAGGGGGCGCAGGCGGGGCCTGGGTGGGGCGCAGGAAGGGGTGCTCCAAGAGCTCCTGCAGATGCAAGCAACAGTGCACAGGCAGCACACAAGTGAGGACTGGGGGCGCTGCTTGCACCAGCATACTTGGAGGCACATGGCCGTTGATGGATGCGCCTCTATCGCCTCCCTCCCTCCTTTCTTCAGTTGCCAAGCCAGCCAGGCAACCCTCGCCATCCTTTCATGCAAGCCCTCACGTTCCCACACCACAGCAGGCACCGACTAAAGTGCAAGCTGCATGCAAGCAGGCAAACTGCGCAGCTCTGCCAGCACCTGCATCGAGATGCGCGAGCGCGGGTTGCGGTCCAGGCAGCGCTGGATAACGTCCAAGAGAGCAGCGTTGCGTAGCGGCGGAAATGAGACGCGATGGCCTGGGTCAATGATTGCATGCATCTTTTGAATGAAGGGCAGGTGGCTGCGGCAAGGGAAAGGGAGGTGCAGCACCGAGTGAGGAACTACGGCAGGTGGGAGTGGCAGGCATGCGCTGTGTGTGGGAGGCTGAGTAATGGCAGGAGTGGATTCATTGGGCAAGGCACGTGGTGCTGAGAGGGCAAGGAGCGGGCACGCAAGCTGGCAGCAAGCCACTTCCTCCTGGCGTCGTGTGGCCTGTCCACAAGGTGCCAAGACATCCCATGCTGCCCAGTTTCCACAGCCTCCACACCTGAAGGGCGTCTGGCCATACACCATTTGGTACAGGATGCAGCCCAGGGACCAGATATCGGAGGGGCGGCCGACCTTCATGGGTGGCCCCCCCCTGATGTTGTTCTGGCCACCCAGTATGGCCTCTGGTGACATGTAGTTGAGTGTGCCAACCTGGCTCTCTCGAGCAATGGAGGTGGTGTCTAAGCGAAGGGGAAGGAGGAGGGAGGGAGGAGAGGAAGGAGGGGAAAAAGGCAGGCGCAAGGTGAGATGAGGCGCAGGAGGAGCAGCAGGGGGCAGCCAGCGGCAGGCCAAGCAGGGCAGCACAGACACAAACACATGCGAGGCCAGCGGGGACCTTGGCAGCATCAGGGAAGGACATAGGCTGCTCAGAGTGCCAGGTCCAGCACACTGGTCAGGCAGCAAGCTAGCACGCAGCACACGCTTCAATTCACCATGCTTTCTACTTCCGGTTTGCAAGTTGCAGGCTGCGCAGCAGCAGTGGCCACCCACCCGACTGGATGGCCTTGGCGATGCCGAAATCAATCAGCTTCAGCTGCCCCTCCACCACCAGGAAGTTGGCCGGCTTGAGGTCACTGTGCACTATTCGCTCGCGGTGAATGGTGTCAACAGCCTGCAGATTGGAAGGGAGCAGCAGAATGGGGGAGGCAGAAGAAAGACGCAGCCAGGTTGATACTCTGAGAGGAGTCTCAAAGGCAGGTCACGTCCTGCGTGCGCCCCGGAGTGCCCGCTCATCTCCCACAGCTGCCGCACCTTGACAGGAGTGCAGGCGGTGGGCACACATGCAAGCCAGCAGGCAAGCAAGACAAGTGTACACACTGCAAGATGCGTACACCAAAGCAAGCAAGCAAGCAAGCAACCAACAATCGACACACTTCACGCCCGCACCTGCAGCATCTGCTCCCAGTACAGCCGGATGAAGTTCTCGTCAATCTCCTCAGCCTGCCCTCCCCCCACCTGCTGCTCCCGCTCCCGTCGGGTCTTCTCGTGCTTCTGCGTGTGTGCGGCAGCGGGACGAATGCATATGGCACAGAGAGAGCGGCAACACTGTGAGCGAGTTCGTGCAGACGCACACGCAGGATGCTTCGGGTGACGCGTGCTCGTGTTCAGCACTGCAACCGCACATTCCCTGCTGCGCATCCTGCTGCAGCCGTGTGCATGCCCTGCACCAGCTCACACCCATCATAGCAACAACAGCATGCATTCAACCTGCACACCTGTACACCAGCACACCCTACGCACCTGCAGCAGGCGAGCCAGATCAATATCTCCAAACTCGAGCACCACGTAGATCAGGCCCTCACTCCGGTGCACCTGCAGCAGGCAGCAGGGCAGCAACAAGCGGCTTACAGGCATGAGGCGCAGGAGGAACATAGCTCTGGGTTGCATTTGTTGGAACCGATTGCTTCAAGCAAGATGCGCACAACAGGCAAACTAACGCGCCGGACAGATCCAGACCCGCACACTCATATCATAGGAAGCGGGCGGGCAGGCGGCAGGCAAGGCAGATCTTGCAAGCGCCCACACTGCCACCCACCTCTGAGTCTATCAGCTGGATGATGTTGGAGCGGCCCGCCAGGCTGTTGAGCAGCCTGATCTCGTCCAGAAAACCGCTGGCAGCCTCAGCATCACGGCCCTGCATTTAAAAGTACATCAAACAAAGCGAAGGCAGTCAGACGCACACAAATTGTGACGTTGGGAAAGCAGGAAGACAGGAAGAAGCAGCGGCAAAGGTTTGCGTGCTGTTGGGCAGCAGAGTGCCAGGCGCGGCCTTTTGAAGGCTTGGACCGCCTACCCCTCACAGCAGGGGCCCCAACAAGCAAGGCAGCTGCTCGCAGCAGGCCACAGCAGCCACAGCAGCCGCGCGCCTGCAGCCGTATGCGTTTGAGTGCAAAGATCTTGCGGTTGGGCGCCATCACTTTGTACACCTTGCTGCTGCCGCCTCGGCCCACGCACTCCAGCTTGGTGTATGAGATGTCCTATGGGAGGAGGCAGCGGCAGGGGAGGAAGGGAGGGAGGTGAGGCGAGGCAACCCTAGTGGCCACAGGTCGGGAGCTGGTTGGCAGAAACAAATCGCGGCAGCAAGGGAACGTAGGGTGGCATTAGTGATTGGGACTGGTGTTGAAGGGAGGCTGGAGTCACAGCAGGCACTTTGCCTGCCTGCCTGCCAGCCTGACGGACGGACTCCTCCACGTGCAGGCCAAGGGCAGCTGACACAACCTCTGATGAGGCAAAGCCATGCGCTCCAGCACTCGACCCCAGCCCAGAAACCACCTCATACACCCACTAATCGCACCTTCACTGTCACAGTGTTCTCATCCTCCACCACACGCCGCCCCGGGCGCGCTGACGGTGCAGCCGCGGCGGCCGGCGCCCGCTGCGGCTGCTGCTTGGGCGGCGGCGGACCCATTGGCACCCTGTGCTGCTGCCCGCTGGCCTCCCTGAGGGCGGGAGGCGGCGGCGGCGGCACGGGCAGCGGCTTGTGCCCTGCAGCCGTCGACCGCAGCACGTTGACGTTCCCCGCACCGTCGATTTGCACCCGCGGCCCAGCAGACCTAGCAGGGGGAGGCGAGCAGGCTCTCGAGGAGGAAGGTACAGGGGCCCGCAGCAGAGGGCGAGTCGCGTCTGCATCCTCATCGCCCGCTGCAATTCCAGCTGCCGCCGACGGCGCTGCTGCCGAACTGGCAGGGCGGCTGACAGGCATGGTAGGAGCATCGTCGTCCTCCCCAAGTCCAGGAGTGCCGCCATCTGCGGCGCCACCGCTCAGCAGGCTGCCATCGCTGCTCAGCACAATCTGCAGCAGCACAGGTACGGAAGGAGGCAGCGGAATGACGTCCAGCGCCACAACAGCACAGCGGCAGAACAACTGCTCAAACACAGGGCCAGGGACTGCCACTGTGCAGCAGAGCTGCAACCAGGCAACGGAAGAAGCAGCCTGGCTGCTGCCAACAAGCAGCACCAGGTGGACACATTGCGATAGAACATTTCCAAGCTGCGTCCACAGCGACAAAGTCACACTCGCCTTGCTTGGTGCCAAGCTCTGCCGCCCCCGCTGCACCCGCTGTGCCAGCTTGGTCATCACCACTGGAGCAGTCTCCTCCTCCTCGCCTCTGCCGCACGCCTCTGCACCACGGGCGCCGCCCTCCTGCACCACTGCCTGCTGCCGGCTAGATGGCGCAGCAGCTGGCTGCTGTTGCAGTGTGGCGGGTGCAGGGACTGGTGCCTGCGTGCCTGCCAGCGGCACGCGTGCAGGTGCTGCAGTGCTTACAACCTCCGCAACCACAGTCCTGCCAGCGGTGCTTGCGACAGCCGGTGCGGCGGGCCGCGCATCAAAGCGTGGCACCGGTGGCAGCTGGCGCTCGGGCGGCCGGGTAGCGGCTGGGGGGTCTGCGATGAAGCCTGGTCGGCTGGCTTTAGCCTGCAGGGATGCAAAGCAAGGCCGGTCGGGGCTATTGGCAGCTTGTTGCCATGATGCAAGGAAGCAATGAACAACGACGCTCACATGTGCCTCACACTACCCACAGCTGCACCCTCCAACTTGCAGCATGCAGCACAACGCTTGCACACCTCGTCCGCTGGCGACTGCCTGCGCTTGGCATCTCCTACGCTCAGCAGCGGCCTGGGTGACTGGCAGGCATCCACTTCTGCCTTGCGTTTCCTGCTTGCATCCGCTGCCGCCGCTGCCTCATCATCAACCGCCGCTGCAGCAGCCAAATCCGATTCTCGCTGCTGCTGCAGCGTGGGTGGCGGCAGCTGTTCTCCTGGCGCTGCACCAGCAGCACCAGCACTAGCTGCGCCCGCGGCAGGCACCAAAGGCGGCCGGCCTAGCGAGCCTGGCATTACGCGTTGCGCCTTGCCCAGCACTCCCAGCCGCCGCGGCTTCATCAGTCCTGGCTGGCCCTGGTCCTTGGCAGCTGAAGCAGGAGCAGCCCCGCCTCCGCCTCCATCCTTGCACACTGCAGCACTGCTGGCAAGCGCAAGCCGGGAGCTTCTGTTGATCACAAGCGTGTCATCGCCAGATCCACGCTGCTGACGGTCTGTGCCCGCTGCCGCTCCTACACCCTCCCCGCTGGCCCTCCCGCCGCCACGACCCAATTTGCGAAGAGAAACGGTGGCCTCCTCTCCAAGGCTGCCAGAGCTGCTGTCTGTGCGGTTGCTAAGGTTGGTGGCAGGCGTTTTCATGGGCATCGTGGCTGTGGGGTCATCGCTGCCGACTGTGGAGCCGCTGTGGATGGTGTGGCTAGTCCGATTGCCATTCAGCTGGTCTGTAAGCCCAGCGGTGTGCTGCCCCAGCCCCGGCCCTTGCTGCGTCAGGCCCTGCTGCTGCTGCTGCTGGGCGGCTGCAGGTGCCGCCACCGCGCCGGCCGTGACGTCAGCATCGCAGGCAGCCTTGGCGCCAGGGTCAGCAGCGCGTGGCTGCAGATTTGAGTGCCGGCGGGCACCCGGGCG
Organism: Chlorella vulgaris; assembly: GCA_023343905.1. Classification (NCBI taxonomy): domain Eukaryota; kingdom Viridiplantae; phylum Chlorophyta; class Trebouxiophyceae; order Chlorellales; family Chlorellaceae; genus Chlorella; species Chlorella vulgaris. The sequence goes on along the minus strand of SIDB01000012.1, from coordinate 1,899,154 downwards.
ATTGATCGGCAGCGTGTCTGTCGCTCCTGTGGCCGGACACCCAACTGACCCGTCCTGCACAACAAATATGAGGGTGGAGGGCAGCAGTAGGCCTCACGCCACCCAACAATATGTTATTGCACGCAATTCGCAGCGCAGCAGCCATCTACAAATTCTGTTGACAGCAGCAGCAGCCGGCATACCAGCGTGTGTGTAGCGGAGCTGCGCCGCACATCCAGCACCCCAGGGGTGAGGAAAGCGGCCAGGCTGCTGGCGGCGGTGTGGCCAGTCTTGGCGCCACTGTCCTGGGCCCAGGGAGCACGGTACACAAACCGCCCCGCCTGCAGGTCACTCTGCATCTGCTCCAGCAGGCTGCGAGCCAGGGGCGCAGCCAGGCACGACATGTGTGGGAAGGAGGCACACAGTTGCACCCGCCGCCAGCACACGCAGGCAAGTAGCGATAAGGCATGGCGACTGCTATGCCAGAGGGCGCTGGCTTGGCTGCTTGGAAGCATGAGCCCCGCAGCAAAGAAGCAGAAAGCACACAATCAACGGGCACAATATCTACGCTCACCAAGCGGGTTGTGCATTCTCCTTGAGGCCCTTGGCCAGCACGCCCAGGGCTTTGGTGCGGTTGCCGCTGCCCGTCTCCAGCGCCGCCCATTCGTAGTACAGAGCTGCCTGCTGGTCACCAATGTGCTGGCTCTTCAGCATCTTCAGCACATCCCGAGCATCGTCTGGGTGGCGGGCCCTGCACAGCGCAGTATGAGCGAGTGTGAAGGGACCGGAAGCAGTAACAGGGAGGCAGGCAGGCAGGCAGCAGCGGCATATGTGCAAGTGCTACACTGCTGTGGCAGGGCAGGCCATCAAGTTCAGCTGAGAGGGAGGCCGGGAGGGCCCGAGCGCAGCAGAGCAGCAGCTGCACACCATTGCTGCCTTGCAAAGCCCAGCCAGATCTTCACGAAAGAGTCGTTAGTGTAGTTGTTTTGGCGCGGGATGTTCTTGGTGGCAGCGGCAAACAGGTCTAGGAGAGATATGCCGCCGCGAGTGGCTGCTCCACGCTCCAACCCAGCCGTGCCGCCGGCCGCCGCAGCCCACGCCTCCTCCTGCTGCAGCAGCGCCCACCAGGCCTCTGGTGACTCTGGGGACGCCTTGACAGCCTCTGCCAGCCGCAGCCGCAGGGTGCGGTGAGCGAAGGGGCTGCCGCCAGCGGGGCGAGCATACGCATCAAGCTGGCGGTCCCAGCTGGCTTGTCGGAGCTGCACGAATGGTGCAGTACAGCACACAACATGTGACAAGGGCTGAAGCAACCAGACACAGGTGCAATGCCATTGCCTCAAGGCCTCACCGTGGCTGTCGGCGTCTCTCGCCCGGGTTTTGAGGCGGTGCCCGGTTTGGAGCCGCCTGCTCCTGGATCCATGCCCGCTCTCCTGGGTGTGTTGTCCACACGAAGAAGTGCCGGCCTGTTGCCTCTGCTGCCGGCTGTGACCGGCTGTCGCAGTGCCGTGTGTTTGCTTGCGCCCTCCCTGAGCGGCCCCAAATTCTCTTTGTCGATTGAGTGAGGCGTCACAGTCATAGACGGTGCCGCGGTGCCCGCATTGCTGCTCCAACAACCTGCTGCCCGCCGTGACGCCGTGCTGCCGCTGCCAGTGGCTGTAGGGCGTGAGTCACATGCGCATGCTCTCTGGATTACACCAGCAGCACCAGCACACGTTTTTGATTCCAGCAGTACCTGGCTGCAGTACCAATCAAAATGCACATGCAAACTGCAATCATCGGGACAGCACATCAGTCGGGACAGCACCATGAACGGTGCAGGGCCGGTTTTCGAACTGCTGCCCTGCATTGTCTCGCCGGAGTGGGCCGTGGCGGTGGCTGGCGTCAGCACAGGAAGCCTGGAGGTGTGTGAGATTATTTGCATATGATTCCAAGCCCATTGCCATGTTCGAGCCGCTGCCGGCTCTTTGTTGCAGGGCGCTCTGGCTCGCCCCGACCTCTGGCAAGAATACCAGCTGCTGGACAAGCTGCTTTACAAGAATGCCAACCAGCATCACAGCTCGCAGCATTTCCACGCACTGCAAGAGGTAACGGCGGCGCCGCAAATGCGCTGTTGGTTGGCTGACCCTCCTCCGTCCAGCCCACTCTCCTGTTGTTCCCTTTCAAAGGTTCGCCGTCTGCTCAAGCTGCTGAAAAGCATGCACCTGGAGCAGCGGGCAAGCTCCTTCCATGCCGCTTTCCAGGCCGGCAAGCAGCGCGGCTCACTGCCGTTGGGGAGTGTGCTGATGGCTCAAGGGTACGATGGCTGGCTGCCATGAGCCAGGAACATCTCCTGCATAACCACATACACAACACAATGACATTGAGGGCTTGTCACCAATCGCACGCTCGGCGTATGTCTGCGGCCTCCTGACCTGCATGCCCATCGTTGAACCGTTGCACAGGGGGGACCGGCGCCAGGTGCCGAGCTACAGTGAGGCTGCGGCCCTGCTGGGCACGCTGCGTGCTGCCTGTCACCTGGTGGAGCAGCTGGCGCCAGCCGTGCACCGTGCCTCGTTGCAGCTGCTGGCCCAGCTGGCCCACTCTTTCTTCATGCCACACTGCCTGACGAGCCTGGCAGTCATTGCACGCATACAGGTGAGCACTATTTCGGCTGTCATTCCTGCCCTGCCGACTTTCCCTGCAGTACAAGATGCCGGCAATCGTCTGGCAGCCTGCCAGCTGGACACACAGGCTGCATTGAGTCTCTCACCCCCTCTGACCTCTTGTCTGTGCCTGCAGGTCCTGACAGGTCAGATGGTGCTAGACGCAGTCAGGGCGTACAACCTTGTTGCCGAAGTGGCGGTGCTGCTGCCCGACAGCCCCTCAACCACGGCCGCAGCAGGCACAGGCACGGACGCTGCACCAGCAAGCCGCCTGAGCAGCCAGGCTGGGCTGCCCGCGGAACAGCAGCTGCCCCAGATGCTGCGTGCTCAGTGGCGGGAGGGACTACCTCTGATGGAAGCTGTGCCCTGCTCTGAGGCAGACGGCTCACTTGCCATGCAAGCAGCAGCGGCTTGTGCGCGGTACGGCCTGCGCTTGGAGCAGCCACAGCAGGAGCTTGCAGGCGCTGGCGCAGGGCTCAGCAGCGTAGCACCACAGGCGCGGCAGCAGGGCCGGCGGCATGGCGGCAAGCCAGCGCCGCAGCCAGTACTGGCTGTGCTGGAGGATCGAGGCGTGCCTATATCTCGTGATGCCTTCATGCTGGCTCCGCCTGCGGCGGCCGCCTCAAGCGGCGGTGCTGAGCAAGCAGCATCCACACCTGCGGCGGCGGTCGCAGCCAGTGATTCAGAGGCAGTGGCGGCGGAGGCATCGTCATCAGCTCCCGCATTGCTGCTGGGTGTTGTGGAGGACAGCATGCCCGAAGTGGACCCCTCTGGCGTGGTGGCCTCCCTGATGGCGGGGGAGTCCAGGGGCCACCTGTACCGCCGTACCGCAGCCAGCCTCGGCGGCGGCCCCCAACAGCAGCATCCGGAACAGCAGCAGCCGCAGCAGCGGTCGGCCTCAGTAAAACGCAGGAAAGCTGCTCCGCTGCCTGGCGGCGCGACCGGCAAATCAGCTGCAGCAGCGGTTGGTAGAACAGCGGTGGCGGAAGTTGCTGAGGCTGGCAAGATAGCGGCGGTAGCCGCAAGGCCTGAGCCAGCTGTGGCTACCTCTGCACCAGCAGCGCATGCACCTGCACCCGCGGCAGTACCAGCTGCAGCTTTGGTGGTTCCCAAGCCAGCATTCCTGTCTGTGTCGATTGCGCCAACAAAGCCTGCGTTGCTGACGGCCGCAGTGCCTGCAAGCAAGCCGGCATCCCTGTCGGTTGCAGCCACGCAGCCCGCTAGGCCTGCTTTCTTGGCAGTTGGGCCATCGCCACCCAACGCAGATGCCCAGCCGGCTGTTGAGCCTCCCAGCAGCGCTGGTGCTGCCCCCACTAAGCCAGTTGCACCGCTGGCTCTGGATGTGACCTCACGAAAGCGGAAGAAGCCAGCAGCAGCTGGCGAATCGGCAGAGCGGCAGGCGGCGGCGGCTGCTGAGGCGGCGGCTGCATCCAAGAGCTGGCAGGACTGGTTAGAGCCGGTGCCAAGCGCTGCTGCTGCAGGGGGGCAACCTCCGCTGCCGTCTGGGGAGCAGCAGCAGCCGCGGGAGCAGTACAGCAAGCAGCAGAGCAAGCGGCAGCAGCATCAGCAAAACACCCGGCGGCGCATGGGCAGATGACATGCGGTGCTTCCTAGCCTGAGGCACATGCATGCCGATTTGTGTTCTCTGTAACAAAAGAGCAGTGTATACAGCTGTACAGGACATGTGAAGGAAGATATGCCAGGTTGAATTTTGACTCCTGATGCTTGCGTGCCAGCCAGGCATCAGGCCAGTTATAGGCATCAGGCCAGTGCCACCACCCGCCGTGCAAATGTGAGGTACCCAGTGTGGCCTCGCCCAAAAGGAACCGGCTTGCTCACGGTTTGCCGCTCCACTTGCTGCCGCTGCTGCTGCGGCGGCTGCGGCTGCTGCTCGGGTGCAGGTTCACTTCCATTCACCGCTGCCGTCGCTGCCTCCTCCTGCGCTGTCGGGACATCGCCGACTGCTGCAGTCGGTGCCTCCCCCTCCGCTGACGGGACATCGCCGCCTGGTGCCACCGCCGCCGCTGTGCCATCCGCGCCTTTCTGCCGCTTTGCGTCGCCGCCGACCGCCGCGGCATCGCCGCCTCCCTGCCGCCGCTGCTGCTTCTTGCGGCCTCCCTGCTGCTGCTGGTGCTGTGGCGGCGCCTCCATATCTGTGACCAGGGGCTGCCTGCTGACCTCCAGCTGTCGCAGCAGCACCTCCAGCGTTCGCATGTCTCTGAACCCGTTTGCATTGAGAGCCTCGCAGGTACGCTGCACCTGCTCTATGCAGGGGCTGAAGGAGCAGAACATGCCATCTGGCCGCACACAGCGCGCAGCAGAGGGCACCACCTGCACACAGCGAGAGGAGCGGCCATGGAGTAAAAGGGCGGCTCGGCGGACTCACTCCAGCAGCAAGCAGCAGCATGCGGAGCAGCGCCGGCACTTGCCCAGCAGCACACTGCTCGGGGCAGCATCTGCACCACCACCGTGCCAGCCCAAAGCCGCCAGCAGAGACCAACAGTGCAGCAGTGCAGCAAGTGCGACGATGCATGTGCTGCTTGTTTGAACAAGACACACAAGGCAGACACAAAGCGGCCACACAAGTGGGCCGCACAAGTGGAAGACTGACCAGGTGGGGCTTGGGCAGGTCCAGGAACACTGCATCTGCCTTGCCGCGGTGATCCTCCGGGAAGCCGCCGAGCTCGATGTCACGGTGCGTGACAGTGACCAGGTGGCCGATGCCGTTCGCTTTAAACTCTGCACGTCAGAGAGAGAAAGGCAGGCAGAGGAGGCGGACGGGTGAGTCAGCAGCGCGGTGTGATGGATAGCCAGTCAGGGTCCAGTTGCACCAATGCAGCCTTACAGCAGTGAAATGCGTCGCAAGGGCACAGTGTGGCTCATGGAGCAGTCTTGGCCGACTGCAGTGGCAGCAAAGCAGCAGCTGCCGGCAGCGGGCGTCGCACCTTCCGCAGCCAGGGCCGCCCGCTGCTCGTGATACTCAAATGTGTATACATGGCCCGTGGGTGCGATCGTGCGCGCCAGGGAGTGCGTGAGGCTGCCGCTGCCCGTGCCTGTCTCCAGCACCACTGCCCCAGGGCGAAGCTCCAGCAGCGCCACCACCATTGCAATGTCTGCGGCATACAAGATTTGCGTGCGGTGGCGCAGCACATTGGTCCAAAGCTCAGGCGTCGGCGCCAGTAGCAGGATCCAGCCGTTGCCCTTCTTTGATATAGCCTTGCTGCCGAAGGGGCGTCCGATCCAGTCCTGCACGTCCGCACGAGGACACGGGCAGCAACCTTGCCTGTGCAGTCGGGGGCAGCGGCGGAGGCCGATGGCGGCGTCCACACCCATTGGGCAGAGGGGCGCAGGAGCGCTCTTATTGCCACCTGGGACCTGACGTCGATACCATGATAGCAGGCAAGCCTCAAGCGGCCTCAAGCGCACGCCGGCACTCACATTGTGCGGGAAACCACCGAATCGATTCTGAAACATGCCGCCTGCAACGATACGGGTGGACTTCATGTTGTCAAAGCCCTCATACACGACGACTAAGTCGCCAGCCGCCATCGGGCGAGTGGGGTTGGCCGCACTGTCTGCTGAGTGCAGCATGGTGACGTGCAGTGGCTTGTGCAATGCATGCAAACGTGAAAGGAGCTGAGATATTACAACTGCTGCTCTGCATGCGATGCTCCCGTCGTCTCGAGCTCGCTGATTGGCGATGCAACCATCACATCGGCCTCAGTACCATGTCGCAACCAGTACTGAGCTACCCAGAGAAGTCAGCGCCTCTGGCGGTGCTGGCGGCAGCCCGGCTTGCGGGCGTTGCCATCGAAGCCAAGCCCGATGCCAAGGCCGCAAAGGATAGCCCACCAACGCTGTCCTTCTCTTCAGGGTGAGTGATGGGTGATGCTGTGAACGCTGCCGGCCTCCTCGCCTCGCTCCCGACAGCAGGATCGGTTATGAAAACTCAACCACTTCCAATCAATCGGCCGCTTGCCCGTCGGGCTTCGCAGGGAGGAGCTGAGCGGCCTGCCGAGCATCCTCCGCTACGTCGGCCGCGCTGCTCAGTCCTCGGAGCCTCTGTATGGCTCTGATGCGCTGACTGCTTGCCAGGTAGGGTGCCTGGGGAGCTTGACATGCACTAAAGTTCTTGCTGCTGCCGAGCCGTGCCTGCCAGCAACATGTCCCAAGCTTGGCAGTGACGTCCTTGGCCGCTGTGCTTGGCGGTACTTGCACGGGTGCAATCCCTACCGCGCAGGTGGACCAGTGGCTGGACATCTCACAGAGCCTCGTCCCCGGCGCGGGCTTCGAGTCTGTTGCTGCTTCCGTCAACCAGTACCTGTCGCTGCGCACCTTTCTTGCCGGCTACGCGCTGAGCTTGGCTGATGTGGCCTGCTGGGCGCAGCTGCAGCTCACATTGCAGTGGGACCGCTTGAAGAAGACTGGCAGCTTTGGGCACCTGGAGCGCTGGTGGGCTGCGCTGCTGCTGCTGTGCTGCTGTGCTGCTGTGATGCTGTGATGCTGTGATGCTGTGATGCTGTGCTGTGCTGCTGCTTGGAATCGATCCTTCCCAAGCTGCTGTTGGGCAGCAATGTTCAGCAAGCAGCGTTGGTGATCACGCTTGTGCGGCTTGCTGCGCATGACAGCAGAGTGGTTACAGCAAACAGTCACGTCAGCCCACAATGCTACTGACATGTAGTGCCTTTGCGTCTGCAGGTACAACTTCTGCAGCGAGGTACCGGAGCTGGGGGAGGCGGCAGAGCAGTGGGGCTTGCGGCGGCGCGGCGCAGTGCCCAAGCCGGCAGCCAGCAGCGAGGATGCAGAGCTGGCCAAGGCAAAGGGCGGTGGCGGTGCGCCCCTGCTGCTGCATGCTGTCTGCCCTGCTGGCTGCTGTGTGTGGCTGGCTGCGGCTGCCCGGGCATTGTGCTATGTGTGCCGCTGTGCTGGCGGTGCCATCGCCTGCAGGTCGCAGCCGGTGTCCTGCCCTGGCAGCTGGTCCTGCACGCCTTGGTGCATTTGCTGGTTGCCTGACCAAAACCATGCCGTCAACCTCTTGCTGTGCACCACCCCGGCTTGTATCAACGCCTTGCAGACACTGGCAGCTTTGACATCGGGCTGCCCAACGCTGTGATGGGCAAGGTGGTGACCCGCTTCCCTCCAGAGCCCTCTGGCTTCCTGCACATCGGCCACGCCAAGGCCGCGCTGCTCAACCAGCAGTTTGCAGAGATGTACAAGGGGCGGCTGCTGGTGCGCTTCGACGACACAAACCCGAGCAAGGTGCGTGGTGGCCGGTGCCTTGTTTGTGCTGCCTCCTGTGGGCATGTGTGTGGACGATTGGACTCCCGTGTGTGTTCTGCCAGGATGGGATGTGTGTGTTGCTGGGTGTATTGTTGACCTGGTGCGTGTGTGATGTTCTCAGCAATCAAAGGGTGGGTCAACAGCTGATCCGCGATCAATCAATGATCCGTGACCAATCACTGATCTGTCACCACATCCGCCCATTGGTTGACTGCTACTGTTGCAGGAGAAGGATGAGTATGTCGAGAGCATCATTGCTGACATCAAGCGGCTGGGCCTCCGCCACGAGCCCGTCACCTACACCTCAGACTACTTCCCCCAGCTCAAGGAGTGTGGAGAGCGGCTGATCAAAGCAGGTGGGGTGCGTGCACGAGTGCGTGGCTGTGCAGGGGGGCTGCTCCGGAGGGCTGTGCGGCTTGCCTGCTGTGTGCAGAGTGCAGACAGGCGGCAGCTACCAGGTATGCAGGCAGCAGCCCTGATCCCTGCAGCCAGCTGGGTGGCTGGCTGTCCCCACCAGGTTGCACGCTTGCTGTTGCCAGGGTAGCGGCAGAAAGAGGCTGACCAACTCACCAACAGCCCGCTGACCCTGCTTCGACCCAGCCAGTCACCAGTGGTTGGCTGGGTGGGTGATTGGGTGGGCCGAAACATGCAGTCAGCAGGCTGCTGGTGAGCTAGTCGGCCTCTCTCGGCCGCTTCCCAGCCAACCATGCACCCGACCGTGATATGTGATGCTTCGTGCTGCCGTCCCTGCCGCCCCTTGCTGCAGGCCACCTGTATGCCGATGACACTCCTGTGGACCAAATGCGTGAGGAGCGCATGGCGGGCACCGAGTCGCGCTGCCGGGGCCGCAGCGTGGAAGAGAACCTGCGCATCTGGAGTGAGATGTTTGCAGCCTCGGAGGAGGGTGAGCAGTTCTGCCCCCCCCCGGACGGGGCGCTGCGCTGGGGCTGCCAGGATATGCGATTGCGGGCCGCTGGGCTGGCTTGACTGAACCTGACCTCCTACAAACATAGGGTTCTGTACTCCTCTTGCTGCTCCTGTGTTGGTGCTTGTGCTGGTGACCGTGCGCCCGCAGCATGACGTGTCGCACGTGTTCACCCCTCATGCCCCTTCCTCCTTGTGCCTCCCCCCCCCCCAGGCCTGGCCAACTGCATGCGCGTCAAGCTGGACATGACAGCTGGCAACAAGGCGCTGCGCGATCCCGTCATGTTCCGCTGCAACCTCACGCACCACTGGCGCACAGGCACCGAGTACAAGGTGGGGGACTGGATGGTGCAGAGTGCTGGGTGCTCTCACTGCGCATGGTTCCAGTGCAGCGTGACTGCACTGACTGAACTGTACTGCCAGGTGCCTGCAGCTCGTCGGTTCAGACACAACCCATTGTAACGCAAAGCAAAGCGATGCAAAATACTCCGTGCATGGGCACGCATGCTGTGTCATCCCCACAACCCAAATTTCACGCCCTCCACATGCCTCTACCTGCCTCCCTGCCGCTCCCTCCGTGCAGTGCTACCCCACCTACGACTTTGCCTGCCCCTTTGTTGATGCGCTGGAGGGCGTGACCCACGCGCTGCGCACCAGCGAGTACAAGGACAGGGAGCCACAGGTGTGCCTGCACGCGACTGCCGCGGTACCGCTACGGTACCAATATGGTCCCGCTGTGGTATTGCTGTGTGCATCCTGGTGCAGCAGCCAATCCTGCTGCGGCGCATCTCCTGCTGGTCCTGTCTCTGCACCGCATTGCCGCACTCGGGGGCATCCACCCTCTGCTGGTACTCACGCTGTGCTTCTTCTGTGTGCCTCCTGCACGCCTTCCCTGCCTGCCTGCCCGACCGACTGCAGTTTTACATGATCTTGAAGCTGCAGCAGAGCGTGTGGCCGACGCTGCCCGACGTCCACATCTGGGACTATGCTCGGTGAGGCGGCGGGCTCCTGTAGCTGGGGGGTCCTCCCCAGGGCAACCCTCCAGCAAACACCCTTGCCTTGTGCTGTGGTTGCACCAGGCCTCCACTATTACTGCCTAGTCAACCATCGCTAATTTACAAAAGGTTTCTTGAAGCTTCAGTAATTTGTGGTGCCTGCTTGTGAGCACTCGATAGGACCAAACATAATCTCTGTGGTCGTCCCATGCACCGCAGGTTGTCCTTTGTGTACACCGTGCTGTCCAAGCGCAAGCTCACCTGGTTTGTGAACAACGGCCTGGTAGACGGATGGACCGACCCCCGCATGCCGACTGTGCAGGGCATGATGCGGCGCGGGCTGCAGCTCGAGGCGCTGAGGGAGTTTGTGATCAGGTCAGAGTCAAAGCAATTGGTGTTTGCTTGGTGACTTGAGGGCTGCTGTCGAGCTCGATTCGCGCTTGTCACTGGCACTGATGCCGTGCCTGGCGAGTGTCAGGGCTCCTGCCTGTCCTCCCTCCCAGGCCCGTTGCGTGCCCTGCCTGGCTCTGGAGCCCCGGTCCTGCTGTTCTTGTACCATGCCGCTTTCTTCCTGCACCGGCTGCACACGCCAGCAGATCTGTATGTCATCCTCTCCTCACCTTTCCGCCCCACACCCTATGCAGCCAAGGTGCGTCCAAGAACGTGACCTACCAGGAGTGGGACAAGATCTGGAGCATCAACAAGCGAATCATAGACCCGGTGTGCCCTCGTCACACAGCCGTGGAGACATCGGCCAGGTGCGGACTGCTGGCCCAATGCGCAGCTGCTGGGGCAGTCCGGCAATGCTGCTGGCCACACGGTCTGTGATTGTCGGGGGTGGCTGGATTGGTGTGGGTGGAGCTTCGGCTACTTGTGCGCAGCTCTCGCGGCATGTGTTGACGTGAGCTGCAGCTGCCATGGCTCTGTCAGCACTGGTCAATGCCCCGTGCCCTCCTGCGTGATCAGTAGGTGAAACACTTTTTGTTATTGGAACAATAACATTGTCTCCACCACCGCTTGCCCCTGCCCGCTCGCAGGGTGCCCGTGACGCTGTCCAACGGCCCTGCTGCCCCCGAGTTTGTGGAGGTAGCGCGGCACGCCAAGCACGCCGCCGCGGGCACCAAGCAGCAGATGCGCAGCAGCAGCCTGTGGCTGGACCAGGCGGATGCACAGACACTGGCAGAGGGGGAGGAAGTGACGCTGATGGGCTGGGGCAACTGCATCATGCGGGCTGTGCACAAGGACGCGAGCGGCACGGTGACTGGCATCGACGGCGGTGGGTGATCATACGTGCTGATTGAGTTGATTGATTGATCCGTGCCTGGCCGTGGTCTTGCTGTCTCGATGCCGCTGTTTGGGCACCGCCATCTGCATGCTGGTTGCTGGTTGTTAAAAGCGAGCAGTGTGCCGTAGGCTTGGTCCGTTGCCAGGCTTTGGTGCCTTCTGCGTCACCCTGCTTCATTTCCTTCAACTCCATTCTTCACATTCTCCCTTCCGGCCCAGAGCTGAACCTGGCGGGTGACTTCAAGAAGACCAAGCTGAAGCTGACGTGGCTGGCGCAGAGCGAGGAGTGTCCTCCCTTGGAGCTGCAGGTGGGGCCAGGGAGCTGTCAGGGGGTGTTTTTTTTGTTGTTACAGGCCCGTGGGGGACCATGAGGCACTGCACTGCTCCTACTGACTGCCACACGGCCGCCCATCCCCAGCAAGCTGATGCCGGTGCTCTGCGGTGCAACAGCTGCACGTTTAGGAGCTACAGCAGCAGCGGCATTGCGGGCCCTCCGTGCGCATGCCCTGCCTCCAGCCACACAGCTTGCAGGAATGGAGCCCTTACCTTTATGCATAAACAAGCGTTCCTGTCCCCTCTGCCCCCTCCTCGCTCCCTGCAGCACCTGGGCTATCTGGTCACCAAGCGCAAGCTGGAGGAGGAGGACTCGTTTGAGGACTGGGTGAACAAGGAGTCGGTGCGTGGCTGGTTGCGCGAACATGCTTTGCGGGGCTGGGTGATAAGGGCTGGTTGTGCCAGCTGCACAGGGCTGGGGGACAAGGGCTGGGTTGTGCTAGCAGCACAGGACTGGGGGACAGGGCGCCCGATACTCTCTGTCTAATTTCAGCAGCAGACTGCGGACTGGATGCTGGCAGGGCTTGAGACCGCACCTGTGCCTCCCTGCTTGCTGGCATGCTGGCTGGCTTGTTGTTGTTGCACTCGTGCCTGCCGCTGAGAGGTCCACCTCACTCTCACGCTTCCCTCCTCCCTTCCTGCCCCCCATTCATTGATTGCTTGCGCGCCTGCAGAAGGTGGTGACTGCCGCCGTGGGTGATGCCAACATGCGCAGCCTGAAGCAGGGAGACATCATACAGGTGTGCTGTAATGCGCTGCGCTGCGCTGTGCTCCCGTGTGCCTGCCGTGTACTGCTGCTATGAGCTGCCTATTGTTTGCTGGCTATGCTGCGCTGCTTCTGCCTGCCAGAGCACTCAGGCGGCCTCTGTTTTGGGAGTGAATAGCATGCCACTGAACAGCCAAAAGCTGCTGGTCTTTTGAACCACCCATCGCTGCACACCTCGCTCCTTTACTGTTTCATGACGCCGGGTGTATGACATCGGATGTTTGTCCACACACTGCACCTGCCACACTACCATCTGACTGCCTTCACACCTTGCAGTTGGAGCGCAAGGGGTACTTCATTGTGGACCGAGCCTTTGATGCCGCCAACCCCTCACAGCCCCTGGTGCTGCTCAACATCCCAGACGGACGTGCAAAGGCTGTGCCTGGCATCTCCGCGCCTTGACCGGATCAGCCAAGATAAGGCAACACGTGACATGAGTTGAACCACTGAAACCTATGCTATGCAAGGCAGGCGGTTTGTTTGCATTTCCGGGTGGCAGTGTGCAGTGCGGCATTCAAATCACAAATCAAGTCATGGGTCAACAGCAGGGAGTTATGCGGCAAATAGGCACGCAGAAGCAAGCAAAGACAGAAGAAAAGTAAACACGAAAACACGAGCGGGAACCACCGCCAATCACGGCAGCAAATTCGGGCTGCGGTGCACCGAGCATCATTGCCCGGGCCCTGGAAGCGGAATCTCTTGCACGTCGTAAACCTGCAGCAAGTGAGCCCGCATGTCAACAGCTCGCGCATGCGGCAGCTGGTCAACCACTCGAGAGTCAGCAAGAAGACACACCACACTGCAGGCGCTGGATGCCACCCACACACCGTGACAGAGTCGTTGGATGCCACCCGGCTGAGGAAGGCATGGGCCTCCAGCGCTATGGTGTCGTTGTCGCTTCCCGCGCAGCTAAGCTTCATCCAAATCTTGAAGTGCACCCCTGGTGGATCCTGTAAGCCAAAGTAGGGCAAAACAGACGGGCATGAGTTGATGGGGACATGAGCCATATGTGCACTGCAGCCAGGCTTCAGAACCAGCAGGAGACCCTGCTCTGCAGGCGAACAATTGCAAAGTGAGGTGAGATGCGCAAGGCCAACTCCTCGACGCCCTCACCTCTTCTGCTTTGTCTGCTGCTGGTGCCCCTGCTGCGGCTGCGGCCTGCGGCTGCCGGCAGGCGTTGTACGGATCATAAGTGAGGTCGCCATTGCATTCACTTTGCCAGTAGCTCTCAGGTCCCTGTGCATTCACATAGTCATTGGCCACCGAATCCACGGTCTGCAGAGTGCAGGGGATGGAACGTGCAGCGAGCAGGCTGAGCGCTGCAGGGGGAGTTGAGGGCCGGCCATTGTATGATCTGGGGATGGCGGCGAGGCAGCTCATATGAAATGTTCGTTTCCTGCCCGGCAGTTGCTGAAAGGCTGCTCCTGCGCTCGGCGCAACATGCATGCACGACTGCCCGTTGAGATTATGCCCTGTTGCAGACACAGCTTGCTGCTCCTTACCTCTATCAGTTCAAAGTCGAAGAGGTCAACTGCTTGCGTGTAGCCGTCGGCATCTGTGGCATTGCACTCCGACCTGTCGATGATAGTTTGGGACACATCCCCGATGTCTGGCAGCTCTGTTGCCAGGTTGTTGAGAGAGTCCTGCTCCTGCTCCTCCGTGCACGGCTGCGGCTTGGCACTGTCCACCATCTGCTCCAGAGCCGCTGCCGACGTGTTGCAAAAGGAAGCGAGCCGCCGCCGCGGCAGGACGGTAGCAGTGGATGCTTGCGCCGCGTTGGCTGCGCCGGGCTCTGTGGTGCTTGCAAGGGCCGCGCAGCAGCCTAGCAGCAAGGACAACGCAGCCAGGCGCCGCGCCGACATCTGGGTCGACATGTGTGCTTGCAGCGCTTGCCAGCCAGTAATTTCGGACTTCCACGCCAACCAGAGCCGGTTGCAGCAGCACCGGCGTCCAGACGCACGATGGCTGGCACCTTCAAAAGCAGCGTGTGCACACTTGCGAATAACAATCGGGGTATTTACGGTGATTGAGGCTAGGGGAAACAGAAGGTGATTTGCTGACAAATCTCAGGTATCCGCCTTCATTGCCCGCCTTCATCGCCCGCCCGCCTTTGCCGTCCATCGATGTCCATGTGTGAGGCTGTTTAAAGGGCAGTTCGCACGTGCTGGCTTGTTATGATGACTGCTTTTTGTAGCCACAACCGACATGCATGAGGACAACCCGCGCTGCTGAATGCAGGCGCATCTCCGTGTGCGATGGGCCGGTGGCAACGGCTGATGCTGCAGGCTGCTGCGCCATATCCGGGAACACAAAATCACACCCACTTTGGTGTGGGACTGGACACAAGCTATAAGACGGGTGCGCTGGTTGAACGTGCCGCTGTTGACAAGAGCGACGGCACAGCATTCAGGGTGCAAGTTGGCCTACCCAATGAGCGCACTGCCGAGTCCTGTCGCACCCCAGCAGAATCCCACACCGCCGTTGTCATGCGACAAGAAACGTCTTCGCAAGCCTACAAGCGGCGGCACGTGGCGACGGCAAGGGGCGGCGGCAACAGGGCGGCACTGGCCGCAACCCCAATGGTTCAATCAGCACACACAGGTCACCACCACGCGACTCCATGCGTGGTTTCAGACGTTTTGGGCGTTGCACATGGCGCATGTCTGCCTCAACCCTGCTTTTGTGAGCTTGGATCGATGTGCAATGCTGCAGACATTGGCACAGGCGCAGAGGGTAATGGATCTCCAAGCTCCAAAAAGTGTGTCCTGCCATTTTCAGTCAGCCTGCATTTCCCGCCCCGTTGTTCAATCCAGGTGCCTCCAGGTGCCTTGCGATAATTCACTGGACTCCGACAGTCAGTTTCGGTAGCTTCTGCGAGCCGATCACGCCTCGCTCATACCCGCCGCCGTTAACCAAACTCCTCGCAGTCCACTCGCCCCTGCGCCAGGTAACGGCGCCTGCACGGGTGGTTTTTGCCGGCAATGTTGCAGCCAACCCGCCACCGCCGCCGCCACTCCCTTGATGCACTTACACCGCCTGTTTTGCTTGCTTTTGCGCAGGTTTTTGGGACCACGATGGACATCTGGCATGTGTCCTCACAACCTCCCTCGCACATGCTGCGCATAGCCACTCTCGTGGCGTATGTAGGTATGTGCATTCGACTTGGGGGCCGTTCGCTCTGTAGGTATGAAGCCATTCCCCGTCCCCCCTCACTTTGTTGTCCGCCTGCTGCCGCAGGATTCATTGCCGTCAACGTCGCGTCGAACGCAGGGTGGCTGGGCGCTACCAACGCAGGTGCGGGGGGGAGGGAATGCTGCTCTGGTGGGGTGGCAGTCACGGCCATCGAATTGGGGGCGCTTTTTCTGCGGTCTCACTGTTACATGTGGCTGGTGGGTTGTGGCGGCTGCTCACACCAGCCGACCCCTCTCTCCTTGCCCTGCCGGTCCGCAGAGGTGTCTGCCAAGTTCCCGGTGCCGCTGACCCCTGCTGGCTGGGCCTTCAGCATCTGGGGCCTGATCTTCAGCCTGGAGGGCTGGGGAGTGGTCTACCAGCTGCGGGAGGCGGGCTATGATGGGGATGGCTTTAAGGTGCGGCACCACTCACTGACACTGGGGGGCAGCCTGCATTGCACAGCAGGTTGCGCGTGCACTGCAGGTTGCACAGGGACGGGCCTGGCCTTGCTCACTACGGTTGAGGTTTGTGAGGGTGAGGTGAGGGAGGTGAGGGAGAGGTTAAAACCTCTCGCTCATGCTGACGCGACTTGCGCCCTTTGCTGGCCTGCTGTTGCCCCCCCGCTGCCGCTTCCTGCCCCCAGGCCCGCTTTGCCCACGCAACCAGTGTCAACTGGATGGCTGCGTGGCTGGCGTGCGCGGGCTGGCAGGTCGCCTTTGCGCAGCAGACCCCGGGGGGCATGTGGATTGCTTTCGTGCTCATCCTCACCGGCCTGCTTGCCATGGGCAGGGCGCTCGTCATGCTGTACAGGTGCGTGGGGCGCCGGCACTGGGGCAGCTCATAGCACAGTACACCTCAGGACCTGCCCCTCTGCGACCCGGCAAACACCCCTTCTGCTGAAAATTGTGTGCAACCCCCCCCAGTTGCCTCACTGCTCCTCATTCCGCCCACACCTTCCTTCCGCAGCGTGAAGGACCGTTTCGGCCCCGCACACTCCCTGACGGTGTACTCGGCTTTCTTCCTCGGCACGTCCATCAACACAGCATGGCTCAGCGTGGCCACCGCCGTGCAGCTGCTGATTGCTCTGAAGCTGGGGCCCACTAACCTGGTCCCAGTGGCGGTGCTGCTGGCGGTGCTGGTGACCAGCCTGGGGGCCTTCTGTGTGCTGCAAGAGCACGACACAGGTGGGGTGGGCCAGCGTGCAGCTGGGTATGCGCTGCGTTGCGAAAGTGCAAGGCGATACATCCCTGCGTCCCGGCATGCATTGCCTTCAAATCTACACACCTCTTCGGCATGGCTCCCAACACCCGTCGTGTATGGTCTCTTCCTCCTCCTCCTCCTCCCCACCTGCTCCCTTCAGTGTATGGCCTGACCCTCATTTGGGCCCTGGTGGCTGTCTTTGAAAAGACCGAGTCGGTGCCAGTGCGCAACGTGGCGCTGGGCGCCATCGTGGTGCTGGCGGTGCTGTCGATAGCCAGCGTGCTGCGCCGCCCGGGCCGCGAACCGCAGTATGAACCAGTCGGCACCCGGGAGCCTCTTCGGCCCAGCGTCGACGATGCCAACAGCAGCTGATATGGCGACATCCAGCCGCTCGGCAGCCAAGCTGCTGCTGATGCGGGCATTGTGGCCTGGAAGCACGCCTGTGCTGCCATCAGTTCCCAATGCTTGTGTGTAGCTGTTTGGCTGAACAATCGCACGCAATTCTTCTTCTCAACGATGTGCCCTGTACAGCCCAGCCTGATGTCCTCCCTCGATTTCAACGTGCTTCAACAGCAGAAACAACCAAACTCACTGCTGCGCCAGCAAACGTCCAGCCAACCTTCTTCCCCTCCTCCCTCCCCTGTTTTATCATACAATACAGTGCACGCATGCATGTGAAACACCTGCATGCACTTCATTCCATGTACAGGCGCAGCCCCTGTTCTGCACACAGCTCCGGCTACAGCACATCAAACACACATTACATCAGCAGAGCAGTGGTAAACATTTGTTGATGACAACCAAACACACACAAGGATGTTCACATGAAGGCGGCGCTATTGGCGGGCGCAGGTGGCTTGGGGACGCCCAACAGACACATGCAGCGTAAAAAGCAGTGCCGGTTATAAAGAAAAGGCGAGACGTGGCAAAGTGGCGCCGGCAAAGTGCGGCGGGCTGTCGTTCGTTTGCTGCCCACTGTCTGTTCCGTGGTGTGGTGCAGAGGCACAGCCGCCGCCAGTTTGGGCTGGGCTGCTGCAACTTGGTTCTGGTTTATCCATTCGATCTCGTTCTCTGGCCCTCCTCCATTCATGTCAGAAACAACAAGCGGAGGCGAGGCCCCTGGTTGACTGCAAAAACGAGCGCCCAGCTCAGCTGAAGTTGGCTTGCAGCTGCTCGGCTGTTTCGTTGGCTCCCTTGTAACCGTAGTCCTGTGTACGGTTGAAGCGCCAGAAGGAGTTCGAGCCGGGCAGCAGGCCTACATCTGCACAGGGAGAGGGGGGGGGGGGGGGGGGGAGGAAAGCGAGGTGCAAAATATCGGTGCATAAACAGCAAGGTGAAGGAGGCACGACTGTTGCAGGAGACGTGTTGATCGTTCATCAAAGCAGGCGAGCAAGAAGCACAGCACAGCGATACCCTCCATAGCCCTAAAGGCGACGTTCCACTAGCAGTGGGTCGGCAGTTCAGCAGCCCCGGGCCTGGAGGGGCTGCGGCCCGCCTCGACGCAGGTGTGCAGTGAGGCGCCGCTAAGGCCAGCCTACCTTCAAACTCTGTGGCAAAGCCCTCAAAGTTCTGCTCCACTTGAGACACGGAGAAGTAGTTGGGCGAGAACTGGGTCTGCAGCAGCATGCCTGCGGGACAGGCAAGCAGGGGCAAGAGGGGAAGCGGAGCAGACGCGCATGTTAGACACCACAGAGCGAGGCAGGACACATGCAGCAAGGGGGGGGTGCAGGGGGGGGTGCAGCAAAGCAATCTGCAACGAAGTGAAGGGCGGACCAGGAGCCCAGTAGCCTATGGCCGACAGCGAGCACATGTGACAGCTGGACAGCACAAAGCGCTGAGGACAGCAAGCTCCACGAGAAGGCAGAGGAGAGGACAAGACAGGAGTGCAGAGCAGGCAGTGAAGAGCAGGCAGGCACACCCTCTGTGTGGCGCTGGACCTTGCTGCGCAGCAGGAAGGCAAACACTCGCTCCACGGTCTCCTGCGGACAGAGGAGAGAGGGGCGGCAGCACCAGAGCAGCAGAGGCAGAGGTTGAGCAAACACAGCAGCTGCGCAGCGCCTGCCCATCGCTTTCGAGCGCAACCCGCAAGAGTGGCAGCGGTAACGTCACACAACGTGACTTCAAGAAGCAAGCAGGCAGCCAGCAGTGTCCCAGCAGGCGTAGCAGCGAGGTACACATGCACATGCAGCAGTACGCCCACACCTGCGGCTCGATGTTAAGGGGTTCGTAGTAATCCTTGCCCACAATGATGCGGTGGTGGGTCTCCTTGTCCTGCATGTGGTGGTGTGGTGGGGGTGGTGGTCGTGGGTGGGTGCGTGGGTGGGTGAAGGTCAGGGACTGGCGGAGAGCAGGGCGCGGTAGGGCAGGAAACGGGGAGGCCCAGCTTGCAACCTGATGATTGCAACCTGAGTACTGCCCTGAGCTGGGCCTTTGCCACAGCTGTCTCCTTCGCACCCAGCACACACACACACACCAAGACATACACCCCACCAACAGCCCCCCTGCCTCACTTGGAAAGTGACAATCACATCAAACATGTGGCCCCCGTTGGTCTTGATCACGTTTTCATAAAACAGGTCGAAAGCCGCGGGCTCCCCGTCCAGCTCAAAGGTGACGGAGCTGCAGGTGGGGAGCAGTGGGAGGGAGGAGAGGCAGGAAGTTGGAGGCGGTGGTGGGTGAAGGACTGGACAAATGCAAGACATCTCATACCGAGGGGTGCCAGAAAGAAGCCGGGTTGAGTTTGAAAGTGGCAACGAGGCAGCCGCAGCCTCTCGACACAACTTTGCGGCTCAAATCAGCACACACAGGGAGCCCCACCCCACCCCCTTTCTTGCACCAACCACCTCCTTTTTCACACAAACCAAATCAAGCGCTTCCATCGTTGCTGTTCCCGCAGCTTTGGCCGCGTGCCCACCCACTCACCGCGTCAGCTTGGCGGTTTCCGCCGCCTTGGCGCGCTGCCGCTCCAGCTCCTCGGGTGTCAGGGCGGCGGCTGGCAGGAAGTCGACCTTTCCAATTGCCAGCAGCTCCTCGTTCGGAAGGAAGGCCTCGCGGCAGCCGCGCGCCTCAATCCGCTGCTGCAGCTGCTTGGACAGCTCCAGGGCTGCCTGGGCCTTGCCTCGCTCGCTGATTGAGAACACATCCACGGGCTGCTGCCACTGGTCGCGCTCGGCAGGCACTGCATGAGCACACGGCGGCGGCGGCGGTGGCAGTGGCAAAGTGTGAGTGGTGCTGGTACATGGGGTGAAGCAAGCGGAGATGAGTATGGCTGCATGTTCTTCTCCCGCGTGGCCTTTGCTGCTCGCCAGACCGCCTTGACCACCTCTGCCCAGCACTCCCTCAACGCTGCCGCCATAACTAGCGCCGCCACAATTGAGCCTCCGGCCGTGCCAATGGCCGCAATGCTGGAAGCAGCACGCTCATGGGCACACAGGCTGCCCCACACATGTAGACACATGCCAGCAAATACACGCACGTTTGTTTCCCGGCGGCGGTCCGTAGTTTGCGTCAAACCATGCTGCCCGGATGTCAATCATCTGCTGCTGGTCCAGATTGGGCAGGTGCAGGGCCCTGCAGGGAAGGGAGGGCAGGGCCGCAGTTAATGCAGCAGCATGCAGCTAAAGCCACAAAGCACACAAGAGGATCACATCACAGCACAGAGTAACGCCACAGCATGGCACACCACAAAACAGCAAAGCACAACACGGCATGCACAGCACGGCACAGCACCGCTCAGCATGCCGCTCACTTGTAATAGTGTGCCTTGTCGGGGCGGCGGCTGAACAGAGTGCGCAGCGTGTCGCGCAGCCCCCTGGAAAACCCAACGTATTGCATGATGCGCGCCTCATCGTAGACGGCAAACACAGTGGCCTGCAAAGGAATCAGCAAATGAGGGAGGGAAGGAAGAAGCAAGCAGCAGGATGAGGGTGAGGTGAGCTGCAGGTAGGGCACAACATGCTGCGACGAGCAGCGCGACATGCAGCGGCTGGCTGAGGGTTCGCCCAGCAACCCTCTCTAACCCTCACCTGTGTGCCCTCGGGGATTTTGGGGGACACAAAGCCCTGCACAGTCAGCACTGCAAAGAAGTCCAGGCTGTCGAGGGTGGGTACGGGCGTGGAAGAGGGCGCTGCCGTCGCGACAGGGCTGACTGCCGAGTGGACGCGGCCCTGGCGGCGCCATTGGGGCGCAGCTGCCCGAGCGAAATGTTGATGCTGCTGCTGCTGCTGCTGCTGCCTGCGCGCGCCAACGTGCTGCCCGGCAAAGCTGGTGCGCCGAGGCACGGCGATGGGCCGGGTGGCGGTCGCCGTCTGGCGGCAGCTGCAGGGGCAGGCGGGCCGTGGTATTAGGGAGGTGAGACCGATCAGAGGGTCACGACAGAAGCAGCAGCTTACCTTCTGCTGCAGACCGCCTGCCGTGCGGAGCTCATCCTGCAGGCTGCACCCAGCGGCGTAGCTTTAGTAAATTGAAGCAACGGCCGGCAGGAAGCGAGGACAAGGGCCGCACCTGCTTTTGGGTCGCCTGCTTTGTTCCGCGTGCACAAATAGCGCGCTGAACGTGTATCAAAGGCGAAAAAGCTGAGTAGATGCCCTGCGTCGAAGTGGCCGGGCTGCAAACGCCATGCACCAAAGATGAGGCGCAGTACGTCCCGATCGCATTGCCGCAGCGTGGCGCCGCAATTCCGCAACTAATGCCGCAACTAATACAGTCTTGCACCCAGGCATGTGTTACATGCACATACTGATGTCCTTTGCAATAAGCGAGAGCGTGCAGGATAGTGCACACTACACCGTCGCGCCGCCTTCAACGCTCGTCTGGTGGCAGTTCCACACCTTCGACCACGACTGGCGCATCTTCGTCCTCACCATCGCTCTCTAGGTCAGTCACGACCTGCACGCCCCAGCCTAGTGTGTGCTGCAGCACGCTGCTGACTGCCCTGGCCTGCAGGTTGAACGTCAAAAGACAACCAAACAGCTCTACTTGGACATCCGGCAGGCATTGTCAGAAGCACGTCCATACCCTGTAAACCAAGCACCGTCACACAGGACCCTTCCTATCTAAACCATCGCCAGTTCACCTCCTGTTCCACCCCTCCGTCTTGCCCGCACCTGCTCGGCCAGGCTGGGAATGACTTGGGTGCGCTCCTCATGCAGCATCTGGAAGAATTGTGTGGAGAGGCGGCGCAGGAAGCTGTCCTGCAGCAACTCATCCACCAGCGGCTCACCCAGCGGCTGCGGCTGCGCAGACTTGGGATGGCCCTGCGGCAGGCAGCAGGAGCGAAAGGCATTCCGGAGTGGAAGGAAGGTGACTGGTGCACACCATTGGTGCCAGTAGCGGGGGGCACCTTGGCTGCGGCAGCGAGCTCTCGCCATCGCCCAGACTTTGCCAGTAGTTGACTCAACGGTACAGGAGCGAAAGGAGCACACACACACACAAGCGTCGCGTGCGTGAGTGCCAGGTGTCAGATAGTCAGGCGTACCAGGGCCAGGCCGTGAGCCAGCTGGGCGTGCAAGGCCTGGAGGAATGCGGTGAAGAGGCGGGCGCGGGGCCCAAGCGGCGCGTCGTCGCAGCCAAACATGAGGCAGAGGAAAGCCTTCCACTGCTCAAAGCCCTCCATGCTCTGACCCAGGAGGAAGGCCAGGAAAGCAAACTGGAACTCGCCTGCAGGGGCCGGCGCACAGCAGGGCAGGACTGGGCGGGATGAGGGTGAGCAGGTCTCGTGGAGCAAAGCCAGAGACAGGGGCCGGACAGGCAGGACGGCAAGCAGTACAGGGCGGAACAGAAGGCATGCACCCACCCAGGAATGCCGCCTCCTGCCCCTTGTAGTGCTTGGCCAGCACCTCCTCTAACAGCCTGGACTTGTCGAGATTGAGGGCTGCAGGCACAGCATGGGCCAGGCATAGGGCACAAGGCATAGGCGGCTCAGCGGCAGGTGGGAGGGGAGCAGCGGAACCTACAGCCCCAACCGCAGCAGACAAACAAACGGCAGGCAACTCAGCAGCGGGGTGATCAGCACAGCGCCGTAGCAGCATATCGCTCCACAGCTCCATGCAGCTGCGCTCAATGCAGGTGCGCCACCTGTGAGCTCTTGGGGCGTCAGGCCCCCCCGCTTCACTAGGCGCGGCAGGGGCGTGTAGTAGCACCGGCCGGCATGTGGCGCCGCCGAGACGCGACTGGCTTCCCCCTCCTGCTGCTGCTGCTGCTGCTGCTGTTGCTGTTGCTCCGCTGCCGCCACTGGGGCAGCCCCCGTGGTTGGCTGCCGGTCCACCTGCATGCCGGTGGCGGCACCTGTCAGTGCCTGCCCCCCTGCCGCAGCAGCCTCTGCTGCTGCTGCTGCTGCCGCTGCCTTTGCCTCGCGCCCCTTCTGCAGCTGCTCATACAGCGCCGCCTCGGCAGCGGTGGCGGGCCGCAGCAGCGAGGGGTCTGCCTCTGCTAGGATGCTCATGTTGCCGCCGAGGGGCTGCACGGCTTGGACCACGTCGGCGCTGATGTGGCCCGACAGCTGGCGCCAGCCGTTCCAGCTGTTGAGGTCATAGGGAGCCAGGTGCTGGTCCAGCTGGAAGCTCCTGACGCCAAGGAGGTACCGCTCCACCTGGCAGGGCGGGACCATGGGATACCTCATGATCGGTGCAGGGCACATGGGTCAACATTGATCGCGTATCGTCCCCCTGGTCGGTGTTGGGAAGGCTGCAAGCATTGTGTCCCCCTTGCACTTCTCCTGCCGCCCTTCGCACCTCATCCTCATCGTCCATGGCTTCCAGCACCTCTTCAGGTGCATTCCACTTGCGCACCACCACCTCGCTTGCGCGAATGGTGAGGAAGAAGCTGGTGGTGGGCCCAAAGTCACCCTGCCCGCTGCCGGAGGTGTAGGAGATGACGTGGGTGCCGGGAGGCACCATCTTGATGCCCTTAAATTTGGGGCCCACTAGAAAAGTCTGCGGGAGCGGCCGTGCGTCGTTGGGCGGCAGCGGCGGCGGCAAGCAGCAACCGGTGATTTCACGCAGCGATGCATGTCCCACCTGTTGATCCACTCCCACTGCCGTGTTTTCGGGCACGTCCAGCAGGAGGATGGTGCCGCCTCGCTGCGCAAGCTCACGCGCAGAGTCGGCATCGAGCTTGACGGTGTAAGGGGCGGCCCCCGGGGAGGCAGTCATGTTGAATAAGCGGGATGATTGCAGAGCCGACCACATTTCTCCAAAGTCGGCAGCGGTGCCGTCAGCGGTGCACTTGCTGCTGCGGATTTGAACGCCTCACATTGCCACCACTGTTTACATTGCCGTGAGCAGTCTATCGGTGCAGCGGCAGGCACCAAGGCATCACGCAGCCAGGCCTTGGTGCACATCACGCGGCGGAAAGGTGGCGCCTGTCGCGGCGGAAATCGGTGCAGCAGCTTCAAGGTCAGGCTGCGGTGCTGTCCAAATCCCCAACAGGGCGCCACCACATGCACACACAGGCAGACGGCAACATCACTGGACCGCCCGTGCGGGTTCGCGAGCGGCATTGGCGACGGCGGCAACTTGGAAGCCGGCGGCCGGCCAGAGAGCAGTCCAAGTTGTGATTGTGATTGAACCGGTGGCCTGTTGAGCTAAGTCTCAGGCCCAGAAGGGGAGCAATTTCGCCGCCGCAGGGTGCAATCGCAGGGCGATGGAGCGACCCGGCGCCTGTGCTGGCTACCAGGGGTGCTTGCAAATACTCCGGGAGCCAATGCAGGCTGCGAAATGCTGCGACGAGACATGTACTTCGCCCCTCACCTGCCTCATCCCCGCAAGCACCGCCCATCGCCCGCTTCTGCACCCGCTCCTCGCACCATCCCACCCTCACACTCACAATGTCGGCCGTGGCAGCATCCCTCAGCCTGCAGAAGCCCTGCCTGCAGAAGCAGGTGGCGGCCAAGGCCAGCCGCGCTCCCCGCGCCGCTGTGCGCGTGCAGGCAGTCCAGCAGCAGCAGAAGGTGCGCGGGAGGGGCAAGCGGCCTCCCAGGCGGCCACAAATTGCTCCCACACTGCATCGCCTGCCGCAGCACGCCTCAGGCCGTCAGCACCCGGAACTAACGCCAGCAGCACCCGGGGCTCGTGGATGGGCGCCTCAGGGGACGCAATGCGTGCCTCCGGGCTGCCGCCGCCCGCGCTGACGCACAACGCCCACCCAAAATGATTCCGTGTGCCTTGCAGGCCGCCGCGGTCGCTGCCCTGTCCGCTGCTGCTCTGGCTATCGCCCCCGCTGCCCAGGCCGCCCAGGAGGCCATGATGGTGGCTGAGGTGAGCGCATGCTGACTGGTGTGTGCCTGAATCAAAATTGACAGCGTGGTAGTCAGACGCTCAGATTGATTCAATTGAATAAGGGGAAAATTTACCAGCTAGCTGACGTGCGTTTGGGCATATAAGATGCGTAAGATCAGGCAGCCATCTCTTGAATTGGACACGATGCCGTTTTCGAGAACGTCCCAACAACCACAATTACCGCCCCTGTCTGCTCCTGGTGCAGGGTGAGGCTCTCATTGTGCAGCTCGGATGGGCAGCCACCGCCGTCATGTTCTCATTCTCCCTCTCCCTGGTGGTGTGGGGCCGCTCCGGCCTCTGAGCGCAGCAATGGCAGCCACCGAGCAGCGGCGCCGACATGACGGCATTGCCCCGCTCAGCTTGGCACCAATGGGCCGCACCATGCAGCACCATACACAGATGCACGCACGCTGCGGTCTGACCTCGTAGTCAGCCGCCCGGCTTTTCCCGGTGTGTTGAGGAGCGATGACAGCAGCAGAACCGTGCTGTGCATGACATGTGGCCAGCGGCTTGCAACCAGCACGCAGCAGCACCCGAGAAGAACAGCAGCAATCCTATTTTTTTCGCCCATACAGCAACAGGACCCCCACCTTTCTTTGCATCCCGCTTATGCTCAATGTGTAAGCGTCACCGTCACGGGCACAACGAGCGCTGGACAGCCGGCTGTGAGTGTGTGGGCTGGGCATGGTGTGAAGTGACAGTGATATGATCGTTGCTACATCGGTTTTGGGCTGACAGACAATCAACAGCGGCCTTCACCGCAGGAAAGGAAAGGGTGGTGCTGGCAAGACAGCAAGGAGGTGAATTGACACATGCAAAAGGCAGGGTATGTGTGGTGCTTTGGCAAAAAACGAAAGGCAGTTCGCAGGTTGTTCAAAGGCATGCATTGATTCAACACTCAGATTACACTTACTACACTGAACACGGCAGTACCAGATGCTTCATTGCGCGCTATTGCTTTCCTCTGCGGCTCACAAAATGATACAGGAGGCAGGCAGGCAGGCAGGCAGGCTAGCTAGCCTCAATAGCCATCGCGCTCGGCTCACTCAGGGCAGCTGCTGCAGCGGAACTGCCGTGCGCTACCTCAAAAGAGTCTGCAGATCGCTGGCGGGGCGGCAAGCCAGCGGCACGGGCAATGTGCCCAATCGTCAGCTGCGTGAATGGTAGGCCAGGGCCGCAGGTGGCAGCCTCTGGGCGCCAAGTCAGCACGCGCTGCGCGGGGTAGTTGGCAGCTGGTGCCAGCAGCACTCGTATGTATGGCCAGCCGATCTCAGCAGCGGCTTCGTCCTCCTCCATGCCATCACCTGCGACACAGGCAGCAGGGGGAGGCGGCACGGTGGCATGCTGCGACCATCAGCCAGTAATGGACGAAAGTGTGCAGGGGCATAGGCACTCATCAGCTGCGCCAGGGTGCCAGCTTGCAGCCGGCGCTGTGGGGCCTTGAAATGCATGCATGCAAATGTGATGCTGCGGCGATGCGGCAGCACGCACCAATGGCGACGTAAGTGCAGGCAGGCCCAAAGCGCCGCCGCACGAGGTCAAAACAAGCAGCCTTGCCGCAGTGCCTCGAGCTCCACACATTTGTGGGGGCGATGTGGGCGCCCAGCTTGAACAGCAGCAGCTTGGCCAACGATGGCACGAGCTGGCCGCTGGTGACAGCCACATGCACCACCTCCCTGTCCTCCGCACTGCTGTCGCACAGCTGCCTGCTGCAGTCCGCTAACAACGCGCTCGCGTGCCTGAGCCAGCCACCTGTGACAGCATCTGTCTCTTGATACAGCGCCTGCAAGCATGCGGGGAGAGGAAGGAGGTAAGGCGGCAGCACCACTCACAACACAGGCCAGCCAGCTTGCAAGTCAGCGCCTGATTGCATTGCCGGGCACCACCAACGCAGCACCAGCGGCAGTCGATGCCGCGCCAGCCCAAGCATAAAACAGCCAGCACAAGGCAGCAGGCAGCAGCAGCAGGTACTGCGGCAGTTGCTCACCTCCCACTCATCTCGCTGTGGCCCAGTGCCCAGCGCATGCAGGCCAAAGCTGACGAGCTTGGCAATGCGTCGATAGCGGTACGCCAGCTTGGCCAGCATGGCAGCGTCCAGGCTGGCACAGGCCGGGGAGCCGTGAGGGCTGGCCAGCCGCGGGCCAGAAGGCATTTGCCCGTGGGCATCCCCCATTGCGCCATCTGTCACAGGGCTACCGCCTGCAGTGGGTGGTACCCACGGCGCCTGGCTGGCAGACGATGCAGAGGGGCGGAGGCCCGACGCGTGCTGCTGCTGCTTGTCGCTGGACGCAGGGCCCTTGTGGCTGGTGGCTGGGGGGAAGCCGTCGCGGCTGAAGTTGTAGCCCGTGAGGCTGGCGCAGTCGTCATGCGGCTGTATGTCTGCAAGGCAGCACTGGTCCCACTCCTCGACCTACAAACGGGACAAAGGGTATGGGATGAAGTCACACCTGGAGTCAATGTCACTTTGGTCAACATTATGCACTATGTGCAAAGCAGGTGTGCTCTGAAAGTTGCTCGCGGCGGCAGCACAAGTAGCAGGCACTGCGCCGGCATGGCACACAAGGGAGGCAGTCATGGCCGGCCGCCGCACTGCAAGCACCTTGCTAGCAGAGGGAGATCCCGTGCCCTGTAAACCCTTGCAGCCTGACGCTCACCTGGTCGAAAAAGAAGTGATCGTCGCAGAGTGCAAGGATGGCTGCCTCCCACCGCTGCCCTAGTTTACGCAGGTCGTCTGCAGCTGCAGGGTTTTGCGTGGCGACTGCCCAGGTGCCAATGAGCAAGGAGTTGAACACCAGCAGCGTCTCGTCCAAGTCCCAGACAAGCACAATCGGGTTGGGGGCTGCGACAGCTCCCGCCCCTCCAGTGCCGCCGCTACTGGGCTGTTGCGCAACGCCGTCATCCAGCGAGCGGCGTTGTCGCTTTCGCTGCTCCTGCACCGGATGCAAGCAGCGCGGGGCTGAGTTGGGGGAGTTGCAGACCAACAACCTCCTCTCAACCTCTCTCGCCCTCACCTGCTGGTCTGTCATGGCATGCTATTGCCCAGGGCATATGGTATGCACTCAGAAACACCCTCCAATCTTGGGTGGGACCTGCCAGGCTGGCATGCCAGCCTGGACATGCACTTCGGGAGCGTATCCCCCTCCCTTTGCTGCCCCTTGCACAGAGCAGCCAAGCTTGTGTGGCACGAAGGTATTGGCAAGCACACCAGCAGCTGCCTGTCACGCCTAACAAGCCCTGTCATCTCACAGCAGAATTGTTCGGGTCAACGGGGTGGCGCCGTCAGTGTGAGTGTTAGATGGTGAGCGAAAGAAAAGAATAGCAGCAGCAGTTGCAGCAGCAGGGGGGGCAGGAAATATGGGAAGGGGAAGTAAAGCAGATGTCGGTGGCAGGGTTTCCAATACATGGCGGAGCAGTTGAATCTTTCAGGGTTGCCAAAATGCTGCAGGCGGCGGTTGCAGCCGCGTGACCACAGCTCAAGCAGCACGCTTGAGGTTGTCAACGCAATGCACATTGTGACAACAGGGATTGAGTAATTGAGTTGGTGGTAAGTGGGGTGCCAAAGCCGACAGGCTGGCGGGCCGCTCCTGAAAATGCCAGGCCGCGCTATGCTAGTGCTCAGGTTGCCCAGCATGGCACAGAGGCAGGGCATCACTGTGCATCAGATGAGGTACCACTCGCCAGAGAGCGTCCAGCAGGAGGTCTACAAGCTGAGGGGCTGTGCTGACTGCTCATCTGTACCTCATCCGTACAGCTGCTCGTGTACAGCCCAGAGCTTCTCCAGAGTGCGAGCGGTGGTGGCGTTTGGCTGGATGGCATGATCCTGGCAGGCCTTTGCCACCATCTCCTCAGCATCCTTGGGGTGCGAGGTAGGGCACAGAGACAGCGACCTGTTGGCAGCAGCGGCAGCGTCAGGAGAGCACAATGTAGGTCAGACAGGCCGGGAGAGCTGAAGTTTGACCGATGGTGGCACCTCTGTCAGCTGCCAGCCAGTCTGGCGTGCTACACAGGAACTGTGCAAATTCGCACGCCGGGCAGGCAGGTTCGGCCAGCCTACAGCATATCAGTTGCCCAATACAACCATATCCAGCCAGCCAGCCAGCCAGCCTCACTCACTTGAGCATGTCGTTTAGTGCATCCACTGAAGGAGGAGGGCCGCCCTCGCCGCCGCCGTGGCTGCCCGCCAGGTCTGCGATGGACGTGCCTTGCAGGCCGGTGGGCCGCAGGCCAGGGGCTGAAGCCAGAGAGAAGCTGTCGCCGCTGCCAGCCTCAGAGCAGGGTGAGGACCAGGGTATGCCCGGGCTGCAGCGCGCGGAAAACGCCGCCTCTCGCGCCGCAGCTTCCCGGTCTTGCCCAGCGGGAGGCCGGTTGAGCGTGGTGTGCCTGCAGGAGGAGGAAGGGGCGGTTTCGTGCAGCCGCAGGCACTTTCAGCCAATGTAGGTGTCCCAGCTTCACCCTCAGCACACTTTCGACCAGCCCACCACCACTTGCCTGGCAGGCAAGGCAGGCAGCAACTCAGCCCGATCAGGCATGCACACACCGGCAGCAGCAGCCTGCACAGTGTCGCAGCCTGCGCCCGTCAGGCGCTAGCACTCACTTAGGGCGATCAGCGGTGCCGCGCGAGGTGGCGCATGGCGTCAGGCTCTCCTTGCAGCGGATGACAAAGTCTTCAGAATCGTTTCGCCGCACCACCTCCTCATCTGAATCGTCCTGCTGCTGCTGCTGCTGGCCCGGCTTGCGGCAGCTGCTGAAGGGGCTGGCGCAGCTGAAGCAGCCAAACTTCTGCGGGGACAGACAGATACTGTTGGACACGAAGGAGAGAGTGTAAGAGCCATCAAGGGCGGGCAGAGACATGACCACAAAGGAGGTCTGGCAACGGGCCGTATGTGTGGTAAAAATGACATGCTGCACATCATGGCTGTACATCATGGCTGAATTGCTGAGCCTCGTGCAGGAAAGGGAGGTGACATCGACCAGGAACAGGAGAAGGACCAGGAAATACATACAGCACCAGGGCAGTACAGCAGTATTTCGACAGCGCACCAGACAGACAGCGCAAGCCAGCACCGGCGCAGCTCACCTTTGCTATGCCGCTGCCGGCGCCCCGGCTGCGCCGCCGCCCGCTGGCGCCGCCCCTGCCTTGACCCAGCAGAGGTTCGGGCGAGGCTGTGTCCAAGGGGGATGAAGCCAGGTGCGACTGCCACTGGTGGCTGCGGGGCCCGCCGCTGCGCAGAGGCACCATAGAGGTCTGCCTCTCGGAGCAGGAAGGCCCATCCATGCTAGAACAGGTGCTGAGGGCACGCTCTATGGAGACTCTCATGGGGTCATCAGCAGCGCTGGGCTGCCGCTGCGGTACCGCCAGTTCTGCTCCCGGTGCCGCGAGGCCAGGCAGCTGGTCCCGCAGCATGCCGCCGCTGGGCCCAACGGAGTTGGGCAGGGGGCGGCGTGGAGCATTGGCTGCTGCGTGGTGGAGCCGCGACTGCAGGCCGGGCTGCCCAGCTGCCTCAGCAGGCAGGTCGGAGCTCCAAGAAGCTCGAACGTCAGTCTCCATGTCGTGACCTGTGCTGCACCAGCTGGCACCGCATGGCTGCCCAGGGCTGCCGCCTAGCTGCGTGCCGCAAGCTGCCACAACCATGGTTCCCGACCCTCCCAGCTGCTCCTGTTGGTGTGGCTGGTGTGCTGCCAGTGGCGGCAGCTCGCCTGCCTCGCACCAGTGGTGGCCTGGGAGGTTTGCTGCAGAGGCACCCAAGCGCAGGTGCTGGTGGTGTGGGTGCTGGGTCACCAGTGCTAACGACTGGTCAGCTGGGCAGCCAGGCACAGACTGCCGGGGCAAGCAATCTGCTCCCTGCATCGACAGTTGCGCAGGGAGTCGGATGGAAGCAGGACCCAGCTCAAAAGGATCGCCTGCGGGCCCTTTGCAGTGGCTGGTGTGAGCCAGTACATCTACTGCTGCTGCTGCTGCCGCCGCAGCCGCTGCTGCTGCGACGCGCTGCCTAGAGGTTGCCAGACGGAAGGCGGCAGCTTGCCGCAACTGCTTGCGTTGCTTATCGCCAGTCAACTGCCAGTCGTGCTGGGTGCTAGAGGTGAAGCTAGTGGTCACCATCCCACTGGCCAGGGGCGAGAAGAGTGCATCGCCGCGGCAAGCAGGGTCGCCGGCAGCACACAGGCCCTGCAAGAGGGTCCATAAGGACGGGTCACTTACACCCCGCAGCAAGGCTTCTAAGGGATTGACAAGCACGGTTTGCGAGGCCACACGTGAGCTCTGCAAGACACGAAAGAAAGCAGGCGGGGGGGCACCACACCTGTGCCAAGGGCCCCGCGTCCGCCGCCGCTGCAAGTGCCCTGTCCACAGCAAAGGGCGAGCCCAGAGGCGCCTCTTGGAGCCCAAGGTCGCGGGCCGCGGGACTGGAGCCGCCTGCACGCTCGTAAGCGATGGGCAGGGATCACCAGGGCAAGAGCAAGGGAGGAGCAGGCAGCGACAGGCGGCGCCGCAATGGCGGCTTTCAAACCGGACAACAGCGGCAACGGCGTCACCCCGGGTCCTCGACTCTCACCATTGTGACGCTTGGGTGGTGATGTTGCGTATTCAATCTCCTCTATGCTGGTCAGGGCCACCTCCACCGGCTTGTTCCGCCGCTTCCGTTCTCTTGGCGCAGACCAGGGTGAATGGTCGTTCTTAGTGCCCTGTTTGGAGCACTGTGGCGGGGTGCCATTGGCGTCTAAGTTTTCGGCCAGCTCCTGCCGCATCGCAACCCGTCCCACAAGACAGGGCGGTCACGCTTGCATCGTGCTGCAGCCTGAAGATTGTCGGGCCGATTGTTGGACACCGGCGAGGGACATTTGGACCGCAGCACACATCGCAGCAGGCAATGCCAGCTGTCGACAGATGCGGCAGCACCTGCACCCATTGAGACACGCGTGCGATTGTTGCCACTTGAATGATTACATACCGACAAGAATTTGATCAATGAAATGGTAAAGCAGAATGATATTCCCCTTTGCAGGCCTGTATTGCAGTTTCTTTCCAGGCGCAAAGACTGTAAGCACAAACAAGCAAGCAGCTGCTAATCTATTGTTGCTCCCCCTGTGCCTTGTCCTGTCCAGCAGGCCCCCCAAGCAGCCAGGCAGCCAAGCCAAAGAATGGCGTGAAGCGATACACCGGCGCTGCGCCCGCTGCACCTAGCAGCCACGCCTGCCATACCGCATACAAAGAAGCATCCACCCCAAATGCCCAGTCCACTCTGCTGGTCGACAGCAGCGTGACAAAGTAGTCCCATCGCGCCGCCACGTCGCCTGCCTCTGGCCGGGCGAAGAGCGCCCAGCCAATGCTGACCACGCCCACCACCCCTGCCACAGCACCGAAAGCGGGCGCGTAGGAGGGCAAGCGTGCAGGCTGTGCTGTCTGCTGCGCTCGCTGCTCGGCTCCGCCTGGGGCCTCTGGTGCCAGCCGCTGGGCAAGGTAGATTGGAAAGAAGACGTTGGTGAGGAACTGCAGACATGTAGCAGTGGATCAAGCCGGTTAGCCTGCCCCTGGTGACCTACCGCAGTGCGTGCGAGCGTCAAGGAGGTCCCAGCAACGCAGCACTGATGCCGCTGTCACACACCGCACACCACACACCATGCTGCCGCCTCACCTGTGTGCCGACCCAAATCGGCAGCTTGTTCTTGACCTTGTGCCCCAAAGGGTCTGCCAGCATGGCAGGCCACAGCATCAGGCTCCACGCATTGACAAAGTTGAACAGGGCCTCCGAAACGGGGTGCTCGGCGATGCTGGGCACCGGGTTGAGGCCAAGCTGCATGCAAGAGGTTGGTAGTCCTTTAAAGGATGGAACACGGTGTGTGGCAGGTGCCATGGCCACCTGCTACCCGGCAAGCCACATCTCTCAAAAAGGCATCAGGGCATGAGACCAGCGGCGCTGCCGTGCTGCTGCGAATGTCTGGACGGTCCACACGCAGCCACACATTGCACACACGCGCGCTAGCTGCCAACACACACCCACGTACACATCACCACCCTACACACAGCCTCACAGACCGCCTCACATACACACCGTGGCAAGGAAGATGTTGATGTAAAAGTAGTTTGCCGACTCGTGCAGCACCGTGATGAGCGTTTCGGGGGGCGTCTGCCACACCGGCAAGCCGGGAGCAGTTGTGCTGAGCATGACGTAGGCAAGATAGCCGGCATAGAAGGCCCACATAGCCCCACTGGCGAGCGGCAGCGTTTTCAGCACGGCAGGGTTGGCGTTGGGGCCCAGCTTGCGGACCTGCGTTTGTGTGTGCGAGGCATGAGTTTGTGGGCCGGATGCCGCCGCTTGCACAGCTACCGATCAAAGCAGGGCAAGGCATGTGCAGGCAATGGAAGCAAAGGAGGCCAGAGGGCATGCTGTGCTGCTGAGCAGCCAATTCAGCGGCAGCCTCCTGGCCAAACGCCCAGCCACAGACAAGCAAGCAGTCGACCACAACCAAAGCATGCCATGCCTGCTGCGCGCTGCCCCGCTCACCAAAGGAGCAACCAGCTTGATGCCACTGAGGGCTGAGGCCCCGGGCTTGATGGCTGGCTCGACGATGTCACGAGCAAACACGATCTGGCCCTGCTCGTTGACCTCGTAAAAGCTGACTCCTCTGCTGAAAGGGAACTCAGTTGCTTCGCCGCGATCATCTGCAATCTCTACATGCCTGCAGCACGGGGCGGTCCAGGGCAGGCAGCAAACCAATCAATTACAATCACCCCGCTGATAGGCCAGCAAAGTACATTGTGGAACAGCAGGACAGGCATTGAACGCTGCGGCTCCCGGCCTGGGAGGTGCAGCAGCACGCGCAGCAGCAGCTGGCCGGGGAGGAATGGCAGGAGTCTTGTGTTGCCGTTTTAAATTGGTGTATGCCCGCCTTCTGTTGCTGCTCACCAGCGCACGCCGCAGCGCCGAGGGTCGCCATCGGTGATGTCTTCCACACAGAACTTGATATCAGGAGGAACCAGCCGCCCAATCTTTCTAAAGTATGCGGCAATGGCCTCCCTGCAACAGCAAACGGATGATAGCAGGGCAGTAATGCTGATCCACGGCATCGTGGAGACATGAGGCAGGCGGGCACACATGCAATGCAGACGTGTGAACCTGCCTCGTAGCTGCCACCAGCAGCCACGGCAGGAAGAGCTCCAACTTTTCAACCCACAATCCCCTGATCAGAACTCACGCCAACACTATGCGCACCTGCCCACAAACGGGTCCTGGTATATCAGGTCTTCATACACGCAGTCCTCGGCAATCAGCTCCAGCACAGTCTCTGCAGCCATGCACAGACAACCGCACAGTAGGCAGGCCCGGCACGGATCGGCAACACCTTGCAACAACTGCGCAGAGCTTCGCAGCTTCAATTACGCATAGTAGAGCTGTGAACCACAACGCAAGTCCCCTCACCCATCTTCTTGTTGTTGTAATTCTCATAATACGCCAACGCTGCCTCCCGTGCTGTTCGAGGAGCAGTAGTGCTTGTGGTGCCGAGCTCCTGCACCAGCTGCCGCTCCTGCTGTTGTGCCTGCAGATGTGAGCATGTCGTAGAAGTAAATGTTGAGGTGACAGGCCACAGGAAAGCTGCTGGCGCCAAGAAGAGTGCCGCCCGTGTGCAGCGCACCCGTGGCGAGCTTCGCCGCTGCACCCGCCGCCCATAACGTGGTTGCAGCCATGGAGCGCGGGACGGAACCAGGCAGCGCTGCGATTGGTACATGCTGATTGGGACGATCGTCACGCTGCGCGCCGCTGACTGCAACACCATCGCGGCAGTGCCGACAGATTGCCTCGGCCCCTTGACGCTTCAGACGGCACCACACTCGGTGTTACAGATGATGATGAGGCGGTGGTGGAGTTGGCGAATTGATGGAGAAAATTGGCGACGGCAGCGCCAGCTCCGCATTCCGCGCTTGCTTCCCACTTAACGCTATTTCACAAGCTTCTTGCAGGCCAGGATCGTTCATCAAGACTGATCACACAACGAAGAGCACACTCACACCGCAAAAAACGGATCATAGGCGTGCCTTCATCTCATCTATCGTGTCCTTGAGCTCTCCTGCCTCATGCATCTCCAACACAATGTCGCAGCCGCCCAGCAACTCGCCCCGCACATACACCTGCACAGCAACACAGCAACGGGTCACCAGACACATCATGCTGAACAGAGCAAACAACAGCAGCGGCGTGCAGGAGTCCGCGCAAAGCAGCCCGCAGGCCTCCCACCCAAACCCTCAAGCCCTCTCCAGCGTTGTGCGTCATGCTGTGTCTAAGCACACAAGCTTCACAAGCTTGAAGCGCTGCTGCACTGTGTGGCCCTGGCCCCACCATCGTGACTCGCCTGCGGGTACGTGGGCCAGCTGCTCAGCTCCTTCAAGCCCTGCCGGACATCCTCGTCTGACAGGATGTCAAAGGTGCCAAACTCCTGACCAGCCGACCGAAGCGCATCCACCACCTTTCGGCTGAACCCGCAGCGAGGCGCGTCAGGCGAGCCCTGCACGGGACGGAGCAGGAGCAGCACATGGTGATGCACTGGGTAGAGCACGGGGTCAACACCCACCTTTGGCAGCTCTGCAAGGCGGTGCAGCCCTTCAGGTGATTGGTTTGGCAGCAGCAAACAGGCTGGCACATGGCGGCACTGTGCAGCGCAGAGCGAAGCAAACATCAACATAACTGCGCAACTGCAATGAGAAGCAGACCTCAAATATCTACCACACCCCTGCCCTCGCAGGCCACAACACGCACCTTCATAAACAGCATCACCGGCTGCTGCGCAAGCAGCTGCTTCAGCCGCTGCTGCAGTGCCTCCTTGCCGCCGCCGCCGCCAGCCTTTGCCAGCTCCTCCTTCAGCTCTCCCGCCTCGTGCATTTCCAGCACAATGTCGCAGCCTCCCAGCAGCTCTCCATTGACATACACCTGGGGATAGGTTGGCCACTGAGAAAAATCCTGCAAGTGCGGAGAGACAAAAGAGAAAGAAAGAACACACATGAGGTTTTCGATGGCGAGTTCAAACTCGTGGTGGGGGCAACGGCAAAGGAAAGCAGCGGGGCCGGGGCAGGCACACACGGCCAGGGAAGCATCTCGCAACCAGATGGCAGCTGCGCTGCATGGAGCACGCAGCAGTGACAGCAAGCGCAGACAGCGCGCAGGCTGGGACCCAATGTGCAGCATAGGAGCAGGGACCTGTGTTTAGCCGACTGACCTTCAGGCCCTGCCGCACATCTTCATCCGACAGAATGTCAAAGGTGCCAAAATCGGCCCCACACTGCTGCAGTGCTGCCACCACCTTGCTGCTGAAACCGCAGCGAGGGGCGTCAGGCGAGCCCTGCACGGGACGGAGCAGGAGGACGGCGGGCACACGGCACGCATACAGGGCTGCTCAGCGTGGATGCATGTGTGTGCGCAGCAGCAGGCATGATGCAATGTGGAAAGAAAACAGGTGAAGGTGCTGATCAGGTACTGGCTATGTGTGCGCAATCAACGAGTGCTTGGTGTGCGTGCGTGTCAGAGCAAGGATGACTGTTCAGCGGTGCTTTCCTCCTGGGGACGCACTGCCTCGTGCTGCGGACAGCACTTTGCTCAGGCAGGTCCTCGGATATTCCACCTTTCTCATCACTCACGCACGCAGCCACACACACGGCATATGCAAAGGCACGCTGCCTGCACAGCTGGCCTGACTGACTCAGCAGTGCAAGGTACAGGCGGCGGTATGCAACAACAGGTGTGCAGGCAACCCCGAGCACAGCACCCACCAATGCAGCGCACCTTCATAAACAGCATCACCGGCTTTTGGCTGACCAGCTGCTTCAGCCGCTGCTGCAGATTGCCAACAGCAGCGGCAGGCTGCACATAGCTGGGAGCCGCGGGCGCTGCGGCAGCCGGTGCCGAACCGGCGCCGCCGTTGGCGCTGAGGCCTGCTAGCGAGCTAAACTTGGTGGTGAGTGTTGCGGCATCCGCTCCCTCGAGGCTGTCTACCACTTTGCCATCACGGAAGAACAGGAAATAAGGCACTACAGACACGCTGTACTGCTCTGAGATATCTGCCGCCTCTTCCGCCTCGACGCGCAACACCGTCACCCTGGACGTGTCTGCCACCAGCTGTGCCAGTACGGTATCCAAGAACTTGCACGGCTCGCACCAGGCCGCCCAGAAGTGCACCAAGGCCTGCAGTTGGCAGCAGAGGGTCAAGCGGGTGATGGAAAAGGCATGACGCCGCGCCGCTGCGAATGTCGCTTGTGCAGGCTCGACGGCCGCAGGCTCGGCGGCATGACTGCGGGGACGCACCAGGCCGCTGGAAGTGGCTTTCTGAAAGTCTGCAAGCTGCGTGATGGACTCCATGCCGCCGCGATCAGGGGTGCTGAGCGCAAATCGAAGGCAAGCGTGGGTACTGGGTACCGGGGTCGGGACGATAGCTGTGGTGGCGGGGCAGCGAAAGCGGCGCGTAACGTGCAACTGACAGTACGTGTACTGCTAAATTGGGCAGGCCTTCGTTCGGCAAAGCCTGTGCTCCACAGATTGTTGGACCATCGTATCGAAGTGTCACTTTCCCTGCAATTTGCAGACAAGGCCGCCCCAACCCTGCATTCTCTCCCTCTGATACAATCACGCAATGGAGCCAGACGAAGCACCAAACGGTGCTCCAGCGAGCCAGGACGACGGCGGCTACACACCCAGAGTCATCTTGGTGCGCCCGCCATCTTGCCGCTGCAGGCCAAGCGTCGCTGTTGCGTCCCTGCTGTGTTGCACACCTTTGCACCTTTGCAGGTGACGGGCGGAGCCGGCTTCATTGGTAGCCATATCGCCACTCGATTGCTCAAGCAATATGATGACTACATAGTGCGTGTCATTGCCTGCGCTCTGCCGCCGCCTAGCAGTGCCTGCCCACCTTCCCATGCCCGCTCACAAGATCAGGGCACACTACCTGCAACGTGCAGGTGGTCGTGCTTGACAAGCTGGATCACTGCTCCAGCATGCACAACCTGGAGGATGTAGTGCGGGACAACCCTCGCTTCAAGTTCATCCATGGCAACGTGCTGGATTCAGACCTGCTGGCCTATGTGCTCCAGGAGGAGCGGGTGGACACAGTGATGCACTTTGCA
Organism: Chlorella vulgaris; assembly: GCA_023343905.1. NCBI lineage: Eukaryota > Viridiplantae > Chlorophyta > Trebouxiophyceae > Chlorellales > Chlorellaceae > Chlorella > Chlorella vulgaris. The sequence continues at coordinate 1,861,202 of SIDB01000012.1, read as the reverse complement.
GCACACACACACGTGGACGCCAGCTTCGGCAACTCCCTGGCCTTTACGACCAACAACATGTGAGCCGGCTATGCAGGTTGGGCATCGCAGCGACCGATGCCAGCAGCGCATTTCCTGGGCCCGGGTCCAACTTTCCAGTTGGGAAATTCCTCATGTGAATTCCCTGCTCCACTCTGTTCTGCCAAGCTGCAGGTACGGAACCCACGTCCTCCTTGAGGCATGCCGTGTATATGGCGGCGTGAAGCGCTTGATCATTGTCTCAACCGATGAGGTGTTTGGTGCCACTTGTGATGGCGATGTGGCAGGCGAGGCAGCAAATGGAATGCTTAAGTAGCAGCTGCCCACAGCTGCTGCGGCACTCTGGGTGCTTGTCTGTTTGCACGTGCCAGCTGCCGCTGCGGCTCCGCTGTTCCTTGCAGGCCTGCCTGCGGACAGCACCCTGGCGCCAGCAAACCCATATTCTGCGGCCAAGGCGGGGGCTGAGTTGATGGCGCTCGCCTACCAAGCTTCTTACAAGCTGCCCATCATCATGACCCGCAGCAACAACGTCTACGGGCCGCGCCAATTCCCTGAGAAATTGAGTGAGTGGCGGGCTGGGCTGAGTCAGGTGCTTCCACTACGCACTGCGGCTGGCACGTTGGCCCGCACAAGACACACTCATCACAAAATAGGCAATGCCTGCCTGCTTCCCTGGCCACTGACTGCCCGCTCTCGCTGACTGCCTCCCCGCCGCAGTCCCAAAGTTCATTTTGCTGGCCAGTCGCGGCGAGCGTCTGCCAGTGCATGGTGATGGGAGGGCGAGGCGCGCTTACCTGTATGTCGACGACGTGGCAGAAGCCTTCGACCTGATCCTGCACAAGGTTTGTGGCAACCGTCTGTGGTGGCCGTGTGAGCGGTATGCATGCTACCATGGCAATAGTGTTTGGCGTCATTGGGCGCAGCTGTGTTGAGCTGTGCGGCGCGGTGCGGGGCCATGCCGTGCTGTGCTGAGCTTACCAGGGTGGTCAAGGCATGGAGAACATGCCAGTCCATACCAGCTGGGTGGCTGAAGACCTGGTGTGCTTCCCTGACTCAAAACCAGGGAGAGGTGGGCGAGATTTACAACATCGGCAGCCAGGCGACACGCAGCGTGCTGGACGTGGCATCAGACATCTGCTGCGCTGTCCAGTGCCAGGGACACGCCCAGATTGATTATGTTCATGACCGAGCCTTCAACGACACAAGGCAAGCTGTTGGGATGTGGTTAGGAGGTTTGTGATCAGGATGGTGGTTCGATTCAACTTGAATTGGCAGGCAACGTGCAAGCCTGCCAATGGGCCTGCCAATGCTGCGCCCGCATTTCGCAGGTCTTTCATTTGCGACCCCAAGCTGGCAGCACTGGGCTGGCAAGAGCGCACAGCCTGGAAGGCGGGTCTGCAGCAGACCATCAGCTGGTACAATCGATTTGTTGGCCGTGACGGCGGAGGCTACTGGGACAAAGGTGAGGGCAGGTCGGGGGGTGGAAGAGGACGGGAAGAAGAACTGCCTAGCGCCGGCGGTGTGTTGGCTGACGACCCAAGCAGCCGGCTGCAGCAGGCTGACGCGCTTCTTTTGTCGCTGCTGCAGCACATGTTACGGCAGCTCTGGAGCCGCACGCCCACCCAGCTCCCTTTGCCTCGACTTGAAGCGCGCTCAAGACAGTCCAGTCGCAGTGCACAGACGGGGTATTCATGTGGTTTCGGCGTGCAGCTGGTTTACAGAGGAGGAAGTTGCAGCGCAATTCTGCTAATATTCGTTTGGGTCCACGGTCGGGTTGGGGATGTCAAGGCAGAGCACACACGGATAAGCAAGGAAGGACTCAACCAGCAGCAACAAAATCCACACAGAAACAAGAGGCAGTACAAGTGGGCAGCAGCGCAGTGGCACGGCAGCCACCCCAGGCACCATCCGCTGCCAGTCAGTCACCAGCCAGCCAGCCAGTTGGTCAATCAAAGTCTGAGTCCTCGTCGCTGGTCGACCGCTGCTTGCGTTGCAGCTGGGCCATGCCGACGCGCATGCTGCGGGCCCGCTGCTGCGCCTCCTCATCATCGGAGTCTTCCTCCTTCCGCTGAGGGGGCGGCAGCACAGCCCCCGCCTTCAGCAGCTTCTTCTCAACCTGCAGGGGTGTAGCAAGGCGGAGGGTTTGGTAGAGCTGGAGTGAGAGGCTGCCACAGGTAGCAACGAGCCCTGGCAGTCAGCACCAGGAGCCAGCTTGCTCCAGTCCCAAATCAAGCAGGCGGCATCTCCGCTTTTCGGCAGCAGCCTCTTTTCCCGGCAACAGGCGATCGAGCAAAGAAACATGCTGCGCTGAGTTGCACTCCCTGTGGGGCAGGTGCGCTCTGTGTGTGTATGTACGCACCTGTGAGGTGGGGAAGTCGTCGGCCGCGCCCAGGCTGTCAAAGCCGACGATGCGATCCACAGCCACGCCATGAAGGAAGACAACCACACATGGCAGCACCTTGACCTGCAGCTTGTCAACAAAGAAAGGAGCGTCCTGCACACAGGGTCGGGCAGGCAGGGGAGGGGAGGCAGGCCGGGAGGCGGGCAGTTGGCGGCAGGCAGGCACAGGCGCCATACTGGTGCGGGAGTTACCTCACAGGCAAGCTTCGCCCCCCGACGATGTGTCAAAGGCACCGCCCTGCCAGCAAGGGAATGTGGCCATCCCATAACCATGACCGCAATCGACAGCTAGCTGGCCATCAGCTTGCCTGCCGATCGCACGGCCACACGCCCAGCCAGGGCCGCTGATATTGGAGGCAAGCACTAGCCCTCCCTCCAATAGCCTTCCCAACACCAAACGGTACACGCCCCAGCTAGGTCAGCTGCAGGTGGAATCTATACCCAAAGGCAATCACGCCACTCACCGGCGCCGACAGCTTGATGAAGCGTGTGTCAAAGTGCTTGCGAGCCAGCGCTCCCAGGTGCTTGTCCATGATGCGACACCGCTCAAACTCGTGATGGAAGAAGTGGCACACCACCCGCTCCGACTGCGTCACCACTGCAAGGAAGTCGCCCTCGGCCACCTCCTCGTATGCACCTGGCGCAAGGCAGGCAAGGAAAGAAGACGGGAGGCAGGCAGATGAGCAGGGGGTGAGCAGACAGGTGGTCGCAGGTGGCTGTAGGTAGGACTGTGGTTAGGAAGTGTGGCCGTGCCACCGTTCGTTTTGCAAGATGTTATGTTGCTTCAAAGCAGAGCGCCAGCTGCTGCAAGGCCTGCTTGCCACGCCCTGCAGCGCGCACCGACCACCGATCACACACCGTGTCCCTTCTGCTGCATCTTGGACCGCTTCTCCGCCTCCCGCTGCATTTGTGCCAACCGCTCTGCGTGCAGCTGCTCCAACTCTGGGTCGTCAAGCAGGTCGTCCATGTCAACGTGGGCATACGAGGGCCCTGCGGCGGCGGCGGCTTGTGCAGCCAACAGTTCCTACAAGGGCGAGCACACAGGCGGCGGGAGTTGAGCGGCGGCAGGTGCCGGTGACTGAGCGGCCTGCCTGGCTAACCCATGATTGCAAACGCGTTGCAGCGACTCCCGCGCCCAGTGGCGAGCGCCACCGACCTTTTTGTAGTCCTCTGCCGCCTTGCCCATGGCCTGGCCTATGGCCAGGCTGTGCATCTGGCTCTTGACCTTGGCCACGTCCATATTGCTGGCTGCCTGCGTGCTGCGGGGCCTGGAGCTGAACGTGATCACTGACTGCGGCGCTGTTCACTCGCGTCGACCGTGTCTGTCAGTGTGCTACCTGTCAGCCAGCCAGTGTTGTAAGTAAGGGAAGTGGGGGGCGAGATGCCACGATGGACGAAGTTTGACTTTTGCCGACATCGGCCCTGCAGCTCGTAGCTCACGCAATTGGCGTCGCCTGGCATGCCCTGATCCTGCTGCATATCGCGAAAGTGTTGCCGTCCGCCTCGCTGTTACGTCCGGGCTCACTCAGCACGATCCCCAACGCACGCAGAGGCGTTTCGATTGTTTCGACAGGCCCATGCATCGCCAGCAGCCGATAGCGGGATTTGCAGCCGCCACCCGCGCGGCGGCGGTTTCCGTGCCGCCTGCAGACGCCGAGCTCGATTCCCTCGACCTGCTGCTGGGTGCTGGCAGCTCTGCACCCAAGGCCGGCTCCCGCCCTTACACTGCTCCTCGAGGACCGCTCTCTGCCATCCGCGGACCTCGAACAGCACCGCAGCCTGTGCAGGCAACCCTATTTGCCGATGATGAATCCCTGCCGCTGCCGGGTGATGAGACTGGCTCAGCAGCAGCATCCCCCACCGCTGCTGCGGCCCTGGGGCTTGCGGCATCGTCTTCCTCTGCCACAGCACGCTCAGTCAGCCAGCCGGACGCGCCGCACCTGCAGTACTCGCCACAGCAGCTGCACGTCAACCGTACATACCAGTCTCGGCCGGCCAGCGCTGCAGTGCCTGATGCGCCTGATGCTTCGATTGGCAAGCTGCCAGTGCAGCAGCAGCCACACGTGCCAGCTGCATCACTTGCAGCACAGCCTGCGCCGTTGCTGTCCGTCACACAGCAGCAGGCACAGCAGGCCAAGCAGCTCGCCAGCTTGCAAGCCCAGGTGATTCAGCTCGAGCAGCAGCTGCAGGATGCTGCCCAGCGTTGCACCAGGGCGGAGGGCGGCGAGGCGAATGCGCGCCATCTGCTTGCAGAGGCGCAAGCCGAGGTGGCGGCCTTGCAGCAGCGGCTGGAAAGCACCAACGAAGCGGCAGTTGAGCAGATGCTGGCTGAAGTCGAGCGGCTGGCTGCCGCCAAGCAGCAGGCGGAAAAGACTGCCACACGACTCGAGCAGCAGCTGCAGCAGGCAGAGGCCGACCGTGCAGGGCTGCAGCAGCAGATGGGCAGGGTGTTGGAGGAGCTGGCCGCGGCTCAGCAGCAGTTGGCTGGCAGCCAAAGCTGCACAAAGGAGCTGCAGGCCCAGGTGCAGCAGCTTGACAAAGAGCTTCACACACTCAGGAGGGAGGCAGCGGTGGCCACAGCTGCTGCTGCACAGGCCGCACTGGCACAGCAGCGACTCCAGGAGCGTGAGGCGGACCTTGCATCCACCGCTCAGCAGGCGGAGGTGCTGGCCAGGCAGCTGGCGGCAGCCGAGGCGGAGGCTTCATCCAACGCGGGCACAGCAGCAAAGGCATTGGGGCAGCAGCGGGAGGCACAGGCTGGGGCTGCCGCGCTGCGAGCCCAGTTAGGTCACACCCAGGGGCAGCTGCAGGAGTGCAAGCAGCACCTGGTCAGCGGGCAGCAGGTGAGGCCGCCCCACAACCGCTCCACAAGCTGGACCGCCACTGGCCTGGGCCCCAGTTCAAGGCTGCGTACGTTGCATGCCATGTGCGCTTGCACCAAATGAGTCCCAACGCCTGCCTTTCGTGTTTGCCTGCTTCTTGTCTGAATGACTCTCCCCCGAGTTCATTCTCGGCTGCAGATCTTGCGGGAGTTCGAGGGTCACCTCCGCACTGTTACAGGAGAGCGAGACGCTGCCATAGAGCAGCTGGAGCATGTGGAGCAGCGGCGGGACGAGGCAGAGAGGCGGCTGAGGGAGGCTAAGCGCCAAGAGGTGCGACCTTGCTGTGAGGGAGCAGCCCTAAACCCCTTGGGGCAGCAGCTTTGGCTGTGATGGAGGCAGGGCAGCAGCCTCTTGCAGGTCCGTTGTTGAGTAGTCAGGGTTTGGGTGTGGAACCAGGCTTGTGCCACCATCACCAGGTACACGACTCATGCTGTGATCTGTTATCATTCGCACTGCACATGCAGGCCTACAATGCTCGCCGGCAGGCCGACTTGGATGGGCTGCAGGCGGAGGCAGACGGCGTGGTGGTACACCTGAGGGAGCAGCAGCGTGGTCTGGATGCAAGGGATCGGGAGGCGGCTGGCAGGGAGAAGCAGCTGGCGCTGAGGTTTGTTGGTTGGCTGCAGGGAGCGACCGGACTGGGTCTCTGTTTTTCTATTGCCTTGCCTTGATCTGCTTGCCAGCGCAGCCAGGCCAAGTGCGTGGCGGCACATCCCCCTGTTGCCTTGGCTGCCTGCACGCCTGCCTGCTTGCCTGACCCCCTGGCTGGCTGGCTGCCTCTCAGGGAGCGAGACGCAGATGCACAGGAGTCGGTGCTGCAGGAGCGGCAGGAGGAACTGGCGAAGCAGGAGGACGCGGCGGCGGCGCTGAGGGACCATGTGCTGCACCAGCAGCAGGAGGGGGAAAGTGCCCGCTCCCAGCTCAGCCAGCAGTCAAAGGCGCTGGAGGCCGCGCAGGCTCAGGCAAGTGTTGCTCTGGTTCTTTGCTTCGAAGCAATCTTGAATCAAGGGTGCAGAGCAGTGCAGTGCAGTGCATATGCCTCGCAGGACCCGTGCAGTGCCGAGATCATGCAGCTCAGAGCGGCAGCAAGCCAGGAGGGCCGCAGGCTTCTGGGGCGGCCACCGGGCCAGCAGCTGACGGCACCTGACACCTGCCAGCCCTGCCCACTGCCCCCCTGCAGCTGGATCGGGACCAAGCATCGCTTGCACATGAGAGGGGGCTGCTGGCCGAGCTTCGCACCCAGCGCATGGCGGAGCAGGAAGCCCTCCTCTCAAAGCTGGCTCAGGAACGCACGGCGGCGGCGCGCCAGCAGAGCAGCGCTGAACGCGCCGTGGATGCTGCTTGGGGCGCTGAGCTGGAGGCTTCCACGCTGCTGGCTGACCTGCAGTCACAGGTGACGGGCAAGATTTGCAATCATGGGTGTCAAAAATCTGCAAGCCTGCCCTGTCGCTTTTTCATCTGCTCAGCCACTCCACCCCTGCTGTGTGAATCTCAACCGCCGCCCCACCGGCTATGGCTGCAGGCATCTCAAGCACAGCAGTCGGCTGATGCCGCTCAGCAGCGGCTGACCAAGGTGCAGGAGCGGTGTGCTGCTGAGGAGGCGCGGCTGGCGGCGCTGCAGGCGGCTGTGCTGGAGCAGCGGCAGGGCTTCGACGCTCAGGTTCGAGCGCTGCTGGAGCTGGGGCAGCAGGTGAAGGGGCAGTCGGAGCAGCTTTCGGCCACCCACAAGCGGCTGCAGGAGGCACAGGAAGGGCTGAACAAGCAGCAGCGGGAGGTGGAGGAGCAGCAGCAGAAGGCAGACACACGAATCAAGGCAGCTATGACACGTCAAGCAGAGGCAGAGGCTGCTGCGCGACAGGCGGCAGCGGCCCAGCTGGCAGCAGCGGCAGAACAGCGCAAGCTTGGCCAGGAGCGGCTGGAGAGCCTGCGGACTGTCGAGGTGACGCGTAGCCTGCAGCTTGCACTGGCTGCCCATGTTCGAGCGGCAGTGGCGGCCCAGGTGCCGCACGCTGCAGAGGTGTGGCAGCAGCTGGAGGCGGCATTGGGCACAGCGCCTAAGGTAGCTGCAGATGGCAGCCCAGCTCCCGGCGCGGTTGGAGTAACACCTGCTGTGCAGAGCCGACCTCAGGAGACGGTGCCGCAGGTGCCGGCACCATTGCTGCAGCCAGTACAGCTCCCAATGCCGCTGCAAGCAGGCACATCACCCACAGCTGGTGCTGTGGTGCCTGCCGCGGCACTTTCCTGGACTCCGGCCGCCACCTTCCCGCCATTTCCCTGCAGCACCTTGAGTGTTGCTGCGGTACCAGTGCCGTCTTCAGCTGCAACCCAGGATACCCTGAGGTATCGTTCGCTGTTGGCCAGCCTGGAAGGCAGCATTGAGCGGTGGCGGGAGCAGCTGCGGGCCGGTCAACCGCTGACGCTTGGCAGCGCCAGCCTGGCCAGCGGTCCTGGTGCTGGCCTGCTGGGACATACTCCTGCCCCGCTTGGCGGTGCCAGCTTCCTCCTGCCTCAGCAAGCTGCAGCTGCTCCACTTGGCAGCGGCCATCTGCAGGCAGCTGCCGACAGGCACAGGTTGGAGGCAGATTGGCAATCACAGCCGCAACTCATCCAAACAGAACTGGCTGGGGAACAGCAGGGCCAGCGGCGGAGCCGTCACTCAAAAGATGGTGCGGCAGGGAACCAGATAGACAGGTGTGCGGAGGATGTGGCGCCGTGCAACCCCAGCCGCGGAGCGCAGGCGACTCTCAGCTCTTTGCGTGGCGCTCCCAAAGCGGCTGACGGTGTGCCCAGCAGCACCCCCAGATCATCAGCCCCACACTGCCGCTACAGCAGCGGCAGCAGTAGCAGCAGTTGCAGTCGTCCCTCAGACGTCCGTCGCCCATCCAGTGCCAGCGCAGCAGGCATGGAGCAAAACGCCGCAAGCCCAGAGCTCAGCCCGGGCAGCAGCTTTGCCGTGTACAGTGGCAAAGTGCGGGCCGTGCATGGACTGACCATCCCTGCTTCCTTCTCGCTACCTGGCAGCCCGCAGCACGACAAGCCCCGCAGGTGGTTGAAGTTCAAGGCCAGCCCGGCTGGCATCAACATGCAGCCCATTGTCATGCAGGGTGAGGAGGAGGCGGAGAGTGGCACCTCAAACTCCACCTCTGCAGCAATGACAACCTCCAAGGCCAGTGGATGGGGCGGCATCTTTGCCTTCCGGCGCAGCGTCGACGGCAACGGTCGATGACAAGGACTACTAAGGCTGCTCGGTGTGCACTGAATTGGGCTTGTAAATACAGAGTGTGCTCTGCAGCACTTTGACAACGAAGCGGGTTGCGGCAGCGGGAAAGAGCGTGCAGGTGGCCAACCACGCGGCGGCGTCGTTGCCCTGACTCGCTTGGCTGGCGTTTTGGACTTTTCGTCCTTCAATCTGTTGATACAATGGTGATGGGCATGCAATGGCTTTGCACTGATCCAGCCTGCATGTCCCGGAGAGGCTGACTCGGGCAGGGGGGCAGCTGGCACATGGTCATATTTAGAGTGATGGGAGGGCTTTGCGATTTTTGAGACGGGACTCAGTAGGTTTGCACGACGTCCACAAGCTGTTTCACAAACCAGCCAGTGACCGTTCGCCGTTCGCCCCCGAGCGGGAGGCTGCTGCTCGTTCCCTGCGTGGCTCCGCTTCTCAGCTTTTACGCAGACCAGGAGTCTGACAGGCCGGTACGATGCGGCAGTGGCAGCCTCGGCCGCAGGCGGCAGGTGCGGTGCCGCCGCTGCAGGAACAATTGCAGCCACACGTTGAGCAGATGCAGCTTCCCCTGGCATGTGCATTGCACTGCACTGCCAAGGTGTGGCCCTGTGACCTCCTGTGGTGCAACCGAACGCAGGGCTGTCCTTGTTGCTTGCCAGTTGGCTGATTGCGGGCACCGCCCACGCAGCAGTGTGAGTGTCGGCAAAGGCACCTATGGGGGGGGTGGATGCCGCTCCTCTTGCCACGCCCTGCCTTTCATGTGATAGTCTTGATGGCCGGCGTACTGGGCCCTCCATTTGCAGTGTGCTCAGCAACCTCGACCAGCCAAGCTGCAATTGCTACGCGCCTAACTATTACGTCTTGCAGCAAGGTGTTACCCCCCCCATTCTTAGTGGTGGCATCGTCGTTCGCACAGGCCCCACTCCTCCGCGTCTTGTCGCTGCAACTTTCAAATTGATCAGCGAATTTACCGACCCAGATGACTGTGGCTACACCTTGCTCGTCTGGCAGCTCACGGATGCAACGGTGAACAACTACCAGCCAGGGACGGCATTAACCACCTCGCCACCTGCGGATGCCCTAACTTTTTTCAGCCCCACGTTCAACTATTCCGCAGTCTCTTCAAACGTTAATTTTCCCAGCACTATCAGGTGTGCACATTGTGTTCATTGCGTGCAATTGTGCATTGGTCGTGCGTTACCTTCCTGGAGTGCCGATCGAAGTGCCCGCTCCGCTTCCCAGGTTTGATCTGACCAGATTCGGTGACGGCTTTGAACTTGCTGCAAACACTGGCTACCTGCTGCTCCCCGTTCCCTATGGTTGCTCTGGAGCAAACTTGGTAGGGATGTGTGAGACTTGCACGACCACGCTTGCACAAGGCTTCGGCTATGTGGGGGTCACTTCGGGCATGCTTCAGGGTGAATTTGGCTGGACGGGGAACCCCCTTCCTTACGTCTCCTTGGAGGTTGCAGATGCCAGGTGTGTGTTGACAGTATTCTGCGAGTCGGGCCATACTAAATGCGCTGCCCTTAGGGGCTTGAAGCCCTGGCTGGCTCGTAGGATGTTTGTGCATGCCTACCTGTCTCAGGTAGCTCATGGAAATGCGTGCCAGAATGTGCCAGTCTGGTGAACCTGTCTTCTGCGTGCACCCTTCTCACGTCCCTCTGCCCTCACCTACGCCTCCCAGCCCACCTCCACCCAGCCCACCACCGCCAAGCCCACCTCCACCCAGCCCACCGCCGCCAAGCCCACCTCCACCCAGCCCACCGCCGCCAAGCCCACCTCCACCCAGCCCACCGCCGCCAAGCCCACCTCCACCTAGCCCACCGCCGCCAAGCCCACCTCCACCCAGCCCACCGCCGCCAAGCCCACCTCCACCTAGCCCACCGCCGCCAAGCCCACCTCCACCTAGCCCACCGCCGCCACGCCCACCTCCACCCAGCCCACCGCCGCCAAGCCCACCTCCACCTAGCCCACCGCCGCCAAGCCCACCTCCACCCAGCCCACCGCCGCCAAGCCCACCTCCACCCAGCCCACCGCCGCCAAGCCCACCTCCACCTAGCCCACCGCCGCCAAGCCCACCTCCACCCAGCCCACCGCCGCCAAGCCCACCTCCGTCACCACCACCCAGCCCACCGCCATCGCCACCTCCATCACCACCACCCAGCCCACCGCCATCGCCACCACCATCACCACCACCCAGCCCACCACCGTCTCCCCGCCCTCCCCTCCCCCACCCACCCTCTCCTCGCCCTCCCTCCCCTCACCCGCCCTCTCCTCGCCCTCCCTCCCCTCACCCACCCTCTCCTCGCCCCCCTCCACCCTCTCCCCGCCCCTGCCCTCCCTCCCCTCACCCACCCTCTCCTCGCCCTCCTCGTCCCCCTCCTCCCTCTCCCCGCCCCCGCCCTCCCTCACCTCGCCCGGCTAGCCCCCGCCCTCCGCCGCCATCTCCTTCACCATCGGCTTTCCAACAGCGGACGGCTGCCATCATGGGCGGCACCAACTATGCCGGCTTTCAGTACAAAGGTACAAAGCTGCTTGCCTTTTGAGATTTTGCTGCTGACGTCACCAGCCAAAACCCTCAAGTTTGCTGGCTGCCGTGTGCAGGCGGCGCTTGGACCCCGTATATAGGCTCTCTGGGACGCTCCAACACCCTTTACACCGACCGCAGCGGCACTAATGTGTCTGCTGTGTTTGGGACCGGCGGCTTCAAGCCAGGCCAGACATACATCCGCAGTGTGCAGCTCTCACGGCGCGGCACGCGTGTGGTGGTGACGGTGGCGCAAGCCCCAAGCGGGCGCTGGGTGTTCTCTGGTGAGTGCACGGCTGAAACGTGCTGCAATACTCTGTGCAGCTGTGATGTGGCAGGGATTGAAACAGCGCCCCAAAGCTGTCAAGGGTGTGTGCCTGCTTGCTGTCCTGCAGCTGTTGCAAATGGCAAGCGCTTGGGAAACTTTCAAAAGGCTGAGCTGAGCAGCGGCGTGGCTGTACAGGCAAGTGCTTGCAGCTGCACATATGGTGCTGTGTGCGCATGAGGTGTTGCATGATGGTCGGCAGCCCGCTTAAGCTCAGAATATTGCAGCATGAACATTGTGCTTGCTGGCTCTGCAAGTAATGCAGGCCACCCTGCCCCGCCGCTACGTTGTCATCACCACACCTCACCTGCGCATCACGGTCTGGCACCGGGAGCCGTACGAGCCTGCCATGGTGGGTGCCAGGCAGGCAGGCTAGCAGCAGCTGCCCATCTACGGCAATGCCTCACAATCAGCTCATTGCTTTGCTTGCAGATCCGGTTCCCAGGGTACGGCCACTGGCTGGATGCGTACCTGACCACCCTGCGGGAGCTGCCACTTCCTGTTGGCGGCGTTCTCGGTGAGCTGGAAGCCTGTGAGATGTTGCTGCACCACCAGGCTGGGTCATGCACCTCCAGTCCAGCATGCACAGGCCACCCCTGCTTGCTGTGCAGGAAAGACATATCGTGCTGGAGCGTAGAATGCGGACCGTGCACCCTGTGCTTGCTGCCAGTGATCATAAGTATCGCCCAGTGCCAGGGCAACCTGGGTTGTCCACCTCAACAAGGCGGCTTTCAAGAATTAACATTAAGAGCTGAAGAGGCATTGCTTGAATGGGTTCTCACCAACTGTATATCATCACTTCTTCCACACTTTGCCCAGGCTGCTGCCAAAGTTCTGAATGCTGCAAACCAAGCTCAGCGCAGTTGGCCCACCAGCAGTCACACGATTGCATTGTCAGCTCGACCTACAGCCGATTGAGACCTTCGTGGATTGATGCTGAATGCTGCCAAAACCAACCTTGTAATATCACCAAGCGCTCAGCTTTGCTTGCCAGCCATTGAAGGCAGATTTTGACAAGACCCCCAACGTGCAGCCCATGGGCATACAGGGTGAAGAGGAGGTGACTGGCGGCAAAGCCCAACCCAGGTGGGCGGGCAACACCTTTGCCTTCCGTCGCAGCGTTGATGGCGCCAATCGTTGACATAAGCTACTCAGGCTACTCTGTACACTGCACTCATCTGGGCTGGTGAACACAGATTTGTGATACGTCGTACTTCCCGGCAAAGCGGCAGCGGGAGGCGGGAGCGCGCAGCAGGCCGCTCACGCGCTTGCAGGCCTCGCGAGTCTCTCTTCGATTACTCAGAGGTACAATGGAGTGGTTGCAAGCCGTGCTGGCCGCACTGGCGGCTTGCTGGCTGGCCTCCAAGTTGTTGCGCTGGGCGCGTACGCTGTGGCAGCTGTCCCGGCTGCCACACCCGCGGATGGGCTTGCTGGGATGTACCGAGATGATGATGGATCAGGACCATATTTCGCAGGTGATGCCGCCTGCCGCTTGGCGGCGCATTGGTGCCTTCCTGCCGCACACCAGTCTGCCTTCCTGTTGCAGATCTTCACTCAGTTTGCCAACCAGCTGGGTGGCATCTTCTTTGTGCGCGTGCTGCATGTGCCCATGGTGATTGTCGCTGATCCAGCGCTGTGGCAGGCGGCACTGGCACCGGGCACCGACCTGCCCAAGGCTCCAACAGTGTATGGCACAATTGACCAGGTGGGGCAGGAGTTGCTGAGGTGTGTGCCTGTGACTACAGCTGGCAGGAGAAAGTCGGGACGGCGCGGCGGCAGGTCTGCAATGTATTCCTGCAGCACAAACCAAACTTCCCTGGGCATCTTGCCGGCGCAACCAAAGCCGCAATGCTGCATTGGCAGCAATCATCGACTTGGCGCCACCACACCTTGCCTTCTGCCGAACATCAGCATTAGCTGCCGCAAGGTTGCCAGCAGCTGTCGGGACTCACTTACTTGCTTCAATCGCTGGCTAACCTCCGTTGCTCCCCTCCAACCCACCCCTGCAGATGACAAGCCCCGGGGGCCGCCACCCCAACCTGCTGGGACACGGGTCACACTCGGGGTACTGGCGCCTGGTACGCAAGGGTGTGGCACCGGCCTTCAGCCCCAGGAACATTCGGTGGGTGGTGGGTGGGCCGGTGGGAAACTGCTGTCCTGTGCCGCTTTGACTGTGCTGCCGCTTTGACTGCGCTACTACGGCAGGTTGTGCTGCTTTGAGTATCTGTGATGCTGCGCGCAGCGGCCGCTGCTGCGGCCTTTTTGTATCATTGATGAGGCCGGCTCAGCTCCCATCCTTGAATGCCCAGCTGCCGGCTGAATGCCCGACGCAAGCACCAACTGCCGCCCTCGCCCTTCCTGGCCGGACTATCATCCTGCCAGCCTGCCTGCCTGCCCCCTTCCTCCCTGACCCCAGGGCCGAGTTCCCTCACGTGTTGGAGCTGACAGAGCAGCTGAGCGAGGTACTGTACCGCGCAGGACCGCAGCTGTACCTCGACCTCGACAACCTCTTGCAACGGGAGTCGCTGGATGTCATCGCTCGCATCGGGTTCGCGCAGGACTTTGGGGCAATCAAAGCGTACCGCCCCCCACAGCCGCCGCCGCCGCAGCCGCAGCAGCCGTTGCAGCCCGGCACGGCGGGCGTCGCCGCAGCGGTGGCTGGGAGCGGGGGCGGCGCCCCCCCCGGGCGGCAACGAGGCAGCGGCCGCGGCGGCGGGGACAGCACCAGCGGCATTGGTGGCGGCGGAGGTGCGATTGATGCCAATATCTTTGCAGTCATGCAAGGTGCTGGTGCGGAGGTTGTGGCCCGCCTGTCCAACCCGCTGCGCTTCCTGCTGCGACACATCACCGCGGTGAGCGTGCTGTGAGGGGCCCTGACTCTTGGCTGAGTGCGTGTCAGGTGCCTGCCTGCCTGCCTGCCTGCCTGCCTGCCTGCCTGCCTGCCTGCCTGCCTTTCCTGCCCCTCTCCTTCTGCATGCCTGCCTGCCTGCCGTAAATCACCCACCTGACGGCATGACTGAGCACCTGCGGTGTGTTCCGCCTCCTGCGCCCCTTTCCTTCCTCCCCCTCCATGCCCTGTGCAGGATGCGAGGAGGGGCGAGCGTGACCTTCGTGACATGCAGGGCCGCATGCGGCTGCTGCTGGCTGGCATACAGGCCAGGGGGCCACCGGCCGACACCGACACCTCCATCGCCGCCCACCTGCTGAGGCTGAGGGACCCCAGTACAGGTGTGGTGGTTGGTTGGTTGAGTGAGTGAGCGAGTGTGTGGGTGGTTGAACACAGCAGGCGTGCGTATCGCAGCTGATGGGGGGTGCCTAAGAAGGAGTGTCTGTCATGGGCTGGGTTGTGGTGGTGCTGCTGCCCTCTGCTGCCGCTCGCACCACCGGTGACACACAACCCACATGCACGCCTCAGATGCTTTCTTTCGCACCCTGCACAGTGCAATCATACTCGGACCCCCCTTCCCTCGGTACTCACCTCCCCCCACCTCGCCGTCCTTTGCCGCCACCGCTCCCCCGCAGGCAAGCCGCTGGACGATGAGCGGCTGGCGGCGGAGATCGGGCTCTTCTTCTTTGCGGGTTTCGAGACCACAGGCCACACCATGTCTTGGACGCTGTTCCTGCTGGCACAACACCCAGAGGCGGAGGCCAAGGTGGGTGGCCGCCTGGGGGGCTGTGTGACAGCTGTAGAGGGTGTGCAGGCTGCACCTGCCAGGCTTTGCACCTGCAGACGGCTCCCCAGGGCGCTTGCCAGTGTGCCAGTACGCTCTGCTGGCCGCCTGTGTGTGTATCAAATGCTGTTCGCGGCCTTGTGGTGAGCGTAAGCGTTATCTTGCTTTGTTTCATCAACTGGAGCCCTCCCTCACGCCCGGCAGGTGTGTGCCGAGCTGGATGCACTGGGGCTGCTGGTCACTCCCTCCCGCCCTCACCCCCGCCGACTGGAATACAAGGACCTGTCCAGGCTGAGGTACCTGGGCATGGTGGTGAAGGCAAGTGGCGGTTGAGGGCAGCTGCTCCCACACTGCGGGGCGGGTGCATGTGCAGCGGCCCCAGGCTGGGCTGTCCCTGTCCTTGCCCCGAGTAGAAGGTTCGAATCGCCGCGTGCACGACCTCAGACGCTGTTGGGATGCTGGTGGCGGCGCTGCTGCTTCTGGTGTGGACGCGGCTGCCGCATCTTAAACGCGGCTCGCCGCCTTTGCCTCACTGGGCTTCAGTCCGTGCATGCCGCCACAACATCTGACCACCTGCGCGCCCTTCTGCTTATGCCTGCCTGCCCCCCTTACCTCCTCCCCCCGCAGGAGGCGATGCGGTTGGTGCCCGTCAGCGGCGGCACCATGCGCGTCTCTCCCGACAAGCCGCTGGTGCTGGGGGGGCACACCATACCGGCGGGGGTCGAGATTCTGCTGGCTGTGCATGGTGAGGCGGCGGGCAGCGCATGGGGCTTTGCAAGCTCTGAGCCATTTGCTTTCAAACCGGCTAGCACCAGTGTTTCCTGTACTGCGCTGCGCTTGCAAGATGCGGCACCAGCGCGGAGCATACCCTTCTCTCATCCACTGCTGCTGCTTGAGGCGTCTGTTTGCTTGGGTTGCTTGGGTTGCTTTGCTATCCCCCCTGCTTCCTTTCATGGCACAAGCCTGCCGCCGCCTGACCCCAGGTGCCGCCACGCCTGCCGCGCCTGCAGGCTTGATGAACTGCGAGCACTACTGGCACCGCCCCTCCGAGTTCCTGCCAGAGCGGTGGGAGGAGCCACAGGCAGAGTACTGGTGAGCTGGGGCGGCGGCACAGTGCGCTCTGGACGAAGTGGTGTGGTGTTGGGCGGTGGTGGCACCACACTTTGCGTCGACTTTCTCAAAGTTTTCGGATGCTTTCCAACACTGCGCACCTGCTTAGTGCTTGCCGCTGCTGCCTTTGTTGTAGCGCCGGCGTGTTGACGTGTGTGTGTACTGTGATGTGCGCTCGCAGGCTGGGAGGCTCGTCGAGCAAGCCCGGAGCTGCGCATGGCGCGTGTGCCTCAGGGGCCGAGGGCTTTGAGATGCTGGAAGACGAGGAGGCACTGGCGGCGGGGTTGGACGCCACCCGCCCGCCCAAGCGCTTCCTGCCCTTTGCTGCCGGCTTGCGCAACTGCATCGGTCAGAACCTTGCCAAGATGAACGCACACGCCACGCTGGCGGTACTGCTGTCCAGGTTCTCCTTCCAGCTGCCGGCAGAGGTGCGCCCAGCTGCAGACCAGATACCACTGACTCTGCTGCCCTTCTTGCTCCAAATACTTGCCCCTTTCGAACTTTCAGATGCTTGCGATGCTATTTCTCCTGCCCCAGCCGTATGTATGACCTGCCCTGCCAGCCCCAGTCCCAGCCCTTCAAACCTGAGTGTGTGTGTGCCAGCTAGGGATCCATACCTGCCTGCACCCCTCCCTGCTGCTGCCTGTGCTTCCTGACGCGCTGCCACCGCCTGCCTCTGGTGCAGCTGATGGGTCCGGGTGCGCTGTGGGACCTGCACGCCAACAGGCTGACCATGCAACCAAAGGATGGGCTGCCGATGCGATGCATCCCCCGACCTGGGAGCAGATCAGATGAGGGTCGCTCTGCATGAAGCTGTGCATGTAAAACTGGATTCCTCCCTGCCTGTGCTCATACTTCAGCCTCGCTAACTTGCCTCTTCACTGTCTCCCTTGCTCCTTTGCACTCTGCATTTATGCGCTCTCTCCCGCACTGCCTCCTTGGCACTGCTTCGCTGTTGCCCCGCTGCACATGATACCGCACACCTGAGCCTTAATCGCAACCAAAGATGTAACAGCAAAACATCAAAACATGCGCGTCTCCAACCAACCCCTACTGCCGCTGCCCCTGTGACCAGGTGGCTGTCACTCCGCCGGGGCACGGCAGCGGCGCCTCAGGCAGCTGCAGCTTGCGGGCCCACTGCAAGACAAGCCCTGCTTCTGCAGCCGCAGCCTGCTCTCCTGGCAGCCAGCCCTCGCTCCACACCAAACAGCACCCAGCCGCAGCAGGCAGAGGGTATCGACTGTAGTCTTGTGGCGGCAGCTGCCAAGGTTGCCGCCGCCGAGTCTTCAACGGGTTTGTGACTGCCAGGGTGGAGATGCCACAGCTGGCGGCATAGCGCAGCGCTGGGGCAAAGCCGGCATCGTTTGATGCGCAGGCGAGCAGCGCAACAGGTCCGCTGCTGCTGCTGCTGCTGCTGCTGCTGCTGCTGCTGCTGCTGCTTCTGTTGCCGTGGGTGACTGACCAGGCTTGCATGTCGCCACGCATTCTGAGGTCAGCAGAGTTTCTGCGGCGGCCACAGAGGCGGGAGCCGGGCAGCAGAAGGAGCTGTGGTTGGTGGCGGCATTGACTGGGCTGCGGCAGCTTGCTCGGTAAGTGAGAGAAGCAGCAGGCGCGTCTCACCTTCGTATGGGCACAGCCACCAGGTGCGCGTGGACCAGGGCCAGAGCGCTGCCTGCTGCTGTTGAGCCCCCAAGTCTGGCCAGGGTTTGGCGGTTGGCGTAAGCGGTCAGGCTCGAGATGGGTTGGAGTTCAGCGCTCAGCCCTGCCACCAATCGGTGATGCTGTGTAACCACATGCTGCAGGCGACGGGCAACGATGGGCAAGTGCGCCAGGTGCGCAACAGGCATGTTGTCGAGGTCCCAAAAAACATGGTAGGCGGTGGCGGTGGCGGTGGCGGTGGCGGGGGTGGGGGCGCAGGCGAGAACTCGATTGCGACCTCGCGGTGTTGCCACGGTGTGCCTATGGCGTTGCTTGCGGGTGAATTGCCTCACACACAGAAGCGCCTTTTGTTCCACAGTGCGCGCGAGACGCTGTGCGTCCATTGCTCGCTGCATCATCATGGCAAGGAAGCCTCAGCCGCACGCCGCAAGCCTCCGGCCAATAACAGATGCAAGGCTGGCTTGCCGCCGATCACTGAAAACCGGCACCGTCACACGCAGGCGAGGGTGCTATCAAGCTGCAACACTACACACAGGCGGCACGTAGCGGCATGTTGGATGCCACCACCTGGGCACACGAGCAGCCTACCTGACGGCTGTGTCCGAACGCATCAGACGGGCAGCGCTGGCACATTTGCGCATGAGCCGACAGCGGCATGCACTCTCCTGTGCACGCACTGCGGCAGTAGCATGGTCTTCATGATGGGAGGAGTTATGGTCATTGGTCATTGCTAGTGCCTTCCCACCTCCTTGCACCTGCTTGCCGGTAGTGATTTGGCTAACACCGGCACGCGCAGCAGCAGGCAAAACTCAGGCTTGCAAACATGGACGGTACACACGGAACAAATCAGATAGATTGCAGGAGATGGCTGCTTCTTTTATTGAGGGAGAGGGAGATGTAGAGGCGTGAACGATTATCAGTTGTCGAGGCGTGCATAAGGGGGCAGGGAAAGCATCATGGCAATGTTGTCGCGACTTCTATCGTCCAGCGGACTTTGGTGGTGAAGGCGCCGGCGGAGGGCGGGGGCGCGGCATAGGAGACGGGCGTGACGCGCGGATGGGGTGGCGACGGCGGGCCGGCGGGCTCGTTGGACGAGGCGGTTTGGGGCTGGGTGGACGCGGCTTGGGGGGGGGGCTTGGAGGCCGTGGCGGCGGCGGCGACGGGATGGGCTTGACAATACCTGGGCACCCCTCGCGGCGCTCTGTCAGGCAGGCGATGTTGCCCTGCAGCGAGTACTCCTCGCACAGCGCGGTGAGGTTGGCCTTGCCGCGTGCCTCCAGCCACATCAGGGTGGGGCGCACATGCTCTGCACCAGGGGGGGATGGATGCGACAGCTGGCGGCAGCTGTCAGCTGGCTGCAAGGGAACTCTCATGCTCCGCCGCAGTACTTTCGTCCTCTCTTTTTTTTGGCACGAGCAAGGGCAGCCAGTCAGCGCATGGCTCCACATCAGCAAAGGAACCACCCACCAATCAATGAGCAAGGCAAGCTCGTGCTCACCTCCCACGATTTCGTGCCACGCCCAGGCAAAGTTCATTGCTTCAGTGATCTGGCTCTCATCGGTGTTGAGGTTGTAGTAAGGGTCTGCCCTGTTGCCCACCCACGGCAGCACCTTGCGCAGCTGGTTCATCCACTTGGGGACCTGCAGCAGCAGCCAGGCAGGGTGCGGACAGGGCGTTGACGCTTGATCAAGCAAACAGCAAGCAGGAGGCAGTAGCTGCAAGCAACGACTGCAGCGGCGGCAGCAGTGAGTTCTTATGCAAGGAAGACTGACTAGCAGCGGCAGATGCACGCAGTCTTAGCAGCAGCAGCAGCAGCTCACCATGCGGGGATCGTAGTTGAGCCAGCCGTCCTCGTTGATTGCACCGATTTTCTTCAGGCCGGCCACGATCTGCGCGCTTTGCTGGCGCGAGATGTAGATGGACCGACGCTGAAAGTAGGAGGGGTAGAGCGGCTGGGATGGAATCTGCAGGGAAGAGCAGCAATCAGTAGATTGTTGGTTAAGCGGGGCCTGGACAGCCTGCTGGGGCAGCTGGGGCTGGGGCTGGAGATTTGGCGCTGCCACCACCCGGCCTCGCCACCAAGACATCTCACTGCACACTGCTGTGGTGGGGACCAGGCCCCAGCTGCACCACTCGCACAGAGTGCAGTGCAGGCCGTGCTGAGACAGGGATGAGCCGAGTCTTACAACTGCGGCACTCACATATACGTAATCAGAGTTCACGCCGTTCCTCCTCAAGATGTCCACCGCCTTTTCTATCTGCCGCTTGGTCTGCAGGTCCCTCTGCAGGACGGCGCCAGCAGGCAGGGCAGGGCACGGCGGCACAGTTAGAACAGGTGGCTGGCAGGCGCTGAGGGAGATGTCACTGAATTGAAACAGGTGCAAGCCAGGCGGCATCATCCCCAGCAGTGTTGTTGCTGCACCCATCTCCCTGTCCCCACTGCCACCACATCAGCAACACGGAAACGCTGCTGTTCGACAGCTGCTGCGCGCACTTCTCGGGTCCCCCCTCACCCTCTGCCACAGCAACACAGAACAGCACAATGGCAGCAGAGGCAGCAGCGCCCACCTGCATCATGTAGTACGCCGTGGGTGGGAAGCGCACTTTCAGCACGCCGGCACCGTTGGTGACGCCCCAACTCTTCTCCCAGGGCATGTTGACCTCTGCAGCAGCAGCAGCAGCAGCGCAGAAGCAGCAGCAGCATGTTCAGCATATGAAGCGGGCTCAGACGGCACGGAGGTTGTCAGGCACACGTGGACGGGCGGCAAGCGGGTCCAGACATGCACCCGCCCAACACGGCCTTGCTGCGGGACTGCCCTACTGCCATCGCAGCCGCCACGGCAGCTGTCGCCACTGCAGCAGCTGTCGAACACAGCACGTGCTTTGTGACGACAGCCAATACGGCATCCTCGGCTGGCATCGCGCCTCATTCACAAAGTTGGCTGCCCCCCGGCCCTCCTTATAGCTCACAGCTCCTCTTACCACAGCACTCTCCAGCCCAGCCTCTCACACCGCAGCACTGCTCCCCAGCCTTTCCCCCTGACCCACCACCCCACACCGCCCACACACCCACTCGCACGCTCCTCACCCACCACACCACACAACCCACACCCACCAAACCTCACACTCGCTCACCGCTGACAATGCCGTCAATGTACATGGTGGCTGGGAACTTGATGGCAAAGCCGGCCCCCGAGGAGATGCCCCACATGTAGATGGGCATGCGGTTGAGCTTGAACTGCTGGGTGAACTTCTGCACGACAGCCTTGACGTCACCATGGTCGCCTGCAACAACAGGTAGCAGCCGACGAAGTCCCACGCAGTGAGCGGGCAGGCATTGCGGGCATCCCTCGAGGTGTTGGGAGGAGGCAGGAGGCAGGAGGCAGACAGGCAGCGACAGCTGGGATGACTGCTGCGCCCTGTTTGGCAACCACTGAAAGGCTGCCAGGTGGCCGTTGCCTGATGCCGTGGCTGGTGGGTCATTGCCATGGGCAGAGGCGGCGGCAGGCCAGCAGCCGACAGGCCCGACAACTCACTCAGGGCGGGGTCTCCAGAGCTGCTGAAGCACATCTCCTTTGTGCGATCCTTGGACGCAACGGCCAGCACGGCGTAGCCGCGCGCCAGGCACTGCTTGGTGTGTGCCACCTCCTCTGGAAGGCCTGCACCCAGCCAAGGACAGGACAGCGATCAAGTGGGTTGCTTGTGCGAAAGGTGAAGGCAAGCACACTTGCCGCAGGCCCGCGCAGCGGCAGCGGCAGCCAGCGGGAAGCTGTAAAGTGCTAGTCACATAAGATCTGCAGCTGCACCTCGGCCAAACGCTGCAAGATGCAAGCCGGGCCGCACCTGTGCAGGTGGGACACTTCCGGCTGCGGTAGAACCAAGACTCGGGGGAGTGGTAGCAGCCGTGGATGAAGACGCAGGTGCCGCGGATGCGGATGCCTCGCGGCGGCAGGCGGAACAGCGCGTGGCGGTCTCCGTAACCCATGCTGCGGGCACACGGCAAGAGAGGAGATATTATGACAATTCCTTCGCTTCAGGCCACGGCAGCACCAAGGACGGCACAGCGTGGCATGCATGCGCAGCTGCTGGATGAGTCCGCACGAAAGCAGGAAGGGTGGCAAGGGGGCAGGGCGAGAAGCAGGGGCAAGGGCACCGCCACAAAGGAGGAGGCGGGTGCAGGCGACTCACGGCAGCTGTATGGGGTCCCCCAGAGTGGACAGCGCCTCAGAGTCCAAGCTGGCTGCTGCCAGCACCTGCCCCAGGGCTGTGCCAAGCATGGCGGCTGTGACACCCTCTGGCGGTGCAGCAGAGGCGGTCACCCGCGGGTCTGGCTCTTTCCCAGCCGCGAGCGCGCTGCCAATGTCCACTGCGACCCGCAGAGCGAGCTGCAGGGCAGCCAGCTCGGTGTAGTTGCCGTAACTAAGCATGAGAGGGTCGCCCATAAGGGTGCCAGGGCCTGTCTGTGCCTCAGCCGGGCCTGCCGCCGCTGCAAGGAGCAGCGCCGCGCCCAGCAAGGCGGCCGCTAGGCGGGACATGCCTAGCCGTTGTTCGCAGAGCGTAGACAGCTGCAAAGGAAGCAAGGAGGAAGCGAGCGGGCCGGTCGGACCGCGAAGCAGCAGCAAATGCAGTTGCAGTCGGGGCGGCCCCAAAGCCCCGCAACAGCACCGCTGCAAGGACACATGTCAGGGCCGCTTCTTCGCGTGGCGGCCTTGCCCGGCAGACACAGATCTTGTTCATCACCGAGCGCCGCAACGCTCACCTCCCAGCGCCTTGAATCGTGCCGCGGTGCTGCCACTTAATGCCGCAAAACCCACGTTGCGGATACCTGCATTTTCGCCGGACGCCAAAAGTCGCCGCCACTCTGGCGCGACAGCCGCCGCCAGCTGTCAAAGATTTCTTGTCTGGACACGCCCTTCCCTATGGAATGCATTGATTAAACTGTCAAGCTGCCTAATATACCGTACAGGGCCTTATCAGCAGTGCTGCAACAGCTCATCACTGCCACTCACATCGTCGTAACAAGCACGCCCTCATCCTCGCCGCCTGCTGACCCCAGCACCCACAACCAGCTTGAGCCGGCGCCGCCTCCTCCGCACTCATCAATTGTCCACCTCCTCCTCACGGCGGCCCATTAGACGAAGCTGCTTCTCGGCTACTGACAGGTAACTGATGATGGAAGGCAGGGTGCCCTTCTCCACATGTCCCCTGATGATCTGCACCGTACCAGCAGCGGCAGAGCAGCGAGAGGTGAGAAGACACCGTACATGCAGGCCTGCTGCTGCTGCTGCCGCTGGGGCAGAAGAGAAAGGCTGTTGTTCAGCAGCGCTGGCACCAAGCAATGATGGGGCACCAGTTCAAGGCGGACAGCATGATGCTGCCACAGGCAGGCAGGCAGGCACCTTACCTCGGAGGCCCAGCGCCGCTCTGCTGACTCACACACTGCCCTCAGATCTCGTCCAGACATCCCCTTGGTGGTGCGCGCCAGGGTTGTGTGCTCACTCAAGCCCAGGTGCTTGGCGTACTGCATCAGTATGGCTACCCTGCGCCGGTGCACAACAGCGCAGCAAAGGAGTGAGAGGAAGGGCAAGCACCTGTGATGCTTAAGAGGGCAGCGCAGCTGTGCAGGTTTGGCTTGCAGCGGTCAACAACTGAAGTCAGCATGTGAAGTCCCAGGCTGCCTATGACACACCGCGATATGTGGTCTGGCAGGCCAAACGTGACAGTTGTGGAGAAACGGCTGCGCAAGGCTGCATCCAAGTCCTGCTTGCGGTTGGTAGCACCGATGAACACTGCACGAGCACTCAACACCAGGACGGCAAGACAGTTGCCAAGGTCAGGCCCAGGAAGGCTGGGCGCAGCTGCCACTGGCGCACTTGAGCGGCAAAGGCAAGAGGTGCAGCACACATGCGGGTGGGCATGAAGAGGGCTGCCTCCCAGCGAGCATTGATGAAGGCGCTGGGACAAGTGGTGTGCCCAGCATCCATAGGTAGCCACCTGTGCGCCTGGTGGCGTTCATGCCGTCCAGGTGGAGCAGCAGGATGCCCAGCATGCGTCTGGTTACCTCGTGGATGCTGCCGTCATCCCTGCAGGCAGTCAGGCAGGCAGACAGGCAAGGTCAGGTGGAGTCAGGTAAAGCGCCGGGCAGGCGGGCAGCCAGACAGCGGAGACATCCAGCACCTCAGAGCTCCCAGCACCACGCAGAACACGCAGACCTCGCACATCTGACTCGCAGCTCGCCCACACCTCACACACGCAGACACGCACTGACCCATACGAGCGCCTCAGCTCATCCTCAGCGCACCCCAGCACACCGCAGCACACCCCAGCACACCCCAGCACACCCCAGCACACCGCAGCACACCCAGCACCCAGCACCAGGCGAGCAACCACCAAGCCAACACTGACCTGCATGACATGATGGAGTCCAGCTCGTCAAGGAACACAATGCAGCCCTGGGGAAACTCCTCAGCCACCTTCAGCACCTCTGCACACAAGCACACACACACACACACACACAAGCACATGCACAGGTGGCATATGGCAAGGCGGGAGGAGGCACACCAGCACGCATGCCATGCAGCAGCAGACCACAGCAGGCCGGCTGAGGAACAGGACAGCCCAACAGCACGTCATGCCGCCGGCAGCACCGAAGCACAACACCGCTGGCCTGATACGTGCAAGCAGCAGCCTTTCACTGCCCGGCAGCTGATCCCACCTCAGCCTCGCTGTGCCGAGCTGCACCGCATGCTGGAGCGGCAGCCGCTACGTGATGCACCTTGAGCCTGACCCACCTGCCAGCTGTCGCTCGTTCTCGCCATACCATTTGCTCAGGATCTTCTCGAACTGCACATTCACCAGCGGTACGGATCCACGCTGCGCTATGACCCTGCAGGTCAGCGACTCGGCGGCGGCGGGCTGAGGGAAGAGAGGCCATCAAGCTCAACACTCAAGGCTGGCTGGCAGGCCCCTGGTGCAGGGTTGGTGAGGCATGCTGGCGGACAGAGCGGCAAAGGTAGCAGACCGGAGGCATGCCGGCCGAAACAACTCTCCCTCGCCCATCCAAGCAGCCCGCATCCGCAGGCCACCACGAGCAGGCGATCCGCACCTCGCAGCAGTGGTCTTGCCGGTGCCCGGCGGGCCTACAAGCAGCACGCCTCGCGGGCGGTTGGTGCCGGCGGCACCCGCACCACCCAGCTTGGTGGCTCGGGAGATCTCATCGTACACCTCTGGGTTGGCTAGGGCCAGCAACACACTGTCCTCCAGCTCGCGCTTCTCTTCTGAGTACCCTGCGCCGCAGCAGCAGCAGCCCCAGCAGCGGACCCAGCAGCAGCAGGATGGTTGGCGGCAGCCGCGGCCCCTCAGCACGATGAGCAGCCAGACATGTGCACAACCCAGCCCAGGCTGCATGCCAGCCATTTCCAGGGGCGCAAGAGCGGGCACGACTCGCTCTGGTCCTGCTGCCTCTGGGGGGCACTGACAGCACCAGCACCAGCACCAGCACCCACCAGCCAGCACGCCCCAGCTGAAGTGCTCAGCGTCCTCTCCAGGCATAATCACCTGCACTTGCACAGCAACAGCAGGCATGCGTAAGCCAGCCAACAAGGCTTACGGCCAAGCTGTCGCCAACAGCTCTGCAATGCCACAAGGCAGCCCGTCACCCTCCCCAGAAAACTCGCAAGCTGGTTGTGCTGCCTGCACCTCTGAGAGATCTCACTTGGGCTAGCTGCTGTGCTGCTGCGATGCTGCTGCCAAACTGCCTTAGTGTTGCCTTGCGTGTTCATGTGCGGGCAGGCACCCCCCCGCTGCCTGCTGCCTGCGGCGGCTGTGCCGGCGGCAATGATGCTGCTCGTCTACCTGCTTGCTCAGCTCACCTCCATGCCCAAGGCTTCCAAGCGAAGCTTCACAGAATTCGATGCCTTCTGCTGTAGCCGCCGCTCCGCCGCAGCCCGCCGCTCGCTCGCCTCCTCAGGTGTCGAGCTGGGGGTTGGAGCGGCGGCAGGGCCGGGGATGCCAGCAGATGGGAAGCCAGGCGGCGGAGGTGCCAAGTCCGCCAACACTTCCCGGGCCGCATCGGCAATGTCTGTCTTGCCATACGCCTCCAACACCTGGCAGGAGCCAATGGCGGCAGGAGCAGGGTGTGCAGGAGCAGAATGGCGGTCAAGGGCAGGAGCAGGACACTGGAGCAGCATTGTCTCGCCGAAACATTACTGCGCGTGGCAATCGGCATGTGGCCTTGGCATTCGGGCATTTGAGATGCGTGCGCAGCCCCCCGCAGCCAAGAAGGGCAGCGGGCACCTTGATGAATGAGGTCAGCTTGTCGACTTGTTTCATCTTCCTCAGGCGAGCACGCAGCGCGGTGTCACTCATGCCCTTCACCCTGCACGCATCATGCTCCAAGCATGTACCCTTTGACTACCTTGACCGCTTGCAGCTTGCAGGCATTCAAGCTGAGCTCTTGCCGTCTGCAGCTAGCGCCGGCCCAGCGCAGCCGGCAGCAATGGCCGCACGCCGTAGCGTGCTGACGGCACCTCAACGCACCTGTCTGCATTCTGTTGGTCCAGCTTATTGGTGAAGGCAGGCGCGCTGCATGGGCCAGGCTTGTACAGCAGCATGAGGCAGCACAAGATGACCGCCGTGATGTCGCGGGGCAGCCGAGGGCTTGGCTAACACTTTCACCATTTTGCAGGGGCCCAAGGCTGACAGGTTAAGGAGCGCTGATGACCAGACAGGCGGTTTGAACCTACCTGGGTGGTGGCGGCGCACCACTCCCGTCAGGGGCACTGCTGGCAGGCACGACACAGCGGCGCAGTGGCGTTCGGAGCAGGCTGTTGGAGCGGCACCAGGCCCGTGGGCGTGGCAGCGCCCGGCCGTTGAAGAGCTGGGCGGGCGGCCGGGAGATTGGCACTGCAAGCTGCGCCATCTTGAGGCGAGGTGCTGCAGGACTTTGAGGGCCCTGACCTGCAGACGTTGCCAGGAGTGCAGCAGGCAGGGTGAGGCGAGCGGAGCGCCGCCGCCGCTTTGTCAGGGCTTTGGCGTGGTGGCGCGTCTGCGATTACCGGAAGCGTTCTGTGCTGTATCCCGAGGTGTGAGAGGTCAGAGCAATCGCGCGGTCCAAAACGTCGCTGGTCCAAAACGCTCGAAACTTACACGCAATCCGGCATATCGAGCGGGCGGGACAGCGAGTCAGGCGATAGCAAGCGAAGAGGGAACCGTTGGCGCGCAAGGCTCTTTGATCCAAAGAGCTCCTGCCGCCACCGCCGCCTGCCAGCGAGGCGTGCCACGCAGTGCGTGTCGCATGAGAGCACAGCGTGTGCCTGCTTGCTGCAGAGAATGGCGCAGACCCTGCCTGCTGTGTCCCAGGACACCCACAGGTTGATCCTCGGAGGGGTGAAGAGATAGGGCGCCGGGAGGCGGTCTCACTCGGAGCAGCAGCAGATGTGCAACCATTTGTAGCGGTGGCGAAGAAGCAGCCAATTGCTCATGTGCCAATCACTTGACTGCACAACTGGCCCCTGCAGGCCTTTCTGCAGCACCGCCCCGCCCTCCTGGCCGATTTAGCAGCAGCCCTCAAGCGTCAGTGGTAGGCAGAGCTTGATGGCGCCGTCCTGCCTTGATACTCTGCTGACGCGCTCGCCGCCACCCTCCTTTCCCATGATTCTCCCTCCTGACACCTGCCGTTGATGCAGCTGACGGCTGCGGGTGAAGCGGGTCGCCTTGCCGCCGGCTGCTATTGCTTTCCTGCCCTCAGTCGGAGTGACACGGCGTGAGGCAGGCCTGTCGGGTATGCCTGCCTGTCCCTTTGCGCTGGGCATGGCTGCAGCAGGTGGTAGCAGGCCACGATGTAGCTGTGCTTGAAGCGCCTGTGGAGCTATGCTTGCAGGGGGATGCACACGGCATGGTGGTGCGATGGGAAGCGATCGCGGAGGGAGGGAGGGAGGGAGGGAGGGAGTGAGGGAGGGGGGGAGGAGGAGGGGAGGGAGGGAGGAGGAGAGGGGAGAGGAGAGGGGAGGGAGGAGGAGAGGGGAGGGGGTTGGAACCTCATAGGCTCTCAAATAATAATTGCTTACGAAGCGAAAGCAGGTCGGCAGCCGTGAAGCTGTCGAGCCGGTCTTATTTAGTAAAAGGCGAAATAAGAAAGCGTACAGAAACATTCAGCAACATCGACCCCATTGCTCACGACGCGTGCCCGGACAGCCCCGGATTATGGGTCGCGCCAGGAAGTCATCTCGCCCTCCTCTTCGTTTATGCGTCCTGTTGTAGATCAGCGATCGCCCCTGATGTAAGGCCTGCCCGGCTATGACGGCGATGAAGGAAATGCGGTCCCCATCGCCACAGATGGCAGCTTGCAAGCCGTGAAGTGCTTCAAAGGGACTACAGCAAATCCCTAACGGTGTTTGGTAAAGCAAGCCATCGCCGCCTTCCATCATCCTTGTTACCGCCCGCCGTGCCCACCCGCCGCCGCCATCCCAAGCGGTTACAGGCCCACAGCACAATCAGATCAAAATTAGCGTGCAGAGTATGTGACAGGGTCCGTGGGCCGCTGCTGGCTGCCTCGCGCATACTTGAGCAGCAGCGCCTCGGCGGTCTGACCCGGGCCCCGCAGCGTCTGCACATACGGCGACAAGTCCTCCCACTCCCACCGCTGCTGCTCTGCAAACAGGGCGGCAAAGCGGGCGGGCGCGTCTTGCGGCAGGCTTGCGAGGGGGAACGACTTGATGCGGCGCGGGTGCTGCAGCCCCGCGGCCCCAGCGCCGCCGCCGTACTGCCGCGCCTCGCCCCGCAGCATCTCCAGGCTGGGCAGCATTCCCTGCAGCGGCCAGGCGAGGTGAGGGCGGCGCGCAATCTTTCAGGCGTCACACGCAGAAACTAACGAGTGGATTGCGAGGTGCCTGCAGCACACACCAGGCTCCATGGACCTGCTTCCGCCCTCCCGCCCCTCAGTTTCAGTTTCACCCCCAAAGAGAATGCTGCCTCACCTCTGGCACCCGCCGCCCCCATTCCCGCTCAAAGCTGGCCAGCTCCCAGTCGGGTTGCGCCAGCAGCAGGCCGCGCGCGAAATGCAGGCACACAAGCGACTCGTCAAGCGCGTAGCACAACTGGGAGCTGCCGCCGTCAGCGCCGCCATCGCCGCTGCAGGTGTCCATGGCTGCTGCTTCTTCGCCGCCGTCGGCTGCCGTGGAGCCGCACCCGCCGTGGGGGCAGCCAAAGGTTGCGAGGCAGTGTAGCGTCAGCCTGCCAGGCAAACCAGACAAAGGGGGCGAGCCCCAACCATGTGTCAGCAGGAACATCGAGGGAGCAGGTCTGCTGAGCAAAGCAAGGCTCACTGGGCTTGAACCTCAAGCCCCATGGCAAGCAATGACATCATGCCCAAATGTATGCTTCATGCTGCTTCATGCCTGCCCCGAAAAACGACGCGTAATGAACGCCACCACCTGGCTGGCTGGCTGGCTGCGCACCGTGGGTCGTAGCCGTGTGCAGCGAGGGCAGCTGCCATGCGGCCACCAGGCACAGCGTCCAGCGACCAGCCCCGCTCCACCGCCGTCAGCAGCACCAGCTCCAGCAGCATGCCTTGGTAGCTGGCATCGACCGAGCAGTAGCGCCCATCTGCTCACCAAGGGGAGAGGGGGTGAGGGGGGTGAGGGGTGCAGGCACCCAAAGATGGACTCGGCAGGCATGCCTGCGGCAGCAAGCGGGCACAGCGGCTGCGGCCCCTGCACTTGGCTGGCAGGGCACCGTGTGTTTAGCCCGCAGACGGACCCGCTCACGCATGTGCCAGCCAGCCTGGCGAGCTGCTGCCGCTGGCAGGCAGGCAGACGGCAAGGCAGGCAGGCACTTCTCCGGCACGCCCTCACTCCTCCACGGCCACCCACGCACCAATGCACAGCGCCCTGCGCGTTTCTAGGCCGGCACGCAGCTCAGCAGCACTGCACTGCACCCGCTGCAGCAGCTGCTCCTCGGTAAGCCTGCTGCTGGAGCCGGTGCCGCCGCCGCTGCTGGTGCAGGGAGCATCATCGACCAGCATCCCGCCTGCTGCCTCCACCCCTTCCTCTCCCTGCTCCTCGCCCCCATCCACGCCGTACTGGTGCTGCTGCAAACGGAAAAGCGGGAGAAGGGAAACTAATCAGCAGCGAGGGGCGCAGTTTGTGCATCGATCAGCAGCTTGCAGGCAGGTACTGCTTGCGTGGGTACCAAGCAGGCGCTGTCTGTTTGAATCGATGCAGCAAGCCCCAGGCCGAGCTGCCTCCCTCAAACAGAGGTCTGTGTAGATGGCCTGTGTCGCAGGTTTCTTCGGGTACAAACAGGCTGTAAACATACAGGCAAGAGAGCTGAGCTGTGTGGCGCCCACCTTGAGCAAGGTGTCCAGCTGGTGCAGGCGGGGGGCTGCCGGCACCAGCTCCAGGTGGCTTGAGACCAGCGCCGAAGCGCAGACGGGGGCTTGCTGACTGGCAGCGCTGTTCTGCAGGGCCAGACGAGATGGCAAAGTATAGTGATTTGCAAAGTGTCTGTGCAGTGATGCTGCAGAAGCACACGGGTGACTTTGTCTGCGCAGCTGGCAGCGCCCTGGCCCAAGCCCGCCCATCTCCCACTTGTCAGGCGCACTCGCTGTGGTGCTGTGCTTGCAGCGGGCGAAATCTTGCAGGACGATGCCCGGCTGCGAGGTGCGCATGTTTTCGCCAGCAAAGTGCAGCCAGATGCAAGGTAAGGCTCCTTGCCTTTTGCAGCTGGGTGGCCAGGCCGCGCAGCATGCCGGGCGGTGTTGCAACTGGCAGGTTGGTGTCATGGCTGCAGAGCGCCTCCAGGGGCGCCTCCACCGCTGCTTGCTGCTCCTCGTGCACCAGCAGCACCAGGTTGCTAGTCTCCACGGTCTTCACGGCAAATGTCTTGCTGCTCGAGCACAGCACCGCTTCCTCGCCGGGTGCGCCCTTGAGGCACAGCCTGCGGCGGCGGCAGAGCGGATCCTCGATCCGTTTATGACTGATCGCACACTGGTTGAAGACGCTTGCGCCAAGCTGCTATTCGCCTGAACTTGAATCGCTCACCCGGTCTGCAGCAGCTCGCCCAGCAATTCCTCGTCCACTTCCAATAACTTGACGTCCTTGCGGATTGAGGACGAGTAGGCGAGAGTGCGGGGCTGCCCGGGCGCAAGGTGCAATGCCATCGCTGCGCGCAACGACGACAACTCAGCTAGGTATGCACCAACAGATCGAAGTAAAATGATGACCACGGTTCCGCGCTCCTCGATGTGTCAGCCGACGCCAGGCGGCGCCAGCTGGGTGAATCGTGCAATCACCGCCATGTTTTACAGCAACGAGCATTGCTAAACCCGCACGCAGCAGCACAGCTATAAACAATCTCGTCAATCTGAGCGCCGGCGTACTCCTTGCGTCTGCGTCTGCGCAGGGCTGCCGGCGGCAATGGCGGGCGCATCGCTGCTCTCGGCTCCCCCCACCATCTCCTTGTATTCTTCGGGGTCGATTTTCAGCCTTGGCAAGATGAACATGGAGAAGACCATGAAGCAGCCCATCAGCCCGTAGGGCGTTTTGATGAACGCCCACAGGTTGAAGCCCTGTCGCTTCTGCACACTCAGGAATGCACACAAGGGGCTTGCTCGGCAAGGGCTTGGAATGTTGGCAAGCAGTAGGGCATGGGGGCGACAGGTCGGATGCGTGAGAACAGCAGCTGCACAGAGGCAAAGAAGAAGCTGCGGCTCTGGGCAGGGGTTGGGCTGCAGGCTGCCACCCGCCCACCAGCAACCGCACCTCGAAATACTCAAGGCGGGTGAGTGGCCGCAGCAGCAGAGGATACGTCAAAGCAGGCGCCTGCAGAACCGAAGCGAGCACGAGGGTCAGCAGGGGCTGCGGGCTGAACCCTGCAGCGATTGGCAACTGCCGGTCCACGATCTGGCACCAGCTGCACGATGCACAGGCAGATCACTACTGCTGGGCGGCGGTGCTGCTGCTGCGACGCTCAGGCGGTTCTGCGCAGGCGACTGCTCACCCCTGGGACATCTGCCACAGTGGAAGACACCTTGCCCTTGCGAGCAGCACCCACATCAACACGGATGGTGGGATACAGCAGTCCCTGCACCTGCACGCTGAGCGTGTGCACGCCTAGCGGCACCTCGGGGAAAGAGAAACTGCCGTCGGCAAGCGGGAATGCCAGCAGCTGCCTGCCGCTCTCCAGCTGCAGCGTCACTTCTGCCGTGCTGAGTGTCGTGCCTTCTGCAGCGGACAAACGGGACAAGGCGGGTTTGCGCCACTGGCGCCCGGCGGCACAAGTTGTGGCCTAACATGCTCGGCAGGCGCTGTCAGGGCCACACCTGCGATCACCACCTTGCCGTGCACCGGTAGCCAGTGCGTTTCATCGGCCAAACACTGAGGGGCCAGCACAAATGCGGCGAGCAGCAGCACGATCAAGTTTGGCATTGCGTGCACGATCAACCGGGGACTGATGCTGGCCATTCCACACAACTGCTGCGGAGGGAGCGGGACGGCTGTACATTTGCCGTCGCAATGAATTTCGAGGCCTGACAGCAGTCCAGGAGCGCCGGACACTGCCGCACGGCACTTAGGCGCCAGATACCGCAGCGATCGATCATGTTTAGTTGTCGGCCTCTCAAATAGCGGGCTGCAGCCTTCTTGATACGAAAAGGAGGATGACTGGCTGTGTGAGCCTCCTGGTAAGCCGCCTGGGGAACGAACGGACACACCGCCGCCCGTGCCGCCGCCCTCCACATGCCAACCCGCCAACCCACGGTGTATTGCATTGGTGCAGCTGGCTGTGGCCTTGGCACTGGTTGTCTGCATGGTGGGCGACACCAGCAATCGTGGGTGGCCTGCATGGCGTGTGGCGGCTGCCCCAGCTCATGCGGGCAGCCTGAACGTGACTCAGCTGCGGTGGGTGTCTGCCTGTCTGCCCGACTGTTTAACAAGATTATAGGCATGCAGCTGCACTTTCCTAGTGCACAGGGGATGTGCAGCTCGAACCAGCTCGAGCTCAGCACCTCAGACCTCGCTCTTTGCCACCATGGCTGCCGGCACTTGCTGGCGCCAAGTGCTGCCTGCCCACCTCCTGCCCGCTGCCGCCCTCCTGCCCGCTGCCTGCAGCGAGGAGTCATTGGGAATGTTTCGCTTCGGCTACGGGCACTACATGCGTCGCGCCTTCCCACAGGACGAACTCCGCCCCATCAGCTGCCGCGGCAAGGACTCCCAGGGAGGCATTGCTCTCACCCTGATCGATTCTTTGGACACCCTGATCGTGAGCTGAGCGGCGCCGCTGTCTGCCCTGCTCTGCCTCCCCTCTCCTGCCTTCTGCCTCCTGCCTTCTGCCGTCAAGCCTGCATGTCACTGCCGGCAAAGGGAGGTGCCCAATTGGTCTGCAAGCAGGCTCGCAGGCTTGCAGTGCTGGTTGCTTGTTGTTGATATGCGAGTGCTTCAGGCCATGCCATTGGCTCCCAAGTTGCTCGCCCGCTTTGACCGTCTTGCATGTGTGTGCTCGGCAGGTGATGGGGGAGCAGCAGCGGCTTCAGGAGGCGGTGCGCTGGCTGGCCGCCAACGTCACTTTCGACCTGGATGCCCGAGTGCACGTGTTTGAGCTGACCATCCGCGCGGTTGGCGGCATGCTGTCAGCCCACATGCTGATTGAGCAGGTGAGGCGCGGTGTCAGCAGCCGGCCGGTGGTAGCCGGGTGTTGCTTGCAACCAGCAAGCGGCAGCGGCTCGGCACCGCAGCTGCTTTGCCTGAGTGCCAGCCTGTCTGTGTGGCACTGCGGCTCAAACCAAACACCATGCCCCACCCAGCTCTCCAGTAGCATGCCCGCATGCTGGGTCACCGCTTGCGACATTCCATGCTGCTTCGCGGCCGCTCTGCTGGCTTTGCTGCTGTGCAGGACCCAGCCTTGGTGCCCGGTTACGACGGCAGCTTGCTGCGCTTGGCGGTGGACCTGACGGATCGCTTCATGCCTGCCTTTGACACACCCACAGGGGTGCCCCTGTCGTGGGTCAACCTGCGACATGTGCGTGGCGGTGGGGGGGGGGTTGTGGGGACAAAGGGTTATGGCAGTGCCGCGTCTGGGAGCTTGAGAGGGCATTGGCAGCACGCAGATGCTTGGCAGCACGCACAACATGGCGCGTCAGCAGTTGCTGAGAGCTTCATGCGCCTGGCAAGCCGCAAAGTAGCTGCACACTGCCTGGTCTGGCCTGCGGCATGACTGGTTTGCAGGCTGCAACGCCGGTCAGTCATGCGCTGCCTGCTCATCTCCCGCCGTCCTGCCTTGCGTATTGCAGGGTCAGATACCGGGGGATGTACGCTTCACGTGTACCGCCTGCGCTGGCACGCTCCTGCTCGAATTTGGGGTGAGCGCCATGCCCTGCGTGCAACCCACCCCCCCATCCCTAAGCATCTGCCTCTGCGCTGTTGGGCCAAGCTATTGGGCCTTGCTGCCGGCCATGCATGCTGCAAGCACCCGCCTTGCTGCTCCCGCAAACACTCTGCCCTTGTGGAGGCGCAGCGCCGCTCACAGATGTCGCCGCCGCCACCACCCCCGCAGGTGCTGTCGCGGCTGACAGGCAACGCCAGCTATGAGTCCAAGGCGCGGGCTGCCGTGGAAACCATCTTTGCCATGCGCAGCGCCCGAGGTCTGCTGGGCAACACCCTGGACTGCGACAGCGGAGCGTGGGTGCGCACGGATGCGGGGGTCGGTGCTGGAGTGGACAGCTTCTACGAGTACCTGCTGAAGGTGAGGGCTTGCACACGAGCCTGGTACACAACCTGAGCCTGGCACACGAGCTTGGTGTGCTGCTTCGTGCCATAGGCCCCACCCCCCGCCCCTCACCCTCATGTCCCCCCTACCTCAGGCCCCTCCTCCCCTCCCACGTTTGTCTGCTTCTGTTGCATGCCACCTAACCTCCTCTTTGCCCCTCAAACACAACACACCACCTTCATTTTTGCTCGCTCCTGCCCCCCTCCTGCTCGACCCCCCCCCCCCCCCCCCCCCCCCCCCCCCCCCCCCCCCCCCCCCCCCCCTCCCTCCCCGCAGGCCTACCTCGCCTTTGGTGAGCCCCGCTACCTGGACATGTTCAGCGAGCTGTATGCCGCAGCCATGACCAACCTGCAGCTGGACCCGAGTTGGAACGGGCACAACTGGTGAGGGGGAGGCAGGGGGCTGGCTGGGCTGGGATGTGCTTGCACAAAGC
This sequence comes from Chlorella vulgaris, assembly GCA_023343905.1. Lineage (NCBI taxonomy): Eukaryota > Viridiplantae > Chlorophyta > Trebouxiophyceae > Chlorellales > Chlorellaceae > Chlorella > Chlorella vulgaris. The sequence continues at coordinate 1,826,184 of SIDB01000012.1, read as the reverse complement.
TGGAGTGAAGGGCTGGGAGGCTGGGAGGAGGAAGAGGCAGCGGCTGGCTGAAAGGCTGGGAGAAGGGAAAGGCAGCGGCTGGCTGAGAGGCGCTCGCTTTGAACCAGAGCAGGCATCCGCCCTTCCCGCCCCACAACACGACATCCAGCCTACATGGTAGCTGAACTCACCCTCACACTTTGCACACGCACGCACACAGCACAGCTGCTCACAAAGCCGTCCTCCCTCCCTTCCCTCCCCCTCCCGGCTGCCGCCGCAGGCTGGTCGACGTGGACATGCATGGCGGCCAGGTGCTGCACCCTTACGTGTGGAGCCTGGGTGCCTTCTGGCCGGGCCTGCAGGTGCTGGCTGGCCAGGTGGAGGAGGGCGCGGCGCTGCACGCCAACTGGACGGCGGCCTGGGCCCGCTTCGGCTGGCTGCCAGAGATGTTTGATGTTGGGCTGGACCACGCGCACCCCGGGGAAAACGGTGAGGGGCGTGCCTGCTGCGTGGGTGGCTGTTGTTGAGGTTATTGGTGTCGATGGCGGTGGTTGGTGGTGGTGTCGATGGCGGTCATTGGTGGTGGCGGTTGTTGGTGGTGGTAGAGGTTGGTGGTGATGTAGTTGGTGGTGTGCGGTGGTGGTAGTGGTGGTGGTGGTGGTGGTGGTGGTGGTGTGAGGCAAGGGTGCGGAGGGGCTGGCTGCCCCTCCAGGCCGCGCAGTCGGAAGCGTGCGCTCAGTATCTGCTCGGCAACTCATATTCAGGGCCAGTTCTTTCTCACTTGTTGTGCTCACGCCTTGGGTGAAAGCCCGCCCAGGTGCTGCTTGTGCTCACCTTGCTTGCTTATGTCTACAGCCCGTGTGTTTGACAAGCTAGCGAGCTTGCAATATGGGCACCTGCGCCTTCCGCCTCGCTCCCACCCTAACCGCTGTGCGTGCCTGCTTGTTCCCACAAACAACTCACACGTGTGTGTGTGTGTGTGTGTGTGTGCAGGCTACCCCCTGCGCCCAGAGCTCATGGAGTCCACCTTCCTGCTGCACTCAGCCACGGGCGACCCCTCCCTGCTGGCGGTGGGCGCGGCCCTGCACCAGCGCCTTGCGGACAAGAACCGGGTGGCGTGCGGCTACGCCTCCGTGGGGGACGTCACCACCGGCCAGCTGGAGGTGAGGCGGGAAGTGGGGCTGGCTGGCTGGGGGCCTCCAGAGGTGTGGGTTGGGGGTGGCTGGCAGGCGGGGGCCTCGAGTACGGGCAGGAGAGGTGCGGTGGGGGTATACAGCTCATATCCACCACACCTCCGCCACACTCTAGGCTGTCGTTAGTGTGTTGCGCTGCCTGTGTGTGTTGAATGACACGGGGACAGCGCACGATCGGTTGGCAACACACGGCTGTGTTGAGTGTGCATGATGGTGTACCGTACCGCAGGATACCATGGAATCTTTCTTCCTGAGCGAGACGGTCAAGTACCTGTTCCTTCTCTTCTCAAACGCGTCGGCCCTGGTCGACCACTTTGTGCTGAGCACAGAGGTGCGAGTGTGTGAGCGCGTGTGTGCTGCACAACACATGGCAACCTGCCACGTGTGTGCGTGTGCTGGTTGCGTGTGCTGCTTGTGTGTGCTGTGCTGGGCACCCTGCCGTGCGTGCTGCTGACACCCCCGCAGCGTGCCAGCGGGGCTGTTTCCCGCTGAGACTGCCTGCTGACGTTCCCGCTGCTTTGCGCCCCTCGGTCTGTGGCTCTCTGCAGGGTCACCTGCTGGCCCCCTTCCCAGGCACATCAGCGGAGGTGGACAGGGAGACAGCAAGCCTCCTGCTGAACCACCAGCGCCACCACAACGCCAGCCAGCCGGGCGGCCATGCTGCGGAGGCGCGCCAGCAGCAGCAGCAGCAGCAGGGGCAGCAGGGTCGGGAGCAGCAAGCAGGCGGCGTGTGCTACTGGAGCGATTCCCCGGGGCAGCAGCAGGCAGGACGGAGGGAGCGCGATCAGCGGCAGGGGCAGGGGCAGCAGGCAGAGCGGCAGCAGGAAGATCGGCAGCAGCGTGCGAGCGGCAGCGGCGGCACCGGTGCAGACAACGAGCGCTGGCAGGAGCCGCTGGCACAGCAGTTGGCGGCCAAGTGCCGCTTCCTGTGTCAAGCAGACACGGCAGCCTCGGAGGTTCTGGCGCAGGCAGCTCAAAAGCTGCGCTCCTCCCTGCCGCTGCTGCCCCTGCCCCCGGGCGCGCCGCCGATGCTGCGCCGCCGTCGATGCACGGCCTGCCGCCAGGTCACGGCTGCGGTGTGGCATGCGCAGCGGGCAAAGGCGGCGGCGATTCAGCAGGCGGCCCGCAGCAAGGCGGCTGTTGCCACAGCCAAAATCAGCTTGGGCAAAGAACCCGCTGTGGCTGCCACCGGCTTGGCCGTGAAGCGCCAGTTCCTCTGTGTGGTCGAGGTGAGGCAGGGGGTGGCGGGGTGGCGGGGTGCAGGACTAGGCGGCGGGGTGGCAGGCTGAAGGTCTAGGCCTGGCTGTGCACCGTGTGTGGCTGTGCCTGCGGTGTGCTACTGCCTTTTCTGTGTTGGTGTGTCGGTTTGGCCTGCTGCTGTGGGCGCTGCTGTGCGCCGCTGAGAGGGCCTTGGGACGATGCCTGTGCTGCTGGCCGCTGGCCGCTGGCCGCCTCTCCTGCGCCCTGCCTCCGCGCCCTCCCTCGCGCCTCTGGCACCTGACGGGGTCGCTCCCCCTGCTGAGCTTGCTGTGCTGTGCTGTGCTGTGCTGTGCTGTGCTGTGCTGTGCCTAAATGAGGTGCAGGACTCATCGAAAGGCTCGCTGGGCTGCTCTGTGTTCAAAGAGATACCAGCCCGCCAGATCTCCCCCCGCCGCCTCAAGGCCCTGCCACAAAACTACCTGATCATACAGCTGACAGAACCGACGCCGGAGATGGCGGCGGCAGCCGCAGCCGCGCTGGCTAGCGGCGCGCAGCCACAGCAGCAGCAGCAGCTGCAGCAGCAGCGGCAGCAGGGCAGCGCGGCAGCAGCAGCTGGAGCGTCGTGTGCCGTTCACGGCACTGGGGCTGCAGGCCACGACCCAGCAGGCCTGTATCCTGTCACTGTGGAGATGGTGGTGCTGGATGGTGGTGGCGGTGGCAAGCAGCAACTAGAGGCGCTGCTGGCTGATTTTGGGCCACTGTTTGAGCCCGGCTGCACCGACGCCGACAGCAGCAGCAGCAGTGGCGACGGTGGCGGCAGCAGTGGCGGCAGCAGCAGCGGTGGCCAGCCTCCGGAGCCTGAGCAGCACCAGTGGCAGGGGCGGCGGCTGGTGGTGCGGGAGGGCGAGGGCGGCGGGGAGGGGCGGCGCCACCGCCTGGTGTACCTCTCCGATTCTGCTGAGAGTAGTGGCGGCAGTGAGCACGCAGACGAGGAGGAGGATGGTGACCCATATGAGGACCCAGACGAACTGGAAAGGCAAGAGCAGCTGGCGGCAGCGGCGGCGGCAACTAGCAGCAGTAACGGCGGCGGCGAAGGTGGTGGTGGCGGAAGCGGCGGCACTGCCCAGGCGCAGGCTGGTGAGCAAGCGCAAGCGCAAGCAGAGGGAGAGGACGGGGATGAGTATGCCGAGGAGGGGGAGGAGGAGGTGGAAAGTGGGGAAGATGAGGAGACACCCCCTCATTCTCAGGCTCAAGGCAGCGAGGCAGCCGGGCCAGGCAGCGACACAGGCAGCCCACCGCCGTCGATGGTGCTGTGCTATGCTGAGGGCAGCGCTGCTGCGACACAGCCCCTGGACGCCTGCTCCCCGCTGCTCAACGGGGGCCAGGTGGCCGGCAGCATTGCGGTGGTGCAGCGCGGAGGGTGAGGCTTGCTGCTGCGGCTGGTGCTGCTGGCTGGTGCTGCTGGCTGGTGCTGCTGGCTGGTGCCGGCTTGTGAGCTGCAACTTTCCCGCCTGCCTTGCTTGCTGGCACCTTCTTCTGTTGTTCGCATGACTTGTGCTTGCCACAAGTTGCATGTGTGCTGCCAAATGCGGCAAGGGCACCTCAAACCATGTCGCAGCAGGCAGCCCCGCAGCTGCCTCCTAGATGCACGCACCCACCCCACCCCTTTGCATGCCTGGACCCTCCACTGTGCAGCTGCCTGTTCATTCACAAAGCGCTGGCGGCGCAGCAGGCGGGCGCAGTGGCTGTGGTGGTTGTGAACACGGATGATCAGCTGATGGCGATGGGCACGGATGAGCACGGCAGCCAGACAGACATCCCAGCAGTGATGCTCTCGGCAGCTGACGGCGGCACGCTGCTGGCCGCACTGGCTGCCCCTGACGCAACCAGCAACGGCAGCAGCAGTGGTAGCAGCAGCAGCAGCAGCAGCGGCGACTCGAGCGGCAGCCCTCAAGGCGGTGTTCGCTTGCGCCTGTTCTCGAGCCGCGAAGTGGCGGCGGCGGCGGCAGGTGTCCCCTCGGACCGATGCGCGGCGACAGCGGGCGACCACGGGAGGCCGGCGCAGCAGGCGCAGCAGCAGCAGCAGCAGCAGCAGCAGCTTCAGCACCAGGTTGAGCTGCTCATGTCGCCGCAGGCACAGGCGTGGCTGTTCAGCCGGATGGCGGCGGGCGGCAAGGACCCAAACAAAGCGCTGGCCCAGATCCTGGGGCAGCTTCAGGCTCACTTCCAGGCATCAACCGCTGCGGAAGCTCAAGGTGCAGAGGCAGAGCATTCTGAAGGAGCTGAAGTGGCGGCAGAACAAGAGGCATAGCTGGGGGTCCAAGCAAGCCGGGCCCAGGCGGTGTGAAGTTGTTGCTCAAGCCTCGTAGTACACTCATCTTGCTTTCAACTTGCCACTGCCAACTGTAACTCTTGACAAATTCTTTTATTCATTCAGACAAGTACTGCCAAGGTGGGAGGGGCGGAACACAGTCACATGGGCAATGTGTCGTGGCTGCGACGCCGTTCCCTTCGGGACCGTGTGGGCAGGCCGCCGCCAGCTGAGCTGATCCCCATCTCCATCCCAGACACCTCACTGCCGTCGCTGCCTGTATCGGTGCCCATTGGGGGCTGCTTGAGGGACCTTGGCTGCAGCAGCGCTGCCTTGCCTTGTAGGCCGGTGCAGGTGCAGGTGGGCGGGACGGCGCCATTGGACGTGTCGCCTTTCATGCCCAGCCGTCGCTTTCCTCTAGCACTGAGAGGCCCATGCTCGTCATAATAGTACTTCAGGGCAATAAGAGCGAAGCCGCAAACTGCAGCAGGGGGGAGCAGCGCAACATAGCTGAGATGCACCTCCCTGACGTCTTGCGCTCGTCTTGCGTCGTCTTGCGCTCTGCGCATGCCAGACGACAGCTGGCACATGCATCACCCTGCTCAGGTCATGTGACTGGTGCTGCATCCCGCCAGCTGCCACGACAACATGCCGTGGGTGCTGCATGCACTCACCGGTTTCAATTGACTCACAGATCCAGCCCACTGTGGCCTTCTCTAGGTACATCTGCGGCAGGGGGGATGCGGACCGAAACGGCGGTGGCAGCTTCAGTCTGAGGTGCCCAGGCTTTGGCTTGGACCAGCAACACAGCAGCCTGCTTGCTGAGCCGTGTTCCGCCTGCAGAGAGCTGTTGCGGGTGCAAGCAGGGGCATGGGTGACTGGCGCGGCTGAGCATGCTCATTGCTGTGCCTGCCTGCCTCCCCTGCTCACGTAAACGGTGATGAAGAGCAGGCCTATGCTGTACAGCGCGAGGTACCAATACGACAGATCGGCGGCAGACTTCGTGCGGTACAGTTTGATGAGCTGCACGGTCAGGGGGGCGGCAGCATGAGGATGACAGCCAGCAGCGACGTGCGGCACAGTGGCGGGGCGGCGCATGCAAGCGCCAGCTGCGACCCGCCTGCGGGGCCTGGCAGATGGCCAGCACAACGCCGCCAATGATGCCCAGGATGTTGGTGGTCGTCTGGGACACCATTGCAACTCAAGCAACGCTGATGGTCAGTGTGCTTCACGCCGCCGCCAGCAACCGATGTGGGTGGCCCTTCTCAAGATGGATGGGCGGCAAGGCGAGCTGGCGGGTACTGCGCAGAGCACTGTCTGCATTGATTAAATCAGAGGAAATGGCGCAAAACACTGCCCGCAGTTCCCGCGGCGAGCCGTCGCTGGGCCCCGGCCAAATGGGGCCAGGTGATTTGTACAGCAACAGCAGGATCTAATCAAGCTATAATCAGCAAAAGCGCTGCACAAACAGACGGATGCATCGAGGGCAACGCATTCCCATCATGCCGCCTGCCGCTGATGGGTGCAGCACTGGCATACCATTTTGGGCGATTCTGCTTTACAAAGCAATGGTCGTTGACATGACGGGCATGTTGGAGGGGACAGAAATTGACATTGACACAGTTATGTCGAGCAACAGCCGGCCAGGAGAGAGGTTGTGCATTCCCATGCACCTGCTTGCAAGCCCGCTGTGCTTCCTGGAAAATCAAATGAATGAGGGGAGACAACACATGGGCAGACCCCCCTGAAATCAATCAAAACAAAGTGGGTGCCAGCAGTGCCGGACGATAAAAAAAGGGGCGAGGGGTACACAAAGGGATGTGGGGCGCCGGCAGGGCCTGAAAGCCGGCGAAACACTGCGCAGCTAAGCCCGCCCATGCACCGATGCATAGGCAGCCTTGACAAGCGGCATTTCAGTTCAAGATCACTTCAGTTTGAGCACCTGCGACAACAGAACGACCAACTCAGCTTGCAATCATCACCACAGCACCCCCTGCCAGGTTTTGAGACAACGAGGCCTGGCAGCAATGCAGTGACCAACGGCTCGGCCACCCAGCCAGCCTCGCTTTCTCTCGGTGCAAGCCTTCCCCAGAGCAGACGTAGCGCCGTGGCAGGCACCCCCTGCAGACCATCTGAGCAAGGCAGCTGGGCACAGCACAGCACAGCACAGCACAGCATTCAGGCATTCACGCACCAGCGTGGTGACGTCGTCTGTGCTGCCCTTGGCCACCGCTTGCGCGCTCAGCTCGGCAGCAATGTCGTCGCACGACTTGGAGGCCAGCTTGTTGCAGATAGACACCACATCCTCGTTGCTGCAGGCGCAGGCAGGGGACAAGTGCAGGGCAACATCCAGGTTGGAGCGGACGGTGAAGGGGCCAGCGGCAAGCACGCTACTGACCGCGGCGAAGCAGCATGCGGTGCTGGCTTGCAGGCTGGCCCATGGCGAGCGAGACACCCACAAACTGCGACTACTGCTGGTTTCCAAGAAGAGCGGCAGCAGAGTCGGCAGCTCTTCTCGCCGCGCCCCCAGCAGCAGCATCCGACGCAGCAGCATTCCCCCCTGCCGGGCCGCGCCCTGCCCCTGCCAGCGCAGCTGTTGTGTTGTGAGGCAAGCCGGCTCCCAGTGTGCCCTGTACTGTGCGAGCCGGCTTGCCTGAGGCCACCGCCGCCTCCTCGCTCCTCGTTCTCCAGCAGCCCATCAGAGCAGACGATGAGCCAGGTGTCGTCGGCTGTCAAGTCTGTCAGGCACGTGAAGGGCTCCGCAATCACGCCTGCATACACACACAGGGGTGCAGGGTAGGGTGGGGCGGATGAGTGTGTGTTGGAGAGTGTGTGGGTTACTGCCACAAGGTGGGATGCAAGGCGCTTGATCGTCAGTGCTGTCGAGCTGTGTGCTTGCGATGGAGTGCACAGGAGGCACACACAACTCGCTGGCTGCCCCAAACCGTGAATGTCGAGGCCGGTGTCGCAGCTGCCGCACCAAGCCAAAGCGACAGGCAGGCAGCCGAGACCGCCACCGCCACCATCGCTGCAAACTCTGAAGCCAGAGGGTGATACTCACCAAAGCCCGAGGCGTAGGAATCAGACGCGTAGAAGGAGACGCCCTCAAACTGGTCTGAGCCTTTGAGGTAGGCATCCCCAAAGGCGCGGGACAGCGCCAGCAGGCCGCCCACGCGCCACGTGCCGCCCACGTACCGCACCAGAGGCATGCGGGGGTTGGGGTTGTACTTCTCGATGCGGTTGCGCTCAGTCTCGTTGTCTGCCACAGGGGCCGAGGCGGGGCAAGGCGGCAGCCAGGTGAGATAAGCGAGTGGCGGATGAAGGGCAGCCCTGGCTGGCCGAGCACAACGTTGCAGCAGGCAGGCAGGCAGGCAGGCAGGCAGGCGCTCACCAGGCACATGGTCTTCAGACAGCTGCAGCACCTGGCCGCCACGGACCAACATGATGCGAGCGTCTCCACTGTTGGCAGTCAGCAGCTGGCTCTTGCCCTGCAGCGGCACAGCGCAGCAGCGTCTCAGGCGCAGGCAGCGCATAGGCAGGCGGGCCAGCAGCAATAGCGAGCTGCACATAGGGGTATGGCTGTGTGGTGGGTAGCTGTGGATTACAGCGGCATAGAACGGGCATGCACCTCTGAAGCCAAGGAACACCGCTGCTAAGCAGACACAATGCGGACTTTCTCTTAATCTTGTTTTTTTATTTTTCTTTAAAAACACGTACAAAATGGTGAAGAACACACTAGGAGGCACTGAGACGCGACGCGTAGGGCGTATCCTCACACACACAACACACACGCAAAAACACAGCCGCTGCCCGAGCCCAAACGCGCCTCGCACCTTGTTCTTGTAGATAATTGCAACGGCGGCGGTGCTGCCGCACTTGCTGCCGCCGATGCCGCGCTCGCCCACCATACCCAAGAACCCGCCCTTGGGCGACAGGATGGCCTGTGGTGAGGAGTGCAGTGCGTGTAGGAGGCGGGATGTATGTATATGAGATGGAGCTAGGCGCCCAGACGGGCACCGGTGACCAGCTGACAGCTTTCAATGCAATTCCCAACCTCCATAGAGAAAACGCAACCATAACAGCAACACAATTACTGCTGCAAAGCACAAGAACCCTCGGCCGCCCTCCTCCTATGATCTCAAGGGACAAGCACGCCGCCGCCCGCCCCGCCTAGGGCAACCCACCGCGTCGGCCTGGATGAATGCCTCTGAGATTGCTTTTTCAGGGGCGTTGCTTCCCTGCCAGTACTGCTCCACATACTTCAGCAGGTTGTTGGTCAGCCACTCAGCGGTGCCGTACCCGCCGTGCCCATCAAACACAGCTGCGTACACTTCCGGCACTCCCTCATCCATGGCCTCATCAGCCACCTGCCACTTGTTCCGGGGGAGTGAATGAGGAGAATTGAGAAGACGAAGAGAGGGTCGGCGGCAGGCCGGGACAGCAGCGACAGCACACGGCTAGCTCAAGCCAACTTGCCCATTTGGCAGCTTCATGCCTGCCTCCCCCTGCTGCCACTCACCTCCAGCTGAAAGCGGTCCTCATTCTGCTTGCTGCACGTGACAACGGGGAGGACGGAAGGGGCCGTAAACGCGTGCAGGCAGCGGCAGCGGCGGCGGCAGCTGTGGCGCGGCGCAAGGGGCCAATTTGATCTCAAACATCTGCACTTACCGGCTGGTGCCCTGCCGGGTGTGAACGCCCGAGCCCTTGAGTTTGACGGCAACTGGGGCGCCCGCGGTCTTGGTGCTGCCCTCGACCGCTTGAGCACACACAGCGTGTCGCGAGGGCCTGTAGACGCAGGGAGCCGCTGAGAAAGCTCGCAGGCACACGCCGGCCATGGTGAAGTGAATTCAGTGTCCAACTCAAGCAGGAGCACAGATTGCGGAGTGCAATAACACAAACAATGCGGCCCCTGCAACTTTGCAGAAACCTTCCATTTCATCCCGCCGCCATCTCATCCTCTTGACCGCCGCCACATCGCATGCAAGCTGCCAATGTCACAGAGAACCGACACTCTTAAGTCAAAATGGACACGGTAGACACGCACAGTAACAACATGCTCAGCAGGAGGAGAGCAACAATGAGGCATTCTGCCCGATGCAGGTTGAGTAGACCAGCATGCCGACACGAATGAAGAATTCACCCTCAGCAGTTGCGCGCATAATCTTCGCAGGCACGCTCAAAGTCACGCATGCATCCTGAAGGCACGACATCCGCCAGGGACGCCGTCATCTTGCCGCCTCCTAGCTTGATGGGCACCTGCTTCAGCAAGTCGGCAAGGTCAGCCTCCTGGAAGCTGCGCTGTCCCTGCAGCTTGGGGCCCAGCTGCGCCGCCAGAGCCTGCGCCATCGACAGGCCCTTGCCAACCTTGACGTCTTTCAGAAACCTGGCAGACAGAGGGAGGCAGACACATGGGCCAATGACTAGTCATGGGCAACGCCCCAGCTCAAAGCAGCACCGGTCTGGCGTGTTTAGTTGCCAAACATTGGAGCACGACACAAATGCCAAGCAGCCCACTCACAGGTGCCAGCCCGAGACATCGATGTACACATCACGGCCTATCTTGTCTGCAAGCTCATCGTACGGTGTGTGCCCGCCGCTGCCGCCCGCAGAGCTCACAAAGCCGGCCAGGTCGATCCAACTGCCCACTGCATCCTCTCCCGTGCCACGGGCACGCACTGACCGCCGGCATAGCAATAAAGAGGCTCGTGGCATGCCTGCTGCAGCCAGACAAGGTGCAACAAGCGAAGCCGGTGGGTGCCGCCAATCATCATAACCGTTTCGGCGCGGCATGCCTGGGCAGGATCGTGTCAGGCCGTACCTGGTGAGCGGATGGGGCGCCCGATCAAGCGCGCTCCGTTGCACAAAGTGCGAGACGGCGTGGTGGTGGCGTTGAGGGCCGTCATTGTCTGTTTCAGAGCGTGGGAGGGATGGGAGCACCGAGATGTGAGCGCAAAGGGCCGATCACACGCCGGATTGTGTTGGGGCGGTGCCGCCACTTGTCCCCACATGCGCCGCCGGAGTGAAACTTTGGGCTTCGTCCTCTGCCGCATCTCCCCTGCCGACACAGGAGGGCACACAGCAGGGACACACACAGCACACATCGTAGATACGCCTTAGCTGCCCAGGAGCAACAGGATTTGGGCCGCTCATTCGTGTGTTCGTCACGACACCACTCCCGAGTGGGGTTGAAGCAGCAGCCATACCTGTTGGTGGCTGGTGTTGGCACCCACCTGAAAGGTGTCATACAAGATATGTTGTCACATGCTTCACTTCAAAGTGGCCGGCCGGCCCTTGCAGGACGACGGGAGGATGCTGGCTGGAACCTGGACTCCAGGGCTGCGCCCGTCTCTTTCAGCAGTGCTGTGTGTGCACACGGCGAGAGGCGCCACGAGACGGCACGTGGGCAAGGATATTACGAAGCGCCCCTTGCATCTTTGAGCCCCTTTCGGGCCAGCACGTGACTTCCTCCAAAACTTTTTTCTCTCCATTCGCAGACCCGCACCATCAGTTTGCTGTGTTGAATGCGGCCTGTGGCGCCGTAAGCCCACCACCCACGCGCCCATGGGCGTTTTCAGTCGGCTGGGGTTGCGCCGCAACAGCAGCTTCTCCAAGGAGGGCAGCAGTAGGCGGGGGCGGCGCGTTGGCGGAGAAGGCTCGTTCCGCAGCGTGAGTGACCGCCTCTTGTGTTGCCGCTGCTCCCAGGGCGCCCGCCATCAACGATCGTGCCGTGTGCTGCTGCAAGCATTCAGGCGACACGCCAGCGACGCAAGAAGCCGCCGAGTTGCAGGGGTGGCGGTGGACGCCGCCCTGCGCGGTTTTGAGTGCGCGGTGTGGTTTAGATCGCCCGGCCCGGCCCTGGTGTGCTCATCGCCTCTTGCCCGCTCGTGTCCTGCAGGGTGAGGATGATCCCTCCGTTGGCAAAGACTCCTCCACTTCCTCCGCCCTGTTCGATCTCGAGTTGTCGCGCGGCAAGGGCGGCGATCTGCTCGCACGCCTCAACCCCTCGGTGCATGCCATTGACAGCGGCAGCTCGCACGCCGGCGGCGACCTGTCGGTCCGCCTGCCCACAGGCCTGCTGCAGCGCATCATTTACCTCAGCAGACCTGTCATGGAGTTTGAACTCGATGTGAGCGAGGGAGGCGGGTCCAGGCACTGCAGCTGAAGCTTCATCCAATGTTGCTCAGCGGATGGGGAGGGAGGGATGAGGGCCAGCTGGAGCAGAGGCCACTGAGTCCTAGGGGGCTGCCCCGGGGGCTGTTGCCTTGTTGCACCCCTGGTGCTGTTGCTCGTCGCCCCTGGGGCTTGTGCTGCATGCCAATTCGCGCCATCTGCCCTTGTCGCACCCACTAGCTCAAGCTAGTGCCACACGCCACCCGCCGACGCTGATTGCCTGCCTCTGTCCCTGCAGCTGCTGCAAGACATGCGCGCCCTGCGCAGCACCGCGCAGCGCCAGCCAGACGGCCAGCTGGACCTGTCCAGCCTGGTGACCCAGCTGCAGGACCTGGGCTATGCCTGCTACCTCAAGCGCAACAATCCAGGTGCCTGCTGAATGGGTGTTTACAGTCCATGGTGTTTGCAAAGAGACCTGCGAAGCAGACAGATGCGGTCCGCAGCCCCAGCAGCAGTGCATGCCTGAAGTGTCGGTTTAGCCAGCGCCCCGCTGAGGGCTACACCAAGCTGTGGTGCGATCATGTCGTCGCCAATTCATGCTGCACTGCACCTCTGCCTTTCGTTCGAGGTCTCACCGGCAGCTGCCTGCTGCCTGCCTGCCTCCCTCCCCGCCCTGCCCCACCCCGCTCGCTGCTGCAGCCGACCCAGGTCACCGGCACAACATGCAGGCCGGCTGCCTGGAGAAGCTGCGCCACGAGTTTATCATGTGTGCTGGGCGAGCTGACGGCTCACTGGCTCACTGGTGTCTGGTGGACCCTCGCTTCCGGGACCAGTTTGGCATTGGGCAGCCCACGGCCGTGTATGACCGCTGCCTCAAGGCGGCCCCGCTGGAGTTTGTGGGCACGCCCCTTCGGCTGCACGCGCTGGTGGAGACGCTGTGCTCTGAGATGGCAGAGGCGTTTGCATCCAGCCAGCGCACGCTGCCGCCCTGGCGCAAGCTGAACAGCATGCTGAGCAAGTGGTTTGATCCCGAGGACATGCCGGGTGGCGGGCAGCAGCAGCAGCAGCAGCTTGTGCAGCAGCAGGCACCGGGAGCTGGGCTGCCTGCCCAGGTGCAGCTGCAAGCGGCGGCAGGACCCCCCCTGTCGCCTTTCGAGCAGGTGCTGCCGCAGACCGGCGGCTTCTGCGGCCTGTCAGGCGGAAGCAGCGCCACCAATGCCAGCAAGCAGTCGGTGCTGCAGCTGCAGGCCGCGGCCGCGCTGGCAGAACGACAGTCCAGCGGCGGCGGCAGCCAGAGCTTCTACGAGGCCCTGGCCATGCACCAGGAGTCTATGAGGCTACAGCAGCAGCAGGCGGCGGCACACACGGCGGTACAGCCGTCAAGGCGAACCTCGCCACCGCCCCAGTCCCCCGCGGCGGCGCAGCAGCAGCCGGTGTCGCGGGAGGTGCAGCGCCACCAGGCCACGGCGGCAGCTGCTTTTATGCCAGCAGCGGCAGGCCGCGACGCAGCGTATCTGGATGCAGCTTGGCAGGCAGCCTCGGTGCCAGACAGCCACCCCCCCGACGGGGGCCCATGCACTGCGGAACGCAGCAACAAGCCGCGGCGACGAGCGGCGCACGTGCAGCAGCAGCAGCAGCAGCAGCAGGAGCTGCAGCAGCAGGGCCGGGCGCCAGCCACGCTGTGGCGGACCAATTCCCCAGCAGCAGCAGCAGCAGCAGCGGGAGGTGCAGCAAGCACCATCTCAACGCCTGGCAGCGGCGGGACCCGCCTGCCAGCTTACAACGAGCTGCAGGGCAGCGGCAGCTGGAGCGACCTCAGCACCATCCTAGAAACTCGCACCAACAGCAACGGCAGCAGCCCATCCGCAGCAGCCCAGCAGCTGCTGGCAGCCCATCTGGGCACCAGCCACGGCAGCAGGCTGTCTCATGCTGGTGTCGCAGGCGGCCACTCGCTGACACTCGCACACCTCGGCACGGCGCACCTGCGCTCCCGCCAGGCCTCTGCCACTGGCAGCTTAGAAGGCCTGGCTCAATCCCTTTGCCCATCTCCCACAGACAGCTCTGACAGCGGACCGGCGGCGGCGGCACAGCAGGCAGAGGGCGCCAGCAAGGGCGGCAGCCCTGGCAGCACTGGCATCGGGGGGGCTTCACAGGCGGCAGGCGGCAGCCCTTCTGTGGCTGGGCTGCAGCAGGGCGGCACCAAGCAGAAGGCTGTGTCACTGCTGGCCAAGAGCTTGCGGGGTGCCAGCCAGAAGCAGACCTGGCAGAACCTGCTGCCAACCATCAGCACTGGTGCGCTGGCTGTAGCCTGCCGGCATGATGCAACTGCTGCTGTTGCTGCCGCTGCGAAGCCAGGCGCTGTGCTGTCTGTTTTGGGGTTCCGGTCGCACGGCCCTTGTTTGCCTGTGCCTGTGCATGCAGCTAGACACGTAGCGTCACTTGAGCAGCAGCCAGCCTCGCTACCCGCTGCCAGCTTGCACCTTTCGTGCCTCACCCTCTCTTTGCCTGCCAACTGCTGACACACTTGCCTCTTTGCTCCCTGCTGCTGCTGCTGCAGTACGCCGCATGGGTCCTGCAGGTACAGTCACCACGCAGCGCAGCTGGTCTTGGAGATCGGCAGCTACAGAGGAGCAGCGAGTCTAGCTAGCCTGGCACTGCCTAGTGAAAGCTAGTGTAGTATGTTCGCCTCAGCCTCGCCCGGTCTACTGTAGCCGCCGCCGTCGCTACGCCTTGGCGACTCGCTTCTCTCGGCTGCCCTCTCAACGACTGTTGTGTGCCACCCCAACAAACGCTTGGCCTGACCCAGTACCTTTGGTTCCAGCTGCTGCCGCTTGCGCGCTGCAGCGGTCTTATTCCATTGCTTCCTCCTCTGCAGCAGTTTCCCTGCCGCCCATTTCTGGCTCCGGCACTGTTGTGTGCCTGCTGGCACTGTGCCTGTGCTTGTGATCCAACCCCGCTTCAGCGCATTTTCGGCCCCCCTGTTTCATTGTGCCGCTCAAGGTGGCAACTGTGCCAGCCACGCTCTGCCCCTGTATGTGCGGATCAGCCCCCTGGCAAGTCCTGGCAAGACTGCTGCCGTTCCTTGACGCTCCGTGTCCATTCTCATTTCTTTTGCCTGCCATTCCTCATGCAGTATCTCTTGTAATGCCTCTTGCAGCTGTGCAGCAGCTTGTGCCCAACGCTTGTGCAGAGGCGGCTGTGTTTGTGCTCGTGCCCATTCTCTTGCAGTCCCTTTGTTGCCGCACGCGCACACCCTGCTTGCATTTGGTTGCTGATATGGGTCGTGAGGCAGCGACCCTGCAGCTGCCTGCCCTAAAGGCTCTCCGTCCAGTTTTCTACCCTCCATCCCTATCAAGTTTTGCCAAAGAGCAGTACCATTCGCTTGAAGGCTGTCCTTTTGTTACCGATTTTCAGCACGCAGAGGGAAAGAGGTGTGCAGGGGGTCCGAGAGAGCAGGGTGGGCAATGTCAAGAGGAAGGGGGCCAGGGTACATGGGACAAGGGGGCAGCTGGGGAAAACACGATTCCAGGGTGGGTTCAAGGGAGGGAAGGCGCAGGGACGGGTTGGGCAGAGAACAGGGGCATTGAGGTGGAAACAAGTGTGAGTAGTGCAGGCTTATGCTGTAATGAGCCAAGTGGGGTGCAGGGGGGGCAGATAAATAGATGAACTTCCAGCATTTCAGCAATGATGCGGGGAGGAGGGGGGAAGGGGGGCTTCAGGCGGGCAATCGGCAAAAACGCAGGACAGAAGGTGCCGGCAGTATCACGGGACGCAGCAGGATCGCGATGGGTGGTGATCTGGTGTAGGGAGACGTGTGGCGTGGAACCGTTGGCTGACCCAGCTGACGGTCTATGTTGGGCAGCGCACCCAGCAGGGGTGGGCAGGCCTTCAGGGCTGCAGCTGTGACTCGGGCGTCACGTAAGCAGCTTGGAAGGCAGGCCAGGTGAGCACGCCCCGTGCAATCAGGACCTTGATGTCCAGCGCCAGGGTGATGTGGCGGGGCTTGCGCGGCTTCACCGCCTTGGTTGGCTTGTTCTTCCGGGCAGTTACGACCTGCAGAGTGGCACGGCACAGGGAGGTGAGCGCGCATGGCATCTTGCAGCATGCGTCCAGCGCATGGCAGCTCCGTGGGAAACACAGCCACAGCGCACCTCTGAGATCACGGAGCGGCCCTCTGGTTTCAGGCGAGGCCTCACTTCACGCAGCATGGCCTGCACCTTCTCCCACAGGCTGTCTGTGCGGATGCCATGCTGCTGCGCCAGTTGCTGCACGGATGCATCAGTCAGAGACAGGAAATGAGAAGGAGGGGTGGCCTTTACTAGGCAAGCACCCTGACAACAGCAGCAGGCAGAGCGCAGCCGAGCGGCGCACCAGCGGACCCTCACCTTCTTGGTCATAGAGAGGAGGCGGAGATGGCAGAGGTACAGCTGCTCAAAGGGGATGTTCAGACCGCCTGCACGTCGCCCAGGTGTAGCTCCTGGGATGCGCTGGCGGGTGCCCGACTTGCCACTGCGCCCCTTGGGCTTGGCGACGGAACCCTTGGGGGCCTTTGCCGCCGGGGTGGCTGGCCTGCATAGCACAGGGAAGGGCGTAGGGAGGCGGGTGAGTGATTTGCGTTGGTATGCCGGCACAGTCAGCCAGGAGGCAGAGCACTCAACGGCTGCGGCCCAGATGGCAGTAGCGGCTGCCACACCTTGCGTCTCACCTTGCCTTGCCCTGCCTGCCCGCCTTCGTCGCCGCCGCCCGCTTAAAGGTTGGTGTCTCGGTGCTTTGAGCGGGGGGCAGCGCGATTGGCTCCTCTTCCTTGGGAGTTGGTGCCAGTCGCTTTGACAACCTCACCTTGAACTTCAATGATGCTGCAGGCTTCGGAGGGGAAGCGGCCTTAAACAACCCCGGTGGTGGCGCCGCCCAGTGCTCAGGTGATGGGTCCAAGCTGTCAGCGCAGCCCTGCTCTGCCGGGGACATGGTGGTGTCCTCCACCTCTTCAATTTTGAAGTATACCCCGGGCACATCCCAAAGTAGCATGTCTTTGTCCCCGAAGTCCGCAAGAGAGGCGTAAACGTCGCAGGCTTGCATGTGCGGGCTCCCAGAGGACTGGCTGCCTCCATCGTCTGCCCGCCACAGGGACGCAACGTCGACGTCGTCATCATAGAGGCTCATCATCTGCAAGAATGGTGTGCAGGCAAGCTGTGTCAGGAATCACCGCAGGCACCGACATGAGAGACGCACGGTTTGCAGACCGACGGCACGCACCCTCACCACCTGCCGTTGGGCACAACATGCACAAGCGCATGCCAAGACCATCTCACCATGGAGTGGTTGTGGTTGTGGTAGTGGTCGTGGACGTCTGCAAACAACAGAAATGGAGAGAAGGCCATCTTGACGAGTGTGCATGAAATCGAGGCCATAACTCGGGGACAACACGAGCGGCAGCTGGGAAATCTGGGCGAGCTCAATCGCTCCCCACGGAGCGGCGATACAACTGGAGCTATACGACTATTACTGTAAGCCGCTTTCAGCCGCAATCAGCCCGCACCCCCCATCGCCGCGTGCAACTCACCTTGCGAGCACGTGCAAGCTTGCCCGCAGGGAGATGACACAATCGACGAGTGGAATGAAGGCGAGCAGCGCCGCCTTGGGACTTCACGGCCCAGCCGCCTGGTACTGCTTCTCGTTGTGCCGGCTGAAAATGGCAGAGCGTTCACTGCTAGCCCTTCCAATGGGGTATGTTCGATATGGCAGACTTTGTGCAGCGGAACTGGACACTTGGCTAATTCCAGGGATTTTGTGTCACTCCGGGTTCTTCATCCCTGCACACCCTCAAGATCATGTAAAGCGTGCATTGCTGGGGTTTAAGCATGCGCCGCGCCACATTTCGCTCGCAAGTTGCAGGACTTGAGGCAGCGGCGGCGACGGTGGCAGCAAGAAAGGGATCAAGTTGCAGGCACCCGCATCGCACCCTTCGATCGCCCGAAACTTATTTCAAGTCAAAACCAACGCCTGCAAGCCCGCCGACACTCCGCCCGCCAACTTTGTTTGCAGCAAGGCAGAATTCGGCTTGAATCCGCTTGGTGACCTCGTCAGCTACGATGCAGCTGGTGGCTGCGCTGCGGCGATGGGCAGTGCAGCCAGGGGCCGCCGCATCATGCTGCCGGCCAGGTGAGTGGCCGCAGCCGTGGGAGAGGCTCAAGATGGCATTCAGTACGTTGCCCTTAGACGTTGGAGCTAGCGGCAACCCCGATGACGCACCAGCACGAAGCGCCGCCAGTGCTGCCGCCCGCCCGCCGCCACCGACCTCGCACCCGGCAGCCAGCGGTCGGCAGGATGGCAACGGGAGGAAGCAGCCGCCTTCGAGCCTGCAGCAGATCCAGCAGCACATGCAGGAGGCGCTGGGACGGGGCGACTGCGGCACGGTGCTGCGGCTGTTGCCGCCCGACAGCGCCGCCGCGGGCTGGTCCCCCACCGATCGAGCTGCGCTGTATGACCTGGCCCTGCAAGCTGCAGCCGACTCTGGCGACGCTGACGAGGCCCGCCGCCTTGTGGGGCGCATGTGGCGGCGGGGCGTGCCGGTGGGCAGCGTGGCGCACACCGCCGTGCTGCGCGCGCTGTGAGGCGTGGGGCGCCACGCTGACGCGCTGGAATACCTGCGCCGCGTGCCTGCCAAGCGCCAGCGCACCGCCATGTATTCCACGCTGCTCAGGGAGTGCAACAGGCAGGGTGCGTGGCCCATGGGGTGGTGGTGGCGCGTGTGTCCAGGCCGGCAGCTGGGCCCGGCTCTGAGCTTCCAGCATGACGGCTGGCGGGCGTGTCCTCTTGGCGCCCGTGGAGACTGGCCTGTGGCAGCTTCTTCTTGCCTGCTGCACTGCCACTGGTGGCTGCGGCTGCTTCTGCTGCTGCTGCTGCTGCGGACCGTGCCGCTTCCCTCCTCACTATGTGCCTGAGCATCTCTTTATGTGTATGTTGCTATGGCAGGCGCGCTGGACGTGGCGCAGGCGTGCTACTCGCTGTTCCAACGGCGGGAGCACACCCCCGACGCCTCACTGACGGCCGAAGTGGTGCGCATGCTGGCAGCCTCTGGAGACGCTGGTGCAGCGGAGGCAGCCTGGCTGAGTGCTGTGGCAGCCACGCAGAGCGATGACGACCACGCACGCCTGCATGCGGCTCGGGTGGCCATGCTGGCTGAGGCGGGACGGCTGGAGGCGGCTGTTGCTGCGCTGGAGGCGATGCTGGATCGCTTCGCAGCCCTGCTGCCCATCGATGCCTCCTTCAACCTCACAGGCGGCATCCCCGCCAAGCAGCAGCGGCAGCGGGCAGTGCAGCCGGCGCCTGTGTGGTGCCTGCAGCAAGCACGAAACGCAGCGCTGGCGGCGGCGCAGTCAGGCGGAGACCTGGGCACAGCGCGGCGCATCACCAGCCTGGCAACAATGCGCGGCCTGCCTCCAGACCTGACCACCTACCACAGCCTGCTGTCGGCGGCACTCGCACACGGGGATGGGCTGGCGGCTGTGCTGGAGGGGGTGGAGGAAATGAAGCGGCTGGGCATGCAGCCCACCAGGGAAACCTTCTCCATCCTGCTCAAGGCCTGCAGTGGTGAGTGAGTGTGGGGGGAGGCAGTGTGGGCTGTGCTCGGCTCTGGTGTGCCAACTGCTAGCTGGCTGGCTGGCTGGCTGGATAATGGCCATCCAGTTGGCCAGCCAGTTGAATGACTGAAGGGCTCACCGGGCTGGCACACCGCACCCAACAGCCCCCAGCCAGCCCTGCAGCAGCGCAGCAGGCTCCCAGCTGAGCCGCCGTCGCCTCGGCTGACCTTCCGGCCTGAGCTTGCACATCCCCCTTCACCCTGCTGCTTCCATCCATTGCCTGCTGCAGTGAAGGGTGACCCTCAGGCTGCCTTGGCTGTGTTTGACTCCATGCCCGCCAGCGGCGTGTCGCAGACCCGGGTGCACTACAACTCGCTGCTGCACACGTATTCACATGCGGGTGACTTGCAGGCAAGGCTGCGGTGCTGTGGTGGCAGGGCAGGGGAGCGTCTTGTGTTCGCCTGCACTTGCCTGTCCTGTTTGCTGCACACCTGCTTGCCTGCACTCGTTGCGCTCCTCCACCGCAGCTTGCTTCGTGCCCTGCGGTGCCGTGATGGCTGTGCTGTGCTGTGCTGAGCCAACCCTGCCCGTGGCTGCCCGTGACAGCCCTTTGCTGCACCAAGCGCTGCTGCTGCACTTCCCACCGTCTTTTCAGGGCTTGGACAATGTGTACAGGCGCATGCAGGCTGCTGGCTTTCTGCCCAACTCATCCACCTTTCTTGCACTGCTGACCAGCATCCGGCACTGGGCCACACACGAAGGTGAGGGGCGGCATCGGGACGGCGGGTTGCTTGTTGGTCCGGGCAAGGCAGCGCACGTGAAATGTGTTGGCGGGGCTGAGCTGGCTGTCATTGTGGCGTGGCCGGGCAGCGACTGTGCGTGGGGTCAGTGGTCGGTGGCAGCCTGGCCGTGGCAGCCTGAAGGGATGATAGGAACAGGCAGGCCCTGTCGCCAAGTGAGGCGCAGCACAGGCAACCTGCTTGAGTAAGGCAACATTGGGGTGTTGATTAAGGTCCAACACTCCCCATGCTTGCACACCCACCCCGCCCGCTGCCCACTACTTCCCCTCTTGCCTTCCTTCGTTTCCTTTCCAAGCTTGCCCGCCTTGCCCGCCTTGCTTCCTCTTCACATTGCGTTGCAGCTTCGTCAAGGGCCGCGGGAGAGGAGGGCCCCTCCACGCAAATAGAACGCACCATGCAGCGGCAGCAGGCGGGCGAGATGCTATCGAGATGGGTGGCAGACTTGGATGCCGCTCCCCCCTCCCAGCTCACCACCGGCGTCTTTGTCTCCCTGCTGCACGCTTACAGCCACGCTGGGGAGATTGTGAACGTGCTGCTCCTCATGCGCGACGCCTTTGGCTGCCAACTGACCCAGCACACCAGCCAGCAGCTGGACGAAGCGTTCAGAAGCAGCAGCGCGGAGCACGGCGGCAGCAGCAGCGGCGCGGCAGCGCAATCAGCGGCGACAGCAGCAGCAGCAGCAGCAGAAGAGCAAGTGGTGGTGGCGGGCAGCGGAGAGGCAGCAGCGGTAGGCGGCGAGGCAGCGATTAGCGGCGAGGCAGCGGTGGGAGGCGGCGGCGGTGGCGGCAGCTTTGAAGCAGGCAGCAGTGGTGCTGCTGGAAGGGAGGCACAGGGCCCATCCTTGCCTGTTGCCGCCACTTCCTCAGGCACATTACCCAGCAGCAGCAGCAGCAGCAGCAGCGGCGGCATGGATGACAGCAGTGGCGGCGGAAGCATCACCAGCAGTAGCGGCGGCGATGGCGGTGGTGACGAGATTGCGCGGTCGCCTCTCAGCCGCGTGACGCTGCGCCGCTCGCAGCTGGCCCCCTCCCTGCCCATATTCAACGCCGCCATCAGTGCCTGCACCCGCGTCGGGCGCTGGCACCTTGCAGACGGCGTGGCGCTGCTGCATGCCATGCTGGTGCGTGGCCGGCGGGCGGCGGGGGGATGGCTGCTGTTGTGGGAGGGACAGAGTGGAGGCCTGTATCTTCCGTGTGTCATTTGCTGGCCAATAAACCGCGTGTATCACATGTATCTGTATCTGTACCTACCAGACTAGCCAGCTGCATGCCTGGCCTGCTGGCCTGGCCTGGCCTGCTGGCCTGGCCAGCCCTGTGCCCCGCCTGCCTCCCGCCGCCACTTGCCAGCTGCTCAGGCAACCTGGCCGCCACAACCTGCCACCTCACTGATCCTTGCCACCAACCTGCAGGCAGCAGGCCTCCAGCCAGACGTCTACACCTACACCTCGCTTATATCCGGCTGCGCCTCAGGCAAGCAGGCAGGACTGGCTCGAGAGCTGTGGCGGCAGATGATTGAGCGAGGCATCCGGCCAACCATTGTCACTCACAACGCAATGCTCAAGGTATGGGACGGTTCCGGACGGTTGTGGGCCTGACTGGACTTGTGTGTAGGGGAAGATGAAGTGAGGAAGCCAGGCAGGGATGGTGGGGCAGGCTGTGAAGATGCCTGGCCTCCACAGCTGCGTGCAGCGGCACCGCGCAGCCTGGCCGAGCTTGCTGGCATCCCACCGACAGCACCGCACCAGCAGCACCGCCTCAACAGCTGAGCAACAAGGGTGCCTGCTGCCCTCCCTCTGCCCCCCCCCCCACCTCACCCTGCAGGTGGAAGTGTTCTCACACGGGGTCGATGCTGGCGCCGCCTTTCTGCAAGGCATGGCCCGGTAGGGCACACAGCCCGACAGAGTGTCCTGGAGCACACTGTTGGCGGGTGGGTGCCGTGCAAGTGCACACCGCTGCTGCTGTGTGCCAGCAGCGGCATGGCCGGGATCGGGGCTGGCAAGTACGCCTCACCTCGGCTTGGCTTGGCTTGCTGGCACTGTGCCTGAGCTTGTGATCCAACCCCGCTTCAGCGCATTTTCGGCCCCCCTGTTTCATTGCGTCGCTCAAGGTGGCAACTGTGCCAGCCACGCTCTGCCCCTGTATGTGCGGATCAGCCCTCTGGCAAGCCCTTGCAAGGCTGCTGCCGTTCCTAGACGCTCCGTGTCCATTTCTTTTGCCTGCCATTCCTCAGGCAGTAGTCTCATGTAGTGCCTCTTGCAGCTGTGCAGCAGCCTTGTTCCCAACGCATGTGCAGAGGCGGCTGTGTTTGTGCTCGTGTCCATTCTCTTGCTGTCCCTTTTGTTGCCGCACGCGCACACCCTGCTTGCAATTGGTTGCTGATGTGGGTCGCGAGGCAGCGACCCTGCAGCTGCCTGCCCTAACGGCTCTCCGTCCAGTTTTCTACCCTCCATCCCTATCAAGTTTTGCCAGAGAGCAGTACCATTCGCTTGAAGGCTGTCCTTTTGTTACCGATTTTCAGCACGCACAGGGAAAGAGGTGTGCAGGGGGTCCGAGAGAGCAGGGTGGGCAACGTCAAGAGGAAGGGGGCCAGGGTACATGGGACAAGGTGGCAGGTGGGGAAAACACGATTCCACGGCGGGTTCAAGGGAGGGAAGGCGCAGGGACGGGTTGGGCAGAGAACAGGGGCATTGAGGTGGAAACAAGTGTGAGTAGTGCAGGCTTATGCTGTAATGAGCCAAGTGGGGTGCAGGGGGGGGCAGACGAACAGATGAACTTCCAGCATTGCAGAAATGATGCGAAAGGGGGGCGGGGAAGGGGCTTAAGGCGGGCAACTGGCCAAAGCGCAGGACAGGAGATGCCGGCGGTAACAAGGGACGCAGCAGGATCGCGATGGGTGCTGATCTGGTGTAGGGAGACGTGTGGGGTGGAACCGTTGGCTGACCCAGCTGACGGTCTATGTTGGGCAGCGCACCCAGCAGGGGTGGGCAGGCCTTCAGGGCTGCAGCTGTGACTCGGGCGTCACGTAAGCAGCTTGGAAGGCAGGCCAGGTGAGCACGCCCCGTGCAATCAGGACCTTGATGTCCAGCGCCAGGGTGATGTGGCGGGGCTTGCGCGGCTTCACCGCCTTGGTTGGCTTGTTCTTCCGGGCAGTTACGACCTGCAGAGTGGCACGGCACAGGGAGGTGAGCGCGCATGGCATCTTGCAGCATGCGTCCAGCGCATGGCAGCTCCGTGGGAAACACAGCCACAGCGCACCTCTGAGATCACGGAGCGGCCCTCTGGTTTCAGGCGAGGCCTCACTTCACGCAGCATGGCCTGCACCTTCTCCCACAGGCTGTCTGTGCGGATGCCATGCTGCTGCGCCAGTTGCTGCACGGATGCATCAGTCAGAGACAGGAAATGAGAAGGAGGGGTGGCCTTTACTAGGCAAGCACCCTGACAACAGCAGCAGGCAGAGCGCAGCCGAGCGGCGCACCAGCGGACCCTCACCTTCTTGGTCATAGAGAGGAGGCGGAGATGGCAGAGGTACAGCTGCTCAAAGGGGATGTTCAGACCGCCTGCACGTCGCCCAGGTGTAGCTCCTGGGATGCGCTGGCGGGTGCCCGACTTGCCACTGCGCCCCTTGGGCTTGGCGACGGAACCCTTGGGGGCCTTTGCCGCCGAGGTGGCTGGCCTGCACAGCACAGGGAAGGGCGTAGGGAGGCGGGTGTGTGCTTTGCCCTTGTTGTGCGGGCACAGGTCAGCCAGGAGGCAGATCACTCAACGGCTGCCGCCCAAACAGCAGCAGCGGCTGCCACACACGCCTCACCTTGCCTTGCCCTGCCTGCCCGCCTTCGTCGCCGCCGCCCGCTTCAAGGTTGGTGTCTCGGTGCTTTGAGCGGGGGGCAGCGCGGTTGGCTCCTCTTCCTTGGTAGTTGGTGCCAGTCGCTTTGACAACCTCACCTTGAACTTCAATGATGCTGCAGGCTTCGGAGAGGGCGCAGCCGTGAACTGCTCCTCGAACAACGCCGCCCAGCGCCGCCCCTTCAAAGTAGGCAATGCTGGCGGGTTTGAAGTGTCAGCGCAGCCCTGCTTTGCCGGGGACATGGCGGTATCCTCCACCTCTTCAACTTTGAGTCCTGCTTTGGGCACATCCCAGGACCAGGTTGATAGAATGTCTCCGCCTTCCTCCCCAAAGGCCATACAAGGAGCGTAAGCGTTGTAGCCTTGCATGAGCAGGCTCTCGGTAGACTGGCTGCCTCCATCGTCTGGCCCCCACATGGTTGCAAAGCCGGCATCATCATTCTGGGGGAACACCATCTGCAAGGAAGGTGTGCAGGCAAGCTGTGTCAGGAATCACGCCAGGCAGCGGCATGAGAGATGCCCGGTTCGCATTGAGGCGGTAAGCATCCCACATGGACGCACCGTGCCCAGCAGCAGGCTGGCACAACATGCACAAGCGCATGCCAAGGCCAGCTCACCATGGAGGGGTTGTGGTTGTGGTTGTGGTCGTGGACGTCTGCAAACAATGGAGAGAAGGCCATGTCACGGGTGTGCATGAAATCGAGGCCACGACTCGAGCGGCAGCTGGGAAATCTGGGCAAGCTCAATCGCTCCCCACGGCGCGGCGATACAACTGGCGCTATGCGACTATCACTGCAAGCCGCTTTCAGCCGCAGTCAGCCCACACCCCCCATCGCCGCGTGCAACTCACCTTGCGAGCACGTGCAAGCTTGTCCGCAGGGAGATAACACAATCGACGAGTGGAATGAAGGCGAGCAGCGCCGCCCTGGGACTTCACGGCCCAGCCGCCTGGTACTGCTTCTCGTTGTGCCGGCTGAAAATGGCAGAGCGTTCACTGCTAGCCCTTCCAATGGGATACGTTCGATGAATGGCAGACTTTGTGCAGCGGAACTGGACACCTGGCTATTTCCAGGGATTTTGTGTCAGTCCGGGTTCTTCATCCCTGCACACCTCAAGATTATGCATAGCGTGCATTGTTGGGGTTTGAGCATGCGCCGCGCCACATTTCGCTCGCAAGTTGCACGAATTGAGGCAGCGGCGGCGACGGCGGCGGCAAGAATGGGATCAAGTTGCAGGCGCCCGCATCGCACCCTTCGATCGTCCGACACTTACTTCAAGTCGAAAACAACGCCTGCAAGCCCGCCGACACTCCGCCCGCCAACTTTGTTTGCAGCAAGGCAGAAGTCGGCTGGAATCCTCTTGGTGACCTCGTCAGCTACGATGCAGCTGGTGGCTGCGCTGCGGCGATGGGCAGTGCAGCCAGGGGCCGCCGCATCATGCTGCCGGCGAGCAGAGTGGCCGCAGCCGTGGGAGAGGCTCAGGACGGCATTCAGTACGTTGCCCTTAGACGTTGGAGCTAGCGGCAACCCCGGTGACGCACCAGCACGAAGCGCCGCCACTGCTGCCGCCAGCCCGCCGCCACCGACCTCGCACCCGGCAGCCAGCGGTCGGCAGGATGGCAACGGGAGGAAGCAGCCGCCTTCGAGCCTGCAGCAGATCCAGCAGCACATGCAGGAGGCGCTGGGACGGGGCGACTGCGGCACGGTGCTGCGGCTGTTGCCGTCCGATAGCGCCGCCGCGGGCTGGTCCCCCACCGATCGAGCTGCGCTGTATGACCTGGCCCTGCAAGCTGCAGCCGACTCTGGCGACGCTGACGAGGCCCGCCGCCTTGTGGGGCGCATGTGGCGGCGGGGCGTGCCGGTGGGCAGCGTGGCGCACACCGCCGTGCTGCGCGCGCTGTGCGGCGTGGGGCGCCACGCTGACGCGCTGGAATACCTGCGCCGCGTGCCTGCCAAGCGCCAGCGCACCGCCATGTATTCCACGCTGCTCAGGGAGTGCAACAGGCAGGGTGCGTGGCCCGTGGGGTGGTGATGGCGCATGTGTGCAGGCCGGCAGCTGGGCCCTACTCCTCTGAGCTTCCAGCGTGACGGCTGGCGGGCGTGTCCTCTTGGCGCCCGTGGAGACTGGCCTGTGGCAGCTTCTTCTTGCCTGCTGCACTACTGCTGGTGGCTGCTGCTGCTTCTGCTGCTGCTGCTGCTGCCGACCGCGCCGCTTCCCTCCTCACTCTGTGCCTGAGCATCTCTGTATGTGTGTGTTGTTATGGCAGGCGCGCTGGACGTGGCACAGGCGTGCTACTCGCTGTTCCAACGGCGGGAGCACACCCCCGACGCCTCACTGACGGCCGAAGTGGTGCGCATGCTGGCAGCCTCTGGAGACGCTGGTGCAGCGGAGGCAGCCTGGCTGAGTGCTGTGGCAGCCACACAGAGCGATGACGACCACGCACGCCTGCATGCGGCTCGGGTGGCCATGCTGGCTGAGGCGGGGCGGCTGGAGGCGGCTGTTGCTGCGCTGGAGGCGATGCTGGATCGCTTCGCAGCCCTTCTGCCCATCGACGCCTCCTTCAACCTCACAGGCGGCGTCCGCGCCGAGCAGCAGCGGCAGCGGGCAGTGCAGCCGGCTCCTGTGTGGTGCATGCAGCAGGCACGCAACGCGGCGCTGGCGGCGGCGCAGTCAGGCGGAGACCTGGGCACAGCGCGGCGCATCACCAGCCTGGCAACAATGCGCGGCCTGCCTCCAGACCTGACCACCTACCACAGCCTGCTGTCGGCGGCACTTGCACACGGGGATGGGCTGGCGGCTGTGCTGGAGGGGGTGGAGGAAATGAAGCGGCTGGGCATGCAGCCCACCAGGGAAACCTTCTCCATCCTGCTCAAGGCCTGCAGTGGTGAGTGAGTGTGGGGGGAGGCAGTGTGGGCTGTGCTCGGCTCTGGTGTGCCAACTGCTAGCTGGCTGGCTGGCTGGCTGGATAATGGCCATCCAGTTGGCCAGCCAGTTGAATGACTGAAGGGCTCACCCCGCTGGCACATCACACCCAAAAGCCCCCAGTCAGCCCTCCAGCTGCAACATCAGGCTCCCAGCTGAGCCGCCGTCGCCTTGGCTGACCTTCCGGCCTGAGCTTGCACATCCCCCTTCACCCTGCTGCTTCCATCCATTGCCTGCTGCAGTTGAGGGTGACCCTCAGGCTGCCTTGGCTGTGTTTGACTCCATGCCCGCCATCGGCGTATCGCAGACCAGGGTGCACTACAACTCGCTACTGCACACATATTCACATGCGGGGGACTTGCAGGCAAGGCTGCGATGCTGTGGTGGAAGGGCAGTGAAGCGTCTTGTGTTCGCCTGCGCTTTCCTGTCCTGTTTGCTGCACACCTGCTTGCCTGCACTCGTTGCGCTCCTCCACCGCAGCTGCTTCGTGCCCTGCGGTGCCATGGCGACTGTGCTGTGCTGTGCTGAGCCAACCCTGCCCGTGGCTGCCCGTGCACAGCCCTTTGCTGCACCAAGCGCTGCTGCTGCACTTCCCACCATCTGTGCAGGGCTTGGACAATGTGTACAGACGCATGCAGGCTGCTGGCTTTCTGCCCAACTCATCCACCTTTCATGCACTGCTGACCAGCATCCGGCACTGGGCCACACACGAAGGTAAGGGGCGGCATCGGGACGGCGGGATGCTGGTTGGTCGGGGTAAGGCAGCGCACGTGAAATGTGTTGGCGGGGCTGAGCTGGCTGTCATTGTGGCGTGGCCGGGCAGCGACTGTGCGTGGGGTCAGTGCTCGGTGGCAGCCTGGCCGTGGCAGCCTGAAGGGATGATAGGAACAGGCAGGCCCTGTCGCCAAGTGAGGCGCAGCGCAGGCGACCTGCTGGAGAAGGCACAATTGGGGTGCTGATTGTGCTCCAAGACTGCCCACGCCTGCACACCCACCCCGCCCGCCCGCTGCCCACTACTCCCCCTCTCGCCTCCTTCCATTTCCTTTCCAAACCTTGCCCGCCGTGTTTCCTTCCTTCCTGTTTACACTGCTGTGCAGCTTCGTCAAGGGCCATGGGAGAGGAGGGCCCTTCCACGCAAATAGAACGCACTATGCAGCGGCAGCAGGCGGGCGAGATGCTAGCGAGATGGGTGGCAGACTTGGATGCCGCCCCCCCCTGCCAGCTCACCACCGGCGTCTTTGTCTCCCTGCTGCATGCCTACAGCCACGCTGGGGAGATTTTGAACGTGCTGCTCCTCATGCGTGATGCCTTTGGCTGCCAACTGACCCAGGACACCAGCCAGCAGCTGGATGAAGCTTACAGAAGCAGCAGCGCGGAGCACGGCGGCAGCAGCAGCGGCGCGGCAGCGGAATCAGCGGCGACAGCAGCAGCAGCAGGAGGAGAAGAGCAAGTGGTGGTGGCGGGCAGCGGAGAGGCGGCAAGGGATGCGGCAGCCGGCGGCGCGGCAGCGAGCAGCGGCGAGGCAGCGGCGGGAGGCGGCAGTAGCAGCGGCAGCTGCGAAGCAGGCAGCAGCGGTGTGGCAGGAAGGGAAGCACAGGGCCCATCCCTGGCTGCTGCCGCCGCTTCCTCAGGCAGGCTACCCAGCAGCAGCAGCAGCAGCAGTGGCATAGATGACGGCAGTGGTGGCGGAAGCATCACCAGCAGTAGCGGCGGCGATGGCGGTGGTGACGAGATTGCGCGGTCGCCTCTCAGCCGCGTGACGCTGCGCCGCTCGCAGCTGGCCCCCTCCCTGCCCATATTCAACGCCGCCATCAGTGCCTGCACCCGCGTCGGGCGCTGGCACCTTGCAGACGGCGTGGCGCTGCTGCATGCCATGCTGGTGCGTGGGCGGCGGGCGGCGGGGGGATGGCTGCTGTTGTGGGAGGGAGAGAGTGTGTCATTTGCAGACCGGCAAACCATGTGTATTTGTATCTATGCTTATTGGACTAGCCAGCTGCATGCTTGCCTTGCTGGCCTGGCCTGGCCTGCTGGCCTGGCCAGCCCTGTGCCCCGCCCGCCGCCCTCCGCCACTTGCCAGCTGCTCAGGCAACCTGGTCGCCACAACCTGCCACCTCACTGATCCGTGCCACCAACCTGCAGGCAGCAGGCCTCCAGCCAGACGTCTACACCTACACCTCGCTTATATCCGGCTGCGCCTCGGGCAAGCAAGCAGGACTGGCCCAAGAGCTGTGGCGGCAGATGATCGAGCGAGGCATCCGGCCAACTATCGTCACTCACAACGCAATGCTCAAGGTATGGGACGGTTCCGGACGGTTGTGGGCCTGACTGGACTTGTGTGTAGGGGGAGATAAACTGAGCAAGCCAGGCAGAGATGGTGGGGCAGGCTGTGAAGATGCCTGGCCTCCACAGCTGCGTGCAGCGGCACCGCGCAGCCTGGCAGAGCTTGCTTGCATCACACCACCAGCACCGCACCAGCAGCACCGCCTCAACAGCTGTGCATCAAGGGTGCCTGTTGCCCTCCCTCTGCCCCCCCCCATCACCCCACAGGTGGAAGTGTTTTCCCACGGGGTCGATGCTGGTGCCGCCTTCCTGCAAGGCATGGTGCAGCAGGGCACACAGCCCGATCGGGTGTCCTGGAGCACACTGCTGGCAGGTGGGTGCCGTGCAAGTGCACACCGCTGCTGCTGTGCGCCAGCAGCGGCATGGCTGGGATCAGGGCTGGGCAAGTGCGCTTCGCCTCGGCTTGGCTTGCGTTGCCTGGCCTTTGGCTGCTGCCTGGTTTTGTGTAGCTGGCTGGCTGTTTGCATTTGCCGTTCTGCTGCTACCATCGATTCGTGGCGACAGCAATGGGCAGACTGAACTCGCTTCTCTTCCTCTCCCTCTCCGTCCCCCTCTCCCCCCTCCTGCCCCGCAGCCGCACGCTACAGCAAGCGGGGGGACATTGCCCGCCTGGCTATGGCTGAGCTGGGCATGCGGCAGCACGAGTCAGATGAAGGGGAGGGCGGCACACACACAGCAGCAGCAGCAGCAGCAGCAGCAGCAGGCGATCACGAGGCTGCAGCGCCAGAGGCAGCAGCAGCAGCATCAGAGGAAGACCATCGGTGGCATGGATACTACAGCCAGGGTGACGACGATTTGGACGAGTGGTAGCTGCATGGAAGCTGGTGGTCCAGTACCGCAGGGACACGCAGAACCGTACCGCTCCCATGAGGCAGGTGTCGAGCCGATGTTTCTGTTTGGGTTGCTGCTGCGGACCGCGCCCCGTGATTGTGAAGCACTTCACAGCTCGCAGCACAGCACCGGTCATGGAGGCAACTGTACTGCCCTGGCTGGACGCGGCGTTACAGCAGCAGTGCAGTACAGTCACAGGCATGCGGACAATACACACAAGCGTAGTGCATCGTGCTGATCATACACCTTCGCTTCCACGCAGCAGGCAGGTGCAGTCCGCAGCCGTCTCTCACCTGCAGGTGATCAGAAGGGGCAGGCAGCAGGCAATGGCTGAGTCGTCGGTGGATGCACTTTGACTACACAGGATCTATGAAGTAAGCAGGCTGCATAGGGGCGTTCCACGGCTCGGCAAGGCAGCCCCTGCCTCCTCTCATCTCACCTGTATGCACCCCTGGCGCTGCTTCGTGTCGCCCCAACCCAGGGGATCCCAGCTGCAGCACACATCCGTGGGTGGCGGTACAGGCTGAGCCCCGCATGCGTTGGGGGAGGCGTGGTGCGTGTGGTGGGGTGAGGGACCAAGGGACGAGTGTGACTGACTCTGGAGCGTGTGTGAAGCTCTTGCGCCGCTGTGACTGTACTTTGGTGTGGCACATGCAAGGCTTGTGTCCTTGCCTGGCCTGAGCAGGTGTCGCCCTTGCGCGGCCCGGTACTGCTGCCGGTACTGCTCCTTGTACTGCTGGCACCTGTGCTGACTGCTGGTGGCTGCACACGGGTGTGGGTGCTGTTACTCTGTTCTGTCTGTAAACTGTGCTGCTTTGGCCGCTCCGGCTGAACTGGGCGGGTGGCTGGGGTGTGCACTGGGGGTGCCTGGCCGGGGTGTGGGGGGCACTGGCTGGGGCTCACTGCCCCGGGTGCCGCCGTTGCGGCTTCGTAACACACCATCAGTGCTGCTGCTGCTGGCCGTTGGTGCTCGGCAGGGAGCTCTACTCGTACTGCACCTTGTGTGGTAGTTCAAGCCAAGCGAGAAGGGCCGCTGACGCTGGTGCAGGCTGCTGGTGCTGCTCAGCTGCCTGCTGCTGCTGGCAGCCCCTCCCTCTGCTCACTGCTGCTGGAAGTAGGAGTCGTAGACATTCTGGGAGAGGCCAGACTGCGTGCCAGCCGCCGCCGCCTGCGACTTTGCAAAATCGAGTTCGCTGGGCGCCGCAAAGCTGTCCTGGCTCATGCGCTGCGTGAAGCTCTGCGTGAAAGCATACTGGCTCGGCATCTGCGTGGCAAAGCCCGCCTGGCTTGCCGCGCTGCCGCCGTCGCCCTCTGGCGCCACTGCCGCCGCCGCTGGGGCGGGCTGCCTTGCCTCGCGGCCGCCGCCACGCCCCGACCCAGCAGCTGCTGCCGGTGCAGGAGCTGGTATGGAGTACGGGTTGCTGCTGGAGGGCAGGGTGCGTTGATAAGCATACCCTCCATCCTCCTGCTGCTGTTTAAAGCGGTCGGCCCTGCCGCCACTACCGCCAAAGCCGCCGCCCTTGCCCTCAAATCCCGGGGGCGGGCCGTCGTCGTCTCGCCGCTCGCCGGCCTTTTCCACTGGCCGGAATCGGGTGGAAAGCGCGCCGCCCAGCCCGAAGCTGCCCGAGTCGAAGAGGCGGCGGGGGCGCTGCAGCTGCACCATGCTTTGCTTGAGGTTGGTCAGGGGTCCTGCGACAGGGGCACCGCCACAGGCACAGGCTCAGCAAAGTGCAGCTGTGGCAGCCGCTGTCTCAAAGACGCGGCAGTGTTGCGTTGCATTGTTCACAGCGCTGGCGTGCAGCAGCTGCCGTCCCGCAACTCCTCAACTGGTTCAAAGCCCCACTACTGCACGCGTTGCACACACATACATACGCAATGCACATGCCACGACAGGCGCTCTGCCGCCCTCCCAGCACGAAAGCAAGCCAGGCGCAGTGCCCCCAGGCTTGTGCTGGCTGGCCTGTGCTGGCTAGTTTCTTTGCGGACACACGCGGGCTGTACACACAAACAAGCAAGGCTGGGCGGCACTCACCCTCCACCAGGCAGGCATTCTCCTTAAAGTGGTACAGCAGAGCGTTCCAGATGGACTGCTTGGACAACACCTGGCAGCAGGTGGAAAGGGCCGCAGGGAAGCGAGGAATGAATGGCGGAGAGGGGAGGCAAGATGTACTCATCATGACAAAGACAGCGGGGTCTGGCAAAACAGGTACAGCAGCAGGCACGAGACAGGATGGACAGCAGGAGGGCTGGGAGGAAAGACCTGCTGGTCCGCACGCTGTGCTGCCAATGTTTCAAAGGCGGGTGCAGCACCTGCCCTGCAACCCCCAGCTGGAGCTGCCAGCTCCAAGCACAGCACCAAGCACAGCACCCACAGACCATCACAATCCCCACACCACCACCACAACCCTCGCACCACAGTCCTCACACCACCACCACCAACCACCACCACCGCAGCCGCGCCCTCCCTCCTCTCTCCACCCCCCCTCAGCACCCACCCACCTTTGGGTTGCCCAGCACCACCAGGCCGTACTTGGCCCGAGTGAGGGCCACGTTGAGGCGGCGCGGGTCAGACAGGAAACCTATGCCCTGCGTGTGTGTGTAAAGGAGGGGGGGGCGGGGGGGACAGTGGAGTGTGGTGTACTGCAGTGTTGGTGGCAGGGAGTGAGGTGCAAGGACAAGAGGAGGAGAGACAAGACACGGAATGTGCACAGCACAGCACGCGGCGTCAGCAGCACACGCCACTGCCAAGGCACAGCCACCGCAACTGGCCGCCGCAGCCGCGGCCGCAGTTACCTGGTGCTCGTTTGACCGCACGCACGAGAGAATGATGTAGTCCTTTTCCCGGCCCTGAGTGAAGGAGGAGCAGGAGGGGGGGAGGGGAAGGGGCTCAGCAATTAAACTGCAGTAAACTAATAAAATTAAAACAAATAATGAGACTATCAAGGTCTGAGTATGGTCGATCTAACCAGCGAATGTGTCAGGCAAGTGACAGGGCTCCAGGCACCTTGGCACCCCCCCACCACACAGCGCCTCACAGCAGTGCCCCCCACTCCCCGCCACCACCCCTGCACCCCCACACAACGCCTCAACAATCCCCCGAAACTCACCACCCCCACCCCCACCCCACCCACCAACCCCACCCTCCCCTAGCGCCCACCTGGAAGCTGTCCACAGAAGCACACTCCACCTCTCCATACAGGGCCTGCCTCAGGGGTCCGCTGCGCGCCATTGCCGACACCACATGAGCCCTTTGGCCTTCGTAGGGGGTGATGATGCCAATCTGGGTGGGGCCCACGCCTGCGCTGGGGGTGGGGGAGGGGGGTTGTGGGAGGGGGGAGATGTAGTGGGGGCGTGGTTTCGACCGGTGGTGGTGTGGTTCAGTGGTGCTGTGAAGCGGGGCCGGCATTGGGGGGAATCAGGGAGAGGATGGCAGAAGGGTCGCCCAGACTTGGCTGCCCCGCCGCCCGCCTTGCACCCGCACCCCCTGCCACATGCCTTGCCCAAGCCATGTCCAGCGATGCCCTTGTTTGTGCCAGCGACTGCCTGGTGTCAGCGCCACAACACTGCCACTAGCACTCCCACGCCCGCGAAAACAAAACAAACCGAAACAAAACAAACAACCACGGCCCCGCACACCACCCCCCGCCCCTTTCGCTGCACCCACCCGACTTGAGCAGGTAGGTCACAATCTTCTCCACGCTGGCCGCCTCTGTGCGGTTGAGGTACGAGGTGCCCGAGGCGCTGATCTCCTCGCTGCCCAGCTGCACGTAAAACATGCAGGGCTTGTCGCTGGGCCATGGGAACAGCACCTGTGGAGGAGGGAGGGAGGGAGGGAGGGAGGGAGGGAGGGAGGGAGGGAGGGAGGGAGGCAGGGTGCTGGGGAGGTGGCAGCAGCAGCAGGCAGCAGCAGCAGGAAACAACCAAGCACGGCAGAAGCAGCAGCAGGCAGGAGCAGCAGGAGCAGGGCTGAACTGAATCACAGCAGCAAGGACAAGGCCACAAGCCGAAGCAGAGCAGGGACGGCCAGAGCAGCAGCAGCAGGCAGCAGGGGCTCACATGTGTGCGTGTTCGCTCGGCAACCGTGATTCCGTTCTGAAGCGCGCCCTCGTAAAAAGTGTTCGAGGGGAATTCACTGTGGTGGGGCCAGGGGGGGGGGGAGCGGGGGGGGAGGGCAGCCGGGTTGGCGAAAGGGCAAAGGGGGCATTCAGTCATGCTTCTCGCTCATTACAAACCAATGGCAGCAGCCCCCCCAGCCTGCTGAGAGCAGCCACATATGAAGCCGCAGTTCACCGGCAGCACACGTGACCCGTGACAGTGCTGTCACTTTTACTGCATTCTGCTGTACCGCCGTGCCGCCTACCTGAGCGCGGGATGCATGCGGTACTGCACCGCCAGCCGGATGGGCTTCACTCCCAGCAGCATCAGCCGCTCAAAGAGGGACTGCTGCAGCCCTGCTCGAGCAGCGACCTTGTTCAGGATGACTGGGCCCAGCTGGCAGTGATCGCCCACCAGCACCAGCTGCAGAAGTGAAAGGGGGAGGAGGAGTGAAGGGTATCAGGGGGATGGGATAGGTAAGCAGCGGGGGGAGCACAAACGGGAAAGGGGCCGTGAAAGGAGGCAGCGGCTGGGAAGACGGAGAAGGAAAGCCTGCCTTGTGCTGAACACAAACCGCCAGCACC
The DNA here is from genome assembly GCA_023343905.1 of Chlorella vulgaris. NCBI lineage: Eukaryota > Viridiplantae > Chlorophyta > Trebouxiophyceae > Chlorellales > Chlorellaceae > Chlorella > Chlorella vulgaris. Next base: position 1,791,397 of record SIDB01000012.1, on the reverse strand, counting down.
AAAAACAGCACCAAAATTCACGACCACCACCCTTGGCCCGTTGGCCAGTTGTGCGTCCGTCCATCCATCCATCCGGCGGTTAGCCAGCCAGCCAGCCAGCCAGCCAACATCCCCCCCTCTACCCACCTGCTTGGCCCCCATCACCAGCGGTATCATGGTCTCAGGCTCAACCGCCTGGGTGGCCTCGTCAATCAACAGGCGGCGGAAGCGGAAGTTGAGGAGGCGTGAGTCACCCGCCCCGGAGCAGGTGCAGCACACCACGTCTGCCGCCTGCAGCACCTCCCTCTCCAGGTTTCGTTTGAGGGCCTTGTACTTGCGCTCGTCTGTGGGGAGGGAAGGGGGCAGTGGATGGAGAATTGGTTGGGGGCAGGGGTTGGGTAGATGGGAGGATGGGAGGATGGGAGGAGGGAGTGCAGCAGGAGTCAAAGGAGACGAAAAGCGTGCTGAGGAAGTGGAGCTGAGGTGGAAAGGGAAGTAGGGGGCAGCAGAGATGGGAATAGCAGGGCGACCGCCTGCTGAGGTGCAGCACCCGCCGTTACCCACCCAGCCATCAAGGCAAACCAAGGCCCTGCGTGCCACTACCAAGGCATGTTACGTAAGGTAACAGGTAACAAGGTAACGTGTTCTTTGCGGACATACAATGAATCCCATACCCCCCCCTCCCCCCCCCCACCTCACCACCCACACACACACACACACACATCCACACACACACAGCTGCCCCCCCCTGACTGCCAGCCTCACCCTGCGCCGCCAGCTCCCCCAGCTCCTCTTTCAGCAGCCTCAGCTTGCGCAGCTCAGCGGCCTCGGGGATGTCCAGGTGGTCGACCTGAGGGGTAACATAGGGGGGGGGGGGGGGGGGGTATAAGTGTGCACCAGAGGAGGTGCTTGTTGCAGGAGTATCACTGGAGGAGGTGCTTGTTGATTTGTCCATAGCGACAACAACAGAACAGGGCGCTTGCAACAAGAACAAGTCGGAAACAATCGCTGTTATGTTGCAAGATCGTGTTGCAAGAGGGGGTTTGGGGGGGGGGGGGGGGGGGGGGGGGGGGCTTCGCATAAAGTGGATAAGCGTGCCCAGCCTTGACCACCACGACCACCCCAGGCTCCCAACCACCACCACACTGCCACTGCCACACACACCCCCACACACCCCTACGCACCTGGTAGTGCAGCGTCAGGTGCTCTACCGTGGTGGCAACCGCCTCCCTCGACCTCGCCTGCAGCCGGACCACCCTCAGCCCCGTCTGAGAGGTGCGCTCAGCCAGGTGGTCCACAGCTATGTTAGAGGGGGCCGCCACCAGCACCTGGCCCTGGCCCATCTTGGCCAGCTGCATATGTGTGTGTGGGGGGAGGGAGGGAGGGGGCAAAGGAGGGAGGGAGGAGTTGTGTGTGGGAAGGGAGGGAGGGAGGGGCGGGAGGGTGAGTGGGGCAGAAGCAGAGGCAGTGGCAGAGGGGGATCAAGCGAGGGAGAGGTAATGGCAGAGGAACGAGAGGGTAGGCAGAGACAGGGCAGCAGCAGCGGCGCAAGCTGCATGTGAACTACAAGCACCGGCAGCAAAACTGTGCATCGAATGCCTGACGCCACACAATGCAGTCCGGCCACCCCCGGCCGCCTCACCTTCACCATGCCTCCCTGCTCCCCGCCATCACCGCCACCACCACCCACCAGCCCACCACCCACCCCAACACATCCCACCACCACCACCACCACCACCACCACCACCACCACCACCACCACCACCCCAATGTATCCCACTACTCACCTGGTACACAATCGTGGCGCTGGTCACAGTCTTGCCAGTGCCGGGCGGCCCCTGGATCAGGCTCAGCGGCTGCTGCAGCACTCGCTGCACAGCGTCCGCCTGCGAGTGGTTGAGATCGGGTAGGCCCGGGGCGGACAGGCGCTTGGGGATGGTTACCTTCAACGCTTGCTCCTCGATGGCATGCCCCAGGATCCTGCACAAGAAAAGAATAGGGGGTGGGGCAAGCAGGCAGGTCAGGCACGGCGAAGCAGGCAGGGTCCCCAAAAGCAGGCACGGCCAGGTCGGTGTGTTGTCTCGCGCTTTGCGGTCCGCGGGACGGCACGGAGCTTGTTGGGTGGTGGGAGGTGTATTGCGATGTGTGTTAGTAGGCATTGCGTGTGTGGCAAAGCAGCAATCACAGCCAGCGGGAACAGCATTGTTTCGACACACACGCCACCCCGGGCACCCACACACAACACCCCGACAGCGCATCTTCGCCGACCGCCACCCCATCGCCCCTTGCTTTCCACCCCTGCGGGCCTCACTTGTGATACAGGTAGCCAGACACCGAGGTCTCATCCACAGCAAACGCCTTCATCGCCTTCTGCATGCGCTCGTAGCTGGTCCCCTTCCACACATACTCAACTGCAGGAGGGAGGGGGGAGACAGTGGAGGGGGCAGCGGGCGCCACAGTGGGGGCAAGCAGGAGGAGGGAGATGAGCAGGCACCATGCACGATCACCTGTAACGCTGAGAACTATACATTTTTGACAGCGCATGGCAAGGTGGGAACACCAAGCGGTTGCACCGCGTGTGAAAGAGAGGCGCCCCGGCTGCGTGTCCCAGCCAGCAACGATGGCAGCCCAGCAACCCCACAAGCTTGCCAGGCAACGCAGCCCAGCTGCCAAGTGCAACTGCACCACTCGCCGCCAAGCACCACCTCCCACCCACCCACCCAGCAGAACCCACCAATGAACCCAGTGGTCATGTCCGTTGGTGCGCTGCCCTGCCCCTTCTCCTTGCCCCTCAGCTCAATGGCAACCTCCTCGCTGCCGTCGTCCAGCCGGGACACAAAGCCGATGCCCACCCAGGGCGGCGATCCGGACCGGGGGCAGGGATGGCGCAGGCGCAGCTCGTCGCCTGGGGACGGGGGAGGGGTGGGAAGCAGGACGGACAACAGGGAGGTGATGGGGAGGGCAGTACAGCAGCCAGACTTCAGCTGCCAGGCATGAGCTCTGCGCCCCCCCCCCCCCCCCCCCCCCCCCCCCCCCCCCCCCCCCCCCAACACACTTCAACTGCACAGCGCGCCTCACACCTCTCCAACCATGAGCCCCCTCCTGAATGCCACTCAAGATTGCCGCTCAAAGTTCACTCTTGCAACTCCATCACCCTCCCGCACGCCGCACGATCCCTGCTCAACACTCTCGCCTCACCTATCATGAGCCGCATGTCAGCAGAGTCTTTAGGGTAGTAGAAGCGGGCCACAGTCTTCTTGTTGAGGCCCACGCCCCAGTGCACAGTCACGTTCTCGCGGACCTGGAGGGGATGGGTGGTGAAAATGGGGGGGGGGGGGGGGTGTTGGGAGATCGGCAGGCAGCGTAACAGCGGCAGCAGCAGCAGCGCGGACGGTACTCGCACCTGCCATCACGCGCTGCCATCCCAAACACCCGCCAAGGCAATACATATGCGTGTTCGCGCAACTCACAATCCACGAAACCAACAGGCACCCACCCACCCATCAACCACCCATAACCCGCCCCCACACCAGAAGTCACAGTCCCAGCCGCACCCACACCCACACCAGCTGCCCCGGCAGCAAACCGCACCAGCAAACCGCCGCCGCAGCAAGCCGGTGCACCAGTCCGACCACCTTTGCTGCCACTCCACACACCCCACACCCCGGTGCACTAGTGCCAGTCACACCACTAACCCCCTTTACCCCCCTCCACCACCACCCACACACCACATACCTGGTTCTCCTTCATCGCCTTGTCGTAATCTGCCTCCAGCTTGATCAGGGGCCCAAATATATTCTGGTACTGGTACGCATCGTCGTACCGCAGCGCCACAGGGCAAGGCTCCTCCTCCTTGCCGGGCTGGTTGAGCTCCTCGACTGCATTGCAGGCAGGGAGGGAGGCCAGGAAGGGGAGGGAGGGGAGGCAAGAGGGAAGGCAGCAGGGCAAAGCGAGGCAAGCTGAGGTGAGGAGGCAGGGAGGCAGGCAGGGTGGACAGGAGCAGGGTCGGCACGTGTCGCATGGACTGTATATGCAGCGCTGCTGCTCAGCTGGCAGACGTTCCACGAGCAAGTGCAAGTCAACTGGCCAAGCAGCTGAGCAGCACATGTCGTGCAGCCTCCTCCTGCTTGACACCTCAGGAGCAAGAGGTGGGCAGCCACAACTTGTTGCAGACTGTCGCAGCAGCGAGTCTGACCTGAGGCTGTCGGGTTGCTACGCCACACCTCCTCCAGACGTGTGACCTGGTGCACGCTGAGGTGGCGCGCCCGCAGCACTTCCTGCTCCCCGGGTGCCTGCAACGGGGAGGGAAGCGCGGCAAAGGAAAGCGTGCATCAGACAGAGACACCGACTGGCTCGCCGCACACCGGCGCTGCCAGACACACCCGTCAGCCCACCTCGCGCCAGCCATGCCACGCACCAGTCATGGCTTTGGAAGTACCAGTGCAGCTTGCCCAACGTTGACCAACCAATCCACACACACAGCTTCACCCCAGATGCACAGCTTCACCCCAGCGCAGCCTACCCAACTAGACCAGCCAAGTCGCACACCAGCAGTGCAGCCACGTGCCACCCACCACCCACCTGCCTCGACCAGCCATGCGCACGGCACCTGCAGCCTGCCAGCAGCCCAGCCACACACTCCACACACCAGCAGAAACCTCCACCTGACCACCTGACCACCCACTGCACCGCCCACCTTGACCAGCCAGGCCACAAAAGCCCGGTCCTCTATCAGCGGCTGCCACTGGCTCATGTCGATGCTCAGGTCCTTGATGCCGGGAGCGGCGGCGGGCGTGTCCCGCGCCAGCAGCACCACTGCGAGGCACAGGTAAAGGCAGGCAGGTGGGAAGCATGCAAGGATGGGATGACGGCAGGTGTACAGGTAGTATATAGGACTTGTGTATCCAGGGAGCACTCGACAGGCTGCAGCCACCAGTGTCAGGGCCCCAGCACTCATACGCTGTGCAGTGCCGCTGAACTTGCACCGCTGGCATTCAGCCAGCCACTGTTCCGCATCCTGCTGCCAGCCGGCAGGGCTCCGCTGCAAAGTCCGCCTCCGCCTCCGCCTCCGCCTCTTCACTCCCCCCCTCCGACCCTCACCTGTGTTTTCATCCTTGAGCGGCACAAATCCGAGGGCAAACACGTTTCGGGAGCCGCTGTTGTAGCATTCCAGCACGGTTTCTCCCAGGGGTGAATCCTTGTGCAGGCCCACCTCCTTCAGCTTCGCCTTCACCAGGTGCGTGATGATGCAGGCGGCGGTGCCCGTCACCCTCCCATTGCAAAACCACTTGCCGGTGGTCAGGCACTTGACCACGCAGGCGGGGTTGTGGATGCCGCAGTAGCTGCAGCAGGTAGGCGGGCGGGTTGCAGGTGTTTTGGGGAGGAACGGAAGCCAATGGAAAGCAGCAGGATGAAAGCAGCACGCTGCGGCTTTGACAGCGGCGGCAGACGTACGCGCATGCCCATTCAGGGAGCTCGGAAGGCTGCTCCGGCGCTGCCTCCTCCACGTTTTCATGAAAAGCCAGCTCCCCTAGAGCGACATCAAGTCCTAGAGCCGCATCGCCCTGCGTAGGCTGGAAGGTCGGCACCTGCAAGCTTGCAAATGGCGGCAAGAGCGGCGGCGGTGAATTGAGAGTGCGCGCCCGAGCAGGGACGCCGGCTCATTGCGCATCCACAGCAGCTGGATCGATACCTGTGACGCTCCCTGCAGGCCGCCAACGTCGAAGGCCGTCTCCTGCGTCTGGTTGAAGTCCAGGAAGCTGAAATCGACCTGGCTCTGCAGCTGGGACTCTGTGATTTGGAAGTCGAACGCCTGGCTCGCCCCAACCTGCGAAAACAGGCTGTCTCCGCCCTGCATGGCCGCCTGTGCCCCTCAGCGACTCCAACCAACCGCTCAGACCCAGCGCCGATCGGTAAATAGGCCGTTGATCAGGCTGCGCTCGAGGTCAGGCCGCCACCAATGTCGCGCCCGGCTGGCATACGCTACTGAAATGTTTGCACTGAAATGTGTGCAGATCGAGTTGACTCATGCCTGATTCATATCATAATTGGTATCACATGCATCATTGACTTTCATCTGAGCATAGCTGTGATGCTTGCAGGCTCACATGGTCACCCTATCCAGTTTATGAGGGTGCGCTGCAACAGCCCTGCATTCATCACAGGCGCATCTTGTCAGGCTGCACACATTCTGGTAATGTATCGGCTGCTTGCAGCGTTGTAGAGCTGGTGTGCCTGCGCTAGTCTGTCAGTTGACCTTGCCTGCGCAACTGAAAAGTTGACCTGCAACAGCCGTCTGTCGATCAGGAGTGATTCATCATAGAGACTCGCGTCAATCTTTTCAGTGCAACCCCATGGCGAGTGTGGCGCCGCGTAGCAGCCTTGCATGTTCACAGAGTCTGCAACAGATTGTGAAGCAGGCCCAGACTGCGAAATTGCACTGCGGCATTGCCCAGCGCGGCACAGCACACACCGGCGGGAGGGCGGTGGTTGCAAACAGAGCCGCACGCTCGTTGCCCGTCTTGCAGCGGCCCTTCCTGTGCTTCCTGAGCCGGATTCAGCCCGCCAAATCCAGCGATCAAGGGGTTGTATTCGCACGGCCTGTTGCAAGGCCCGCAGCTCACTTTGATCGCCAATCCATGCACCTGGCCCGCCAGCCCCTGCGGCTCACCCCAGCGCTAACGCAACTCGCTCTTACTCGGTTTGTCCTCCCCCGTCAGGCCTCAGGTGCGTTGCGCTCGATCCAAACTGTCCTGCGATCCCATGCTGCTCATGGGCTCAGCACCAGCGCCGCCAACCAGTTCGGCGGCCCGCAGCGGTTGAGTGCCGCCACTGCCGCCCGCCCAACGCCCGCAGGTCGCCCTGCATCTCGCTGCACCACTCCCTGCTTGGCGTCAGTGACCATGGTGCAGTACTTTGAGGGCGAGCGTGCGTCCAGCAAGGGCCACAAGCTGTTGAGCGTAACATACCTGCCCGAAGCGGCGGCAGGCCCGCCCTCTGCTGTCCTGCTGTTCCACCACGGCATCAGCGAGCACATTGGGCGCTACAAATCCAGTGAGCTAGCTGTCTGCCTTTGTTTGTCCTCCTCGGCCGCTGCAGCAGCAGTGCAATGTAGGCAGGCACCAGGGGGGGGCGCCGCAGCCTGTTGGCTGCCTGTTGGCTGGAGTCTCACTGACAAGCCACCTCACGCGCTGCCGCCGCCGCGTGCCTGTCCATGCTCCCTCTCTGCAGTATTTGAGCGCTTTGCAGAGGCAGGCATCGCCGTGTACAGCGGCGACATTGTGGGGCACGGCAGGAGCGAGGGCCACAGAGCTTTGGTGGAAAATATCAATGACACTGTGAGGCTGTGCTGCCTCCGCTGCTCGCTTCAAACTGTTGATTGGCGCCTGGCTTCCCTATAGCATGTTCCCTGCTGCACGCTTGTGCCTGATCCTCTGCCTTTGCCGTGTTCTTCTCTCTTCCCAGGCGGACGAGATGCTGGCACTGGCACAATTTGCCAAAGAGGATGTGCAGAAGCGGTTTCCGGGGGCACCCCTGCCTCCCATGTTCATTGGGGGGCACTCCCTGGGCGGGCTGATCGCTGCCATGGCCTGCCAGCGGGACCAGAGCCGTTGGTCGGGCCTGCTGCTTTCTTCCCCGGCCCTCGACGTCGAGATGGGTCCAGTGCTCAGGTGGGTGGGTGTGCGCCGGGTGGTTGGCTGGCGGGCCCATCTGCAGGTGTCAGGGCACATTTGGAGGGCTGCCTGTGTGGTGGTACAGCAAGCAAGCAGCATCACTTACGCGCTGGTCTGCTCCAGCTGCTTGAAGGTATGGCTTATGCAATGCCACAGGCAACCTGGCCCTGGCAGCAATCCAGCGAGGCCTGCAGCCCCCTTACCTGCGTGCCTGCCTTGCTGCTTCGCTGCCCGCCTGCCCGCAGGATCCAGGCAGCCCTGGGCGGCCTGCTGGCAGCTGTGGTGCCCAAGGCGCGCATCGTGCCGGCTGTGGACCCAACGGATATGATCCCGGGTGGGTGCCTGGGCGGCTGGCTGGCTGGTTGGGTGGCTGGGTGGCTGGGTGAGTGGGCTGCATGGTGCCGTGCTTGCAGCAGGGAGGGGCGAGACTGGTAGGTACTTTGGCTGGGCGTGCTGCAGTGGCACCTGCGGGCGTAGTGACAACAGCGCGCAAGGGAAGAGCCGGCAGGCGGTGCTCCCAGCTGTCCCTTGCACTCTGGCGGTGCTGCCTATCAAGCGCCCTCTTTCGCACCCTCACCCTGCAGATGCAAGCCTTGTGGAGATGTACAGTGCCGACCCGCTCAACACAGGTGTGTGGCGTGACCTTCAGCGCTGCCTGGCCAGCAGTATTGCGGAGCGAGTGACCTGCTGACGAGATGCGGTCGCTGCCACATCCAAGCAGGTTTCCACCTCACCTCACCTGTCGCTGCTGCTGTGATGCTTGTCTGCTGCTGCTGCAGTGGGCAACCTGCCAGCGCGAACCGGCAATGAGATCTTGAAGGGTATGCGCGGCTTGCGCCCGCACTGGCCGTCCTTCAAGCTGCCGTTGTACATCCACCATGGAGACTCGGACAAGTGAGAGGAGTAGGGTTGCTGCTGGGAATTGTGGTTGGTTGATGTCTGGCTGGTGGTGTTGCGGCGTGTGCATGGTGCATGGGAGCTGGTGTTGCGCGCAAGTTCCCTGGCATAGCCTTAGCCTCTGCGATTTGTCTATTGATTGGTGTGTACGCTGCACTTCCACTCCATTCTGTGCAGGTGCACGTCAGCGCCAGCCAGCCAAGCCTTCTTTGCCGCAGCTGCTTCGCCGGACAAGAAGCTGGAGCTGGTGGAGGGAGGCTACCATGAGCTCATGTTTACCCCGGGGGTCAGCGATGTGCTGGTGAGCGGCATGATTGAGTGGATCACACAGCGTGCGGCGGTAGGTGCAACCGCTGTCGGCAGCGGTGCGGCGAAAATGTGACCAGGCCGTGGTGGCTTTGTGGTGGTGTGCTTTGACTGTACTTTTGAATGTGAGACCTACATCTTGTATCTTGCAAATTGCGTGCCTGTCTTCTCTCTCCAGCCTAGTTCTCTTTGTAGCGGTGTGTAAATCTCATGGCGGCAGCGTGCAACGCGGAGCACACAATGCATGTTCTTGAGAGCCATTGCCTCCATTAGGTGTGCATATATTGTCCTTCCTACATCGTGGTTGCCACATCGTTCCTGTCTCTGCCCCAAGCTGTTGATGGCCGACGCTGCGACCATCGCGGGCAGGATGCAGCGCTGCGCCACGTTTGCCCGATCCTACAGCGCAGGTAGGCATCCGATGCGTGCATGTCGGGTGTCTCAGCGCGGGCACTGGCGCCGTTGCATGCACAACGCCAATACTTGCACTTTGAACGTACCTAACGCCATGCTGATCGCACCCTTGATGCAGCCGTAAGGCAGCGCCGCTGTTATCCCGCCAGCCGACGGCACCTCGCGCAGGCAGCGGCGGCAGCAAGCGGTGCGCCCGACGAGCTGGTCATCACTCGCCCGGATGATTGGCACCTGCACCTGCGTGACGGCGCTGGCCTGCAGTCTGTAGTGCCCCACACAGCACACACCTACGGACGCGCCGTCATCATGCCAAACCTTGTGCCACCCATCACCACCGCGGCAGCAGCAGTCGACTACCGCTCTCGGGTGCTGGCGGCGGTCCCTTCCAGCCGCTCTGCCGCCTTCACACCACTCATGACGTGTTACCTCACAGACAACACTGCACCAGAGGAGGTGCTGCGTGCCAAGGAGGTGCGTGGTGTTGGCTCGCCGCCTGCCAAGTGCCGTGCTGCCTATTGCGATGCCTGCGTGAAGCCTCTAGCCGGGCTGGGATATCTACAGGTATCCCGGAAGCCTCTTGGCCAATTCCCCATGGTTGCCTAAATTGTCTGCCTGAGTTGCTGCCTCCCTCTGTGCAGGCTGGTGTCGTGGCCTTCAAGCTCTACCCCGCAGGAGCTACGACCAACAGCGATTCGGGAGTGACAGACTTTACGAAATGCCTGCCGACTCTGAAAGCAATGGCAGAGGTGAGGGCCGCCTCATGGCCTGTATTCTGCCGCCCCTGCTGCACAGCAGCCGCACTTGTCGCGTGCCCAAGGCATAGCATGCACAGCACGCACACGTGACTGCACCAAGCACACGCCTGCACCTCGCACTCATGACTGCACTGAGCGCACGCTGCGCAACTGCGCACCTCCATGCCATCAGCCCCTTTTCGTTTGTCGCCTGCTGCTCCCACCAGCTGAGCGCACCTCCATTGAGGGGCCACACCAGCCGCGCACCGCCTGCCCGCCCCGCTGCCTGCCCGTACTGGGCACGCGGCTCACGCCCCGCCAGCGGGCCCCTCTCACCACCGCTCGCGGGGTAGGGCAGGCGTGGTCTCACACCATTCACACACACCATCACTCATGCACATCGCATTTATTCCAACCTGGGGAGAACGCCGCATCCATGCTTGCGTGCCCTTGCACTGCCTTGCTTTGTTGCCTGCCTGCCTGCCTGCCTGCCCGAGTGCAAAGCTTCACACTACATGTGCTCCTTGTCGCATCGACTTGTTGTTTCACCATGCTGCCCTGTCCTCCTTTCTTTCTTCCCTTCCCGTCCTGCCCTGCCAGGCGGGGCTGCTGCTGCTGGTGCACGGCGAGGTGACTGACAGCCACGTAGATTTCTTTGACAGAGAAAAGGTGTTCATAGAGAGCAAGCTGAAGCCGCTGCTGGACGCGGTGCGTGGTCGGTGGCTGGCCTGCGGGGCTGCATGTTCTGGCTGTGTAGTCACACAACAACAAACAACACGACAGTTGGTGTTTTGTAGGCTGTGTGCTGTGTGTGCATCGGGTGTCTTGTGTGGCAGCCCCACTGGTGCAGGTAGCTGGCGGCAGCATTCCTTCTGCTGGTAGCCCAATGCTCCTGCGCGTTGAAGCCTCTCCTTACCGCTCGCTGCTCCTGATCCCCCCCTTTCGTGCCCCAGGTGCCTGAGCTGCGTGTGGTCATGGAGCACATCACGACTCGAGACGCGGCGGAGTTTGTGGCGGCAGCGCCCGCCAACGTGGCCGCCAGCGTGACGCCGCAGCACATGCTGATGAACCGCAACGCGCTGTTCCAGGGCGGCTTGAGGCCCCACGCCTTTTGCCTGCCCATCTTGAAGCGCGAGGAGCACCGAGTGGCTGTGGCGGCGGCGGCAACCAGCGGCAGCAGCAAGTTCTTCCTTGGCACTGACTCCGGTGGGTGGGGGGGCGTGGCTGTTGTTGTTGACAAGGGCGTGGCTGCTGAGACTGTTGCGGTGTGGCATGGCAGCGCATGCATGCGGTGTTTGCGCTCCCAGGGCCTGGCTGACTGGATGGCCTGGCTGGTAGTGCTACAACACATGTTGTTGGTGATGCATCGCCGTATGCACCCTGCTAACTGCAACCGCGTCCTCCATGCTGCAGCGCCGCACCCCAAGCACGCCAAGGAGTCGGCCTGCGGCTGCGCCGGCCTGTTTAGCGCGCCCGTGGCTCTGGCGCTGTACGCCCACGCCTTTGAGCAGGCTGACGCCTTGCAGCACTTGGAGGCGTTTGCGTCCTTCAACGGACCTGACTTTTACGGCCTGCCGCGCAACACAGACAAGGTCACGTTGCGGCGGCAGCCCTGGGCGGTACCGGAGACGTACGAGTTTGGGGAGAGCGTGGTGGTCCCCATGTGGGCAGGCCAGCAGTGCCCCTGGAGCGTCGTGTGAGCTCTTGGAAAGAGCGGCGACCCCGCGGAAGAGCAGCCTGGCGTTGCATTGTACAGTTATCTGCCTCCCTGACTACATCACTCACTGAATTTTGTTCATGACTGCCGCACTGTCCTCACTGTCCTGTAAAACCCTCACTGATCACTTCAAAGGCGGTGGCTACCGCACTTTGAACGGTGGCGGCTGGATTGCAGCGCAGTGGATCGAAGTCCCAGCCACTCACTCCCTCCATCGATGTGAGGGCCCCTAGCCCGCAATGAGCCCGAATTCAACACATTCATGCTGCGCGTGCTGGGCTTTTTCACTTGATGTTTTGCCCAGCCACGCCTCCACCATTCACACGCGCCTCACCAGTCATTCACAACGCTTAGCAGCAGCATCCCAGCACCCCTCCAGCCGCACAGCGCCTTCTGGTAGCGAGCAGACTCAGGCGCCATGTTTGAGGCACGAATGGCGCAGGGCAGCCTGTTGAAGAAGGTGCGAAGGTTTGCACGCGCCGAGGGCCGTGCACGCTCAAGCAAGGTCTCCCCTCGCTCCCGCGCGTGTTTTGCGGGCATCTGCCGGCCTGTCATGCATCAGGGATCACTTGCTGCGGATCAATCGCTGCCCCCAGCCGCTCGGGAGGTCGCCTTGAAATCAAACATCAAACAGCTGCGATCGCGGCGCTGCGCAGGTGGTAGAGGCGATCAAGGATCTCATCGAGGATGCCAACTTCGACTGCAACAACAGCGGCTTCAGCCTACAAGCGATGGACTCTAGTCATGTCAGCCTGGTGGCCCTCTCCCTGCGAGCAGACGGCTTTGAGCACTACCGATGCGACCGGAACGTCAGCATGGGTGCGCCAGCCAGCCGGAACAAGCGTAGACCCTCCCGCCTTGCCGCCTTGCACCGACCGTCTCAACCTCATTCATTGCCGCCGTTGCAGGCATGAAGCTGGCCAACCTGTCGAAGATCCTGAAATGTGCGGGCAACGACGACGCCATCACCATGAAGAGCGAGGACAATGGAGACACGATTACATTCATGTTTGAGTCACCAAGTGCGTAGGTTGCGCATGTGGCGCTTGAACAGAGGGTGCACATTTGTCCCAGTTTTGCAAGCTTGGCAGCCCCTGCCAGTGCACCAGCAAGCTCCTTGCAGCAAGCGAGTAGCATGCAAACCACCGCACTAATTCACACAACACCGTTCTTTGCCTCCCTGCCGCCGGCCTCCTCACCCCCCACTCTTGTTGCCCATGCGCACCCCTGCAGACCAGGAGCGACTCAGTGAGTTTGACCTGAAGCTGATGGACATTGACAGCGAGCACCTGGGCATCCCTGAGGCAGAATACGACGCTACAGTGAAGCTGCCTGCCTCTGAATTCCAGCGGATAGTCAAGGACCTGTCTTCCATTGGGGACACCGGTGAGGCAGGCAGGGAGAGAGGGGGCTCACAGGGCTGCCTGGGAGAGCAGGTGGGGAAGGGAGGCATGTAGCTGCCAGGGTGTGCCTGGCTGGCTGATTTGAGGGGCTGAGGGGCATATGCGAGGCGCTGGCTGTGGGAGGCGCTCGTGGCTGACAGCGCAGATGCGGGTGTGACCTTGTGGTCGGCTTTGCTGGGCTGGGCAAACTAGAGCCTGCATTAAACCTATGTTGCCCCCGGCCTATCACCGGCCTGACTGCTCACTCGTATGCCTGCCTGCTCTGCTTGCAGTTGAGATCAGCGTAAACAAGGATGCAGTCAAGTTTGGCACCAGCGGCGACATCGGCTCAGCAAACATCATGTGCCGGTGCGCGATGAGTAGCTCTGTGTGTGTGCTTCTTTCTTTCTGCCTGGCTGGCTGGATGGGTCCCTGGCTGGATACGTGCGCCAGCTTTTGGCCTGCCTTGCTGCTACATAATGGTCCCACCAACACTGCCTCCTTACTTTCCTGGTTCCCTCCTCCCTTTTTTCCCTGCTCCCTGCTTCGCCCCTTCTGCTCCGTCTCACCTCGCCCCTCGTGCACGTGTTTGCACGTTCCTTTGTTCCCTTCTGCAGGCAGAACAAGAGCGTGGACAAGCCCGAGGAGAGCACAGAGATCGACATCAACGAGCCTGTGGCACTCACCTTTGCGCTGCGCTACCTCAACTCATTCGCCAAGGCCACACCGCTCTCCACGCACGTCGTGCTCAAGCTGTCAAAGGACCTGCCGGTGGTGGTGGAGTACCACGGTGAGCAAAGGGTCAAGGGACACAGGGGTGGAAGAGGAGGACCACGGCAGTAGCAGAAATCTGCAGAGTGCGGTGTTGGGGGACAATCGAGGGTTGGCCACACTGAGCCTGGCTGGGGCGTTGGGTGTGTGAGTGTGCCTTCCTTGTCTGTGATGTCTGACTCTGCTGCCTTGTCCCCCCTGCAACCAACTTCCCTGCAGTGCCTGATGTTGGTCGCCTCGGCTTCTACCTGGCTCCCAAGGTAGAGGAGGAGGAGATGGAGGCGTAGGGATGAACAGCAAGGGAGCTGTCTTGTGCCTGGAAGGAAGGAAGCCGGACTGATGCCAGAATAAGCCCTCGGCTGGAAAACTGCTAGTTTTCCCCTCAACTCTGCTGCCAACGCTTGAGACATTGGCGGTGCTAGGGGCGACGTGGCAGCAGCAGGTCCAGGGTGCAGCCGGGGGCTGTGCCTTGCAACGCGCACGCCGTATTACCACCATGAACATCACTTGTACCGATGCTGCATTGCCTGGCCTGTCTGTCACTGGCCTGTGTAACCGACAACCTCACTTGGTTGGGGTGCACTCTTGCTGTGAATGGCAGGCAACTGACAGGTTCATCAGTTGGAGATGTGCGGTGCACTAGTGCTGATTTGCCCGTCTGCGCCTGTGAAACAGCCAACCGCAAGCTAGGCTGGCACCCCTCCTGAGTCGGTGAGGTAGCCGCTTGGGTTGCCTTCTGTCCAGCGCCAGTGATCGGCACACATTTGGTTCAGGGAGCGGGTTGCTCGCCAGCCAAGCTCCTCCTCAGCCCGCTGCATGATGGGCAGAGTGGAGGGATGGAGTGTGAGGGAAGGCCGGCGGAATGTCATCTTTGTGGTAATGCCAGGCAGGCAATCCATGTTGGCTTTGCGGCATTGCACAGACGGACAACGGAAACATCTCTGCCTTGTTGCGTGTGCACACCAGGGGTGAGGCGTAGGCTGCTGCTGCGTCTCCAGCCCGCCGCCCCGCCAGCACGTACGGCACGCTGCGCCCGCTGGCCATCTCAAACGCCTTGATGACCTGCGCAGCACAAGCAACATGAACAAAACACCAACTTGCAGCTCACTGCTGCTTGCTGAATGTCAGGGTTTTGCTCCACCCTGAAGCAGTCAGGTTGGCCTGCCGTGCTGCTGCCTTCTTGCTGCAGCTGCTAACCTTGTTCGCACCTCAAGCACCGTCTGCCCAGTGCCTGTGCCGAGGTTGTACGCCTTGCAGCCCAGGCCGGGACTGCTGAGCAGCTTTCGCAGCGCCGCCACGTGCGCCTCAGCCTGCAGGCAGGCAGCAAGGGTTGCTGTTGACCTTTGGGCAACAGGTGCACCTCGCCTGCCTCGTTATGCTTGCTTCGCTGCAAGCTGCGGTCGACCGCTTGATGCATCTTGTACGCTGGCCTGAGCCAGTGCCCGCGCAGGGAGGCAGCAGTGCAGTGCAGGGAGGCAGCAGTGCACCAACCAAATCCAGGACGTGAAGATAATCGCGCTGTGCTGTGCCGTCTTGCGTCGGGTAGTCAGTGCCATGCACCTGAGGAAGAGGAGGGTCAGGGAGAGAGAGCTCAAGGCAAGCCTGAGAGATGGCTGGCCATTCTGGCTCACCATTCTGGCAGGGAATCACAGCGAGGTGGCAGAGCCAAGATGGTGCACAGTGTTCGGATGGCAGGCCACAGCATCGTGCCTGCAATGTTGGCCGTCGGCCAAGCACCACTTCAGTGATGCAAGGCATGAGGTTGGTGGGCTGCTGGGGCTGCTCCCCCAGGCGGCCTGCACAGTAATCGGTGGGTGAGCAGCAAGGCAGTCATTGTTGGTGCTGCAGCCAGGATTCGTCGAGGAAGTGGAAGCTCAGCGGGCTGCAACTCGCACCACAAGCCACACACACAAGCTTTAAAGATCCCGGACTGCAGCCAGGCTCACCCGAGGGGTGGGCCCCCACCGGGTTGAAGTACCGCAGCTGGAGGCAGCGGAAGCTGGGGTCAGCCGCCGACACATCAGTCATCACCTGCTCCGCCATGGCCTGCGCTTGTGAAGGGGGAACACTGGGTTGCGGTGTTCATCTGCTGTGCACTGATGGCGGGATGAGGGGCCAGCGGAAACAGCATCATGTGCTGTTCAACAGACCTACCTTGCTGTGGCCATAGGGGTTCAAGGGCTGCAGCGGCGCTGACTCGTTGATGGGAGCCTGTGCGGCCCCGTAGACACATGCGCTGGAGCTGAACACCAGCTGCGACAACAAGCATAGGGCTAGGGGGCGCAGGTTGAGGCGTTTGAGGAGTTGTTTGCATCCCAACACACAATTCTGCAAAGCTGGCCGACACGACTGCAAGGTCATGACTGCTGATAGCCTGCATGGACTCACGTTGCGCACTCCTGACCCCCGCATCGCCTCCAGCAGGCGCAGGGTGCCCACCACGTTTGTGTTGTAGTACCCCAGGGGGTCGACAGTTGACTCGGCAACAGACCTGCAGCACGTCAGTTGACAATCACCCCGCTGCTAGGCCGCGTGAGCAGCAAGCGTTGGGGATGCATGGTGGCCGTGCGACAGCAGCACAGCTGGTACCAGGCGTAACCAGCGCCCTGTGCTCTTACAGGCCGGATGCTGCCATGCGGTGTGAACAGCAAGTATCTATGTGGACGATCCATGCGTCCACATGGACCGTGTACACAAGCAAGCAGGTGGCTTGCACGGTGAACGCATGCGTCTCACTTCTTTGCAGCAAAGTGTATGACAGCGTCAAAGGCCCCTGCATCAAGCAGTGGGCGCAGCAGGTCCTGGTCGCCGACGTCGCCCTGGCAGGCAGGCAGGGAGGGAAGAAGGCAAGGTTTGAACAGGAGCATGATCTAGTTAGCTTCTTCTCCTTGTTCGCTGTGCGCCTCTGTGTGGATGAAGGAGCGGCTCTGTTTGGAGGAAGGAGCATGCACAGGTATAGCGAGCTTCTTGTTGCGCCTCTTCTTGCAACTCACAGCCACACTCACCTTGACGAACGAAAGTGCGCCGCTGCGGCCTCCCGCCAGCTCTTGCAACCTAACAAACACCTCCTCTTGTGCGTTGCTGAGGTCATCCAGCAGGGTGACTGCGTAGCCAGCCTCCACCAAGCTCAGCGCGGTGTGGGAACCTGCGCGGCGAATCCAGCGGCAGCGCTCACAACCCGCCCGCTGAGCAAAAAACGCTCTCTCTGCTTGGCAGCTCACCTATGTACCCCAGGCCTCCTGTGACCAGTATGTGGTGCTGGGGCGTCACCAGGGTGCTGCTGAGGCAGTGATACAGCAAGACACAAGTTGGCACTGCGATGTGCAGAAGCAATCGCCTGTTGCCGAAGGACTGCGTGCGGAGCTCCATCGTATGCATGAACGAATCAGACTGGCTGTGGAGGGGGAAAGGCACAACGCCCAAGGCACTACGGGCACTACATTTCGTGAAGAAACTGAGACCGTGCCTGATGGAGTCCATCTCACAACTCTGTTGCTGGCATGGATCAACAAATATTTCGCAAGGCGGCCGCAGAAGCTCGCAGGCGCAAGCTTCTGGCCAAGGGCGGCGATCGGCTGGCCCAAATAACGGGGCAGCTGCCGGAGGCTGCAGATGAAGAAGGTGATCGCTCACCCTACGCTGCTCGCAGCCGATTGAAATCGCTCTTGCTGATTGTCTGCACTCCCCGCTGCTGCAGAAACGCCAGAGGTAACGCCGCCAGCCCAGCATGCGGTGGTCACGCCCCCAGCCGCCCCGCTGCAGCCGACGGCACCCCTGCGGCCAGAAATCACCGCCCCTCGCTTGCCCGCCTCCAGCGCCATCGCTGCTGAGCTAGGTGCAGCAGTGCGGGGCAAGACCACCTTGACAGGCCCTCCACCGCAGTTCAAGGGCACCGCAACCAACAGCAAGTGGGCGCAGTATGCTGCACCAGGCGGCGGCACGCGGCCCAGGCGTGCCTTGAGACGCGTCACTGCTGGCGAGACGCTAACTGCTGCCGTTCAGGGCACCAGCCGGCTGCGCCTGTTGCTGGCGGCGCTGCTGGCACTGCTGCTGGCGACGCGCTGGGATGCCGTGGCGGTGGCCAAGACCACAGCCACCAGCAGCAGCGCTCCTTCAGAGGCGGAGCTGTTTGCTGCTGCTCGGGCGGCGGCGGCCTCGCCACCAAGCAGTCCACTGGAGGAGCTTGGAGCGAGCTGGCAGGGCTTGGTGCGGCGGGTCAACGCCGCCCTGTCCTCGCTGCCGTGGCTGCCATGGAGCAAGCAAGCAGCAAGCAAGCCCCTGACAGCCCTACCGCCACCGGCCAAGCAGCCACGACTCGTCGCACGCCTCGAAGCCAAGCTGCGGCGGCATGCAGGGGCGATGGTCGTCTCGCCAGCCGGGCAGCTGCTGCTGTCCAAGCTGGCTGCTGCCTCACGCTCTCCCTTGGGCCGCTGGGCAGCGGCCGCAGTGCACGCCCTGGAAGCGCAGGCTGCAGCCGCGGCAAGGTCCCCAGCAGGCGTGAAGCTTGCTGCTGCGGCACAACAAGCAAAAGCCGCGCTGGCAGCTGCAGCCGCGTCACCGCACGCGCAGCGAGTCAGGGCAGCCCTGGAGCGGCTGCCTCCGCTGCGCTTTGTGCCCCGGCTGCTGCAGGCTCGGCTGGCGGCAGCTGCAGCCCAGCCAGTTGTGCAGCAAGCACTGGATGCAGCGGAGCGGCTGCCACCAATGGCCAGCCTAGCGCTGCTGAGCCTGAGCCTCATCGGCGCATCAGCTGTTGCGCTGGCGGCGGCTCCCACCCTTGTCCACAGCACGGTATGCCGCCTGCTGCTTCACATGCTGGCCGTACTTTGCTTTGCAACGATGGGGCCTGGGCCAGAACCTCACTGCAGCCAGCACCGCTCCACATTGCATCCAGTGCTGCAAGCCCTCTCTTGCTTGCCTGGTCCTGTTGACGCTACACGCTGCCCTGCCGCCTCACCCTGCCTGCTCGCCTTGCTTGACGCTCTTCCCTTGCCTTGCCTTGCTCTGCTGTTGCCTGCCCTGCCCTGCCGTTGCTGCAGCTGGACCTGGACCTACAGACCCCCAGCATGCTGGCCCGGCTGGCAGCTGCGCTGCCCGGCCTGCAGCGCCAGCTCAGCTTGTTGACGGCGGCACAGCGCTTGCTGGGCAGCCTGCTGGACGATGCTGCAGCCTTTGTGGTCACTCTGGTTGCATACTACCAGCTGCCTGCGCTGCTGGCGGGAGCTTAGAGGCTTGCCTTGGCTCAAAGGTGCTCGAGGCATGGATGGCTGCTGGAATTTGAGGTGCAGCACATTGCACACACTTGCGGTGTGCGTCCTGTGGCCAGTTGATGCATCCTGCGCTGTGAGGATCAACCGTCGTGTGTTATAGCGGTTCGGGCTTCTGTCAATTGATTCATTTGCACGATGCATGTGCAGTAAAGGGATGGATTCGATGCTACTACTGTGGCTGGGAGACGAAGCATGTGTTGTACGCAGAAAGGGCAGGCAGGGCCAGTAACGAGAGCACAGCCCTAAAGGAGGGGAATAGGCACGGACGATGGTGCAGCAGTAACTGCAAGCATGAGGCAGGACAGTGTAACAGGGTGCGCGCACACAAGGACGCAACCATCCCCGTGGATGAACTGAGGGAGCGCAGCGGCGCAGTGGACTATAGAGCAAAGCAGCCTTGCTGTCGCTGTCAGCGCGTAGGCACCTAGGGGGGGCTGTTGGTGACATCCCACGCTGCCAGCCGCTGCGCCACGTAGTCGCACATGTCGCCCGCCTGCCCCCCAAACACGTCCATCTGCTGCTGCGCCAGGCTGGCCGCCCGCAGCTTGGCTGCAGGGGGGCAGTCCTCGGCTGCAAGGGCAAAGGGTTTGGAGGAGGGGCGCACAGGCGTACAGCAAGGCTGGGTCGAGTTGAGGGGACTCGAGGCCACAGCGGCACAGGTGTGCAGGTGAGGACTGCATGCGAGCAATCGGTGCTTGGAAGAAGGACAATCAACACCACTCCACGCCTCAGCCATGCACGGAAAGTGAAGTGAAGTGAGCACACACCCCAGGTCAGCAACGCAGGAGCCCGCAGCCACACGCCACCACACGCACCTGGACCCGTGATCAGCAGGTCCTTCAGCAGGTTGTGGCCAGCCGCTGTGGTGGGGCTATCCATAATGCTGAGCAGCCCGCAAAACCCGGGATGCCACTTGGCTGCATTCAGCACGGGGTGGGGCAGGAGGCGCCTGGGCTTTCAAGAGAAGCAGCTGAACAGGCGCAGAGAAGCACAGCACACGCAGGGCACACAAAGGGAGAGTGCCAGGTGGAATGCAGGCCACAGCGTGGACCCCTGACGCGAGGTCCGCTGGAGCGAGCTTCAACAACACCAGACAAGCAGGCACCCGAGCAAAGGTGCATCGCAAGCTTGTTTGTGAACACACTGTGAACACACAACGACTCGCGAACAATAGGCACGCCCGCTCCGCTGCACTGCTTGCTTGCCTGTCAGGAAGTCCAGGGCTGCTGCGTAGGAGGCCGAACTGGTGCGCAGCACGAGGTTGATCAGCGTTGGCAGCTCGGCTTGCAGGTCCACGGCACGCCGCGCGCAGCGTGACAGCCGCACTGGTTCGGCAACGAACTCGGCGCACACTGAGGTGCATGTGGTTGGGAGGGGAGGAAAGGGGAAGGGAGGGACGAGGGTGAGGGGAAGAAGATAGCACAGGTGAGGCGGGTGAGAGGTGCGGGATGCACCAAATGCGAGATGCAGAGAGCGTGCTGTGCGGCGGCGCATGCGTGAGGGCTGGTGTGCAGAGCAAGCCGTGTTCCCCACTCGCAGGCAAGCACACACCAGCCCTGCCCCGGCCCCCACGCTGCACACACACGCACACGCACACACACACACACACACACACACACACACACAGCGCACCCTTACTGGCGGCGGGAGTGGATGTCTGCAGCAGCCAGACCAGGGTGCCGTTGTCGCCTGCCTTGTTCCACAGCGTCGACACAAACGTTGAATCTGGCTGCTGCCAGCGCCACCGGGGGTTATCCAGCAGTACCGCCACGGTGGGCAGGGCGTACAGGCAGCGTAGTGCCTCTGCTCCCGAGGGGTCGGTGAGGTAACACCGCTGCATCGCCTTGACCAGCGGTACCGCCAGGTCAGCCATGGTCAGGTTGGCAGGCACCCCCGCAGCGGCCCCCAGCAGCGCGTCGCTGCAGATGTCACCCAGCATGGGCCCCGCCATGTAAAGGCCGGGCAGCAGGTCTGGCGAGAGGGTGGGGGCGTCTGATGCCATGCTGCCGAGGGCAATCTGTGTGTCGTCTAATTCGCCTGGACCGCCGCTGAGCGCATCAAGCACTCGCTGCCACAGCGGCGTTTCGATGAACTGCATGCACATCGTCTGCTGGATGGAATTCTCGCCCGCCAGGCTCAGCTGCACAGGTGAGCACAAAGGGTGGGCGGGGGTGGGATGGGGGGGTGGGGGTGGGGGGGGGCACACAGTCAAAGAAGGCTCAGGAGAGCCGTGCACAGAAGAAGGAGGGGCGACGAGTGTATGAGATCACCCTGGGCGACAAGACAGCCAAGCGCTTGCAGCCGCAGCAAACAGGAGAAGCGCGCTGGTGCCGGGCACGCAGCTGCTGCTCAGTGTGCGGCCTGGCCGCCAGCCTCAGGATCAGCACCGAGTGTGCGACGCCACGCATGCGCAACAGTCCGGGGGATGAAGTATTGCCAGCTGCTGCTGATGCTTTCACGAAACAGGCAAGCTATTGCTTCAAACAGCACATCAGGTGCAGATGCACGCAGTACAGCAAGGGGCAAGCGCTACAATGCCACGCACCATCCACAGCATGCGGGGGCCGACCAGCTGCTTGAGGGTGTCATTGGTGGGGCTTCCCGCCTGCAGCCAGTCGGTTGACAGGGCCGAGGCTGTGCCCTGCATCAGCTGCTGCAGATACTCAATGACGTCATCCTGCAGCCACCACGTCCGGCACAGGCATAGGCTGTATGGTATTAGGGTTCAGGGTGTGTAAGCAAAGCACAGCAGCAGAGTCTGGCACAGCCAGCAGCACAGGCAGGGTTGTAAGTAGGGCACAGGAACAGCATCTAGCCCGGCAGGGTCACAAGCACGGCAGGCAGGCGGACACATGAGGTGTGGTGCAAGCCACCTGCAAGCATGCCACGTGGCACAAGGTGGTGTGCAGGGCTGACACTCACTGAGCACTCAGGTCGATCCTCGCGCACAACATCTGTGAACCGATTGAACTGAAACAGGGATTCCAAGCCGGTGCGAGCCACCAAGTACTGCCACCTGCCTGCAAGATTCACAAAGGGGTGAACAGCAGTGGCGGTGACGGTTGGCAGCGGCGCAGACGGGGCTGCCTCAGAAGCAGCAGCGCAGCACGGGGCGGTGGCGGGTAGCAAGGCAGCAGGTGGGTGGCAGCAGGCACATCACGCACATCACGCCTGGCAGGCGCAGCGCTTGCTCAGCAGTGTGTTAAGCAGGTGCCCGCAAACACCAAGGTGCCCAACCGGCCTGCAAACGACCGCTTTGGGTCCAGCACCTGCCTGCTGACACAGCACTAAGCAGCAGCAGCACAGAGGGGGTCTTCCACCGCTTTTTGGCCTCAACACCGCAGGCCTCACTCTCACCCACCGCTGGTGACGGCGCCCGTGTCCTTCAGCGCCCCCTCCAGCGCCTGTAGGGCTGTGACCGCGGTGACAGCTGCTGCCGCCGCCTGGTGGCTGCCTGTCTGTGCCAGGGCGGCCACATCCGTCAGAAGAGCAGCAGCCTCAAGCAAGTCACTTGTGCGCGTGCAGCAGCTGGTTTCGCTATCTGCGGCAGCAAAGGGGGGAGGGGGGCGGAGCCAAGTGCCAAGCGATGAGCAGAGGCAAGCAGCTGGCCAAAGAGGCAGGGCTGAGGGGAGGCGAGGAGGCACAGCTGCCTGCACCCCTGTCGTTGCACAAACCACCCTGCCCAACCTAGTGAGGCCATCAAATCCATGGCGTACACCGCCCACACCCATATCAACCACACCCATCAGCATCATCTTCCTCGCACACAGCACCCAGAAAGACACACGCACACCCATGCACCCACCTGCATCGTCCTCGCACACAGCCGTCATGCCCCTCACCACCGCCACCAGTGAGTCCAGGTGTGCCTGGTCGTACACAGACCGCATGAGCCTGCAGGGGGGGGGGGGGGGGGGGGGTGAGCGGCTGGGTTGGTGCTGTGAGGTAGCCTCAAGCATAGCAGGCAAGATGCTGTCGCAGAGCCACATGGCCACGCAACCGCACACACATGAACACGGGGTACACACATGCCACACGCTCGTAGCGCTGCGCCTTCACATTCCCCCTCCAGCCAGCCCAGCCCACCTGGCCCCCTCCTGGTTGTCCACCCAGGTTGGCGGCTGCGTGGCAACCAGCTCATCAAACCGACCAGCCCAGCCGTCCACGTGGGTGCTGCAAGGACACGACACAGGGGGAAGAAAGCTGAGCAGAGGAGGTGAGCAGGCACGTGGCAGGCAGCCATGCAGCCAGGTCCTCCCAACGCTCCTTTCAACCTTTGAAAGGATCAGCTGCGCTGGAGGCACCCCCTGTAGCCACAAGCACCCGGCCAACAAGCCGCAAGGCCCCACCTGGCTGACTGGTCAGCCACGAGCCCTCAGTATCAGGCAGGCAGGCAGGCAGGCAGGCAGGCAGGCAGGCAGGTCCCTCCCCAGCCAGCCAGCCAGTCACTCACTCATCGGTGGAGCAGGAAGTGAGGTTATCCAGGGACATGGTGAGGGGGAAGTAGCGGCCGCCAGGCTCCTTGCTGCACAGGGGTATGAGCTGCACACGAGGGGGGGGGGGGGGGGGGGGGGGGGTGCAAGAAGCAGCAGGCAGAGCGATATGGAGAGCAGGCAGGGTTGGAGGGAGGTCACGACATATGCTTCAGTCGTGCCGCGTGTCGCATGATATTGCATCGCATGACTGGCCTCCGACGCACGATCTGTTGTTTGAGTCCTCCCTGGGCCAGCCCAGCTGCCGCGTGCGCAACGCAGCATTGGCCACGGGAGCGCAAAGGGATGCACACACACACCCAGACACCAGCACCTGCCGGCAGCCAAGCCACCCACCTCGTTAGCCACATCCTCAGCCCCCACCATCTGCGCAATCTCAGACGTGATGGGGAAGGCGCAGAAGGGCTGCGAGGTGCCGCCAATAGCAAACACAGTCTGGTTGTAGTTGTACGCATTGACTTGGGTGGCGTTGCCGGGGTCAGCAACTGGCGGGTCGGACTCTAGCACCACGTTTGACGTGCCGCCGTCTGCGCTGCTGGTGTCAATCCTGACTATTGGGTAAACCGGCCTGCATGGGGGCAACAACATGAGGCGGGGGAGGAGATGCAGCAGGTCTGGGAAGATCCTAGGGTGTTGCTAGGGAGGTGGCGGCTTTGGTAGAGTGAGGTGGCATCAATCCACAGCGTTTTGCATCCCCTCCTATTAAAGTTATATGGGCAACCCAGCCCCAGCCGTGCTGGTGACCAGATGACCAAAGCAGCAGCGGCGGCGGGCGCGGTGCGCAAGTGGTGGCAGCTGCAGCAGCACGGCAAGCTGCAACAGCAGCAGCAGCGAAGCAGCACCGCGAGCAGTGGTTGCAGGCAGGGCGGCAGCCACACAGGTGACAGCAGTTGCACCAGGCACGCAGCAGTAGTCGTGGCAGCAGGGTGGGCTTACGAGTAGAACCAGGTTGCCATGGTGGGTACCGGGCCGTCTATCATTGCCATCACTTCCTCATAGCTCTGCATCAGTCAATTGAAGCGGTGCTTGAGAGTGGATGGATGGATGGATAGGTGTGAGTGGATGGGTGGCTTGCACACTGAAACAGAGTGAACGAGAGCTGAAGCGCGTGGCGTTGGAAGGGCATGAGTGTGCATTAGGTATGCAATAAGAACTAAGAAAGACAGGTGACGGGATGCAGGCACGGACCCAAGGCACACCCACCAACGCGGCGTATCGCCTTCGACTGTTGCTGCTTTTTCTGGCCGCCCTCCTTCCCCCGTTCCACAAACTCACCGCTCCGCGTTTGTAACACCCGCACACGCCTGCGTGCACATGACCCCCTCTCACACGCACACACGCAACCACACGCAACCACATACACAGGGCTGGCAGCTCCCACCTGGGCCGTCATGAAGCTGCCCGCTCTCGACTCAATCGACTTTGTTACCGCGCCGCCTCGCGCTGCCAGGGTGCGGTTGGAGGCAGCGAAGTACATGCTCCAGTTCCAAGTGCTGTACTGCGCCTGGAGCAGCATGTCCTGCGGTACGGTGAAAACACGCACAGTACAGGGCTGGGGCACTGCAAGGGCGCACCTCTTGAGCTGGACCAGTGCCCTCTGCTGTTACAGGCACGGCTTATGCTTGCTTGCAGTCCGTGCCACCGCAAAGAAAGCCATCACGGAAACACACCACACATCCTGCCCTTCCCAACAAAAAGTCCAAGAATAAGTAAGACTTGCAGCCCCTGCCGCCAGAGGCACAAATGCTCACCCTCGCCAGCCCTCTCCCCGCCTCACCTGAAGGATGCTGGGCATGAGGTCGGTGCCGGCCGCCCGCAAGTACAGCTCGTGTGCGCGCAGCAGGGCGGCGGGCTTGCTGTACTGCATGAAGCTGCCGGTACCGATGTCCATGTCGTTCTGCGGTACCATGGGCGGCTGCGTGGGATCCGCCGCCAGCTGCAGGGCCAGGAATCCGGGACCGTCGTGCTTGCCTGGCGCTTGCAGCTGGGGTGGGGAGGTCCTGTGGGTGGGCAGGCAGGCAGGCAGCCAGGCAGGCACAGAAGGAGGGTGTGTGGGTATTCGAGCATGCATAAGGAGGGAACGTGGGCAGAGTGGTACCGCAGGGCCGACTGGGCCAGGGGCCATGCAGAGGCAGTGCAGTGGTCAGGTTCAAAGGTGCAGGCTCCCAGCTACCATTGCCCGCCCACTGCACCACAGCACCACACACACAAGCACCGCCCGCACCCAGCCACGCAGCACGCAGCGATGCACGTGCCCTCACACATGCGCACACAGAAGTCAGGCTGTGCATACCTGTAGAAGTGGATCTGCCCCTCCCCTTCATACCCTTCCAGCACCTGTACAACGCGGCAGTACGCCAGCAAGCACACACACTAAGAGTCACACAGAGCCAAAGAAAGAACAGGCAGATAGGCGTCCTTGCAAGCTGCAGCCACAGCCACGACGCAGTGCAGGCTCAATGCGTGTTCTGCATGGGCTGCCGCCACACCCACAGACTGCAGCACCAATCAGCGTGTACCTGGTCCAAGCACTTGTATTCCAGGAAGGCCGCCAGCCCCTCATCAACAGACAGCATGGCAAAGTCTTGCTTGGTGGCCAAGTTGCCCACCCTGCAGGGGCCGGGGGTGGGAGCAGGGAGGAGGGAGGAATGGCTGAGGGGTGAGCATGGTGGGCCGCACGGCACACCTTGCCATGGCTCAAGCCAGCAGCTGAGGAGGCAAAGAAACAAGCAATAGCTGAGACGCGGCAGCTTCAAAACCAGGAGCGATGGTAGCAGCAGCCGGTAGCAGGAGCAGGCAGAACAGAGGTATCACGCCCCAGTCACAAGGCAGGCACGTTTTTTCGATCGCGGCAGGCGGCCACAGCGGCTGCCTTCTCACCATTGGTGCGCCACCTCGTGGCAGATCACCAGGCCCAGCTGCTTGTACCCATACTGCCCCTCCCCCCCCAGAGGGTCCAGCAGGAACCTCGCCTCATCCATCATGAGCAGGCCCCAGTTCTGGAAGGAGGGAGGGAGGGAGGGAGGGAGGGAGGGAGGGAGGGAGGGAGGGAGGGAGGGAGGGAGGGACGGACGGACGGACGGAGGTGGGTGGTGGGAGGACAATGGTGGTTTCTAGGATCCGCTCCACACACACTTGCAGCTTTCGACATTGCAGGCACACACGCAATCGCCTCCCTGCCCCAGGCCTCCTCCATTGCACCTCCACAAAGCCCTCCTCACCTCCATGGCCCCCGACTTCCCCGGTACCGCAAGCAGGTCCATCTTGGTCAGCTGCTCGGGCAGGTCCACACCCAGGTAGCTGCGGTAGAAGCTGAAGGCCTTGGGGGCCACCTCAGCGGCCGCCGCCAGCTGTCCCTCCAGACCAGGCGCAGCCCAGAAGCGCAGCGCAGGCAGCCCGTCAGCGCCGCCAAACATGGCCGCGCTGCCGCCGCCGGCGCTGCAGCCTCCGGAGCTGCTGCTGTTGCCTGGTACCGCAGCTTCGGCCCCGGTGTACTGCACCATGCCGCCTGCCGCCACAGCGAGGAGGTAGGGTGACATGAGGGGTGTTACTTGGAATTCGACGAGCATTGCGGGCTGGCCGTCTGTGGTGTTGAGGTCGAAATCTGTGCAGTCCTTGAGGGGCATGTTGGACAGGGCTTTCATGGGCGCACCCGAGGGGGTGAGGGCGGGCACCTGCACAAGGGGGGGGCGGGCAGAAAGCGTCAGAGGAGCCGAGGGGTGGAGGCGAGCAATGGTGTGGGGCAAAATGAAGGTGCGGGGAGCGAGCAGGGGATAGGGACAGGCCAGCGTGCATGTCTGCGGGCCACGGCCACACCACAACAAGCAGAATACGCACTCGTCCTGGCGACAACAACCACAGCAGCCCTCCCGGGAGCCATACTTTCAGCACCAACAGCCACACACAGCCCCAGCCCAGCCATCGCTGCACCTTGACCTCCACTCCAAATGTGGCCTTGCGGGCTGGCTGGTCGTAGCAGGGCAGCATCTGGCGAGTGCCTGTAGGCTCCCCCTGCGTTACCACCATAAACTCCAGCTCGCTCTCGTCTGCTGCCGGGAAAGGCGCCGAGCTGTACAGCCCCGTGCTGTTGCCGGGCCATGAACCCAGCAGCCCGCTGTACTGCAATACCAGCCTGGCTGTCGACCCCGGCTGCAGTACCACGGTGCCCAGGCTGATGGACAGCAGGTCGACGTCGCCGCTGGAAAGCGCCCGCGTGGCATCTGCGCTGGCACGGCGCTCGAAAGGCAGCGACACAATCTGGCCGCCGGCCGCGCACTCGGCCTCACTGCACAGCTGGGTGGCGGTGCCAAAGGATCCATCTGACAGCTGGCGCTCCAGCGCTATTGACTGGAA
This sequence comes from Chlorella vulgaris, assembly GCA_023343905.1. Classification (NCBI taxonomy): domain Eukaryota; kingdom Viridiplantae; phylum Chlorophyta; class Trebouxiophyceae; order Chlorellales; family Chlorellaceae; genus Chlorella; species Chlorella vulgaris. The sequence continues at coordinate 1,763,411 of SIDB01000012.1, read as the reverse complement.
GGTCAGGTTGCGGGCGTTGAGCACCACACAGGAAGCCGCCTGCTGCTGCACCGAGAAGAGCAGGGTGGCCGAGGCGTTGAAGGTGAGGGGCGGTACTGGCAGTCCGCGAAATGAAAACATCTCATCCGTTAGCTCCAGGCTGAGATCGTAGTGAGAAATGTTGACCACCTCCCAGTACGGTACTGCAGCAGCATCGGCAAGCGACGGGCAGGCAAGCAAGCAAGCAGGCAGGCAGGCGGGCATGCGGGGGTCAGGAATGGAAAGGCAACGAGCAGAGCTTTGGCGGGAGCGGGTCCGGGATCTGAACGGCTATCGTGCTTGCGCGCAGCCAGGCAGCAGCGCACTTGTGGCCATGTCTTCGCACTGTGACGGCAGGCTGGCGCCGTAGACCGTGACGGTGGTGTCAGCCGCTGCGGGTGCCTCACTGCTGCCGTTGCTGCCACCGCTGTCGTCACCTCCAGCAAGGCCAACGCTGAGCCCCACCATGAGCGCAATGCCGGCTGCCGACACAAAGCAACAAATCAGGATGCACCATTTGCTGCTGGTCGCGCGTCCGGTTGCGGGGGGTGGGGCGCCCGAGCCGGTCCTCGCAATGCTGCGAGGGAAGCGGCAAGGGGTGCAGCGGTGGGTGGTGCCGGCGGCCAGGCTAGACACGGTGAATGCTGCCGGCGCATTTACGGCTGCCATAGGCTCATGCACATCACAACAGGCTCCTGCTGCAGGGTTGCAGCGCTCATTGCGAAGCGATCTCACCCAGCCGGCACAGGCGCGCTGCTCGGCTCCAAATTCAAAGGCTGAAGCCCGATGCCCGGCGATGGCCGGTCCAACTGGAAGGAGGCCCACCCCTCTTCCGCCGCGCTAGCGGCCAGAGGGCCACCATTAGCTCGCTCTCCTTCCATGCATGTATTTAGGACAGCTGCTGAGTGCAGCAGGGCCAGGTAGTCACAGTGTTCTATCCAGCTGAGGTACAATGATGCCAGTCAGAACTCGATGGTAGCCACTTAATGCAAGCACAGTCGCAAAGGAGCCTGCGTGAGTGAGATGAACATAGTGCATTTCCGCAGACATCCGCAGAAACGAACGCGGCGGGCACACTGCCAAAGGCGGGAAAACGATGTGGGGCAAATGTGTGATAGGAAATCCATCCCATCCAGTCCTGTCATGGAAGCCAGGCCAAGCGCAGGATGCCTGCAACGGAAATAAGCACGCCCAGCGCCAGGAGTGTCACTCCGCCGACACGCAACGCCACGTTGCCATCGCAGGCCGCCACCAGGCCTGGCAGCACCAGGGCCAGCATCGAGCCAGTGGTGCATCCCAGCCAGCTGCATGGCATGGGTATGGGACCACCCAAGCAGTGTGAATTATATGCTGAGAGCAGTGGCAAACGCAGTGATGAAAGGCAAACTAATAGGGCCAGTTACAGCCAATTCTGTGCAAGTGTGGCATCGAGTCACAAGCCCTGAACGCACCTCAACAGGCGCCACAAGGCGTCGCCGCTCTGCAGTGCCAGGCTGGCCCACAGCGCAGCTGCCAGCGACAGCAGAGTCACGAGGTAGAAACCGACACCCGCCAGCAGCGGCTGCCAAAACAGGATTCGCCACAACGCATCTCTGCAAGGCGAAACCACGCACCCCTCGCCACCAGAACGACCATCCCGTCTGGCCATTTCAGTGTTGCCTGTATCACAACTGCGGCAGGTGCAGTGCAGCATAGCCAGCGGAGCTGCCTCGCCTGAAGGGCTCCACCAGCAGCGGCAGGCCAGCCGCCAGGCACACAACAAACACGAGGCGCAGGAGCAGGTAGGCGGCTCGCCCGGCAGGGTCGCCTGCTAGAGAGACCAAGGCTTCTGGAGTGATGTCGAGCAGCACGTCGGGCTGTGGGACAAGGAGAGGGTGAGAGGGAGGAGCGCAGAAGGGGAGGGAGAAGGAGATGATGTTGGACAGAACTGTCTCAGTGGTAGGTGTGACGCAAGGAGCAGGATGGAAGGTGGAGCAGGCAACTCTACAGCATCCCACAGCATGAGGATCAAAGTACCAAACACTCAGCACCAGACACACAGCACCAAACTGCGTCCCACCTGCACGTCACTGCCAAACAGAGCATAGCAGCAGACTGCCAGCAGCGCCAACAGGGCGGTGCCGCACAGCAGCGACATGGCTGCAGCTCTGCCAGCGCGGCTGGCAGCGCGGGGCGGCAGCAGCTGCACCTGCTGGCAGGCACCGTACAGGAAGGGTGAGGACAGGTACTTGCCACCAGCGGTGTGCTTTGGTGGGCGGACTAGGTGAGCAAGCAGAGGAAGGGAGGGCATAGGACCGCTGGAAGGCACACAGCAGCCTCTTGGCGGCTCACCACGTCTAAGAGTGCGCAATGGGACAAGCTGGCCACCAGCAACACTGGGATGACTGCCAAAAGCTCCACGGTCGTTGCAAACCAGCCAGACCTGCCGCCAGCTGCCAGCTCAGACCAGTCGGGCCAGGCGCGCATTGGCTGCAGGGTGTGCTGGCTGGACGCCAGGACAGTGAGCGCCAGCAGAGTGGCGCCTGCCATGGTGCCAGCGGTGATAGCCAAGGCACTGCTGCCCACCAGGGAGCTCGCTTTCCTGCAGGCAGGCAGAGAAAGTAGGGGAAATGGATGGAGCTTGGCCTGGGCCCTATCGCAGCACGAGAAGAAGCTTGGCGTTGCAAGGAGGCCATTGACGCAAGGATGAGCGGTACGCTGGCAGAGATGCTCTGGCACGAGGCGTGCTGCTTCTTATTGCGACACTGCGTGTTGCCTTGCAAGGAGCAATGCAGGCTTGAAGGCTTGGCCCCGGGCCTGAGTCCCGGCTTACCTGAGGCACACCATTGGTCCTAGCACCACTAGAGACACCACAGCCAGCACAGTGGCCCGATCGCCACCCCACTCACCAAGCAGCCCCCCTGCAGGCAGTGAGCAAGGGAGGCACCACATGTTTGGCAGAGGGTGGGAGGTGGGAGCTACTGCCTGGCTTCCAGGCCCAGCGCTGCCTCAGCAGAGCTTGACAGCTGTGTGGGGCGGCCAGCAGGCAGGGGCCCCAGCACAGGTTCTCGATGCCGACGTGCTCACGTGAAGCCTCGCCGCCCACCAATGCGTCACCCAGCACAACAAATGAAGCCGTCATGAGGCCTGCATCACATCCACAGCGTAACAAACACAGAAATATCATCACTTGCCTGTAAGCCCCCTAGTGCATCGGTGCACGGCAGGATGCACACATGCGCAGCAGGTAAACACAGCAACAGCATCTGAAAGCAGCAGGCTCACCGAAGCAGGCCACGGCGATCCAGAGGTCTGCCAGCAGGGCGCCAGCTGGTCCCAGCGCAGCACGTGCCACGTCAGCATAGCGCACGCCGCACAGCGCACCCAGCTGCCGCCTGCATGCTGCAATGAGGACCAGCTGGGCCACCAGGGCGGCCGCCGCCACAGCCAGCACGCTGATCCCTCCCGCCACCAGGCCCAGCAGCCCAAAGGCTCGAGGTGCAGCCAGTGTGCCTGCACCAAGGATGGGGGGGAACAGGGAAGGAGCGATGGAGATCAGAGCTGCGCCTCACAGCTGACAGGGTCTTGTGTATTGTTTCTGCAGAAATCACTCAATTATTAGATCATCACGTTCTCGTTTAAGGCATGCGCCTTGCTGCAGCCCCTGCAAGCATATGAGGTGGCAGCCAGTCAGGGCTGAAGGGTGCGACCCCTCACCTGCGCCCAGAAGGGGCGTGGCAAGCAGGGCTGTGCAGGCCCACACAGGGGTGCCACCACTGCATGCTCCCCAGGCTGCTGCAGGGTCGCCCTCGCCCCCCTCGCCAGCAACTGGCAGCAGCGGAGTGCGCAGCTCGTTGCCACCAGAGTAGGCCTGCAGCAGCGGCGGCAGGAGACGCCATGATGACACAACTCACACGCGCTTCACTGGATGCAGCAGCTGTGCAGACACGCATCACATCACATCACATCACATCACAGCACAGCACAGCACAGCACAGCGCACCTCTCGTGGCGAGAGGTCCTCTCGGTTCAGCTGGCGGCGGTGCTCCCGCTTGTCCAACAGCTCGGCAGGCAGGCCCCCCAGGGTGCTGAACGCTGCCGGTCCCCCTGTGGCGGCGGCAGAAGTGGAGGAGGCATCTGGGAAAGGGCTCAGGGCTGCATCCTCCTGCACTCCTGCAGGGCTCAGCCCCATCTGGTCTGGTGACGTGAGCAGCACCGGTAGCAGGCGCCGGGGGCCCAGCGGCGGCCTGGCTCCGGCCTCAGTGCGCCGCGGCCGCTGCAGTGGTTGATCCTGATGCTGCTGGGCCTGCCCCTGCCCCTGCCCCTGCCCCTGCCCCTGCCCCTGCTCCCAGCGGGGGCCAGGCACAGCCTGAGACAGTGCCTCTGCCACTTCCTCAATCTCTGCGGCTGGCTCAGGTGCTGCTCGGCGCTGCGGAGAAGGCTGGCGGTCTGGCGACAGCAGGGACTGCTGCCGCTTCGGTGCCAGCCCCGGGCCGGCTGCACGCTGGGGGCCTCGCCGCACTCCCCCTGTCGGCTGCCGGAGGGACAGCAGCTGGGAGGAGACGGGGGAGAGGGGAGGAGAGTGGCTGGCTGCTGTGACCAGGGGGCAGTGGATGAGGTCCCTCACACCCTCAGCTGAGGCGGCCAGGCCTGTCCCTGCAGCCCGGCTCCCTGCCTCTCCTTGGTACCATTCCACCTCGGCCCAGCTGACCCAGCTGCCGTCGTCCAGCTGCCGCCAGCCAGGCGGAGGCCGCTCCTGCCCGCTGCCGCCCGCCGCGCTGGCAAAGGCAGAGTGCAGGCGCTCCTGGCCTTGCGATGTGCTGCCCGGGTGCGCGTCCCGCAGTGTGTGGATATGCCGTGGCGCTGCTGCGGCAAGCGGCGGCAGCGGCGGCCAGGGCCCTCGAATCTCAGTCAGCTGCGGTTCATCGGCTGAACTGCTCTCTGGCAGGTTCTCTCCGGCTGCCACTGCCTGCGCACCTAAGCTCGTCTCCTCCCCATCTCCCGCCTCTGCTTGTGGCGGTGCTTCTGTTCTTGCTGTTGCTGTTGCTGCTGTCCGTCCTGCTGCTGCTTCTTGTGCTTCCCCTGTTCCCCCCTCAGCAGGTGAGCTCGATACCTCAGCCAGCCGACTGCGCCGCTGCGGCACCGTGCCAGCCTGGCCAGGCGCCTGCTCACCTGGCCCGTGGCGGCGCCAGGGTGGCACGGCGCCCGGCCAGCTCCCTGATGCTCTGAGAGAGGCATCGGCAGGTGGCACCGGCTGAGGTGCTGCTCCTGCTGGCCTTGCTACAAGGGCAGGGCTGGGTGTGCGGGGTGGCGCCTGGGGTGCTGCTGGCTGGCCGGCTCGCTGCCTGGTGGGTGCTGGGGCGATGGCCACGGGGGTGGCAGGGCTGGCGGGCACATTGTGCAGGCTGGCGGGCACCACAGCTTCGTGCTGCCTGCTTGGAGGGCTCCTGGGTGTGTCGGGCGGGGGTGCCTGTGCTGGAGGGCTCTCTTCCCCCCTTTGAGGCCTGACCTGCATGCCTGTTGCCAGGACATGGCCTTGCTGGCTTGGGGCCCCAGCAGCAGGGCTGGGCGTCGGGCGGGGGGGTGGCGGAACCGCAGGCTGCACGTCTTCACCAGCAAGGCCTGCCGGGCTGACTGGCTGCGAGACGGCAGTGCTGGCGGTGCTGTTGCCTGTCGCCTGCTGCGTGCCTGACTCGGCCGAGTGCCAGCTGCTGCACAGGCTGCTGCCTGCACCGCTGTGCCTCGCTTCCCCAGGCAGAGGGGGGTGCCACACCGTCTCCCTCACTACATGCCAGCTTTCCGGACTGGAGGGGGCCGTTGCTTCGGCAGAGGCCTGTCGCTCAGCGACAAAGGCCTGTTCTACCGGTGCGGCAGGGAGCGGCAGCATGTCGACGATCGCTGCCACAGCCTCATCCAGCTGCGGAGGCCAGGGAAAGCGGGAGTGTGCCGCTTAACAGCCTTGGAGCAAGGGGTCGCTGCCGTCGCTGCCGTCGCTCTCCGCGGTGGCACACCGTATCGGTTTGTCGCCTGCAAGGCCTTGCCTGATCGGGTGGCACGTCAAGATTGATTTCTCTCTGGTACACGAAATGAACGGGGCTCGATTGGGACAGCTCGCCCGAGGGCTCACGAGAGGCTTCCATCGTTGTGACAGCGGTGCGATTGGACGCGGGTGCGATTCGATATTGAGTTAACTTGAATTCCCCCTGTGCATTTTTGCCAGCGGCGGCGGCGGGACGAGTGGCATCTTGTCTTGTCTTCAGCGCACAGCTTGGAAACCCCAACTCTTGCCTTGTGTCCTCCTGCTGATCACAAGTCTACAAACGCAAATGTGCCGCTTAGGGTGCGCCTAGCGCCAGGTCGCCCTGGCAGCCAACACGATTGACTCACGCCCTGCGACAACGCAATGTCGTCTAGCAGCCGTCGAGCGGCCGCCTCCATCACTGCTGCCGCCGTCACCGCCATTTTATTGCTGACGTCGGCGGCAGCTCAAATGGAGAGTCCCCTGAAAGGCCAGGGCATGCCCTCCAACGACACGACCGACGTCTACATGAGCGTGTACCTAGACAGACTGATCGAGGTGGACGAGCAGCACTACCGCCACCACTTAATTGTTTACTTTGTGATCACGTGGACGGACCCAACCGCCTTTGAGACGGTTGAAAGGGCCACGGCCAGCTGGCTGGCCGGCAACAGCAGCTGTGGTCTGCAGTGCACCAACCGGGCGGACGGCGTGGCTTGCTGCGACGACATCTACGTGCCTTCTTTCTCCTTCAGGTGCCGGTGACTGGCGGCAGCACGCACGGGGTGGGCAACCTGCAGCAGCCTGCAACCTCACCACTGCGGCGCCTGTCCGGCAGTCTCTGCCAGGCTTCAGCCGGTGTGTGTGCATATGCTGAGCCTGCAAGGCACTGGGCTTGCGTGTGTGTGCAGGAACGTGTATGGATTCCCGCAAGACCGAGCCACCAACTACAAGATGGTGCTGCTGCCAGGCCCCAACAACAGCATCGCGTGGCAGACCTTCGTCCAAGGCGTGTTTTACCAGGTGAGGCACAGCATAGCCATCTGCTGCTGCTTTTGCTGCTTCCGTGGGACCCCATGGGCAGGTCCCAAAACCCATCAGCGCCGACTCCCTGCATGCCCAGCACCCCTCGAGCAGTGCCTGCCCCTCAGCTCTTGCTTGCCGGGTTGGCACCCTCCTCACTCTGTGTGAGTGGGGGTTCCACGCCACACTGATCTGGTCCGTCTGCCTGTCACAATCCCTGTCGTCCCTGCTTCCTTATTGGTGCAGCCAATGGACCTTTCAAACTTCCCTTTCGACTCCTGGGACTTGCTGGTACAAATGGAGTTTCTGGACAGCTCTCCCCCAGACCACCCAGGCGTCACCGTGCACAGCAGCAGCGCGGGCCTGTCCCTGTACACGTGAGTGCCATCACGGCCCGTGTGTGTGGCCGGGCGTCTGCTGCCGTCCCCTGCTGCTGCAGGGGTGCGGTGCGGGCTTGGGCCGATGTGTGGGTAGCAAGCGCGTGTGCATCAAGGATAGGGAGGAAGCGGGTCTTCTTTGCTGGGCAAACCAGCTACGTGCCCTGTCTTGCTACCTGCCCTGTCCCGCTGCCCTCGACTTCCCCGCCTGCTCTGTCTTGCGCTTCCAGCCTGTGCCCCCTCCACCCTGCCTGCTTTTCTCCCCTGCCCTCCAGGGTGGGCAAGGGAGACCCAGTGTCCCAGTGGTCCATAGACAGCATCACACTGTCGGCTGAGGCCACGCTGCTGCCCGAGCCGCAGCGCTTCTTCCAGGTGCGGCTCGGCAGTACATACATGCTAGCCAGGACAGCATGACATTTTATGACACTTTGGCTGCCTGCTCGTCTGGCCCAACCTGCAAACGACTCGAAAAACCGCGCTGCCGCCACGACAGTGCTCCTGCTGCAATTCCGGTTTTGAACTCCCTCTGCCGCTACCCCCACTGCTGGTTCCTTGCCTGCTTCCTCCCCCCTCCCTTTCCCATGCTGCTTCCCCCTCTTGTGCTTGCTTCCACCCTGCGGCAGGCCCTGTCCGACGTCCCCTCTGACCCCTCTGACCCACTCGGCCTTACCACCACCGACTCTGCGCTGCTGCGCGGCTGCCGCCCTGGGCCCACCACGCTGGCCGCGTCCCGCCCCGTGACGGTGGTGTCAGTCAAGTTACGCATCACCCGATTCTGGAGTTACCATATGTTGAACACTGTCCTACCGGTAAGTGGGCAGAGGGTGTGTGTGTTGCGGTGTGGGGGCAGATGGCGGGATGAGAGTGGAGTGGCCGTTCACAAGGGCCCAGGCCTGTTGGGTGGGGCAGTACTGACATGCCAAGCAGCTGTATCAGCCACAGCCACAGCAGCATTGACATGACTGTGGGAGGCTACATGGTAGATCGCCTGGGTAAGTGCCTTGCCAAGTGCTTTGCCAAGCCATGCTACGCTGCTGCCTGCCCAACTGTCCCATTCCATGCTGCCGACCCCGCCTGGCCTGACGGACTGTCATGCCGGCACCGCGCCGCAGGTGCTGCTGCTGGGGCTGCTGTCCTTTGTGGTCTTCTTCCTGGAGCGATCAGACCTGGCCTCCCGCCTCGGCATCGTGGTGACCCTCTTCCTGGCAATGGCGGCGGTGCAGTTTGTCATAGCGGAAAACCAGCCCGCCTCCTCATACGTGCTACCGACACAGCAGGTGGCTGGCATGCTGCTGCTGGTGGTGATGGGGGTGCTGGCGCGTGGCGCTGTGGCTGTGCTGTCGGGTCGGTTTGTGTGAGACTGTGTGTGTGAAGGCTGGACGGCTGGGCGCTGTGCATGCTATGTGGTTCCGACTGGCAGTGTCGATCAAGTCGACACACAAGGCGGCCAGCGATGGGTGGCCCTGGCTGGGGGGCTGACCTTGCGTGTTGCCCGGTCCCCTTAGTGACTAACTGCCACTGCTGGTGGTAATGCAGGCGGCGATCGCCACTTACTGCCTGTTGTCGCTGATCGCCGCAGAGTCTATATGTGTGAGTCCCTGCCGCGGCTTGGGGCTGCCGCTGAGGCTGGGCTGGCTGCTAGCTGCTAGCTGCACTTTTGCTCTTTGTGCAGGGCATGCGCCTGCATGCAGGATGGTCACATGGCGCTGTTGTCCTTGTGGATTTGACGTGTACTCTCCGGTGCAACATCATTGTACTGCATCATTGTACTGCAGGTGTACCGCATTGAAACGTGGCAGGAAGCAGCGGCGAAGAAGCAGGTGCTGCTGGAGGCGCGGCGGCGGCACCTGGCGGCGGTCAGAGCGGCCAGATCAGCAGCGGCACACAAGTCGCAGCACGAGCTGGGGCTGCCGACGCAGCAGGACTTCACCCCTGCAAAGAGAGCTGATGAGCTGGGCACGGCGACAGGCACACTGCCACCAGCGGGCTCACCACCTGCGGCAGCAAACGGAGCAGCCGCGGCCAATGGGGAAGCTGCATCTGTTGCTGAGTCAAGTAAAGGAGTCTCAGCGCTACGGAGGCGCTGGCACTGCTGGGGCTTGAAACGCAGCAGTGGCGATTCGCATGCAGCGCCGCCACCTACAGCAACATGCCATGATTCAGCATATGATGCCTGGCTAGCGTACAAGATAGATCGCTGGGCGTTGGCAGTCTTCCTGGCAGCCTACGCCGTGGCCATCACGCTCATCTACGCCCTGCATTCCGGATATATTGACCTTTGGGGCTGATTGTCACTGGATACATTGTCCATTGGGGTTGATTGTAACAGCAAGCTGTACTGATAGTGAGCTTAATCCGCGAGGCAGCGAAAGGCCCAACTATTGCTCGACTACCGCCCGACTAACCCATGCCGCCTCCCACCTGGCAAATTGCCGTGTGCTCTTTGCCGCCGCCTGCTAGTTGTACGACCATTTCGAGATCGTTCATTGCGATTAGGGAGCGTTCATTGCAAAGTCAACGCGCACAAACATGCCGCAGTTTTGGCTCGTGCCGCTGATCGCACGTCTGGCACGCTTTTTGGCAGCTTGCGTGACGGGTATCTGGGAATCGAGCGGAGATCGCGCAGTGAGGACAGAGGCTGAGAGGGCGGCGGCGTTGGCGGCAAGCCCACTTCAAGAAGTTCAGGCTCTTGCGCACGTGCCGCCCTGCGTGCGCCGCTACTTGGAGCGCGTTGCGGTCGGGTCAGACCAGTTTCTGTGAGCAGGCTGCATCGAGCTACAATGCCTGTTGTCTGTATGGCCAGCAGACGCATATTGGCGGCACGCTCATTAATCTGGCTGGCTGCAGGGTGGTCAAAGGGAAGCAGGTGGGCGAGTTTTGCCTGAACCTTGGAGGCCCCTGGCAGCGCATGACCGCCACACAGGCAAGTTACGCTTGCCGCAGGGGTGCTAGCCGTGCCCGCAAGCAGCGGCAGAACTTGCATGCCAACACATCATCTTCGGTCATGAGTTCATGAGTTGACGTGCTGCTGCAGCTGAACCCCTGCACTTGCTGCAGTGCACGAGCCCCCTTGTACCGGCATTCTGCTGGACGGCACGTTGCGGCTTCATGCCTCCGTTGCTGTGGCTGACGGGCAACGACAGCCTGGCGGACGGCAGGGGTGCCATGCAATGGCGGCTGTGGGGCTGGCTGCCCAGCTTAAGCGTCAGCGGGCCAGAGCTGGACAGAGCCATGTTAGTGCGGTGGCTGGCAGGTGAGCAAGCGAACAGCGACACTTTACCTACCTGGGACTGACTGTATGCTTGCAAAGGACCAGCAGAGTGCGTCAGGCACCACATGTTTGCACCTGCAGATTCAGCCCCCTGCCTTAAGCTGCAGAAACGCCCACCACACCTCGAGCAATGCTGCCGAGTGCCACCCTGCGGTGGGAGTCTGTGCCAGGATCATCATGTGGTGAGTGCACAAGGTCCCCGACTGCGTTTCCCCCGCTGCGGTTGGTGTGGGGTGTTCGGCTTGACTTCGGTGCGCCGCTGAGCTGAACATGCCAAGCGATGCTGCAGAAGCTCGTGCGGTGCTAACGCACCGTGGCATCAGTGTCAGCGGCAATTTTGGCTTCAGCGGCGATGGCTTGGTGTCAAGGTGTGCGGCCGGCACTGCAACGTATGCACTCGGGCCAGTCATGGCAGGGCTCCCAATGCCCCCCAACTGGTTTATTGCCCTGCTGCAGCTTCCACAGCGACGATTGCGTGAGGGCACTGGCCAGTGGCGGCACAGAGCGGACACCGTGGGTGGTGCGCTACCGAGAATACAAGCAATTGGCGTGAGTGTTTTGCGGAGGGGAGAGTGCGTCAATGTCAGGCTGCTGGGCCTCCCACATCAGTTGCCGCTGTAAAATGCAGGCTGGTGATCGACATGCGGTTGAGCGGCAGCAGCGGTAGAAGCAAGGGCTTGTCTGCTGGCCAAGTGTTTGTGCCCACCGTATTTGAGGCGGCCTGGATGCAGCCAGACGGCACGGAGCAAGCATACGTGCGGTGTCGGCTCACGGGCCTGGCGGCGGCATGACCAGCGGCTGAATTGCGGCGTCCAGCGCTTGCTGCGCCCTTCCTGTGCCGGCCTGCTGATCACAGTTTGAAAGAAGCTGCAATCAGGCCCCGAGGCGCAGCGCCGTGGCCAAGTTTGCCCGGTTCAGCTGGCCTCGGGCTCAGATCGTCGCAGGAGCGATGCAATCAATGTAGCTTGGGAGCCAGTCATTTGAGCGTTCCCGCCCGATTTGGCTTGGGAAGAAAGGGAGGGACTGGGTGGCAATCACTGCGGCCCAAACCCAGGGCAGTCTCATTTCCACCGTCGTCCACCATGGTGCTCGTCACGAAGTGGGGCGATGCCGCCATCAACACACTGATTCCAGTGTCGGCCGCTGTGGGAATCACCTTCGCGCTATGGCTGTGGTCGCGTGTGGCGCAGGTGGGGCGGTGGGGCGTGGCCCTGTCGTCAGCTGGGAGCGGCCGCAGCACCTGGGAGCCATCGCCGCCTGCATCACGAACCCCCGCCCCCTGCAGATCAAGGTTCGGGGCAATGCTGGTGTCCGATCGGAGAACGGCCGCGAGTACCTGCTCGAGGAGGAGCAGCGGGGCGAGTCGGAGGTGCGGCACGTGATCGTGGCGGCTGCAAGCTCAATGCGGCTGCCTTGGCAACTCGCTCATTGCGCCAGCTTTGCCTGCAACCTCCTGCAGATTGAGGAGAAGTGTGCCGACCTGCAAGCCGCCATCAGCGAGGGCGCGAACAGCTTCCTGTTCACAGAGTACAAGTATGTCAGCGTGTTCATGGTGAGACGGTGTTGCAGGCGCGAGCCGGCCCCTGGCGGCGGCAATTTCCAGCGGCGCGCCCGGACGCGTTTCCGTGCCTCAATTTGCATCCGCATCCATTCGATGCCTCTCGCTGCAGGGACTGTTCTCCATCCTCATCTTCCTGCTCCTCAGCTCCCAGGACGGCTTCTCCACTGAGTGGAAGGAGGACGCCAAGGGTGTGCTGCGTGCGCCCGCCATTTACAACGGTGCGAGCGATGGCCGCCGCGCCTCGCTGCGCCTCTCGTTGCTCACGCAGCTTTATTGCAAGAGCTACATACACGCCGCTGCTCAGCATTGTTGTCATCACTCTGAGCTGCATACCAAGCTACCGTGGTTGCAGCATCGCACCGCCTTTGCTTCACAGTGTGCCATGACTCATCCCTCCTACCCGCCCCGCTCTCCTGCTTCAGGTGCCTTCTCCACCCTGACCTTTTTGGTGGGTGCCGTCACCTCCATCCTGTCTGGCTACCTGGGCATGTCAATTGCCACCTACGCCAACGCACGCACCGCGCTCGAGGCCCGCAAGGGCATCGCTCCCGCCTTCATGGCTGGTGGGTGCTGCGCATAGCTGACGCAGCTGTCCACCCTGCTTTGTTTGGCCGGGTGATGCAGCAAGCTGTGTCACCAGTGCAGTGCACGTTGCTTCATGTAGTAGTATCCGATGCCTCACCCTCATAGCCAACCCTGTCGCTTGCTTATGGTTGGTCGATGCCCATCCCTCCCGCAGCCTTCCGCTCGGGTGCCGTCATGGGTTTCCTGCTGGCCGGCAACGCGCTGCTGGTGCTCTTCCTGCTGCTGCTGGTGCTCAAGAAGGTGTTTGGAGACGACTGGGAGGGCCTGTACGAGGTAGGTGCCTGCCTGCCTGCTCCCTGTTGGGTGTCTGCTCCTCTCCCTGCCCCTGTTTTGCTGCTCTCCCTGCATATGCCGGTTCCCATGGTTTGTCCTGGCATGGCAGCATCTGCCCAAGCCTGCATGGCATGGCCCTGCTGTTCATGTCTGATCAGCGCCAGCGCCCTCTTAGGACCACCTATCCATCCTCTCATTCTCTCTCTCTGCCTGCTGCCTCGCATCACGTTGTGAATCGCTCATCACTGCGCCTCTACTTCCACGTCCATTTGTCCATTGCAGGCCATCACCGGTTACGGTCTGGGCGGCTCCTCCATTGCCCTGTTTGGCCGTGTGGGTGGCGGCATCTACACCAAGGCTGCCGATGTGGGTGCCGACCTGGTTGGAAAAATCGAGAAGGACATCCCCGAGGACGACCCCCGCAACCCCGCAGTCATTGCTGGTGCGCTGCGCTGCAGTGCCTTGAGAGTAGGCTGGCGGTGGGCGGTGTTTGGAAGCGGTTGTGTTGGTGCTGTTTGGGAGTGGTGGACGCTGCCGATGCTGCAAATTGACCAGGAGTGCAGCGATTGGGGCTGATGCAGATGTGGGGCAGCGCTGGCAATGTGCTGCGTTAGTGCAAACCCACCGCCGTTTGCGCACTGCATTACCATCTTCCTCACCCCAGGGTCATGCCTGCCCCTGCCACTGCCACTGCCTGCAGACAACGTGGGCGACAACGTGGGTGACATTGCCGGCATGGGTGCCGACCTCTTTGGCTCGTTTGCTGAGGCCACTTGCGCAGCCCTGGTCGTGTCTTCAGGTAAGGGGCTGCTGCAGGTCAATCGCTGCTGCAGGTCAACCGCGGCCTACGCACAGCTGCTCAGCCTTGGCTTGCACTGGTCTGCGCTGTAAACGGAAAAGAAGGGTAGCGCAGTTGCTTGTCTGGCCTCCTCACTGCGTCCTTGCTCGATTCCTCTCTGCTTGCTCTCCACCTGGCTTTGCTGTTTGCCACCCCACCGCCACCACCTGCGCCATGCTGCTTCCCTCCCCTCCCGCAGTGTCCGCCCTGGGCGCTGAGCACTCATGGGTGGGCATGTGCTACCCGCTGCTGATCACCGCCTCCGGCATCATCGTGTGCATGCTGACCACCCTGATTGCCACTGACCTCAAGCCCGCTCGCGTGGTGTCTGAGATTGAGAACACGCTCAAGGGGCAGCTGATCATTTCCACCCTCGCCATGACACCTGTGCGTGTGGGGGAATGTCTTGAGGGGCGGTACAGGGTGTGGTTTGGAGGTGGCGTGGTGTGTGGTGGCTGGTGCTGGTGCTGGGGTGGCTAGTGGTGAAGGGAGGTATGGCTTTAGGGTGTGGTGGCTAGTGGTTCAAGGAGGGGCGGCTGGAGTGGCTGGGGGGCGCATTTTGCCCCTTGTGTCACCATCCTCGTACCTCACGCCACTGCCCACACCACGTCCTGCCCCCTCACTCAAGCCCCACACCGCCTTTTCCTTGCCGGTCAGTCAATCACTCAGCTGAGCCGCCACTCACCACCCTGAATACCCACCTTCTACTTGCCAACCCCTACCCCTTGCTCCCCCTTATTGAAACAGGTTGTCTACGTCATCTCTGTGTGCGCTCTGCCAGCAGAGTTCACAGGCATCTTCAGCGAGGAGCCCGAGCGCGTGGTCAAGAACTGGCACATGTTCTTCTGCGTGGCGGCTGGGCTCTGGGGGGGGCTGGTGATTGGCCTGGTCACTGAGTACTACACCAGCAACCGGTACACGCCCGTGCAGGTGCGTGGGTGCGCGAGGCCTGGGTGGTCGTGTGCAGGATGTGTTAGACAGCTGGCTGGCTGGCGGGGTGGCGTGAGGTTGAGTGGAGCGGTTCAACCAAGCTGGGTTGCTGGCTTGGGGTCACAGTTTGCTTGGCTTTGACCGGCTGTGTGCACTTTGCTTCTGCTGCTGCTGGCTGTTGCACTGCACAGCCTTCACACGCCCACCCGCGCACCCCAATCCACACCCCCCTCCCCCCTGCAGGACGTGGCTGACGCGTGCCGCACCGGTGCCGCCACCAACATCATCTTTGGCATGGCCCTGGGCTACAAGAGCGCAATCGTGCCCTGCCTGATCATGGCCGCCTCCATCTTCACGGGATTCACCCTGGCACACATGTGAGGCTGGGGGAGGAGAAGGGAAGGGGGAGGCGAGAGGGTCCATGCTGGTGCTGTAGTGATGGTGGTGCTGTGTGCCGATAATGTGATGTACAGCCGTGGTGTGTGGCGCTGGGTGCCACGTGCTGGGCGCTAGTGTTTGCGAGGCTGGCAGCAGCCAAAGGCAGGCCTGGTTTTGCTGGCTGGACCACAGGCTTCACCAGCCACCAGCATTGTCAGTTCTTGTCCTGCGGCGTTTTTGAAATGTACCCGCTGACATGTGTGCATGTCATCCTTTGCTCCCCAACACAGGTACGGCATCGCCTGCGCCGCCCTCGGCATGCTCGCCACCATCTCCACCTGCCTGGCCATTGACGCCTACGGCCCCATTTCCGACAATGCCGGAGGCATTGCTGAGATGGCAGGCATGGGTGAGGACATCCGCGAGCGCACCGATGCCCTGGATGCTGCCGGCAACACCACCGCCGCCATCGGCAAGGGCTTTGCCATCGGTTCTGCTGCTCTGGTGTCCCTGGCGCTGTTTGGCGCGTATGTGACACGGGCGGGCATCTCCATGGTCGACTCCTCCATCCTTGACCCCGAGGTGAGCTGACGGCGGGCGGCCTGCAGTGAAAGGAAGGGAAGACAACAAGGGCGACGTGCAAGCAAGTGCGGGTCGTGTGGCCCTGGAAGGGTGGCTGCAGGGGAAGTGCATAGGGCTTTGAGCTGATCGCATGTGATAGCGCAGTGGTGGCCTCCGCACCTGCTGCTGACCTGATCCTGCCACCACACTGATGCTCACACGCTCGTTCCCGCCTGCTTCGGATCTCCTCTACTCGCCTCCCTTGCTGCAGGTGTTCTCCGGCCTGCTGGTTGGTGCCATGCTGCCCTACTGGTTCAGCGCCATGACCATGAAGAGTGTGGGCAAGGCGGCACTGGCCATGGTGGAGGAGGTGAGGAGGCAGGGCGCACGTTTTTGTGTGGTTGGAAGGCGGGGTGTAGTTCTGTTGGTGTGCCCTGCCCAGCGCAACAGCTTTTGCAACAGCTTGCGTTGCAAGCAGCACGCCTTCAGCCACAGCAGGACCAACTTACTCGGGCATCAACGCTCAGCACCTTGCAGCCTGCTGCCTATTTCGACTTCCTGATGTGTGACTGCTGGCTGCCCCCTGCTGTGCTGTGCTGTGCTGTGCTGTGCAGGTGCGCCGCCAGTTCAACACCATCCCCGGTCTGATGGAGGGCACTGCCCGCCCCGACTACCGCCGCTGCGTGGAGATCTCCACCGCCGCCTCGATCTCCGAGATGGTGCCCCCTGGAATCCTGGTGATGGGCACCCCCCTGATTGTGGGCACCCTGTTTGGCGTGCGCGCTCTGGCGGGTGAGGCGTTTGGGGGGGCCATGCCGGCTGCGTCCTGGGGCTTGCCGCGTCTGGCTTGCAAGGCAGAGTGGTGGGGGCTGGGCTCGGGGTGGCAGGGCGGTTTGTGATTCTGTCGCATGAGCAGGGCAGTTGCTGGTGTGGCGTGGCACGACAATGTCAAGTGTCCCGGGCCTGCTCAGCAGGGTCAAGGGCAGCATGCCGGTGTGCAGAAGAATTCCTATTTGCCTGTCAAATCATCTTCCTCTCAATCAAATTCACTCCTGCATTTGCAGCTGTACTCACCCCCTTCAACCTCCCCTTCAACCTCCCCTTCAACCACCTCCTCAACCACCCCTCAACCTCCTCTCCCCGCAGGCGTGCTGGCCGGCTCCCTGGTCAGCGGCGTGCAGATGGCCGTGTCCATGTCCAACACCGGTGGCGCCTGGGACAACGCCAAGAAGTATGTCGAGGCGGGTGCCTCTGAGCACGCACGCGAGCTGGGAGGCAAGGGTTCAGACTGCCACAAGGTGAGCTTGATTGGGTGTGGTGCGTTTGAGACGATGAATACATCTGACAAATGTTCTCCAGTCGGTGTGCTGTGTGATGGTTGCTGGGTTGTGCCGGAGGTTGGTCGTATCGGCTGAGTGTGGTGCCTGATCAACCAGCCCTTGCCAAATGCTGCGGTGGCTACGACTGCGATGCATGTTGCTTGCTTCTTTTTGAGGTAGCTTGCTGGCTGCCTGGCCCAGTCCACCCCCACACCCACATTTGTCCTCCCGCTCTCCTGCTCTCTCTGTACCATCGTGTGACCTCCACCTCACCCAGCTCCAACTCCTCGCCTTGTTGTTTGACCCCGACCCGCCTCTGCAGGCCGCCGTGATTGGCGACACCGTGGGCGACCCTCTGAAGGATACCTCGGGCCCCTCCCTCAACATCCTCATCAAGCTGATGGCTGTGGAGAGCCTGGTGCTGGCCCCCTTCTTCCTGGCACACACCAAGGACGGACTCATCTTCCAGGTGGGTGGGCTCGCCTCGGGCTCGTTTGTTTGTGTGTGTGGGGGGTGTGGGTGTGTTGGCTTGTTGATCTGTGGTGGCGTGAAGAGGACACTGAATGAGGCACAGGAGGTGCAGGAGGAGGCGGCAGGATTCTGCTGCTTCTGCAGCGTTGCATAGATGTGACGGGGCCTTTTCCGTCTTGCGAGGGGTCCAGTTGCAATTGTCTCTGCTGGCCAATCAGCTAGCTGGCTGGGTCCGGCTTTTGATCAACAATCCGCTTGCTTGCTGCGCCGCCGCTGCCTGCAGTTCTTTGGCCACAAGTGATGTGTGTCGGTGCTGCTGGGCTTGGAATTGCTGCCACGTACTTCTTTTGACTGGCGCCTTTCAGCCTCTGGAGAGCGAGTGAGGAGCTAGCTGGGCGCCGCGACGGCTGACTGATACACGTTCACATCTAATAGCACTTTGAGTGCGGTGGAGCTTTGGCCAGCTGGATCGCCATGCTTCAGGACAGTACGTTTCTTCTTCAACTCGAAGTGTGGCAGATTGCTGATGCTGCGTGCTCCGTTTCCTTTGTGCCCGTCTTCTTCTTTCCTTGTGAGTCTGCCGCTTTCCGCAAAGTCCATACCGTTCTCGCGCAGCCCTGTGCTTACTGTCCCTAGCATGTTTGCGCCTGTTGCGGACTTGGTCTGGTTTGAGTGCAGTCTGCTAGCGTACTTAGTGTCTTTCCAACGAAGGTTTTGAATGAACTTCTGTTGCTGTGCCCGCGCTCGGTCAAGCTTGTCTCTTGGCACGGCGTGGCCAGCCAATGCAAAAAACGCGTGCAGCAGGAGAAGAGGATGGAGCGGCGATTTGATTAATACAAGTGGGATTTGTGTTGCATCGAGATTGCAAGCGGGGCTGCCGGCGGGGATGCGGGAGGCACCTGTGACCTCAGAAATGCATCAAACTTGCTGCATTGTGCTTTGGTGCCTGCGCTCCGTAGACTCCCTCCTCGTCTCCGCAGAAGCACCCGCATGCTGTTGTGAAGGAGCCTGCTATCGCCAGCGTTCGGCCTCGTTGTGATTGGCGTGTGCTAGCACGATGTCGATGATACAGCGGTTGTCTGGATGCTTAGCGCAGACGCTGCGGCTGGCCAGCCAGCGACACACGGCATCGCAGCAGCAGCAAGCGGCTTTGCACTTATCAGCCACGCTAGAGGCCAGGCAACGCAAGGGCGCTGCGACTAGTTCCAGCAGCGATGATGACAGCGACTCGGAGGCAGCTACAAGCTCTCGCAAGGCCGCACATCCTCGCAGTCAAGAGGAACAGCATGCAGCACATCAACATGCCGCTTCTGCAAACGACCAGAGTAAGCGCCGCCGCTGCCGCCGCCGCTGCCGCCTGCACCGTGCACGGACACCTGCACTTGGCCTGCCTGTCAGTGAGATTCAGCTGTTCACCATACTGCAGGCAGCGATATTGCTGAGGACGAAGACGAGGACGCCTTTGCAGCAAATGCGGCAAAGTGCGATGTGCAGCAGCTCATATCTCCAGCGTTAGCAGCAGCACTCGAGGCAACGGGCGACGGAGAGGAGGAGGCTGACAGAGCTATTGAGGAGTTGCATGCTGCAGTCAAGGCGCTAGAAAAGGGCCAAAGTGAGCCGCAGGCCCCTGCACTGGGCTGGATGCCATGTCGCTGCTGGTGGCCTGGCCAGCGGCGTGTTGTCCCCTGCGGCTTGCTGGTGATTGCTGTTGTTGTGGCGGTTATGCTGGCATCCGCTTCTCTTGTGAACAGAGCTCCTTGCGCAGTTGATCATCCACTCCGTGCTGATTGTTTGCATTGTGGTTTTGCTTCCCGCGTCGCTGCCTGCCTATTCTGCCTGCAGTATTGCCGGGGGACGAGCCGGCCAGCGAAGACGAGCTGCGGCTGGTTGCTGAGGCGATAGATCTGTACTTCCTGTGAGTCATGCTTGTACCGCCTGGCACTTGTACTGCCACCGCTGCTGATGTTGTCTGGCTGTGGGTCTGGTTGTTGATGGCTCCACATGCCGGTGCTGGTGCTGCGTCGTAGCCTTTTGCCTCCGCCTGCTCCGCTTGCTGTGCCAGTGTTGCTTGTAGCCCCGCTGATCGGCTGCTCGCGGTGCTGCTGCTGTTGCAATCGCTGGTCTCCTTGTGCGCTTCAAGAGTCCAAATGGTTCTTTTATTCAAAACGTGACGCTTTGCAGCTTTATGAAAGCTTCGAAAAGCGAATCGACCGCCTGCCCCGCCTCTTGGTTGTGATTGATGGTGGTTGCCTGCAGGGCGGCTGAGGAGGAGGAGCCCGACATGGATGGGCTGGAGGGGTTTGATCGGGACCTGCTGGCAGCACTGAGCGACACGCTTAAGGAGGTTTTGGACGGTGAGCTGCTGCTGCGGGATGGCGGTAGTGGTGCCTGAGGTGATGGTTGCAAAGAGGGCGCCTGTTTGGATGCGGGGACCAAGCGCTACCTGCACAGGCAGACCGACGGCTGTAGCCCCGCTGCAGTTCGGCGGCGTGTGTGCTTGCTGTGTGGCTGGGTGCGGCTTTCCAGCAGACCATTGCCCATCCTGCCTGCCTGCCTGCCTGCCTGCCTGCCTGACCTCCTGACTGCCTGTCTGATCGCCTGCCTGCGTGCTGTCGTTCTTCCCTTATTCCCTCTGCCTCCCCGCAGACCCCGCACGCACCCAGACGGTCAATGTTGCTCCTGCGGGTCGGCTGCCTTGGGAGATATTGGAGGTGGACGAGGAGACGCCCATGGTGGGTTTGACTGCGTGGGTTTAAAGTGTGTGGGTGGTGGGGTTACTGATTGTGTGGGTTCCAGTGTTGAGAAGGCCCTTATGCTGTGGTGCGTGAGTGAGTGCGGGTGTGTTCCTGTTTGCACCCGGCCCCACATGCCCGTCCAACCAATAGTGCTTTGCCTGTTCCACCTTCTTGCTTTTTCCGCCTGCACCTGCACCCTTCCTGCCTCACCCTGCTTGCTTGCCTGCTTGCCTGCCTGCCTGCCTGCATGCAGGTCACCTGGGGTGTGGATCTGACTGAGGGCAGGGCGGCAGATCCCTGGAAGAACGCCCTGCTGAGTGAGGAGGTCAAGCAGCGCATCTACGACATGCATGACTCAGAGGGGTGAGGGGCCACCCGTACCTCGCCTGGGGGGACACCTGTACCTCGCCTGGTACTTGCATGTGCAGGCGCCTGCACTTTGCCAGTACAAATCCGCCTCTGCTCTCTCCCCTAAGCACTCCTTGCACTGCCAGATTCCACAGGCAACCTATTTGCAGCGCTGCGAGCCGCGTCTGCTGTCCGTTTGGGCTTCTGATTCGCTTATCCCGCTCCCCTCCTCCTGACTCCTTTCTTGCCCTGCCTTGCCCTGCCCTGCCTTGCCCTGCCTTGCAGCTGGGATGTGCTGGCACTGGCCGACCACTTCCGCATCCGTGTGCAGCGAGTCATGGCCATCATCGCTCTCAAGGACAAAGAGAAGCAGGCCAAGGAGGCCGGGGAACCGCTCAACACCGAGCTGGCAGGTGCGGCGGCGGTGACGGCTGGTGCTTGATGCGGCTGTGTCAAGTGCCAGGCGCGTGTCTGGTTGTGCGGGCATGGTGGAATGGTGGAGGGAGGCAGCTGGTGCCTCTTGCCGTTCCCAGGGTTGTGCGTCATGTGCTGTAGGTCATTGTCTGCTTGAGTGGCTGCCCGTGTAATTTGGCACCGCTTGTGTAGCTCTTTGCTTTGTACCTTCCACTCGCCATTATTTTGCCCGTTATGGTTGTCCTTCATACCTTCCTGCCATGCCTCTACCCTCCCTGCTCCTTTTTCCCTGGCTGCTCCTCCCTTGCGGTCATCCAACCGCCCTCCCTTTCTCCTCCCTCCCTCCCTTGCCTTGCCTTGCCTTCCCTGGCCGCCAAGCAGAGGCGATGGAGAAGCACTTTGAAGCTCACGAAGTGCTTGGTTCGGGGGAGCGACACCACGTGGTGCTGCCCTCCTTCCCCAATTACCAGGTTGGTGGCTGCCCGTAGGGCAAACGGTCAGGCAGCAGCTGGGCGGAGCTGGCTGCGAGGACGCCTGCGAGCGCCGGCACACGCAGGCCGTCACGCTGCCAAGGCTCCCTCCCTCCCCAGCCCGTGCTTGCCTCCTGCACAAGCCTGCCTGCCTGCCTCCCACACGCACTCTCTCCGGTACGGGCCGCCCTCCCACGCTGCGCAGGAGCTCACAGAGGCCGACGCTGATCGGCTGGCGGCCATGCTTGAACAGCGGCTGGGCAAGCGGTTTGAGGACATCACTGAGGACGACATGACTGCGGAGATAGCAGCAGAGGTGGGTGGGTGACTGGCTGGGGCTGGCTTGCTTTGTTTGTCATCACTGCCCGTGCTGGGAATACACAGCTGGCTGGCAACAGACGGCCGTAGAGGCTGCAAGGGTCGCTTGTTGCAGTGCCGTGCATCACAGTGGGCAAACAAGGGATGTGGGGCAGGATTGGGCGGCTGATGCACCTGTGTCGCTCAGCAGTCGACGCGCACAAGCCTGTGCCGCCGCTGCAGCGCTCTGCCTTCATGCCTCAGCCCTCACTGCTTTCCTTTCGCGACCCCCCGCCTGCCGTTTTTGCCAACCCTGCAATGTTCTGCAATGTTACATGCAATTGTGCAGCTGCTGGCCGCAACGGGCATGGACAAGCGGGCTGTTGAGGAGCAGTTGGCGGCAATGGAGGAGGCGCACCTGATCGACGAGTTCCGACGAAACCTGGAGTACAACCTTGGAAAGGTGGGGAGGTGGAAAGGATCTTTGCGCTTCTCCTGTGTACTGCCGTGACTGATGCATGCGAGCACTTGGCCGGCTGCATGACGCCGCTGCCACCTACACTCTGTTCAACGTCTGTGCTCACTGCGCCTGCGTGTGCTCCCTGCCCTGCCCCCCCCCCTGCCCTGCCCCCCTGCAGAGCGGCACCAGCCTGAGCCGCGCCAGCCGAAAGACGCACCCACCCAAGCGGCCAGAGGGCGGCTGGGGACTGCTGGTGCAGCCGCTGGGCAAGGCAGCGCGTGAGGGGAGGCGGAAAGCCTACGTGGCGATGCCGGATGGCAGCCAGCGGCCGCTGACTGGAGATGAGCAGGTTCATGTGGAGCGGCAGCAGCCCCGGCCCCGCAGGAAAATTGCTTAAGGAGCCCTGCGCTGCTGTAACAGGAACTGGCCAAACATCGCACACTAGGTTTACAGGGGAACGCTGGAGCTCAGGACACGTCGCTGGGATGATGCTCAGTTGTGCCCTTCATCTTCGCCACGATCCGCCTCCACACGTAGCTGCTGCTGCTGCTGCTGCTGCTGCTGTGTGCTTGCTTCCAACTCGATTCGCTGCATCCCCCGCACCACCGCGCTGCCGCTGCCGTGCGTGCACTCCAGGATGCGAGTGGCGGCCTGTGCAGCGGCCAGCGCAGGTGAGGGCCGCTCCAATAAGTTCTCCAGTTTGGCAACGCTGGCCCACAGCAGGCCGGGCTGGGGCCACACCTGCAGCCATACGTGTGAGCACCAGCAGCAGCACTCCCCCATGCAACTCAATAGGGATGCGGCGCATGCAACAATGCACCTCTGAAGGCAAACAGCATCCCGTGCATTCAGCAGGGTGCAGCGCATGCAGTGCGTTGTTGAGGGCACACGGAGCAGGCATAATGGCACAGCAGGAGAACCCCCTACAGCGCACCCACCTCCTGATAAGCCTGTTGGTGCAATGGAAGCAGCTGCCGAGCAGTGGCTAGCGCCGTGCTCCAGTCCTCGGCAGCCAATGCAGCTCTGTGTAGGTCGGCAAGCAGACGCATGCGAAGCACATGGCACGGCCCCAGCGCCAACTGAGCTGCGCCGGCTGCCGAACCGCTGGCACCCACTGCTGGGCTCAACACCTGCAGCGTGTCGCGCAGCTGCTGCACAGCCGCCGCTGCCTTGCCGCTGGCTAGCAGTCCATCCAGCCCCTGCTGTAGCTGCAGGGCTGCAGTGTAGCGCCGTGCCAGCTGCTCAACAGCTGCCTTGTGGGTCTCAAAGCAGCCCGGGAACCAGGAGTGGATTGCCACCATTCCAGAGCCCCTTTCGCTTTCCCTGGCTGACTGGGCTCCCAGCCCGTGTGCTGCACGTGTGCTGTGCTGTGCACCCCCAAGCCGCCCCTCAACCCCAAAGGACTCCAGGCATGCAGCTTCTGCTGATGCCGCTGAGGCACCGCTGACCGTCTGCCGGCAGCCCCACATCCCTCCCCAGCTGACGCTCTCGGCACCCGCCCCCGCCAGCACAACTGCCGTCAGCCAGCTGTCACGCTCATCATGGCGCCACGGTGGTTGCTGGCAGCGGTACACGCTCAGGTGTGCTGCGCTGCCGGCCAGCACGACCTTCGCGGTCGGCGGCTGCTGGGGCTCACACTGCAGGACGGCCTGCACCCTTGCCTGCTGCTGCTGCCTGCCGCCAACAGCTGTGGCACTAGTACCAGTGGCTGGTCCGGCTGCCGCTGGTGCAGCTGTGTGTGGGGAGCGTTCCGCCGCTGCTCCTGGGCCGTCGATATCAAACAGGTGGTGTTCCAGCAGGGCTGCCCGCCGCTCCCACCTCGTTGCTGCCAGCTCGGTGTAGCTGGTGGTGACTTCCTCTCCCGGCTGGATGGTGCGCACAGCCCTGCACCGCAAGCAGAGCGGCAGAAGCTTCGATCCCAGGCAGCGGTGAGCTTGAAGGGAGCCAGAGCAGGCCACGGCTGATGCAGGCATGGTCCAGGGTAACGCTTTCAGCTACCACAGCAGGGAGTGCCCGCAGGCCTCCCTGAGCTGCCCCTTAGCCCCCCCCCCCAAGCACAAAGCATTGCATCCCCCCTGCTGAGGCCACCTCGCTGAGCCCAGGCAGCCCACCTGAACACAATGCGCCCACCGCGGAAGGCGTGCACGGTGTTGGGGTGGCAGCTGTGGTTCACCATGGCACCAAGGGGGAAGATGCCGACAGCCACCGGCTGCAGCTCATCATCACTGCAACAAGGGTGGCAAAGCGGCACAGATGGAGCGATCAAGGCTGCTGGCAGCGCGGGAAGGCGCCACAGGTAGCACACTCATACATGCACCATGTGATGGTGTGCCATTCAAGGCCTGGGATGCCTCCCACCTGATGGTGTGGCTGTTGCACCCAAAGCGGGCGATGAGCAGGGCCAAATCGCGCACGGACACCGCCGCTGCAGCGTCGGGTGCCGCGGCACGCAGCAGCGAGTGCGCCGCAGCACCCATCTGGGCGCACTCCACCTTGGCAGCATCCTGCAGCTCTTCCCAGTGATGCACTAGACCTAAAACCTCACTGTATCTGTGGCCAGAGGCAGGCAGGGCAGTGGTGGAGGAGGCGTGCCAGTCGCGCAGCACGCAGCGCAGCGCCAGGCGGACTGCGGTGGGCGGGACGTGAGGGGCGCATGACCGCAGAGCCGCACACTCCAGGCGGTGCGCTCCTGCCTGCCAAGCACGGCGCTGGTGCTCGCGGTCAAGGTAGCAGGCTGTCTTGCAGGCGGAGCACCTGCGGGCGGCAGCGGCGGTTGGCGGCAACGGTGTGGATGCAGCTTGGCGCTTCGATGCCGCCTGATGCCGGTGATGCTGTGGTGATAAGCAGGCTGATACCAGCACACCTGAGCGGGCGCTCGATCGGGGCAAGGCAGCAGTCGCAGAACTGGCTAAGCCGATCGCTGATCAAACACCAGGCTGCCGCATCATCCTCCAGAACGACATCGCCTGCTTTGAGCCCCTTGTCTGCAATTACTCGTCTCCCCCTGCCGTCCTGGCCATCCTGAATGTGCCACATTGGTGCCATTTGCATGTTAGTGAGGGAATTAATGCATGCAGGCTGCATGGCGCGTCCAACTGAAGCACTGCACCGCTGGCGCCGCCGCTTAACAAATAGTTCTGCATGCCTGAAGGCAGCAGTGTCCAATGCGGTGCACCAGGGTATTTGCTACGGTGACGCGCCTCACGATGAATCGCCCCTACACTCTCAAGCCACTGCCGTCCTTTGGAGCAGAAATCTCCGGCATTCAGCTGAGCCAGCAGCAGCCTGAGGAGACAGTGTCGGCAATCAAAGCGGATGTCACAAGGCGCGAGCGCCCCAGTTGCCGCTTCCCCCGCCGCTCGGAAGCGGCGCCGCAACACCAGCTGAGCTCAAAGCTTCCGCGTGCTGTCTGGCTGCAGGCACCGCCTGCTGGTGTTCAGGGACCAGGGCATCGTGAGTGGCGAGCGGCAGGTGGAAATCAGCCGCTGGTTTGGTGAGCTGGAGTCGACATTCTACAAGCATCCTCGCAGCCCCCACCCTGATGTCTTTAGGGTGTCAAATGACGAGCAGACAGGGTGCACAGGTGAGGGTGCGTGCACCGAGTCCGCCCGGGCTGTCGGCAGCTGCAGTGTGCAATCCGATCCTAAGCAGCAGAGCTCTTGCGCTCCAATTCCACGGTTGGATTTCATTTGGTGATCCTGCAGGCGTGGGGCGCACGGGGTGGCACGTCGACGGCTCCTTTCAGGCCGCACCCTTTGCCTATGCGCTGTACCACATTGTCAGCTGTCCCACCCAGGGAGACACACGTGGGTGTCCAGTGAGCCGTGGTATAATCTGACTACGCGCACAGCCTACTCATACATCACACATCATGCGGCATGGTTCCGCAGTCCTGCCTCATAGCCTTGCTGATGGCTGTTGTTTCTGCTCTCCCTTGCCGCTTTGTTCCCCTCAGTGTTTGCTCCCCTGCATGAGATCCTGAATTCGCTTCCGACGGAGCAGCGAGCACGCTGGGACAGGCTCTGGATGCTCAGCGACCGACGGCAGCGGGGGGCCAAGCCGCTGGTGTGAGTGGGCGGCACCGAAAGGGATGCGATCTGCAGTTTGAAGTGCCAGCCTTTCTTGCTGAGGCTGGTGTGGCGACCACTCTGAGTGCTGTGTTGCAACCAGCCATGCTGATTTTGCTAGTTGCTCAAACAAACCTGCAGGTACCAGCACCCGCTGACGGGCCAGGACGCAATGTGCCTGCACCTTGGTGAGCTGCGGTTCAGAGCAGCGCAACAGCAGCAGTGTCGTCCCTGTGCATTGTTTATGCGACAGCTACACTGCCTGCTGCTGCGATTTGTGGCACTGACACCCCAAGCTGTGGTGGCAGGCGTGCGTCGCCATCGGCCGGGTGTCTGGCCTGCCTGCTTTTTTTTCCCCAGTGTGAATCTGTGCTCAGGGCTTCATGCGGCTGGTGTTGCTGGATTGGCCCGTTGTCCCTCGCTCCCGCCTGCCGCCTGCCCTCAACTTCACCCCGCCTTGCTGCAGGCATGACAGACGCGTTTGTGTGGGATTACGGCACGCCGCAGCAGCGCATGACGTCAAGTGCAGAGACTCGTGAGCTTCTGAGTGAGCTGCATGCAGTGTTTGACGGCGGCAATCTCATATACGCTCACAAGTGGCGCCCTGGCGACTTCATCATTTCAGACAACCTGGCCCTGGCTCATGAGGCGGCACCGGAGACTCAGCTGCCGCGCGAGCAGGTGGCTCGGGGACGGAGTGAGGGAGGGGGCTCATGAGATCGGGATTGAGGGCCGCAGGGCAGCAGGTGTTGAGGGGTGGTGTTGGCGGAAATGAGCGCTGTCGTGTGACCGGTGGTCATCCAGCTGTCTGCCCTCGGCGTTGCTGGTGCAGGTGGGCTTGCGCGTGATGCACCGAACCACCATTAAGGGAGAGCATGTGCCCTGCAAGCGACAAGACGTGCAGATTCAGCAGGCGGTGGCTGACTAGCCAGCCTCGATGGAGTTGACCAGTGACTGACCTAGTTTGTGGCAACGTTTGCATTACATGCGTCCCTCCTTGCTTCCTGCTTCCTGCCTAGCCAGGCCGATTGGATACCTGCCCGTAGCATGCATGCTGTGTGTGTGTGTGTGCATGGACGAGGAGTGCATTCCTGGTCCCACTTTCCAAGTGCTGCATTTGTAATGTGTACAGCCTTCTGAACGGGTGACAGAAAGGCCGGCACCGCGCTGATCCACATCCCAGCATGTTGACGACCGTCAGAAACCACGGCGCGGTGGCGCTGTCTCACGCGAGGGCAATCGCCTACAATCTGCTTGCCTATGCCGCATGGCTCCTGGCGACCTACGAGCGGCTGCTGGGGGCGCTGGCAGGCGCGCTGATTGGCAGCGTGGAGGGTCTCGTCAAGGCGGTGCGCAGCCCAGCGTTAAAATCCCCTCTGGCCGCCGGTGCGGTGATGCCAGCGGCAGCACCAAACGGTATCCTGGCGCAGCCTGCCGTTCACAGCGTTAAGGAGCCCACTCCTGCTGCCAAGGCCTCACCAGCAAAGCCTACGGCACGGCCAGCAGCCGTCACAGTTACCCCGCTGGCAGCACCGCTAACCCCAGCCAAGGAGGTGGCGTTTGCTGAGCCGGTGTCGACGCCAGCAGAGGCGCAGCAGGAGCCAGGCACACCCAGGCCAGCCGCACGCGTGTCAGGCAAGGTTGGAGGCGATGATGCGTCATCTACCGCGCCGCCAAGCCCGGCCCCATCTACGGTGCCTCCGCCGCCCTCTCACCCCTCGCCGGCTACCGCCAGGCTGCTGTCCTTCCCAGTCGTTGTCGACTCCAGCCCTAGTTCTGTGGCTACCACCAAGGCTGAGGAGGAAGAGGAGGAGGTGGAGGACGTGAAAGCCAGCACGGAGGTGCCCCAGCTGACTGCTACGCTGGTGAAGGCCGCCGTGCCTGAAGTCACAGCCGTTGCTGCAAGCCCCACTTCTCCGGTACGTGCACCACTTGCTGCTGTGAAGGCTGCTGCTGGCGCACTGGCAGAGTGTTTCACTGTGGCGGTGCCAATCATCAGGCATCAGCTGCGATCCCTGCCTGCTTTCAGCACGGGGTTTTGAGTGCGGTCATGCCCCTCTGTTTCTACCCCACGCAGGCGGAGGGTGGCAAGGGCAAGAAGAAGCGTGGAATGATCCGTGGACCGCTGCACAAGGCCACCAAGGAGATCAAGAAAGCGTTTGGCGCCACCAGCCCATGAGGCGGGCTGGTCCAGCAGCAGCTGTGTACTAATGACTGCATTGCACCCAAACACCCGTTGCACTTTGCTCAACACCAGAACTAAACTAGTGCCTTATTCTTTGCGACTTGACAACGAACCATCCTCAGTAGCGGCTTCAGCGAATTATCGAACAGTAGCTTGCGTGTTGTTTCATATTGTTTTTAATTTTGTTGTTTCCACCTAGCGGACCCTCCACATTGGAGCAGGCATGTAACAGCGAGTAGCGTTCACTCCGCAAGCACCCCTTTAGCACCCCACTCATGCTAAACGAACTGCCTTGACTCGTTGACTGCATTTCTATGGGTTGCAGCACAAGAGGGGGGTGCCACATGTGGGTGCCGTGGGTGGCGGCGGGGCGGATGCCAGCTATGCCCATGAAAGTAATTGCAAACCATGCGTGCAGCCATTCACACAGTTGATTGATCCCACCTTCACGAACCCATCTATATTCGCAGATAGCGCGTCCTGCACCACTGACGCACGCGATCGCCAAGAACCCGGCTTGCTTTGGCTCGCTTGGCCACCATGACGCTCAAAACGATGGCTGACGTGCTTGCAGGCGCAGACGACAGCCCGGCGCTGCTAGTGGGCAGCGGTGGGGCGGCCTACACGCGCGGCGCTCTGCGCCGCCTCGCCGCGCAGTTTGCTGCCACCCTGCGTGCCAGCGGCATCAAGCCTGGTGATGTCGTGACCATTGCAGAGCCCAACACGGTCAGTTCATGAGGCATGGTCCTGCCTGCATTAGTCACAGGTCCTGGCAAGCCAGCTTTGACCTGCCAGATGGCCCTGCGGCTGGCTCACCATCACCCGACTCTCTCCCGCCTTCCCCTCTACTCCATCATCGAAGGTCGAGTTTGTGGTGGCGTTCATTGGCACCACCCTGGCTCGTGGCATTGCCGCGCCACTGAACCAAAACTACAAGACGGTGAGCTGGCGGGCGTGCTGCTGGCTGGCCGTTTGCGGAGTGAAGAGTGGCAAGCTGGAAGCTGCACGGTTGTTGTCGCGCTGTGTGTTTCCCCCTTGCCTTGCATGCCGTCAAATCCAGGGCCTCTGTTGCTAGCCCCTGCTGATTGGCCTGCGCCCGACTGCTGCCGAAGCTTCTGCGGCCAACTTGTGACTGTGGCTCTCAGTCACACGAGTGGTCTCGCCAGTGCTAATGCTGCCACTTGCGGCCCCTTCCTTATTTGCTTCTTGGCATTTCTTCCTGCCTTCTTCCTCCTGCTGCTCCCCCTTGGCTGCTGCCTGTTGAGTGCTGATGCTGATAGCAGGTGTTGGGTGCATCCTCCTGAGTTCTTCCCCCCCGGTGCCTCCTCAGTGGTGCTTCTTCTACTCGCCGCTGCTCCTCGCTGCAGGAGGAGTTCAAGTACTACATGGATGATGCACACAGCAAGCTGCTGGTGGTGGGCACAGACGGCAACGCCGCCGCACAGGCCGCGCAGGCAGCCCCCTGCCTCATGCTGTCGGTCAAGGCGCCGCAGGGTGAGGCGGCGCCGACACTGGAAGTCGTGTCCCGCACCGCCGGCTTCGAGGTGGTGACGGCGCCGCCGGCAGCTGGCGAGCAGCTGGAGGAGGCCCCGCAGCCGGAGGACGTGGGTTTGTTCCTGCACACCAGCGGTACCACGAGCCGACCCAAGGTACTGCTCCACTTCCCAGTACACGAGTTGTACCCCCTGGCTGTAGCTAGGTTAGGCTGTCGATGTGTTCGATTCGCGTGCACTTGCGCCTTCTCACCAGCACCCTGCCACCTGCTGCCGGCGCTGCCTGAGAGGCCCGACGGCCGCCTCTGCAGCGCACCACTGCCGACCCAACACTGCGCATGCGTGCTGTGTGCAGGGTGTGCCGCTGACGCAGGCCAACCTGGTTGCCTCCCTGGAAAACATTGCCCAGGTGTGGGAGGGGTGGTGGGCTGCCCTCGAGGGCTGAGGAGTACCCTCTCTGCATCCTCTCCGTGGCGAGAAGCGGCTGCCTGTGCAAGAAGCGGCTGCCTGTGCGCGCGCCTGTCCCGCCTCCCCTTGGTTCTGGCTTGCCCTACCTTGCCTGCCTGCCTGCCGGCCTGCCGGCCTGCCTGCCTGCCTGCCTGCTCTGTGTAGTTCTGCGTGCTTGCTTGAGTGCTTGACCACATCCGCATCCCTGACCTGGCCTGCCTGCTTGCCTGGCCCTGTGTGACGTTTCCTGCAGACCTATGAGTTTGTGGCCTCGGACCGCTCCCTGCTGGTCATGCCGCTCTTCCACGTGCACGGCCTCATGGCCGGCCTGCTGGCCCCGCTGACGGCGCATGCGGCGGTCATCCTGCCCGCAGCGGGCCGCTTTGCCGCCAGCAGCTTCTGGAAGGACGCCGTGCAGTACGGTGCAACCTTCTACACAGGTACAGCCCCGTACACACGTCTGGGGTTTCCATCAATTTGGGGGTGCGGTGTTTGACTGGGGCCAGCCCTGTGCTGGCTTGCTGCACAGGCCTGCTGCATGCCGTGTGTTTCAGTGAACCCAATGCGCACCAACGCACAAGTTCTGCCTTCTGCGTTTACCTGCTTACTTTCACCCAACCTCCCCCCTGCAAACCCACCGCACTCAATACTACCGCCGCCCCCCCCCCCCCTCCCCCCATATCTCGTTGCAGCCGTGCCCACCATGCATCAGATCCTGCTGTCCCGAGCAGCACAAGACTACCCCGCCTCCTCCCCGCCGCCGCTGCGAGCCATCCGCTCCTGCAGCGCTTCCCTGGCCCCCGCAACGCTTCACAAGGTGGAGGCTGCATTCAAGGCGCCGGTTTTGGAGGTGAGGCAGTGGTGTGTGGGTGTGTGGGTGTGTGGGTGGGTGTGTGTGTGGGTGGGTGGGTGGGTGGGCGCTGTGTGCATATGGGGGCATGGGTGGCAAACTGCAGTTTTGCATCGCTGGGGGCTGGCAGAGGCGCTTTGCTTGGTCATGGCCGTTGAGGGCAGGGAGCGGCCACCCAACAGGCCAGCACCAGCACTGCAAAGGAAGAAGTCGCTTCATATTTCATGGGGCGCAGACTCCCCGCCCAACCAACTGTCGCTGCCCTTGACCTGCTGACCCCACCACTCACCCCTGCCAGGCGTATGCCATGACTGAGGCGGCCCACCAGATGACCTCCAACCCGCTGCCCAAGAACGGGGCCCACAAGCCTGGCACCGTGGGCAAGGCCCAGGGCTCTGTCAAGGTGGGTGCAGGGCTGCAGGGCTGCCTGGCGGCTGCCTGGTGGCTGGTGGGTGGCTTGGTGGGTACCCGGTTGGTGGCCGGTTGGTGGCTGCCTGGCGGCTGGCGGGTAGCCGGTGCCTGGTTCGTTGCTGGTCAGTGGCTGGGTAGTGGCTTGGTGGGTGGGCAGCGTACTCTGGGCAGGTACATTGAGTTTAAGGCCTGCCCTGCCTGCCCTTCTCCAGCCCAGTTGAGTGGGCTTTGTGGACAAGCCATGCTGCCAACAAGGCCAGCCCTCCTGGAAGCCTCCTGGCAAACCCCCTTTGTCATGCATCGCACACACCCAGGCCCATCTACTCACGGCCTATCCCATCACCGCCTCCCCAACCTCCTGCCTCTCACCCACCGCCACCCATCCCAGCCCTCAACCTACACCTCTTCTTCCCCCTCCTCCTCACCACACAGGTGGCCATCCTGGACGAGTCCTGCGCCCTGCTGCCCTGCGGTGAAACTGGGGAGGTGTGCATCCAGGGGCCCAATGTCACTGCCGGCTACCTGGAGAACCCTAAGGCAAACGAGGAGGCGTTTGCTGGTAAGTGGGCTTCAATTGTGGGGTGTGCAGGCTTTGGGGGGGGGGGGGGGGGGGGGGGGGGGATGTGGGGGAGGGGTGGGGAGGGGGTCAGTGCGCTGGCAGGTGCAGAGTGCTGTGCAAGCAGCCGAGGACGTCCTTCGCGGGGAGAGGAAGGAGGGGTTGCCAGCCACAAGTTGTTGGCTGTGCGTGTGGTGTGTGGCGCCTGCGCGATTGACGATCGACTGGCGGACAACGCCGTGCCCTGCTGGGCTGGCCTGCCTGCCCACCACGCCGTCCTCTGGAGTGGACTCCAGTGTTCCGCCAAACGCCTTGCCTGGCCTCTGCGCACTGGTCACTACCACCACCACCATCGCCGGCACCACCACCACCACCACTTTTGCTCACCTTCCTCCCATTCTCCCTCTCCCCCCTTTCCCACCGCCTGCCAGGCGGCTGGTTCCACACTGGGGACCAGGGCTACCTTGATGAGGAGGGCTACCTCACACTCACGGGGCGGCTCAAGGAGCTGATCAACAGGGGCGGCGAGAAGATATCGCCGATCGAGGTGCGGGCTGAAGCTGGAGGGCTGGGGGTGTGTGAAGTACCAGCTGCGTGGGGTTGGGCATCGGTAGGTTGTACTGTGGGGCGTGGGTGTGTGCGCGGGAAGAAGGGGGAGGAAGGGGGGGGGGGGGTGACGGAGCCTTGCTTCCTTCCACACTCCACATGCCGCCTGATCCTGCTGCGCTCTCTGATCCCGCTCGCCTTGTCGCCTTGGCAGCACAGCCCCACGCCCCACGCCTGTCCTCCGTGCCCCTTTCCCGTGCTTCCCTCGCCATCCAGCGCACCTGACACGCTGCCGCCACTCCGCACCCCATGTGCTGCCGCCGCTGCAGGTGGACAGCGCCATGCTGGCGCACCCGGGTGTGGCAGAGGCGGTGTCCTTTGCGGCTCCCGATGAGAAATATGGGGAGGTCGTGGCTGCTGCCGTGGTGCTGAACGAGCAGGGGCTGAGCATGGGGGACGCCATCGGTGAGGCTGGTGTGGGTGGGTGGTGGGTTGGTGGGTTGGTGGGGAACCGCGGTGTGGGCGGTGAGAAGCAGCAGTGTTGGTTGTAGGCAGTGGTGCTGGTGTGAGCATGGATTGAAGCTGTAGTGTGGGTTGAAAGGGTCAAGAGGTAGCGGCGGTGTGTGTGCTGAGGGGCTGTGAGTTGAGGGGTGGGGTGCAGCCTGGGCCGGGTGTCTGTGCACCCCCTGCCTGCCTTGCTGCATCAGTGCTTGCCGCAGGCCGCAGCTTTGGCTTTGCTGCGCCACCCCCACATGCACACACACCTATGAATGCACCAGACCGGCTCACTCACTCACTGCCTGTCTGCTCTCCCCTTCCCTCTCCTCCCTGTGGGCGGCAAGCTGGTTCTTGCGCTAATCTCACCATGGACAATATCCCCGTTTCTTGCCCGTTGCAGAGGAGGACATCAAGCGGTGTGTGGGCGAGAAGCTGTCGGGCTTTAAGGTGCCCACCCGCGTGTTTGTCACAGATGCTCTGCCAAAGGGCCCCACGGGCAAGATCTCTCGCCGCTTCATGGTGGACGCTTTCATCAACAAAAAGAAGGAGGGAGAGGGAGGCGAAGAGAAGGAGGGAAGCGAGGGAGCAGCGGAAGGTGAGATGGTGTAGCTGGGAGTGAGGGAGAAAGGGAGAATCAGGGAGGGGATTGGGAAGGCTGTGACATGCCAGCGGCACATATCCCACGACAGCTTGGGGCAGCTGGTGCAGCGGTGTCAGTTTGCGATCCCGTCTGCGCGCTAGAAGCAGCAAAAGGACCATCCAGCTAGTTACTGCCTTGACACAGTCGTCAAGGTGGCTCCCGCTGGTGCGCTATGCAGTGCGGCGGACAAGGCCTTGGTCCTTGCAGACAAAAACAAGGAGGGGCAGCAGTCACAGCAGACAAGAACAAGGAGCGCGTCACGTATACAGCTGACAAGGCAATGGATGCATCACAGTTGCAAGTAGACACAGCCAAGGCGGAGGCATGCTCCTTTGTGGTGGCTGCCTTCGCCTTGGCTGTGTCTACTTGCAACTGTGATGCATCCATTGCCTTGTCAGCGGTGTACGTGACGCCCTCCTTGTTCTTGTCTGCTGCGACTGCTGTCCCTCCTTGTTTTCGTCTGCAATGAGCAATGCCCTGTCCGCCGCATAGCATAGCGCATCCGCGGGAGCCACCGTGACGACCAATTGTGGGAGCTGGAATATTGACAGGCAGGGCTGCATCAAACAGTGGCCAGCCACTGTGTGTCCCTCGGATGTGCCTGCTGAGCTGTCCCCTGCCACTGCCCCTGCCCTGCAGGCAAGTGATGCACTGAGTGATGCGTGCTGGCCGCCAGCTGCAGCAACGCGCTGCCACTATGGCGCGTCCCGTCGTCAGCCCATTTTGTTGCAGCCAATGCTTGCTACTCGTTCTTGCTTTCCGAATCTGAATCGCTTTTACGTCGGTTGAAGCGCTGCTGCTGTGAACTTAAACCGCACTGTCTGAGCAGGGCGCTTGTAAGTGAAACAGTTCGCTTAGAGTGTCAGTAACACGCTTGCCAACGCTGCCCCTGCATCCCTTGTCTGCCCTTGCAGGCGGCTCGGGCTCTGCACCAGCGATTGAATTCTCCCGGCAGCCCAATGATGGCTGCTTCCTGGTGGCTCGAGCCCTGGCCAAGCTGGGGGTGAAGGAGATGTTTGGTGTGATCGGCATACCTGTCACGCAGCTGGCCTCAGGTCAGGCGGCTGTGCTGGCACTTCCAACCGAGTGTATGTGTGCCACGCAGTAGGGGGGCCAGCACCCAGCTCACGGCTTGGCTGGCGCCCAGGGGCGCCTCCTTGCCTCCCAACTCTGCCCCTCTCCTGCTTTTCGATCAAACGTCGCCGGCCTGCCGCCACCTGATGCCCCCTGATGCCCCTGATGCCTGCAGCTGCACAGGCCTGCGGCATACGCTTCATCAGCTTCAGGAACGAGCAGGCGGCTGGGTATGCCGCCGCCGCCGCAGGGTTCCTCCGAGGCATACCCGGTGTGCTGCTGACGGTCAGCGGCCCGGGTGTGGTGCACGGCCTGGCCGGGCTGAGCAACGCGCAGGCCAACTGCTGGCCCGTGGTGATGATCAGTGGCAGCTGTGAGCAGCTGGAGGTGGGCAAGGGAGCGTTCCAGGAGCTGGACCAGCTGGCGGCCGTGGAAGCACATGTCAAGTGGGCGGGGCAGGCCAGCAGCCTGGCGCTGATCCCTGTCACCATTGCACGGGCCTTCCAGGTTTGCCTGCTGCAACTGATTGTGATTCCGTACCACCTTGTCAAGTGCCGCCTCTACATCTCTTTCCTGCCGCTGCTGTATGCCTGCTGATTCTGCATGCCTCCGCTGCCGCTTGGCTGCTCTTGCCGTCAATGCCGCCAGTGTTGGCGCCGCATGCTGTTTGCCACAGGACACTCCTGACAAGCACACCTGACAAGCAACCGCCTGTGCTGCTGCACAGCAGGTATTTGTCGCGAGTGACTTGCTTCCTGCCACATGCATCCCTGCTCCAACCTTCACCCTGCCGCAGGAGGCTATGGCTGGCCGCCCGGGGGCTGCCTACGTGGATGTGCCCTCCAACCTGCTGCTCACTGAGCTGCCGCACGCGGCCGCAGTCGCGCAAGCTGAAGCTGCTGTGACGGGCCCCTTGCTGGTGGCTCACCCTGCGCCGCGCCCCTCTGACGTTGAGGGCGTGGCGGAGCTGCTGCGGTCTGCGCAGCGCCCGCTGGTTGTGATCGGCAAGGGCGCTGGGCTGGGGCGTGCCGAGAACGGGCTGCGAGCACTTGTGGAGGCTGCTGGGCTGCCCTTCCTGGCTACGGCCATGGGGCGGGGCGTGGTGCCCGACGACAGCCCGCTGTGTGTCAACGCCGCTCGGTCCATGGCGCTGGGGCAGGCTGACGTTGCCATCGTGTTTGGGGCACGGTGAGCGCCTGCTGGTGCCTGCTGAGCTGTCACGCGGCTAGCTGCTGCTGCGTGCTGCCTCAGCATCTGCATTTTACTGCTGCCTCATGATGCAACTGGCTGTTTGCCTGCTTGGCTGAATGCTTACCTGGCTTTGTTTGCTCGAGTGTGGCTGTGTTGTTGGCAGCCAACTGCTCATCATCTGCAGGCTTTCAGTGCCCGCCTGCCTTGACCCTTGCCGCCGCCACGCCCCGCCTCTTTACAGGCTCAATTGGCAGCTGCACTTTGGGGAGCCGCCCCGCTGGTCGGATGGAGCCAAGTTTGTGATTGTGGATGTTGCGCCGTCTGAGCAAGACGCAGCAAAATGCGCCGCGGTGCTGCATGGAGATGCAGGCGCGGCCGCAGAGGCGCTGCTGGCTGTGCTGCGCATCAATGCCCCAGCTGGTGGCGCGCCGCTGCTGGGCGGCGCGGCGGACTGGGTTGCGGCGCTGCAGGGGAAGGTGGCGGGGGCCAGGGAGAAGCTGGCCGGGAAGCTGGCGCGTACCGCCTTCCCGCTGGACTACCACACCACGCTGAGGGTGGTGCGTGACGAGATCAACGCGCTGCCTCAGCCCGCTGTGGTGGTGTCTGAGGGCGCAAACACAATGGACAATGCGCGGTGCGTGCGTGCATGAGTGTGTGTGGGGGTGTGTGTGTAGGTGCATACTATACGTGGTGCATGTGGTGCATGCCGGCCCGCTGTGTGCAGTGCCAGGGCTGTGCTGCAACAGCACAAGCCAGGCTTTCCTTTGTCGCACACGGTGGCAACCGTGGTGATGCGCCTGCTGCTGCTGCTGCCAGCTCAGGGGCAGTCAGCGCCTCACTCTCCTGCTCTGCTCCTGACACGCTGTGCTGTGCTGTGCTGTGCTGTGCTGTGCTGTGCTGTGCTGTGCACATGGCGGACCCCTGCAGGGTGCTGCTCGAGCCGGTGCTTGCGCCTCGCAGCCGCCTCGACGCAGGCACTCACGGCACAATGGGGGTGGGCCTCGGCTACGCAATTGCCGCAGCGGTGACGCAGCCTGGGCGGGCGGTGGTGGCGGTGGAGGGCGACTCGGCCTTCGGCTTCTCTGGAATGGAGGTGGAGACGATTTGCAGGTGTGTGTGGCTGCAGGGCAGGGGCGAGGGCAGTCTGGAAAAGAGAAAGAGAAAACAACAGCAGGTGGCTTGTTGGCCGATCCAATGGGCGGCTGATAAGCACTTGGACTGCTCGCCCTGCTCAGTGCACCTACAAGCACCCAGCTGCCTGGGCGTGGCTTTACCATGTCATGCCACGACAGACCCCAGCCTCTCTGCTGCTGTTCCCTGAGAGACTGGATGCTCATGCTTCCCAGCTGCGCGTACCTCCTTCAAGCACACA
The DNA here is from genome assembly GCA_023343905.1 of Chlorella vulgaris. Classification (NCBI taxonomy): domain Eukaryota; kingdom Viridiplantae; phylum Chlorophyta; class Trebouxiophyceae; order Chlorellales; family Chlorellaceae; genus Chlorella; species Chlorella vulgaris. The sequence continues at coordinate 1,725,754 of SIDB01000012.1, read as the reverse complement.
CACAGCCCCACACACCTGATTCAAAACCCCATCCCGCCTGCAGGTACAACCTGCCCATCTGCATTGTGGTGATCAACAACGGCGGCATCTACGGCGGCGACCGCCGCCAGCAGGCCCTGGTTGAGCTGGCGGAGGCAGGCACGCGGGGAGGAAGTAGGGCGGGGGGGGACCTGTGGTGACTACAGGCTGTGCTTGCTGAAGGGGGCTCCCCAGCAGCCCTTTCTCCCCAGCTCCTCAGGCCACACAGAGCGATTGCATGCGCACCAACATGGATTGCTGCCCATGTCCGATGGCCGACTCTCCTCCCTTGGTCCTTCCTCACTCCCTGCAGGCCTGGCAGCCGTGGGTCTGCCCTCCGACCCCGCCCCCACCGCCTTTGTGCCTGGGGCCAAGTACCATCTGCTCATGGACGCCTTTGGCGGCTGCGGGGCAGCGGTTGACACCGCAGAGGGGCTGCAGGCGGCGCTGCATGAAGCGCTGGCCAGCAGGCGGCCCACCCTCATCAACGTGTCCATTGACCCCATGGCTGGGGTGGAGTCGGGCAACGTGCACGCCTTCAACGCCGCCAAGAGCACGCAGGCGGCGGCGTGAGACAGCAGGCCCGTGCCACGCCACACACATGCGTTACAGTCTTATCTCGCAGTACTTGTATTGCACTTGCACCTTCAGTTACTTTTACATCTCAGTCCGTCAAGGCATTCATTGTTGCAGCTGCCCAGTAGCTAGCGCATCATGTGCATAGTATCTTGAATACTGACAATGTGCCGCTCACCTTGACTAGAATGACAAAGAAAAGAACGTGTGGGTGCTGTGAGCAGCCCTCACCTGCACAGGCTGGCCCTCGCATGCTGGACTGCACGCCTGCAAAAGGCTGCTAGTGGTGTGATTGTTGTGTTGCAATCAATCAAAGGCGAGGCAGGAAATCAAACGCACTGTCACTTCAGACAAAAAGAAATGGGTTAAAAACAGAATTTGGAAGAAGCACAGGGACACAAATGCATGTCGCCAGTAATTGCTGCTGTGCCCAGCTCAGATTCACGGCCGCGGCTGTCTGCGGTCCACTGCTAAACACCGCCCTCACTTCTTCTTGCTCACGACGCCCGCTAGGGCGTTGTAGGCGAGAGTGACGGTACTGCCCGCGGCTTCCAGTACCTTCTTCGTCTCATCCGAATATTTGGTCAGACTCGCACCAACCGCCACAAAGGACGCCAGCACCAGCAGCTGCGCCAGGAAGAGCGGCAGCGGCCCCCGCCGCTTGCCGCTTGGCTTGACAGGGGCAGCCGCCTGCCGAGCTTTGGAGGCATCCGCCGCCTTTTGCGCAGCAGCACGCTCCGCCGCTGCACGCTCCGCTGCCTCCTGCTGGGCGCGCGCCTGCTGGGCACGTGCCTCCTCAGCAGCAGCAGCCTTGGCCCGCTCCTCAGCCTGCACACGTGCTGACTCAGCACGCGCCGCCGCTTCCGAGCGGGCAGCCGCCGCCGCCGCCTGCTCCCGGGCTGCTGCTGCCTGGGCGGCCGCGTCGGCCGCCGCAGCCTTTGCAGCCTCCTCGGCGGCGGCTGCCTGCTCGCGCTGCTGCTGCTGCTGCGCGGCTGCAGCCGCCTCCGCCTCTGCCTGCTTCTGCTTGATCGAGTTCTGGAGCTGCTCAAACATGTTGGGTGCCTCGGGTGCCGGGATGGGCACGGGAATGGGCAGAGGCACCGCAGGAGGAGGGGCGGGTGCGGCGGGAGCATATCGCGGGGCAGAAGGAGCAGGGCTGGGAGCCTGCACAAGCCCAAGGCAAAGTTGCTCAGCCAAAGCACTCTGTGGCCGCCAGCAGCAGCATAAAGCAGGTGGCAACGATGCAGCATGCTTGGTACACGGCAGGCAGCTGAGGCAGGGCTTACCTCTGCGGGTTTGCTGCCTCCCAGCGCTGGAGGGGCCTTAAACTCAAACTTGTCAATGGATGGCACCTCCAGCTTCTTGCCCTGCAAGGAAACAGAAAGCAGCAAGCATCAATGCAGCGCACATGGCCACTTCGCGCTGTTGTGGTGTTGTCCATTGCTTTGTGAGAGAGTGGGAGCCATGTGTGAAAAGCCAGCAGCCAGTCTCGAGCCAGTCTCGAGCCTTGTTTAAATTTTGGCCATGCCAAGATGCAAACCACCACGCCCAGATGACGCAGCATGGCACGCTTGTGCTTGCCTGGAGTGCGGGAGGCGGCTTGAAATCGAAGCTGAACTTGGGGGCCTCGAATTTGGGAATCGTGACCTCCGGGATCTTTGGCGCAGTGAAGCCACTCAGCTTGGAGGTGTCTGGCGCCGGCACCTGCAGCACGGGCAGCTCAGCAATCAAGCAGGTGTGGAATGAATGAATCAAGCACGTGTGGAGGGCAGGCATACAGATCATTGGGCGAGCAAAGCGCCAAGTGGGTAGGGTCCCAGGGGCAAAGCAAAGCACAGTAGCATAAGCATGAGCTTTGCGCCTCTCGCCTGACCATCAAGCAAGCAAAGCTGGGAGCTCACCTTGATCTCAGGAACCTTGACCTCAGGAACCTTGATTTCAGGAACCTCAAACTTGGGCATTTCAAAGGAGAAGGAAGGGGCAGCAGCAGGCTTGGGCAGCTCGGGCGCCTGCACGCAGGGCGTGGTGGATAACAGCACATTGGGCATTTGGGCAGAGAGTTGGGCCCGTGCCCGGCAACAGAGCACACACAGCAGCCAACAGCACTGGCAAGCGATGCCAAGCACTGGCTGACAGGTTTACTACTGCTGCCTGCACCCACTGTCGCATCAAAGCACAGCACCTTCACATCAGGAAGTTCAACCTTGGGCGCTGCTGGTGGCTTAGGAGTGGGGGTCGGAGGAGGAGCTTGTGGTTGCGCCTCGACTTGCTTGGTGGTGCCTGCAGCCGACGGCGCTTTTTGGTCGGCTGCCGCGGGTGCTGCCGACTTGGGCACCTCTGGCGTCTGCTTAGAGAAAAGGAGAGGGGCGCAAGGCGCTGGGGGTTGGGTGATGGGTGAGCTTGCAGGCGAAGCTGTCACGTTGCAGCAAAATGCAGACGTGCAGCAGGTAGCTGCATCCCCGACCAGACTGTTTCGGCAGCGTGCAGGCTGGCAAATACTGGCTGCGCTGCGGCGCTGTGGGAGAGGAATGCCACACCTTGAAGGAGGGCAAGCTGAAGCTGGGCATAGTGAAGGCTGGCTGCGCAGCCTCTGGGGCAGGTTTGGGTTTGGAGCTGGGCTGCTTGTCTGAGAGGTCAGGAGCCGCCTTGGTCGTGCTACCAGTCAGCGCATCGTATTGCTGCAGCGGCAGGCGATTGCGGAAGGTGAACAAACCATATGGCTGCGCTGAGCTGCAAGCGCGAGCGAGGCGACGGCGGCAATGCGAGCATGAGTTACGATACGAGCAATGCTTACGCTGGTGGTGTTGCTGAGGCGCTGCAGCATCGCCTTCATCTCGTCTTCCTGCTTGCTCTTCTCCGCTCCCGCGGCAGCAGCATCATCTTGCGGTGCCGTCGTTGGGTTGGCGGCGGTGCCTGCACGCTCTGCCTCTTCCCGTGCTGCCCGCAGCAAGGCCTGCCGGCGCTCCACAGCGGCGGCGCGCTTCTCTGAGGGACTGGCAAAGCGGCTGATTGCTGGGGCTGCAGCCTCCTCGTCAGCGAGAGCGGGGGGCGGCACGGCACTCAGCATCAGGCTGCCTGCGAGCACCAGCGCCCCCAATCGCGTAGGCAGGCTCGGCTCCTGAGACGATGAGGCGTTTGCGGTGCTCGGCAGGTGCTTCCTCGGCGTGTGGGGGGCGTTTGGAGCGATGTGCGACGATGCCGAAACCCTTGAGCCTGTGCGACCCTTGCACGCCACCCTGCGGGCCGGGGAGGGCCGTCCATAGACCAGCGCCTGCTGAGCCAACATTTTCTAAAGCTTAATTGCACGCGGACAAGGCGCTGGGAGCAGTCACAGACAGCAATTGCATGCGCGATGGGAACGATCGGGCCAGCGATCTCTGGCAGGACGGCACTACCGCCGCCGGCGCAAACCGAACGGTCCCTAGGGACGATGATTGGCACATCACTTCATCCCTATGCCCTCCCCTGGTGCTGGATTTGAGTGCTGGTCAGAACATATGCTCAATGCACGTAATGACGAATGGCGTTTGCCCGGTGCGCTGGCGCCAGCAGCGCGGTGTTGACCAGCATTCCCAGCGGTGCTTCCTGATCTCGTCCATCCTCCATTGACCAGAATCATTACCATGCTGGCACTGCAGAGACTGGCCCAGCTCGCCGTTCGAGCAGCAAACCCGTTGCAGCCAGCCAGCCTGCCCGCTGCGGCAGCTCAGGGGCTGCTAAATGTCTGGACACAACCACAATGCGTGGCGCAACTGCACGGGAGCGCCTCGGAACGAAATGACAGCGAGCACGGGCTGCAGCACCAGGCAGTGAGTCCCTGAATTGCACAGCGTGCGCAACGCCATGCATCGCACGCTGCAAGCTTGCAGCGACGACAAAGTTGCCGCCGCCGCTGCTCACAATAACCAAACGCCGTGTTGTGCAGCACATCAATCGCATGCTCTACCGCAGCAAGCAGCGAGGCTTCCTGGAGCTTGACCTGCTGATTGTGAGCAGTGGTGGCTTCCCGGCACCAGTGCATCCAGCCAGGGAGTGTCCAGCGAGGAGTGATGCTGCTGCCGTGACGGTTTGCCCCGTGACGGTTTGCCCGGCCATGTTACGTTGCAGCCCGTCCACTCTTCTGCTGCTGCCCACCTTGATACAGGGCATGTGGGCAGAGAAGGAGCTGCCGGGCATGGGCCCTGAGATGGCGCGTGATTTTGATGTGGTGCTTGACCAGGAGAACCCGGATATGTTTAAGTGGCTCACAGCACAGGTGCAAGGGTGCCTGCAACCGCCACTGGGCATACCACAGCATAGCTGGATAGCACACCCAGTTGGGCGACACATGAGCGCGAGCTGCAACTGTGTTGCCCCAGAGTGCACAGAGTGCAGTCCTAAGCCCTCAACCAAATGCACATGCCTCTGCCCATTGAGCTCTTGCAGGAGGAGGCTCCAGAGGACTTGCGCCACAACCGCGCCTTTCGGGCGCTGCAGGCGCATGTGCAGTCGTTGACCGACAAGCATCACAAGGTGCCGCAGCCAGCAGGGCAGGCTCCAAAGCAGTGGGTGCGGGGCTGGACGGACACCGGGACACAACTGGGGGCTGCAAGCAGAGCAAGCGGCGACGATGCAAGCAGCAGCAGCGGCGGCGGAAGCGGCGACGGCATTCAAAGGAGGTGATGGGGAAAGCTACTGGGAACAGCTTACAGGCGGTTCTCATGGCAGTTCTCCCTCTCTGTAATGACCGCTTTTCTTACAACGGTGATTGCGAGATACTGCGTGCCAGAACAGACATGGCTGCAAACGTTTCCAGCAGTCAGGGAGTGGTCCCTCGTAGCTGCTGCTTTTCGCAAGGGCGGGTTGGAATCAAAGCCATAAGGAAGTGTGAACGGTGTTGTATAAATGTTAGCTGTGCCAGATGATGTAAGTGCTCAGAACGAAATGGGCGTTGGAGGGAGTTGCTGCTTTTGCAGCTCACACAACTGCGGGCCGGGGCAAAAGAGGTTGCTGAGCTTGCTTGGGCTTGGTTTTTATTGCTTGCTTGCTGAAAGGCTTATTGTGAGCAACGCTGCCGCTTCTGCCTCGAGGCAACAGGGGGGCGGGCAGATCAATGGATACACGAAACTGCGGGGGTCGCCTCTCATGGAAGCACATCTCCCCCGCCATATCAAGTGGGGACAGCCAGCTCGACTTAAGCGTGAGCCAGGCCACGCAGCGCATGTCAGTACTGGCCAATGGGAGCTGGCAGACAGCATGCCAGCTCAGCGGCTGCGAGGGCTACCAGCCTGACTACAAGCTTCACGCATTTGGGCTGACTCAGGGCTTGGTCTTAAAGCGCAGGGCGAGGTACACAGCAATCCGCGACACGATGAGGAAGCCGATGAGCACGGCCGCCTCCCACTTGGGCCCATTGAGGTCAGTGGTTGAGTTGAGGGCGGCGTTGATGTCGGTGACTTCCACACACTGCAATGTTGCAACACACAGGCAAGCAGGGTTGTCTCAGCGGAGGAAGCGAAATAAGCAAGCAGGCAACCGGAGGAGAAAGGGCTATTGACAGGGTCAGCAGCATGGGCACCGGATGGTGGGCCCACAGTAGCGCTGGCCACACACACAAGGCTTGTTCACACACAGAGGCTTGCTCCGCCCGCTGCTGCTCACCTGCCCAGAGGCAACATAGTTCCAGGGATCGGATGGGTTGAAGTCCTTCTGCTGCAGGCTGCAATCGTAGAACGTGCGGCCGCCAAACTCAAGCTGCAGGCAGGCAGGAAGGCAGGCAGGCAGGCACAAGTCAGGCATGGTCAATGAGCGGTCAGTCGGCAAGCGTGGCACCCAGGTCCACTCATGTAGTGGCGGGTGGCTGCACAGGTTCCTGCTGTGCAGCGCAACTCAGCTGGGCTGCTACCACACAATCCCATGATCTGCTGCTGGCTGACTGGCAAAGCAGCTGAGCAGGCCCAGCACTCGCACACCTTGAGCAGTAGGTTGAAGGCGTAGGTGAGGAAGGAGATCCACTTGATCCAGCCAATCCACACGGGGATGTTGGTCACGTAAAAGCCTCCCACAAGCCTGCGGGACGCAAACAGGCACACAGAACCCACTCGAGTGAACAAGCAGCAGCAGTGCATTTGCGAGGAGGGAGAAATAGGCAGGCGCCAGCGGAGAAAGGCGATTGATCAGGATTTAGGATTCGTGCACGTGTGCGCGCTCACACACTCACATAAAGGTGAGCATGATGACAGCACAAATCGTTTGAGCCGTCTTTGCGTTCATCACGGTCGCTCCCAGGAATAGACCAAAGGCTTGGGCCACCAGGGTGGACAGCATGACGGACAGCCAGTTCAAGAAGAAGTAGCCGCCGTGGCGCAGGCCGGCCATGAGGTCTGCAGGCGGGCGGAGAAGAGACAGAAGGGTTCCAAAGCACGACTGAGTTTTCAGGGGCAAACAGGGTGGTAACATTAGAGAATATGGTCGTGTTGAGTCACAGATACGGCGGCTGCTTGCCCCTCGGCCTGTGCTCGTGTTCACTCCATCACACAGCAGGCCCGGGAGCAGAGCAGAACACAGCCATGCCAGCACACAGGCGGCAGTGGCGCACATCTCCACCCGACTTCAACCCGGTGGGTACTCACAGGTGATGGCGATGAAGATGGTTGGGATGGTGAGGTCGGCGGGGATGTCTGATGCTGATCTGGCCAGGTAGAAAGCAGAGAGGCGATACATGCCGGAGGCTCGCTCCTTGGTCATCATCTTGCGCGCCACAACCGCGCCTTTCGGGCGCTGCAGGCGCATGTGCAGTCGTTGACCGACAAGCATCACAAGGTGCCGCAGCCAGCAGGGCAGGCTCCAAAGCAGTGGGTGCGGGGCTGGACGGACACCGGGACACAACTGGGGGCTGCAAGCAGAGCAAGCGGCGACGATGCAAGCAGCAGCAGCGGCGGCGGAAGCGGCGACGGCATTCAAAGGAGGTGATGGGGAAAGCTACTGGGAACAGCTTACAGGCGGTTCTCATGGCAGTTCTCCCTCTCTGTAATGACCGCTTTTCTTACAACGGTGATTGCGAGATACTGCGTGCCAGAACAGACATGGCTGCAAACGTTTCCAGCAGTCAGGGAGTGGTCCCTCGTAGCTGCTGCTTTTCGCAAGGGCGGGTTGGAATCAAAGCCATAAGGAAGTGTGAACGGTGTTGTATAAATGTTAGCTGTGCCAGATGATGTAAGTGCTCAGAACGAAATGGGCGTTGGAGGGAGTTGCTGCTTTTGCAGCTCACACAACTGCGGGCCGGGGCAAAAGAGGTTGCTGAGCTTGCTTGGGCTTGGTTTTTATTGCTTGCTTGCTGAAAGGCTTATTGTGAGCAACGCTGCCGCTTCTGCCTCGAGGCAACAGGGGGGCGGGCAGATCAATGGATACACGAAACTGCGGGGGTCGCCTCTCATGGAAGCACATCTCCCCCGCCATATCAAGTGGGGACAGCCAGCTCGACTTAAGCGTGAGCCAGGCCACGCAGCGCATGTCAGTACTGGCCAATGGGAGCTGGCAGACAGCATGCCAGCTCAGCGGCTGCGAGGGCTACCAGCCTGACTACAAGCTTCACGCATTTGGGCTGACTCAGGGCTTGGTCTTAAAGCGCAGGGCGAGGTACACAGCAATCCGCGACACGATGAGGAAGCCGATGAGCACGGCCGCCTCCCACTTGGGCCCATTGAGGTCAGTGGTTGAGTTGAGGGCGGCGTTGATGTCGGTGACTTCCACACACTGCAATGTTGCAACACACAGGCAAGCAGGGTTGTCTCAGCGGAGGAAGCGAAATAAGCAAGCAGGCAACCGGAGGAGAAAGGGCTATTGACAGGGTCAGCAGCATGGGCACCGGATGGTGGGCCCACAGTAGCGCTGGCCACACACACAAGGCTTGTTCACACACAGAGGCTTGCTCCGCCCGCTGCTGCTCACCTGCCCAGAGGCAACATAGTTCCAGGGATCGGATGGGTTGAAGTCCTTCTGCTGCAGGCTGCAATCGTAGAACGTGCGGCCGCCAAACTCAAGCTGCAGGCAGGCAGGAAGGCAGGCAGGCAGGCACAAGTCAGGCATGGTCAATGAGCGGTCAGTCGGCAAGCGTGGCACCCAGGTCCACTCATGTAGTGGCGGGTGGCTGCACAGGTTCCTGCTGTGCAGCGCAACTCAGCTGGGCTGCTACCACACAATCCCATGATCTGCTGCTGGCTGACTGGCAAAGCAGCTGAGCAGGCCCAGCACTCGCACACCTTGAGCAGTAGGTTGAAGGCGTAGGTGAGGAAGGAGATCCACTTGATCCAGCCAATCCACACGGGGATGTTGGTCACGTAAAAGCCTCCCACAAGCCTGCGGGACGCAAACAGGCACACAGAACCCACTCGAGTGAACAAGCAGCAGCAGTGCATTTGCGAGGAGGGAGAAATAGGCAGGCGCCAGCGGAGAAAGGCGATTGATCAGGATTTAGGATTCGTGCACGTGTGCGCGCTCACACACTCACATAAAGGTGAGCATGATGACAGCACAAATCGTTTGAGCCGTCTTTGCGTTCATCACGGTCGCTCCCAGGAATAGACCAAAGGCTTGGGCCACCAGGGTGGACAGCATGACGGACAGCCAGTTCAAGAAGAAGTAGCCGCCGTGGCGCAGGCCGGCCATGAGGTCTGCAGGCGGGCGGAGAAGAGACAGAAGGGTTCCAAAGCACGACTGAGTTTTCAGGGGCAAACAGGGTGGTAACATTAGAGAATATGGTCGTGTTGAGTCACAGATACGGCGGCTGCTTGCCCCTCGGCCTGTGCTCGTGTTCACTCCATCACACAGCAGGCCCGGGAGCAGAGCAGAACACAGCCATGCCAGCACACAGGCGGCAGTGGCGCACATCTCCACCCGACTTCAACCCGGTGGGTACTCACAGGTGATGGCGATGAAGATGGTTGGGATGGTGAGGTCGGCGGGGATGTCTGATGCTGATCTGGCCAGGTAGAAAGCAGAGAGGCGATACATGCCGGAGGCTCGCTCCTTGGTCATCATCTTGCGCGCCACAACCGCGCCTTTCGGGCGCTGCAGGCGCATGTGCAGTCGTTGACCGACAAGCATCACAAGGTGCCGCAGCCAGCAGGGCAGGCTCCAAAGCAGTGGGTGCGGGGCTGGACGGACACCGGGACACAACTGGGGGCTGCAAGCAGAGCAAGCGGCGACGATGCAAGCAGCAGCAGCGGCGGCGGAAGCGGCGACGGCATTCAAAGGAGGTGATGGGGAAAGCTACTGGGAACAGCTTACAGGCGGTTCTCATGGCAGTTCTCCCTCTCTGTAATGACCGCTTTTCTTACAACGGTGATTGCGAGATACTGCGTGCCAGAACAGACATGGCTGCAAACGTTTCCAGCAGTCAGGGAGTGGTCCCTCGTAGCTGCTGCTTTTCGCAAGGGCGGGTTGGAATCAAAGCCATAAGGAAGTGTGAACGGTGTTGTATAAATGTTAGCTGTGCCAGATGATGTAAGTGCTCAGAACGAAATGGGCGTTGGAGGGAGTTGCTGCTTTTGCAGCTCACACAACTGCGGGCCGGGGCAAAAGAGGTTGCTGAGCTTGCTTGGGCTTGGTTTTTATTGCTTGCTTGCTGAAAGGCTTATTGTGAGCAACGCTGCCGCTTCTGCCTCGAGGCAACAGGGGGGCGGGCAGATCAATGGATACACGAAACTGCGGGGGTCGCCTCTCATGGAAGCACATCTCCCCCGCCATATCAAGTGGGGACAGCCAGCTCGACTTAAGCGTGAGCCAGGCCACGCAGCGCATGTCAGTACTGGCCAATGGGAGCTGGCAGACAGCATGCCAGCTCAGCGGCTGCGAGGGCTACCAGCCTGACTACAAGCTTCACGCATTTGGGCTGACTCAGGGCTTGGTCTTAAAGCGCAGGGCGAGGTACACAGCAATCCGCGACACGATGAGGAAGCCGATGAGCACGGCCGCCTCCCACTTGGGCCCATTGAGGTCAGTGGTTGAGTTGAGGGCGGCGTTGATGTCGGTGACTTCCACACACTGCAATGTTGCAACACACAGGCAAGCAGGGTTGTCTCAGCGGAGGAAGCGAAATAAGCAAGCAGGCAACCGGAGGAGAAAGGGCTATTGACAGGGTCAGCAGCATGGGCACCGGATGGTGGGCCCACAGTAGCGCTGGCCACACACACAAGGCTTGTTCACACACAGAGGCTTGCTCCGCCCGCTGCTGCTCACCTGCCCAGAGGCAACATAGTTCCAGGGATCGGATGGGTTGAAGTCCTTCTGCTGCAGGCTGCAATCGTAGAACGTGCGGCCGCCAAACTCAAGCTGCAGGCAGGCAGGAAGGCAGGCAGGCAGGCACAAGTCAGGCATGGTCAATGAGCGGTCAGTCGGCAAGCGTGGCACCCAGGTCCACTCATGTAGTGGCGGGTGGCTGCACAGGTTCCTGCTGTGCAGCGCAACTCAGCTGGGCTGCTACCACACAATCCCATGATCTGCTGCTGGCTGACTGGCAAAGCAGCTGAGCAGGCCCAGCACTCGCACACCTTGAGCAGTAGGTTGAAGGCGTAGGTGAGGAAGGAGATCCACTTGATCCAGCCAATCCACACGGGGATGTTGGTCACGTAAAAGCCTCCCACAAGCCTGCGGGACGCAAACAGGCACACAGAACCCACTCGAGTGAACAAGCAGCAGCAGTGCATTTGCGAGGAGGGAGAAATAGGCAGGCGCCAGCGGAGAAAGGCGATTGATCAGGATTTAGGATTCGTGCACGTGTGCGCGCTCACACACTCACATAAAGGTGAGCATGATGACAGCACAAATCGTTTGAGCCGTCTTTGCGTTCATCACGGTCGCTCCCAGGAATAGACCAAAGGCTTGGGCCACCAGGGTGGACAGCATGACGGACAGCCAGTTCAAGAAGAAGTAGCCGCCGTGGCGCAGGCCGGCCATGAGGTCTGCAGGCGGGCGGAGAAGAGACAGAAGGGTTCCAAAGCACGACTGAGTTTTCAGGGGCAAACAGGGTGGTAACATTAGAGAATATGGTCGTGTTGAGTCACAGATACGGCGGCTGCTTGCCCCTCGGCCTGTGCTCGTGTTCACTCCATCACACAGCAGGCCCGGGAGCAGAGCAGAACACAGCCATGCCAGCACACAGGCGGCAGTGGCGCACATCTCCACCCGACTTCAACCCGGTGGGTACTCACAGGTGATGGCGATGAAGATGGTTGGGATGGTGAGGTCGGCGGGGATGTCTGATGCTGATCTGGCCAGGTAGAAAGCAGAGAGGCGATACATGCCGGAGGCTCGCTCCTTGGTCATCATCTTGTGCTCTGCACCCATCAACAGGCAGGTGCTTGAGCAGCAGGCACTGAAGTTCAATGAAGGCACACGGCACATCACACAGCTGAGAGAGAGCCAGCCAACAGAGAGGTTCATTGTGTACAGGACAGCAGTGCTGGCGCGGCGCAGGCGAGCTCAGGTGCAGGTAAGCCAGGGTGCGGTGACGCTGTTCAGCACTCTGCACCTCGTCAAATGCAGAAGCTGCTTTCTGCTTGCAGCAGACCCACCTTGCGGCCAGCAGAAGAGCGAAACGAACATTGTGCGGAAGGCCAGGAACAGGGCTGCAGGGCGTGAGAGGTGGGGCAGGGCAAGCAGATTCAGTCTGTGCCTGCAGAAACTGACACTGCACCTTGCCTGGCTGAGGCGCGCAGCAGCCCAGCCCGGCAACCCCATCCATGATGGCCCCACTCACAGCAGCCGCCCCACACACAGCAACCCACGCTCACTCACCCTCGAAGAACAGGAGGCCTGTGGTGTTCTGCGCTCCATACACCGTGTTGGTCTGCCCCACTTGCCACCAAATCATGCCGCAGACGGCTGCCACACACAGGAACTGGGCCAAGTCTTGCTGGCTGAGGGTCTCAAAGCGGCGCACGCGAATCGCACGCACGAACAAGGTGGTGAACTGCGGAGCGGGCAGCAAGGCGGACGGCAAAGAGGAGCAGCGTGAGGCGGCGCGGTGGCACGCGTGCTGGGGCCAGAAGGAGTGCCATGGCATAATATCCACAGCTGCAAAAGCTGGCGAGGAGAACTTACACACGCCAGCACTCTGATGCATGCACAGCCACAGCATCGCTACAACCCGTCCTGCCAGGCAGGACAGGGATGTTATGACGGCTGCGTCAGCCCGCAATCCCCGCCTGCGCTGTGCTCACCTGCGTCCAGTACGAGGCGCCCCATCGGCTTGCACCCGCCTTCTGGGCAGCCAGGCCTGTTTGAGAGCGGTCCACGACCCGTGTGCTGTCCATCCGGCTGCCCTGCACGTTCGCCGTGCCCGCTGCGGGTCGAAGCCGCACCTCCGACATCTCGCCGGCCTCCAGGTCACCCATGCCGCTGCTGCTGCTGCTGCGGCTGGGGGTGCGGCTGCGGCTGGCGCTGGGGATGGGGCCGCTGCTGTGGAATGCTTCCACGTCGATGCCGCCGCCCATGTAGCCGCCAGGCTGCTGCTCAAGGTACTGCTCGGACACAGAGATGAGGTGCAGGCGCTGCTCCTCTCCGGTCCTGCACGCAGGCAGGGGCGCCACCCACGGCACGGCTCAGCATGCACAGCACACATGAATGCCCACAGAAGAGAGACACACCGCACCACCTGAGAAGGGTAGAGGAGGGTTCCCACTACCAGTTCCCATTCTATGGCTCCCACATGCACACACCCATGCATCTGTGCGGCACCATTCCTTGCAGGAGGGAGCACATAGCCACACACACACCGCGCAACCCACGCAACCCACACGCCACTCACTTCTCCTTGCCCGTGACCTCGCCACTCGCCAAGTCCAGGATCCAGTCGGCAATGTTGACGCCGTAGGGGCATGCCACACCCAGCCGCTCAAACCAAGGCGCCGCCTGGGACCCCTTGCCGTAGAAGATGGGGTGGCCCTGCGGTGAGACGACGAGGATTGAAGGGAGGAAAAAGTTGGGCAACCACGCGAGCATGCAGATATCTACACAACCAACCATCCACTCCCGATGACAGGGCCAGCGACGCCTGAACAGAATGCTGCCACCGCAAGAGGCGCGGTCGCAGCCGTACAGCGCCACAAAACGCCACCCAGGCCAGGCCAGCACGCAATGCCACATGCCCCGCCACACTCTGCTCACGCACCTGGCTGAGCAGCAGCACTGTGTCCAGCTTCTGGTAGATGTTGGAGGAGGGCTGGTGGATGGTGGTGATGACCACACGGCCGCTGGAGGCCAGCTCCCGCAGCAGCTCCACCATCTTCCGTGCTGCGCTGCTGTCCAGGCCGCTGGTGGGCTCATCCAGCAGCAGGATGGCTGGATTGATGAGCAGCTCGTGGCCTACAGACACACGCTTGCGCTCGCCGCCTGCGGCAAAAAAAGGTGCACACAAAACAAAAAGCCAGGCAGTCATGAGACTCAGCGAGGTGCACAACGCATGAGTGGTGGCCAAAGGCGGCAGCAAGGCACGCCACCGAGAGCAGACTGGAATCGACACCAAATCCAGCACAGCTCGTAGGCAGGCGGCAGGCAGCCGCTCAGGACTTGCGGGCAGGCAAGCAGGCGGGCGAGCGGGCACACCTGACACTCCCCTCCGCATGTGGTCCCCAATGATTGTGTCACGGCACCGCTCCAGCCCCAGAGCTTTGATCACAGCATCCACCCGCTCCAGCTACACAACGAACACACAAACACAACAAACACGTCAGCACAGCAGCAAGCACATCAGCAGCGCCCCCACAAGAGCAGCAGCAGTAGCCACTGACTCCACGCCTCGTGGCAGCAAATGGCAGCAGTGGCAGCGACAGCAGTTGCACCGGCAACGGGCAACCAACGGCCGCTGCTCCCCCATACCTTCTGCGCCTTGGTCTTGTGCTTGGGCAGACGCAGCATGGCAGCGAAATACAGCGTCTCCTGCACCGTCAGCGTGGCATACAGCAGATCGTCCTGCAGTACGAACCCAATCTGCCGCTTCACACGCTTGTTCAGCCGGCTGCCGTTGAACGTCACGCGCCCGTCCTGCTGCGTGCGCTTTGGGGCGCGGCCTCCCAGCAGCGACAGCAGCGTGGTCTGCACACAAATACAAGCGCAAGGTCGGGTGAAGGACATGATTGCACTGTGCACGAAGGACCACTGGGGCAGCCTGTACCAGCAGGCAGCCCCGCAATGGCAGCGCGATGATGCTGCAGAAGGGCATCGCATGCTGGCAGCGCACTCACCTTGCCTCCACCAGACGGGCCCATGAGCGCCAGCATCTCTCCTGGCTCGCAGGACCCCCTGATGTTGAACAGCACCTGCAAGCGTGAAAGGCGAGGCAGCGGCAGTGGTGACCAGGCGCAAGGAGGGATAGAGACATGCCAGTGGCTGCATCGCAGACCCAGACATGAAGCTGCTTTGCATGCCGACCAGTGGACGCACGCGAGCCTGCGTGTGTGTCGGACTTGTCGGACTTGGCGCCCGTCGGCAGCGGCGGCTTGCGCCAGCGCACCTGTCTCATGTCATCCTTCGTTTCCTTTGTGGCCTTGGCCATGCCGGGCACCAGCCTCTTGAGTCCATCTTTGGAGAAAGTGGAGGGCGGGCCGAGCGTGGCGGGCACCCAAAACGAAATGGCCTCGAAGGCCACCGTCACCTCAGGCGGCGTCTCGCCCATCACATCAGAGTCTCGTGGCACCTTGCCCGCATCGTGGGGAACGTCTATGGCCACAACCACGTCGCCAGGCGAGCCTTGGGCTACTGCAGCCGGCATGGCGGCGGCACCGGGCTTGCGAGCGTTTGTGAGCGATGGACGGTGTGATGAAATGGATCGGGGAGCGACGCAGCGGTCAAACAAACAAGAATTATGTCAGCGTGCTGTGATGGCTCATGAAATGACAGGGCACAAAATGCACGTGGCCCCTCAGATCCCATTTGTGCGCCATTTGTGGGCGTTTGTGTGCAAGCCCAGGGCAGCGGCCGGTGCTGGCTGCAGCACAGCGATCAGTTTGCATGGAACAGGTTGGGCAACCCCCCTAAACCATGCGACGCACCAGCCATGATGGCTACGACGAAGAGGCAGCTCGGCGGGAGCCCCTGCTGAGGGGCAGCGGCCGCAGCGGCAGTGGCGGCGGGCCGCCGCCGCTGCCCCGCACCAGCATCGATGGAGGCGCCAGCAGCAGGGGGCTGTCACCAGAGCGCTGGGGCCAGCAGCAGGACATGCCCTCCACAACCCCTCGCAGCGGCTCCATCCGAATCAAGCGAGTCTCCACGGTACCGCAGGTGTGACCTTTCAGCTGCAAGCTGTGCCCAGCATGGCAACAGCGGTGCCCAGCATGCACTCTGTAGACAAGTCAGAAGGCAGGGGGGTCGCTATGTGTGCCGACACCTGGTTTGGGCCGTGCCTCCGTGGTGGCGCAGGATGAGGCGGAGGAGGGCGGCGGCGGCCTGGTGCTCAAGGGCACTCCCGAAGAGGAAGTGAGGGAGCTGGAGGTGGAGGTGGTGGCGGGCGCGGTGGCTGAGGTGAGGTGAGGTGCCTGCTCATGCTGCTTGCATTAGAGGATAGGCGGAGTTGCTGCAAGCGTTAGTGTGGAAGTGGAAGTGGAAGCCTGGTGGCAGCTGGAACTGCAATACTGGCCCAGCAGGGCCCGCCAGCAAGGGAAGCAAGGGAAGGTAGCACGGCTGCTACTCTGCTGCCATACCCCCCTTCCCATGCCCGCTCCTGGCTCCCCGCTTGGTGCAGGCCGTGGCAGAGGCTGTGCAAGAGGCGGTACACGAGGCGGTGCATGATGCGGTACAGCAGGCGATAGAAGACAACGTGTCCTTCGATGTCAGGGCCAACGTGTACACTCTCATAGCTGTGACAGGGGTGCGTGCCTGCCAGCTTAGCTTAGCTTAGCTTAGCTTAGCTTAGCGGTCCAGCCAGTGCACATCTGCCATTGCGGCCGGCAAGGGGGCAGGGAGCAGGGAGCAGGGTCCGTCATGAAGGGCCAGCATGCCACCCACCGCTGCTCATTTGCTGTGTGCGTCCCTCCCTCTTGCCTCTCATGCAGGTCATCCTGTTCTGGAGAGGGGTGAGTGCGCACCACCAATTAAACAATTGCAGCTATCGTCTCAAAATTACTCTGTTTTTGAGACGATAACGGTGGGGGACAGGGTCGTCATGTAGCGTCAGCAGCAGTTCGCCGCCGCTGTTTCGCTGCGTCCCATCCCGCCTCCTCGTCTCCCGCCTGTGGTGCAGGTGTGGAACAGCTGGGACTCCCTGTTTGGCACAGAGCTCGCATCCAACATGGGCAGCATGGCTGTGGGCCTTGTAATCATGCTTGTCATCCGTATACTTAATCTGCCGCTGGTGGAGGGCCTCCCAGGCGGCTGAGCCAACCCTCGACACAGCCGCTCTTGGACGCACACTTGCTTCATTTCATGACTCAGTTGCTCTCAGTTTTCTTTTGTTTGCGTGCATGTCGTGAAGCGTGAGAAATGCGCAAGACAACCATGCATACTTAGATTTGACCTTTCAAACCCACACAAAGGGTGCACGCCTTAGCGTCGAATAAAGCCTGCCTCATAAGCTGAATGCAGTCCCTGGATCATGCTCCTGACCACCGGCGGGCGCATGATCACATAAGACACCTGCCAGTGCCTTTGTGCAAAGACTGTTCCAAGCCCGGCTCCTCTGCATTCTCTGTGCTCAAGCGCACTGGCAGCTCAACAGGCAGCCCAGTCCTCACCCATACACTGCACGCGTGCGGTGTCCTACAATTACATGAGCCGTTCATGGAACTGCAGAACGTATTGGTTGTTGAGCGCGGGATGCAACAAGTGTGAGCGAGTGTCAGGCAGTATGCGAAAAACTAGTGGGGGACAGACCCCAGCCAAGAGCTCTTATCAACATTTGGCTGCAACTTTGAGTGAGTCAGGGGAGAAGAAGGGGGCTAGGAACACATGGAACAAGCCGAGTGGCATAAAGAAGTGCAGGCAAGGGAAACGAGGGCAGAACGAGAGATTTGGAAGACTGGTACCATTGATGGGAACAGCATGAGAGGGTTTCGGGTGTGCAGGCCGAGGACATGTTAAACGAGCAAGCGAGGTTTTGCTTTTATTGGTTGGCAGCAGCACAACGCGCTGCTGGCGGCAGGATCACACGGTTACCAAAACTCCGCTAGCGGCAGCTTCAGGATACGATACAGCAGGATGATTGCGAGGCCAATGAACACGCTGCCAACGTTGGCCGTCAGGTTGTCGGTGCCAAGAAAGGAGTCGAACAAGTTCCTGCAGTATTACAATGCGGGGTGCGATGTCACATGAGGAGCACATCCGCAAGAGTAGTCGGTGCTGAAAGCAATGCTTCCAGTGGTCAGAAGGCAGACGAACTATGCCTTGTGCAGCTGCCTGCCCAGACCGACGCAGCTGCCACGCGCTCACCAGATGCCCCGCCAGTACATGATGACTCCTGTCAGCGCGACCATGGTGTTCATCTGCAGGCAGGCAGCACGCAGAACGCAACCTCTGAGAAAAGGCCACGGAATCTCGACACGGATCGCAATCTCTGCACAATAGCGCACAAGGCAAGAAGAACAGCAAGCAGCAGTCCAGCAACTGTAGCTGGAAGCCCACAGCTACACGCACATTGGCTTTGATGTCAAAGCTCCTGTCCAGCAAGGCTGTTTCCACTGCCTGCAGGCGGGCACCAGGAGCCAGGAAGCGTGCACAGAATTCAATGCCAGGCACAATTCAGGCACGCGTGCACACGCATTGCCATTCCCGCTTGCTTTGTGCTGCGCCTCACCTCTTGCACGGTCTGGTTGACCGTCACCATCTCCTGCTCAAAGGCTGCGTGCACAGCCTGGTTGATATTCTCGATTTCGTGCTCCGACACAATCTGTTGCGTGAACTGCTCCTCGCTAGCGCTGTGGTTGTCGTCGGCTGACGCCGCATGAGCATCCTCAGCGCCCACTGGTGCCGAAGCTGTGCTCGGGATCGTCAGGTTTGGCACAGGCACGCAGTTGTTTGCCAGCTCGAAGCTGCCGGCAGGCGCCGCACTTGCACTGATGCCGCCGCCGCCGCCACTGCGTCTACATAGCTGACGTCCTCCATTCAGCTGTCGCCGTCCGTTTGATATGCCTGCCGCGGCGTGCAGGGAGCGAGCGGCAGCGTCGCTCCGCGGCTGTTGTCTGGTCAAAACAGGCGTGGCGGCCGCACGGCGCTTAGAGAAGGCTCTGTGGTGCCATGAGCCACGCAGCAACGCCTGTGCGGGGCCCGCCATGCGCTACGCCGCCCGGCGTGCAACCCGAGACCACGCCGGCACCCAGGAAGCACGGTGGACAATGCCACAAACGACCCGGAATGTGCAAACGGATGAAGCGATGTCCCAGGAAGGCGTCCCGCCCTTGGGCCGCATTGCGCATTTGAATACCCGTCACCCGTGCTCTCGTGTGCTGCTTGTTTTCACTGCTTTGTGATCAGAATTCAAGTTCAGGATGATGAAACAACCACCAGAGCACAGCAAACAGAAGGCTGCAGCGAATTGTTGGCCAGCAAGCCGCAGCACGCAAAACCGCCAGAGGTGCAACAGCAAATGTGTGGACAGTTCATGAAGATGAGATGCATGTTGGCATCAAAGGCAGAGTAGCCGGAAGTGAGTGGTGCGAGTGTGCGCCAAGAGCAGGAAAGGCAGCATGCAACGGGCAGCGGAAGAAACAGCGAAATGGTAGGGTTGTCAAACAACCATCGAACAAACGCTCCAACTTGGCCGCAGCAGTCAGTGCCTGTGACGCACTTTCGACAGATTTTGCAGCACAGCCTCCTCTGTAATTTGCTGCAGGCACGGACGGAGCAGCGAACGGCAAGCGGACGGGTGAGAAACTGCAGCGCTTCAGAGCATCTGCCCAACACGGCAGCGATTGGCATCGCGCACGGCATGGTAATGCAAACAAGGTGCACAGCGGATGATTGTGTGAGCGTCCCGGTCAAGCCTGTGGACCGTATGCTGCTGTAATGCACTCACCACCGAGTTCCAGTGTTCCGTCACAGCGCGCGCAATGTCTTCCTTGCTGCTAGTGGGGTGCACATTGGGCACCTCGTACTGTTTTGTGTACTTGCGCAGCGTCTGCACCTCTGCAAGCAGTGAGCGGTGGCCAGGGTGGCGGCAGGGGTCGTTGAAGCAGCGAGGGACTGACTCGGCGATCACTGCGCAGTCTGCTGGGCGCGAAAACGTCACGTTGGGCGCGAAAATGTCCCGCACAGCCGCCGACAGCTGTGGTCATTTTCGGCCCAAGCTTGGGCCCTGTGCCGCCACCCTCGCTGCAACGGGTGCTGTTTCCGCGCGGAATGGACACGACATGCGGTCGGCATGCGTGACATCGCGCGCCGGCACACAGAGTCAACCCCGCCGCAGCAGCCGGGCACTCACTCAGTTTGTTGAGGTCGACACGCACGGCGGGGAGCTGGTTGGCCGCGTACTGCAGCAGCGTCAGCGAGGGCGAATGGGTGAGGGTGCGGTCGGTCCGTGGCCCCTGGGTTGCACGGCGAGGGCTGCCCTCCTGGGAGGTGCATGTGGGCGTGGCCAGGACCCGCTGGGAGGCAGCTGCGAGCGCACCGCAGCGCACTACTTTCAGGGCGCAAGAGCAGGGGGCAGCCCACCTGATCGTCGCTCAGCTCGTAGCCCTGCGCCCCGTTGCCGTTCATAAAGTCTGCATACGCTTTGTTGGTCCCAAAGGCGCCGGCAGTGGCCCGCTGGGGGCGACGGCTGGGCGCCTGACGAGACGCCATGGCTGCGCGCGGTTTGAGCTGCCGGCCGGGCTGCAACACGGTCCAAACAGGTCCCTGGGTTCGATGGGCGCAGGTCAGAGGCGCAGGGCAGGCCTGGACCGCCAGAACCGCGGGGGCAGTCAAGAAGTAACGTAGGTGCCTGTGGGCCTGTCAAAGGCTGCAATGCGGGATGGGCAGGTGGACGTGCGGGTGGCAAGCCAAGGGCGGCTGCAGCCGCTTTTCCTGCCCAGTGTGCCAGGCTGGCGTGCTGTGCTGCGGTCTTCTCCAAGCAGGTCAATTGTGTTGCAAACCCGCCATATCGATCCGATGTCTGGGTCGACAGCAAGCTGTCAGCCGCCTGTGGGCAGGCCTCGCTCGCGGTCGGGGCCCCCGACCACCACAGCAGTGCCCACAGTGCCCACAGCAGTGCCTAGAGCCAGCAGGCATGCAGCACCAATGACCCAGGCCCCCAGCGCACCACGGACCAGGGCGGCGGCAACGCGGGCGGCGAGCTGCGCAGCTGTGCCCAACAGCTGGGGCAGCCTGCCGGATGCGGTGCACCAGCGCCTACAGCCACTTCGCCGGCACCGCTCGAACGTACTGCTGCAGATGGCATTGCTGTCGACGGTGTGCCTGGCAGCAGGCCTGGGTGCTGGCTGGAGTGGAGTGCTGCCTCGCCGACAGCTGTCGCCCCTGGCAACCAGTTTTCCAGCCTCCCGCAGCGTATCTGCTGCTGCAACAACAGCCCGCGAGGCCAGCACGAGCCCAGCCAGCTCACCAGGGGCCGCCGCTGTGTTCACCGTGGTTGCACCGCTGCAGCTGCAAAGCCCTTTTGGGGTCAGCTGGCGGGAAGTTCTGGAGCACACAGCCACCCGCCTGAGCTGGACAGACCCAGCCTTCCGCCTCTCCCTGCACGACTCGCAGCTGCTGGCGGGCGGCGACGAAGGCGCGAGCAGCAGCCGGTCCGCTCTGCTGGATGATGTGCGGCAAAGCCAAGCGGCGGTGGCCATCGGCGTCGCCGACATGACCTCTGCGGCGGCCCTGGCGCCGCTGCTGGCTGAGGCGACGACTGCTGTGGCCCTGGGATCAGCACAACAGCTGCAAGCAGCCACTCGATTGGGAGGCCGCACGCCTGGCGGCAGCCTTGGATTCCTGCAGCGCCTTTTTGGTGGGACACAAGCAGATGTGGACGAGCAGGTGACGCGGCCGACTGCCTTGGCGTTGCTGTGCAGTTCGACTTGGTGCTGCAGCTTACAGATGCGCCTTGGGCTGCTTTGGGGTGGAGCCAGCTGCCAAGCCAGCCTGTAGCCCGGTCGCAATTCCCTGCCCAGCTGCTTGTGTTGCGTGTGGTTGGTCACAGGTGCTGCACACGATTGCCGAGCTCTATCAGCGGGCATCCTCTGACGACTTCCTCTTTGTCTTCCTGGTGATCCCAGCTGCACCCCCTGCCCCTCGCTGTCCTGCCTCCGCTGCAACTGTGGCCTGCCATGGGTGCATCAGTAAACACAGAGGCTACCTGTGCGGTGCATCAACGCCGCTGCTGAGCTTTCTGTTGTGGCTACTTTGGAGGCTGCTGTGTGAACCTGCATTCGTCCACCCGCTGCTGACTGACCAACTGCCTGGAGCAGGTGCTGGCAAACTCATACATCAAAGAAGTGCCGGCAGTAGCTATGAGTTTTGCGCAGAAGAATGCGGGCCTGCAGGAGCTCCAGGTGTGCTTCATTGGTATGTGCTTGTGCTGCACACGGCTGGGGAGCCTTTGGCTGAAATGCCGACTGCTGCCTGCTGGCATTAGTCCCTGCTCTGGCCATCACTCACCCATTCATGCCGCCCTGCTGCGGCGCACGTGCGCTGCCGGAGCCTTCTGGATGCATCTCAACCTGAGAAGCAGCCTGCTAGGCAGCCGGTGATTGATCGCCTCGTTTCCTTTCTTTCCCACCGCACAGTGCATGGTCACCAAATGCGGCGGCCAAATCTTCCGCTGCGTGACAGACACGAGCTGCAAGGCTGCGCTGGATTGCCTCACCGGCTGTGAGTTCAACGACCAAGTGAGCGGGCTTCGGTGCTTCTTGTCCATTGCTGAAGGGAGGGGTGCATTGCCAAGGGGCAGGTCGAAAAGGCTTGTGCGTGTGCGTGCCGGCTGTGTGGGGCCAAGCCGTGCTGAGCCGCACCGGACCGTCAGGTGTGGTGCAAGCTCATTTGCATGTTTATCTGTGTGCGCGTGTTGCGTGTGTGTGTCTGGCATGCAGGTCTGCACCTACCGCTGCATCACTTCGTACGAGAGCCCCCTGCTAGAAGACTTCTCGCTCTGGCAAGTGCCTGCACAGGGCCGCTAGTCTGCTGTCCCCTGCAAGTGCCACGCTGATGCCGCCTGCCCGCTGCGCTTTGCTGCCTGTCTAACCCCAGTCAGACGATCCAGACGATGCTTTGACTGTGATGAGTTGTTCACACTTCTTTGGATGTTGAATCCTTGTCCTACCTGCCCTCGCTGCTGCAGCATCATCCAGAAACACAACTGCTTCAACCTGAAAGCCGATATCCCTATGGTGGGCGTGAACCTCAATGCTTGCTGGCACATTGCATCTCTGAGCCATGCGTCATTGCCCTGCTTGCTTACGTGACTCCTTCTTGCTTGCTGTAACAAGCGTGCACACCGCAGATTTCTGGCAACACTGTGAGGTGTGTGCCTGCCGCCAGCCGCAGTCACCGTCATGTGCCGCATGCAGGTGCCAGATCCCGCCCCTCTGGCCTCCTTTGGCGGCCAGCCCATGACTCATGAGTTGGCAGAGGATCTATTCATCGGCTGGCTGGTGCGCAGGCTGTTCGCCAGGCCCAATGCTGGTGCCACCAAATCAGAATGTTGGCATGCCTTGGTGCACTATTGCTCTGCACCACCCACGAGTGCTTGTAAGTCTGTGCCCATCGGCTGCCATGCCCCCACTGTGTGGTTGCCTGCCACTGTGTGCTTGCAGGACGCGGATTCCACCACCTCGCTGGACCGCCCCAGCGCCCTGCAGCCCTTCTCCTGGCGTGTGTTTGCTGGAAAGAACGCGGCGTATGACTTCTTCAACTGCCAGTACCAGCTTTTCTACCGGGGCAAGGGCAAGGGCGGCATGTGGTACGACCCAAGCTTCAAGGTGAGCTGCACATGCAGGGCAGTTTTCAGTGTTCAGCGAAGGATTGGTGTGAAGCGTGCTCAGCTGGCTGGCAGCGGCAGCAGCTGGCTTGGGTTCGTAGCAACTGGCCCGACAGGACCTTTGCGTGCCTTGGTAAGGAGGCGCTTGCCTGAAGCAGCATGTTGCCCAACCCTCGCTGCTCTTCACTGCCTGGCGCACTGCAGGTTGAGACGGTGGATGGACGGTCCGTGTGGCGCCGTCGCCATTACCGCGTGAAGCGAGACAAGCAGCCGGGCACCTTTCGCTTCTCGGTGTGGTGGGCTGCAGTTGGAGCAGCGGCTGAGTGTGTGCTGGCGTTTGAGACATGTTGCCCCTGCTGCCAATTGCACCTCACAAGCCAAACACACACACGCATGCCGCCTGCTTTAGATTCCATGTGCTTGTGCCCTCTTTCACACCTACCTGGCGGCCTCATTGTTTGCAGGTGCTCGACAACGGGGTGACCAGCAACGAGTTTTGGCGCATCCTGGACTGTGAGGAGGGCTTGGACTGGTGTGTGTTCTACTACTCAGGAGCAGCCTCGCGAGCGGGACTGTCATACAGCGGAGCCATCCTGGCGTCCAAAAGCGGCGAGTGGCCAAAGTCACAGGTATCGTTGCACGCTGCTCAATCCTGGACGCCAGCTTCCTAGCTGCATCCTCATCCGTCCCGTACTGCCGTGTGTCTGCCTGCATCAGGCATGGCGCCTCTCTTCAGCCTGCCTGGAGTGTCCCGGTCACAGAAAAAACCTCTTGCAGACGTTGCTGTGAGCGAGCCTGACGTTGCTGCTTCGGCTGTGCTTGTTTTTGGTTACTACAGGCGGCCCGACAACGAATCGAGGCTGTGCTGGACTCGGCTGGCATCAAAACCTGGGAGCTCAGCAACGTGGACAACTCCAATTGTGTGGGAGCCCCTTTGGACCGTTCACTGCTGGCGCTGGCATGAAGCGTCGAAAGGTGATGCCGGGAAGGGGTTTGTGTGCCAGACAAGCGGGAACAGCCTTGCATTCTTGCACTCAAGGCATTACTGCCATTGCACTATGCACCTCCCACGCTTGCAAGCAGATGTAACCCTTGCATACAGTTGGTTGACACAATTCATAGGCAACGAATAATGCGAACAGCAGGCACATTATCAAATTCAAGCCAACAGTCGAGCAGCAGCCAGCACTCCATCCAACTGGGGTCTCATCCCATGTATGACAGCACCGTGGCTGGTGACACCACGCTGCGCTGCCTGCCTCTTCTCCTCAGCCACACGCAGCCACTGCGCCTCTCGCTGGCTTGCCCGCTGCTCGCTCTCGCTCATTCGCTGCTCCAAACGCACAAACTCTGCTGCTGTGGGCGTCCAGGGCGCCCCTGCCCTCGCGCTGCGCAACTGCACTTCCGCTGCCTCCAAATGGCGGCGCCACTCTGCTGCCGCCTCTTCCGCTGCTTCCAGCCTTGGCTTCCATTGCTTTGCAGCCGCCTCCAGCCCCTCCAGCCGCGCTCCCTCCCGTGCCAGCTCCTGCTCTTGCTGCAAGGAACGCAGCTCTGCAGCAAGCTCCTCCTCACGTCCTGCTGCTTCCTCAATGGCATGTGCATGCTCCTGCTGGAGAGAGGTTAGCCTTTCTTCTGTGCCCTGCAACCTCTCCAACTGCTGCCCTAGATGCTGTGCTGCTTGCTGCTCCTCTGCCACTTGCAGCTGCAGGGCAGGGATCTGCTGCACCCGGTCTTGAAGCTGCTCGTTAGCAGCCAGCACCTCTTCCATCGCCTGCTGCAGTGCTGCTGTTTGGCTGACTGTTGCCAGTTGCCCTTGTGCTGCAGCATTTATTTCCGCGTCGGCACGCGCCACGCGTGCAGCCAGAGCCGCAACTTCACCCTCCTTCCTTGCCACTTCGCTTTCAAGACGACGGATGCGCTGCTCTTTCTGCTGCAGCTGGATGGTTGCTGTTGCCAATGCATCACGTGATGCAGCCGCCACTGCTCCTCTTGCACGGCCCCACCCTTCTCGTTGTGAGGAAGAGACATCTGGCCGTGCCACAACATTACTGGGTGCACTCAGCGGCAGTTGCTGTGCCTTGCCAGCCTCCTGCACAGAAGCAAGGCAGCCATGGCCTGTATTCAGCATGCCCGCCTGCCTGCGGCTCCGCATCCATCGCGAGGGCAGCCACACCAGGGAGATGAGTGGGCACCTCCACGGCCGCCGCCTCTCGACGCACCCTGAGCCGGGTTTCCATGGCGCGCAGCCGTCTGGCCGCCACCTCCTGCACCTGCTCCAGCTTCGCCTCCAGTTGCTTCACGCGAGCAGAGCCCCCACGGCTCGCAGCCCTGCAGGAGGTAAGGCGTGACTGCTAGAACACAGCAGCCCGTGGTAGCAGGGAGCAGGGAGCAGGCATGCCAACCGCCGCCAGTCCCACCCACGCACGCATCACACCTGATGCCCTCCTGCACCCTCAGCCGCTCATGCTCCTGTCGCAGAGAGCTTAGCTGTCGTTGATGCTGCTCCTCCTTGATCTGCATGGATGCCTGGAGGCGTGCCAGCCTGGCCTGCAAGTCAGGCATGGTCAGGTCCCCCCCACTGCTGCTCCTGTTGCCGTCATCGTGGACAGGCTGGCCCCCTCCAGCCAAGCGGGACTGCATCACATGCAGTGCCTGTCGCAGTGATGCATTTTCTGCCTCCAGCTGCTGAAGGCTGGCGGCAGGCGCGTCCAAGCTGGCAGCGCCATTGCTACCTTGCAACAGCCGCTGCTCCATCTGGGCAATCACGCTGGCTTGCTGCCAGACGAGGCCGTCACTCTCAGCCAGCTGCTGCTTGGCCTCCTGCAGCCCGGCACTGTGTGCACCCTCCCCCTCCTGCGCCCTCTGCCACGCCGCGTCTCGCTCCCCTCGCAGTTGTTCTACCTGCTGCGACAGCTCACGCTCCCGAGCTGCAGCAACTGCCCGGCAGCTGTCCAGCTCGCCTGCCTCGTGCTTCAGCTGCGCACGTGCAAACGCGAGCTGCTGCTGCAGCTCTTTGATTTGGTGAGCAGCCTGCGCAGCCTGCGCACCAGGCTGCTGCCCTCCCTCCGTGAGAGCTGACCGGTCGCTGCTTGCAGGGCTCCCCCTCAAACAAACGGCGGGCGTGGCGAAGCTCCCGACTGGTACAGCAGTCTGGCTGGGACTCGCAATGAGCTGGCACGCATCCGGCGTGCTCTGTGCTGTTGAGCTGTCGTCAGCTGAGCCTTCATCCCGCCAGTCGCCGCCGTCGGAGTGGCGGTGTGGCGAGTGGACTTCGCCTGAAGCAATGCTAGTCGTGCTCACCGACAGGCTGTGCTCAGTTTCGGACCCCAGCGAGGGCTCAGCCTTCTGCGCAGGCGCCAAAACAAGTGCCGAATCCAGCGCTTCGCTCCCAGGACTCTCCATGCCAATTGGCAGCATCGAGTAGTCCGAAGCCCGGAAGCCAGACACGCGCTGAGCCTCGCAGTCGCGCATGACGTATACGCTAGCTCAACAGCAAGCTCGACCGCGTCTGTGACCAGTGCAAAGGTACGCAGGACAGTCACCGGCAACTGCATGCCCACCGACGCGACCAGCAAGTTTGTGCTTTGACCGTCCCGCTGTACAGGCGGTCAACTTCAGATGAATGAATGCAGGACATGCTGGTGCTGGTGTTACAGGAGAACGTGGTGCACTGGACATGCCCATTCAATGCTCATCGGAGATAAATCCGTGGCGACACAGGCGGCGCCAGTCATCTCATGCGTTGCGCTTTGGAAATAGATCAGAATGTAGTTCTCAATGTGCGGCAGAGTAAAGGCAGCTCTTGCCTCTTTGGAAGACAAGCAGCAGGAGTGTCCATCTGGCCATGTAATCAAAGCAAGAAAACATAGAGTGGTAAGGTCGGAACACACTTGCAGGAGCCCAGCCTCACACGTTTCAGCTAGCGCCGAAACAAGACGTGGCGCCTCACACATCCAGGCCGTGCTGCGTCAGCGGCGTCTCGCCCTCCTGATCGCTCTGGGTCTGCGAAAGGAGCAGGAGATGGAGCTTGAAGGATGGCAGGCATGTATACTTGCACTCGCCCCGCCAAAAATACACTGGCAGCAGGATGGGAACACATACACACAATTTGGCGGTGCACCGCTTGTCCCGCTGCCACTGCCAATGCACTTGTCCCGCTGCCACTGCCAACGCACCAGGGCCCAAAAGATGTCGGTGCGCGTCACAATGCCCACGCATTGGTTGTCATCACCCACCACCGGCACGCGGTGGAACTTGCGCTGCGCAGGAGTGGTGGGGCAGTGGGGGAGGAAACTCACACGGTGAGCGAGCAAGCAATGTGCAGCTGAGTAGCGCTGACAACAACAGAGGCAACAGACAACAGCGGCCCGCTGCAGACCAGCCTGTTGTGACCACAGGCATGCATGTGGCACTGTCCAATCATGACAGCCCTTCCGCCTGCTCTCCACGCAAGCTTCTCCAGCTGGCCGCATCCCCCTCAACCTCAACTCCAACCTCCACCCAGCTCAATTACTGTAACTCATTGTAGCTGCCCCTGCCCTGCACCTGCACCTGCACCTGCACCTGCACCTGCACTCCCTCCCTCACTCACGCACCTCGATCATGATTGTGGCTGCGTCAGACACGGTTGCGGAGGCCTTGAGGGACACGGGCTCAGCAGACATCACATCCTGCAGTTGAGAATCACGGGAGATGGTGCGGGCGGTATGCCAGAGTCAACAGGGCGGCACTTGAAGGGTGGGTGGAACCGGAACTGGAAACGGCGGCTGCTGGCCACAGCATGGCTTTTTTGGCACACAGTGACCACCCCAGCTGCGGCGGGCCTGCTGAGCCAGACATGCTAGCATGCCCATCCATGCAGCATAGCATACACACACCCTGGCAGCGTGCCACGCTGGCGTTGGCAGCTGCCGCCCGACCCTTCCACTCACCTTGACTGTGGAGCCGCCCTTGCCCAGATCCTTGCGAGAGATGACACCCACAAGCTGCAGTGGTGGGCGGGTGTGCGCTCACATGTCAGCCAGCGAGAGACAGGTGAGCTTCAGTTCAGCGCAGGCGGCAAGGCTGGCATGACGGCTGCCTTGATGGTCTGCTGGCATGTGCCTCCCCAGGGAGCGGTAGCTGCTGCAACACACACGCCGCAGGCAGCTGCGATAGTGCAGCTGGGCGCTGCTGTGCAGGCTGTAGCCGCCAGCAGACCCACAGCGAGCAGGAGTAGAGGCGGCAGCAGCTGTGGCGCCTGGTCGCTTTGCGGGCACCAGCTGCATTCACAGCTGCCTGGTTGTTAAAAGAGGCAGCACGCACGCACCTTGTTGTTGGAATCAACCACTGGCATGCCTTCAATGGAGGGTGGGCCGTCAAGCAGGGCTGTGACGTCGGCCAGGCTTGCTTCAGGGTTGGTCAGCACCAAGTTGGTCTGTGGAAGGCGCCGATCAGGGAGGAAACGAGAAGCCCACATGAGCAAGAAGGAGAAAGGGATATGGGTGTGCGATCGATTCACAGCACCTCCATCCCGACCCCGCACCTGCATCACATCGTGCAGCCGCGCGTGCTTGCTCTCGTGCACTTTGTTGTACCACGCCAGCACGTCTGCAAATCCGGAAGCACGCAAGGGCACTGAGACGGAGCACAGTAGAGAACGGCGACGGCCTGGTGCACACCGCGGCAAGTGCAGAGATGTGCAGCAGATACCCACCGTCCTTGCTTCCCATGCTCTCCACCGCCTCCCACTCGCCAGTGACCTCCACGCTGTCGCCCTCCATCACACGGTTGCTGCAGGCACACACAACAAAGTGTCGGCAGCAGTTTGCCGGCGGCGGCACCGAGAGCCGACCCTTCGCCTGGGGAGAGGCGCACCTGCGGCGCACCACCGTGGGAGCTCTGCGGGAAGGTCCCGCATTGCGAGTGCGTGCCGAGGAGCGTGCCAGGCAGGAGGGCCTGCCCATGCCGAAAGCAGACGCTTGCATATCGCTGGTGTGTAGGGCTGCAAAAGGGCCAGGTTCCACGCTGATCGGTGCAATGTGCAATGAAGCGCTTGGGGTCGACAGCAACAGACATGAGATCATGGGGTGACAAGCGGCGGCGCGAGGCCCCGCGCCGCTGAGCATCCTGTTGTTGCATGCATTATGAATCCTCCACCCTATACGCATGTGCTGATGACTTGACATGAGGGACGATGTGTTACAGGCACCAGTCGTAAAGCATTGAATTACGGTTGCCCCGCTAGCCTGGTCATTACCGCCGCAGCAGGTTGCCGACGGCGTGCTCGAGCACCACTGGCGAACGCATGGAGGACACCCAGTCCGACAGATGCGTGGGCAGCAGGCCCATGCCCGCTATCTTCCACACCGCAAAGGCCAGGCCCAGGCTGTGCACGAGACAGAAGGTGATGCGCGGCATGGTGGTGTTGAGCTCCGGATCGAGGTCGGCAGGGAACGCGTCCTTGGACTTCAGGATGGCTGCAGCAGGCGGCAAGGAGCAGGACGGGGGCAGCTAAGACACAGGTAAGAGGCATGCGCAGGGCGACTCATGCAGCGCGCATGCCTGAGCACTGATGCCCACCGACGGACACATGCGCGCTCGCTCGCAGCTGCCTGATCCCGAGGGCACAGTGCACTGCAGCCCGGCCGCCCACCTGACAGTGGCTGGTAGAAACCGTTGAGAGTAGTCATGATGGAAAAGATGTGCAGGGCTGAGCCAGACATCCACA
The DNA here is from genome assembly GCA_023343905.1 of Chlorella vulgaris. Classification (NCBI taxonomy): domain Eukaryota; kingdom Viridiplantae; phylum Chlorophyta; class Trebouxiophyceae; order Chlorellales; family Chlorellaceae; genus Chlorella; species Chlorella vulgaris. The sequence continues at coordinate 1,695,590 of SIDB01000012.1, read as the reverse complement.
TCATGAAGCACAGCATGGCGACTTGCTTGAAGGGCGCCAACGCCTGAGACTGCAGCGCTTCCTGGCGCTGGGCTAGTGGCAGCTTGGCACGTGCGACGCTGGTGGAGTCGCTCTGCACGACGCATGCCAGGTGGTGCATGGGAGGCTGAGTAGTTGGACGGCGGCAACTGAACGATCAACATGACAAAACAAGCAAACGTCGAGGAGCGGCAAAGGGCGGCAAGGCGGCACCCCGCCTCCCACCTCGCGCGTTGCCGATGGGTCGAATCCTGGCGGGTCTGCTGCCCTTGTGCGCTCAGCGTCATGCTGCACGGCGAACTTGCGGAATTCTGCCATCGGGGCAAGAGGATCGAGGCCGCTGTTTGCAGGGGGCGAGGACGATCTGCTGCTGGTCGCTGGGCTGCTGCAAACGGATGTTTGACTCGTGTTTCACATTTGCGTCCTGCTGCAGGACACTTGCCCCCAAAACAAGTCGATTGGGCCCCATCTGCAATTAAATCCGACATGTCTGCCGACTACTCACGCAGTGAGAGTGGGGAGAGGGTCATCGCGGAGAGCCGGCGCCCAGACGGCACCGTTCGCAAGGAACGACGTGTGCGGGCAGGATATGTGCCGCAGGAGGAGCAGCAGGTGTACGTGAGCCGAGGAGCGGCGGTGAGTGATGCCGCTCACCCGCGTTTGCCGCCGCCAGTGGACGTTCGTTGCGTGCCTGCAGTCTGTCGACAGCCCTCACGCCCTCACTGTCCACCTGCTTTGATGCATCTGCAGTTCAAGGCGAGTGTGCCAAAGTGCCCAGGCTTTGAAGAAACCAGCACTGCAGGTGTGGCCACCGCCTCCAATACGCGCATGCTTTCTGCCTTGCGCATGCTTTCTGCCTTTGCTCCGTTTCTGCTCAGAGCAAGCAATGCAAAGCACACAACAACGACTGGTCCTTGCACCCTCCCACCGTCGAGCAGCAGCACCAGCAAAGCCAAAGACCAAGTCTGCCGCCAAGAACGCAAAGCGCAAGGAGAAGCGGGTGACAGACCCGACACCAAGCGGAGGAGGAGGTGCTGCAAGCAATGCCGCCGCAGCAGCCCTGCAGAACCTCAGCTTGGGTGGCTGCAGCAGGAGCGGCGTGGTCCAAGCGCAGCAGACAGCGGCGGCGCCTGCAGCAGCAGCAGACGAGGAGCCCAGCACGGAGAAGCAGATCCGCACACTGAAGAAGAAGATGCGACAGGCTGAGGCGCTGGCAGAAAAGCAGGGGCTGGGCCAGGCGCTGTCGCCCGAAGAGCAGGCCAAGCTGGCGCGGCTTGCAGCGTGGCAGGAGGAGTTGCGGCAGCTGGAAGCACTTTCGTGACATCCTGCAATGTGGCACCTGTTGCGTCTGGATCCGGCCGCTAAGTCAAAGCGGATTGGTTGTGTAAGCTACACTGTGTGGAGACATGGGTGGGGTCAGTTGGGCACGGTAGTGTTGAGGGCATGCTTGAATCGTGCAGGACATTGTGCATGCTGCGATGCATTGACAATCAAAGGTAATGTAGGGTCAGTTGAGGGACACCATGCTGCATTGAGTACACATTTTTCCCACCTAATCTCTTGTGTATTGATTGTATGGTTCTACATCTGCTTACATGGATGGAGGCAAGTACATAGTGCAATGGCACTAGTGCCTTGGGGCAAAGGAGAGGGAGGAGGGGAGGTCAAGGACATGCATCGATAAACGGCTAAAATTAGCGGCATGCCGTATGCCCAATAACATGCTGCTGTGCCTGGCTTCTGAAATGTGCTAAAAGGATAGACAGTACATATGGCCGTGGTGCTAAAGTTATACGCTTAGCGGGTCGCGTTCGGTCGCGCCTCATCGACCTTGTGCTTGGTCTCGGTCCATCCCTCCTGCACGTTGTGCTTGGCCTTCTCCGCTGTCTCGCCTGCAGAACAAGACAAGAGAGACAGAGGGTGAGATGGATGTGTGGGAATGGATGTGTACCTGATACAACACGCCGGAACATGCACCCGTAACAGTAAAGGCGGCGGCAATGTTTACCTGCGCGGTGCTGGGCCTCAGCAGCGGCACCCTTGATGTCGTCCACAACACCACCGCCCTGGCGGTTGGCGTCGTGCTTGGCCTCGGTGGCCTTCTGCTCAGCGGTGCCGGTCAGCTGCAAGGTGAAAGGCGGGGGGCAAGATGGCGGAGGGCGGTGAGCGGACGCAGCGCGAGTGTAAAGCAGACGTTTTGCAGAGCGAATCAGGGCGAGGAGGCTGCAAAGCAGCGTGCTCTGTGTGCAGGCAACAGGCTGCAAGACGGAGCGCAGGCCGAGAGGCGGCGGGGGGCAACACCGCAACGGCGGCGCGGCTGTTGGGACAGCAAACCGTGGCGACTCACGCTTGCGGCCTGTGCCTTGGCAGCCTCGAAGGTCTCGCCGACCTTCTGGCCTGCTGCGCCGACGGCGTCGCTGATCTGCTCAGTGATGGGCTTGTTGCCGGCCATGGTGAGTGTGTGGGAGCTTTGGAGTGGGTGGGAGGGGGTGGGGAGGAGGTAGTAGGCAAGAGGAAAACGGGAGATGGCAAAACGAAGGCGGGGCCGGCTTTTATGGGCTCGATTCGCCTCGTCACGCGGGGCACGCCGAAGCTTCCCTCGGCAGCTGGCACTCGCAGCTGATGCCTGATCGGGGAACCTCCCGGAACGCTCACGCGGCCCCGGCCGCAGCAGGCGGGGGGCACACCGTCCCATCTTTTGCACAATGCTACCACGCCCCTGCACCCACCCCGCGGCTATCCCGTGCTGCCAGGGACTGCACATGGCTGTGGCGAGCTCTATCGGAGCGCCATCGGAGGCGACTGCTGGGTGCCGGGCACACTGGCAGGCGGTGGCGCTGCTATAAACAGCGGCGGCACGTCGAGGGGTCTCACAGCAAGTTGGGCTGGTGGGGCTAGGCAGGGACATCCAGATTCAGGCTCCCCGCACCCTGCGGAGCAGCAACCGGCAGCTCCTCAAGCCCTGCCCTTGCACGGCCCGCACGGGATGGCCGCCTTGCAGCGGGAGGGGTCACATGTGGGCACGGTGATTCCCCTGTGTGCCTGCATTCAACTTCCAGCCCTCAGCCCCCAACTGGGAACCTTTCCCAGCCCGCTCGTTCTAGCATCATTGCCATTGTACTACCCTCCTGGCGTGTTCAGCGACAGCATGGCCTGCGCGTGCCTGCCTGTTCACTTGGCAGCGGTGCCAGCAAAGGCACAGTGGTTGGCCGGTCACACTTTGTTGTGCACACGAGATGTGTGCTGCTGGCGGCAGCTCTGCCTTCAGGGCCCCATGGCACCTCACACGTCCTAGGCATCAGGCGCTGCGCAGTGCACAGTGCTGCATGCACATTCGATGCGTTCATTTTGGCAGTACTGCACTGCCTCGCCAGACCCTTGCCAAGACTCTGCAATCGACACTGCAAGTGCTATCGGCGATTAAGTTGGGCGCAATGGCGGCAGCAGCAACTCAAAAGGCTCCGATCACGCTTTACACCGCTGGAACACCAAATGGTGCGAGCCAGCAATCCTAACGCTGTTTGACGCATAAAAATACGCCGCCCGCAAGTTGGGTTTGACCGCCCGCCGCCCGCCGCTCAAGCTCGCGATATGCCGCACGCAGGCTGGAAGGCCAGCGTCTGCTTGGAGGAACTGGGCGTGCCGGTGCGCTGTTGCTGCTGCCGGCATATCATTGCACGGCAGCATGTTCAGCCCATTGAGGTCTCACCGTGAGAGGTGCCGCCCTCCCTTCATGCCTGTGCTCCTGTAATGTGCAGTTAACCAAAATTTTCAATGCCTTGCTCTTTCTCACTGGTTTGAACAGTACACCTTGCACGCAATCGACTTGGGGAGCGGGGAGCAGAAGCAGGACTGGTATGTCGACGGCATCAACCCAAATGGCCGCATCCCCGCCATAGGTGCAAACCCGCACGGTGCTCCCTGCTCTGCCCATCTGCACATCGGCCTCCGCTGCTCTCTGCTGCCCAGCACGCTCCATCCCTATGGTAATCATCTCCTGGACCTGTGTTTCGGTCTTGTGCGCTTGCAGTGGACCACAGTGCTGGCGACCTGCCTGTCTTTGAGTCTGGCGCGGTGCTGCTGTACCTCGCCGAGCGCGACCCCGAGCGTCGCCTGTTGCCCACGGACTTGCGGGGCCGCATCGAGACCCTGAGCTGGCTGTTCTGGCAGGTGGTGAGTAATATCCATACCTAACAACCCATGCAAGCACAAGCCAGGGCATGCCCGCTTCCAACAGCTGCGGATGACAAGGTACCTTGCCATTGCTGCCCGTGCTGCTGCTTTGCTGAACAGGCGATGGCAGGGGCAGAGCATTGCAGGCGCTGTCGTACCTACTGCTGACCCTGTGGGCTGCCTCGGGGCCATGCACGCTTGCACGCAGGGTGGATTGGGCCCCATGGCGGGTCAGGCCGACTGGTTCCTGCTGTTTGCACCAGAGCGCAACGAAATGGGCATCACACGATACACCGACGAGGTGCACCGCCTGTTTGGGTGAGCGTGCTGGGTGTTGTTGGGGATGGCAGGCATCTTGATGTGACTTGCCTGAACGCAGGCTGGGCTGCATTGTCGCCTTGGCACTTGTCTCTACCTGCTTCGGGCAAGGGCATGTGGAGGGACTGCACGCGCATCGAGAGCAGCTCTGTCTCTCAGGGTCTCGGGCCTGGCCTTGCCTTGCAGGGTTATGGAGCGGCGCCTGGAGGGGCGTGACTGGCTGGCGGCTGGGCAGTACACTATCGCCGACATTGCTGCCTTCACCTGGGTGGTGCTGCACGAAGTCTGGGGTGAGAAGTGAATCAGCAGGCGCGGCGGCCGTGGGACAGCGCAGTGAATCAGCAGGCGCGGCGGCCGTGGGACAGCGCGGCGTGACCGCTCAACTTCCTGTTGTGCAGGCATATCGCTGGCAACCGGCTACCCTCGCCTGAACCGCTGGTTTGAAGCCATCAAGGCCCGCCCCGCTGTGCAGCGTGGCTGCAACGTTCCTGGACCAAACTGGGTGCTGACAAACACGGGTGGGCATGCCGAAGTGACTGACCCCATGTGCCGCCGCGCTTGTGCTGTGATGAGTGCGATGCAACCAGGCTAAAGCAGTAAACCTCTCTGAGCTCATCTCAAACTGCTCCTCCCTCCTCCTCCCTTTGCACATTTGTTTGCACATGAGAGCAGAGCACTGGCAGGGCAACTTGCGGAAGGCAGACGCTCGGCGCAAGGGCAGCGCACCGCCCTCCAGCAAGCCCCAGAAGTGAAATGGCCAGTGCCTGGAAATTGACAGCCAGGCGGTTGCGTTGCAGAAGAGCGTCGGCCTGCTGGGCGGCCGCGCACTTGTTGCTTTTTGCTGATGTTGGTGCCAGGGAGCACGCACTGCAGCCTTGCATAGATGACAAGCAAGCCACAATGTACATGTAAATCTGCACGTGTGTAAGGCTGACGGGGACTTTGAAGCAGTGGCGTTTCCTGGCCCGTGCGCTGGTGTGCTCTTTACATCCGAGCTCGGAGCTGAGATCCGGCCATATTCCAACCCAGCTCACTCCAACTTAGCCTTGGTAGCCTGCGCTGTGGCCACCAGGCTGGCCACAGACAGGGGGATGCCCGGGCCCATGGTGCTGCTCAGGGAGGCAGACAGCAAGTAGCCTGTGATCGTGCCGCCCTTGACACCCTTTGGGCGTGCCGCCAAGATGGCAGACGTGAATGCGCCCGCATTATCCAGCAGCGCTGCCGCCGAAAAGCTGCACTTGCCCAGGCCCGCGTGCACCACGCCGCCCTTGTCAGCCCTGCAACGGCAGATGCAGGCAGGCCGGGCCCTCGCAATGAGCGAGGGAAGTGAGGCCTCCTGTTGGCTGACAGGCAGCTGGCAAAGACACGGAGGGCGGCAGCACAGTGCCAGTAAACGCAGCAGCAGCAGCAGCCCAGACTGCACATCGCAATGCCTTGCTGGCAGCCGTTCCAGTGTTTCAATGCTGTGCAGGGAGCACTCGCGCCAGCCGCTACTACACATGATACATGACACACACCGCCACCAGTGCACCTGTACTCCACCCTGCCCTGCTTCATTGTTTGGACGGCGGCAACAACGTTGGGCGTGACTGTGCCCATCTTTGGGTTTGGCATCAGGCCTCGGGGACCCAGGATGCGAGCCACCTGCAGGCAGGCAGGCAGGCAGGTGAGGGGAGCTGGTGCACAGGAAAATTCACAAAGGGCGCACAGCAACCGACTCACGACAGGCAGCAGCACAAACCGCGCTGGTGCGTGGCTGGACACCGCAACCCCTCTGTGCAGCCCTTGCGCAACCCACTCGTGCCATCACACTTGTGCCCCTGGGCCCACGGCCCACCCTCCCCTCACTGCCAGGGCAGCTCCTGCCGTGCTCCACTGGCCCCCTGCACTGTCTGTACTCCTGTACTGCCGCACATCACTGCGCTCACCCTGCTGAGGCGTGGCATCATGTCGGGAGTGGCGATGCACTTGTCGAACTGCAGGCCGCCGCCGCCAGACTCCAGTATCTGTGCAATGAGGTCGTCATCTCCCACCACCTCGGCCCCCGCCGCCCGTGCAGCATCCGCAGCCTCGTCCTTTGCAAACACACAGACACGAACCGACTTGCCGGTACCATGGGGCAGCGTGGCGGCGCCGCGCACCATCTGCAAGAGGGGGGGGGGAGAGGGCGGGCAGGCATGGGCAAGGGGGGAAGGGCCGACACATGTGAGGGACAGGCGCCGCTGGGGGACGACATCAGGCGGCTGGTGCCTCCCTTGACGCAGGTGCAGTAGGGTGCATGGCCAGAGCAGTCAACAATTGGTGCTGCCAGCTGCGGTGCACACACTGCCAAAGCGCTTTCCAGCCCAGCCAGAGGAGCCAGTCGGGCACCTCATAGCCTGGCAGCTGCCACTGCTTGCTCGTGTGCTTGCACAATTACTTGCCTGCCTGCCTGCCTGCCTGCCTGTGCTGTGCTGCCCGCTGTCATTGCACAGCAACCTACCTGATCGCCCCGCCGCGGATCAATGCCCAGCCGAATCGCTATCTCCACACTCTCATCAAATTTGGCAGCTGCTAGCGACTGGACTTCCTCAATTGCTTCCTGCACCGCGCAGCAGCACAGGGTGCCAGTACAATGGGCAAGGTCAATGCGGTACAGCTGGTCAGTTGGAGGCAGATTGGCTGCAAGGGCGGCAATCCTTCATCTGGAGTAAGACCAGAGTGAGAGCAGGCACAGAACCGCAATGCGCGCGTAGCCGACACCGCTTCAGCAGTCTGTTACTCAGCCAGCCCAGTCTATGAGCACCTGCAGTCCCATTTGTGGCCGTTTAGGCTTTGGCGTCGAGACAATCCAGCTCGGCATGGGCAGCCCATCGAGCGTTTTGATGCCGGAACGAGCCGCCCAGGCAGGAGCTGCTGCCGCGGCTGCAGCTGCAGTGGCCGCTGCATCTGGCGCCTGGCTGCTGCTGCTGCTGCTGCTGCTGGCCGCAGTGGCGGCACTGCTCATGCATTGCACATGGGCTGTGTCCTGCAAGGCGACAAGCACCAAGAGCGAATGCTATCGCAAGGTCATGAATGGGTTTGGATGAGCGGCGGTGGCGGCAGTGCTACGATTCTGACTCACCGCTGCACACGCTCCTTGCGATGCGCACAGGTACCTGCCCAGCAGCAGGCTGCTGCCGCGCCTTGCTGCCGTCAGAGCCATGCCCCAAGCTCTCGCCGACGGTCGACACCTGTCCAGGCCTTGGTGATGGGTCAATGGCGCGTCCCAGATGCCCAGCGACCTTTGCCTTTTTTGCTAGCGTCAAAGCTGGCGACGACAAAACAAGTGGGGTGCAAGCAGGCTGCTTTGAAGCAATCACCGATGTGTTATGTGATGCGATCAGAGCAATGGGGCAATGCAAGAGCTTGCAGGACGAATTTGCACGCTTTTTCCTCCTGCATGCGCCTTTGCATTGACTATGCCCACCATCACCTTTCGGCAGCCCCTGTGGTGTCACGAAACCAGGCACGGTGCATGCAGGCGTTGCTAGGCGTGCGCCGCCAAACTTGCGCCTGATTGAGCGGCTGCTATGAGCCAGGGCAGGCAACATCGGCAGCCTGCAGCGCCTGGGAATGGCGCTAGATCTCGCGACGCAGTGAGAGCCCTGCCACCAATTGCCGCCATGCCAAAGGCGGCACCGCAACCGCCCGCCGACGACAATCTCCGCTGCAACGGCAGAAAGGCCGACGAGAAAGCAATGACCTCTATAGCAGTGGAAGCAGTGGCAGCTGGAACCGCATCGCCTCGATGCGCAACCTTGGCCAACCATGCGCCGCCAAAGGGTGACCACACCATAGGCAGCGATGCACGGGCGCCAGCGCAGCCCCTGTCCCCAAGGACCTCTGCACGGCTGCAGCGGCTTCAGAAGCAGCAGGATGGCCTGACGGCTCCGCTGCCGTTGCAAACCAACGGTACTGCCAAGCAGGACGGCCCGCAGCTGCAGGAGTGTCAGCAAGTTGAGCAGCACTCCCCTGCCCCTGCCCCTGTTCCTGGCGCAGCTGACCACAACCTGCGCAAGCGGCAGCACACCTCTGGACCGCCTGCTGGCTTACCTGCAGCAGCAGCAAACGCACCAGGGGAGAAGCCTCCTGCAAAAGCTGCGTCCCGTCAGCGGCAGGTACCAGCAGCAACGCAGCCCCCTCCAGGCGTGCTTGTCGGCGCTGCCGGTGTGCAGGAGCGCCGTCACAACACGCGGCATGCGGCGCAGCAGCAGCAGCAGCAGCAGCAGCAGCAGCAGCAGGAATGCGAGGGCCTCGCTGCAACTCGCAGGGTCAGCTTTGCGCAGGGCCCATGGGTGGGCAAGTTCCAGACATGTGACGGGCACCCTGACCACGAAGGACAGCTGGCGCGCCAGCGCCGCAGCGCAGGCAGCAGCTGGGGCCGCGACCTCACTCCCAGCGCGGTTCGAGCAGTGGAGAGCGAGCTGGGAGAGGCGTGCCGCCCCTCCATAGACCGCCTGAAGCGTAGGTGGGTCAGCAGGCTGCCGCCTTGACCTGCCTTGACCCTCCAGCCGGCCAGCTCAATTCCTGCCTTGACAGCCTGGACTGCCCCTGACTGTGTGTGCCCGGCTGTCTGGCTGCCTGGTTGACTAGCAGTTGGAGGGTGACATGTGTTGCGTGATGCCAGCCATGTTGAGTGCCACCACGCCGCGATGTGCCCGCCTGCTGTCCCTGGTTTGTTGCCGCCATTTGATGTGCCGCTTGGCAAAGCTTCCTCTCCCTTTCCCTCCAGGGTGGGCCTGCTGCCGCTGCGCAAGCGCTCCTCTGAGTACTACGCTCACATAAAGGGCACAGACCCCTTTTCAACGGCGCCAGCAACAGCCGCACCAGCAGTGGCAGGCACCAGCGACGCCACCGGCACGAGCGCCGCAGGCGCTGCTTTGGGGAGCGTCAGCCCTGGCGCGCCAGGCGGCGGTCGTGGGGCCCGTTCCCCGGTTCAGAAGGCACGAGCGGCTGCTGGTCTAGCTGCTCATCCTGCGACGCAGCAGCAAGCACAGCAGCCGCAAGAGGACGAGCAGCAGCAGCAGCAGCAGCAGGCTGGCCTGGACGGTGGCGTGCCCGCCAAGCTTGGCGCCACTTTCAGCCGCAAGCGATCTCAGGCTGAGGCGAGCCAGCAGATCCAGGCACAGCAGGCACAGCAGGGCCTGCAGCAGCAGCAGAACGGCGCCCTCGGCAACGGCAAGCGAGCCAGCCAGCGCCTGGGCGGCCTGTTTGGCCCAGTGGGCGGCCTCGCTTCGCTTGGCAGCCGAGGCGGTGCAGGCAGAAGCTGAGCTGCGACAGCTGGCCATAGTGCCTGCCTGACCTGTACCGCCACTTGTATCCAATCCCTGCATGCATCTGTGCTCGGCCTGTTCCTCTGGAGAGCTTCTAATGCTTGTGCCTTGCCCTCCAGGCCTGTACTGCTGCACCCCTTGCATCCCCCACCACATCCCGCACTCGCTTGCGCACTGTGCCGCACCCGCCTGCCTGCTCTCTAGCCCCTTTCATTGTCTTGTGAACACATGTTTGCACAGCAGCCAGCCTTGCACGGTGATCATACAACACAGACAAAGATACACGTGGCCAGGCGGCTCAATATAGGAGCAGATGAGATGGGAAGTAGTAAAGAAGAAGAAGAAGTCGTGATCATGAGCCAAACCAAGCCGTGGCTATACTGCAAGCACCAGTGTTTCTACCATCCAGCGCTCATCCGCTTGCGCCCAACCGCTCCATCCCTTCCTCCAGCTCCTCCCTCCAGGCCGCCTCCTCCTCAGGCAGCCGCAAGCCGTGCGCCGCCAGGCGGTCCTGCAAGCAACCACCAGTGTCCGTCAGCCTCCCCGAAGTGGGCCCCACCCGCTACGCACTCTGTGGGCTGAGAGGCGACTGGTTGACGGCAGCAGCGGCTTGCCTTTGCATCCAGAGCGGCTTGCAGGTGCTCGCGACTGGGCCTGTTGCTGACAAATTCCTTGTGCACATCAGTTAGCTCCGCCACGGCTTCATACGCGGGCGCCGCTCGGACGTGGTGTGCAAAGGCGTCATGCTCACGACTGTGCGCTGCGACGCGGTCCTGCAAGCCGCGAAAAGGGTGGCGGAAGCGTTGGGCGCCATCGACACCCCGTGGCGGCGGGGGCCGCAGCTGGCTCCGCGTTTCGACAAGACCCCACCTTGGTTTCGATGGCTACCCTGACCGTCTCCATGGCCCTCAGCTTGGGGGACGGTTGTGTGTGAGCGCGGGGAGGCAGGAGGGCTAAACCGATGTCGAGGGGTTTGCGGCGGCGCTTTTTGAGCTTGATGAATGTCGTGGACTTCGACACGAGTGCTGTGTGCGTGAATTTCGAGCAAGTGTGGCTATTTTTTGCTTGCAAATGGCCACGCTGGCTTCAAGCAACAAGAAATGCCAAGAATCAGGCGATTAGGTGTGCCCTGGGCCCTTCAAATTGAAGCCACTCAGGGCACGTTTTTGTTGAGCCGACTGACCGATCGCAGCCACATCCAGCCTTCAGGAAGCCGCCCGCGCCGTTGCTGCTGCACAACCACCCGCACAGCAGGTCGGTGACCAGCACTTGACTGCCCGCCAGCAATCGAGCAGACATCTCCGCTGCCGCCACCGCCTTCCGGGCCGCCGCCACCGCCTTCCAGACTCGTTACTCCATGGCGGAGGCCAGCACACCCACGGGAGAGCTGGTGCAGCTGTATATCTATGACTTGAGCAATGGCATGGCGCGCACATTCAGCCAGATGCTTCTAGGGCGCCAGATCGACGCCATCTTTCACACATCCATAGCAATTGGAGGCTGGGAGCACTACTTTGGCGGTGCGTGGGCTGAGTGGGCTGAGGTTGAGAGAGTGTGGGTATCGCCTACAATGTGCAGCGTCCAGTGCCTTGTTTTGTGTTTCTTCTTTGAGCACCTTTCCCGCTGCTCACCTCTCGACTCTTGTCCTCCTCCTGTTCCCCAGCACAGGCGGCATCCAAGTTGCGCGCGCCCACTCCACCCCTTTTGGAAGGCCCATGGAGGTGCTGGACCTTGGGTGGGTCAAACTGCTGCGGTACATGTGCAGTACACATGTGCCTCCCGAACTTCTTCCACTTTTTTGTTTGCGAGCTTGGCAGGATCTGCCTGCAGTGGCTCTGCAGCGGACTTGACCAGTCGCTGCTATGCGGCTGACTTGCTCCCCTCCCGCACTGCCACCGCCCTTTCCTTCTGCCCAACCTCCCCTACCCCAAGAACAGAGAAGGGCTTTTTCTCTGCCCAACCTGCCCCCCCCCCCCTCTCCCCGGCCACACAAGTTGCAGGCACACTGAACTGCCCGAGGACCTTCGTGCGGAGCTGCTGGCTGACCTGAGCGAGCGCTACACCCCCGAGAGCTACTCCCTGTTCCACAACAACTGCAACTCATTCAGCAACGAGCTCGCGCAGCTGCTGTGCGGGCGCAGCATCCCGCAGCACATTACGGGTGCGCTTGACTATGTATGTGTCGGTGTGTGGGTGTGTGTGAGGAGAGGGGAGAGCAGTTGGGTGACTGGGGCAAGGCACCTTGCCCGTTTCTTATTCGAAATGTGCGTTCAAGAGTGTCCAGGCGCAGTTGCTGTGCATGAAGCAGTGCACTGGCTTCCACGCAACCTTGCCCTGCAGGTCTGCCCGCTGAGGTGCTGGCAACGCCCTTTGGCCAGATGATTGCACCCATGCTGTCAGGCCTGGAGCAGCAGCTGAGAGGCATGCAGGGACAGGCCATGCGGCCACCCGCAGCAGGCGCTGCACCAGCAGCAGGCGAGGCTGGGGCGCTCGGCTCTCGTCCAGGCCAGCCGCTGTTGCCCGCTGCGGCTGCTGCAGTGGCAGCGGCAGGAGCCCTGCCGGCTGGCAGTCCGGCTGAGCAGCGAACGGCGGCTGGGATCGGCGCGTCAGCTGTGGAAGGGCCCGCTGTTCAGGCAGCCGAGCACGAAATCGAGGCTGCAGTTGCGGCCGGCATGATGCAAGAGGCAGGGCAGAAGCAACACAGCCAGGTCCTGCAAGCTGCACAGCACGCCGCCGGTGCAGCCGCCGGTGTGGCCGCCAAGGCAGGTGTGGGTGGCGGTTCCGGAGGGGAGGAAGCTGCCAAGCTGGCGCTGGAGCAGGCGGTACAGGCAGAGTACTGCCGCATCATGGCTGCCGGCGGGGTGAGCGAGCATGAGGCGCAGGCGGCGGCGCTGGAAGCTGTGGCGGTGCAGCAGTCGTTGGACTGGCACCAGCAGCAGCAGCAGCAGCAGCGGGAGGAGTCGTGAGGGCAATTCAACCTGGCTGCATCTGTCGTGCCTGCCTGCCCTGTTTGGCGACCAGCCCTGTATCAGTAGAACCAACCAGTAGCCGGTTACATGCCACAATTCAAGCGTTTCAAGTGTTACAGCCACGCTGTGCTGGCAACGCATGATGTACACATCCCGCGGCACAAGAGCCATTGCAGGACAGAAAGGGAGTGAGCGGGGAGTGAGGAGACGCAATGGTGCAGCGTGCGCTGTGGGTAGCATGAGTGGGTGTGAAGGGAGGGAGAAGCAATGCACAGGGAGGCAGCACACAGTGGAGCAGCTCTGTGGCAAGTGCAATGTTGGCACAGAAAGGAGGCTGCGCAGGACGCAGCCCACCAGGCAAGGGTTCCAGGAAGGCAAGCGGGCACCAACGCGAATTTATGTAGCAACGGCGGCAGCACAGATGGTTCATCTGCTGCATCACTTTGGGAGGGGCCAGTTCACAGCTTACAGCCGCCAACACGACTGTCGCGCAGGGCAATCCCTGCTGCTGTTGACAATGCTCAGAGGCTGCGTGGATTGGTCCCGCCGCCGCCCTGGCTGCCGCTGCCTCCCGGCTTCGCCTGCTGCATGTCGGATCGCTCCTCTCCTGGCGGAGGCGGCATGATGGCCACGCCCACGACAGCAGCCTTGTAGCACAGGAAGCCGACCAGGGCGGCAGCTATCTGCTGCACCTGGAACATGGAGGCTGTGGGGGAGGTCTGCAGGGAGGGAGGGAGGGAGGGAGGGAGGGAGGGAGGGAGGGAGGAGGGCACAGCCACGTGGCACGTCAGGCAGCAGGCACGGGCTGTCAGCAGCGTGAAGCAGCAATGCAAGGCCTGAGCAAACAGTCAGCTGTTGGACAGGGCAAGCGCTCATAAAAACCGCTGTCGGCTGCTTGTGCTGCCGCTTGGTGCCCCTGTGGTTGTGCTGGTGCTGCTGCAGGCGCCAAGCCGCTGCTGCTGCCACCAAGCCCCCGCATGCAAGCACACCAGTGAACCCGCCTGCTCCAAGCTGCTTCCGCCAGTCAACTGGAGAGCGGAGAAGACACCCCCCAGCAGCACCACAGCCACTGCCAGGCGCGCCACCGGGTTGGCCAGCAGCCGGCCCAGCGACAGGCTGCTGGCGGCCAACGCCGCACGTTCCTGCGAGTATGCGCTGCTGCCGCCGCCGCCCACGCCGTCGGCCGCGACCTGCACACGAGAGAGTTGGAACGCACAGCAGCGCATGGGTGCCACATCCAACCAGGGCAGCTTTGCCAGCGATGCGACAAGATTGTGAGTGCATGCGGCAGCGTGGCCAGCAGACCTGGGCAGAGCACAGCAAGGCAGCACAGGCGACAGCTGGCAAGGCGGAGCACGGCAGGGCAGGCCGGAACGCCTCGTCTGTATTGCAAGCTTTATCGCAAGCTGTTATGCAAAGACATGGACCCTAAACACAAACAATCAAGCTTCACCTGCAGCATGTACTGGTACAGCATGCCGCTGGTGCCGCCCAGGGCGAAGGGCAGCGCCAAGTCGCGCCCACCCGCCGCATAGGCCAGTGCGCTGCCCAGGCCCACCAGCACCGCTGTGGCGGCAATCAACTGCCCCTTCATCTCTGCGTACTGCTGCATGTTGAGGCTGTACAGCTGGGCAGCCCGCTCCTTGGTCACCACCACAGCCGAGTCGCCGCTACCGTACATGACGCAACCGGGCGGCATCGGCTGCAGGTAGGCTGCTGGCTGGCCGCCCTCGCCCAGCGCCGAGCGGCACACAAACCTGCGGGGGTGAGGCGGGTGGATGGGTGTGAAGAGCAGGGCAGAAGGACAAGGGACAGAAGCAGGAGTGAAGCATTGGCAGGCCAGGGCCGGCAACAGCGGCCCCGACTGGCGGCAATGAAACCGGCCAGATGTGCGCAGAGCTGCGTACCTGTCTGTGTGCCCTGTGCGGCTGGATGACACGTCCACCTCCTCACACAGCCACCTGCCCTGCTCTGGTCCCACCATCAGCGCCGCCAGCGGCCCCAGCTCCGGTGCACTGAACGACACCTCATCCACGCTGCCCTGCTGGAAGCGCAGGCGCGGCGGCGAGCTGGACCCGCTCTGCCGCTGGCTGGCGGCTGCATGGAGCGCCAGCGAGCAGTCTGCGCCCGCTTCCTTGTCGTCTATCGATGCGCAGATGTCCCGCACTTCTTGCTCTGCAAGCTCTGGGTCTGTGATTCGGGGCACGCGGTGCAGCAGGGCTGAGCCATCGCCGCCAACAAGGCACACCAGCACCGCCGCTGTGGGGTCGGTGAGCGTGGCGCCCCGCGTCAGGCTGGTGGAAAGCCGCAGCGTGTACACAGTCTCGCGGAGGGGAGCCTGCAGCGGTCACAACAGCGGGACGGAGGAGAGCAGCAGGCTGGGGAGGCGGTTGACGGCTGGGGGATGCCTGCGCGCCTGTGCAGCACAAGCTTCAGGTTTGGCAAGGGTTTGACTGCTAACAGATGCGGAGGGCTTGGAATGCGATGCTGCTGCTCTTCACCTCGGCTCCGCCGGTGCTGAGGAGGCGCTCGGGAGGGCTAAACGACTGGGGAGGGGCGGCACCGCTGCCTCCGCCGCCACCGCCGCGACCAGGTCGGTCAGATTGCCGGGCGGCGAGCACCACCCGAGACCTGGGAGCTGGAGTGGACTTGCAGGAGACCTCACAGAGTCGCATGGCGAACGGCGGTGCAGCAACTCTAAAACTAGCGACCGAGGCGCGGGATCGAGGATGCTGGATCGATGCGCTATCGCTGTGCCGTGCAGCGCGTTTCGGGGCTGACATGAGCAGAAAACGTACCGGCCTGTCCTGCTCAGATATTCAATTCCTGGCTTCGCATTTTCCTGGCAGGCTTCATCCTGCTTGCTGCCACGCTTGCTGTTCCCCTACGCTTTGACATCCCCCATCATCCCGTTTGCTGTTCAGCCGTTTGTGTGCACAGCTCGTGTCGAACAGCTCGTGCTCGAATAGCGGCTGGCGCACGGTACCTTACAACGAGTGGTCCTCGGCCATGGCAGCCGCAGCAGGAAACGTGGGGGAGACGCCAGCGGCACCCGCTGCCGACGCCCGCCTCAAAGCCCTCTACTCAGTAATGCAAAGCATTGAGGTGTGGCTGGCGCATGGAGGGTCACCAGTCAACCGCATGCCCAGGGTTGGAGTTGAAGTGTGCAGCCATGCGTGGCCTGCTTTGCCGCCTCGCACTGTTGACCGTCGTCCATGCTGTACCTGCCCATTCAATGGCCCCGCTGCAGAACAAGCTGGGTGGCGGTGAGGGCGTGGAGGGGCTGTATGGCAGCATCAAAAAGAGCGGCATGGACAAAGTGGTCGAGTGCATGGCAGCAAAGTGCGGGCTGGACTCGAGGAGTGTGATGGTGGACATTGGCGCAGGCCTGGGCAGGTGGGGCAGCCGCTGCGCTGCGCACTCGCCTCTTCACAATCCATGGCACTTCTTCTTGGTGCTGCCTGCCGCGAATGAGCCGCCTGGCAGAACCGCTCAGCTGTTAAGGTTCACTCCACCAAGCCGCCATGCAATGCCACTGACCCCACACGTCTGTTTCTGTTTGCCGCCTGCAGGCCGCTGCTGCACGCTCTGCTGGAGCCAGGCATTGCTGGTGCTCGCGGCATTGAAATCGATCGCATCAAGTGCGACAAGGCAGCCGCCTTCTGCAAGCAGGCAGTGGCGGAGCTGCGGCGGCGCGGCATTGCGGGTGCCGAGGAGCTGGTGCCGCCGCCGGTGGAGTGTAGCGCCATAGAGAAGGTGAGCAGGCACCGTGGCCGAGCTGCAAGCTTGCTGCCATTACCGTCACACGTATACAAGCGCTTTCATGCGCCCTGGCTGCCCATTGTGCAGCCGTTCCGCTTGCGCCCCCTGGTACCGTTTCCCGCTTGCCGCTGATCGCTGTGTGCGTGGCTGCTGCGTGCATGATTGTTTGTGTGCAGGTGCGCAGCCTGGACCCCTGCACTCACGCCTACTCCTTCTGGGAGGGCGTGCCCTGGGAGGGCAAGGCGGCTTTTGGCGCCCTCTTTGCCGCCTGCCGCACGCTGCGCTCAGTGGCGGTTGTGCAGCGTGCCATCCGTACCTGTCCGCTGGAGTACATGGATGAGCTGGGCTTTGGGGAGCTGGTGCTGGTGGGGTCCTTCAGCGTCAGCATGTCTGGTGAGCTTGGTGTGTGTGTGTGTGTGCGTGTGTGTGTGTGTGTGTGTGTGTGTAGAGTGGGCTGGGCTGGGCTCCGCGTTGTGCGTGGCTGTCGCAAGCTTCTTCCGTCGTCCCTGTACGTTGGCTGCAAGTCAATCTTGGTGGCTGGAGACCCAGCGGCCGGGTTGAGGGTGGGCTGATGACCACATGCCTTGCCCCTGCCGTGCCCCGCTGGTCCCCTTGCAGGCAGCGGCCGCAGCTTCACAGCCTATGTGTTCAACAAGGTCTCGCTGCCGCTTGCGCTGCCACACCAGACGGCCCTGGAGCAGGCAGCTGCACACAGCGTTGAGACGCCGGCTCAGGCTGGCGAGGGTGCAGCAGTCGCAGCGGTGTCCACTGGCGCTGTGGCGGCGGCTGCTGAGTTGGATGGTGAAACAGCAGACAGCCGGCTGGCGGCTGCAGCTGCGGTGATGTCAGGGCCAAGCACGATGGGCCGCGGCCGACGCCAGCGCCAGCCTTCCACCAGGCAGCAGCAGGCCGAGGAGGAGCTAGAGGAGGAGGCGGAGGAGGCGCCGCGGCTGAGTGCCAGGGAGCAGCGGGCTGACAGGCGAAACAGTGCAGCCAGGGAGGCTGCCCGGGCTGCTGATGTGCAGCTGGCAGCACAGGCGGCACTTACTGAGCATCAGGCGGCGGCACCGCCGGTGCTCGTGCAAGCGCAGCAGCCGACTGCGGTCTCATCAGCAGATTCGCCTGCCAAGAACACTCGCAGCAGGAGCATATCAAGCCCGGACGCAGGCAAGCCATCCGCCAAGCTGAGCAGCCCGCAGAAGGGCGGCGTGCAGAAACGTGCGTCGCCTGTCAAGGCTGCTACCCGCACTTTGCCGCGGACAGAGCGCAGCGCTGCATCAGCCAGCCGCAAGCTGGCCCTGCCTCCGACACCCACCAGCAAGGCGGCTGCCACAGAGAAGGTTGTGGCGGCGCCTGGCAGCGCTGGGCTGCTCCATCGTGCCACTCGGGTCGTGAAGAGCAGCTTGGCTGAGGGCATATCAAAGCTGCGGCCAACAAGGGCTGGCGCTGCCGCCCGACGGGGCCTGCAGTCGTAAAGGTGCTGCTGCTGTTTCTGTGAACAAGCTAGTCTGTGCAGCATTTGTTAGAATTCCTTCAACAAGAGCTGGTGGCGCAAGCAGCTTCAAAGCACCATGTGACACCCACAGCTGGATTGCGAATTAGGCTTCAGTAGCCAGGCTTGTGACTGCCCCATTTACCTGACGCCGTAGCCTGCTTCCCCCCTTCTTTTTTCACGTGACCCAACCTTGTTGATACTTGATGCTTTCCTAGATACTCAACATTACAGCATGTGCCAACAACCTTGCCATTGACCGACTCTCAACCGTTTTGACATGCTCTCCATGTGTTCACTCTTCATGCAAAAGAAACTCATCAATGAACAACAATGAACAAAAGACAGGAGCTATGATGGATGACTGGAATTCGGGTCTGATGTGGCGCCCTCGAACCTGCTCCTCTTTGCAATAGCTTGTCATGCGTGGGCGAACACGTTGCGCTGCACCTCGTACTGCGCCTCCTGCACAAGCGCAAGGGACGCTGATCAGAGTGGTGAACCACTCATTTGCTTGATGGAATGCTGAAAGCTAGTGCCTTTCTGCGGCAACTGTTCGATGGTTGATGGTCGTCAAGGGAGATGCGCACAATGGTCAGCAGAAGGCAGCAGGGAAGCAGGGCAGCAGCAGGGGTGTCCCCAGCACTGTGCAACGCACCTGACCCATGGCTATCACCGAGCCAGGCTTGACCAGCGCGCGCTCGCCCTTCTGCAGCGGCTGGCCGTCCACACGGACGTCGCACTTGCTATCGACGTCCGTCACAAACAGCCTGCTAGGGGAGTCCAGCGGGTTGGAGGAGCCCTCGGCCTCAAACACGAGGTGGATGGCGCCGTGCTGCAGGATGCGCATGTCCTGGGGCTCCTCGCTGTCGTAGTCGGCGGAGGAAACCGAGCAGAGGCGCTTGGTGCCGATGGGCCCAGTCAGGTCGATGTTTGACAGAATCTTGCACGCCTTCTCGTTCTTCTTGCACCACTTGGGATCTGAAGGTAAGGTGTGGGAAAGGCAGGGCAGCGACCAGGTCGAGGTATGGGTCCGCAGCAATGGCGCGGTGCGGTGTCGTCAGCGGCGGCGGGACGGGCGATCACAAGCGAACAGGCGTGTCGGGCTAGCTCGTGAGCTGCGCCCCAATCACACACTTGCCTGGAGACAGACTCCACAGCGTGGAGGCGACGATTCGGCAGTGTCTGGGGGTTGGCCGCACCACAAGGCTGCGCGAAGGCTGCAGAACGGCTGTGCGGGCACTTGTGGTCATCATGGCGCTTCACAAAGTACGGTTTGAGGCGAGCGGACGCGAGATGCAACTTTATTTGGTAGTGCTGTACTCCCAAAGAGTCAAAGTTGAAAGGGTTTCAAAGGGCTGAGGGCTGCGAACTGATCCCTGACGCGCTGGTTGCAGATGGCGGGGTTGCAGTCACACCCAATTCGTTCGCACTTGAACCGCGCAGAGGCAAACGCCAGCAGCGACGATGAAGGCAGCCAACCCCTGTTGTCTGATGGGGGCACCCCTCGAGCGGCTGATGGGGGCAGCCCTCGAGCGGCCAGGCGCGCTTCGCGGCTGGGACCAGGTGGCGGCGGATCGGGCGGCGGCGTGTTGGAACCCGGTTCCAACACAACCCCGCTGCTCCCGCTCGTGTCCGACGATTCGCCTTCCTTTGCCGTGCCAGCCACAAGCATACTAGTCAGCGTCGTAATCCTCAGGTGTGTGCGCCGCAGGCTCGGTGATGTCCACCGAGTGCAATCATCTGCCAGGCCGTTGACCGAGGTTCGGCTTTGCCATCACGCCGTCAGCCTGCTCACAGAACCTCCCTCCCTTTGCTCCCAACAGCAAGACCATCATCGGCGCCGGCGCAGCTGCTCTGCCCAGAGCCTTCGACATGCTGGGGCTGACGTGTGCGGGTGGCGGCCTGCTTCTGGTCGCGTACATGACCCATTTCACAAACGAAGCGCTCGCATTAGGGACCCTTGTCACAGGTAGTGTGGTCGGCTGCAGCACATTGCTGTACGTAGTCACACCCGTTGGTTCCCTGTTAGGTTCGGGGCCTGCAGCCACAGCTGGAGGCTGCAACTGCAACATCTGCTTCTGGTCTGTCTTTCTGTCCCTTGCAACACTTGCAACCGCACCAACACTGGCACCACACATGCCCAACCAGTATTTCCTCCCACCCTCAACCGCAGGACACATGAGCTTCAGCGAAGTGGTGCGTGAGCTGGTTGGAAAGAAAGGCTCCCTGCTGCTGCTGCTGTCCCTCGTCTGCCGCTGCGCAGGCCTGATGATCATTTACGTGAGTGTCGCTGCTGTTGCTGTTGCCTCTATTGCCCAGCATCGTTGCTGTTGCTTCTGTGTAAGAATCAAGGCCTTGTCCGCTGCTTCGCCCGCTGCTGCCGCCCAGTGCGTGACGTTCCAGCTGCTAGTTCAGCTGTGATGATGCCATGCATCACCAAGCGCGCTGTGCACTCAAGTCGCTGCACTACCTCGCTCAGCCGCCTGCCTGCCTGCCTGCCTGCCTGCCTGCCTGCCTGCCTGCCTGCCTGCCTGCCTGCCTGCCTGTCTGCCTGGATGTTTACCTACCTGCCCGCCTGCCTGCCTACCTGCCCATTCGCCTCCCCCAGGTCATCATCTCAGCGGACGTGTTGGCAGGTCACGTGGGCGCGTCAGGCCTGGTGTGTGACCTGCTGGGGGGAGAGGCTGGCGACTGGTGCAGCAACCGCGAGCTGGCCGCAGGCGTGGTGGTGCTGTGCTTCATGGCCCCGCTGATCACACCCAAGCGGCTGTCCTCAACAGTGGTCACGAGGTGCGGGCGGTGCTGCGGGGGCAGGAGGGATGTGTGTGTGCGGGCGCTTCGGCAGCAGCGGGAGCGTGTGCTGGGCCGCTGGTTGGTGCAGCGTGCAGAGTGAGGCACAATGCTGCTGTCGCCTGGTTGCAATGGATCCTGCTTCAGTTTATGCACGCCTCCGTTTTGCCTGCGTCTAACATTGACTCACGACTTTGCCGCTCCTGAACGCTGTCCTGCAGCTGGATAGGCATGGTGGCGGTGGGCACCTGGGTGGCCGTCACGCTGGTCCTGGTGGCGGCAGCGCTGGCAAAGGGCCAAGCGCATGCAATCCACTGGCTGCCTGACCCGGGCGCCTTCAGCGGCGGCGCAGCAGAGGTGAGTGACTTGACGCGTGTGCGGACCCTGTTTGAGCGATTGGTGCTTGTGGGGGTGGCCTTGAGAGAGTTCTTGAGTACTTGCAACACGGCAGGGGGCGTCCAGCCCTGCATCCAGCTCCAGGCAACTGCCTGTCTGCCAACGCTATGTCGACCCGCCGACGGCCTTGCCTCTGACCTAGGCAACGCTGCTCCCGTGCTTCGCCGTGTGCAGGTTGCAACCCGGATCGTGGCCGTGCTGCCTGTGCTGGCCACCGCCTACACCTGCCAGATGACCATCCACCACATCCTGCGCGACATGCAGCCCCTCACACAGCCTCGGGTCAAGAAAATGTCGGTGAGGAGAGCTACTGCGACTCTTTCGACCGCTGTGGCTGCCCTGCATGAGCCGCTGTACTCACCTGCTGCGGTGGGCAGGCACCGCCGACACTTTTGCCTGCCCGAGATTCGTGGGCCTGCTTGCACTCTTTGTCACTTGCGTACCAAGTGCTGCTCCAGCAGCTGCGCTGGCAGCTGCGCCGACAGCTGCACGTTGTTGCCAACAAACAGCCAATCATGTGACCCATTGTGTCCTCTGCCTGCTGCTGTGCAGGCCGCCGCCATCCTGCTGTGCACGCTGGTCTTCCTGTCCATTGCGGTTGGCTCCCAGGTTGCCTTTGGGCCGCACCTGCCAGCAGACATCCTGACGCTGTTTAACTCTGAGCGGCTGGAGCCGCTGGTCGGGCGCAGCCTTGCAACAGTGTTTTACGTACTTGTGCGCCTCAGCTTCCTGTGCTCAATCATCACCATCGCACCGTCGCAGGCGCGTCAGCCTGGGCTGCCAGCTTGCCTGCCGCTACCCGACGCTGGCCTCGCCGTTCCCTCCGCACCGCTGCTCTGCACCAGCTCTGGGCCAGCTGCTGACTTCACCTGACCGCAGTTCTGTGGATTGCACTCTTCTGCCGCTCTCATGCAGATGGCTCCTTACCGTGAGTCGTTCTCTCGCCTGCTGGTGGGGCGGGAGCTGAGCGGCGGCGCATACTACCTGCTCAGCTACGGCTCCCTGGCTGCTTTTTACGCCATTGCCATGAACAGCGGCAGCATCTGGGTGCCAATCCAGTTTGTGGGCGCCACGGCGGGTGCTCTCATCGCATTCATCTTCCCGGCTCTTGTGGCGCTCAAGGCAGCGGCGCTGAGTGAAGGGGAGCCCTTGGCAGCGGTGAGTGCTCGCTGTCGTTGCTGTGGTGTCAGCATTTGTCAGCTGACATATGCGCTCAGGCAGCACATCTGTGCCTGGGGTTGCGCTCAAAGCTGAAGTTGATTGGCTCACCCGAGGTGCAACTGCAGGTTCGCTACTGGCGCTGGAATGCTTGGGCGCTCATTGTTGTGGGCGTGTTGCAGGCTGCGGCAGGCATCACAGCTTGCCTGTTCCTGTCTGACGACAGCCAGTCTAACTCACTCGCTGCTGACTTGCTCTGAATGCTGATGCTACCCCATGTGGCTGACCTGCCTCTGTTCCCAACGCATGCCTTGTATCAAGCCGCAGCGCATCATGCACCCATGCATGCACTGCGTCTTTGGGCCCCTCAACAAACCTGCTTGAAAACTGCACGCTGCCGCTGCTCCTCTGACCCCCGGCGCACCTCAAGCCGTGCGTGTTACTGCCCGCTTCGCATTGATCAAATACAGTACACGGAATCCAGAGGCAAAAAAAGGAGACGACAGAGCAATCTCGGCACCGCTCGTACACACGAAAAAAGCAAGACAACAAAACTCTGCAAGGAAAGAGGAGCTCCTGCTGAGCTCAGCTCAGCCAACTCAGTCAGGCTCCAGTCAGTGATCCTTGGCCTCACTTGTCCCCGCCCTTGGGCTTCTTGCCCAGTCCCAAGGCTTTGCCCAGCTGCTTCAAGCCAAGGGGGTCGTTGTCAAGCTCTGGATCGGGGTCACCCTTGTCGACAAACGGCAGCTGCAGGATGGGGAAGGAAGGAGAGGAAAAACGAAGGCAACAGCCAGGAGTGAGGACAGTGGGTTAGTAATAAAGGGACATCCTGCAAGCAATTGCTGCTGCAAGATGCCGCGTGATGTGCAGGTGCGGTTGCTGACAGGAATGGCCCTTCTGTCTGCAGGGAGCAGAACAGCTGGAGGCACGCCCCGCCTGCTGCTGAAACTCGTGATCGTTGCAAGCTTCAAGCTGCCAGCAATACAAACCCACCCGCAGGTCAAAGCGCTCGGTCTCATCGTAATCAGGCATGCCTGCAGGGTGAGGGGTAGCGAGGCAGCAGCAGCGCGCAAGAGTGAGGCTGAGGCTGAGGTTGAGGCGGTACACGAGGCAGTACATAGAACAGAAACTGTATGAGGCTGCGCAGGTGAATCCTTTAGTTTCCCAGGCGTTGGCAAGGCACGACAGCACAGGGACAGCAGCACAGGCATGTGCCTTCATGCCTTGCAGCCTGCAACCCCGCCCGGATGTGTTGCGGTGCCGCTCACCAAAGGGCGCAAGCGGGATGATGATCCCAAACTTTGGAACAGGGTTGTCCTTCTCTTCCTGCTCCTTCTTTGCCTTGAACCGAGCCCGCTTCTCCTCATCAATCTTCTTCTTGTATGCTGGGTCCTGCTCACAAGAAGGGGAGGCCGGGCAAGCAGTTGCAGCTGGATCACGCAATGCCACAGGCAGCAGGATCAAGTGGCAGGGGCCGACACATTTAAATTGAGCAGGTAGGGCACTCACGCCACCCAACCTGCAGGTATTTGGAGACCTCTTTGCGCCGCTCCTTCACTTCTCCCTGCCACGAGTTGGTGCGCCGCCGGTTCAGCACCTCCTGCTGCTTTGCATACTGCTCCTCCTTCTCTAGATCCTTCTCAGACTTCTCATTGCTCTTCTTCCCGAATCCAAACAGCGCGGTCACCCGTGTCGGTGCCCTTGCAGCCAACCGCCTGCGCAGGCGGTGGCGTTGGCGGCGGCGGCAGATGGGTGACAGCGTGCGGGCTGTTGGGCATCATGCGCAATTTACTGCTGCAAGTCGCAAACAGGCTGGAAACAAGCTCACCGCACTGGCGAGTCGACGAGACTACTGCCGCTGAACGAGTGACGCTGCGCTGCCAGTTGCATGCTGTAGGTGTTCACTGTAAGCCAGATGCGAGCTTGCAGGGCCAATTCAGCTCCATACAATCGGATGTACCGCTGATTCTTCGTCAGTATTCAAGCAGCCCGATTGGTTTAGTAGCACGACGATCGATTGCAAAGCTGTTGCATCGATTGCGCAGCGCCTGTTTTGATGCGCCGCTTGGTCCTCTCCGCGAACACCCTTGCGGCACCCAAAGCAAGCAGCACCAGGAGGGGCAGCTGTATGGCCACGCATGCCGGGCAGCGGCGTAGCGATAGCTGCTACATCGGCGACGTTCATTTGGCGGCGACGCGCAGCGGCGCACTCAACGGCCTCACAGCAGTGGTGAAGGACTGCTTTGATGTGGCAGGGCACCGCACCAGCAATGGCAGCCCTGCGTGGTTGGAGACGCATCCACCAGCCAAGCACAACGCAGCTGCCGTCCAGGTTGGTCTTGTGCCCGCTGAATATGCTCAACCGACGACGAACTGTGGTGGCTGTTGCTCAGCAGGGGTTCAATGCCTTGATGCTCCGCAGGCATTGCTTGATGCAGGGGCCACCATAACTGGAAAGAACGTGATGGATGAGATGGCATACAGCCTGGCAGGCGAAAACAAGCATTACGGCACACCTGTCAACCCGGCAGCCCCAGGCCGCATCCCAGGCGGCTCGTCCTCCGGCACAGCAGCAGCAGTTGCAGCGGGAGACGCAGACCTGGGCTTAGGTGAGGCAACAAAGCACGTGGCAAGTTTGTTCCAGAAGCAAACCTGCCGGTGCTGCAGTGCACCTGGGACACACACCCTCCATCACCAGCCAGTAGCGCAGCCTGCTCCTGCCGCCTAATGCTTTGGACGGTAGCTGCAGCAGCACGCCAGCTGCAGCGCTCCTGCTGTCTTTGGTTGGCAGCTGCGTGGCCAAACCACTCCCACCCCTCGCCGCTGTGCAGGCGGCGACACGGGCGGGTCGGTGCGGGTGCCTGCCTGCCACTGCGGCATCCTAGGCATCCGCCCAAGCCACGGCCGCGTCTCGTTGCAAGGGGCGGTTCCCTTGGCCCCCAGCTTTGATACAGGTGGCTGGTTTGCGGGGGACGCCGCTGTGCTGCGGAGAGCTGGCGCGGCGCTGCTCGACCCGAGCAGCCGGCAGCCGGCACAGCTGCGGCGGCTGCTGGTGGCGACGGATGCCTTTGCGCTCGCTGAGGAGTCCACTTCACGAGCTCTGTACGGCGCAATGTCTGCCAAAATCGATCAGGCAAGAGCGGCGGGCGAGCAAGTTGCTGGCGGGCAGCTTGCTTTAACAACCTGGTGCTTGATCCAGTGACAAGAGGAGGCTGGCAGCTGCAGTGTGATGATATGTGGAGAGGAAGTGAAGCACTTCTTTGTTTGCTGCTGGTGTTTCTCCCTCGTCCCCTGCTGCAGATTACCGCCCTGCTGAGCAAGCCGCAGGAAGTGGATCTGGCCAGCAGCAGCGGGGGCCTCAGCCAGGCATGGTTCACGACCTTCCGGTTGCACCAGGCACACGAGGTGTGGGTCTGGCCCGGCTGGCAGCAACAGTAGCAGCTTTGATATGTGTGGTGCGGCAGCAGCTGCGGCTTGCATCTTTGCCTGCAATCAGCTCAGCTGTCTCGCCAGACCTGTTGCAGGTTTGGCAGCAGCATGGAGCGTGGGTGACATCCACGAAGCCGGAGTTTGGTCCGGGCATTCGGGAGAGGTTCCAAATGGCGGCAGGCGTCACGCAGCAGCAGTTTGAGGAGGCAGTGCGGCATCGAGCAGGCATGCGGCAGCGCATGGCGGAGCTGCTGGGCAGCGATGGCGTGCTGCTGCTGCCGACGGCTCCAGCGCCAGCGCCGCCCTTGAATGCGGCGGCCGAGCAGCTGGATGCCTTCCGAACATCTCTCATCTCCCTGACCTGCATCGCTGGCCTGTCGGGCTTCCCCCAGGTGAATTAGGGCGGGCTGGAGGCCGTGCCAGGCGCTGTCAGCCCAGCTGCTGCACTGCGGCTGACTTGCTGGTACGGTGGTGAGGCTGTCCCACCCTGTGTTAGTTGCAGGTGAACCTCCCCATTGCATACGTGGAAGGCCTGCCGGTAGGCTTGGGCCTGCTGGGGCCTCCTGGAAGCGATGAAGACCTGCTGGAGCTCACTGAGAAGCTCATGGAGGTGCTGGCATGATGTTGCAAGCCATGCAGGCCCGGCAAATAAGGGGCGATTGCAGTGTCATGCGGCGGTACATAGCCCCGCTGGCGGCATCCTGGCCAGATAGGCATTGGTGTCGCACCATGTCATTTCGATTGCCGTTCTTTGGGTTGTAGCTGAAACCTGTCAGAGCAAGATGAGCTCGCTGTTTGCAGCGGTGAACACCGTCACCTGCTTCGGGCCGATCAAGCGAGTCCTGCTGACCATTTCCTCACAGACTGCCCGCGAAGTGTTGGTGCAAGGTATTGGAGGCATTCTGAGGCTTACAACGCTCGCAGAATGCTTCTTTGGCGTCAGCTAACACTAATGTAGACGCCTGGATTGGGTGGGCAGGGGATGGGGCCTTGCCTGTGGCTGCGCCGTACATGACCGCCGTCCCGACCGTGCGTGCAGCCCCGCTCCACGTCAAGGATGGTGTGCCGTCAGCATTGCTGGTGCTCGTACCAGGTGCACTGCTGGGACCCAAAGACTATGCTGCGCTCCTCAAGGCGTTGCAGGTAAACATGGGTGGATGATTGTATCACTGTGGGACAGCCTCCCCATCTCCTCACATCACCCACTATGGCCACCACCTCTGCAGGACGCGCAAGGCGCTGAGCTGAACCTGTGGGTGGCATCTCCTTCCATCTCCTGGTGGCTGCTGTTCTGCATGGGATTCAATGCACCCTCTGCGTGGGCTGAGCACTCTGATGCACAAATCCTGCGGGCTGTTGAAGCTGCTCGTACTGCGGGGTTCCCACTGCTCGGCGACCCGCAAGGCAAGCCAGTATGTCCTGCACTGCTTCTGCACTTCAACACTGCCAGGCTATTTTACATGCATTTGCTGACTTCTGGCACGTGTGGACTCTGCTGCTCCTGGTTTCCGATTGCTCCAAGCTCCTTATCCTCGGACAATCCGAAACCCACACTGTGTTCCCCCTGCTGTAGGCCGCATGGAGAACGTGTTTGTGGCACTGCACAGCTTGTCCGCCGCCTTTTACGAGTCAGCTCCCATGAAGCACTGCGCGGGTTCCATCGTAATGGGGTCGGTGTTGGATGGCTCCATATGCCGTGGAGCCACTGTGGCGTCGGCCCCCCGCTCGCTGATGCACATCAGCGGCCAGCTGGACGGCCAGTCCAGGCTGCCACGCGTGGCGTGGGCGGCAGCAACTGCTGCGCCACTGGCAGCCCAGCTCAGCCTGAGGTGCGGTCAGTGTTAGCGCTGTGTCGGTGTGGCTCGGTGGAGGCAGCACATCTGCACTCAGTCCTTCACTGGGCGTGGTGTGTGGGCATGATGAGCGGCACACCTTGCTGCGCATGCATGGTTTCCACCTCCCTGCGCGCGTTCATGCCCCCGTGGCGCTGCAGGCGATTTGCAACCATCTGCCCCTTTGCCATCGTGCATGGCTGCAACCATGCGCAGTTCTGCAACGGTAATCTGCAGTGCCAGGCGCTCTATTTGTATTTGTGCCGCAGATCCCCTGCCGGCGGGCTTCCAAGCCTCATAAACTTGCTAGCTGGCCCCCTACGCAGGTGTGGTTAACACGCAGCGGGGAGATGTCGCCTCAGATGAGCCGATAGAGCGAGCAGTGGGTGAGCATGGCCTGCTTTCAACTGTGAGCTGCCGCTGATTCAGCTGCTGATGAGGTATGTGCACCTGGTCCTCCGAATTGTGTGCCATGCAGCGGCAGTTGCGGACCTGATTGTAGCATTTGCGGTCGCCAATCACCCAGGCGCCATGCCACAGTGCTCTGCGCCTGCTGTGGACAGGCTGGCCAGAGCAACGGCTGAGTGCTTCAGGCTGCTGACGCCCTTTTCCGAGGCTGCTGGGCGTGGCTCGCCTGCTGCCGCTCTCGAGGGCGGCGCATCAGCAGCAGTATCCATAGCCGCGTTTGCTTATGGTGCGGAGCGACTGAACACTGCCCAGCGAGCAGGCGGTACTGTGATGCATCCAGGAGAGATGGGGGTTGCTGAGCGGGTGGCACGCGAGGCGCAGCGCAGCATGCTGGCGCTCGGGATGGCGGCGGGCGCAAGCGAGGGTGTGCGTGTGGCGGTGACGGTGCACGAGCACCTGGATTCCTTCATTTACTCCCAGCCCACTACGCGCAAGTCGGAGACGGCCTCAGGCTAGTGAAGCTGCTGCATCCTGCCCTGAGCAGCTCAGCAATGCCCTGCTGTGCACTCTCTGACTTCTGCTGCGCCAAGGGATCCTGCATCAACCTCTGCGCTGTGCTGAGCCAGTTGCAACACCGCATTTGTGGATGTGCTGCAGGTGCTGAGGAGTGGGTTGTGATGTGCCACGTGCACTTGGGCTGGGAGTGCTACCAACCAGGGTTCGCTAGCCTGCGCAAGCCGCTGTCCCCTTTCTACTCGATCAA
Organism: Chlorella vulgaris; assembly: GCA_023343905.1. Lineage (NCBI taxonomy): Eukaryota > Viridiplantae > Chlorophyta > Trebouxiophyceae > Chlorellales > Chlorellaceae > Chlorella > Chlorella vulgaris. The sequence continues at coordinate 1,666,785 of SIDB01000012.1, read as the reverse complement.
GTTGAGGAAGGGAGCGGCGGTGATGCAGGCAAGCGCTGTACTGCTGGCACGGCCTGTGTTTGCTTGGGTACAATGCTATGGGCTGATATGTGTGCCTGTGCCTGCCTCTGCTGTACTCTTCGACGACAGCCGGGCCTCGGCCGTTCGTCTTGACACCTCACGCAATCTCCTTGTTACTGTGTGCAGGATATGGGGCTAGAGGGGGATCGCGAGGGTGTGGTGAGCGGCGCCGAAATCAACGCAAGGCACTGGGAGCAGGCGCTGGCGTCTGCACCACAGCTCTTCCTCGAAACATTCCACAAGCGGGGCAAGCCTTTGCTGCTCAGCCCTGACAGGTGAGAGCAGCTGGGTGGCAAGAGGGTGGCAGAGCTGGAAGGTGCGCATGACGAACGTCGAGCCTGTTGTTGTTCTGGCTGGCTCCGTGCTCTGCTCTATGCAGCCCAACTAGCCATTCTTCTTCTTCTTGCCATCCTGTTGCCATTGTGCAGGGACATGACGCCAGGCATGAGAAACCCGTTGGAGTGGGTCAAGGCACCTCCCAGCTTGGAGGCTGTGGAGGGAGGCATTGCCCTGCAGTCGCCCTGCATCTCCACACCCCTCGGCGGCAGCCAGCCCAGCCAGGCACACAAAGCGCCTGGGCCTGGGGGGCGGCGCGGGCTTGGCGCGCACTACATCAAGTGTGTCAGCCCAGCTTGGATGCACGAGTGGATCATGATTGAGGGGCTCAGGCACTGATTCTGTTGTACGATTGATTGATTGATGTGACGCTGAGGTTGACACCATGCTGTAATGTCACCGTTCAGGAGGGGCTGTGCAGCTGTAGCCAAGAGATTCATGAGTGTACATTTGTTTACAAGCAGCCCAATCGATGGCTTCACCAACCAACGCTGCCACTGCAGATCGCAGCTCTCATTCTGCGACCTCGGCAACCGGCCTGATCGACCAATCAATCATCAATCATCAATGCATGCTAGCAGAGCCGTCGCCAATCAGCGCTCTGCATGGATGTAATCCTTGTACACAAACAGGGGCAGCATCCAGGATGCCACCGCCGCCACCGCACCGCCAGCCAACGCCAACAAAGCGAACCCGCCATTGTCCGCACTCGGGACCCAGGCCGCCAGTGCAACGGCCGTGGCAGCTGCCCCGGCGCCCGCCACCCGGGCCGAGCGCAGGCGCCGCAGGGCTGTGTTGCAGGAGGGGCAGCGCTCGGTGTGCTGGTGCAGCCGGTCCAGCAGGCGCTCATGAGAGGGATCCTCCGGGGGCAGGGTGCCGCCGCCAGCCCATGGCATGGCAGCGACGCCCCCTGCAGGCACGGCAGTTAGAGGAATGACATCACACAGCCCTGAATGAGCCAGCAGGTGGGCACACAGTGCCGCAAGCCATGCAGTGCCTGATCAGCAGCAATGAACAGGACTGGAGCTGGGGTCTAGGAGAGCTGCGCTCCTCCGGAGCGTCCCGAAGCAGCAGCCTGCTGCCTGCACATGCACCTGCCATGTCGTTCAGCCAGCGGCGGTAGGCGGCCACGCCGGCATCAGAGGGCGTGGGCAGGAAGAAGGAGGAGCGCCAGTCACCGGCCGCCTCCAAGCGCCGCTCTTGGCCGTGCAGCAGAGTGAGGTCGCCGTCGAGCACCTCCTGCGCGGCACCAGCAGAATGGCATGTCCGCTGAGTCTTCTGCTAGTCTTTTCCGCAATTTTCTCACTGGCACGGAAACTGCAGGAGCAGTGCACATGCTGCAGTGTTTGGTGCACAGCTCGGCATACACATATGGCCTTTCCGGCCAGATTCACAGCCAGCGCTCCCGTCCACTGCGCTGCGCTCCCAACCTCCAACCTGCGTGTACAGGTGTAGGGCCCAGCGGGGCAGCAGGTCCAGCAGCAAGCGCTGCGCGGCACCGCCAGTGGCGTCTGCGTAGGATGTGGTGATGAGGAGGCAGTGGCCGGGGCGGGAGGGCACCGCGTACCCGCAGGTGTAGAGCGGGCTGCCCTTGACTGCACAGGGCAGCAGAAACCGTGCCTAGGTTCATGCAAACATTCTTTGCGCTTCCTCAGGTGAGGCGGGCAAGCACGAGCAAGCAAAGAACACAATCGGAGTGATCGCAACAGTATGCATTGCACAGGCACACAGGGGGCCCTGTCCTTTCTAGGCCGCAGCTTGGAAAAAAAAGCCGGATGGCAGCGTGAGACCCTATCCCTTACACCCCTGGCTACCCCGCTTGAGCACCTGGAGAGATGGCCTGGCGGACAAAGCAGGGCGGCTGGAACTCAAGCGTGCGGTCCGCCACCCGCATGCTCCTGCTGGTGGCGCCGACGGTGGACACAAAGCCGCCGTCCAGGCTCACGCCTCCCTGCAGAGCACACAGCACGCCACAGCACAGCACAGCACGGTGAAAACAGCAGCCAAAAGAAGAAGCAGCCAAAAGGAGAGAAGCAGATCAGCACGCTTCCCTGTCTCATTTGAAATGATAGCTGCAAGCAAGCACCTGCAGCTTCACGGCATAGCCGACTGCGTCTTCCCGCCTGCCGAGCAGGCCGTGGTGCGCAAACATTGTGTGGCCTGCATGAGAGCTGGGGGGCAGGGGCCTAGTGTGCTTTGCTGGGGAGCCTGCACCTTCCTGCCTGCACGCTGAGCAACCCTGTGAGCCAGTCGGACGCACAGTCCGATACGCAACCCTGGAAGGCGGCCCTTGACTGATGGGACCCTCCTCTTCTCACCTGGATCCAGGATGTTTTCGGTCTGCACTTGGTTGCAAGGGGGCAGGTGGGGACAGACAACAGCACTCGTGGCTTCATGTTTCAGAAGGGGTGCTGTGAGTGCTCACACGTCCCTTCCTGGCTGCCTGCTGAATTGACAGCCCCTCCAGGCAGCAACAGGCAGCAGCAGAGGTGTGCAACTCACCATTGTGTCAAAGCCATATGGCACCTCGCGGACCAGCCAGCCACCTCCGATGTTGATGAAAGCGGCAGCTTCGCCGCCGCTGACAACCCGAGTGTCGGCGGCAGGCTTCGAAGTGCCAGCCCCACCCGCTAGGAGGTCAGGGTGCGCTGGCAGCGGGCTGGCAGCGGCCCTGCTTGCAGCTGCCGACGATGAGTCTGGCCAAACCCAGACCAGTCCTGCTGCTTCCGCAGTTGGAAAGCTAGTGGCACAAGACCGGCGGTTGCTGCAGGCCGCCGCCTCGCTTCGTGCGTCCATGGCCTGCAGCAGGGTCAGAGCAGGCAGCCCGGGGCGGCCGTTGCTGCTAAAATATACAGGCGAGGCAGGCAGTGACCTTGAGGAGGTTTGCTAAACCCCATGCTTTCCTTTCACCCACCTGAGGCACCCGCGCGCACTTGCCGCTTCCATCAAACGTCCATCCATGGTAGCTGCACACCAGCTGGCCGTCGACCACCCTTCCCTCAGACAGCGGCGCCAAGCGGTGGGGGCAAGCATCTGCGAAGCAGGCCCAGCTGCCGCCGCTGCCATGCCACAGCACGAGCTGGCGGCCCCACAGCGTCAACGCATGCGGCCTGTCGACGGCCAGGTCAGCAGCTACACCAACGGGGTACCACTGCTCGAGCCAGGGGTAGGAGCTGAGAGAGGGACCCGCCTGAGCAGACGGCAGTGGGTGAGATGGCGCTGCCACGGTACCGCTGCCCTCGGCGGGCGCGGACGCTCTGGCTGGCGGCAAGCCGCGCGCCTTGGCGATGGTGGTGCTGCCGGCCATGTGACGTGACTGACAGGGCTTGTGAGCAGAGCGGTGGCCCAGAGCCAGTTTTGGCGGGTTGGCGGCGGTCGACATGCGAACAGGCATCATGTCGATGGATGGGCACGTCGTCAAGGCAGGCTAGAGGCAAGAACGGTTCGGTGCTCGAACTCCCGCCAAATGTGGTTCAAGCCGGTACCGGCTGGTTCGTGCGCTCCAATTGCAGTCAGTGATCGCCGGCACCAGCATGCAGTTACACATGACGATCGGGAGCCACAGGAGGCCAAGCGGTGCGCCAAGCAAAGAAGCGATCGTCTGTGCTCCGCTGCGAGATCAGCACAGTGTGCAGCCTGTGACGCTTGGTACTGTTTCCTGTGCGCCTGTCCGTGCAGCGACGCCATCGTTCACGCTCAACTGCCGCCGTCCCCGTTGGTGTCCGGCTCAACGGCCGATGGCGGCAGCTGGTGCCAACAGCCAGAGGTATGGACCGCCAGCAATGCAGCAGATGGAGACTAGCATCCCAGCCTACGCTGCAGTGAGGCAGACGCAGGATGCGGTGATGCAGCTTTTCACTGAGCACTTTGCCTGCAGGTCACAGGGCGTTCTAGATGTGGCGGTCATTGGCGGTGGCCCTGGAGGGCTAGCGGTGGCCAGCGCCATCCTCACCACCAGGCAAGGGCTGCAGATCTCTGCTGCATGGTGCCCAAGCTGCCATTTTTTCAATGCTGCCTCTCTCTGCCTAGCGCCTCGCTGGTGTCTCCGTTTGCCCCTGCCCGCAGGCCTGAGCTGTCGGTGCAAGTGTTTGAGCGCTCTGTGCTGCGCCCCCGCGGTGCCGCCATCAACGTGGCACCAAACGGCATCAGGGCTCTCGCCGCCATCAACGCCGACCTGGCCCAGGCAGTGCTCGCCTTGGACTGTACACCTGACACCGTGAAGTGAGACACTGCGTTCACCCACTGTGTGCCTCACCTGACCGCCATGCACACAGTTGCTGGGTAGATGCGGCGCTGCGTCAGCAGCCAGCTCTTGCGCACGTCGCTTGCTCTATTGCTTCATGCCTTGTGGGCGCACTTGCGCGCGAAACGTGCCGCAGGATTCACAGCCGCGACGGCAACGAGCTGAATGTGCAGACAGGAGAGCAGCGCTACTCGGCTTTTGTCAGGGAGCGGGGAGGGCCGCAATCGCTGTGTGGCTGGCATCAGCTGCAGGTCAGGCCTTGACGCTTGTACTCTGCTGGTCTGCCACTCTAATCCTCTGCTGCTCTCCTGCTTCAACACCCTGCTGCTCTGCTGCTCTCCTGCTCTGGCGCTCGGCGCTGTGCTTGCCCAGCGGCCTGAAGCCCGCCTGAATGCTGCCCCCCATGACCGGCCCTCTTCTTGCCCCATCTGTTGCTCAATGCAGTCCTTGCTGGCAGCGCATCTGCCCCCCGGCTTGCTGCACCAGCAGGCTGTCTTTGACCGATATGAGGAGGCGGATGAGGGTGTGACAATACATTTTCAGGGTGGCCGCCCACCTGTCACAGCCCGCCTGCTGGTGGGCTGCGACGGCGGCCAGTCGGCGGTGCGGAAGCAGTGCATCGGCGACGGGCCGCCCGTGTTTGCAGGCACGTGATGCGTCGCGAGGGCGTGCCTGCGATTTTGAATGGCCTGCTGTGCGGCTGGTTTACCAGACAAGCGTCATGGGCCTGTGCCACCTGTAGCCCATATGCATGCCGCCTCTCTCCCCCCCCACACACACACCTCGTTGCAGGCGCCGCCATCTGGCGGGCGGTGCTGCCGCCGCCCGATTGGTGGCCCACCAACGCCAGCGACTACTTGTTTTACGGCGAAGCCCCAACCATGTTCACAGCGTACAAGCTGCACGGGGGCAGCTTGTCCTGGCTGGTGGGTTGCCATTGCCGCGAGCCGGGCTGCTGTTACTTTGCCAGCCCAGCTGCAAGGCAAAATCAACAACAGTGTTGGTGTGATCTTTCAGCGCAGGGCGTGGCTCCCTGGCCGGAAGAGCGTCTGGAAGAGATTGGCGGTGCAGGCGCGGCCTACGTCCAAGACACTGTGGCGCGGCAGGAGGCAGGAGAGGCTCGCAGGCAGCGTGCGTTGGGGGTCTTTGGCAGCTGGTGCCCCAAGGTGTGAGCGACCCTCTAGGGCAAGGCAGAAAGCTGTGCACTATAGTCGCCTTGCTGGGACGGCTCGTTGATGTGTCGATACAATCCACGCTCCCTGTTACCAAGCTTCCCACCACTCCCCGCGCCTTGGCCTGCTACTCATGGCCGCTGCAGATACGCAGCATGATTGAAGGCGCTGACGCGTTAGCCATCACAGAGCACGGCCAGCTGTACCGCCACCCACACAGCTGCAAGGTGATGCCCAGAACATGCGCTGCTTGGAGTGTGTTCCTGCAGCAGCCAAGGGAACCCTGCTGCTTCGTGCAGCGTCTTCAGACTTGCTGCTAAATGCGCCATGGCTGCAGGTGTGGGGCCGCGGCCGCGTGACGCTGGCAGGGGATGCTGCGCACCTGGCCACCCCGCTTCTGACTCAAGGGAGCAGCCAGAGCTTTGAGGATGCCGTGGCGCTTGGCAGAGCAATTGGTGAGCTTCGTGGTTTTCTATCCTGCCGCACAGTGCATTCCTCTGATGCTGCAAGCATGCCAAGGGCAGCTCACCCCCTGCATCTGTTGCCTGTCGCTGCAGGCGAGCACGGCCCCACCCCTGAAGCTTTGAGGGCCTATGAAGCCTTCCGCCAGCCCCAGGTGCTGCCAACATGCCTGCCGCTGTCATGTGTGCTGCCGCTCTGCATTCGGTGTGCCGAGCTGCTGCTGCCATCAAGGACCACCAATCAAGAGGTACTGCCTGCCTGCTGGCCGTTGCTATGCACCATGACAATCACCTGCCTGCCTGACTCTGCCTGACTCTGCCTGCCTGCCCACTCTGGATCAATCAACCACACCCTGCAGATGGAGGTGGTGCACCGCACATCAGTGCAGGAGTTCCTCAAGCGAATGGAGGGCAAGCCCACCCAGGCGGTATGTGGGGACGCACAAAAGTTGCTTGCCCAGATTTGTTCGCTGTGAAACGCCGCGAGTGGGCACAGAACATGCTTTTCCCTGCCTCCCTGCCGCCGTGCACTGCAGGAATATGAGATAAATGACGAGCTTGGTGTGTGGCGTCGCAGCTTCCCCCCACTGCGCACCAGCAAAGGCGCGACGGCATGAGTCATGGCTGCGTCATCATGTGCGACAGCATCATTGTGTCAGCAGTTGCTCCATAAATTTGCGATGTACACCACCACAGGCAGAGAGAAAGCACTTACAGTTGCGCCTTGCTTGTTGTACCACTTGTGTGTGTGTCCTGCTGGGAAGGACTCTGTACATCACTTTTACATACACCTGCCATCTGCTTGTGATAACATTCACCAAACGATTGTACAATACAGCACCCTCGTGTGATACTTGTGTGGTGTGCAGTTGAGTCAACACAAGATGTGCAGGGACGGCACCTGAGATGACACCGGGCCAGAGCTGTTGAGCGCTTGTCAGCAGATCAAAAAGTGAGGGGCTCCTTTGTTGCGTCGCCATGCATGGCCTTGACTATGGCGTTTGTGTTCTGCTCTCCAAACAGTCGAGCAGCCATGACATTGCCCGGATCCTCCGCCACAGCTGCAAGACGGGCGCACACATACAGATCAGTTTGATTGTTTGTGCCAGGGACTGCTGAAATTCAAGAAGAGGACAATCTGAGCTCACCCTGGATATAGCGAGCGTCATAGAGCTGCACCCCTTCATCAGCCTGCTCCTTCGTGCCATCAGCCTGGCGCTGCTTCAGGAAGGAGACCCACAGCAGGGCGACCCCCGTTGCAGCCTCTTGTGCCAGAAGCAGGTTCTCCTGCAGGGTGAAGAGGTGCCGACAGGTTCACAACTAGCTTGGCACAGGCTGACAAGGACGTAGCCTCAGATAAGAAGGGCAAATACCACCGGCTGGACTTTCAGACATGTGATGTTGACTGGACACACCTCGGTTGGCGGGAAGGTGAAGGCAAAGGCAGCGCTCATCATCGGCTTGACCACCAGCACCGGAGATTGGTAGAGTTTCCAGTCAGGGTGTGCCATCGTGCGGTTGTACAGATCGTTGTAAGTGAGCTCGCAGCCGGGTGGGGCTGCACAGGAAGGCGGGAAAACAGAGAAGTGCTGTGTGCAGCTGCAGCGCTTGCTGCATGGGAGTGCGTTGCAAGGCCTGACCTGTGCCGTAGTAGCGTTGGAGGTAGGCGTCGTCAAGCATCCAGTCGCGGCGCGGCCACAGCACCAGGGACAGCAGCACCTTGCCGCCAAACAGTGTCTGCTCAAGCAGGAAGTGCGGCACGTCACTGCTGCCGTCTGCAAAGCCTTGCATGATGGTGCCGCCAAAGCCCATGCCTGGACGTGCCAGGGCAGAAGATGACAGCCAGCGCACTCCAGGCCCGCTGTACGATTGCACCGCGGCAGCAGCACTGCCATCATCAGAGGCAACCTCAAGCTTCCCGCCAGGATTTGCCGAGCCGTCGCTGGCTGGTGCCAGCAACAGGTGATCAGTGAAGACCTGCATTACCGCGGCCTGCGTCTGCCTCACTGCGGCGTAGGCAGGGCTGCTAGCGTCCATCTCCTGCAACGCTGGCGGCCCATCCCTCTGGCTGCTAGAACTGGCGGCCGCCATCGGCCGTTGAGCCGGACACCAGCGGGGACGGCGGCAAGTGAGCGTGAACGATGGCGTCGCTGCAAAGACAGGCGCCAGGAAACAGTACCAAGCGTCACAGGCTGCACACTGTGCTGATCTCGCAGCGGAGCAGAGGCGATCGCTTCTGTGTGTGGCGCACCGCTTGGCCTCCTGTGACTCCCGATCGTCATGTGTAAGTGCATGCTGGTGCCGGCGATCACTGACTGCAATTGGAGAGCGCGAACCAAGCCGGTACCGGCTTGAACCGCATTTGGCGGGAGTTCGAGAACCGAACCGTTCTTACCTCTATCCTGCCTTGACGACGTGCCCATCCATCGACATGATGCCTGTTCGCATGTCGACCGCCGCCAACCCGCCAAAACTGGCTCTGGGCCACCGCTCTGCTCACAAGCCCTGTCAGTCACCTCACATGGCCGGCAGCACCACCCTCGCCAAGGCGCGCGGCATGCAGCCGGCCAGAGAGTCCGCGCCTGCCGCCTTCCGAAGTGCCGGAGGTGCCCCCGCTTCCCATCGCCGAGGTCGGTCGCTGTGGTCAACCAGCGGCGTGACAGATGTTGCTGAAGCAAACAATATCAGCGTGCAGACAGAGACGGCTACAAAGGGCACACAATTCAGTTGGACCAAGTGCTGGTATCCTGTGGTGAGCATTGGTGTTGTGGCAGACCGGGCGGGGAAGCGGCGGTGGACGTTCACCTCTCCTCCTCACCATTGCTGCCAGCCAGCCCAAGCAGCACACATAGCTAGCCGTATTGGCATGCACCGCCTGCTGCTGCCGACCGTACAATTGCTTTAACAGTGATTACTCGGCCCCCATCGTTGATTGCCCGCAGACGGCTGTCAGCTACCTGGACCCTGCCCGGCCCCACCAAGCAACCATCCTAGGCCACAACCTGGTTGTGTGGCGTGACTCAAGCAACACCTGGCGCTGCTTCAAGGACAGCTGCCCCCACCGCGCTGCACCGCTGTCGGGTGGGTCGCCCGGCCGCTGCCATGTCCATGCCCGCTGGCTATTCGCCAGCAAGGCCCTTTGCATTGACAGGAGGTGTTGGACGCTGACAGCTGCCTCATTAAACGCTCCTGCCTGCTTACCTGCTTGCCTGCCTGCCTGCGTACCTTGTTTGTGCAGAGGGCAGGATCCACCCCATCACCAAGGACCTAGAGTGTGCCTATGTAAGTGTGCCCCCGCTTCAGCCTGAACGAGTCACCCGCAACCATTGTTGGCAGCCTTGAGGCTGCAACGCGGACTACAGTCTTTGAATTTCCACGCTGTGGACATTTGCTGACCATCACCTGCCGACTCCCTGCTGCTTGCCACCAAGCCTCGCCGCACCATGCCGCTCCACCTGTGTCTGTGCAGCACGGCTGGCAGTTTGAGGGCAGCGGGGCGGCGCGAGAGCTGCCTCAAAGCGAGCCAGGCTCAGCCAAGGCCACCGCCTGCGCCAGCAAGCGCTCCTGTGCCACCAGCTTCCCCACCGCCGAAGCTCACGGCCTGCTGTTCGTTTGGCTGGAGGGAGGGGCGGAGGGCCAGGCACAGGCTGCGGCGGCGCCTCTGCCCTCGCTGCCTGCTGCAGACCACACTGGCAAGGAGTGGTTCCCTGTGTCTACCTGGTGCGCCTGGGCCGCAATCTGCTGCTGGTCGCCGTCAGGTGGAGCGGCGCCAGGCCGCCTCGCTGGCCCTCTCCCCCTTGCCCCGGCCACGGCGGCCAGCCTTGCATGCGTGCATTGCTGCGTTTGGGCAAGTACGTGAGGGACAAGTACGGACAGCATGACGATTTACAGATGCAGTACAGCTGCAGTACACGCCTGATGTGCCTGCGGTACGATGCAGGTACGTGCGGGACCTCGAGGTGGACTACCTGCCCCTCATGGAGAATAGCGCCGACCCTGGTGAGCCCTTTCAACAGCATCAAACAACCCTCCTGGCAATTGAACAACTACGCCTGCTGTGCACCAGAAGCCTTTGCTCAAGGCAATGCACTGACAGCTGCCACTTCACCAGCAATGGCGTGTTGCCCGCTGCCTGCTCTGGGTTGCTCGCTGAGAGGTTTGTCACGTGGTTGCGTGTTGCCGCCATTTTGTTCAGGCCATGTCCACTTCACCCACGCTGGCTACATTGGCAGCCCAGACAAGGCGGGGCCGATCACCGTCAGGGTGCTGGAGCGGGTGCGTTTGCTGAGCATGCATGGCCTGCTAGGCAGCATGGAGCATTGCCTGTGTGCCTTGAGGGAGCTGCCTGCTGATGATGAGGAGAGTACTGTCCACAGCGATGATTGCATCCTCTTGTGGAGGAGGGCAGAAGGCAAAAGTAGTAGGCGCAGGCATAGTGCTGAATGAGGGCAGTGCCTGCTCACCTCCCTGGCACGCCGCCACACCGTGCCTCAGGACGACCAAGGGGTGTACCGCTTTGTGTGTGATGACCCGAAGGGCGCCACCTTCCGCAACCTGGACCTGCAGCCACCCTGCATGCTGTGGTGCGCCCGCTCCTCACGCCGCGACCTGTAGCGCTGCAGCTGGTGCACCATGAGCTGCCGCTGCTTGTGTGCCGCCGTAATTGCCATGCAGGCTCTCGGCTGTGCTAGTCTCTTCTCTACTGATTGACATACAATCTGGCGTTGCTGAGTTTGCTTTTCTTTACTGCAGGGCGAGCAGCGAGGGCATGGCACCTGAGGGCGAGCTGGCACTGCTCTACTTTGTTGTGCCGGTGGCGCCTGGCAGGAGCCGGCTGATGAGCCTGCCCCTGGCCACAAACAGCAAGTTCAGGTGGGGGCTGGCACGGTGTGCAGTCATTTGCCCACTGTTGTGTATGCAGTCTGCGTTTCTGCAGAGTGCCTGCGATACATACCACCACGCCACAAGCTATGTGCCGGTCCATTTCAGAGAGCGACTCGTTTTTGCTAGTGTTGCAGGACGCTGAGCAAGATTTTCCACTGGCAGCCGTGGCTGCGGCATTTGTACAATGCGAGTGCAGCGCTGCTGCCCTTGCCCTGCCTTGCTTGCCTTGCAGCAACAGCAGCTGCAGTGTGTGGCAGTACCTCCTGCATTTGACCAACGTCCCTGCCTGTTGCCTGCAGCACAAAGTCGCGGCCCAAGACATCGTCATCCTGCATCGCCAGGTGGGACTGCGGCCAGCAGCATGCAAGGCGTTCAACGGTGGTCCATGCACGCTGCCTGAGCAGCCCTGGTTACACCAGTGCTTGCATCAAACGCGACTGATGCTGATTGCAAGGTGGCTGCATCATTCTGTCTCATTCTTTCCTTCTGCCGCAGGGAACAAACATGGCGGCACCTGACTTTGACGGCTGGCGCAGGGGCTTCTATCTGCCAACCACGGCTGACAGCGGCGTCGTGGTGCTGCGCAAGTGGTTAGAAGACGTGGCAGGTGATCCAGCTTGCAACAACGCAGGACGAGCCATCAATGATGACTGTGCAGCACAGCACACGCTGGTTGCTGCTTCTTGGTATCGCTTGCCTGCGCCGTTTGGGCATCAGACGCCGATTGATACCTGTCGCGGAATTGGTGGCAACGCGTGAGACGCCCAGCTGAGAGTTTTGGGTCTGGCCTTGCATATTGTGCACGCCATGGCATATGCAGGAGGGGGCGTGGCCTGGGGCCCCAATGTCGCTGCTGGAGGCCAGGCGCCTATTCAGCCAGAGGAGCGGCGGGAGGTGCTGATGGATCACTACCACCAGCACACGGGTGAGTGAGATCCACATGCGTGTGTTGTCTGCCGTTTCCTGGGAAGTGGCGCTGAGTGGCTCTGTTGATCGTGGCGCTGCAGAGGAGGGCTGGGCCGCAGCACCTGCCTCTTGCTGTGGTGTGCGCGGGACGTCTTACACTGTGGCTGCGCCAACGGTGCACCCTCTGCATCTATCTGCAGAGCACTGCCCTCATTGCCGGGGCGCGTTGAAGAATGTGCAGACAGCATCCAAGCTCCTCTTGGGCACCGCTGGCGCCTGCTTCTTGGGCCTGGCCTACGCGTGGGGGCGGGGCACTGCCCCCCTGGCGGCGGCCAGCCTGGCGCTGCTGGCGGGCCTGGGTGCAAGCCTGGCGCTGCGCTCTGCTCTGAAAGGTCTGGAGCAGCAATTTATCTTCACAGATTGGCGGCACAGCGACCACTGATGGCGGCGGTTCCTGTGGCAGGTATCTAGTACCTGCGGCTGCGCAGTGGAATTAATATGAGCTGGGCGGGTTTCAAGCCAGCCTTTCGGCAGAGCTTGCCGATTCCAGCGTGTCTTCTGAGTGGAGTGTCCCATATTGAGCCTTGTGTGTTCCTTCGCTTGTATTCTTGTGCATTTGTACCAGCATACTGCTGGTAATGCTGCTGTTTGGGCAGCGCAGGGTTGAGAGAGATTGTATGGAAATTGCGTACACTAGCGCATTGATGTGTATTCTTGTGTGTAACAACAGATGTACAGGACGCAAACACCGTGCTAGAGCATTAACGGTTGAACACTCGTTGGCTCATCGGAGCATCAGTGTCTGTGCATCTCCATGCATGGTGTTGCCGATGGCAGTTGCGTTCTGCTCCTAAAACAGTCGAGGACAGCATCAGTACATCTGCCGCGGCTGTGGCTCCGTATGGTGTCGCCGCTACCGCCAGTTCATACCTGCATTGCCTCAATCCCCCATCACCATCATCCTGGCACTATGGCACTTCTGTCGTTGTCTGCTGCTGCCGCCACGACGCTGTCCAAGCCGCCCAAGCGGCGACGGCTCGATCGATGTCGCACGTCGTTGATCATGCCAGTGGTGTGTCAACAGGATGGCGAGGAGGAGTCGCAAGCTGCCCCGCCAAACAAGCTTGCTGCTGTCATCAAGTGAGCGCAAACCACACGCATTCTGCTGGAAAAACAAGCCTAAATCTGATCTCAGCACGCACTGCTCTTGAGTCCGCCGCCGCCGCCGCCGCTGCCGCTGCTCCTGTATCCACCGGCCCGACACCTCGCCGCATATGCAATCCGCAGGCGCAAGCAGCGGGAGTTATCAGCGCAGTTGCAGGAGCTTGGGGAAGAGGGTTTAGAGGAGAGGTTGCAGTCTGCGACTCAGAGCCCCGCTCGGCCTGCACACCGCCTGACGCAGCTTGTGGCGGACACGGTCCCAATGGGGCGGCCAGTGCTTGTGTTCGAGCTTGCTCGGGGAAGCCCTGCGGAAGCAGCCGCCACAGCTGAGCAGCTGGGTGAGCTGGCAAGAGCATTAGTAGCTGCAGGCGCCGACGCGCTGGCGGTGAAGACAGATAGTGCCGACACACCAGAGCCGCTGAAAGACCTCATGGCGGTGAATCAAGGCGCGGCGGCAGCGGCACGCACGCGGTCGGCAGCAGGCGCGGCGTTCACGGCGGCGGCGCGGGTGGCGCCCCCTGTGCTGCAGCGGGACTGGTTCATCCATCCCCTTCAAGCCGCAAATGCAAAGGAGGCGGGTGCGGCAGGCCTCATAGGCACCATTGCGTCTGTGACCAGCAGAGGCACAGCCCTGATGAGCAGCTTCGCTTCGGCCATCGGGTAAGCTTGCATCGGATGTGGGCGGTGCTTTGAGTGCTGGGTGCGCTGCTGGGTGCGAGCACAAGGGCTGCTGCTGTGCAGAATGTCTTTTCGCGCTGCCTGCTTGCTTGCTAGCTCAAGCGCACAGCCAGCTGGAGCACCTGCACCTACCCCCGCCTTGCAACGGCTGCACGCCAACTGTCCCCTCCCTGCCGTGGTTGCTTGCTTCTCTGGCTGCAGCCTCGACTGCCCTGTGGAAATAGTGAACATGCAGGAGCTGCGGGCGCTGGAGCCTTACCAGCTGCCTTGGTATGGCATGAACCTCAGTGTGGGTCTCTCGGTCAGCGTGGCGGGCTTCGGAATGCAGGTGGCCAGTGGTCTTCTTGGGGAGCTGCCATTTGGGGCCATCAGCATGGTCGGCGCAAAGAGGTGCGCTGTGCCATGCATTTTGGTGCTGCGCTGTGCTGTGACGTTGTGTGTGTGCGGTTTTGTGCTCATGCAGTGTGGCGTGTTGTACTGATGCTGCTCTGTGTGGCTCGCGCCTGGGACTTTTGAGCGCGGTTGTTGTGCCTGCCTCTGTATCTCATTCCAGCACCATCTCAGGCCCCTGCTGCTTGCGCTGCTGCCTGCATGCAGCGTGGAGGAGGCTCGCAAGGCGAGGGAGGCCGGAGCAGACTGCATCCTGGTGAAGTGGGAGCTTGTGCAGCAGTACAGCCCCGCACGCCTTGGCATGCTGGTTGAGCAGTTGAGAGATGCGACATGTGGGGACGATTGATTGCCCCCAGCTGCGGCGTCGGCTGCTGTGCTGCTGTTGCACGCCATCCATGTGACCAATCACTTTGCGGGTTTTAAGCGGCGGCAGGCGGCGGCAAGCAGCTTCAGTAGTTGAGCGGCTGGGCGCCTTAATGGCTCAATGGATCTGAACATCGGTTCCTAGGTCCGGATGGATGCCTGGATGAGATGCAAGCGCGTCTCGGAGCGGGACTTGCAAAGCACGTGTCGAAATGAGCGACCTCCCGCCTTCTCCCCCTTTGTTGTATCTCTCCGGGGGTGGCTGCACGTCTCGCAACCACTCCGCCCGACAGTCTGACACGAACAACAGTTTTTCACCGCGCGCTGGATGTTGCGGTTGCGCTCAGCCCTGGGCGCAGCCCTCAAGGCCCATGCGGCACTGGCAGACCAGCAGGCGGGCTTGCTGCTGGGTGGACGAGCACCGGTGGCGGCAGCCGCAGCGGCCTGCGGAAACCGCTTCTTGACTGCGCAGCCGGCTCCGGTTGAGCAGCACAACGGAGACAGTGACATGACAGAGGAGTTCCGCCAGTCTGTGCGCACCTATGCGCAGGAAGTGGTGGCCCCTCACGCTGCGGAAATCGACCGGCTGAACGGCTACCCGGCAGGCTTTGACTTTTGGCGGTCGGCGGGGGAGTTTGGGCTGCACGGTGAGCTCCCCAGCTGGCGATGTGCGAGATGCAGCTGGCTGACTGTGGCTTGCTCGCTCCTGTACATCGGAGGCGACTTGGCGGCGCCCTGTTATCCGCTGCTGCTCACCGTCTGCGGTATGCCTGTGCCCGTATTCCCCTGCAGGTGTGGCGGTGCCAGCAGAGCACGGTGGCCTGGGGCTGGGCTACCTGCAGCACTGCATAGCAATGGAGGAGTTGAGTCGCGCCTCGGGCTCAGGTGTGCTAGCCTTAGCGGTTGGATCGTCGGCACGCGTTTGATACTGCCGCAAGCCGCCTTGCTCGCAGCCGCCATGTTAAACCTCTTCTCTCCACGCTGCCATGCTGCGGCTTGCAGTTGCGTTATCGTACGGCGCACACAGCAACCTGTGCATCAACCAGTTGGTGAGGCACGGCAACCCGCAGCAGTTGGATCGTTACCTTCCTAAGCTGCTGAGCGGCGAGCATGTGGGGGCTCTGGCCATGTCTGAACCCAATGCTGGCTCCGATGTCGTCAGCATGAAGCTGAAGGCAGGCAAGCCTGCTCCTCTGCCCCTCTGTCCCTTCGTCTCTGTCCTGCTGCCGCCGCTGCCCAGCTGGTTCTTTGGTTCCCCCTTTGGACTTGGCAGGGCAGGATCTGCAGCCTGGCCATGCCTTGCAACGCTTGCACTGTTGTGCGCCTGCAAGTGGAGGCCAAGCGTCAGTGCCCTCAGCAGCATTGACGGCTGCAAGCGATGGCGCCGGGACATCACAGGGCGTAGCTCAGCATGTTGTGCCTTGCATGTATGCCTGATTGCTGCAGAGAAGCGTGGCGGCAGCTACATACTCAACGGCTCCAAGATGTGGATCACAAACGGGCCCATCGCAGGTGTGGGCCGCTGCTGCTGAAGCAGTGTCAGCAGCAGTGTCAGCAGCAGCAGCAGCAGCAGTCTCAGCAGCATTCTGCCAGCTGGAGAGTTGCGTGCCAGGTGCCGTGCATTGGGGGATGCTGCGTGCGCCCTCAGCTTCCCTGGAACCAGCTCTTCGCTCAGTAACCCAGACATGCCGCGCTGCCTGCCCCCCTGGCCCATTCTCCCGCGTGTCTTGCCTTGCATCAATTGCAGACACCGTGATTGTGTACGGCAAGACCCAGTTTGATGCGGGCGCGCACGGCATCACCGCGTTCATAGTGGAAAAGGGCACCCCCGGCTTCTCGGCAGCCCAGAAGATGGACAAAATGGGCATGCGCGGCAGCGACACCTGCGAGCTGGTGTTTGACAACTGCGAGGTGCCCGCGGAGAACGTGCTGGGCAAGGAGAACCAGGTGGGGCGCGCAGGAGCCTTGGCTGGCTGGGCTCAGTCGGATGGACTGTGCACGGGGGGTGTGCTCGGGGCTGGGATGGGAGCCAGTATGGGTGTTGTTTTCAAATGCCTGCCTGTGCGCCTGCCCTCACCTGTGCCTGCCCTTAACCCGCCTGCCATGTGCTGCGATGTGACCTGCAGGGCGTGTACGTGCTGATGAGTGGGCTGGACTACGAGCGCCTGGTGCTGTCTGGCGGGCCGCTGGGCATCATGCAGGCGTGCATGGACACCGTACTGCCGTACGTGCACCAACGGGAGCAGTTTGGGTCCAAGATTGGAGAATTCCAGGTGCGGAGGGCGGCGGCGGCAGGAAATGGGAGCCTGTGTTGTTGCTGTTACTGGTGCTGCTGTTGCCTTGTTGAGTGCTTGGAGTCCTGAGAGACTTTGGGTGCCACAGCCGGACGGTCGGACAGCTTGATGTTGCTGTGCCTGCCTGCTGGTGAAAGTTCATGTGAAAGTTTATGTGGGTTGAGGAGCTTGGTGCAGCAAGGGTGTAGCAAGGGTTGCGGTTGGTGCAGGCCTGGGTCTGTCACGTCTGTCGAGTGCCGTTGGTGGCTGCTGGTGTGTGTGTCAGTGTGCTCTGACCATGCACATCGTCTTGACCCGGCTTGCCTCCTCCTCTCCCCCCGGTGTTAGCGCTGCAGCTCATCCAAGCCAAGCTTGCAGACATGTACACACAAACACAGGCGGCGCGCGCATTTATCTACACAACGGCCAGGGAGGCTGACGCAGGTGAGACGGTGACACGGTGGCAGCTGGAAAATGTGCTGGCTGCCTGCACCGGATTGCGCTGCGCGCGTCTCCACCCTGCACCTGGCTTGCGTGTGTGTCCTCCTGCTGCGCTGCATCACCTTAGCCAAACGTGCTGTGGCCGCGATGTTCCTCTCGCGTTTGTTTCTGACTGGCTGCGCTTGGCTGCCGCTGTGTGCCCGCTCTCGTCTTTCAGGCAACGCCAGCCGCAAGGACTGTGCTGCCGTGATCCTATATGCTGCCGAGGCAGCCACTCGCATGGCTTTGCAGGCGATACAGATCTTGGGGGGCAACGGGTGCGTGGCAGGGTGGGGACGGAGTAGGACAGAGGGCTGCGGAATGTGTGTCTCTGTGCTCATGGCGTCCAGCGATCTGTGATGGGATGCAATGTCTGTCTTCTCTTGGATTGGGTTTGTGATGGCTGAGGTCTGGCTTCCTTATCCCTGATGTCCGTTGCTTGTCAGCCTGCCCACGCCTCTGTCCTTACTCAGCTGCATCGTCTGCACTTCCAAAGAGCCGTCTTGGCTTGCTCGGCCCCTCATGAATTCCCTCCCGCTCTTTCTGTACTGCCCTGTACTGCAGATACATTAACGAGTATCCCACCGGCCGCCTGCTGCGGGATGCCAAGCTGTACGAGATTGGGGCGGGCACATCTGGTGAGCAGGGTAGAAGCGGGAAAAGCAGCAGCTGCAACATGCTGTTGCGCACCATCAACCTCTGTGTGCGTTGATCATCCGATGAGCTGTGCTGGGGGGCCCATGCCCTGATATAATTTGTCGCCTGCCTGCTGTGCTCCTTGCAGAGATTCGCCGCATCTTGATTGGGCGGGAGCTATTCAAAGAGACGGAGCCGTAGTTGCCCCTGCCGCCCTTGCACAGCTTGTAGGCTTGCAGCTGGCACAGTTGTGGTACGTTTGCTGGGCTGATGGGCTGTCTCCACACACACACAAACTGCACAGCGTTCTCGCTCAGGGACATCGGCGCCCCCTTTTTCAGTCCCGTCCGCACCAGCTGAATAGCTCAGCTCAAATGTCCGAGGGTGCTTGCCCTCGGACAAGTAGGTCAGCTTGTGATTTGATTTTAGTCTGGCAGCAACCGCCTGCTGCCTCTTGTACCTGCTCGCGGGCAGCGGATGGCATGGCCGCACCTCCCTGGCCTCCCACCCGCCTGTCATGTATCCTCCTTTCCTTTGCGCTCCCACCTCCTTCCCGTCCCCCTTTGAGATCCCGCCAAATCAGAGGGGGTGCAGAGAGGGGAGCGGCCGCCGCTCGGCGCTGCCTGTTTGTTTGAGAGCTGTTGTGCTTAACGCCTGCCTGCTGGCGCCCCTAACCCGTCTTTCACTGAACGCAAACCCTCTGCTTGAGCGCACGCACACTTGCATACACATACACACACACACACACACACAACCCGGCTCACCGCCCTGCAGTCTGTATTAGCGTCAATCACTTGCCACTGTAAATGTGTGCTTACAAACAAGTTGGCAAGGAGGAAGTGCAGTAGGCGGCATCGCCTGCCCGGCTACCGCCGCTTGTGCTTGGCCTTGCTCTTGAAGCCGTGCTTGCCCTTGCCGCCGCGCTTCACCTTGTTCAGCTCAGACTTGCCCAGGCCCTTGCCGCTGCGGGGCGCCTGCGGAGACAGCGTGAGTGATGAGGTTATGAGGTAGGGGACGATAGAGGACAGGTCAATTGCAGCGTCTTTGCTGGTTGGGCCAGGTGGAAAGAAAGGGCGCCTGCAGGCAGATGCCGATTGCTGGGGAGGCGGCAGCCTGCAGCTGGCGGCATGCAGCACAGCAGCACAGCAGGTCACACACCTTGACTTTGCCGCTAGATGCCCCTCCGGAGTAGACCTTGCTGGGACCCGATCCCGGTTTGTCGGGCAGGCCGTCGCCGTCGAACAATTCCCGCTCCTTGCCCTGCTGCGGGCAGAAGCACAAGCACAGGGGAAAGTCAGTTAAGTGGCGGCGGAGTGGGGTTCCAGTATCGCCAGGTGCAGCAAGTAGTCGTTGGGCCAGATGGGAAAAGTGTTGTGCTGTGAAATCGTCACACTAACACGCAATCGACAACCAAGCATCCTCACCCTCACACCCTGCCACCCACCTTGCCCTTCTTCTTCTTCCGCTTCACCCCCGTTACCAGCGAGGCAGCAATCTTGCCCGCCCTGCCGCTGGTCAGCCCCTCCAGGCGTAGCTCCTGCTCCTTGGCCTTCACGGCGCGGATGGAGCGGCTGGCGGCGGCCGTCTCCTGCAGCACACACACATGGTAACACGGTGGAGGCGGGGCAGGCAGGCAAAGGAGGTTGGAATGGGCTCAGGTGCGGGATGGTGTCGACGTTTGTGTGGCAACTTGGTCAAGCACGTGCTACTATGTGTAGGCAGACACACTCTTTGACCTTGCAAAGCCTAGACCTGGTTGCCAACTTCACCCCCTCTCGCTCCCACTTCATTATCGCAGTCCTGCCTGTGCTTTGGGCCTTCCTTCCCTCCCATCCCCGCCAATTTAGCAGCACCCCACAGCTGTACAGAGGCTAGACTCACATCCATGAGCTTGTTCCCCTTCTTCTTGGCTTTGTCAGCAGCCTCCTTGGCCCGCTGCTGCTTCTGCTCCAGCCGCTTGTCGCTCTTGTTCTTGGCCCCTCGCTTGGCCTGCTGCGCTTGGTCGCCCTCGCCCTCGTCGTCGCTGCCCTCGTCGCCGCCGCCGCCGCCACCGGTGCCGCGTTTTGCCGCTGCTTCCTTGGCCTTTTGTGCGACCTCCTTCTTCTCCTTTTCCGTTTGGAACCAAGTGCGAGGTGGGCGGGCATAGATCTCTGCCTCGTGCTCGAGCAGATTGGAGGCCTGCAGGTGGATCCAGATTGACAGTTGGACCCAGATTGAGATGAGACAGAGAAACTCGGCGGCGGGGAAGAAAGGTCGGCGTTGGACAGGTGCAGATTGAGAGAGGCAGGCAACGCAGCTGGAGGGTGGGTGTCAGCAACGCCACGCCACGCTTTTGTGGACACACGGACTGTAAACACAAGCAAGCAAGCAAGCAAGCGAGCACTGGTGGCGACACACCAGCCACACTGAGCCCAGCTCAGCTCAACTCAGCAATGGCCCTGCCCTTCTAATCTACCCTCCACCTTGGCCACATGGCCCCCACACTCTCAGCCCACCAAGGCTCCTGTGCCACTCAAAGCACCGCCACACAACTCACCCGCTGAGCCTCCATCTCCGCCTTCCGCAGCGCGCGCTCCTCCCTCTCCTCCTGCATGATTGCGCCCACCTGCCACTCCAGCTCCTCCAGCTTCCGCTGCCAGCTGTCGATGGCCACCTGTGGCAGCTGCCGCTGCTGCATCTGCACACCGGTGCGCTTGATGACCTGCGGCGCGGCAGCAGCAGATGGGAGGGGCTGGTTAGGAGGGGCGGGAGGGCCAGGCCAGGGCATGCGTGTGAACAAGACAGGCGGGCAACACGAAGGCCAAAGCCGAGGGTTGAGGAAGGCGCGCAAACCGCCTTGGTGCTCTGTTGCTGCGACGCACTCCACAACCGCAATTGGCCACCCACTGCCCACCACCGCAACAAGCACCGACTAAATCACCACACACCTACCAGCCAATCCCCCTGCGCTTTTGGAGCTCGGCACCCACCCACCTCTTTAAGCAGGCCCCGATCATCATCCTCAATGAAGCTCAACGCCCTCCCCTTGGCCCCAGCACGAGCGGTGCGGCCCACCCTGCACCCCACCGAAAAGCAGCAGCAGCAGCAGCAGCAGCAGATACTGCTGTCAGAGACGGCACCTGCACGCTGTTCAGGCAACCGGAAAGCGGGGCGGCAGCCGGCATGCACACTCGGCGCACAGGGTGCCAGCGCACAGCCGTAGTGCAGAGGGAGCGAGGGGCGGTGCAGACAAAACAGGAGCAGAGACCGATGAAGAAGAAAGACAGAAAGAAGGAGCGAGAGAAAGAGCTACGCAGGCAGGCAGGCAGCCAGTTACACCAGCCAGCTCCAGCAGGCAGTCCCCCCACCACCACACACACACTCGCACCTGTGCAGGTATGAGGTGAGGTGTGCGGGGCAGTCGTAGTTGACCACCGCCTCCACACCTAGGATGTCCAGCCCACGGGCCGCCAGCTCAGTGGCCAGCAGAAAGCCGACCTCGCCCTGCCGAAGGAAACAAGGGGGGGGAGGCAGGGGGCGTAAGAGAGGAAGCAAGAAAACACACAGCCGTGTGCAGGCATGCAGTTCATGCAGGTGCTGCTCACCAACCACACCACAACCATACCGCACCACACCCACCCTCCACCCACCTTGCGGAAGCGCTCCAGTGACTCCAGCCGGGCAGCCTGGGTCATGTCGCCGTGCAGCTCACACGATGCTGGCAGCCCCGCCAGCCCAAACAGGATCTTGAGCCTGCAGAGGGTGGAGGGAGTGGAGGGAGGCAGGGCAGGTGCAGCAGGGCGATTGCTCCGATGGCATTCTGCAACATAGGCTTCAGCTTCTGCCTCTCTGCCCACCTGACCCTGTCTTCCCCTGCTCCACACACGTGAAGCCCTGCCCGACCCAGGGACACACACAGTGGCAGAGCAAGGTGCTGTGCTTCACACACAGCACACCGACAGGACACGCACGGCAAGCCAAGCGCCCACCTGTGCGCCCGCTGCTTTGTTTTCGCAAACACGATGGTGCGCCCGCCCTTGAAGGTGCGGCTGCACAGCGCCAGCAGTGCTGCCTCCTTCTGCGCCGCCTGCCCGCCCTTGAGCCGCACAATCTCCTGGGTCAGCTCTTTGGGCGCGGTGGCGGCGGCGTCGGCTGCCAGCCTGCACACACGGACAAAGCAGGGGGCGGAAACACATAGGCATGATAACATCACCGCTTGTCAGATGACTAGAGCAGTCGGTGCAGATTGGTCGCAGGGCGTGCCACAGCGCTTGAGAATGCGTGCAGGCTTGACAGAAAGTGAGCACCCCCGCCTCGCTGCTCTACCAAATTGCACCAAACCACCCACACACTGCTCCTCCCCCACACCACACACCTGACGGGTTGCCGCAGGCTTAGATCTGCCAGCCTCTTCACCTCCTCAGTCATGGTTGCGCTGAACAGCATCGTCTGGCGCTGGCTGGGGGTCTGCTTCACCACCTCGCGAATCTGTGCAGCACAGGCGGCAGGGGGGCGGCGAGGCGGTGATGGTGGCGAATGGTGGAGGCAGAGGCAGAGGCTGAGGCCGTTGAGCTTGAGCAGGCCGCAGTGTGGGGGGAACAGCGAGCCGTGGACAGGCTAAGACTGGCAAGGGGCACATGCTGAAAGACCAGGATGCACATTGTCCTACAATCAGCCGAGCTGCAGGCTCTCTTCCCTTCCCCCGGTGCCAGCCAGCCATGCAGGCACCGCAGCCCCATCGCACTTTGTGAGATAGAAACATCACTGTGAGTCACCCACCTCCTCAGCAAATCCCATCTCCAGCAGCCTGTCCGCCTCATCCAGCACCAGCACTGTGAGGTCCTCCAGCCCCACCGACTGAGTGTTGCGCAGGTGGTCGATCATTCGGCCCTGTATGTGTGGCGCCCAGGGGCAATGCAGGGCAGGAAGCGGGCAGCGGGTGAGGTGCGAGGCGATGCAGTGAGGCAGCAGGGCGGGGGGATAGCGAAATGGACAACAACAAGTACAAAGTAAAAGTATCGAACTGTAAAGCAGGCACAAGGGGTGTGCGTGCGATGTGTGATGTTCTCGGGGAGAACAAGGCGGCGCGCATCTGAGGGCCACGGCAGCCAGAAAATCCCGGGTTGCATTCGTGTGGCGCCCGCTGGGCAGGCGCCGCCCCCGGGGGTGAGGGGCGGCGCCGAAATACCAGCAGGCGCAGCTCTTGCAAAGGCTGTGGGCTGTTGTGTGTGGTGTTTGGTGTGCACGGGCAGGCCAGCCAGGTGCAGGCATGGGAGCAGCTGGCAAGTGATACACGTGCAGTACTCCTCTCCATGTGTTCCAGCCAGCACAGCACAGCACAGCACAGCACAGCACAGCACAGCACAGCACAGCACCGGTTGCACAGATGCATGCGGCCGCAGGGGGCAGTGTGTGCAGAGCGGCGGCAGTTACCCAGCACCGCCCAACCACCCGCCCACTGACCGGTGTCGCCACCACAATCTCGGGGTTGGTCCGCAGCACTGTGGCCTGTGCCTGCAGGCTGAGGCCCCCCACCACCAGCGCCGCCTGGATGTCTGTGAACTGGGCCAGCTTGGTGATCATGCTGTGCACCTGCTCAGCGTGGGGGCGGAAGCAGCAGGGCCGGGTGGCGGCAGGTCAGCTAGAACCAGGGGTTGGAAGAGCTGCTGCTTTGCATGCGCGTGCGCTCAGGTAGGGACAGGGCAGGCGTGGACGCGAGGCTTGGCTTGGCACCATGCTGCACAACGAAGGAGCGCCGCCCAAACCCCACCTCTGCATGCACAGCTGCCAGGCTGAGACGAGATGAAGGACAGGCGGCAGGCAGGCAGACAGGCAGGCAGGCAGGCAGGCAGGCAGGCAGGCAAGCACACGGCACAAGACGACGCCCGGGCCCCGCTTGCCTGCACAGCCAGCTCTCGCACAGGTGTCAGCACTAACACGTATGTTGCCGCCACCCGCTTGTCCCTGAACAGCAGCCGCTCCAGTATAGGCAGCCCGAAGGCCGCCGTCTTGCCGCTGCCGGTGACAGCACTGCCGCAGATGTCTCGGCCCGCCATGGCCAGCGGGATACAGGCTGCCTGGATGGGTGTGGGATTGGTGTAGCCCAGCACCTGGCAGGCCTTGGCCAGGGGCCGAGAGAGCCCCAAGTCGGCAAAGCTCTACGGCAGGCAAAGTGGCGCAGGGGACGGATGCGGTTGGGTCGGGGAAGGCAGGGCAAGGCTGTCGAGGGTGCCCCATGACGACACATGCATCAGCGGAGTGAGTGAGGTGCCCTGGCCAGCTGCAGCCGCACGCCTGGCGTATAGTTTGTCTGTCCGAAGGGGCTCGACACACTTCTCCGTCCAACAGCAGCGGCATGCGTGTCTGCGCCTGTGCCTGCCTGCCAAGCTGCTGCTCACACCCACCCTCAACCCTCACCTTGGCCGAATAGGAGGTGTCAGTCGGGGTGGCGTCGTAAAAGGCCCCCTTGCGCTGCTTCCCTGCCGCGTCCTTGGCCTGCTTCGCCTGCTTGCCCTCCTGCTGCTGCTGCTGCTGCTGCTGCTGCCCGTCCGCAGCCCCCGCCGCTCCCCGACGTGGCTTCTGCTGCGCCTGCTGCTCCTGCTCGGCTGCCGCCTGCTGCTGCTCTATTCGCTTTCGCTTGGGTGGCGGCACGGGTGCAAGCACCTCCTCCTCCTCCTCCTCCTCCTCTTCCTGCTCTTCGTCAGAGCTCATGTCCAGTTGATCGCTATCCATGTCCATTACCGCCCTGGCTATCTCATCTTCGCTGCCTTCCTCCTCCTCCTCCTCCTCCTCCTCCTCCTCCTCGCCGCCACCCAGAGACATGTCGCCGTCATCGCTGTCACCCTCATCAACTTCGCCGGGAAGTGGCGCATCCTCATCGCTGTCACTCATGCCCCCGCCATCGCTGCCGCTGCCCTCGCCATCGCTGTCGCTCGCTGCGGCTGCGGCGGCTGCGCCCGGCCTGCCCCGGCCTGCGCCCTGCTTGCCCCGGCCAGCGCCCTGCGCAGATAGAAAGGTCACTATGTCATGTGTTAATAAGAGGTCAATAGGATACGTGTTATGTTATGTTGGGGCATGGTGCGAGAGCAGCATGCCTGACCTGCAGGGTGATGTGCGGCAGGCCAGCAGCAACGCAGAAGCAGAGAAGCTGGGGTGGGCACGGAATGCAGGTCACATGCGCTGCGCTGCCCACCTTGCCATTTGCCGCTGCTGCAATTGCCGCCTTCTTCTTCTCCCAGGCGACTGGCGGCTTGGTCCGTTCTAGCAGCTGCGAAATCTTGTAGTCAATGCTGGTGGCTGCTGTGCCACCAGCATCCTGCTCTGTTTGGGCCAGGGCACCTGCATGCGGGAAGCGAGGCACACAGCTTGTGTCGGTGGCGGCGGCAATGGTGGCAGTGGTCGGCTGTGACGGCGGCGACATGGGATGCATGTGCGTTGCCGCGAGCGTTGGTCCGAGGTCAAGCTGGCAGGGCGGGGGCCTGCAACCGCGACATGCATGGCTGCATGTGAGTGGCGCGCCCGTGAGTGGCCGTTCCAGCGCACCTCCCAGCTCCCAGGGCGCCTGCACATCCCCCTCGTCACTGCCGCCAAAGTCGAAGTCGAAAGCAGGGTTGAGCTCGGTCATTGTGACCCTCCTGCAGCCCTCGGGCTGCCAGCAGCGGATGGTCAGCGGATGAAGACGCGGCGTGGCAATTCAGATTGATTCACATGCACAGATGCCAGCCTGGCCTGACTTTTGATTTCGCTTGTCGGAGCCACGGTCCTCCATTCGTTCCCCCGATTGCTGTGAGCTTCCTGGCTTTGGAGAAATCCATTGCACCAGCCATCTGACGCCACCTGCTGCGGAACAAAATGGTCTTGCGGTGGCCCTTCGGGCTGACGGCCAGCCCTAGGCACTCAGGATACACACCCGTAGGAGGAAACAGTCCCGTGCACCGGCGCCGCGGTCTGTCACACTTCAGGTTGTGTGTGGCCATCTCGGCGGCCTTCATGGTCGGCATCCTCCTCAACAGCTGGTCCATACTGCTGCCGATGGATCAGGCGCTGTATCAGTGGTCGCTGAAGGGCTGCCCCGCCAAAATTCTCGAGTTGACGACAACAATGGCGGCCACACACAAGGTGCGGATGTCGGCTGCCCAGTTCAAACTGTGGGCTCACACCCAGCCTTGTGCCGGGCTCCACCCTTCTTGCATCCAAGTATCAGCCGACGTCGTGGCACCAATTGCATTGCCTGCTGTAGCATGCCTTGTGCGCCGCCGGCTTAAGGGGGCCTTAAGGGTCATCCTGACTCCTTCAGTGCGACGGATCTCTTTGCAGAGTGCTGTGGCGGCTGGGCTGGATCCAGAGCTGGGCAACCCCACCCTGCGGAAGCCTAAGACCGCCATCGTCAACTTTGTGCGGTGTGTCCACTTCTGTGTGGCTTCCTCATGCAGCTGCTGCACTGGCTGGCACTGCAGGATGGGACACAGCTGCTGCAGCGGCTATGGCGGCGGCAGGCGCCCCTGGTTGCCCCATGCCTAGCACCTTTCCACAGCCACGTGTGCCGTGTCCTGGCCGCCCTCCCTTGCTGCGCTCCGCTGTGACCTTCTCTGCCGCCTTGCCGCTGCCTGCATGGCCATTCAACCCGCCGGCAGGTATCATACGGAGGTGGTGGCAGTGGCTGTGTTCCACTTTGTGAAGCTGCGGCACAACGTGACTGTGTTCACCCGGGACGACCCGTTCGAGATGGGGGAGGTCATCAGCCCGTACTTTTGGAAGGGCTTCAGGTGCCTGGCGCAGCGCCCTGGCTCTGCTGCTGCCTGCTTGCCTCCTGCCTCCGCTCGCTTGCCTGCCTGCACACGGACGTGCAGTCTGAACACAGACCTGCAAGCTGGCATTCCTGCTGGGTTGAAGCTACAGTCGCCCATCATCCACACTCTGAAGGCTGTGCCAACACACACACACTCGCATCTCCTTCTTTCCCGTGGCCTCACACACTGCTCACTGCTTCCGCTTGCACACCACTCACTGCCGCCGCCGCTCACTGCCACAGAGCCTGCCTCCACTGTACGATTGCAGGAAATTTGAGCGCTTCTTCGAGCACTTCCACGAGTACGACAACGTCGTGATCGCCACCTTCCCCACCTGCCACGACCCCACCCTGCGCGCGCTGCTGGCGCTGCACCTGCCGCAGCGCTACATAGCGTTGGTCCACAACCCAGAGTACCTGAACAGCACTGATGTCAGCGAGCTGCTGGTGCAAGGCGATGTGCGGGTGCTCAGCATCTCGCCG
The DNA here is from genome assembly GCA_023343905.1 of Chlorella vulgaris. Taxonomy (NCBI): domain Eukaryota; kingdom Viridiplantae; phylum Chlorophyta; class Trebouxiophyceae; order Chlorellales; family Chlorellaceae; genus Chlorella; species Chlorella vulgaris. Next base: position 1,639,492 of record SIDB01000012.1, on the reverse strand, counting down.
CACGTGGGCCAGTACACGCGGCAGATCCTGGAGGCACAGGGCGCTGGCGAGGTGTGCTGTGTCTGCTGATTCTCGATTGATCTGTGTGGCTGTGCCTATGCCTCTGTGCCTGTGTCTGTGCGGCACTGCGATGTCGCTGCCCTTGCTCTGCATGCTGTGAATGCTTTGCGTGCTTTGCACGCTTTGATGGTGCTTTCACCACTTGCGTTGCAGGTGGAGCAAGACTGGATCGCGCCCATGATGCCTGTTGTGTTCCCCGAAGACTGCACACCCGGGTCCTGGCAGCAGCAGCAGCCAGCCTGCGATCGTGGGCAGCGCTGGCAGAACGCGCAGCCGCCTCCGGCGGTGCTGAGCGGCAAGCGGGACAGCTTCTGCATCCAGGTGGGTGCTTAGCTGGGTGGGTGGCTGGGTGGGTGAGTCGGTGTAGGTGGCTGGCTGGGAGGAGTAGCAGCAGCAGCAGATGTCGCCGTGTCCTGCAAGAACTGCCTAGCCACCTCGGTGGGGTTGGCCAGGGGTGGATGGGCCAGGTGTCGACTGGGTCAGGGTGTTGGCGTTGAGGCGCCAATGTCAGAGAGCCACGTGCGTGGCATGCGGCTTGCGTGTCCCTGCTTGTGTGCTGGCTCCTCTACCCGTTTCCCTGACTATCGTGCCTCACTCTGGGCGCCAAACATTTATACTTTTTACATCCACACCCTGCAAGCAGCACTGACTCCAGCTGGCTTGACAACCAGGCTGCAAACCGCAACCCATCTTTACTTTTCTCTGCTTTTCTTTTCTTTCCTCCACAGGGCAAGGTGGACCCCGAGCGGCGCAACTACGCCGCCATCTTCGCCGAGGTGTCTGCCCACCGCGCAGAGCTGCTGGCCGCCAACCTGTCGGTCACCATATTGGGCAAGGCGGGGGGGCGCAAGAACAAGGTGCTGCTGGAGCTGCCGCAGGATCTGGTGGATGCCGGGCTGCTGCGGCACTACTCCTCCCTGCCATTCCAGGTGAGGCTGGCTTCAGATGCGCCGCTCCTGGGAGCGCTGTAGTGCTGTACTGCTTGTCTCCAAATGTGCTTCGCCGGCAAAGTGGCACCAGGTTGGTGATGGGCACGCGCTCACGGAGCCTGGGTGACGGACTGGGTCCTCCGCACGGCTGCAGCATGTAGGAGGTTAAATGAAGGCGTTGAAGTTTTGATTTGCATTATGCCGCCCCACGGCTGTCAACCTCAGCAGACACACATTCATCCCCCTGCCTGTCGTCGCTGTCTCTGCCGCCCCCGGTACCGCAGGAGTACTACGAGGTACTGCACAGCTGCATCGCGGTTGCCCCCGCCTTTGCCTCTGACGCCTACTATGTTAACAAGGGCTCCTCGTCCATAGGGGCGTCCCTCATCAGCGGCACGCCCATCATCTCTCACCGCTACATGCTCAAGTCGTACGAGTGAGTGGCAGGGGGAGGGGGAGTGGCGGGGGAGTGGCAGGGGAAGTGGCAGTGGAGTGGCAGGGGAAGTGGCAGGGGGAGTGGCAGGAGAAGTGGCAGGGGGAGTGGCAGGGGAAGAGGAGGATGATGCGAAATGTGTGAGGAGGATGACACGTCTGTGTGTGGCTGGGGAAGGGGGGAGCAGTGGTTGAGGGGAGGGATTGTGGGGGATGGCCGGCGACATCGCTGTCGGCTCAGGCTCAAGGCAAATCTTCCGCTGGCAAGTCTCCTCAACTGCCGGTTGCTGCCTGTTTCGCTGCCTCTTCTTGGCCTGCCCCTCCTTCTGTCCTGTGCCTCACCAGCTTCCGACCTTCCGCGTTCCGGCGTTCCTCCCCACCCCACCTTCCCCGCAGCTTCCTGGAGGAGTCGGCTGTGTTCCTGGCTGACGAGCCAATGTCGGATGTGGAAGCCATGCTGTGGGTGCTGAGCCAGCCTCCGGAAGTGAGGGACGCAAAGGCGGTGGGGCTGGGCGCGCTGCGGGCCGAGATGTACGACAGGAACCTGCAGGTGGGCTGGGGGTGGGGCGAGGTGGGGGTGGTGAGGTGGGCAGGTGGGCAGGTTGAGACGAGAAAGGTGGAGGTTGGGCAGGTTGAGACGAGAAAGGTGGGCTGCAGGAGGTTAAGGTGGGCTGAGGCGAAGGTGGGGTGACGTGGGGCAGGTGGAAGTGAGAAAGGTGGAGGTGGGGCAGGTGGAGGCGGAATAGGTGCAGGTCAAGGCGAGGTGGGGGAGGTGGAGGCGGGGCTGTGGAAGGGTGCAAAGGCGGTGCAGGCGGAGGTGCAATGGTCGGCTGGGGGCTCAGGGTTGGAGAAGCTCTGGGGCTCTTGCATGGTACTCTTGCATGGTACTCTTGCACCAGCATCTGCTTCTACCGTCCTCCTTTAAGCTGACCGCCTGCTCGCCGGCCGGCCTGTGTTGCTCTTGCCTGCAATCCGACCTGTGCTGCAGGTGCTGCAGCGCATGCTGGGTGAGCGGTACATGTACAAGCACAGGGTGGCCAGTGGGCGGTTGAAGGGGCAGTACAAGCCCCTGTACATCGACATGTCCACGCCCACCAAGTTTTCTGGGACGCCAGCTAGAATCCTGACATTGGGGGGTGGCGGCGACTCGCCTGCCGCAGCAGCCTCTGACGCGGCATTGGAGACGGCGACAGCAGCGACCGAGACTTCACTCGTGGCTGATGAACAGGCGGCGGCGGAACACCCTGCTGGCGGCGGCGGTGGTGAGGGAGGCACGAGCAGCAGGCGCAAGCCGCAGCCGCGGGAAGGAGGGGAGGAGGCGAGCGGGCAGCAGCAACGGCAGCAGCCACGCTTGCGCTGAGCCGCTGACTGACTGAACGCAGCGCTGTGAGATGAAAATGCATGCATGCAAAGCTGTCGCCCGATTTCTCAACCCTCGATTCTTTCATGGATTCCTCCCGCCACCTGCTGTGCCCCCCCTATGTGTCACCATCCCTCTGCTTGGCTTGCTCCTAATGGTTTTGCTTACTGACTGCCAGCAAATATTACACGGTTGCGCAAGCTGCACACATGCTGCTGGCCTAGGTGACACACGTTTTCGATTCTGCCACCTGTGATGCTCGTGACTGGCGGTTCTAGTGTGGCTCAGGCTGATGCAGGTGCCTTCCAAAAGAAAACACCAACAAGAGCTGGGGGTGCGAGGCCGCCGTCATGCGGGCACACACTTCCGGATGAATGCCTCCACCTCTGACACACCGCCCTTGTCCACAGCTGCAGGGACAGGAGGGAGGCAGTGGCAGCAGCAGCCACAAGTGTCACCTCAGCTATGATATAGCTCACAAAAGTCGGCAAGCTTTGTCTGCTCGCCTGCGCTTGCAGCAGCTACCAGCCGGGCTGGCTTGCAGGTAGGCCAACCGGGTCAAGCAGGGTAGTGGGTGGCTGAGTCCCAACGCCAGGCGCCACCCAGGGGCACAGGGTGGTAGCACGGAAGCAGGAGTGCCAACATGGCTCCAAGCCGCGAGTCTCGCACCTGACAGCGTGGCGGTGGTGACCCGCACACCCTTCGAGCGAGCATGCGACTCAAAGGTGAAGGGCTCTCCAGGGAGGCCCAGCTGCGCCGCCTTGCCGCCGCCACTGCCGCCGCCGACGTCCCCGAGTGCGCCGCGCGTGCTGCGCATCTGCAAGCACGCAAGCAAGCAGTGCAGTTGATTAGCTGGAGAGCGCACAGCGGAGCTGGGAGGGATGGGCAAGGAGGGTTCCACAATGGTGCAAACAAAGGCCGCAGCTCGTGTGCGTTCCACTGGCGCCATTGCAGCCACTGCGGATGGATTGTGATCCGCCTGGGCAGTCCGAACCCTGAGCTGCAGCTACAGCCCAGAGGCTCCTTGACCTCGGGAGCCCTTCCCTCCTCGCCCTCCTCCTTGCCCATGCGGGAACTATTCCGCCCTCCCCCTGCCCTTCTTTTCCCGTACACGCAGGGCATGTTCCCCCCCGCACCGCACCTGGTCCAGTTCTTTCTCCAGCCGCTTGCGGATAAAGTCCACAGTGTGCGCCTTGCTGCCCATGTCCTGCTTGTTGCAGGCCAGCAGCAGCGGCACGCGCCGCCGCGCCAGCGACGGCGCGCTCAGCACCTCAAACAGCTGCCTGCAAGGCAGCACAGGTGTGCAGGGAGCGGCAGGGGCGGTGTGGCTGACCAGCCAGCAGGAAATGGGGCAGGCCACTGCAGTTTCTCATCGCATCTAAAGAGAAGGGAACACGCACCAAGCTCGCTTGCAAGCAGGTTCACCACAGCACATTGCATGCCGGCAACCACATCAGGGCGCCACAGGACTCACTCTGCGGCCTCAGTCTTGCGCGGCATGAAGTCCACCGAGTCAACCACAAACACAACTCCCGCAGCGCGCCCAGCATACCGCTCCACCTGCCCCCGCACACGTGGGTGGCCCGGGATGTCGACCAGCTGCACGGGGCGGGCGGAGGTGGCGCCGCCGGCCTGCAGTGTGTGATGTACGAGCAGGCCCGGTCAGGAGTGATGGTGAGTGAGGGCATGGTTGGGCACGGAGCGGCGCAATGTGCGACTGGTGCTGTTGCTGTAACGCAGTGCGGTGAGTTGACCTGGAAGACCAGCAGCAGCCGCAGCCTTGAGGCGGTTCGGCAGGGAATGGAATGCAACGAGGAGCGGGCAGAATGCACCTTCTCTGAGGCGAGCTGCCCGTCGGCTTCTGTGGGCACCATGGAGGCCACAGAGCCGAGGTGTGTGCTGCCGTCACACAGCTGGTGCAGCAGCGTCGTCTTGCCCGCATCGCAGGGGCCAACCAGCAGCACCGTGTTGCCCTTGGAGCCGGACAGCCAGACCTTGAGCAAGGCTGCGGGCGGTGATGCGGCGGCGGGTGGCGGCAGTCAGTGGTGGCATCGGCAGCAAGCGGCAGTCGGTGGCAGCACCAGAGCACGATGAGTGGAGATGGATTAGAGCCCATGCGCGACGAATGGGCTCATCGACAGCGATCGAGCGGTCTCGGTAGCGCACCGAATGCAAGCAGCGTGGCCGCCAGGACGACCAACATGGTCATCGTGGTGGCACTGCCAAGCGCCTCGGCGACCTGCTCCGCCATACCGACGTTCTGACGTTCGTGTCAATCGGAACCGTGATGGATCACCGATCCAGCGGCACAGGCATCGCTGTGCTAGCAGGATGAACCAAGCCGTGAATTTTTGCCCGGCAGTACATGTCCTGTTTTGTCGCGGTCTGGTTTGCGGCCAGACATCACCATCGCTGCATCGGTCGGGCATCGCTGTTCTCAGGGTTGCTCAGGCACCGCTGAGGCTCTCCCCGCGAACACTGCTGGCTTCAACAGGCTTAAGCTACTGGCACACAGCCAAGGAGGGCGGCTGGCGCCATGGCAACGGCGCTGCAGCGTATCAGGGCAATCCACCTCTACAGGCACGGCCTGAAGAACATGTTGAGCTGGGCTGTGCGACGAGAGGTGTTCTACGTCGAGGTGAGAGCACACCTGCGGCCAGGCCAGGCGGTGGCAGCGTCAATGTCGACCGCGACGGGGAGGCGGCAAGCAAAGGGACGCAGCGGCCTGTCTCTGGTCCCTCACACTCACGTCGCTTGCTGTCACTCGCTCTGCTGCAGCAAGAGAAGATGCGGGCAGAGTTCGAGCAGCACACGTCGCTGGTGAGCAACAACAACACCCGACACACGCTGCACCCTGCGTTGCTCCCTCAGGATTGCTGCTTTGCTGCGTGGCAAGGGATGCTGACGAGCACTGGCTGTCACGCTGATCGTGCAAACCTTGCAGACCGACCCAATTCAAATAGAACGGGCACTGGAGCGGGGAGAGGCGCGACTGCGAGAGAACCTGCACCCTGATCCTTACATCGGTGCGCGGGCTGGCAGACAGCAGCCCCCTGCTGATCTCATCCCGCTGCTGCTGCCATGGGCTGCTGCTGCCGTGGGTGTGCTGTGGCTGCCATGGCAGCAGTGGGATGCCCAGCAGGCCGCTGTGTGGCCAGGAACAGGACACTGAGGGACAGCGGGGCGGCAGCGGCACGTGCAGGCTCTGCGGAAACCAGGAAGGACTCTGGGCTCGGGTCTTACTTGTGCTTCGCTGTCCCCCCCTTGTGCGTGCGCCCTGCAGTACCGTACCGCCCGGGTGGCAGCCTGTACGCACGCAACCCGCCATTTGATCCAGCTGTCAGCATCCACATGAATTTTGGTCGGGAGGGTGCACACTGAGAACAGGTTGCAGGCAGCGCCCTTTGCTGGTGCCAGCAGCCGGTGACAGCACAGGGTCCTGGCCCGCTTGGCTCGAGCGCTCACCAGCGCCGAGGCACCTGCTCTTGCTTACTGACTTAGAGTCGCTTGCAGCCTGACGCTGCTGCCTCGCCGTTCTCTGCTGTACAAGTCCCAGCTGTAAAGCACTTGCTACTCCCATTGTTACAATGCGGGGGGCCGGCTCAATGCGGGCAGCAAGGTTGTGCGAGGGCAGAGGTGCTGCAATGAAGCAAGGGGATTGTGTGGGGTTATCCAGCTGTGCGGTTATCAAGCTGTGCAACCCACTGTGAGTGTTACTTGAAATTTATGTGATTATCTCTCTGTATATTATGTATGAAGGGGTGATGCAGTTGCTGTGGTGGGACTGGTCAAAAGCAGGAAGGCAGAGGGGGGGAGGGAGCAGTGCAGATCAGATAACAAAAGGGGGAGCAGCGCAGGTTGCCCTACGCATCATACAAGTACAAGGAATGCCTTGAAGCAAAAAGCATGATTGTATGGGTATCAATTTGTGCAAGTACAGCAATTTGGGCAACAGGCAGCCAGCGCCTGTCACTGTTGTTTGAGATGCTAATGTAATGCTGCTGCCGCTGCGGCCACTCGCATGTTTCAACCCCACCGTGGTGCCCCCGGCACATGGCTGAACGGGGCGCTTGTGAGAGAGTGGAGCTTCAGCCGCGGCCGCAGGCACAGCGCCCGCATGCAAGCAGCGCAAGCACACGTTGTCAGCCTGCGTCTACCTCATATCAGAATGCTGCTCCCTCGCCGCAGCCATGGTAGCAGCTGCCTGCTCTCGTTCCGCCCGCCCTGCAGCCGGCGCAGGACGTGCCCCCACGCTGCGGGCTGCTGCCGCCAGCTCTTTTGCTTGCAGCGACTCAACGTGCTGCTGCAGCGCCTTGCGCCGCCACGCATCGAGCTGGCTCCTGGTGGGCCGCGCGTCCCTTTGGTTGAATGCATTGGCGCTGGGCAGCAGGTGCCCGTCTGAGGCATACAACAGCAGCTGGGTGTGGCGCATGCGGCGCAGGCACGCCTGCAAGGCAAAGCATGCATGGCATATGGCATCAACGGAGCCAGTTGCAAGGCCAGCCGAGGCTCGGGAGCACATCACCGGAGGCTGGGTCCAAAAGGGCATGCCGGAGGGGAAGCTGCACAGAGCTTCTGCTGCAGGAGGGGCACCGCACTCGCTGCCTCTCACCCAGAGGCTGCCGTGCATGAGCAGCGAGGCGTCGGGCACAAAGACGTGAGTGATGGACCCGTCTTGGGTGCGCAGGCGGCGATCAGGCACCCACATCTGCTCTGCTTCGTAGGCTCGCCCTGCCAGCTCAGCACACGTGATGCTGTTGAAGTAGCTCTCCAGCTTCCGCGGCTCAGCTGCACACCCAGGCCGTGCAGCAGGGGAGGGAGGGAGGGACAGAGAGCAGCAGGAATTGTTGAAGCGGCAGCGGTCGCAGCACGCCTGCGACCGCGCTGCTGCCCGTAGGCCCTCAGTATCCCAGACATCCCTTAGGCACACGCATTCAAGACTTGCAGGTCACCACAGGCCGCACATGCAGCTGAACAGGTGCCTGGCCCAACTGGCGCCAACCAAGGGCACACCTGGCTGAGGGGGCCCATCGGGGCGCAAGCTCACGATGATGCCGCCCACCTCAGACCCCAGGCGGGTGAGGCATGTGCCCTGCAGCAGATAGGCAGGCGTGAGCAGAGGGGATGGTGCTTCAATGAGCGGGGTGGCAGCGATGCAGCACGGTGGGACGCAGCAGTTGGCAGCAGGGTGAATCCTGAGTGATTCCTCCCAGCACGGGTGCAGTGTGCTGCCTCCTCATCTGTGGCGACCAGCAGCAGGGAGCCCTTCAGCAAGTGCTTGAGCTTTCTTTGCAAGGAAAGCTGCTGACTCTCCAAGCAGCGGCGCTTGCCTTGGGGCGCCGGAACAGCAGGGCCTCTGCTGATTCTCGGGTCAAATCAAAGCCGCAGATGAGGAGAGGCACGGGCTGCTCCCACTCCAGCCTCACGAGCTCCAGAGTGGCCAGCTGGCTGCAAGCAACACAGGTTGTTGACAAATAGCAAGAATGGGATGGCAGGAAGCAGCATGGCACATGCAACAGCTTTGATTTCCTAAACCAACCTCGCAGCGGCATTCAAGCTACAGATGCGGCGCACATGTACTGCACATGTGTGACATGTGGCTGCTCACCTCCGCAGCCACCACATGAAGAAGCGGTACCGCCATGCGGGAATGGCGGCAGCACTGGCCCCAGGCCCCGGCTGCCTGTGCCGGGCTGCAGGGTCGGGCGACGCCAGCTGCGGGGCCACTGTGAAGTGGGCGCTGTGAATGCTGTTGAGCGAGGCGGCAGCCGCAAGCGAGAAACCCGCTCGGAGTGCCAGCTGCAGCATCTCGAGCGCCTGCAGGGGCCGCTCAAAGTGATGGGATGCATACTCTGCCGCCACTCCCGCTTGGAAGTTGTGCAGGGTCACAGGTCGACGATGCAGGGTGACGAGGAAGAAGCGTGCCATGGACAGGTAGCGTCGGGCCTGCACAAATGAATTGGTGGTAGTCGGTGGTTAAGCGGCGCTGTGCGGCGGTCCTGTTCGGCTTGCGACTTGATGCAGCCAATCGTGACCCCACCCGCCAATGTTGGAAAGGGGGCTTGACGCGTGGTGCGCAGCGCACCTTTTCCCTGAGTAGTGTTTTTGCAGTAGCCGCGCTGAGCCCCAGCAACAGAAGGAGGAGCGCCGTACATGCCGCAGCGAGTTGTAGGCGATCCTGCTCGTCAGCAAAAGAGCACAGTGAGCTTTACTGGCTGGGCACAACGTGCCGCCCTGGTGCGCCGGTTTACGTACATGCTGAAGCCATATAGCAGGGCTCCAGAGGAAGTGCATGGGGCCCTCTGAGCGCGCGAAAGCGTCAACGCGAGGGCACGCCCTGTGCGTGGCTCCCTCAGCGGGGGCCGCTGGCTGGCGTCCAGCAAGCAGGCTGCATCTTGCCCAGGCGCTGCTGATTGCAATGACAGACGATGCAGTCATGCGACATGGAGCGCACACTTCCTAAAGCAGGACGACTTGCACCCCCAAGTTAAGGTACTTGATGCTGAACCACCAGCCGGTTTTAGATGCCTGAGCGGACGCCAGGCCTGGTCTCTAGAAGACACTGTTAGAGGCCCACCCACGTGCACAAGGCCACCTTGCCGCCGCTCGGCACCGCCGCTACCCTCGTCACTTGCATTCGACACGCTTTTGTACGTGCACCCTGCAGGCAGGCAGGATCTGGCACGTGCGCGCAGTATCAGCACACACATTGGCCCCTGCAGCGAACTCGTCTTGCGTTGACATCGGCACAGCACATGTTGTGTATTTCAACTGTTGAGATGCGAAAATTTGCACTAGGGGATGACAGGCGCATGAAGGGGGGCTTGAAAGGAAACCGGGCTGATTGAGGGGGATGTGAGTGAGTGCGTTGCGGGATTTGGGCAGAGTTGGTGGTACCCCCAACTCTAGCAAGACGGGCGCAAGACCAGCTACATGAGGACGTGGAGTGAGAGATTGCGGGTGGTGAGGGGTGACGTTCAGCGGTGGTACCGACATCAATGCTGATTTGCAGGAAGCAGAAAGCGGCTGGGGGTCGGGGGAGAGAGAGGGATGGAGAGCGAGGTTGTGCCAAGAAATCTACAAAGTTGCGCACAGTGCTCGTGCACAAACATCAATGTTGTCACATCAAATTTATAATCTACTGTCGCTTTGGAAAAGGCGAATGCAGGGTGAGACGTTTGCTCGCCCGTGAAAGAAGAAAAGGGAGTTGTGGGTTTCCTTGGCGGCTGTGAGTTGGGCCCGCAAGCCATCAACTGATGTGCTGCTGCGCAAAGGCTGCAGCAGCATGCCAGCGAAATGCGTCGGCATCCTCTCGCCGCCATAGGCGAGCGGCAGCGGCTGCAACTGCACTGCAGCCTGCCAGCTGCAGTGCGTCTCCTACACCAGGCTGCTGGCTGGGGAATCCCGCTTATCCTTCAGGCCGTCGCTGGACCCTGCATCCCGGCTCAGGCCAGTCAGCTGCTCAGCAGCCACCTTCTTGGCAAACACAATCTCTGCCAGACTGCAGAGGGTTGGCGGGCACACATGAGTGAGTGGCCAGCGTAAATTGCAGCGGAAACAAGGAAGCGGCAAGGAAGCGCAAGCTACCAAACGCAGGTAGTCGCCAAGGCAGGTGCCGGATGCAGCGAGCATGTGGCGCCATCGAGGCATCTGGGCATAGCAAAGCCATACTGCAAGGCATGTGAGCTGAGGCTGCAAGCGGGGCGGCCAGCATGCAGCCAGCTAGCAGCAGGCTGTGCTCACGCTACGCCCAGGATGCCGTTGAACACCATGACGATCACGAAGCCGGCAAACGCGATGGCTCCCAGCCTGCATGGCGCAGAAGCAGCGAAGAGGAAGCAGAGGAGGCACAGACACAGGTTGTTGGTTCTGTGACAGCGGCGGGAGCTGGCAGCGTGGCGGCACACCGACATGCCGTGACTGATGACTTGCCAGCTGTACAGGCGAGTGCAGCTGAGAGAGGGCACAGCAGGGCAGGATGGCAAGCACCGCATTTGGTGTCAGCGGCGGCACCACCGACACCTGCAGCCTCTTAATGGGAAGGGGCTGGGCACGGGCTGGCGTGCACGCGCTGGACCAGGCAGGCGCTGGACCAGCAGTCTCACGTGTAGGCATAGTCTGTGTAGTAGTTGCCCTTCTCCATCAGGGACCAGCAGGCGTTGACGCACAGGGCGGAGGCAAAGGCGCCGTTGGCTGCAGGAGGAGGGTGGCAGCCGGGACAGGCAAGCAAGCAGCGGCATCAACAAGAGTTTGAGAGACGGCTGGGCCTAAGCAGATGCTGATGCCTGGCAGGTTGAGGGCTTGGGTGAGTATGACGTGCAGGCAACATGTGCGCGTTCCCTGAGTGAGCAGCCAAAGACAGCAGCTGGGACACCAGCAGTCTGGGCAAAGAAGCGCAGGACCGGCCAGGAGTGCGGCTTGTTGACACCAGCAACTCACCGAACATGGGCATGGCATGTCGCTCGAGGAAACCGGTGCACCAAGCAATGGAGATGAAGGCCCAGAAGCTGAGCTGAGCCCCCAGCGCCCACCCTGCGCAGAGGGAGGGAGGCAGGGCAGCATGGGGCAAAGGCAGATGGGGTGAAGAGGCGGCGGCTGCGTGGCTGTGCTTGCAGACGTGGTGCCCGGCGTGACTGGCCATGCATTGGATGGCTCACACTCAGAGTACTGGAACCACGTGCACGTCCAGCGGTTGACAGGGGCGAACTGCACCACGAAGACCTGCAATCACGCACAGAGGGGAACGGCGCACCATGCGTGCTGGTTGCGTGCCATGCTGGTTTGAACCACAACATTAAGCGAAGCTATGGCAGCCTGTTTGACATGGCAGATCAGACCTACCGCGTAGCCTGGCGTCCAGTACTCCAGCATGCTGTCATCATGGCACAAAGACTGCAGGCATTGAAGGAGAATGTCGACAAACGCGTGTGCAAGGCAGTGCAGAGCGGACAGCGGCGGCGCGTCACTGAGAGACGCCGGCGCCAGCCCCCACCTGCGCCGTTGCGATGCCGCCCAGCGCCAAGAAGGTGCCAACGGCTACACAGAGCAGCGCAACGCCAAAGAAGCGATTTGCCGTGACGCTGCTGAGCGGCTTTCGGGCGTCCACCATCGTGATTGTGTTGCGTCTGCACCAGGGTTGCAATCGGACGACAGGAGCAAGAAAGCCGCTTGTCAAGGCGACGATCAGCACCCGGGCCCCGCTCAGTCGTTTGTGCAGCCCCGCTGCGGGTTAGTCAATGCACGGCGCGAGTGTGCGCTTGCAAGGGGCTGGGCAGCCCTGGACCGGCGTGCAGGAGTCATCGATTGACGCTCACACCTTCGGCTGGGGGTTGGGACTCGAACACAGCGGGAGTGGGTGGCCGGAAGCGAGGATTGTGGCGTGCAAGCTGCTGATCAAGCCCTGAAGACGATACAATCCTGCGTTTTCCAGTTCCCGACTCGCTTCACCTTAGTATTTTTCGCTGCAGGGCGCGTTACAGAGCTATGAGCGTATTGGGAGACTGCTTGCGAAGCGCGGTGGGCCACAGATACCCGAAATAACCGGTAACGTGCCGGTACGGCGGCTTCCATGCTGCCCGTACGCCTCTCTCTGTCTCTCCCTCCCTCTCAGCTCATGTCCCAGGTGCTGCTCAGAGGCTGCTGCCCCTCAGTCTGGATGGCAGAGATGCAGCGATCGTAGTACTGCCCTGCAGCCTCGAGGTCACCTAGCTCTGCACATCACAGCGGCACCCGACATGCGTGAGCCTGCCTGCTCCATTCAAGCCCCATCCAAGCTGCCAGCAAGCTGCCCCGATCCTGAGACACCAGCAGGTCGGGCAGGTTATTGTACGCATGCTCATGGGACAAAGGGAAGCGGTCTCGCCTGTGAGGATATCGCCCAGTTCACCAAAGGTGTCGGCATCGCCACACCCCTCCCCCAGCTGCTCCGACAGCGCGATGCTGCGCTGCAGGTCACGCAGCGAGCTGGCAGGGTCACCTGCACCGGCGGCAGGCAGGCAGGCGGGCGGGCAGGTAGGTGAACATGCAGGCACACAGATAAGCAGGCAGGCAGGCAGGCACGTGCACAGGCAGGCAGGCAGGCCCGAAAGCAAACCCAGCCGCAACCAGCACCATCAGCGGCTACCGCCGCCAGGTGAGGCGCCGCCTCACCAGCATCCCGCAGCGCCCGCGCGCGCACACGCATCAGGGCCCGCTCAGCTCGGAGGTCAGCGGTTTCAAGTGCCAGCTGCAGGCCCTGCTCGATGATTGGGTACGCCTCGCTGGGCCTGCCATCCCGCACCAGCTCCTTGCCGCCGCTGCACAGCAAGCAGCAGGGGCAAAAGGGGTGCTGTTGCATCAAGGGAGTTGCATCAAGGGAGGCATGACGGGAGGGATGAGTGGACGACGAATGCATGCGAGCGGCGTCATGTTGGGTAGTTGGGCAGTTCAGGGTTGGGGTGCCCCATGCCCAGCCAGCACCTTCGGCAACCAGCTCCGCAGCAAGCAGAATCCCCACAACAGACCACCCCCAACTCCATTTCCCTTCTCAGATGCAAGTCCCAGCCAAAGTCAGCCCGCTGCATCCCCAGTCCCAAGGCCTCCCAAGCACGAAGCCCCTGTTTAAAGGTCAGCTTGCCCACCGTATGCACTTTGCAATCCGCCGCCGGGCGTGGGCCAAGCTGAGCCGCTGGTCCCCAAAGCCCTCGGTCGGGTGCGCTGCAGATGGAGAGGCCAGCGCCTGCTCCAGCACACTGCGCTCCTGCTGCAGCGCCTCCCTCTGTAGGCGAAGCGCCTCCAGCGCCGCCGCCACTTCCGGCCCCTCGCTGCTGCTGCTGCTGCTGCTGCTGCTGCTGCTGCTGCCGGCGTCGCTTTCAGCGCCAGCCTGTGGCGTGGCAGCGAGGCTGATGGCGGCGAGGATTGCGTCTTGGGCTTCTCGCTGGCGGCGCAGCTCGCTGTTGATTTGCCGCAGCTTTGTGTTCAGCCCTTGCATCTCTACCCGCCGCCGCCGTGCCAGCACCCCTGTCACCACTGCACCGATGAGTGCCACTGCCTGCGAGCAGCGCAAGCACCTTGAAGGATGAGCAGCTAGGTGGCCGGAGAGTACACGAGTGAAGAGTGAGTCACACATGCGATGCACTTTACGCTTCACCACCGACGGTACATGTCGCGCCCCTACAGCTGCTTGCCTGCAGGCCGATAATTGAACCGACAAATACAGGGCCAGGACTGGTTGGTGGCGGCGGTGCAGGAGGTGCAACAGCCTGCATGGGGCCCTGCCGGGCCGCCGTCTGCATGACAAAATGACAATAGCGGTGAGTCGATGACGGCGATGGCGGCAATAGCGGCAGTCGGCTTGCGGCGCTTGCTTGCACCGCTTACCACGAGGCATCGACGTCGTCCATCGGCCCTGTGCGACCTGAATGGTCGACGGCTGCCGCCAACTCGCTGGAGCGCACTGAAGGAAGCAGCGGCAACAGGCGAGCAACACATTGGAGTCGGGGCGATCAAAGGATAGACGATCAAAAGCAGGAGCAGGATGAAATCTGAAATTTGATGTCATCGGCAGATTGGCGGCGCAAGCGACGGTCAATGATGCAAGCCCATGCACTAGCCCATGCACTAGCCTCATGCGCCATCCTGATCAGTGCTTCACAGTTCTCTCTCTCTTCACAACACTGGGCGGCCACGGCGCCCTGGTGACGCGACACACGCCACTGGCTGAAGGTGGAAGCACACGCACAAGCAGAGACGGTCACTTTCAAATGAGCCATGGGGCAGGCAAAGCAATGTGGCCTTTGAAAAACGGCAGGAAAATCACAAAACATGCATGGAGAGGCCTTCGCAACGCTACGACGGCGTGTGCTACGGCGGGCTGGGTTTTCAATCTGTTCAGACTGCTGACGTGGCTGGCTGGCTGGCTGGCTGGCTGGCTGGCTGCGGCAGCGCAAGACAGTGGTGGTATGTGCATAGCCGTGGTGTTGCTCAGTAGGGGCCAATGGCTGAGCCCTGGGGAGCATAGTGCTGCTCGTCTATCACAGCCTGACCCTCAAAGCTGGCGCCCTGTGGGGCTGAGTAGGTGTGGAGAACGTAGGGGCGGAAGGGCTCCTACACCAGAGGAGACGGCAGGCAGGGGGCGCGCCACCGATGATAAGCAAGCGATGGCAGCTAAAGGAAGTGCAGCGTTTACACGGCTTGATTTTGCTGCTGCTGTGCCAGCCATGACGGCTGGTAGACAGGTGCAGCGGTACGGCAGCAGCCGGCCTCACCGCCCCAGCCGGGTACCCAGCCTCCTCCTCCTCCTTTGCTTTGTACTTGCCCCAGCCTGCAGCGGTGCCAAAGCATGGCTGTCAAGGGCGTGTGGGGCCGCAGGAGGCACGGCGTGGGCGTGTGTTGTGCTGGTGAGCGTGGATGTACGCCACGCGTGTGGGCTGGCAGGCCAAGCGAGTTCACCATCACAGCCAGCTCTCAGCAGCCCTGCAATCCCATCAACCGTTCTTGCCTGCAGCCTTGTCCTCGCGGTTACAGGCCTCGACGTAAGCCCAACCGATCACAGGGACCTGCTCAAAGAGGGACGAGGCACACAAGAGAAGGAGGTGGGCAATGGTGGGCACATGAAGGGCGGTGGGCCCGACTGGTGCGATGAGAGCACCAGAAGGCCAGCAGCCAATCTGCCTGTCCACGGCCTCGACTTCATGTCTTACTGCGATGCCCCTCTCCACGTTTTTCACCCAGCTGCTCCGCTGCCCTGGCACTCAAGCCAAGCTTTAACAGTCAGTGCTGCCGTGGCTTGCCTTGGCCATGAAGTGCTTGAGGCTCCTGGCCATGGTGCTGCCCACATTCCACTTGCCGATGGGCAGCACCGTCTGCGGCACAGTGGGGCACACAGAGGGCGTTGCAGCCAAGCGCAGTGGCAGGTGGGGAAGAGGACGAGATGCATGGCTTGGCAAAACAAAGGCTGGCGCACTTCTGGCTGAGCATCTTTGTTCCCAGCTGGGTCTGAGAGGCTGGGCACCGCCCCCTGCATCACAGCCTCCTTGCACACACAGGCTGCACACAGAAGCTGCGCCACGACCCCGGTTCTCACCCGCTTGAACTGCTCGTTGAGCACATCAGCGGCGGCAATGTACCACGCCACTCCTGCAGGGCAGGCAGGCAAGCAGGGGCTCACTGGCCGCAGGCAGGTGGAGGTAACAACAGCCAGGAGAGAGTGCGGCATGTGACCTGAGCCTGGTGCCAGCAGCTCTGGTTGCTGCCCTGCTAGGCAGCCAGCTCTAGTTCTGGTTCAACTGCTAACACATGTATTGTGCCTCACCTGCCACCACCAAGCCCCACCAACCTCCAAGCTGCATCGCAAGCAGGCGTCACAGCATGGGCCAGCAGCGGGCGTAATTGATTGTGCACGCACCTCTGCACCGCGTACGGGCGGCATCTACCTGCCTCCCCCTCACCCCCTTGCCCCTCACCCGCGTCCAGAACAGCGCCTCCACTCCGGCAGCCAGCATCCAGAACAGCACTGCAGCGTGTGCAGGGCGGCGAGCGGGTGGAAAGTAGGTACGCAGTCGGTCCGGCTGTTCACCAGTGCATGGCAGTGGCATGTGTGGTGCTGGCCACAGGACCGCAGTGTGCTGCCGGCCAGGGCTGCAATGGCAATGGCGGCCCCGCAGCACCTGCCAGCAAGAAAAAGAGGAGCGTGAGGCAAAAGTTGAGTTCCAGCGTTGCTATCATGAAGACTGTGGGCAGCAGCGGGGGAGGGGGGAGAAGAGCCCACATGCCTTGTTGAGAGTATGCAAGAGCTGACATGTCCTAAAGGTATAGAGGCCCATGTGTCTCAAACCTGGCAAGTATGCAGTCGCTGCGTGGCAGCCGAACAAGCAAGCCCAGAAGGAAAGGATAAGGGCAGGCAGGCAGGGCAGGTGTGCTTACTGAAGGTCAGGATGCCCCAGCTGCAGCACGGGAGGTGGGCGGGCATGCAGGGGAAGGCGGGGCGCGTTTCTGCTCAGGGACTTAGGGCCTGACAGCAGCCCCCGTACAGCACGACTGTACGGCTGACAGCCCACCAACAGCACAGCCCACTCACAGAGAAAGCATCATCTGGTCGGCATTGTGCCCGACAGTGAACAGATCAGCCTGTGCACAAGGTCGCACGGATGTGCAGGCATGAGGCGTGCATGTGGACTGTGTGAGAGCAGCGTGCGGCCGGGGACCGGCGCGGTACCAGGTGGTGTACTCAGGACTCACAGCGACAAAGATTTGCAGTATGGCAAATCCCATCCAGAACGCCCCATACGAGCTGAACGCAACGGCGCCAAACGTGTTCTGCCTGCAGCCAGGGAGCACACGGGCCGGCAGGCGCAACAGGAGGATTGCAGAGCATGAGTGCCTCCAGCTGTGTGAGACGCAAGCACCAGTAGCGGTTTACCGCTGCACTGGCAGCAGAGTAGCGGCAACCTGCTGCGCACCGCTTGAACTCCCACATGCCTGCAGGAGGGGGCAGGGGAGGGCAGCAGGAGCACCAGGAACACGAAAACAGGGTGGAATGGGCTGATGGGGCACAGTTCAGCAGCTTTTACACAGCTCAGCAAATCCTTTGCCAAAGCACAGCCTCCCTAGCCGGCAGCCTGGCAAGCATTCACGGCCAGCCGGGCAGGCAGGGGGCACACCTGCCAGCAGCTGAGCCAGTCCGCCGTAAAACATGCCAAACCTGCGAGCGGGAGCAGGAGGATGAGGGCAGGCAGATGGCGCTGGAAAGCTGCTGAGAAGGGCAGGCCTGGGGAGGTCTGGTATCTAAGTTCTAGTCCCAGGTGGCGCACACACAGGCCATCCAAGCTAATGAAACGGTGAAGCAGGCACTCACGCAGCCGCCAGCTGGCCGCTAGATGGGTCTGTGATGGCGGTGTTGCCGCCCTGGAGCAGCGCTGTGGTGAACCCTGCCGTACGGCAGCGTGGGCTAGGTGAGTGTTGCGTGAATGACAGTCCAGAGCCTTGGCAGGCTTGAGCTGTTCAGGGTTGTGCACTGGGCGCAAGCAGGCAGAGAGGCAGCTGCCACTCAGCCCAGCACTGCCACTCGGCGTCACCCACCGGCCCCACCACATCCTCTCACCGAATGCAAAGAGGCCCAGTGGTGCGGGATTGGCCACCTGCTCGCGCTGCACAACCTTGTACTCTGAACCTCAAAAAGGGGGGTCGGGTGCGGCATGGTTTTGGCACTGATGTGTCACAAGCTGCGGCCATGCCAGTCGCCTGCTGCTGCTGAGCCCCCACCTCTGTTGGAGTTGGTGCCGTAGTCGCGGCCGCCGACTGTCAGGGTGCTGGGGTAGCGGATCAGGCCCTGCGCAGCAGGAAGAGACGAGTGCAGCGACGAGCGGCGCTCGGCGGCACGCACAGAGGGCGCACAAACAGCTGCAGCGGCAAGTGTGCGGCGGCTTGAACCCTGCACTGCTTGAATGCTGACAAGAACGCCTGCCCTGACACGCCTGCCCTGACACGCCCACACAGACACACCGAGTGCGTCTCGGAAGCGACAGGCGATGCGGGGGTGGCCGGCAAGACGCCGCCGCCGGCCGCGGTGCCAGACCCTGTTTGCACTGTGCCTCGGTCCATGCCTGTGCTGCCCTCGTGAACCGTGTCAGGTCGAGTTTAAGGTTCAGCGAGTGGCGCGCGACCTGCTCGAAAAGTGACCGCCCTCGTCCAAGGACGCTAAGAGGGGCTGCGAGGCTGCTGCCAGGTGCGTTGGAGTAAGAAACAAGCGAATCCAAGACGGCCGGCGTTGAGCGAGAAAGAGATTCACGTTACATTTCAGTTGAAGGCCACCCAGCTCCCCCTGTCAATCGCTTTCGCTATCGCTCTCGCAGTCGCTTGCGGAGGCCAGTCGAGAGCCGTGCCGCCTCAGTGCGGCACTCTTCTTGGCGGCACCCTTGCCTGCGCCCTGGCCCTGCTGCATGCCCACCGCCCAGTCGGGTGCGACCTGCGAGAGGAGATGTGGTGGCGCACAAGTGAGCAAAAGATGCGTTCACAGCATAAGGTGCGATGGCCAGCAGCCCCTCAACACCTCTCACTGCAGCCTTCCACACTCGGCCGACAGCGCAGCGTGCATGAGCCAGCTTGAGCCATGGTTGTTAACAACCAGCCACAGCAGCCCTCACGCAAGCGGCAGGCAGGCGGCAGCAGCAGCAGACGACCCAACAGCGTTCCAAATTCACAAGCCCAGACATGGCTGCAACCAGCGCAAGTGTCACTGTCACAAGACTGGGCTTTACCTTACAGCACACAACACAAGACAGGCAGGTTCCCTCACCCGCTTGTCGTAATTGTAGTTGTAGAATATTTCCTCGCCCTCCCTCAGCTCCCGGTTGGTCATGATGGCCACGCGGTGGTCACCATCAACCATCAGAATCCTGAGGGTGCAAAGCGGGCAGAGGGAGGTCACTGTGTGTGTGCTCCTGAGAGGGGAGGAGAGGAGCGAGCCAGAGAGCGCAAGAGGGGCTGGAAGAGGGACTGGCTGGGAGGCAGACCATTCAGAGGGTGGTGCGTGGTGGGCGCAGGGCAGGCAGACCGACTGAGCGTGGCAAACAGCAGTAGCGGGGCAGGGATGGGAGGCAGTCAAACGAAGGACGATAAGATGTTGCGCTCAAATGCTCCCTTAGCAATTAACAATGTCAAGGTCCATGTTAGCAGGCGTCCAAGCAGGCAACCAAGCAGTTGAGCGCATGCTGAGCGGTTTGAGAGGCAGCCCACAGGCCGCAAGGAGGTGGCAGCAAGCAGGGCTGGGGCGGCAGCAGGATCACTCTGCTAATCTTGATGCGAGAGCGGCAGAGGGAGGAGCACTGCAGCCAGCTTGCGTGTGTGCAGCCCAGTACTCACTCGGCACGGCAGTTTGCGTTGGTGCTGTGGTTTGCAAAGCGCAGCGTGTTGCCCTTGCGGCGAGCATCAATCACCCACTCCTCGCTGGCAGGGGGCAAGGGAGGGAGGGGGAGGAAAGCCGGGTCAGGGCAGGCAAGGCACCAGTCATGAAGTGACGTCCTTGGCATCTCACCACACCGCCCACCAAACCCACTGTGTCCTCCACGCCTGAGAGAGAGTGTGAGGCGCGATGACGGCACGCACTGTGGCAGGCATTCAATTGTGGGCCGCCACCCCGCCACCGCGTTTGCCGCCGCATTTCGCAGCCTGCCCACACCACACCACACCGCACCCCCCCCCTCACTTGAGGTTGAAGAGGTAGGAGTTGTCATCCCGGTCATACACGGTACCGCGCCTGTCGGCCTCCTCGTGCCCGATCAGCTCCCCGCAGTACTCGCCCTGCACCGCAGTACAGCGCGGCGCGCCTTCCTTCCTCAGAAGGTCCAAAGCGTGGTGCACTTTGTACAGGCGGCACGCGCGCAGTCATTGGCAAGGGTGCATGCGAGGCAGGTGCCGCATGCCGGGGGTGGCTGCCGTAATGGCTCCCTGCCGCGAGCAAGCCAGCCAGCGGCGGTGAAGCCCAGGAGCAAAGACACCTCTGCACTGGTGCGTGGCAAGCGGCACGCTCACTGCAGTACACTGCCAACAGAGCAGTACAGTCGGCAGTACAGCCCACGCGCCGGCTAGGCAACGCACCACAAACTCGTCCTTCTGCGCCCGCTGCTGCAGGAAGGCACCCCAGCCCTGCACGTCACTCAGTCCCATCAACACCCGCTTCCCCTGCCCCAGCCGAATGCGGAAGTTGTTGCACTGCCAGCCCTCCCGGTGCTCCCCCGTCAGCGTGTCCTTGCAGTCCTGCGAGGTGAAGGGTAATGCAAAGCAGACATGGTGGGCAGGGAAGGCATTAGGTCCGGCAGGCAGCCAGGCGGGCAGGCAAGCAAGGCAAGCAGGCAGGCAGACGGGCGGGCAGGTTAGGAATCATGTTTTAGCAGACAAGGCCTGAACACAGCAAGCACAGCACAGCACAGCACAGCACAGCACAGCACAGCACAGCACAGCACAGCACAGCCGCACCCCGCACAGGTCAGGGTCACACTCTCGCCCCGCCGCCAAACACGGGCAGTGCTTGTTGGTGCACCGCTTGCCACTGGCCTGCGGGAGGGCAGCCGGGGGCAGGGGGGCGTGACAGCGAGAAGTGGCACAGCAACGCACACCGACAAAGTAGAGTGCTTGTATCGCTTGCGCCTGGCAGCCCACCAGCCGGCCAAACCAATCACTTGATGCCTGGCAAAAGAAACTACAGCAGCGGCGCCGCGCACTGCCCCTGGGCCTGCTGACACGAACATCAGCTTGAACCTCAGCTTGCGAGTCGTTTAGCAAAGTCAGGTCCCAATTCCCCTCCTTCCTTGCCGGCTCTCAGGTGAGAAGCAGCAACGGGTCCTCACCGTGTTGCCGCACTTGCAGGCGCAGCCCTGGAAGCGGTTGCGGCACTTGGTCGCATCGCAGGCGCAGAACTTCTCGCAAAAGTTTGCATTGCCAGAGCAGGGGCAGTCGACCCTGCATTCTCCCACGCAAGTGCAGGGCTGGAACTGGGGCCACATCTGCAGGCAAGGCAGAAGAAGCCCCGGAGCCTTGAGGGGCGTGCATGTGCATACGCGGCAAGCTGTTGTGCAGACAAGGGCTGTGTGACACAGGCTGCACAGTGAATGCACTGCAAGCTCTGGGTGACGAAGCAGCGCTGTCCAGAGGCCAAGGCAAGCAGCAAGGCAAGTGGCACCAGAGCGAGGGAGAGCAAGCTAAGCAGCGTTGGCACGCGGCAGCGGAGCGGCAAGGGACGAGAAGCACAGCAAGCAGCCTGCCCACCTCATTTGTTGGTCGTCTGCTTCGTTCGTATGTCGCTGCTGGCGTGAATTTGAGCTTCACCGACGCCTTGGCCTGTATTAGCAGGGCAGGAGCGCAAGGCATGCCGCTCTCAAGTACGTGGCACAGCACGCTGTGTTCAAAGGCAGCATGTTCAGGGTTAGGGGAATGAGGGGTGCGGCCCCAGAGGAGGCGGGAGGAAAGGGCCAGCACACTAACGACAGCACCCTGCTGCTCCTCACCGCCTTGCGTCCCCCCCTGCCACGTCGCTGCTGCTGCTGCTGCTGCTCCAGATCCTCTGCAGTGCCGCAGCCGCCTGCCCTGTCTTCACTCAGCCGCTGCATGCGGTAGTGCACCTGCAGGCAGCTGCGGCTGCCCAGCAGGGTGGCTATCTTGCATGGCTCCCGGCCCCACACCTGCAGAACAGACACGCGGCATCAGCAGGCGCCAGTCAACAGGAAGTGCATGAAGTGCTTGGGCCAGCTTCCAGCCCCACGCAGCAAGCTGAAGTAGCTGCTTGTCACGCTGCCAGTGCTGAGCAGCAGCGGCAGCGGCAAGGTGGTGGCCTTGAGGATGACAACACACCTCAATGCCTTGCTCCAGAAGGCTGTCTTCCCATTGAGTCCATGGCGCATCACCCTCAGCCGCCCTCGCACCCTCGCCTCCAGGCTCGCTAGCAGCGTCGCCGCTGCCGCTGGCACTGCCGCTGTCACGCCGCCGTCTCAAAGGCACGTGTGCTGCTGCAGCCGCCGCTGCTGCGGCTGCGCCGCTCCCTGCTGGTCGTGCTGCCGGTAACACTGAGTTACTTTCAGTTGCCGTATAAATTACGGCTGCCGCCGCCGCCATGCTGCCCCCGTGTGCTGCCTGCTGCTGGCTGGGTGCCGCTGACATGAACAATCGCGGCTGCTTGGCACTCGGAGACGTCGACTCTTGATCGGTGGTGGCATCAGGCGCAGGGCCATGCGTTGGCTGCAATCCAGGCACCCGTTCTCCAGGCTGCAGCAGCGGCCCTGGCCCCTCCCCTCGCTCGCCGCCTTCCTGCTCCTGCTGCTGATGTTCTTGCTGCTGCGGGACAGTGTGGTGGCTGGCTCCAGGGGCTGGGCAGGAGACCGCTGAGGCTTGTCGCGGTGCCTCTTCCACTCCCTCCTGCTGTGACACCAAGTAGCAGCTGGGTCCACAAGAGGGTAGCTGCCCGGCAGCAACGCGGGGCACCGCTCGCTGCTGCTCCGCTCCCCGGATTGGACCCACCACGGGGCGATCATGTAGCCCTGCAGCAGCCAGGCACGCCAACAAGAGAGGCGGTTAGCCAGCAAGGGGAGGTTAGCCAGCAATGCAAGGAGGGCAGCCAGTCATGCCAGCCACGTCAGCCAGCCAGCCAGCCAGCTGGTGGGAGCATCGCCACCTTGCAGCTGCTGCAAGGCCGAGTGTGATCCAGGCTGGCGCGCGTTGCCGTCCTCACCTCTGTGCAGGCTGCAGGCAAAGGTACGGCAGCGGCGGCACCAGCTGCTGTGCATGCTGAGCTCCAGCTCACTCAGCCTGCGCTCAGGGGCCAGCGGGAGTGGCGAGGAGGGAGGGAGCGGCAGCACTTCAACCATTTGATCGGCCCAGCCGCACGACCGGTCATTGAACGGTAGCATGGCGGGAGCCTGCCTGCCTGCCTGCCTGCCTGCCTGCCTGCTGGGCCAGCAGTACCCTCCCACGCACCGCACCCGTGCCCGTCCAGCTCACCGCTCACTCTTGTCTTCCCACAGCGGCTGCTGCTGCCGCAGCAGGGCCTCGCTAGCCGCCTGGGCCGCAAGCTCAGCTGCACGGCTTTCCAGGGCCGCCGCCGACACGCAGGCGCGGTCGGCACTCATGCACGCGTGCAGGGCAGCAAACACCGCACTGCCTGTGCCGAACTGGGCTGTGACTTGGCTGATCACGTGGTCCAGCCACAGGCGGTGGATGCCGTGCAAGCGCTGGTGATCCAGCTGCAATCAGGCAGGCAGGCAGGCAGGCACGCAATTTTACAAGTAGCGGCCTGGGTAGTCTTGTTTGCCCCAGGGTCGGTGAAGGCTGCGCAGCCTGGCTAGCTTGTATCAGGTTGGTCGGAAGAGCTGCTGCCATGCCCATCCGTAGCACCAGCAAACCCGCAGCACAGCTCAGCAGGCAGCAGAGTGGTCTACCGCACAAAGTTTGCAGTGTCCAAGCTATGCCAAAACTTTCTAGAAAGGGCAGGGCCGCACCTGCTGCTCAACATCCGCCTCATCGTCACTGACAGGCACTGTCTCACCCTTTTCGTCTGCGCACAGCACAGCAGGCGCCACGTAGCAGAACAGGATACCTTAACGGCGTGTGCAGTTTGCAGGGCACCAGCCAGCATTGCGTGTCAGCCTGAGCTGCCTGCCTTGCCCAACTGGCTCCACCCCACCCTGGGATCACACCCACGGAAACATGGCCCCCCCAGCTGACAGAAGCTGTTCCCCCGGCAGCCTCTGCTCGATTCTGACAAGGCTGCCTGATGGCGCCCGAAGCCTGTGCCGATCCCAGCTAAAAATTCCCCCCACACGTTGACGTTGCTGGCGTCGATGTGGCGTTCGGCATCAGGAATTCCTGCTGCAAGCTGCAATGCGGTGCAGCCCACCTACCCGTGTAGAACATGCGCTTGCCGGTCTCCTGGCTGACGCAGTTGCGCGGCACGTGCACCCAGGACTTGTACGGGGGTACCGCTTCGGCGGTAGGCAGTACAAAGACCTGCAGGAACGGGGAACAAGCAGTGAGGCAGAGAGGTAGGCGGGCACAGCACAGCAGCACAGCGCTGCAGTAGCTGACGCAGCGCCGCACGGGTGGCCAATGCAGCGGTGCGGCAGCTTGGAGCGGTGAGAGAGTGAGTCAGTGCAGCTGGGGTGCAGCACTGCGTGTGAGAGCCTGATTGGGCGGCACAAGGGCCGGTACCTGCAGATGTACTGCCTTGCCTCCCACATAGTTGACCACAGACTTGACCGCCTGCAGCTGCTGCGTTGGCACGGGACGCACGCCGCGCACGCCACCCTCCGATCCACCTTGGCCGTCGAGAGTCTGCCCATCCTGTGGCTGCTGGCGCCGCCGCTGCTGCTCCGCCGCGATGGCCCTTGGCTTGTACCACGCAGCGGCGCCGGTGCCACGTGCTGCAGTGGCAGGCAAGCCTGCCTGTGCTGATGCTGTGAGCTGCTGCCGCTCGCGCTCCTGCTGCTGCAGGGCGCCGCGCATCTTGGCCGCATTGCTGGCAGCTATCTCTGCAGCCTGCAGCCGCTGCTTCGCCGCGTAACTCTTGCGGAGGGCCAGGAACAACTCTCTTACGCCTCTGTGCACCTCGCCATCTGTGTTGTAATGAAACAAGCAGAAAGAAGGCAACAGCACAACATCACAGGCTGGTAAACAGAGCAGTGGTAGAGAAGGTAAGGAGCACATCCCTTGCTGCATGTGTTGAGTGGGTAGACAGACAGTCCACAAAAACCGCCTGCATTGCATTCCAACGCCTTGAAAAACAAAACACACCTGAAAGTGAGCTGGCAGGCTCTCCCGCCATGGCCGCGGCATCGGCTGTGCCCGCCATACAAACCGTGTCCTGCGGCGGTGACCCGTCGAAGCCAGCTTGCATCAGGAACGAGAGGTACTCTGCGCTCATCAACCCATGAGTGGGAGCCCAAGCCGGGCCAAGCCGCAACCAGTCCCGCTGCTTGAAACCGTCGGCGGTATCCGCCTCCGCTGCTCACAGCGCACCGTCAGCTCGCGCTGCAGGTGCGATGGTGGGCCATGCACAGCTGCAGGACAAGGAGGGCCTCTGGCGCACTACTGTAAATAAGAATCAAAGTGGCTGGGCAGGTCTATTCGCAATATGTCGGGGGATGGCCGGACAGACTGGTGAGAGAGGAGAGAGGCATTGAGGGATTGAGTTTTTGGTAAAGCGCCAGTACGGTACTGCAGTTTTGCTCTCAACAAGTGATCCCCAAAAGCCTGTTGCTGCTTGTTGCACAATTGGCATGCCTGCGCGGCCTTGATACCGAATTGCAAAGCGTCCCTTGCAACTCGCTTTGGCACAGAGGCTGGTGAACCGATGGCTTTCGCTGGCTTATACGGAGATCTGCCTTCGGCCAAGGATCAGCCCAGCGACGATGCGGACAAGGAAAAAAAGAAGGAGGGCTGGGCTGGCAGCGGGCTCTTTGCACCCACAAACTTGGGTGGGAAGCGGCAAGGTGAGGGCTCAGGAAGGCGCTTGCACCTGCAGCCGGCCTCGGGGGGGTCCGTCCCCGCCTCGCCGCTTGCCGCCCCAGCTCACCTCGCTGCTTTGCACCGCTTGTTCCTCTCTGCAGCTGCCCTGGCACCTCCGTCCGTGCTGCGAGCGGCTGCCACTGGCGGCGGGCGCGGAAGAGGGCGTGAGGGGCCGCCACCAGTGGCGCCCGGGGGGCGTGGCGGCGGGCGCGGCTCAGCTTCACGTGCTGAAGATGGCGGCAGCGTGCTGCTGGCTGCTGCCAGCAGCGGCGATGGACCGATCACTGTGACGGCCACCGCTGTGCCGATGCTCATGCCCGGCATCAGCTTGGGGGAAGACATCAAGTGAGGCTAACACTGGCACTGGCACCGGCTTGCTTCCCAGCCATCCACCCCCGCTGCTCTAATTAAGCTCGTGTTTGTCTCAAACCCATCCCTTTGTATCACTCCTTTCGCTGTTTCCGCCTGATCCTTCCCTTTCCCTCTCCCTTTCCTCTTCTCAGAGACGAATATGACCCCTCCAAGCCAAACGACTACGATGCAGTGCGGCGAGACAGGGAGCGGCAGCGGCGAGACGCCGAGGTGGAGGCTGCCCGCCAGGAGCGTCTGCGCGAGGAGCAGGAGGCGCAGCGCCAGCGACAGCGACAGGAGGAGGCGCGGCGGCAGGAGGAAGAGGAGCGGCTCAGGTGGGCTGGGGCTGAGGGCTGGGGCTGCACATGAGCTGCAGAACTGCAGCGCGGCTTCGGTGCGCTGGTGCTGCGGCGCAGGGCAGCCTGCTATGCATTTGTTCTTGCTTGCAGCTGTTCCTGCTCGCTCCGCCTCGTGCAGAGCCAACTGCTGGCTCGGCCTCTGCCTGGCGGAAGTGGAGCTCTTAACAACGATCTCTTGCTCCTGTCTGCCCTTCTCAACTTACTGCAGAGAGATGCGTGAGCTGGAGGCTCTCGAGCTGGCAGCGGCGGGTGAGGGCGGCGAGGGAGAGCAGCAGGGCGCGGCGGCACCTGGCCCCTCACTCCAGCAACAGCCTCAGACAGAGGAGCAGCGGCGGGCAGCCCTGCAGCTGTCGGGGGAGGAGGCCTGGAAGCGGCGAGGCATGGCGGCGGCGGCGCAGCCTGCCGACAGCGGCAACGGCGGCAGCGGCGGCGGCAGCGCGGGCTGGGGCATGACGGGCTTTGGCGGCGGCCTAGGCCTCGGCGGCGGCGGCGGCTTTGGTGGCGGCAGCAGTAGCGGCGGCGGCAGTAACAGTGGCGGGCCAAAGGGCATGTCGCTAGCGCAGCGAATGTTGGAAAAGATGGGGTGGAAGGAGGGCGAGGGGCTGGGCAGGAACCGGCAGGGCATGGCCACGCCCCTTATGATGCAAAAGACAGACGTGCGCAGCGGCGTGATTGTGAATGCTGCGCCCGGCCAGGCCGCGAACCCTGCCCCGGCCGCCACGCCCGTTGCTGCCGGCACGGGCTTTGGCGCGGCAGCTGGCGGCGAGCAGCCAGCCAAGCGGCAGCGGTCGGCAACTTTCAATCGGCCGCCCACTCGCGTGGTACTGCTGACAAATATGGTGAGGACGCTTTGGTTAGGGATGGCAGCGGGCGCAGCTGCCTGCTGCTTGCATCAGCAATGCGTGGCAGGCATTGCCAGTCACCCTGACGTTGCCTCCAGTGTCGCTGCTGCTGTTATTGGATTCCAATTGGGCTGTCTGCCTGTGAGCTGTTCCAATGGTTGGCACCCCGGCCCTGACCCTTGCCCCTGCCTCCTGCCTCACCCACCCCTGCATGCCTCCAGATTGGTCCGGGTGAGGTTGACAAGGAGCTTGATCGGGAGGTGGGAGAGGAGTGCTCAAAGTACGGTGCCGTCACAAAGTGAGTGAGCGCCAGCAGCAGACCACCAGCAGTCACACCTTGTTGCGGGGGCGCCTGGCTGAGCCAGCTGGGC
Organism: Chlorella vulgaris; assembly: GCA_023343905.1. NCBI lineage: Eukaryota > Viridiplantae > Chlorophyta > Trebouxiophyceae > Chlorellales > Chlorellaceae > Chlorella > Chlorella vulgaris. The sequence continues at coordinate 1,611,820 of SIDB01000012.1, read as the reverse complement.
CGCGGCTGCGAGTCAATAGCAGTGACGCCTGAGGCTGAGGCGCCTCCTCATCTCCTCGCCTCCCAGGCACCCAGCCTAGCTGCCCACTCTCCTTGCAGCCTGTTGCTTCTGTGGTCTTGCACGCCGTCTGTTTGCATCTCCTGCCCATGCCAGTGCTGACTAACCACCATGCATATGGGCTGCCCTCCCCTGGATCCTGTGTTGCTGCAGTGTGATGATCTTCGAGGTCACCGAGGCCGGGTTCCCCTCCGACCAAGCTGTCCGCATCTTTGTGCAGTTTGACCGCACAGAGGCGGCAACAAAGGTGGGCGGTAGGGAGTGTGGGAGTGAGGTACTGGCACGCGTGGATTGCGGGGGGCAGGGAGTATGGTGGCTGCACCTCCGGCGACAGGGGAGGACAGGAGAGAGGTAGGCAAGGATGGATTGAGGTTGGGAGGAAAGGAGGGAGGAAGGGCAGGAGGCAGGCAGGCACGGCACTGACCGACACCGTGTGTCCTGCTGTGAACATGCCTCCTCCTGCAGGCGCTTGTGGACCTCCAAGGCAGATTCTTTGGTGGCCGTGAGGTGGCAGCCTCGTTCTTCGAGGAGGATCGGTTTGAGCAGCTGGAGCTGGCGCCGCGGCCGGAGGAGGTGACACGCTGAGGCTGTTCGCTGGCAAACCCCGATGTGTGCAGGCTGCACTCAGAGCTGCATGAGGCCCAGACCTGCTTCGCCCTGCCACCCAGCCTGCCTGCCCTGCATCCCCACTTTTTCGGGCGCGTCTGCGCACGACGTCAACCCATTTTGAAGGCAGAGTGAATGGCCACCACCCCCAGGCTCAGGTTCTCGTAATCCACTCCCTTGAACCCAGCCTGCTCAATCATCTGCGGCAGCAGCAGCAGGTAAAGCGGGGGGTGCCGGCGTCAAACCTCCAGGCAGGCAGGTAGCTCCACCTTATGAACATCCGCCCATGTCCTGACACGGAACAACAGGGCAAGTGTACAAGTGCTTGCAGCTCCATTTGCAATTGGCTTTTGTGTCCCACAAGCGTGTGTGCCTTTGTGTCTTGGTTTACTCACCCCTGCCCATGTCTCTTGGTCGGGGAAAAGCCGGATGCTTTCCACCAGGTACTGGTAGCTGGCCGCATCGTTGGCCACCACCCTGCACGGCAGCAGCAGCACACCGCCAGCAGCATGGTCAGCGAGGACAGAAAGGCAAAGTGCCGATTGCTAAGGTAGGTAGAGCGGGCGCACGCACGATAGGCCGCCACAGCTGGCGGGAGTGGCACTGCACCAGCGCAGCTGCGGCTCAGGGCCGCCTGCTCTGGCTTGCACCGTCACAGGCAGGCACAGCCCACACACGAGGCACGAGGCGGCGCAAGCCACAGGCACGCACAGCGCACCCATACGTCAGCACACACAGCCGCACCTGCCGATCTGGGGTACAACATTGAAGGAGTACAAGTCATACAGCTGCTGCATGCCAGGCACCACCAGTTTCGAGAACTCCAGGCATAGCAGGCGGCCGCCGGGCCGCAGCACCCTACACACAAAGCGCCACGGGCAGCAGGCTCAGCACACGGTCGCAAGTCAGGCAAGCACGACCGATGATGAGTGAATGAGGCCGCCAGCAGTTGCCGCCTGTGATGCAGCCTGCCTCATGCTCCTGCACTGCGGCTGCGGGTCCATAGCGGCTGTGGGTCCAAAGCACAACCAGCAACCTGCTGCTGCTGCCTGCACCCACGAACAGGTGTCGGTGCTTGCACTGGCCACACACCAGCATGCCGCCCAGCCCACCTGTGAGCTTCTTGCAGGGCAGCTGGACGGTCTGTGACGTTGCGGATGCCGAACGCGATCGTGTATGAATCGAACGAGTTGCTGGGGAAGGGCAGAGCCTCTGCATTGCCTTCCACCCACTGCACGCTCTCCGGGCCGATGACCCGCGCCTCGGCCTTGCGCCGCCCCTCTGCCAGCATGGCTGTGTTGATGTCGCACACCGTCACTGCAGGCAGCGCGCCGCGCAGCCGCTGCTCCTCCACATGCACCTGCTGCTGCTCCGCAAGGTCCTGCTGCAGCAGCTGCGCCTCCTGCCTGTGGAACTGCTGCTGCTCCAGCTGATCCTGGTGCTGCAAACGCTCCTGCTTGTAACCTGCCGCCGCGTCGGCCAAGCGCTCGGCAGCCGCTGGCGGCGCCACGCCTGCTGCCGCCTTGGCCACGCCTTCTGCTGCTGCTGCCCCCAAGCCCTCTGCTGCGACCGTAGCGTCCTCCACGGCACTGCCAACGCTGCTGGGGCTGGGGAAGCTGCTGCTGCGCCCGCCGTAGCCGCGGTTTGAGGCTCTCATGGCATCCCAGACTCGGAACGCCACATCACCTGTGCCCCCCGCTACATCCAAGTGGCGATGCCCCGGCCGAGGCCGCAGCTTCTCCACTAAGCGATCCTTCCACAGCCTGTGCATGCCGCCTGAGGGGTGAAACACAGGAGACAGCCCAAGGTCAGGAAGACCTTGGCTGGACGTGGTTGGTCTGGAGAGGAGCAGGCACATGTTGGCTGGCACCACGTAAGAGCAGCTATCTGCTGCTGTCGTTCCTCACCACTCATCAAGTCGTTCATTATGTCGTAGCTCCCCGCCACGCTGCTGAAAACCTGCCCCACAAGCGTCTGCTTCTCTTCGCGAGGGACGTGCTGGTAGCCTGCAGGGGTTGGATTGTGGGCGGCACGTGAGCGGTGGCGGTCGGCGGCAGCGAGAGACAACTGGTCGATCCTGCGCGCTGCTGCGCCCCAATTGGAGTCTCACCAAAGTCTACGGTGCCTGGTGGGCGCTGAAACGGGTCGTCATTCTGCCCGAAGGTGGCCGCGCTGCTGCTCACGCTGCGAATTTGCATAGCTGCGCTCTCCTGGAAACGTCCCGCCTTCCTGCCCAGCTCATGACGCACAGCGAGCCACATTGCTGCTGCTGAAGGCGCGATCACAACCCTGCCACTCAGAATGTCAGGGCAGCCTCAGTGACTGCCACCGATAGACACACACGATGAAATGGATACACACACATTCATGAAGTAGCATTACCGCCGCCGCCTTTCTGTGACAGCATCCACTGTGACCGCATCGCTGTGGTTATCGAAGTGTTGAATTGCATTGCGCAATAACAATAGCATGATGATAGCAAGGATGTAGAACGGCAAGAACTGTTAGAATGAATGACAGAACAGAGCATGTATTTGAATGGAATGGAAGGAATTGCAGCCTGAAAATTGCAGAAAACACATGAAAATTGCAGGGTGCAAATGCAGTATGCAATTGCAAAGAACTTCATTGCAGTGCGGTGCTCCAAATTGGAGGTCACAAAGGCAAAGCCCCAACCTCCGCCTTACTACGGCAGGTCCAGCTGATCAACCCAGCACGACGCCATCTCCCAAACATTGGCCGAGGCGACTACTGCTCCGCCGGGTGCGTCTGCAAACATGGCGATTCCCCAAGAGGCCTCCGCATCAAGTGGGTATGCTCGCACTGTGGTGCGCTGCCTGCCTCCCAGGCCAAACACCTCCACCAACGAATGGTCCACCAGCACCCGCAGCTGCATATTGCTGGCAGACAGCCCCTCAGCGGGCAGCGTGACGGGGCCGCCCCACACGTTGCCTTGCGTGGCGCCGCCAACTCGCCGCGTGTCGACCCACATCTCCACACCCGCCAACCGCGGCCCCGCTGAGCTGTCATCCACACAAGTTCCGTTGAAGCTGATCGCCAGGCTGGAATTTGCACCCATCTCCACCACGGCGCCAACCGAAAAGCTGAAGCGCTGCTGGCCCTCCGACGGCGGCAAGCTGCTGCTGAGGTTGAGGAACGCCAGCAGCTCAAACTGGCGCAGCGGCTTGGAATCTGCCGCGGCAGCGGCGCTGCTGCCTACCAAGACGCTCGACTGCAGGAAGGGAAGTAGGTAAGCACAGGTGGCACAATCAGCTGCGTGCGCGGTGTGTGGTGCCCAGCGAATGCACAGTAGTCAAGCAGGCCTGCTGCGCACAAGACCGCGCAGGAGGCAGCCCTCTGCCTGCCGCAACCTGCTCATGTGCCAGATGCGCTCCCTCAACCGCACTTGCCTGGCCAGATCCGCGGAAGGCAAGGTCGCCACTGTACAGGCGCTCCTGCCGCAGTGATGCCGCCGCCTCTACAGGATTCAGCAGCAGCTGCTGGGTGTCAGCATCGTAGGTCACCACACGGGGCAGCACCTGTGCCCCCTGCCAGCCCAAGGCCTCAGTAAAGAGCGTGCCATTGGTGCAGAGCTCATCGCAGCAGGTGGAGCTCTCGTAAGCCCATCCAAACCACACTCGCTGCCCAGCTGAAGTGACGGAGCTCTTGCTGGCGTACACCTCCCCGTGGTCAAACAGCTGCGGCAGGTACGGCCGGCCGCCGACCGCCGCCGAGAACAGCTCGCCCTCGTGCGCCGCGCTGCTGTCGGCGTGGGGCGGCGGCTTCCCTGCCCGGGAGGCAAAGTTCAGGGGGCTGTCTGAGAGTACATACCACTCCAGGCCAAAGGGGCGGCGATCCACAACCTGCAAGGGGCAGAGACAGGCACCGCAATTGGTTTCAGAATCCGGCAGCTGGCGCAGCGGGGCCAATGCCAGTACGTACTGCCCTGTGCCCGCGACTGAAGGGCTGGATGCAAGCGCAGACAGCACACTGAGGTGCCCTCTTGGGGTGGCGCCAGCTAGCAGCCCTCACCTGGTCGCTGTACTTGAAGGCGCTGATGCCGCCGCTAGCTGGCACCGGGAACCAGTCTGGACACTCCCACATTGGGCAGTCCTCCACAAACTGACTGCAGGCGGGGCAGCTCGTCAAGTCTTCGCCGGGCTGCACAGGGAGATGGCAAGAAGATGGCAGGGCAAACCGGGGCAAAACAGGGTTCAAGCGGCAAGTAGCAAGACGAGGCCATGAAGCAGAGGCCAGCTCAAGCAGCACCCGGCAGGGATTGGAGTTGGTGGGCCGACAAGAAAACAAGCAGGAGCTAGCGAGCTGTGTGCAGCAAGCAGGCAGGCAGGCAGGCAGGCAGGCAGGCAGGCAGGCAGGCAGGCAGGCAGGCAGGCAGAGACACAGGCCCGGGTGTCCTTTTGCACAGGTAGCAGCAGCCAGCCTGTGCCAGAGCAATGCTGGGCAGCCGCCAACGCACCAGCTCTCCCCCTGCGGGCTCCTTGCCGTCGGGTGCGGGGCAGGTGCTGTTGCTCTTGCCGCGCGTGAGGGCTGCCAGGGAGAACAGCACCCCCCTGTAGGTCCAGGCATCGAACGCAGGACCCGACTCATACAGTGCCGCCGCTCCCTGGCACTCCAGCTGGACCCCGATTGCCATGAAGTAGTTGCCGGCTGAGCTCGTGCCGCCTGCTGAGCTGCTGCTGGCAGGCCCATCCTTGCCGCCGGCTGGCACCCACGTGGCAGTGGTGGGATCCCGAAACTGAGCATGGCTGCCTCCCGGGGGCGCCAGCGGGATGATTGGGTCAGGGCGCTTGACCCAGTGCCGCAGCAAGGGGTCGGAGGAGGCGTTTGCTGGCATGGCCAGCCCCTGAACCTGATAGTACGACTGCAGCTCGGCATAGCGTGACACTCCTGCAGGCATGAGGGAGCCAGCGGCAGGAAGGTAGAAAGTTGATGTGCTGCAAACTGTGGGCCAGATGCTGGGTAGCTGACGAAAGAAAGTCATCTAGGCTGAAGTATGGCTGTTGGGGTGGCTGCTGTGATGTGGTTGCTATGAGCGCAATCATGGACGCCCCACAGCAGCAGCAGGGGGCGCAGTGACAGCCACACAAGGGCCCCTGCGTGCATTGCTGCCACACACCACAGGCCACACACACTGCAAATATCGCCCCTCGCACCTGTGTACAGTATTGCTGGCGTGCCGTTCTTAAGCAGAGTGGCGCTGCCGCTGAAAACGCCGTCTGAGTCGTAATGAGCGTCAGGTGCCAATGCTTCCGGCAGCTGCTGCCAGTGCACGAGGTCATTTGAAGCCACGTGGCCCCAATATGGCGCATCCCAGCTGGCTGACAAGGGGTTGTACTGGTAGAACAAGTGGAAGATGCCGCGGTGCTCGAAAGGAGCGTTGGGATCATTCCTGTGGTGCAGCGGCAAGGTGGCTGTTAGGAACGGCAATTGGTTGCAGCGGCGGCAAGCACATTGCTGATGACTTGCGGCTGAGACCATGCATGCATGCATGCTGGTGGTAGTCGTGCTGCACAAGCGACACGTTGTGCAGCTGCATGTAGCAACGCATAGCTAAAGGCTGGCAGCACGTGACGTGCAACTGCACCCAGCAAGCCCACTCACATCCAGCCGTGCGGCGGCGTCACATGGAACCCAGGCTTAAGAGACGCCGAGAGGCCAGGCCTTCTTCGTGCCTCTCCAGCAAGCTGATGCACCTGCCCCAACTCCTGTTCAGACAGGGCCCTGTGGTGACCTGCGTGTTGGGCGTGGTGGGAGGCGTGGTGAACGGTGCTACAACGTGCAGTTTGCAGGCGGCGGCAGCGGCCAGTCGGCTTTTACCTTCCGTCCGGCTGAAAAGGTATGGCCACGCCCGCGATGGTGTGATGGTGCATATTGCAAGCAAAGTCAGCAGCAGTGTGGTCATCTATCGGGGCGCGCCAACTGCGTTCGACGGAGAGCTGGCAGCTTCAAAGTGTTGGAAACGAGTGTCGAGGGCGATGAGTGGTGCGGAAACAGGGAATGGAGCATCTGCTGCGACACTGTGTGACTGGTGGCCACATGGCGGGGCGACAAATCCTGCCGCTGCTGCGACGTCAGAGTCTCAAACTGACTCATGAAACACATCGACCACAAACTTGCTTGGCCACTGTATCACTTTGCACATTCTTGCCCCAGGAATCCACACACGCAACCGCATCGTTTCATTTGGAAACTCGTGACCACGTTCTGAAGATGTTGTTCCTCCTGCTGGCGCAGATGATCGGTAAAGAACTTCTGCCGCCCTGCCCATGTGCCTAGCATGCCCTCGTCGTCCTCCTGCTGTATGCTGATCAAGTGCCTGTTTGTGGTTGCCTGGTGTGCAAGCGGAGCGGATCGTCGGCTGGACGTAGTATCTTTGTTTGGCTGGCCATCACCACAGGTGGCTATGATTGGTGCTATGGTCTCATGACTTCTCCTGCATGTATCATTGCCTGGGTCCTGCCAAGCTGCTGCCTGATTGTCGTGCCATCTGCAGTTACCAGCGCACATGCCCTGTGTACAAGAACACTTGCCAGGATCAGTCTTCGAGCGGCCGCCGGGGCATTGTGCATCTCTGCGTGGGAAATGCTGGCGCACAGTTCTACAACAACGGCTTTCCTGAAACTCCCAATTGGATAATGCACGAGGTATGCGGGTGGCAATTTTCACACATAAGATGGGCCTCATGCGCTGGGTCGAAGCTTTGCTTGGAAAGAGGAAGGGCACTGCGCATGCCGCCCTGTTGAGTGATGTCAGCACAGAGTGCGTGGTGACAACCCACCTGAACGCTTTGCACTGCAGGCACAGCTGACGCACGGTTATGCTCGCTTTGAGGCCAACCGGACACACTTCCGCATTGAGGCGCTGGATTCTCAGGGCGATTCTGCGGGCCGGGTGTTTGATGAAGTCACATTGACGCGCTTTGCACCCAACTTGAATCTCTTTACTGAGCTGCCATAATCTTGCATGCATAATTTTGCAGCAACAACACACGCCAGCTACGTCAGATGTGCAACGCGGTCGCATCCGCTGTGCTGCATTCAACTCACTTTACATGTGCAGCGCTGGAAATCTGTCGAGCTTGGGGTTGTGCTCGCAATGGGGTGATGCCCTTTGATCTTTGATCTTGCCATGCACATCAGCTCCCGTGGCCCTGGCACGGCTAAGCTGTATTTAGGATCAACACGCCCTCCCACTGGAGGTTGCGTGTCCGACAGCACGGGGGGCGGGCCGAGGACAGGCGGGTCCTTGGTCGTCCTGCTGGGGAATGGTGGTTCAGGGTGATTCCTGTTCCACCCATCCCACCCTCGCCTCGTTTGCCTCCTGCCCCAGGTCTGCTCACGCGGCCTACCAGCGGGGTGATTGTAATTGATTGTGATCCGCACAAATGGCTGCGTGCACTCAAGGGTCACAATCAGACTCAGCAGTCCGGCCTGGGATCTGTTCACATGAATGTGAACCGTCAGGCAATCACCGCCACACCGCACACAGCTCACGACAGCAGGCACGACAGGGCAGAGTCGCCCTTTGACCGCCCGCCGCGCCCGCCTCGCTCCTTCTCTCTTGCACTTCCAAGCTTCAACGTGACTGACAAGACAGGTGAGCGTGTGTGGCGTACGTAGGAGTGGAACGGACGAACAACAAACATTGTTGACTCTGCCTCCGCGCTGTTTCTAGCCCATCCTCACCGTTCCCGCCTCCACACAACCCGCCTTCCGCGCAGACTGCTGGGTAGGGGCGCTCCCTGTCGGCGAAATGGTCTCTGGCTGGCCTCGGTGAGTGCGGCTTGCCTGACCGGGCCTGCCATGCGCCCCTGTGACTGTGTTCGACTTGCCTGTGCGCGCCTGCGCCCCTGAGGAGTGCGAGAAGGTCAATCGACATGGCGCCCGACCCTTCGTGTTTTGCTCCCTGCCCCTGCAGTGCCAGCCGTCGAGCCCATCAGGCGCGTGATAGGGGACAGGCTGCTGCCAGCAAAGTTGGCAGAAGCCCGGCAGAAGTCAAACTTCCGGCCTCGAGTGAGTGATCGTGCCTGCGTCCTGCCTGACGGCCATCAGGGGAGCTCAGCAGCACCCGCTGCCTTGTCCAAACATCAACCGTGCTTGCCGCCCCCGCCCCGCCATGCCGCAGCACGCGCTTGGACTCGCCAGGAGCGCCCACCCCAGACCGCCGCCAACAGTACAGCGTCCGCAGACCTCTGCGCTGCTGGTGCTAGTGTTCCCCCACTGCCGCACTCAAGCGCAGACGAGCTGGCGCACCACATGTCTGTTGGTGTGGCGGTCTGGCGTGCCTCGTCACCGAGGACCACCCAGCAGGGCCAGGCATAGTCCTGCCATTATCGGCTACAAGAACGTAGCCTGAGGGGCCACGCAACCTCGAGGGGTTGCGCTGACGTGCTTTGCATGACCCCCTTTACAACCCCGCACCATGGAAGCCCATCTGGCTGGGTGGCGTGTCTCGACATGCCTACCAGTCTTAAACTCTTGTGATTTGGGTCAAATGCTTTATTTGAACACATTGATGTGTCTTCCGGGAGCATGTAATTACAAGTATCGAACCATCTGCACGCTCCACTTGCCCTTGGCCGTCCTGTTGGCAGCCTTGACTTCCAGCCGGCCTTTGCCTGACACGCTGACCATGTCTCCAGGGGCCACGTCAGTGCTGGGCTTGGCCCCTGACTGCCAGTTGACACGCACGTCACCTGCAGATGCAAAAGATGTGCATGCAGTCAGGCAGCAGGAGAGGCTACACTCACGCCCAAGGCGAGACACTGTGGCAGCTGACTGGCATCAGCACTAAGCACGTTTGAGTTTGACAACTTCAAACTTTCCCACCCAACTAGCTGTGAGTGCCTCCCCCATTCCCTGCCTCCCTCCCTATACCTACGCACCTTTCACCCATAACGACACCGCACTATGCAACGCAACCCCGGACCCAGAGCGCAAACAGAGGCTGAATCGCTTTTGATGCTGTACACCTAACCACATCACACCCACCTGACTTTATGAGCTCCATCATTTTTGAGCGGCTCATGCGGAAGCCGGCGGAAGCCACCGCGTCGAGCCGCATCGAGGCCTCCACGCTGCTCAGCTCCTGCACCTGGGGAGCCCGCACCTGCAGGCTGTCCAAGCTGATGGCCCGCGTCTGCACCGGCACCGTGCGTACCTGCAATGCATGTTACCAACGACCCGACAAGCAACAGGAGGAGGAAAGCGAATGGGGAGGGAAGGAAAGGCGAGGTTAAGAGGCGCTCAGCACATCGCGCGGCTGGTTGGCAGCAAAGCGCACACAGAGCTCAGCCCACGTGCTCATCCCACAGCAGTTCACCCGCCACACTGCCTCAGCCAGCAGGGCAGTGGCACACGCCTCTCTGCATCGTAGGCCATCACCCGCCACACCACAACCTGGCCCCACCATCACTGCTGCAGGCACACACGCAAGCGTGTCTGTCTTGCACCACACGTACACACACACACGCACACAGGCACACAGGTACACAGGCACTCAGGTAACAGGCACTCAGGTAACAGGCACTCAAGGCGCACAGGATGCCCGCACCTGCGTCAGTGCTGTCTCAAGGTGCTCCACAAGGGTGGGGGCCACCAGTATCTGCGCCCCGCGCTCCCCAGCCACCAAGATGTCGCCGACCTTGTCACGGTCGATGCCGGTGCCCAGGCACGCGCCTGTACGCACGCAGCGGCGGCACGGCACGCACCAGGTGCAGCCAAAAGGCAGTGAGGTGGGGCTTTGGCTCGGCGGGAGCAGTACTCAGCAGGCCGCCCTGTCGACAAGCGCTGCAGGCAGGCAGGCAGGCTGGCAGGCAGGCAGGCAGGCAGGAACAAGGCTGCACACTCCAAGGGCATTGCAGCACAATAGCAACCAGGCTATGGACCCGCCCAGCTGGCCAGCTCTCACCCACCCAAGAAGTCTCGGTGAGTGGCTGGGTCGAACATGAAGTTGCCGCTGACCTCCACTGCAGCCACCCCGCCCAGCTGCGAGGGGTCGGCCTCTGCCGCCATCTCCTCCCGCCCCACCACCACCCGACACCGCTCGGCCTGGGAGTAGCCGCCCCACGCCACGCCACCCACATCGGCCATGCGCTGATAGAGGGGACGAGGGGGGTCAGAATGGGACAGCAGTGGTTAGTGCAGCTGAAGCAGCTTGAAGGCTGGGCTGTAAGCTAAAGGGGCAAGTTTCTGTGCTGCCCCAGCTGTTGTGCAGCTGAGGAAGAATACATCATACTGGCAGCAGCAACACGCGTAGCAAGGCAACGCTGCACCTGCAGCACCATCAGCGCGTCGGCCACGACAGGAGGCGTGTGGAAGTCGCTGTGCAGCACCGTCCAGCTGTCGGCTGCTCGCTGCGCCTGCTCCACTATGCGTGCTACTGCCTCTCGGTGGTCGGCATTGACGCCACGCATCAGATCGTCCCGTACAGAGGCTGCAAGCGCTGTGCTGGGGCGTTGCGAGGGAGGACGTAAACTGCCGCTAACGCCGCCGAGCGGGTCACTGCTGGCGCCGCCAGTGCTGCACCATCGCCAGGCTCCTAGTGTTCGTCGAGGTGTTGATGGAGCCCATCTGGAGACGATCCGCAGTACGGCGGGCCGCACAGAGCAGCGAGCGCAACAAGACATTGTGAAGCGCAACTAGTTCTTGTCGTGCTATCGCAATGTGGTTGTGTAAACAAGTTGAGTCTGGAATTGAAAGAGCTGCGATATGATTGAGCAGTCAGAACTTGGCGGCATGCGAAGCCGTCGCCGCCTTCACTCAAACAATCCGGCAGCACGAGTTGAACATTTACAAAAAGTGGTAGGCAACAGCACAACATTTGCCTAAAGCTCACGTGCTGAACCTGCCAATGCAGGTGCCGGCTGCTCTTGCTGCCGCTGTACACAGGCCGCCGCTGTTTGCTGCTGCTGCTGCCGCCCGGGTTGCCGCTGCTGCTCCTCTGCATGCAACTGCCCCTGCAAGCGAAGCTCTTCCATGGCCTGCAGCTGCAACGCCAGGTGCTTTACCACTGCCCGCCCTGGCCAGTTGACCCACCAGCGCTGCATCTGAATGTGCTGGTGGGACAGCAGAGGCAGCAGCGTGGCACCGAAGCACACATCCACGCGCCGCCAAGACACTGCCTGCAGCCGAACCAACATCTCCTCAACTCGTCGCTCTCGGGCGGCTGTCAAGCTGCTGCTGCTGCTGCTGCTGCTGCTGCCAGGCGCGGGCATGGCAGCGCCGCTGCCCGCCCTTGCGCTTTGTGCACCGAAGCCCACCAGCTCAGCAGCCTCTGCAGCCCCTTCACCCTGCAAGCCGCTGCCGTTGCCGCTGTTGGAATGGGCGCTGCTGGCTGCCAGTTGTCCGGGACCACGTGCCTCCAGGATTGCAGCCTGCCCAACCACGCTCGACTGGTCGCTGTGCAGTGCTTCCGCTGCGGCAGTGCTGTGCAGTGCTGGGCGCTGGCTGGGTGCCCAAGCTGACTCTAAGGGATCCTCTCTGACCACGCCTGTGCCCTTTCCACTCCTCTGAGGCAGCTCAGCCAAGCGCCGCAGGGAGCTGTTGGCCCAGCCCACCAGGTGATCTCCACTGCTGTTTGCATACAGGGTTCGGCTCTCAAAGCTGGCGAGTGCCGACATGAAATACAGGCCCTGCGGGTGTGGGAGAGGCAAGGAGAGGGAGGGGTAAGCGAGGCAGCAAGACACATAGCACCGCCTTCACAACAGACTGACAAGGATACCGCATCTGTCCACATGAACCGCACACTGAGCCCAGCGTGTGCAGCCACATGTGCTACAAACAAACGAACAAGAAGCCATCTTGCACACCTCTTGCGGCTGGTCCTCGGTCAATCGATACAGCAGTGGCTCGCGCCGGCGCCTGCTGCTGCTGCTGCTGCTGCTATCGGGGTTGTCACGGCTGAGGCTGCTGCTGGCGGCTGGCTGGCTGGCCTGGCCCAGCTGCTGCTGCAGCGGCACCAGCAGCTGCTGCAGGGGAGACAGGCTGCTGGCCTCCTCCTCCTCAAGAAGAAAGAACTGGCGGCCTGCCTGCCCGCATGCCGCCTCTGTCAATGGTGGAGCAAGCTCCTGCAGTGGTGATTGGAGGGGCGATGATAGGTGCAGGGTGAGGTGGTCTCAAAGCAGGTACAAAGAGGCACACTCAGGCTGCCCGACACAGGCGACGGTGCGCAACACACGCCGCTGCTGCCACGGCACGGCGGCTGTGGCCAGGCTCACCGACACCAGGCCTTGGACGGCGGCACCCACAGCGGGCACGGCGGCCAGCCAGCTGATGAGAGGCACTTGTGCAGGGCTGCCAATGGAGTCACATCCCAGGTGCGGTGTAGCCATGGCAACAAAGTGGCAGGGAGCCAGGCCGGCCATGGTGCCTGAGGATGGGTCGTACAGCCGTCCCGCAGCGTACCGCCCGATCAGGCCCCCCATCGAGTGGCCCAGCACCGAGATGCGGCGCAGCTCGGGGTGCTGCGCCGCCACGCCGCGAATCTCCTCGGCCAGCCGTTCGCCGCAGGCATCCACGCCGTCAAAGGTGCGAGTGCGCTCGTTGCAGTGTGACACAAAGAGCAGGGTGGCTGAGGGGTCGAGGTGCTCAGCAAGCAGGTCGCTGATGGCCTGCACAATGTTTGAGGCTCAAGGTCAGGGCAGGGGTGGGGGCGGAAAGCAAGGCTTGGTCTCCTGACCCGCATGCCCGCCGTTCTCGAGGATGGCTCACCGTCCAGTTGTCTCGAGTGCCAAACAGCCCGTGCACCATGACCACCAGGTGCTCCTTGCCAGCAGCGGGATTTTCTTGCGCAGTCTGTAGTGGGGCTGCTGCTGCTGCTGTGTGTTGCGCCCCAGCAGCAGCGGAAGGCGCCGCGGCCATCGCCGCTGCTCGCGTTGGTGGCCACCACGCTGCTAGTTGTTGCAGCCAGGTGCCCATGGGTCGTTGCTGGGGTGGAGAGCTTCGTAGGAGGGAGCTGCAGGGCGGCGGCGTCCTTTGCTGGCCAGTGACTGGCGGGCCAGCAGCGAGACCGGCGTGCACAACCATGTGCAGGTTGGAATCAACAGGGCGTGATCACAGCGGAATTGCAAGGCTGCATTAAGCCAGGTCAGCCTCGACGGGCGCTCAACACGCCGATGTGCCTCGCAATCCTCCTTTCTCTGTCCCGCTGGTAGGAGGCCACACACTGTGCCCTGCCTACCCCTTCATCTCGACAGGTGCGGCACGTCGCTGCATGCTGCCGCAGGGGTGCAGCCGCTCGTTGTCAGCCACCTGCAGCGGTGTGACAGCGCCCCTGCGGCGCCTGCAAGCCTCGCAGACACGAGCATGCCTCCATCAGCGAGGCACACGGCCGGCGGCTGGCTGTCCTTGGCACCAGTGGCAGCCCGGCGACCACAGCACAGCAGCAGCTCAGCTGCCAGCCAGACCGTGTCAGCCAAAGTTGCCGCCGACCGCCGCCGCGTTGTCTACGGCTCAAACCCGGCTGCTGCTCCTGCTCCTGCCCTGCTTTCAGGATGGCGCCCAAGGTCGCTCGCAAGGCAACTGAGGAGAATGTCCAGCTCGGCCCGGCTACCCGGTGCGTGCTGCACTGAGATGCCCGCAACTTCACCGCTCGCGTTGCATGGCCGTTTGTGCCACCAGCATGCCTGTTGCCAACCTCCCCTTTGGTTATGTGTTGTTTATGTGTGCAGGGAGGGCGAGCTGGTGTGGGGTGTGGCCCACATCTTCGCCTCCTTCAACGACACATTCGTCCACGTGACTGATCTGTCCGGCAAGGTGCGGCTTTACCTCACCGAGACCCCGCACCGCCAGCTCGTGATACTGCGCACGCTGGCACAGAATGCAGCCCTCTGCCAGTTGCTACTCTGCCTTGTGCGAACCCGCAATCTTGCACAATAGCCGCACGGTACCTGGGCTCCATGCGTAGGGGGCGTTGCCTGCCTGACTGGCTGTCGTCTGCCCCTTCCTGCTACTTGGGTGCCGCAGGAGACGCTGGTTCGTGTGACTGGTGGCATGAAGGTCAAGGCTGATCGCGATGAGTCCTCTCCTTACGCCGCCATGCTTGCCGCCCAGGACGTGGCTGTGCGCTGCAAGGTGTGTGCGTGTGTGCGCGCGTGCTGTTGTGGCTGTGTGGGCTGTTGAAGCTCTGTTGGGTGGGCGTGTGGCCCTTGCCTTGCGTTGCGAGCGTGCGGCATCGTGTTGTGGGCCAGGAGTGGTGGCACGCAACGAGGCACAGCTGACCAGGTCCAGGTTGCAGGCAGCACGCACCGCTCTCCAACATCCAACCTCTTCTTTCTTCGTGGCTGTGGCTGCCGCAGGAGCTGGGTGTGAACGCGCTGCACATCAAGCTGCGCGCCACCGGCGGCAACCGCACCAAGACCCCCGGCCCTGGTGCCCAGTCTGCCCTGCGCGCGCTGGCCCGCTCCGGCATCAAGATCGGCCGCATTGAGGACGTGACTCCCATCCCTACCGACAGCACCCGCCGCAAGGGTGGCCGCCGCGGTCGCCGTCTGTGATTGCGCACGGCTTGTTGGGCCGGTTGGGGGCTTGTGTCTGGCCGCTGTGTATGCCAGCAGCAGTGTAATCACGCTGCACCCCAAATCACGCTGCTCTGAGGACATGTTGAGGCATGAGGTTGCTGTGGCAGCAGGCGGGACAGGATGCACCGTCATGAAAGGCACAGGGTAGCAGGGGGACGGGCATGCGGCAATCCGAACACGCAAAGCTCTGCGACTACTGATTAGACTCCTTCCTTAATTTCACAACAAGTCTGCTGGTAGAAATGGCATGAGCATTCAAAGTGTTGCTAGCACAGCGCCTTAAGCAGCAAGGCAGCTCAACCAAAGTGATAGCAAGTGCAGTCTCTATCCGCCTGCCGCCGACATCATGGCACCTCCTCCAGCCGTCGCCGTTGCCGAAGGTGCTGCAGCTGCTGGCCCTGGCCCTGGACTGGGGTCCCGCTCCGCCTTGACCTGCTGTGCCCCTCCGCCTCCCCCTGCCGCCGCGCCAGGCTCCAGAAGTGCGGCAGGCATGGGCAGCGGGAACTGCAACCAGCGAAGGGTGGCACAGGCTGACCGTTGACATGCAGGCGTGCGGGGCAGCAGCAGTTGCAGGAACCAGGGAACAAAAGTACCTCCCGCTGTCCCCTCCCGCAGCCCCATCACTCCCAGCAGCGATCAACATGTGTCAGGACGTAACTTCCGCTGCTAGTTTGGCACACCTTGCGCAGCACGTGTCGTATGTTTGCCTCCACCCGTTGCTGCTGCTCGCGATCCGCCGCCGTTGTGGCTCGAGGCACATCCCTGCCTGCTGCTAGCTCGCGCTCCAAGGCACTCTGCTCCTGCTGCTGACTGGCGGCTGCACAAAGGCACAGAGGGCGAGACACCAGCAGTGGCGCAACATGCTGGTGTGAGTGTGGATGCGCCTCCCACCAGCTTGTCATGGCCTGCCAGCAGCAGCACCAAGCACCACCAAGCCGAGCACCATGCGCCAGGCAGGACGGGCTGTTGGCCCCTGCTGCGCACCCAACGACAGAGGAGCCAAATCCCGCTGCAAGTCTCTAAATGCCGCCTTCAGGTTGAACATGCATCGTTGCTGCAATGGTCAAGGGCAGCAGCGGCGAGCATACAGGGTTGACGCAGAAGGGTCCTCAAATGGCGGCATCGATGCAAGCCAGCCATTCAGCAGCACACGCTGGCAACTAGCATGCTATGGCACCGCAGCTGCACAGCTGCTTCCAGTGTTTGTGTAGCACCGACAAGCAGACCGCCAGCCAGCCCAACACATGCCAGCCCCCTTCTGGCATGCGCACCATGCGTGCCAGCAGCGCGGCCTGCAGCGAGGGTGCCTGATAGATGGACCCGTCCAGGATGTAGTAGAACGCGAGGGTGGTGATGGTACCGCCAACTGCACGGTACATTTTACGCAGGATGAAGAGGTGCGGTGGCTGGGAGTCGGCCAGCAGGTACTCCACACCTTCCCCCAGGGCCCTGCAGTTCGGGGGAAGTAAGGTTCAATCTACAAGCGTCCACAGCTGTGCTGGGTGCAAGATGCCCGCTGGCAACGAAGGTGCGGAGGCAGTGCCCACTGCAAGATGTGTGCGGCACTGGACGCCCTGCATCGCCAGCACACAGCACCACACAGCGCTTCACTCACGGCGGCTGCGCTCGCGGCTTGCCCGCTAGGAACCCGCGTTCGTTGGCGCAGGCACGGTCGTAAAAGGGGGAGAGGGAGAAGTAGTCGAGTACGTTGCCGTGGTGTAAGCCAAAGGCGCCCAGCCACAAGTCATCTCGCCAACACGTTCCTGTCAGGTCCTCTGTCACGATGTGACTTGGGACCTGACCTGAGGCCATGGCACCTGCGAGATGCAGTGAGCAGGCCGGGTGATGCTGCGCGGCAGCGACGGCAACGGCGGCAGCGGCGGGGATCATTGCACGCTTGGTAAACGTTAAGGAAGGAACAAGAGGGTCGGATGGCAGCCCGCCAAGCCTTGAAAGCGCTCGGCAAGGCGCAACATGAGTTCGGGCGGAGTGAGTCGACCACCTTGACGCGGTAATTACCCTGTGTGGTGTGCAGCTCAACGTGAGTGATCCGACACTCACCGACAATCGACACGAGGCCGAGTTTTTCAGGCGATGCGGCGGGCAAATGGGATCGATCGTCTGAAGAGCTGATAAAGCAGGAGTGCAATTGATATGCAGTTGCTGGGGGGAGCTGGATCCCATAAAGAAAACGTACATGTACTGCGCCCTTCCTCCACGCAGTGTTGCACATTATCCGTGAACCTGTCAGATGCGTGACATCGTTGACCTCCCTGCAGTCGACATGCCGGGCTGTGAAGCTGGTGGTAGCTGCCGGCAGCTGTCAGTACTTCGAGGCACCCAGCTCGCGCAACGGAGGCGTGCTCTGCAGTCTCAACCCAAACCTCAACTGGTGCAAGACGTCAGTCAGCAAATTCTGGCTTGGCGGCACCCCACCCCGCCCCCATGTCATGACCTCAAACAAGCTTGTTCTTTCCTTGGCCGCAATGCCAGTGGCAGAGTACCGGCCGCGCAAGTGCCTTCACAACGGCTCTCGAGCTTCCACTGCTGCTCCCAGCCTGAAAGTCTGCACAGCAACTGTCAGTGGCTTGTTTTACAGCTACCGGGTGGAACATTGTCTGGCAAGGATAGAGTAAGGCTGGTGGTACATGCCCGGGAGTCGGGCCAAAGGTCGTAAGGGTCGCAACAAAAGCAATTCAAGGCAAGGCAGACAAAATGAACTGCGAAGAACAGAGAGCATGGGAACCAAGCAGAAATGACAGAAAAGAGCCGTCACGGCCCATTTTTCGACATTAATCACATCAAGTGTTGAGTCGTGTCAATTGAGTTTGCAAGCTGGCGTGATGACTCACGTCAGCATGGCCTATGGATGCGGGTGCGGGTTGTGCGCCTGGTGGGCACTTGATGCCCTTGCTCGAGTATCAGTGCATGGCGGCACATGACTTCAGCTTAGTTGCAGAGGCGGAAAGGTGGCATGCGGGAAAGCGATGGTGAGCATGGACCAGAGGCGACACTATTAGTACCATTAGTGCCGACGAGCGTTGCTCCCTCACATGGCTAATTGGAAGAGCCTGTTGGCGGGCTCGCCTCGCGGCGAAAGCTCCAGCTGGATCCCGAGCCTGCACACACCAGTGATGTGCAACCAAGGGATGATATGCAGCAAAGGGAGCATCCGTTGCCAGTCCCTTCGACGGCGGCCGCAGCGGCGTGACGCGAGTCACATGATTGCTCTGCAGCTGATACCTCCGTGTGCAGCCCTGCCACTCACCAGGCCTGTCCACTTCGGAGCCTTTCTGAAAGCCCTTCTTAGTCGAGCCGCGGAAGGAGGCGCCGGCCTCGGCGAGCGCCACAAAGCCGTATGAGGCCCACGCTATCTTGGAGGTGAGGAAGAAGGGTCGCGCCATGCACAGAGCGAATCAAGACGTGCCTTCAAGAGGGGGAAGCATTGGTGGGGATGTGTGTGGGGTTTTCAGCCCTTGAGCGCCTTTTGCACGGTGCTGAAGGTGTGATGCTGAGTGAATTGAATTGGTGTTGGCTGGGGCCACAGAAAGGCGGCGCATCATGACAGCTCGACACGTCGTGCCGCCGCAGCGTGCAATTCTTAGCAACGGCATTAATCACCGAGCCGGATGCTGAGCTGCCCAGCCCACTCCCTGCCTGTGCTTCAGCTGCCTGTAAGCGCAAGCCGTGCTCGCTGCATCTCGACGCTCAAGATACCTGCAAGGCTTGCCGTTCGACTGTAACGCCTTCCAGCATCCCGCTGCACGTTTCTGCTGGGGCGAGGCTCCAGTGTGCACTTGCCAACACATGGGATTCTATGGGAAAGCTGCAGGAACAGCATGCTGCAGGAGCACCAGAACATAGCTCTGAATTTTTCAGTGTGCAACGCAGGCGCCACGACGCCGCTCCCCCGCCTTCTTCCCATTTTTTCTCGATCTGAGCGCTGCATCGCGTGTCTCCCGCTTGATTCGGCCTTTGGCAAGCCATCGGCCCCTTTTGGTCCGCACCGCACCCTTTGTTTGCCCTGTTTTCTGACCTGCGCCTCAAGGTGTTCCAGCGAGGCGCTCCAAACGGCCCGCGCTTCGCGCACGAGGATCGCATCGTTATTTCATAAATACAGCGAGGCGCCGGGAGACTCTAGAGCGCTCTGCTGCCGGCAAGCCACCCGAACTCCAGGTATAGCGCGTTTTGTGCGGCGGTCGGGCCTGGGCTGGGTTCCCACGGACTCACTCGACTCGGTGGGGGCGTGCGCTGACACCGCTCCAACCCATGATGAATCACGCCTTTGCGTGACCCTCGCCTCATTGGCCTGTCTTTGGCGGCCGTCAAACCGCTTGGCATGGTCACCGCGACCGTTTCGTGCGAACCGCTCCACCATCGGCACTCATCAAGGCTCCCGCCTCCGCCCATCATCCGCCTTGCCTCCCCTCTCGCTTGCAGGCCAGCAATGGTCTCGGAGCTGGGTGGCGGCCAGCCCAGCCCAGCAGCCAGCCTTGCAGATGCCCAGCAGGAAGCGCCGCACCCTGTAGCAGCCGTCAGCTCCGTGCACGCACCCAGTGGTCCTAAGGCAGCAGCCAAGCAGCAGCAGGGCACGTGTGACGCAATGGTTGTGGATGCAGAGATGGCTGGGCAGGACCCGCTAGCGCTTCGCAGCCTGAGCCCTGCCTCCAGCAGCGACCTGACAGTTCCAGCGCTCGATCCATCCCCGGGACTCGTGTCCGGCTTTGTGCCGGTCAGCGAGGTGGGGGGCGCCGCAGCCAACGCCACGCCCTCCGCGTCACTGCAGCCGCAGCAACGGCAGCAGCTGTTGGCCTGCGGCCCAGGCAGCTCTGGAGAGGACGAGGAGGAGCCTTGCAGCGGGGCCCAGGGGCTGGGCCGCCCAGTCAGTGCCACCGGCTATGAAAGCGGTGACGACATGGACGTGCTCAGCATGCAGCACTGTACAAACTGCACAGGCACTCTGTGGGGCCACATCTGCACGGTGAGTGGCTTGGCGGGCAGTGATGGCGGGCAGGGCAGCAGTCGCAGGCGGTGGTGACAGGCAACGCACCGCGTTGCGTTCAAGTACTTCATGATGAAATGCATGCTTCGCGTTGCGTTTGCCGCTGTCGCTGCCTCCAGCCCTGCCTGGCTGCGCTCTGTGTTGAGCGACACGTGTGGTCTGGAACACCTGCCCCTCAGCACCTGTCCTCAGCACCACACACCGCCAATCTCTGCAGGACTGCGGCCACATGCCGGCTCACGATCTGGACATCTTCCACCCCACCGTCGCCTCTGCCTCTGCGCTGCACCGCCCCCGCCTGCAAGGCGACGCGCTGACCGTGCTGTGCTGGGACGAGCGCATGGAGCTGCACGAAGAAGCAGGCAGCTCGATGCATCCAGAGCGGCCTGACCGTGTGCGCGCTGTCATGGCCCGCCTCCAGGCAGCTGAGCTAGCGGGCCGGTGCACGAGGCTGCCGGCTCGTGAGGCCACGCCTGCAGAGGTGCAGGCCTGCCACATCCCAGAGCTAATGGAGGCCGTAGACATGCTGTCGGAGCAGGCACGGCTGCAGGGCAATGCGGGCCTCCACTTCTCGCCAGGTCAGAGGCAGCTGCTGATGGCAGGGCTTGATTGTGGGTTTGGGCCAATGTGGGCCCGCCAGGGGGAGGCGGGGCGTGCTTGCTTGGGACAGGATGCGGGTGCCGTCTGTTCTTTTGGCTGGCTGGAGGAAGGGAGGGAAGGACAGGCTTGTGCAGGCTGTGTTGAGCCTGGCAGGTATGCTTATGTTTGCGCAGCAGGCAGTGCACTAGCTTACGTCTGCCAGCCTGTGCCACCCACGCTGCCGCATTGACGCGTCTGCCTGCCCGCCGTGCCTGCCTGCCGCCCCCCATGCCCCCCTGCAGACACCTATGTAAACCAGCACACCGCAATGTGTGCCAAGCTGTCGGCGGGGGCGTGCGTCGATGTGGCGGCGGCGGTGGTGCGCGGCGAGGCACGAGCGGGGGTGGCGGTGGTTCGTCCTCCCGGCCACCACGCCGAGAGCAACACGGCCATGGGCTTCTGCTTCTACAACAATGCAGGCATCGCTGCCCGGGCTGCCCAGGTGCGGCATTCACACCCTGCACGCCGCCCCCGTGTGTGTGTGTGTGTGTGTGTGTGTGTGTGTGTGTGTGTGTGTGTGGCTCCCTGCCGCTGTGCAAGCGTGTACGCATGTATGAGTCTGCTGGCCAAACTGCCGTGCAACCTTCACTTTTACCTTCACCTTCGACCTGATCCCGACCCTGACCCTGTTCTCGAGTCCTGTGCCTCTGCCTGTGATCTGATTGAGCGGTGCAGGCCGCGGGAGCAGACCGTGTGCTGGTCCTGGACTGGGATGTGCACCACGGCAACGGCACGCAGCACATCTTTGAGTCCGACCCCTCGGTCCTCTACATGTCCCTGCACCGCCACGACGGCGGCGCCTTCTATCCAGGCACAGGGGCGGCCCACGAGGTGGGGCAAGGCCTGGGAGAGGGCTACAGCGTCAACCTGCCCTGGCCCTGCGGGGGCATGCGCAACGGCGACTACCTGGCCGCCTTCCAGCACGTGGTGCTACCCATCGCCTACGGTGAGCGGCTGTCTACAGGGCCCTGGGTTTAGCTTTGCTGAGGGGCTGGAGGCAGCAAGGGAAGGTGTCGTCACTGGCGACCGCTGCGTGTGGTTTGCGGTTGGGTGGGTTTTTGTCCCCTAGATGTTCTGCTCAGCAGTGCGTGCAAGCTGGTTGGTGCGTCGTCATCACCTCCCATGGCTTTGGCTCTTGGCGGCTCGTCACCACCCCCATGTCATCCTGCCATCAACCTGTCGACCCACCCCGCCCTGCCCTCCGCCATTCCCTCCCTCTTCTACCCCCTCCCTGTACTTGCAGAGTACTGCCCCGATCTTGTCATCATCTCAGCCGGCTTTGATGCGGCAGAGGGAGACCCGATTGGCGGCTGCCACCTCACGCCAGAGTGAGTGAGCTGTGGAGCCTTACAATTGAGACGTTTGATGTGTTTTTGAGGTCATGGAGCCTCTGCTCTGCGGTGCTGCTGCTGCTGCTGCTGCTGCTGCAAGAAAGCAAAGGGCACTGCTTGGGTGTGTGAGACAGGCCGTGCTTGAAGCTAGGTGGGGGCTGATTTGGGCAGTGTGGCTGTGCAAAGGTGTGGCTGCGCAGCTGGCCCCTCATGCCGTTGTCCCCACTCACTCACCCTGCCTACCCACCTCCCCTCCCACATGCAGGTGCTATGCTCACATGGCGGCACAGCTGCAGCTGGTGGCGCCCACCGTGGCGCTGCTGGAGGGGGGCTACAACCTGCTGTCCACAGCCAGGGGCACGGAGGCGGTGGTGCGGGTGCTGCTGGGGGAGCGCCCCCCTCAGCTGCCCCCCGCTCAGCAGCAGCCCTGCGAGTACGGCATGGCGGCGGTGGCGCAGGTGGGGGCAGGGAGGCTATTGTTGGGCTTGGTGCACTTGGCTACTGCTGGTGGCTGCTGTTGATGCTGATGCACTTGCAGGCAGCTTGCAGCCCTTGTTTGGTGTGCCTGCCAGTCGCAGGTGTTGCTGCTGCCGTCCTGCCGGCGTCGCCGACCTTTACAGAGGAGAGAACATGACCAGGCCCGACCAAGAAAATCACTGTCACTGGCACCAGTACCTTCTTTCCCCTTTGTGTTGTGTGCAGGTGATGCGCATCCAGGCTCGCTACTGGGGCTGCATGCGCGCACTGGGCCAGCAGCAGCTCAAGCTGCTGGCAGCGACAGCGGCCCGCCAAGAGCACCTGGCTGCCATGAAGCTGCGGCGGCAGCAGGCCGCTGCTGCCGACATGGCTGCGGCGCAAGCGGAGCTGGGGCTTCCTCTTGGGCTGGGGGCGGATGGACTTGAGGATGGGTTGGAAGGGGAGGCAGAGGAGGAGGTGGGCGGGCACCTTCACGGCTCCCGTGCCCGCCCCCACTTCCGCCTGGGTCGCATGGATGGCATGGAGGAGGTGGAGGCAGACACGCCGCACAGAGGTGAGGCAGCATTCCTGCATCGGCCACGCACACGCCTAAACAGCTTGGCTGCGT
The DNA here is from genome assembly GCA_023343905.1 of Chlorella vulgaris. Taxonomy (NCBI): domain Eukaryota; kingdom Viridiplantae; phylum Chlorophyta; class Trebouxiophyceae; order Chlorellales; family Chlorellaceae; genus Chlorella; species Chlorella vulgaris. The sequence continues at coordinate 1,588,562 of SIDB01000012.1, read as the reverse complement.
GGCTTGCTGCTACAGCGCTTTCGAGCTCCATCATGTCAAGTCAAGTCAAGTGTCCTATTGGCTGCCGAGCCGATCTGCTGCGTGCTGTGTCGATTGGCCCCTCTCTCTGACACTGCACTTCGTACTGATCACCCGCCCTCCGTCCCTGTTCTTGCCGGGGCTTTGCTTGCTGCAGAGTATCGCGGCGGCAGCGGCTGGGAGTCTGATGCAGACCTCGGCTCTGATGAGCAGCCGCTGAGCCAGGAGACAAGCGACAGCGGCAGCGACGGCGCGAGGGAGCGGCGGCAAACGGATGGCGGCGGCGGATACGGGCCCCGCAACTTTTTCGCCTCGCCGCTGAGTGCCAGCCCGTTGCGCCTGGCCCCTGCTGAGCACTTGGCTTCCGACACAGACCCGATCAGCGACAGCGAGGCTGAAGGCGAGCCGCAGCAGCAGCAGCAGCAGAATCACTGGCAGCAGTACCACCAGCAGTGCGCTGGCGAGGCGCTCGCGTCAGGCAGCCTGGCACCGTCACCAGGCGGTGAGGTTGCAGGCACAGTCACGCCGGCTGTGGAGCGGCTGGGGGCCTCAGCCAGCCCTCTCACAGAAGAGGCAGCGCCGCTGCTGGTGCAGCAGGGCTGTGAAGAGCAGGAGCGGCAGCCGGGCGGCACGCCCGGCGCCAGCCGCGGCGGCGGCGGCGGCGCGGCTCTGGAGTCGCCGCCACTCTCAGAGGGGGCGGCGGCTGCCGCTGCCGCAGCTGCACGTTGGAAGAGCCTGGCTGTGCCGCCAATTGTGCTGAAGCGGCCTGGCCAAGCGCTGCACCAGCGGGCTGTGCACCAGCGCCTCGACCCTTCTCTTGCAGGGGAGGCGGTGGAGCTGCTTGGGTCCATGTCGGGGCCCCTGCAGCAGCAGCAGCAGCAGGAGCAGCCTGGGGAGGAGCGGGCCGTGCCTCAGCAGGAGCAGCAGGCCTGAGGGGGGCCAGGGGTGTGCTGCCCTGCCACCTGCCTTTTGCACTGTCTGCAGGCAGGCGGGGCGGCCTGCCGTGCCCCCGCAGCTGCGCCGCGCTCAGGCGGCAGTTGTTGCAACACACCACACACCTCACACACACACACCGCTCCACACCTCACACACACATCTTTTTATATACAGACCAGGGCCGTCCGTGTGCCGGCTGCACATCTCTCTCTACATCTGGCTCCTGCATGCGCCACCAAACGACTGCCCTTGTTTGTTCCCCTTCCCTGCCTTCCTCCCTTCCTGTTTGCCTTTGCTACGCCGCGCTGCTTTCCCTCCTGGTTGCCGGCACGGCTGTCTGCCAACATTGCGCCCCACGGCATGCTGCTGCTGGTGCAACAGGCTTGCTGTTCCCTGCCTGTACGCCGCTGCCTTCCTCTCTTCCCATCCCTGCCTGCCCTCACTTTCCCCCTGTCCTGCGCCTGCCGCCCTTTCGCGAGGGGCTGCTGCCTGGAATGCTCGGTTGACGTGCGTGGACCCACGCACACACACACACACACTCACACACCATGACAAGGCACAGGAGGGTGACGGCGCGGCTGCTGCCAACCCTCCTTGCTGCCTGCATTGTTTCTCCTTGCCTGCACACCTCCCCGCCACAGCCATACCCGTATCGCCCGATCACGCTATCTTCCTTCTTTGCGTTCCTTGCCTTGTCTCCCCCCGCTCGTGCCCTCCTCACCCCAGCCGGCCACCCCTCTCAGATATCTTTCTGGCCCGGATCAACATGCAAATTTTCGAATCAGCGCTTGTTGTTTTGTAATCAACACTGCCGCAGTCAGGAAGGGAGTCAGGGAGGGAAGGGCGCCACAGGCAGTGAGGGTGGGGTGAGGGCAAGCGCGGCTGATGAGAGCAGTGACATGGAGTGGCGGTGAGTGCTCCAAGGCTCCCATCATGTGGGATGGCTCTCATGGCTTCCATCATCATCACAGAACTCTCTACGCCGCCACGCCGCCGAAGAGCAGGCTGTGCAGGCGGCGGCTGCCCAACAGCTTGTCATCGGGCAGCGGGGGCGGCGGGTCGTCAGCATGGTACAGGGAGTTGTAGTGCACCTGCGGGGGTGGGTAGGATGGAGAAGGGAGGGGTGTGTGGCGGGAGAAGGGGAGAAAAGAGAGGGAGAGAGGAGGGGAAAGAGAGAGCAGGAGAGGAGGGGAGGGAAACAGCCCCGCAGCTTCGAGGGGCGTGCTTGCGGCAAGTGGCCAGCACTGGTCCAGCACAGCACAGCACAGAGCACAGCACAAAGCGCAGAGCGGAGCACAGCACAGCACAGCACAGCACAGCACAGCACAGCACAGCACAGCACAGCACAGCACAGCACAGCACAGCACAGCACAGCACAGCACAGCACACCGCACCTCGGCCCAGAAGCTGAGCCACAGCACTCTGCTGCTGCGCTGCTGGTGCGGCTCAATGAAGAGCAGCGCCCCACTTTCATAGCTGGCTAGCACCATTATTCTCAGACCAAAGTGGTCTGCTGCTGCCTGCGCGGGGGGGGGAGGCATGAAGCGCGCTTCTGCTGCTGAGATGAGAGTAGAGGGAGAGTGTGCGTGCTTTGTATGCTTTGCTTGCAATTCTGGTGTGCCGTCGAGGATAGAGGTAGAGCAGGCATCATGGCAGCCAGCACCCTGGCAGCAACCTCGCATTGAGGCCAGCCTGTGACCAGGCAGGGGACGCCTGCCTGCTTCAAGCCAACCTGCACAACTCCCGGCACCACAGCTCAACCCCCAGCCCTAGCCCCTGCACCATCACCCTTCAGCCACACCCGCTGCCGACCCACCTGCAGGGTGACGCCGTCTCCCCAGGTGCTGCTGCGAGCCATGTCAGCAAGGTAGCTGCTGTACTGCCCAGGCACAAAGCCGCTGTACCGCTCCGGATGCGCCGCCAGCTGCCGGCACACGCACTCGCGCACAAAGGCGTGCAGCCGCGGCGTCCTGCAATTGCAATGGTGATGGTGGTGATGGTGGTGGTGGTGGTGGTTAGATTTGTGGTGGTGGTGGTGGTGGTGGTGAGCCATGGTGCAGGTGCGAGTGCACTGGCTGCTGCTCAGCGCAGTGCAGTGCAGCTTGGGGCACGGCCAGAGGGAGATGAGGGGACACTCCCCAGCTGTGCCACCCCTCTCGCTGCTGCCCTCAAGCCGCATTGGCCCCAGCACCCGGCTGCTGCAAGCTATCGGTCCCCACCTGCTGCAAGCAAACAGGCAGGCAGGCAAGCAGCCAGGCCACACAGCCAGCAGGCAGGCAGGCAGGCAGCCCATCCAGCACGCAGGCAGGCACCTGTACAGCTGGTCAGAGAGCGCCCTGAACTGGCAGGCGCCGTCGCCCTTGACTTGCCGCTCTACAAGGCAGTACAGCCGCAGACGGGACTCGAGCCGCGCTCTGCCCGCTGCGCTGCCGGGCCCCTCAGCTGCTGCAGCGGCAGCGCTGCTGTTGACTTGGGGCAGGGGCTGGGAGGGGAAGGGAGGGGTGGTGGGTGGTGGGTGGCTGGTTGGTGAAAGAGTGTGACTCAGGGCAGACCAGGGCAGGCTAGATGCGCTGAGGCCGCAGCCCGCGGAGTGTGAGACAACGGCTCGTAAGGGCAAGTACAGCACGCTGACGGCACCAAAAGCTATGCATGGCTGCAGCGGCGGGGGGTGGGGCAGGCTGGATGGGATCAGGTGCCGGGTGGAGACCCCTCCTCCGCACCTTAGTCAGCGTCAGGCTGCTGAGCAGGTTGTCCGACCACGTGCGCACAAGCGGGGAGTCAGCCAGCAGCGAGGGCAGGTTGGTCAGCCTATCTGCAGTGGCGGCCGGCAGAGCCCCAGAGCAGTGCCAGTGGATGAAATGAATGTGTGCCGTGTGTGACAGGCACATGTGTGGCGTACAAGTGCAGTAAGGTGAGGCATTCGAGGCCGCCTGGCAAGAGCCATGGTGCAGGCAGGAGGGCAGGAGGAAAGAGGACGGGCAGATTGCTGAGGAGAGGAAGACGAAGAGAGGGAGCAGAGCAGGATGTGCCTCACCTCTCTGCTGCAGCGACAGCTCAGGAAGCCGTGAGTCTCGAGGGCTGAGGCTGGCCGCCCCATGACTGGCAGCATCCAAGCCGGCAGGCACTCCAGAGCTCGCGCCAGGCGTCATCGGGGGCGCAGACGGTACCAGCTGCCCCAGGTCGGCTTCAGCAAAGTGGGACACCGTTGCTGCCGCTGCCGCCACCGCTTGTTGTGGTGCGGAGCCCGCAGCACTGCTGCTGGCCGTGCTTGCTGCTGCGGCCAGATCTTCCTCCTCCTCTAGCGCCTGAGCTATGGCCTCGTCACAGTCAGTGGTTGCCGCAGAGGTGTCGTCGTGATGAGACACAATCACAACATCGATGTTTGTGTCGGGCTGCGCCGCCATCGCCGCCGCCCGCACGTGACTGCAGTGACGTCGCTGGCCCCTGCTGGACTGGATGTGTGCCCTGGATTCAGCGATTCACTTTTGCGCAATTCCGTGTAGAGTGCGAGTTGAAGAGCCTCTCGTCGCAGAGGCCGCGTTCGTGTGAGCCGCAACAATCAGCAAGCAGAGGGGTGAGTGGATCGCCCGAAAGTGATCCGAAAGCCGGCAAGGAATGCAAAGGCACTACTGCACCGCTTACTAAAGTGGCGGTCACCGCACCGCGAGCAAAATGCCGCCATCCCATTCCAAAACGTTGATGGTTGCAAACACAACACTAGAGAGAGCATAATGTTACAAGCAAATGCATGCCATCAGTATCAGTCCAGCGCCATTGCAGCTGGCTTCTTTGCCGCCTTTGCCGCCTTGCCGCCCTTGTCGCCTTTGCCGCCCGCCGCCGCCTTGACCTTGATGCCGCTTGCCTTGACACGTGCGCCGCCGCCAATGCCCACCTTGCTTTTTGAGGGCTTCTGCCGCTGCTTCGCTGCTTGCTCTTCAGCTGCTGCCGGCCCTCCATCCATATCCATGAGCATGCTCTTCATTGCCTCCTCTGCCGCCAGCACCTCCTTGATCTTCTTCTTACTCTCCGCATCAGTCACCTTGATGCCCTGTGAGTGATGCCACACAGGAGAATTAGGGAGGAGGCGTGTGTGAGGCAGAGCGCAGGCTGAGATGGGACAGAAAACAATAAAAGCGTCGTGTGGGGCGGTGAGGAGGGGTTGGGCGGCCCAGGTTGCAGGTGGCACACTGCCTTCCCTTGCCGCTGCAGCGCCCACATACACCCACAAAGTGTCTGCCTCCTCTCTCACCCGCACCACCACATGCTTCTTGATGCGCACGCCCTTGGTGGCCTTGCGCTTGAGCCGTTTGGGTGCCGCGACTCCCTTGACGGCAGCGTCTGCAATCCGCTCCTTCTTCTTGTCCAGCTTCACCTTGCGCTTCTCGGCTACCTCCTTCTCCTCTGCGGTGCAAGGGATGAGGGGACAGGATCGGCCGTGCAGATACAGAACAGCAGCGCAAGTAACAAACTGCACAGCGAGGGCGGCGGCGGCGTTGGCCGACGCGCTCACTCTCTAGCCGGGCCGCATGCATGTTGCGCCGAGTGCCCTGGTTGTTCTTTTTGGACATGGCTGAGGCTCGCCGGCGAGCTCCTCAGAGTGGCGGCTGGGCTTTGAGAGCTTCGGCTACGGTCGGTTGCGTGCAAGAATCGAGGCTGTGAAGCGGTGCTGAACAATGCTGGAACGTTGGGAAAGCACGCAGCGGCAAGACGGTGAAATGGCCGCTGCTGCGCGCCCGCATCGCACATCGCCGTTCGGCTTACTGGATGCATGTCATTAAAGGTATGTGAATGCAAGGTCGACAAAACTTTTTGCAGGTGAGCAAAACACCAGAGACAGTCAGTAATCATACAGAAGGGGCGACGGCCGCACATGAGTGCGGACCGGCCCGCGAGAGCAGCGGCGGCACGGCCGGGGCTGCCTGCCAGCCGTCGGCCGTCAGTGCGTCATGGCCAGGCGCTTGCGGGTGCTGGCTGCGCGTGGGATGGGCTCATACTCTTCCTCCGCCGAGCTGTCACCCTGCCCATCCTCCTCCTCCTCCTCCTCCTCACTGCTGCTCGCCGCCTTTCGCTTCTTCCTGCCGCCGCGCCCGCCGCCGGTGGCACTGCCGCCGCGGCCTCCGCCCCGGCCCCTGCCCCCTGCCCCTCCTGCTCCACGTCCCGTGGACCGCCCTCCGCGGCTGCCACGGCCGCCCCGGCCCCGCCCAGTTCGGCCGCCAGGGGCCTGCCCCAGCCCCTCCATCCAGCCAGGTGTGGCATCCTCCTCCACCTCCTCACCGCCGCCACATGGGGACTGCATGTCTGGGCCGCCGCCGCCGCCACGCTCGGGTGCCTCACCATCGTGTGACCCATCTCTGTGCCGTCCTGCCCTGCCATTGGCCGCTGTGACTAAGTGCCCGTAGTCTGCTGCATCTCGCTTCATCAGCTGCTTGAAAAGCTGCTCACCAAGGAAGAAGGAGGTGGGAGGCAGGGAGGTGCGTGTTGGGGATCAGGGGCAATGCTGGCGAGCGGCTGGGGTGGGGGTGCAGCATGCCCGGCAGAGCCATGACCATCCCCAGCGCAACCACGCCTGCCTCTGCCTTGCCCCCTGGGGACACCAACAGGCAGGCAGGCAGGCAGAGCACGGGGCGCTGCTGCCAGCTCGCCAGTACGGCACGCAACACAGCACACGCTGCATGTGCTGCCCTGTGTGTACCGTCCCGAGGCTCACCTTGTACTGCGTGCGTATTGCCTGCGGGTCCCTGTGTGCTGCCAGGTCCAGTTTGTCCAGGTGTGAGGGCACACCCGGCAGTGCAGCCACCGCCTGCCTCTCCTCCGCCTTGCGCTTCTCTCCGGCTGCGTGAGTGTGAGCGGCGGGGGTGGGGTGGGGTGGGGTGGGGTGGGGGGGCTGCGACGTGCAAAGAAGGGCGGTGCTGGTTCCTCCCTGCTGTGGTTTCGTGTACTTTGCTCTCTGTCCCCTCTTATTTGCATTGCCTGCTGCTTCCAACGCGCTTCCTGCTGCTGGTTGCCTGACTTGCATCCCTATTCTGTCTTCAGAGCCACCATCCAACATCCACCTCGCCTGCCTTCATCTGCCCAACCCCTCGCCCTACCATCCCCTCCCAGACACACACCCACACACACCACTCGCCTGCCACCACCGCTTGCCAGCCCCACCAACCCCAAACACAACTACACTCTCAGCCGCACCCCAGCCCAGCCAGCCAGCCACCCACCTGTCGCAAATGCCACTATGCGCTCGCTGTTGATCGAATACGCCGCCTTGAGGTATTCCTTCAGCAGCAGCAGCATGCACACAGACAGGCTGGCCTTGCACTGAGCCATCAGCAGCAGCGAGGCGGGCGGCCCCGAACCAGGGCTGGAGGCGGCGGCAGGGGAGGCGGAGGCAGCGGCTCCGGGTGCAGCTGGGGAGGCCTGAGGGAAAGGGACAAAGCAAGGGAGGGAGGGCGAGGAGGCAGGTGTTGGTTGTGGATCAACCCAGCTGGCTGAGCAAGCTGCAAGCTTGAGCCGGCTCACTTTCAGTCCTGTGCAGCTGCCCCTAGCTGCCAGCTCGCCGTCCTGCCGCTGCTTCGCTCGAGCTCCTTTCACACAGCCAACCATTCACCTGACCCGTATCCTCCCACACGCCCAATAGCCCCAGGTTGGGGGTGAAAACAAAACCCACCACCCAGCTCATCCCCACCCAGCACATGCAATCCCCTGATCAACCTCAGACCCCGCCTCCCCCCCCCTTCCCCCCTGCTGCCTGCCTGCCCGCCTCACTCACCCCTGCGCCCGTCAGCGACCGCTTCAGCTCCTCCCTCACCGCCTCACCGCTGCGACACACGATGGAGTTGATTTCCTGCAAGGAGCGTGTGTGGCGGGGTGGGTGGGTGAGGTGAGGTGAGGTGTGGGGTGGGGCGAGTGATGTGGGTTGGGGTGAAAGAGTAGTGGGGTGACTGTGGCACAGGCAGTGGCAGGCCGCCTCCGCATCTCCACATGCACCGCCCCCTCACCCCCTCGCCCCTTGCCTCACATGCACGCTGAAGCTCCTCACACACACCAAACCCCCTACCCCCCCCACTACCCCCCCACTTCACTCCACTTCACTGCGTTTCAGCCCCGCCCTCACCTGCACCACCAGGCACGGCTCATCGCCGCGCCTGAAGGGCAGCCCAGCCACCACCGCAGCGAAGAAGGCCAGCAGGCACGGGTCGGCCTCAGCGGCCCCCGAGCCAACCAGGCACGCCCCCACCCTCAGCCGCTTGAGCAGGCCCCGCAGGAAATCCGCCTTCAGCTGGAACGTGGGCTGGATGAGGTGGCTGTACACAGCTGACAGCCCCGCAACAGCCTGAGCTGGTGCGCCCTCCGCCCAGGCATGCCCGGAGGCGGCGGCAGACAAACTGCTGGCGGTGGCCTGCGGGGGGTGCGTGTGTTGGGGGTGGGGGTGAGTGTGAGTGTGAGTGTGAGGGTGTGAGGGCAGGGTGGGGAGCAAGGGCGGTGCGGCGAGAGGCAAGCTCTGTCCAAGGTTTGCGGAATCGGGTGCAAGCGTGGGCTTGTTGAGGGAGGGTAACCTGAGCGGCATGTGAGGATGGGTGAGGACGCAGGCAGGGGCGGGCCAGCAGGCGACAGAGCTGCGCAGTGCTGAAGGGACAGCACAACACACATCCACACACACACGCGCACACACTCGCACATGCACACGATACAATTGCGCGCGGCCCCCGCCCCCCCCCCCCCCCCCCCCCCCCCCTTCACACACACACTTACACACCTCCACCCCTCACCTCCCTCAGCGCCGCCTGGAAGGCGTAGGCCTGCGCCACCCCCCCACACAGCCGGTCTGCGTCCATGTACCGCGGGTACTGCTCGCACACGGTGCGCAGCAGGCGCAGCGCCCTGCCGGCCAGCTCCCCCTGCGGGTCTGTGCACAGGGCCATCAGGGGGGCGACAGCGGTCCAGGGGCCAACCAGGCCGCCCCTGCGATGAGGAAGGAAGGGCATTGTGGTGGTGGTAGTGTTGAGTGATTGATTGATTAACAATAATATTGATACTTCGTTGATTGATTGGTTTGGGGCAGTGAGAAAGGGAAAGAAGGGAAGGGGGAGAAGTGGTATGGGCAGAGATGTCAAGGGTGCGTGGCAGCAAGAGGCTTGACCAGAGCAGTGAATGAGCCGGCACACTTTGCTCGTTTCCTGAGCACACACGGACCACACCAGCACCAGCACCACACCCACCCACACCTGGCCACTGCACCACCCCAGCAGCCACACACACCAGCCCCACACCACCTTTACAACTCCCCATAACCCTCCGTACAACTCCCCATAACCAACCCTGCAGCCCCCCACCCCCTCACCCCCCACCCACCTCATCACCAGCTCCATCACCTCCACCACCCGCCTCCGCACCAGGGCCCCAGGGGCCGCCTCACAGGCACCTGCCACACCTGCACGTGCAAGTGATGGAATAAAGGGGCAGAGTGTGCACTTGATGATTGAAGGCAGATCAACACCTGCCCCAACAGCTGCACCCACGCCTAGCTAGGCTTCAAGAGCAGGGGGGGCGAGGGACCCACCACCACCGCCGAAACCTGCACTGGCACCCAGGCCTGCACCTGATGAGCCGGGGGGCAGGGGGCTGCTGAGGCCTGGCGCGAGGGAGGGGCAGGTGTCTGTGGCCAGCTGCAGCACGGCTTCCCAGTTGTCCTGCGGTGTGTGTGTGTGTGTGTGTGCGTGTATGAGGGTATGGGGCGGTGTTGGTGTTGGTGTTCATGTTTGTGAAAAACAGACAGGCGGCGGGGAGAAAAGGGAGGCAGCAGGGTGCACTGGAGGCAGCTGGGGAGGGAAGCACACGAGAAACCTGGCTGTAGCACTGCCCACGCCAGCACACATACAAGAGAGTGTCTCTTGTACCATGCAAGCAGACAGCTGTCGAGCGCAAGCTGAAGGGAGGGGAGCAGGCACACACACACACACACACACACCTGCAAGATGCTGCTGCTCTGGCTCAGCGTGTCTCCCTCCCCGTTCTGCGTCTGCAGCACAGCAGCATGCTCCTCAGCCGCCGCCGCCGCCTCCTCTGCCGCCGCCGCCGCCGCTCCCTTCTTGCGCCCCGCTCGACGCCTGCCGCCGCTCTTGCCGCCGCCCGCTGCCGCTGATCCCAGCCCCTTGCTCGCTGCTTTTGTCAGCCCATCGCCACCGCTGCCGCCACCGCTGCCGCCATCCGCCTGTGCTGCCAGCATGTGTGCCTCGTCAGCCCTCAGAAGCTCAATCAGGTTTGACAGCGCTTTGAGTTTGAGAGGCTCCGGCGCGGTGGGCTGCAGCGCCGCCTTCATGATTCGGTTGGCTGGCGAGTTCTTGTCAACCATGACTGAGGGGCAGGCAATGGTGAGCGCGCCAATAGCACCCAATGCGGCCTCAGCCACCTGCGGTGGGGTGGTGGGTGTGGGTGGGAGGTCGGGTGTTTGGGTGTGGTGGGGAAGAGTGAGCGGCAAAGGGTTGTTCATGTGTTCATGTGTGTGTGTGTGTGTGGTGACCTCACTCTCCCTTGACACTGACACTGACGCACTCAGGCCTTTGTCTGTCCTCCTCCCAGCTCCCTCAGATGCATGTGCACACCGTCACACGCTGTCCCCAAAGCAAAATGGACCGCACACGCGACAGCACACCCCTGCCTTCCCCTCTCTCCCTGCCTGCCTGCCTGCCTGCCTGCCTGCCTGCCTGCCTGCCTGCCTGCCTGCCTGCCTCACTCAGCGTGCCTCCCTCCCTCCCCCCCACACCCACCTTCAGGTTGTGCTGGCCCCCGCCACAAAACGACACAAAGATGCGCTGGCAGTCAGCCATGGACAGCGAGGCGCCGCCGTCTGGAGGCGGGGTTGCCTCCAGCACCGCCGCCCCCCGCCTGCACAGCTGTCCTATGATGAAGAGGAAGCGGCACACCAGTCCCTGCTGCTGCTGCTGCACCTGCTGCTGTTGCGCGTGCTGTTTGGCAGAGTGCTCGCGCAGCCAGGAGGCATAAAAGGAGGCAGAGGCCGCCAGCTGCTGCGCCGCCGCCTCCTCCTTTCCTGCCAGGGTGGTGAGGCAGGCGCATGCGCCCGACAGCACCTGTGCAAAGGGGTGCCTGCTGATGAGCTGGTGCAGGTCTGGCAGGAGCTCGGCCAGAGTGGCAGCCTCACAGCGCGGCAGCTGGCTCAGCACCCCCTCCACTATGCTCAGCACGCACAGCAGCGACTCGGCCCCGCGGCGGCGCGCAGCCTCGCTGGCATCTGCGTCTGCGGGGGGGGAGGGGTGGTGTGTGTGGGTGAGTATGCGTAAGCGTGTGTGTGAGTGTGAGTGTGAAAGTGGCTGTGTATGTTTGAGAGTGTGAGAGCGGCGGCTGTGTTTGGAAACATAGAGGAAGAGTGCGAGCAGGTTGTGCATGAGCGGCTGTCAACGCCACACCTGTGCATCCGCATCGCCAGCCCACCGGCCAGCAGGCATGGCTGGCCGCCACCCCACAAACGATAGCCCCACCTCCCCTCCTCGCTTTCTTCCCACCCTCCTTCTACCCAAAAGCACCACCACCACCACCCTCAACCACCATGACTTCATACCACCATGCCTTCACACCGCCATGCTTCGACCCACCCACCCGGCGAGACCTTCAGGTAGGGCGCCAGGCTGCGCACAAACTTGAATCGGTCGGATGGCGGCATGCACAGCTCCACATCCGTGACCACGCAGGCGTGCAGGGCCAGCAGGTGTGGGAAGCCTTCCCCCTGCTCCCCTGCCACCCCGCCTGCCTGCTCCCTCCCTCCTGTTTCCTGGAAGGTGAGCAGCAGGTCCAGCAGGGCGGAGGCGACTTCTCGGCCTGCCGCCCACTCCTTCTGCGGCAGAGAAGAGTGTGTGTGTGTGTGGTGGTGGTGGTGGTGGTGCGGGAGGGCCCGAAAGGGGGGAGGAAAGCGGAGGTGGCGGCGGAATTGAGGGTGTGCGGGGAGTCACCGGGGGGAAGTCTGGTTTGTCACATGGCTCAAAACTGCCGCTGCAGTAGCATATTGCCACACCAACAGTGCCAAGCTCCAGCCAACCAGCCATCTTTTCTTTCTCCACCGCCTTTGTCACCGCCTCTGCCACCGCCATGAACCAGACACTCACACAGCCACCCCCGCCACCCCTGTGCCGCACCTTCAAGTCGCCGCGTGCCCCCACCCCCAGCGCCGCCCTCAGCACAGCCACCAGCGGGTGAGCCTGGTCCAGGGGCAGGTGGATGGCCCTGCCGCCCGCCTCGTAGACCGCCAGCGCCACCTCAGCCAGCTGCTGTGCACGCTCTGCCGCGCTGCGCTCAGACCGACTGCCGCCGCCGCCGCCGCCGTCCTCGGGTTCTAGGCGGGGGGTGAACCATAGGCTGTGAGAGGGGGGAGGTGTGTGAAGGAGGGGTGCGGCGGAGGGGAGTGCTGAGAAGTTGGTGGGTATAAAGGTGGGTGGAAGCCAAGCGCCGCTCACACACAGCCCAGTGATGCAAAGCTTAGAACACGGCAGCCTGATACGGACACACACACCCCATCTCAGCTCGCAGCTGCTGACGCAGCTCGAAAGACAGCCAGGCCGCTACACTGCACGCCTGGCCATCCCCCCATCCCCAGCCACAGCAGCCACCACCCAGCCCCCGCAGCAACCCCCCAACAACAGCCTTCCAGCCAGCCAGCCTTCCAGCCACCTGTGGAACACACGCGCCACCATGCCCTGTATGCTTTCCTCGGGGTCAGCACACCGCATCAGCACATGCTTGCACGCGTCTGGGGGGGGGGTGCCAGGAGGGTCAGGCAGGGAGGGAGGGCAGAGGGAAGCATGTGTGTGTGTGGAAGGTGTCACTGGGCTGCGTGAGGTGCATTGCACCCACAGCAGCAGGGCGAGCCGCATACAGGCAGGCAGGCAGGCAGGACACAGGACACACGGATTGGCAGGCAGGCAGACCACACAAAAGGAACACACACGGGGGGAGGCGGGCGGGCACCTGTGGCGCGAGGGAAGCCGGGGGCGCGAATGCACGACTCCCACAGCGTCTTGATGGCGCTCTTGCGCACACTGGTCCCCGGGTCGGTGGCGGCGCGTGCCAGGGTTGCAAACAGGCGCAGCGCCAGCGCCTGGTTGCCCGCCACGTGCCGCCCCAGCAGGGTGACTGCCGCCTCGCGCACGCTCACAGACTCATCCTGTGGGGGAGGGAGGAGGAGGGGGGGGTGCAGGGAGGAGGGGGAGGGAGAATGGAGACAGGAGAAGGGCGGAGAAGAGGGAGGGGCGAGGGGGAGGGAGAAGGGCGGGAGGAGGGGGAAGGGAGGGAGGGGAGGGAGGGGCAGGTGGTGTGTGAGCTAGGTGGTGGGTGGGTGCGAGTGAGCCGAAGCCAAGCCAAGCGGAACCTGTCGCCCGGCAGACCGGCAGCCAAAGTCAAGCAAGCACTGCCCCATGCACTGCTCGCTGCACGCGCTCACATACACACAACACACACACACACAGCTCCCTCAGCAGCCTGCACACCTGCAGGGCTCGGTCCACAGCCGCCTGCACGCTTGCGGCCTCCAGCACTCGGGTGTCAGCCTGCACCACCTCGCCCAGCGCCTTGACGGCTTTGGAACGTGTGAGGGGCGCTTGGGTGGAGGGGTTGAGGCACTCCAGCAGCCAACCCACCATGCTGCCCCGAGCGCGGCCCAGGCTGGACTGCAGGCAGGCAGGAAGGAAGGGAAGGGAGGCAAGGAGCGGAGGCGAAGGTAAGGCCAAGGGAGGGCAGGCGAGGAGGCACCCGGAGTGAGGGTGAGGGATCGACTAGGGGGAAGCAGCAAGAGCAGGCCCGGGTTAGCAGTAGTTGCGGGAGCTGGGGCAAGACTGTGCGCGGCTCCCAGCAGGCAGGCAGACGTGGAAAAACCGCTTGCTGCCAGGCCCACACACGTCCCAGCAGTGCAAGCATGCACCCAGGCCTGCCCAGCAAGCCCCGTCTGTGCAGCGAACTCGCAAAGGAGACAGAAAGCAAGACTGTGCTTTTTTGGTGTGGCTTGCCTGCACCAGGTAACGAGTAAGCCGCTGTGCCTGCTCTGCATCCAGCTCCACCTCGCCCCCCAGCCCATCCAACTCATCACGCCGGCGGCGATACTGCAGGCAGGAAGGCAGGCAGAGATGGGTGGACGACATTAGCAAGTGGCGGATGGCGGGAGGTCAGGCAGGGAGGTGAGCACATGGATGGACTCTGGTTGAAAAGGCAGGCAGGGCAAACAGTCGCACCGGAGGCGGCAGCGGCAGCAGCCGCAAGTGCAGCATCTGGCACGAGCACCAGATGACACCACAAAATGGCCTCGAGCAGCCCCATTGCACCGCTGCCACAGAGTGTCCACACCTGCACCAGCTTGGCCACCAACTGCTCCGCAGGCGCCTCCCGCCGCTGCAGGTTGGTCACCTCCTCGGCAAATGCCTGGCACAGCAAAAAGGTGCGGGCGGAGGCTGCCGCCGCGTGTGCGCCCCTCCGGGGGTCAGCCAGGTGGAGCAGCAGCAGGCGGGGGGCCTCCTCTGACGCATCACCAGACCCTGAAGGCAGGGAAGGTGGGCAGGCAAGGACGGAAAAGTGAGTCCAGGGGGCAGGCAGCGAGGGAGAGGGCGAGGCGGGCATGCAGGGTGTGACAGGCAGGCAGGCAGGCAGGCAGGCAGGCAGGCAGGCAGGCAGCGCTGCTGCGCCTGCAGGGGCAATGCCAGGCGGCCAGGGCAAGCCACAGCTGGACCAGAGCTGCCCTGGCTGGCAGCCATCCCCTCACCTCCCTGCAGCCGCGCCAGCTGCCGCAGCAGCGGCGCGTCGGCCGCCGCCGCCGCCTCGTCGGCGTGCAGCTGCGCGGCCAGGCTGGCGAGGCAGTCCAGGCAGTACTGCCTGACGTGCTGGTCTGGATGCTTCAGCCCCCGCTCCCCCTGCAGCAGCGCGGCAAAGCGCAGCAGCAGGAAGGGGGCCGCTGGCCAGGCGGGGGCATGGGAGCAGGCTAGCAGGTCCCGCAGCAGGGAGGAGAGCAGGTGGCGGAAGTCGAGGTCTGACTCGCTCTTAGTGCCGCGGGCGCCGGGCAGCCTGGCGAGAGAAGGGGGGGCAAGGGAGGGGGGGAGGGGGGAAGGAAGCGTTGGGGTGGCAGCCAAAACGCCAAGGCGCGGCAGGAGGTGTGGTTGGGTGGCGGTGTCGTGATGACGTATAAAGCGGTGGCATGTGTGACGTGTGCATGGAGCAGCAACCACACCCCACCCTCCTGGCAACTCAATAGCCGATTGCCCACCACCATCACCGCCACTCAAAGCACCCCAGCCCCACCCCAACCCACCCACCCACACCTGTCGAAGCACAGGCTCCAGAAGTAGTCTGCGCATGTGGCTGCGCCCTTGTAGCAATCTGCCAGGCTGGCTGGCTCGCAGTCCATGGGCGGCAGGTCCACACAGCCCTAAGGGGGTGGGACGGGAGTGAGTGAGGTGTGTGACTGGGTGGGGGAGGAAGACCGGAGTGAATGTGAATGTGGTCTCTTTGTGCGTGCTATGTGGGCTCTGGTTGGGAGGGGCAGCAAGCCAGAGAAGCAGACAGAGGGCTGGTGAAGTGGAGCCACACATGGGTGAGCCAAAGGAACAGGAAAGGAGAGAGAGCTCAAGGCACTTCACAAATTCTTTCAGCCACTCAGCCGTACCTGTATCATCTGCAGCACTGCTGCCGTCAGCATGCCGATGCATGTGCGCGCATCCTCAGAGGCGGGGAAGTCTCTGGGCGGCTTGGGCCCCCCCGGCAGGTGGGGCACGACATGTGTGAACAGCTCATCCAGGAGGGTGCCCCACTGCAGTGCACACACAGAGACACACTCACACACACTTGTCATGACATGGCACAGCGCACCACACAGCACAGCACAGCACAGCACAGAACAGAACAGAACAACCCAGCAGACCACCACACCAGCCCACACCCCACCTGGGACGGGCAGGCCTGGAACGCCGCCACCAACAGCCTCACCGCCTTTTCCTGCAGCAGCTTCTGCCCCTCCACCGTCAGCGCCACCATGGCGGTGCGCAGCAGGGGCAGCAGCGCGGCGGCAGGCAGGCGCACCACCCTCAGCAGGTCTGCCAGCAGCAGCAGCACGGCCTGCGCTCGATCCAGCAGCGGGCGCATGGCGGGCGGCAGCCTGGGTGCAGGGGCAGGATGGGGTGGGTGGAATTGGGTGCGGGAAGGCAAAGGTGGATAGAGTGAGAGGAGTCGGTGTTGGTGAGGAGGTCAGCAATGATGAGGAGGGGTGAGGTGAGGAGGCAGCTGGAGTGCCTCGAGCTGCTGGCAATCGCCGCTGTACGCAGCACAGCAGCATGACCCCACTCGCTCATTCTGCCCTCCTCACCCTATCCCCGCCACCGCCGCCGCCTTGGCCTTCTTCGCCGACAGCTTCCTCTTGGCGGCGGAAGCCGCCGCCTCAGCGGCGGCGGCGGCGGCCTGTGCCAGCTGGGGGCGTGCCGCCGAGCACAGGCGGGGGTCGTGGAAGGGATAGATGTTGTAGGTGAGCTGGAAGCGCAGGGTGTCCAGCACCGCCTCCATCACGTCTTCGTTGTACACTGCGGTACAGTACCGCAAGGCGAGACAGCATGGTGCGGTACATCTTTCCACACGGCAGGGCAGTACGGCGAGGGCAGGCAGCCAGAATGTGGTACATTGATGTCGCAAAGACTGGTGATGTCAGGACAGACGCACCAAGCCCACAGCAGCCCCGATTTTATGCATAGCAGTTGCAGCCCCACAACGAGCCAGCACCCACAAGCCAGCCCTACAACGAGCCAGCACCCAGAAAGCCACCGTTTCTTTCCACCAACACCTCGCACCTCGCTGCGGCATGTCGGGCACTGTCATCAGATGCAGAGCAACCGCAGCAGCCTCCACAGCCGTCAGCAGGCGCTGCGCCCGGGGCGTGGCCTCCTGCTCAGGGCAGCAGCGGCAGCGGCGGCGCAACATGTTTGGGCAAGTACACAGGCAGTATTGCGCGATTTGATAGCAACGCCAGCACCCACAACCAACCCTTCCTGGGCAAGACATGGCGCCCAGCACCTAGCACTCAGCACATCGGCCACCAGCACCCAGCACACCAGCACACTCAAGCACCCAGCACCCAGCACACCAGCACACCAGCACCCATACCCCAAGCACCCACCGAGTCTCCGGGCTCCAGCAGCAGCCCCGCGCCCCCCTTGATCAGCCCTTGCAGCAGGCGCAGCAGGCGCAGCAGGCCCTCCTCGGGCACACACCGCAGCGCGGGCCTGTGGTCGGGCCTGCATATGCCCAGCGTCTCCTCACACAGCCGCCGCGTGTCTCGCAGCAGTGCCGCCCCGGCAGACGAGGAGCGACCCAACAGCTCATCCTCCTCCTCTTCTTCTTCTTCGTTTTCTGCTGCCTCTGCTGCCTCAGCAAGCTCCTCATCCACATCAGCAGCCCCTGCACACCGTGGGCGGGGCAGTTGGTCAAATGACACATGACACATGACACAGCAAGAGATGTCAACAAAGCTGGTACAGGGAGCAGAGGTTGGCCCTGCCCCCTGCTCGGTCGCTGGCACAAGTCGAGTCAGCAACAGCAGGCAGCCAACACGGCAGCACACCATCCACGCGCCACACAGGAGCTGGGCTCAAACCTTCACCTGCCGCCGCCGCTGCCTTCCCGTGCCGTTTGATGAACTCTGACATGGCCGCAACGTACGCCTCTGCAAGGGCGGCGGTGCAAGGCGGAGATGACAGCATGGGACAGCGCAGGGCAGGGCAGTCAACACGGCTGACCGGCCTGCTGATGGCCAGCCGATGCCAGCCACCCTGCCTCTGATGCCAGCACAGTGCTCTGCCCACCAAACCTGACACCACACCCGCAGCAACTCACCTGCGGCTTTGCTGGCCGCCTCGGCTGGCATGCCCTCCTGAGCCCTGGCTGTCGCCACATCAAGGTGAGACACACGCGCACGCTTGGTGGGTTGCTTATCTGCACCCCGCCGAGGGGCAGCCGCCGCCGGTGGAGATGCCAGCTGCTGTTGCTGCTGGACCGTGGCAGGTGGCACTGCCACTTCGCTGTTGCGACGCCTCGACAGCTTGGGCTGCTGCTCCCATGCCGCTGCCGGCAAGCCTGAAAATATGCCTGGAGCGGCCTGATCCACCTGCTGCTGCAGCGCGGTGTGTAGCTGACAGCTAGCCTTTGGAGACACGGGGCGGAGCGGGCGTCTGCAAGGCGGGAGGCGGTGGCGGAGTGTGAGATGAGTATCGGAGGCTGGCCGGTATCTGAGGATCCACGATCACGCTGCTACTCACAAATAGCTGACGTCCACGGCCTGAAGCGCGCTGATCACGCCGGCAAGGTCTGCAGGATTCGCCACGGCGTCCGCCTGCACGCCCTGCTCTTCCAGAAGATAGCTCTGGGTGGGTGGATGCGGCACAGGCAGCGAAAGGTATGTTTGAGGCGCGGGGTGAAGGATGGAGGGCCAGTGTAGGAAGGGGCGGTCTTCGGCGCCTCCATCGCCCCCCTCCATGATAGATCGATTCAGGTCAGATTTACGAGCGCTAGGAAGCCCGCCAGGCGCTATTGAGCAGCCATGTTGCAATTCAAGTGAGTTTGCAAGATCTGGTGATGCACTGATCAGAGCCAATGCGCAAGGATCCCAGCAACGTGATGTCAGGCGAACCACGCCCAAGGTCCGTCATGAAATGGCATGCTGTGCTCAACTGGCGCGCAAGTTTGCACCCAACCGCTCGCCGGCCCGCATGTCCTTCTGCCAACGGCACCGCATTGATAAGCGAACCAGGTTGCAGCCCCCATCGCGCCCACACCGGCCCCCGAACGGACGCTTTGTCAACGTATTCGGCGGCGATGCAAATCCGGCGACGCGCTCAGTGACCGATGCAGGGGACGTTCGCGGACCAGGAAAATGAAGGTGAGTCCGTGGCTTGACGCCGCAGCCAGCGACAGGTGCCGACAGGCCGGCGGCAACTCTGCCGGACCCTTCTTTTTCCTGTCCAACTCGTCTCTTGTGGCGTGGTGAGACCTCAAACATGCTGCTGGTCATCCTACCGTGCTGTTGGCTGCCAACTTCCGCCGACACCGTCGTCGGTCAGTGTTGCCGGGTGCTGGCTCCGTGCAACAAACAGGTGCATCTCTTGCGGCTCCTTTTCAGGTACTCTTGGGCAGCAGGCAATGCAGCTGGGACCCAGCTTCTGTGAAACGGCGGCTTGTGGGCCCCAAGCTAACGCCTGGCAGCCGTCGTGGGCAGCACGTGGGGGCCAGCCGCTGAGGCTGGATGTGCGTCACACACCACTTGGCAGCGGCACTGAGTGGGGGGCGCCCCCCGTCAGCTGCCCGTCCCGCCTCCAGCACAGCTCACCGGCCCGCGACGGCAGCGGGGCGTGCCTCTTCGACCCCTTCGCATCATCACAAGATGACCCACCCGGCCTGACACCACTCGGCGCCCAGCAGGCAGCGGCAGCGCCACGAGCCGCGCCCCCGGCCGTGCAGCGCAAGCCCGCCGCCGAGTGCTCGCCAGGGCCAGCACTGCCGCCGCCGCCCGCTGCGCCGTCCTTTGCAGGACGGGTGCAGTCGTGCCCGCCTGAGCGATTGGGGAGGAGGGGGGCCAGGCCGCTGGTGCGACTCAGGTGCGTCTAGCTCGGAGGCAGGCAGGGATGAGACACGGCTTGCTGGGTGTGGCGACGGAGGCGGCTGCGAGTTGTGCCGTTTTGTGCCCGCCCCTTTTCCCAGAGCCTCGCCCCTAGCAACGCACATGCATTGACACAGCCTGGACTCACCCTCATCTCATCTGCAGGGTCAAGCGCTCCCTCAACGGCGCAGTAGCGGCAGCTGGAGGCCCCTCCCTGGCCCGGCGATCCCTGGACGCCGGCTCGGCAGTGGCGGCAGCCCTGGCGGCTGCCCCGCAGCTGGCTGGGTGCAGCCGCAAGCGGCTTGACGCGGAGCTGCTCAGCCCTCCCGTGCCTCGCAAAAACTCTCGCACGCTTCTTGATGAAGCCGCGGCGGCAGAGCTGATGATGGGCAGGCTGCAGCTGGCGGCGAGTGGCGGCGGCAGCGGCAGCGGCAACAACGACGGCAGTGCTGGCGCCACCACTGGCAGCGAAGCGGCAGCCCCTGTGCTGATGAATTGGGATGCGGTGCTGTCGCTCTCGATGCTGCCCACACATGAGGGTGGCTCCGGGCATGCCGCAGGCGGCTGAGGCAGATGTGTCTCCCTTAAGCACCTCAGCAGCAGCGCTCAGCAGCCGCCACTTGAGCTCCTGTCAATGCAGATGGCACGGCTACACCCTCCCTGCCTTGCTGCTGCGCATTTTCGTCAGCCTTATCCCCAGCAGCACGCAGCTGCTGGCATACTGCCCACAGCGGCCCATTCATCCTTCCCCCTTTGTCTTTAAGCAGCCCAGCAGCCCCCCCAGACGCCAGCAAGGCAACACCGACTTTTCAGTTGGTCTGCTGCTTGCATGCATGCCACCCTTGGCCACCATCCCGCTGTGCCGCCCCTTCTGCCCTCGCTGTCCCTCCCTTCGCCTGTCCTCCTCTCCTCACAGCACTGCTTCTCCTTCATTCCGCAAGCCGGACCTGATAATCAAGCTGCCTGGCGCCTTCCCAGGAACAGCCACAGCACCCATAGCAGTGGCCAGGCAGCGAGGTGCTACAGACATACGTGTCTTCAACCAAATGGCGAGGCATCCAGCTTAAGGCAGCATAGGGTGGTTGAAGCAGCATGATGTTTCTTACATCACATGAAATGGAAGGCAGGGCACATACGACTTCCATACCGCCAGCAGGCTGCACTGCTTCTACCAACACTGCTGCTGCCATCTCCAGTGCCATCGCCACTGCTGCTGCTCTCACTGCTTCTGCTGCCGCTGCTCCCACTTTGCCGTGTGCGCCTGCCTGGCTGCCTGCACCAGCGGCTGCAGCTCCCCCCGCTCAGCCAGTGCGCTCAGCAGCTGGAAGGCAAAGGGAATGTAGTCGGTGCGGCGGCGCACGTTTTCGTCTGCCCAGCGCCGCCGCCGCTCTTCCTCCATTTCCAGCTGCTGCCTGAGCCTGTAGGGGTGGGGCGGGGTGATAGTAGTGGGGTGATAGTAGTGGTGTGGATGGGTGGGAAGCGGGAGAGGGGAAGGGAGGGAGGCAGCAACATGTGCACGGTGAGTGGCGGAACGGATGGCAGGCACTGCACCCAACACACTGCGGCACTCCTCCACCACCCGCGGCGCCAACCACGACACTGCTTTGCTCAGGCAGGCAGGCACACGCACACACAGGCAGGCACACACGCCACTATGCACGCCGCAGTCACACGCACCTATCCGCCTCCGCTTCGCTCTCGCTCAGCTGTGCAGCCAGAGTGTCGGGGTCAGCAGGCAGCTCCTCCTCCTCCTCGCCGCCGCCGCTGCCGCCGCCGCCAGGTGCTGCCGCCGCCGCGGGGGGCTGGCTGTTGCCCAGCTTGGCTCTGATGCGCTCCTGCAGCAGCGGCAGCAGCACTTGGGGTGGAGGTGCATGCCGTGGAGCATGGTGGAGGTGCATGTGATCGGCACAACTGCCCCGTTGTAGCAGCCAGACTGGCAGCCACAGGCAGCAGAGGCAAAGGAGGAAGAGTCACAGCAGATGCAGCAGGCACAGCATCATCTCCCGCCGTCACCCGCACACACACACAACACACATGCCGCAGGCACCTGCAGGTGCTGCTGCTGCGCCAGCTCCCGCCCATACTTCTGCCTCCTGTCCTCGATGCAGGCCATGAGGTTGAACTGCGGGTGTGCAGGTGCGGGTGTGCAGGGGGAAGGAGTAGAGGGACATGAGGCTTGGGCGGTCGACAGTGGGCAGGGGGGGGGGGGGGGCGGGGACAGGCGGACACCAGCAGAAGGCGGCTGCAGGCACATGCTGAGCTACAGGCAGCAGCAGCCAAGCAACAGGCGAAGCACTCCTCCGCACCCAGAGGCACCAAAACGCTCAAGAGAGGGGGCAGGTGCCGCCAGCTCCAGCCGCCAGCTCCAGCCCCCAGCTCCGCTCTCGGCTCACCTTGACCTCGCTGGCTGCGTACCGCCCCATGCGTTCGGTGATGGCTGCCGCCGCCTTGCCCAGCCAGTCATCCTGCGTGCATGCAGGTGGCGGCGGGCATCAAGCCGAGGGTGGCAACATGGCTGCAGCGGGCTGGCAACGCCGCACGGGCTCCGAGGGCTGTGTGGTGTGCATGGTGTATGGTGTGCTGTTGGCGTGTGCGCTGTGTGAGACACATGCTGTGAGCTGACAGTGTGCCTGAGTGCCGCCCTTTCACCCACCCACCTCCCCGCAGTCAGCCAGCTTGATGGGCCCCGGCTTCAGCCCATCCAGCTCATACAGGCAGCCGCTGCACAGGGGGTCCGGAAGGGGGGAGGGAGGGTGGTAGGGAGGCGGACACAGGTGAGGCACGGGAGACATGCGACTATGCCGCCCAGCCATGCACAGGAGCGGCATGCAGCGGCTGTGGAGAGGCACAGCAAGTGACGCCATCAAACAAGCCCAAGCACTTAGTGTGCCACTCGGTGTAGCTCCCGGCACGCCTACAGCCCGGCAACTGACCACCACCGCTGCCCTCCGCTCCATGCCACCCACGGCCCCCCCCCCATGCACCACACAGACCCACCCACCCACCATCACTCAAGATCTGTGCAGGGCGGCACACGCATCACATGCATCACTCGAATCATCCCTCACCCATGAATGATCACCCTCCCAGGCATCAATCAAACCACCCACCCAGCCAACAGCCACCCCACCCCACATGCGCACCCCACAGGCACGTAGGCAATGAAGTGGAAGGCATCCCCTTTCTCATTGTCCTCCTCATCCTTGTCTGGCACCATTGGCTGCGGCGGCGAAAACGAGTTGTGCACTAATCGGATGGTGTCGCTATTGCCGATGGCCAAGCCCTTCATGTCAGGAGGAAAGCCAGCGGTGAAATCCCGCAGCTGCGCCAGCTCCGGCCCGATTTCGAGATCCGGACGATTCATCAGCACGCTCACTATGGCCTGCAGGTCGTGCAGGCAGGAGTGTGCAGGAGTGTGCAGGAGTGTGCAAAGTGGCAAGGCAGCTACGCCTCAACGCTAAGTTGAGGCGTAGCGGGGCCCCCGCCAGCAGGGCAGGTTGCAGCAGCTATGGGTTGCCTGACAGGGTTGCATCAGCACCAGCAGTGCAGAACAACAGGCCCGCCCTGTGTGCCCCCTCCCCTTGCCTTGGCCTGGCCTCACCTGCGTCGCGCATGCATTTGAAATGACTTGACTCGCAAAGAAGACCCCTCGCTCCTCATAATCAATCGACACAGGCCGCGCATCTGCCTCTTTCTGCCATTTGAACAGGAATATGAGGCCGTAGATGGGCCTGCACAGTACCGAATGCGCAAAGTCGGGAACAGAGCCAGGCGCCTTGCACGCATTTGGCATCCGGCGGTTTGGCGGGGCAGCGGGCGGCTCGCCGCATTGTCCTCACTTGATTGAATTCAGAGAGTCCTCGTCCAGGGACCACAGCTCCTCCATCTGCAAGGAAAGACGTTGCCGGTAGCGATCATCACCTGTCGTGGTGAGCCCACGTCTCGCTCAGCCACCCACCTGCACACCCTTGACACCCATGCGCTCCAGCAGCTCGCTAAACACGCCCGGGTCGCTCTCGATGGTCGTCCATTCCGCCATGGCGTGCAGGGCGCTGCTCAAGTAACAAAGAACTAAGTGGGTTTACGACACTACATGCAGAAACCGACCAGACATCCAGGTGCCTCACTGCCAGGTCATCCCAACCGCACGGCATGAATGGTGGTGAATGCTGGACGGGTTTTACAAGTCCAATCAAAAGAGAGGAGAGATGCGTCAAAAATGCGCAGTGGCTGCTGCTGTGATGCGCTGCGCAGCACAAGAAAACAGGCACGGTAGGAGAGCAGGCAGAAATGGCGGAGGGAGATGATCAGGTGATAATGCAATGCATGTTGCTGGTAGCAGGAGGAGCGCGATGGACGAGCAAGATGACACAAGGAGCGACAATGTCAGCAAGGTGATTCAGCACTGGGCAATAAAACGAAATGTCAAGAGGGATGTGCATGGATGCGTGGGTGCAGACTGCCCTACGCCTGTGTTCAGCTGCCCAGATCAAGCTGCGTTTGTGGCTGCTCGTCACAGTGGGTCCCTATGCAGTGAGTGCCACCCAGCACTACGCCGTGCGGTGTGTGGCCGCTGTGGGTGCTACTGCTGCGGGGGTTGCCTTGGACACCAAGCTCAAGCGTGTGCTTCACGCAGGGGACATGGTGCCGCCCTCTCCAGGCACCAGCTCCCAGCTCTGCCCGCTGCTGTTGGAATCAAACGACTTCCTGCTGCCACACTGCTGCTGGATCTGGTGCTTTGTGGCACCCACAGCGGCCGGGGCAGCAGGAGAAACAGGCCTCGGTGACGGCGGCGACGTAACGGTGGCGCCGCTGCCGACAGCAGTCAGCAGCACTGTGCTGGCAGTCAGGTCCAAAGCAGCAACCGGGGGCAGCGGCGACGCCGTGCCTGCAGACATGCCACTGCTGGACAGGCTGCCGTCCTTTCCGCCGCCATTGCTGCGCACAGCCTGCTGCTGCTGCGAAGTGTGCTGCTGCTGCTGCGGCGGCTGTGCGCCGGGAGCAGCACCCGGGGAGTGGTGGCGATAGCCTTTAGGAGGAGTGGGTGAGGGAGACCTGCAGGTAGTGGTGAAGCAGGCAGGCAGGCAGGGTGCAGAGCGGTGAGAACAGCGGCGCCCAAGCACGTGTGCCAGCAAAGCGTGGCAACGAGCAACACACTCGCTCCCCAGCGGCCCACCCACAACTGCCTAAACGTGCTACCTGCTACGACTGCGCGTGCTGGCTGCTGCACTGGGTGCCGTAGTGGCGTGTAGCCACCCCGCAGCGAGCCCAGGCAGCGCCGAGGAAGCCAGTCACGAGCAACTTGCAGGCTGCCCCCGGTACAACAGTGGAGAGACCCCAGACAGCAGCAGGCGACAGCGGCAGCGGCAGCTGTGCTAGGGCTAGCGGCGTCTGCGCAGGAGAGGAGGGTGGGAGGGAGGGATAGGGGTGCCCACACACCACTGGGCTCGCGAGGCAGCATCTCGCCACCACACGCCAGGCAACTAGCTAAGAAAACTATACACACACGCCACTGCACAGTAGTGTCCCCAGCACAGCCCCACCTCAAACGCGCAACCCACCTGATGCCGTCTGAGGGCAGCGTTACGACATGCAAGCGCAACAGCAGCAGGCAGCAACGGAGCAGCGGCAGTGCGCAGCAACGAGGCGCGACGGCGCAGCAAACCAACCTGCTGCGTTTCGGCGAGCGGCTGCGGCTGCGGCTGCGCTCCGTGCTGCGCTGCTTTGCCTGGCTGCGCCCCTCTGTGCTGCGGTGGCGGCTGGTGCCGCCCTTTTCTGCCGGCCGTGCATGCGAGAGTGGCTCCCCGCGCAGCCAGGGGTGCCGCAGCATCTGACCTGCCGTGGCTCGTTTGCTGGGCACAAAGTTGAGCATGGGCAGCAGGAAGTCTGCAAAGCTTTGGGCCTGCGCAAGGGGTAGGGGGGTGAAGTGAAGGACATTCATGGTGGGAAAGTGCACCGGAGCTGCAGAGCTAAAGGCTGGCAGCAGGGCTACAGGCAAGCAGCAATGAGGGGAGTGTGTGTGCATGCATGTCGGTTGATGTGGATGTGTGGGAAGGGCTCAGCGAATTGTAGTCTATAGATTTGATCAACATGATATAGTCAGTCAACGGATATCTAGTGTGCTCATCACCGCCCTCCAGTTTGCTCACGACGCACCTACACACCAAATGCAGGTAAGCACACACCCAGCGCAAGTGCGCAGCAGCAACGTGCCGCCCCACACAAGTGTGGCGCACAGTGCACCCAGTGCAGCGGCGGGAAGCAGGCGGCAGGCAGCAGGCGAGCTCAGGGCAGTGGCAGCAAGTGTGAATGCAGTGGGACAGAAGGGGCTGCTCAGAAAGAGAGTTGTTGTACTCATGTTGGTTGAAAGCCAACAATAGGTAGTCTAACATGCATTGAACTGAGTGGTTCCTCACCGCAGCCGGCCGCTCCATGTGCATTGAACAGAAGCGTAGAGCAGGCACAAAAATGCAGCAAGGCAGCGCAAGCAGCAAGGGCAGGGCAGCCAGGCATGCAGCAGCATGTCTGCGCCGCCCTGCACCTTGCTACACCTGCACCCCGCGCCCACCAGCACACGGTGCAACCCCCAGCACACCCCCCGCGTGCAGCAGGCAGCAGTGCAGCAGGCAGATGCAAATGCAGCATCGTGTACGGCCTGCAGTACAACCCCCCAGACAATCATACCTCGTGTCGTGGCAGCTTGTACTTCTCTTCCAGCACGCGCTCCAGCGGCCAGTAGTTGAGTCGCTGGATGTGGCGCAGGCGCCCCTCCCGCGTGAAGAGCTCCCTGGCATACCTGCCAGTGGTGGCCACCGAGCGCGGCATGCGATCCAGCAGCTCAATCATCTGGGCGGGGGTGGACAAGGGTGGAGGGGTGGAGAGAGGGAGGGAGCGAGGTTAAAGGCAAGAGGAGAGGCGGGAGGAGAGAAGGGGGCTCAGGGGGTCTTGCTTTCAGCATCTCTGAGTGTGATCTGCCCCCGCTGCCGCCGAGCCCCGCTGCCTGTTTTCCCCGCTACCGCCAGTCTGAACCGTGCCACCTTTGCGAGACGTCCACGCGCAACAACGATCCCAACAAACAATCCCAGCAGTCGCACCCCCCGCCGCCAGCCGGCACTACAGCACTTGCACCACCCACCTGCGCCATGTGATCCTCATCCCGGCTGTAGTCCCTGCCCGCCTTGGGCTCAAACAGGAAGTCGCCTGTGACCAGCTCAAAGACCATGCAGGCCAGGGACCAGATGTCTGCACTGGCGTCGTAGCCAGCACCCAGGATGACCTGATGTGGTGAGGGAGGGGGAGGAGGGGGAGCAGGAGGGGGAGCAGGGGGGGTGAGAGGAGGGGTGAGCAGAGGTGCAGGAGGGGGAAGCACACGGACGAAAGGACAGGGCAGCATGGGATGCAAGGGAAGGGGAGAGAGGGGAAGGCGGAGGAGAGCTGGAGGAGGGCGACAACCTGCCCAGGTGCACTGGGGCAGCAGTTGGCAACAGTGAACACTGAAATTGCGAGTGTGTGTGGGGGGGGGGATGTGGGTGCCAAAAAGTAGTGCTCAAGGGAATGCGGGGGCCCTGAGACCCCCTACCCGCGGCACGTCGCAAAGGCTACCAGCAGTGGCTGTGGGCCATAGCTAACGAGGGCGGCACACACGCGCCCCCACCCACAAGGGGAGGGGGCCTTTGTGCCGCCCAGATACCTAATGGCCGGTGCGGTACAGTGCGGTACAAAGGGCGGTACAAAACGAAGGAACACCATGCGGCACGCATGACGCAAAGTGTGTGTGTGCTGGCTGGCCAAGGATGCACATGCTGCGCCGCGCTGCCTTCGGTTTGTTAATTGCTTCGTGCCATACCACGCCCATGGCACCTCTTCTGGCAGACAGGGCTCACCTCTGGGGAGCGGTACTGCCGAGTCTGGATGTCGTCCGTGAAGTGCTTGTGCGTCCAGCAGGCGTTGCCAAAGTCGACTATCTTGCAGTCCATCTGCATCAGCCGATCGGCAAGGTCCTTCAGATCGACCGCCACAGGGGGGCTGCCCCGCCCGCTGGCAGCACGCTCCAGATCGGCTGGCTGATCCGCCTCTGCTGCCAGAGATGGGTCTGCCCCCGCCTGCTGCAATGGCGCGTTTGCTGCGTCCACTGCTGCTGCCGCTTCTGCACGCTGCTGCTGCTGCGGTTGGGAGGGAGGGTGGGTGCCGTTGGCAGCGGCTGCTGGTGCGGCTGCCTGCGCGCCGCCTGCCTCCCCGCTGCTGGCCTCCTGGCCCTGCACAACACCACCGCTGGTGTCTGACGTAATGCCAGAATCTGCCATTGAAGCAGAAGCCTCGCTGCCGCCCTCCCCTCCCTTCTTCTTCGCCTTTGCCTTCAGCTTCTTCTTTTGGTTCCTCGTTAGCGGCTGCCCTGCCGCCATCACCGCCTGCAGCTTGCTGGGCCGTCCGCCGCTAGGCGCCGCCGGCTGTGGCGCTGCAACACTGGGGGCAGCGGGTGGCTGGCTGTCTCCGCGCTCGCCGCCTGCCAGGGGCTGGTCTGCTGTTGGGCCTCCCCCTCGGTCGATGCGGCGTGGCTTGACTGGCTCAGTCAGCATGACGTTCTCAGGCTTGAGGTCTGTGTGAATGATGCGGCAGGTGGTGTGGAGGTAGTCCAGCGCAACCAGCACCTGGCGAGCCAGGTGGCGCACCGCTGGCAGAGGAATGCCTCGGTGCGCAAACAGCCTGCAGGGCGCAGGGTTGCGGGCGGCAGCGAGGGAAGTTGTCAGGGCCGA
This sequence comes from Chlorella vulgaris, assembly GCA_023343905.1. NCBI lineage: Eukaryota > Viridiplantae > Chlorophyta > Trebouxiophyceae > Chlorellales > Chlorellaceae > Chlorella > Chlorella vulgaris. The sequence continues at coordinate 1,560,236 of SIDB01000012.1, read as the reverse complement.
GGGAGGGCAGGTGAGGAGTCGCAGGCGCTCTGCTGGTGCACCGCTACCCCAAACCACTGCTGCCAGCACGGCTGCAGTGCGCTGCGTCTGGCCCTGCCACCGCCACGCAAGCCCAGGCAGGTGAAGGCTGTGCAAGCCAAGAAGGCCTAGCATTGTCTGTGCAGTCAAATCGAGTGTTCCAGCTGCACCAGCACCTGCGTCCATTCCCACCAGCATGCCGAAACCCACCTGATAAGCGTCAGCAGGTTGTCGCCCAGCACCTCGAACACCATGCACACGTGGCGGCCATGGGCTCCGCTGTGCTCAAACCAGTCCACCATGCGGCAGCAGTAGTGGCTGTCCTCTGCAGGAGGTAGAGTCAAGGGCAGGCAGCAAAGTATTAGGCAAGGCTTGCGGACAATCAACAAAGGGCAGCGAGCGAGCGGCTGCGTCACGGTGGGGCCATGGATGAGCAGGCAGCACCGGTGCTACATATGGTGCACAGTGGCTTTCGATGCGCTGCCAGTCCAGATGACGGCGCATGCACTGTTTCACATACATGGCTGCAGTTCCTTTGTGTTCAAGGCCAGCCAATGCGTACAGCTCACAGTTCCCGGTTACCCGCACACGCCACAGCCACACAGGAGCGCCACGTACCAGGGTCGTTTTCAGCGATCTGTGACAGCAGGGTGATCTCGTCGCGAGCCGCCTCTGTGTAGTGCGCCGCCGCCTTCACAACCTTCATCGCACCCAGCTGCGCCGTCTGCTCGTCGCGCACCATCCACACCGTGGAGAAGTGGCCCCACCCCAGCTTGTGCAGCACAGTGTAGCGGCCATCCTTGAACTTCTCGCCGCAGCGCACCCTGTGGTAGCCACCTGTGCGTGTTCAAAGGCAGGAATGGACATAGGGTGAGGTGATCACGGTGATTTACGCAAAACCCTCGTGGCAGCCTGCCGCCACTTTGCCGCTGCCGCCCTCACCTCGCTTGTAGTCCTCCTCGTCCTCCTGCTCGTCTGAGAAATCCTCCTCGGAGTCGCTGCACGAGGAGCTGGCGGCTGGAGACTCTTCTCGCTTCTTGTCTGCGGCAACGCAGGGTGGATTGCGCTCAGCGGGTCATACAGCCGCTGCGTGCCATGCCAGGCACGTCTGTATGGCCTTCTGCACGTCTGCAGGCTGCCCGGCTCACCGTGGGCCTTCTTCTTGGGCTGGACCACCTGCTTTTTCCGCAGCTGCGGGGCCATGGCGGGCCTGCGCCCTCCCAGGTGCCAGGTGTGGACCAGTCAGGCTGCGGGAGGGCTGTCAGGGGCGGCGATGCCTCGAGTGATGGTCCTACGCGAGCGTGCGTTGCCCAGAGCGGGGAAATGGGTTGCAGATGGGTCTGACAGTGCAGGGAAATGTGATGTGCATGAGAAAAGGCGTCTGCAGTGACCGAGTGCATGGGCTGCACAAACCGGGGAGCCCTCTTCCAGCGCGCCCCGCCCTGCCCAGCCCTCTTGCCAACAACTCCCAAGCAGCTCTAGCAACCAGGTGCGCACCACCGCCACCTCGCTGCATGCAGGCCTGGCGCATGGCTGCTGGCAGCCTTGCAGCGCTTACACGGCCCTGCCTATAAACCCGCAGCCACCAGCAGCACGTTAGAGGGCCGGCGCCAGGTCCAGCCGTTGCCATCGCGCTCCTTGACGATGCTGCCGCTGCCCGCCGCCACCCGCCGCTCACCCTTGCAGGCCCTTCCCCGAAGGAAGAAGACACCAGGGAGGCAGTTTACCTGTCGAGGACCAACATGTCTGACGGGTGCGGCTTGAGCACAGCCTAGCAGCCATGCAACAAACCACCGGCAACCAGCCACCAGCACACAATTGTGGTCGGTGCCGCTCACCGCTGCCGTTTCATGCCTTCCCGGTCTGTGCAGAGGGGAGAGCCCTAAGTCTGTGCAGGAGGAGGTGCCTGCGGCCGCCGCCCCCGGCGAGCCCATGGACCTCAACACCGCCATCCAGGTGGTGATGAAGAAGGCGCTGGCTCACGACGGCCTGGCTCGGGGCCTCCACGAGTCGGCACGCTCCATTGAGCGAGGACAGGCCCAGGTGGGCTGCTGCTGCTGCTGCTGCTGGCTGCAGCTGTTTTTGTGCTGTAGGCTGCGGCTGCTGCTGCTGCAGCCGCTGTAGGCTTGGCAAGTCTCTGTGCAGATAGTTCTTTGCTGCCTGTTCTCGTGCTGTTGGCAAGCACTGCTGGTGGTGATGAACAGCAAATGCAGCTGGCCTGCCGCTGCTGGGTCGCACACACGGGTGTGTGTCAAAAGGTTGAAGGTCACATCGTGGATCCGGTAGCCAGCAAGGCTCACGCATGCTTGCGCGTCTGTGTTGTGTGTTCTGTGGCGCTGCAGCTGGCCATCCTGGCTGACGACTGCAACCAGCCCGACTACAAGAAGCTGATTGAGGCGCTGTGCGCCGAGCAGAGCGTCAACCTCATCTCGGTGCCCAGCCAGGAGACCCTGGGCCAGTGGGCAGGCCTCTGCAAGATTGACAGCGAGGGCGAGGCACGCAAGGTGAGGGATCAGCGGGGTCGAAGGCAAGGATCAGCACGGCAGCACACACACGTGTGTGTGTGTGCCAACACACGCGGGGCGTGCCAAAGGCCGGAGAGGACTGGGGCCTCAGATGATCGAGCGGCTGATCCCCCTCGGCCAGCCGGGGACGCTGCCCTCAACCCCACTTGCATGCCACATGCGCATCTCTGCTGCTGCTTCTTGCTCCTGTATCACTCAACTCTGTTCCACCGTGCTCCCGCCCCCCCCTCGCAGGTTGTCAAGTGCTCCTGCTCCGTGATCACCGACTACGGGGAGGACACCGAGGGCCTGTCCATCCTGCAGGAGTACCTGAAGAGCCGCTAAGCGCTGGGGCTGAGCTGAGGCTGGCTGAGGCTGGCTGGCGTTGAGCCGGCCGACTGACAGCCGACAGTGCTGAGCTAGGCTTACGTGGACTGCTGAGTGATGCGCGACACACAAGCCCGGTCGCATAGCTGGGCGCCCGCGCACGCTCTTCGTCTTTGGCCTGCTTGCTCGGTGCCGTGCCGTGCTGCTTTGCATTCTTTGTCTTTGTCATCACCTGGGCTGCGCGCGTGTTGTGAGTTGGGGGCGTGCCCTGCTGCCAAGCGGGGCAGTGCTCCCACTGTAACCCACCTGCCAGCACGCAAGGAGAGCTGACTGCAAATGGGGCTGGCGTGTTGTGCCATGGGCGCACGCTGTGTTGGGCTTGCAATGAACGTGCAACATATCACAGTGGTACATTTGACGGCAGATTCGCGATGTGCGGTATCCCCACGCCCAAAAGTGCTCGCAGCCTTGAAGCAGCAGGCTCACTTGCTGACGAAGTATGAAATCATGCAGCACTCGGCGTCAGCTGCCAGTGCAGTGTTGCCCCTCTCCCGCTCCACCGCTAAGGTGGTGATTAGTCGCCCACCATCAGCATCACTCCGTCCAACCGCTCCGAGGTGACCTCCAGCAGCTCATCATCCACTGCCGTTGCCAGCGCCTCTGCCGCCACATTGCCCACCTTGCGGTTGGAGTGGGCCCGCAGGCCCTCCACAATACTGGACTGGGAGCGGGGCATCTCTGCGGCACACAGGCAGCAGCCAAGCGGCAGCGTAGCGTCGTGATGAGTGAATATCCGTGCGCAGAGCACCAAAGTCGGGCCTGAAGCAGCGATGGCTAGTGACCCAGGCTGCCGATGGCCGCCTCAGCACGTCAGCACGCTGCCAACAGTCAACCCACCCATGCAGCAGCGCAGCCCAGGTGGCAAGCGTGCATCGCATTTGTTTTGTGGAGCAATCACAGGCTGGGAACATAAGCAAGGCAGGACACGGACAGCGGCCACTCACCGCCGTGGCGCGTCACGAGCGCGTAGATGCGCAGCTCATTGATGCGAGGGGGGCCTGAAGCATACTGCGCCTGCGCGGCCCGCACTATGCCATAGAGCGCCGCACCGCCCACCGTGGCCAGCCCCGAGTCAGCGCTCAGCACGCGCTTGCCTGCGGGCACACACAAACCAATGAGAAGGGATGGAGGCACAACACATTGAGGGCCAGTGGACAGCAGCCTGGATATCATAGAGAGATACACACAGCCGGCCACATGGTGTGCTTGGCAGTTACCCAACTGTGAAATCTTCCAAATTCACACTGCCATGCACCTGTCTAGCAGCCCAGTGATGCAGCAAACAAAGCACCAACCAGTCATGCCACTCCAAGCCACTCACCCACGCCACCAGTGACAAACAGCATGCTGCTGGAGGGAGCCTTGCGCATTGCTGGCAACACGTTTTTCGCAAACACAAAGTGGCTGCCTGCGCATGGGTTGCATGGGCGGGGCGCAAACAGGCACATACCATGTATGACAGAAGGAAAGCAGGCAGCACATGACAAGCAGCAGGGCAGTTCATTCGTTGTGGCTGTAGTCTAACTGGCACTGCTGTCACGGAATGCTGTCTAGCAGCCAGAAAACAGACCTGCAAAGTTGGCCAAAACTCGGCTGAATTCTTCGTAGCTCTGCTCGGTCAACACGCCTGCAGCATGGAGGTGCCGTTAGTGACATCGGCAGCCTGCCCATGCCCAGGTCGGAAGGACTTCTCCCAGGCATTGACAGTCGCAACGCAAGCACAGCCAGAGCAAACAACACCCCAGAGGCGCATCCAGGCTGTTGCTGCTCGTGCCCCCAAGTCAGCGCTGTGCCGCTGTGCCTCATCAGCGGCTTGCAGGCAGCACGCTGCCGCCACCAAGCTCACCGCCCTGCCACCACGCTCCGAAGCAGCTGACAGCATGGTCGATGTCTCCATGCTGCTGCACCACCTCGCGCACAAACGCCGCGCACTGATCCTCGTGGCTCACGTCCTCAACGACGAATGGGTGCAGGTTGTCCACAGGGGCACCTGCAAGCAGCAGCCAGGCACACAGCAGAGCACGAGATCGAATGAACACGATGGTTGGAGCAGATCAGTCGAGCACGGGACGCAGTCGAGCATGGGCAATTGCTTGCCCCAAGCGCCGCACCTTGGCACTCCTTCAGCAAGCCTTCTCGCTGATCAGGCTTGCGTAACAGGGCCACAACCTTGGCACCCTCCATCAGCAGCTGACGACAAATGCCGCTGCCGACAATACCGCTTGCCCCTGTAGCAAAGAACGGGGCAAAGTGAGACGGCGGCGGCGGCGATCCGCGGCTCATCGGAGCCCATCCTCACCTCCCACAACGCACAAGCGGCCCGAAAGCCGATCCCGTGTGGGAACGACAACACGCAGTCCGCTTGTATGGGGCTCGAGGTAAGGCGCAAACTGATCCATGCTGCCTGCTGATCACGATGCAATGCGCAGGCGCTTGTGCAAGCGAAGGGTCAAGCCAATATCTGAGCGCCCAGGCCAGCTCTGGGTCAACGATTAATTCAGCAGCATCAGGGTAATTTACTTGATGTCAAATGTGCATAAACAATCCCAGCCCGGCCGCTGCTGCCCGCCGCTGCCGCCCGCACAGCGCGAACCCGATCCATCTAGCTGTCGGTCAGCTGATGGCAGCTCTTGCATTCGCGGGTGAGGTCCAGCAGCGAGTACAGGTCTGCTCGCTTCTGGTGCTGCAGCGGCATGTTGGTGCGCCGTTGCTCCACCTGTGCCAGGTCCATCTCGCAGTACACGATACCCGGCTTCTCATCTGTAAGCGCAATGGAAACACAGGAGCACCGAGTGAAGGAAGTAAGCTTTCATTTGAGCAGTAGGGCATGCAGGAAGAGGCACATCACTCCAGGCGCTCATACAAGGAGAGCAAGCAGTCGCGTCAAGACGCAAAGCGGAGCAAATGGAATCATACCGATGATTGAGACGCATACCGAAGAACACAAGCATGCAGCTGCACACCCCGACACAGCACCGTTCACCAACCTGTGGTTGCCAGGATCTCTGCAAAGGGCCCCACAGCGGTGGAGTGGCCCCAGGCGGTGTACCCCGGCTCCTCACTGCGTGCAGGAGAGCAGGTGGCCACAAACAGCTGCCCATCCACCGCCCTCGCGCGCTGCAGCAGCTCCCAGTGCACCGGGCCCGTGGTCATGTTGAATGCACCTGCAGCACATCCGCAAAGCACAGCAGAGCAAAGCAGCAGCAGGCATTGGCGCAACCCTGCAGCAGCTGCCAGCATTCGCTATCAAAGCCACCACGCACCAAGCACCAACACATACATCCTGTCTTGCTTAAACAACGCGGCAAACGAGATCTCCAGCAGCAAAGCACCACAGCACCAGCTCAGCTTAGCTTAGCTCACCCACACACCAGCCACATCAGGCATTCACTCAGTCACCTGGGTACACAATCAGCTGCACACCTCGTGCAGCATACAGCATGGCTAGCTCTGGGAAGCGGATGTCGTAGCATATGCCAATGCCCAGTCGCCCAACCTGCTTGTATGGGGCAGCAGGAAGGCACAGAACAGCACCGCAAAGCTCTTCCAGAGGCTGCTACACCTGCTGCTCAAACAAGACTGATGAAAACGGCAGGCGCAGCTGGCCAAGGCCAAGCAGGTAGCGGTGCCAGGAAGCCTGCACGCCGCAGCTGACTCCATGTTCTGCTGCCAGTGCCGCAGGCAGTAGAACAGGGGGTGCTAGAGCTGCAGCCCGCAGATGCGAAAGCGCTGAGCCTTGCTTGCCTCAGAGTCGATGACTGTGACGCCCTCGCCAGGCGTCAGCGTCAGTGACTCCTTGAAGGTTATCTTGCCAGGTATGTCGATGTCGAAGAGGTGAACCTGCGAACAGCACATGTGTATGCACTTCACACAGCAGGCAGAGCACCATCCTGAGGAGAATAGCTCGACTCAAGGCTGGCACCAGCCATTCAACACACTCCACGGCAAGGGAGAAAAGCTGGTCACTGACAAACACCAAAGGGAAGGGAGGAGGCTCCTTGTGGGACGCCAGCAGGCACTGCCAAGCGAACTGCATGCTCTACAACTGTGCAGCCAGTCCACTCAACATGCCCGCCCGTCAGCTGGTGCGTGCCCTCGCCCCTGATGCAGGCCCACCTTGCGATGCCGCCCTAGCAAGCGGCCATCCCGACCGTACACAAAGCATGTGTTGTAGAGTCGCCCGCCAGCTCGCTCCGGTATGCTGCCGCCCACCTGCGAGTGCATAGAATCGAGCAGTGAGGGCGGTAAATAGGACCAGGCAGGGCGAGGGCATGCTACCAAACAGCGCCACCACGGCAGCAGCAGCAGCAGCAGAGCAGCAGAGCACCAGCACCAGCACCAGCACCAGCACCAGCACCAGCACCAGCACCAGCACCAGCACCAGCACCAGCACCAGCACCAGCACCAGCACCAGCACCAGCACCAGCACCAGCACCAGCACCAGCACCAGCACCAGCACCAGCACCAGCACCAGCACCAGCACCAGCACCAGCACCAGCACCAGCACCAGCACCAGCACCAGCACCAGCACCAGCACCAGCACCAGCACCAGCACCAGCACCAGCACCAGCACCAGCACCAGCAAAACGAGCTACGATCGTCCGCTTACAACTCCACGACCAACAGCAAACAGCACGCCCACTGCTCAGACACACCAGAACGACCCGGTTGTCAGCTGCTGCAGCTGCCAGCATGCTGGTGGAGGGTGACTGGCCCTTCCCGCCCTCCACGTCCTCAGCATAGGTGGGGAAGGAGTCGTTTGAGTAAGGGCAGTTCCACATTTCTGGCAGCACCACTAGGTCAGCGCCTGCGGAGGGAGTGGTGAGGCAACAGCCTCACAGAGGAAAAGGTTGGAGGGATGAGGCATGCCAGCGCATGGAATGCAGGCCAAGAAGCAGGCAATTGCAAGCTGAAGTGAGAAGGAGCAGGTGGTGGTGATACGTGTGTTGTATATGTGTGGTTTGGTAGGTGTTGAGGCTGCTGCCACCATGACAGCAATTGACGCCGCTCCACGAGCAATGTGGTGCAGCATTGCAACCAACACGGGCGGTGCCCGACCCACCTGCCGTGGCAGCCTCTTCAATTGCCATTCGGGCGGTGGCAATGTTGGCAGCCTTGTTGGCGCCCACTGGAAGCTGGCACAGCGCCACTTTGATCTGGCATAAGCAACAGCGAGGGATGGAACGGGCAGGTGGTTTTGGTTTGGAAAAAGCAGCACACGCCTTTGCAGGACTGCATGAAGGAGGGCCCCAGGAACATTACCCACCTCTTGTGCTGGAGGTGTGCTGATGACATTGGTTGTGGCGCTGGCGCAGCTGGCCATCGGCCGGAGCGCGGGCAGGCGGCAAGATGCACGGCGGGCAGCAACGCCAATCAAGCTGCCAACCGCGAGCCCCTGGACTAAGGGAATGAGCAACGGCAGGCTCATGGATGTCCAATTTGCCCACACAGGCACTGAAGAGCCAGGCAAGCTGCGGAGACTCAAGAGACGAGACGATGGTGCGATCACGGGGCAATCACAACATGACGGGATCGCTTTGCAGAGCTGGTTCAGCCAGACTGCGGCATGTGCACGCAATTGGGGTACACATGCCGTACGGAAAAGTCGACTCACATGAGGAAACCGCTTGCCCGCGCACATCATTCCAAAGGTCGCTGATTTGATACGAACCTGGCTTTGTTGTTTGCGCTTTCAAAGTGTCAGCTTGCCGAATCGGGCGTTCAGGCTACGATGCAGACACACCATGGTGCCGTCCTGGACGTTCTGCGAGGCGCGGTGCGGGAGCTTGGCTCCTCGTCATTGCCCGGTATTCCAACCGCTGCCGGTGCCATTGATGACTCTGCAGCCGGCCCCTCCAACAGCCACCTGTTGCTTCAGATTAGTGCCTTGCACAAAGCGTTCCTGGCACTGTCAGAAGCGTTCATGGAGGAGCTCAACGGGCGCTCCTCAGATCAGGAGCAGCTGCGGCAGCAGGCCAATGCGCAGGCAGCGCTGGTCCAGCGCTGCAACCAGCTGGAGAAGGCCGTGTCCAGCCTCGGCCAACAGCTAGATGAACGGGATGCAGAAGCCAACATGGTGTTGCAACATGCAGTGGCACGCCAGTCGCACGTCGCAGCTGCGCAAGCGGTGCAGCAGTGGGCAGCCGATGAGCTGCCATTGCTGCTGCCGCCGCTGTTGCCGCCGCTGGTGCAGCCGGTGCAGGAGGCCGCCCTTGACCTGGCAGCCAGCGTGGCTACCGATGCTGCGGCAGCCGTGTTCGACAAAAGAGCGGAAGCTATCGTTGCTGATGTGGCTGCCCTGGCTGGGCAGGTGCAGCAGCTGGACGAGCGGAGCTGCAAAGCAGCTGAAGCTGATCGTAATCATGAGCAGCGGCTGTGCCTGCTGGAAGGCAGCGGCATGCAGGCGGCTGCCGCCACCACATCAGCCGCTGTGGAGCAGGTGCAGCAAGGTTTACGGTCTCTGCAACGCGGCCACGCCCGGCTGGATGAAGGCCTGCAGCAGCTACGCCAGGAGCAGGCGAGGGCAGCTGCAGATGCAGCTGATCTCCGGCAGCAGTGCACGTGCTCATCAAAGCAGCACCACCAGCAGCAGCTGTCGCCGCAGGCTCAGCAGCACCAGGAACAGCAGCAAGAGCAGCTGCAGGACGTGGATGCAGTGCGGCAGCAGGTGGTGGCGCTGGCGGACCAGCAGACGCAGCAGGCCAAGACGGCAGAGCAGCTCATCAGTTCCGGTGCGGACCGGCAGCGGTGCCTTTGAGTAGCTGCCAACTGCATGCTTTTGCAACCTGCAAAAGCCTCATATCACCGTGTGTGTGAACCTCAACCCCCACCGTGCACCGAGCCTGCTGCTTCTCACGCCCTCGGATGCTGAGCTGGTTGTGTCCCATGCCCCCAACTGCCCTCCTGTCCCGCCTGTGCAGTGGCGGCAGATATCATGGCCCTGGCGCGACACACCAAGTCGCTGGACAGAGAGGTGTGCGCGTGTGTGTGTGAGAGTGTGTGTTCAGGTGATTGCGGCTGCTTCAAGCTGTCCAGCTGTATTGCATGCAGTTGCGCTTCGATGTGTGCTCCTCCTTTCCTCCTCCTGTGCTCTGGTCCTGCCATGACGCCATGCCTGCTGCAGGTGCGCAGCCTGAGACGGGAGGTGCAGCAGACGCAGCAGGCGCTGCTGACGTCTTCGTCTGTGTTCAGCCGTGCCCTGTCCATTGCCTCACCGGTGGGGCCCTTCACCTCTCTGCCACCACAGCTGTAAAGCACGGCTGTAAGCACCAATGTGAAATGTGCATGTGATGGCGGCAATGTGGTACGGTGTCGTCGGGGCCATGATCGGCGGTGCTGACAACAACGATTTAATCGGCTGAGCTTATGTGGAGCGCCGGCCCCTTCCATCGAGTGATCATGAATCAAACTTAGGCCATTGGTTTTGGGGGCTGGTCAAGCCGTGCTTCCCACTCGAGCGCCTGTGTGTGTCCACTGTCGCTATATTGTCGATTTCTGGCCTTTGCTGGAGCCATGGGGTCCCAGCTCGCGGCCCTGCCATGTGGGCTTCAAGTTGTGTGCGGCTATTGTGCTGAGGACATTGATCCAGACGAAGAGCACATCGCAGGTTGGACTGCTGTGCAGGATGCAGTTTTTAGGACCCCCTTGGGGCCGCCTCGCCCGACCGTCTTCACCGCACCTAGCAATGCACATTGGCAGCGTCCTTCCCTTGCAGGTTCCTGCAACAAGTGCGGTACCTTGCCCTATCACATAGACTGCCTGAGACCGCTGCTGGCAAAGATCCCTTACGATGCTAGAGGCGGTGAACGCGCTCGAGTAAGCGGCATGTGGCTGGCGGCAGGCGGCAGCGTTGCCGCCCCTCCGCTGTTTGTACCTGCACTCCTCTCCCTCCTTACAGACGGTGCTCAAGTCCAACCACTCGTCCCCTATGCTCCTGCTGCAGCGGTACATTCAATCACGGCCTGCGTATTTCATGGCTCAGCAACACATGACATGTCCCAGCGCTGCAGAGTGTGATGGTGAGCTTGGACCTGTGAATTAACACCACACAGGCATACAGTCAGCCCAGTGACGCCGGCCACCCAGCACTTGACCTGGGTGGTTGGCAGGGCAGTCCTGTCATGGTGGCAAGGGCAGCACAGGGTGTGTTGCTCTTGGACCTGGCTGCGTAGTTAATTTGCTTGTCTGCCTTGCTGCTTGTGCGCTGCGTGGTTGATGTTTGGGACCTTTGCTGCAGGCAAAATCAGTGATGCAGTGATAGTGAAGCCAAACAAGCTGCCTCCTGCCCCTCCCCCGGGCTTACTACCGCCTGTGAATGCGAAAAAGGCCAAGAAGAAGGGCTTGTCGCCTCAGTCGATGCCTGAGCCAGTGGCACTGATGAACAAATCGGCCAAGGCGCCCACAACACCGCCGGCGAGCCGCAGGAAGTGGGAGCAGCAGCAACATAACCATCAGCAGGAACAACAGCACCGACAGCAGCGGCAGTTGCAGGAGCAGCGTGCGGCTGCGTCCAAGCATGCGTCAAACGCGGCCAACGGGGGAAGCAGCTTTCGTGATGCGGGCACACGGAACTCAAATGGCGGCGTCCGTAGCTCGGGCAGGCTCAAGCTGCCTCCCGGAAACCTTCCAATTGAGTTGCAGGTGTGCAGGCAGTGGTCATGATGAATCCATTACCCTGTGTGGACAGATGCAGGATGCATGTAGTCACACTCCCTGCTGCGAATGCCATCAAGCACGCAATGCCTGCTCCTGGCGCTCTTGCAGCACCCCTGGTCGCCTCCTGATGCAGCTTTCAGCCCTGCTGCAAGGTTTTACCCGTCTGCTTGTCTGCCTGCCTGGCTCACTCATTCCCTCCCCCCACAGTTGTGCAAGCAGTATGACGAGTGTGGGCAGTGTTACCTTCACAAGTGCCCCAGATGTCACGGAGAGGTGAGGGGCGATGCTATATAATGTTTACCAACCAGTGCACCACACTGAAACGCACCACTGCTCAATGCCCTGCACCGAGGCCGCCCGTTTGGCCTGGGTGCTTAGGTGCTGCCTGCACTGGCACCTATGCCGCCGCCTTGCATGCCACTTGGTCAAGCATACGCTTGCTTTGCTGGGGTGTAGGAGGAGCTGCGGCTGCGGCAGCAGGAGTGGGCGGCAAGGCAAGAAGCCAAGCAGCGGTGCGTCGCCCTCGGCTGCTGCTGCTGCTGAAACCACCTGCACCTGCCTACTGCAAGCGGCCCCTGCCTCCTTTGTGCGTCATGCTCCGGCCTGCTGTCCCTAATGCTTCTCAAGGTACTCGCCCTTCACATTTGTGCAGCGAGAAGCGACAGCAGGAGCTGCAAACGCATGAGAGCGCGCAGGCGGCATATGCGGAGCAGGCTGTGTGGCGGGAGCAGGTGGTGGCGCGGGAGTTGGAGGTACTGGAGCACGAGGAGCAGTACCTTCAAATGAGTGAAGCCAGCCTGAAGCTGATGAAAGAGTGAGTCGAAGGGGAAGGAGGGAGCTGCTCAGCATGGGTATCGGTGCCTCTCCTTCAGTCTTCCCCTATCCACCTGTCTCTTTGCCCTGCCCTGGTCCTCTGTGCTGTGCTGTACTGTGCAGCCACAAGCGCGCCGTGTGCCTGGCAAGCCTGCTGGAGATGGGGTTTGACGATCCCACTGCCGGCAAAGCCGCTGATGCCGCCGCCTGTGACGTCAGCATGGCTGCAGCACTGCTGATGGAGGGCCGCCTGTTTGGCGGCGTGAAGCCTGTCAGCGTCACAGGGTTCGTCAATGTGGTTGGGCTTAGCTTAGTGTGCTGTCAGGGTGCCCTCACAGCAGAGGGATGGGCACGAGGGGTGTGAGGCGGAAGAACGCAATGCAAGCTGCCAAGTGCAGTTCGACACACACACACGGTGTTTGCTTGCCTGCTGCCAGCCAGACACGCATGCTGATGCGCATGGCACACACCTCTGTCCACACCTCTGTCCTGTCGGGAGTGGTGCCCGCCTGCCTTCCTATGTGCCATTTTCTTACATCCTGCCGCCGTCGGCCTGTCGGCTGCAGGGAGGCCCAGGAGCTGCTTGCGTATGCGGCATCACTAGGCTTAGCCCTACCTCAAGTCGAGATGGCGCTATTGATAGCAGGCGGAGACTGGGATGATGCCCGCATGCACCTGCACCAACAGGCAGAGCAGGCGGCTGCCACCGCCAGCGCCGCCGAGGCCGAGGCGGCGGCCCAAGAGGCGGCGGCGGCTGCCAGCCATGAGGACGCAGATCTTGAGCTGGCGCTGCAGGCCAGCACCAGCAGCGCCGTGATGGCCTACAACATCGCGCAGGCGGCGGCGGCAAAGGCGGCGGCGGGGCGGGAGGCGGCGGAGCTGGAGGCGGCGTTGGAAGCCAGCAAGGCGGAGCAGCAGCGGCGGCACCTGCTGCTGGCCCCGCCTGCATATACGCTGCCTTGGGCGGTCGGTCCTATTGATGCTGCTCAGCAGCAGCAAGGGTCGCCTGGCTGGCCGCCAACCGCGCCTGCACCGGCAGGCCCACCGCCATCTCAGCAGGCGCCACCGCAGCCGCCGCCGCAGCCGCCGCCGCAGCGGTTTGGCGGCGGCATGACGCCCAGCCTCAGCAGCGGCAGCATCTGGACTGATACTGCTTTGCCGGCACATGGGCCAGAGTACCAAGGAGGCTGGGATGCCGGCCCTGCAGCAGTAGCGGCAGCCAACGGGCACCACGGCAGCACCGCTGCCGCCTCCACACTGTTGCAGACCTCACTGCCTGCTGCGGCAGACCCATGGCTGCAGCAGCACACACCCCTGCAGCAGCACACGGGGCTGCCTGGCGGCGTTGGTGCACCGGCCACCCTGCAGCAGCTTAGGAATGGCAGCAGCTTTGGCGGCGCAGTAAGCTGGAGTGGCTGCGGCGTGCTGCCAGCCAATTCCCAGCCTGGCATGATGGCAGGTGCCTCACCAACTGCTGGCTACCACCACCCTCAGCAGGTGGTACATGGCGGGGTGTCGGCTTTGAAGGCAGGCAGCCGCGGTCCCCCCCCTGTGAATGCCGTTTGGGAGGGCGGATTGGCGCCTCCTCAGCCTACAGCCCCTCTGGTGCCGGCTGCATCTGCTGATCAAGAGGTCGATGCTGTGATGCAGCTGCTGGGGCTGGGGCCATGAGAGCCATGCAACAGCAGCAGCAGGCGGCCCTACAGCAGTGCAGCTGCCAGCTGAGCAGCGGCACAGAGCACATGTAGGCGGACTGATTACGCATCCTCACAATTAAAGGGCGTTGAGCACACGAGGTTGATGGGCAGTACTGGTGTGGTTTGCTTTGACCACCCGGTGTGGTTTGGTTGTTATGCACCACCTGCACCACCCCACCATCACTTGTTTGACACTGCTTTATCCCTGGCAATCAGTCACTCGGTCCCTGTCCTGCCTGCTCATGTGCCGCCTCTTGGCCACCCTCTTGGGAAGTTAAAACACTTTGCACTGTCAGCATGGTATCTATTGGCAGGTTGAATGTAAATGTCACATGGAGGGTCGTGCGAGAGGGCCACAAAAGAAGTACACCGCGTACTGTGTCACACGGTACACAGTGCAGCCCAAGCTCGAGCTCTGTCGGCATGTGCCGCCACAGCTGCGTCAGTCAGCCGTCCAGGGGAAAGAAGGCGAGGAGGAGGCCATAGCATATGCCCGTTGCAGCGGCCATTAGTGCTGCCTGCTTGAGCACGTATGCCACTGTGCCTGCAGCAGCGGGGCAGCACCGCGGGGAGGGACGAGCGCCATCCTCAGCTGATGCAGCTGGGCTGCAGCGCTGGTGCTGGTGACAAGCAACGGCCTCGCACCTCGCAAGCATCGCTGCTGCCACAAGCTTCCATGGGGTGGCTGTACGTGTGCACATGCTGTGTGGTGTGAGTGCATGCGTGCATGCTGACGCTGCGCATGCGAGGCAGCCGAGCAGTTTTGCAGCACACACACAAACACACACGCACCAAGCAGGTGCGATTCCACTGCACACGTCTGCTGCTGCTGGCGCTGCTGCTCCTCCTCCTCCCCTTCGATCTCGGAAACGCCGAGCTGGTCTTGTTGCCATGCCTCGTCCTCGTGCCAACCCTGCTGCCGCTGCTGCTGCTGCCGCCGCGCTCCGCCCGCTGCTGCTGTCTCCGCCGGATCTCTGGCGCCCTGCTTCTGTGCCGTCTTGCGCCTCTGTGCACTGGCTGGCTTGGTGGCTGCCTTGCTTGGTGACCGTAAGGTGACAGGGGTGTGGAGTGCTGCGCCTTCAGGCTGTGCCACACCTCCCGTCGCCCCCCCTGCCGATGCATGCTGTTC
Organism: Chlorella vulgaris; assembly: GCA_023343905.1. Lineage (NCBI taxonomy): Eukaryota > Viridiplantae > Chlorophyta > Trebouxiophyceae > Chlorellales > Chlorellaceae > Chlorella > Chlorella vulgaris. The sequence continues at coordinate 1,545,033 of SIDB01000012.1, read as the reverse complement.
CGCTGCCGCTGTTGCGGCCTTGGCGCGTGGCCGCGCGGGGGTCTGCTGCTGCTGACTGCTGCTAGCGGGGGCCTTGCTCGTCAGCCTGGGCGGCGGTGAATCCTCGTCGCTGCCCAATTGCCCCCCTTCCTGCACCCACGATTGGATCAGGCTGGCAGGGAAGTGGTACACCTCCTTAGAGTCATCTGTGAACTTGACAAACAGGTGCAAGCCATCGTGTCGAACTCGGTCAGGCCCCACAACTCGAGCGCCCCAGCCCTCAAACCCAGCAGGCACAGGCTCCTGCAGGCAACAGGCAAGGCAAGAGCGAGCCGGGCGCGTCCGAATTTCTGGAGTCAGTTGAGCGGCGGTTGTGGCGGCAGAAATACTTTCAAGCCGGTGCCCCAGGCGCTCTAATTGTGTCGTGCCCTGCGTGCTCACGTCTGGAAACACAGCGGGCGGGACCAGAAGGGTGGCGTGTCTGAGTTCCGGTGGCACAGTTTGGGTGCGTTTTCGGCGCGCTGTGCTTGGGGTGGACGGCATCGGGCGGTTTGCTTGTGGGCGGTCGAGACAGCCAGCAACAGTTTAAAAGCAACCGCAACGAAACCTCGTTCCGTTCGCACCACTTTTCAGTGGAAAAGAGCCGCCTGGAGTGAATTGCGTAGCAAGTCGGCTGGGAGAGAAGCAGGAATGAGGAGGCATGGAGAGCGTCGTTCTTTTCCCCGAGGAGATCCCTCGCGCACTGTTCATCTCGCCGATTGCAGCCCAAGCCCGGGACCCTTTGAAATGTCGATAGCGCAAAGGTGCACGTCGCCCCGTCACGCTGCTCGCCCATAAGCTGCAGGCTCGACGTGTGCACCGGCTGTGTCCTGACATCCCACTGCATTGATCGGACTTAGGTTTGGGCGATTGCAGCGGGCTTACTGAGTAAAAGGCGCCCGTCGTGCGACCTGACCTCTGCTGTCGGTGCTCAAAGAACTGCAACAAGCATTGCCCCCGCTGCAGGCGTTAAATACCTTGCCGTCGCAGCGCCGCCGCCGTTGCAGAGCTTGTCGCACCGCTGCGGTGTCGTCCGTCGACAGTGCACCAGCATGCGGTCCAGGGCTCTCGCAGTCGTCGCCAGACAATTGGTGGCAGCGGGTGGGTGACTAGTGCTCCATTCCTGCCACGATACTTCCTGCCAAAATTGTGCCTGAACGCGCTTGCGCCTTGAGCCTTAACCATTGCCGGCGGGTTGACCGCTTCTGATACCGCAGGAGATCCTTTAGCCGGCGTCACAGCAGTATTGAGCGGCAGGCCGGCAGCAGCAGCAGCACTGGCAGTGGCACATCCTTCTCAACCCACAGCATGGTGCAGCGGTAGGGCAGGCCTGTCGACAACGGCAGCAGCAGCAGCAGCTGCAGGGCCAAGGCAGGCGGGTCGCCATGCAGCGGCCATAGTCCACTTGAGGCAGCTCGGGGCAGCAGCAGCCTTCTCTTCTGCTGCTGCCTCACACACCGGGCACGGGATAGCGCAGAAGGTGAGCGGTGGCGGCGGTGGCGCAGCCCAGCAAGCCCGCACCACCGTTTCGTTCGTCGCACATGGCTATGCCCGCCACGGCCCGCCTCACAACACAGACTTGTGTGCACACTAAGGCCAGACCGCTGCTTGGTGCTGCACAGACCGCAGTGCCGCCTGCCAGCCTGGCCTCCAGCCTGTGTACTGCGTCACTGTTTCTGGCTGTTCGCTGCCTTGCCCGCCCACCTGTCCCTCTACCACTCGTGTCTTTGCTGCCGCTCTCGGGTCCACACCTATATGTGTGTGTGGTGTGTGCAGATCCTGTCAGCTACTCAGGATGGTGTGGGTCCAGAGGTGGTGGAGGCTGTTGCCGCCATGGATCCTGCGGTGAGCTGAGGAAGGGGTTGAGGTGGCAAGCGAGGGCAGAGAAGGAGGCAGGCAGGCAGGCAGTGCTTACAGGCAGCCAGTGCTCATTAGCCAGGCAGGCAGGCAGGCAGGCAGGCGGGCGGGCAGGCAGCTGACCAGGCAGGCAGGACTACAGGGCCTGGCAACAGAGACAGCGGCGGTGGAGCTGTCACCAAAGCGCAGCGGCGGCCTGCTGCGTGGTGGCGACAGGTGCAGCTGTGCCGACACGTGGCGGCGCCGCAAACGCCCTTCTCGTCCCGCCAAAACACTGCCTGGTGGTGTTGGCTTACACCGCTGCAAGTCGGCGTCGCCTTCCAGCACCGCCAGCACTGTCACATCAGCTGCCCCACCTGCCCTCGTCTTGCCCATCGTGCAGCCTCCCAGCCCAACCACTCACTCACCCCTCCTCCCTCAACTGCAGGGTGTGCCCTCTGTGGCGCGTGCCGCCGCCGTGACTGGCATCACAGACGCCTCGTTCCTGGCCACCCTGGCACAGGCTGCTGTGCGTGCCATGCCCCATCTGTCCCCCGCCGACATCTGCTCGGTGGTGGAGTCTTTTTCGGGTGGGTGGCTGCTGGCTGGCTGGCTGGTTGATGGCTGGGCTGGTCGGTTTGCTTGAGATAGTTTCAGCAGTTCCACGCGTCGAACTCAGCTGCTCAGCGACGCTGCTGGCAACCACTGATACACGCCTCTGGGGAATTGTCATTCCGGATCCTTTCGTACCCAAAGAAAACATACTTCAGAATGGTTTACACTCAAGAAGAGTAACCTGTGTGGCTGCTGAGCTGGGTGCCTGCTTGGCTGGCTGACAAGCGGTCGAGGCAGGAGGCGAGCTCGGAGCAGCAGGGGGCGGCTGCCAGCCTGCTCAGCGCTGCTCAGCGCAGCCATGCTGTGCGCCATGCCGTGGTAATCTCTCTGCCATATTCTCCCCGCCGCCCTGGCTGCCTGCGCACCATAACATTGAACATGCATCCCCACCCCCCCCACCCCTTGCCAACTCAAACCCCACTGCAGACCTGGACTGCTACAGTGTGGAGTTCAAGGATGCGACCGCTGACGTGGTGCTGCAGCGGTGAGTGGCTGGCTGGCTGGGGTTGCCTGGGGTGGCTGGCTGGCTGCCTGGGGTGGCTGGGGTGTGTTACTGCGGCAGTGACGAGGCGACAGGCCTGCGCTTTTCTTCAAACGTGTGCCGCTAGCTTGAGCGGCTGGCACCCTCCACCTCAGCTTGACCACTCCTGCCTTGCCTCCCCTACCTTCCACCACCCATTCCACACCATCCGTTGTACCACCCACACCACACCACACTGCACCACACTGCACCACACCCACACCCACACCAGTGCTCACCATGTCCTCGCCTGTGCACAGGCTGCCCGACTTCAGCGGCGACATGCTGGGCCACCTGCTGAGGGCCTTTGGAGACAGCAACTACTTCGATGGGGTGAGTGCCAGGGGTGGGGGTGGGGGGGGGGGGGGTAGGGTGAAGCCTGGCAGCTGGGGCTCGAGTCGGCTGCTGGTTTCCGGGGCATGCAAAACGCCGGACAGGGCGGCTGCTGCCCTGCGTGTGGCTGCTGCTGCTTGCTGCCTGGCTCCTGCTGCCTGGCTCCTGAGTTCGCTAGAGTCAGGGCAGGGGCAGCTCTTCGTGCTGACGTTGCCGGGCTGCCTGCCGGCTCACCTAACCCTGCCGCACCTCCCTTCTCCTCCCTCCTCCTCCTCCGCCTCCCTCGGTTTCACCTGCCACCACCTGCTGTGCTGCTGTGCTGCTGTGCAGGAGCTGCTGGAAGGTGTTGTTGCCCACCTGGCTGCCAACCCTGCTCAATACAGCGCTGAGAATGTGGCTGACGTGGTGAGTGTGGGCTGTGGGGCTGGTGGTGTCGTGTGGGGTGCTGGCGCGCCTGAGCGAGTGCATGAGTGGCGAGGAAGCAGCGAGGTGTGGGTGCAAGGAGCGTGCGCCCCCTCCCACACCCACACGCGCAGTTGTTGCCGCCAGTCAGCCACACACATGATGCCCAGCCCCTCCAGTCACGCGCGCCCCCCCCCCCAAATAAAAACATAAAATCCATCTCCTCCACCTCCCCCACCTCCCACGCAGGTCTACGCCTTCTCCCGCTGCGGCTTCTGCCACCCAGACCTCATCACAGTGGTGGAGGTGGCTGCCGGCACGCTGCTGAAGGAAGCGGCGGCAGACAGGGGATATGTAAGTGGTGTGTGGCTGTGTGTGTGTGGCTGTGTGTGGCTGTGTGGCTGTGTGGCTGTGTGTGTGTGGCTGTGTGTGAGCTAGGTGCAGCGTGAGGCACCGTGCTGGCGGCGTGATGGCTAGCTGTGGCTTGCCAAGCTCCCAGGCTGTTTGCCGCACCTCTCTCTCTCTCTGCACGTATGAACACGCACACTCTCATGGCCGCCACCTCGTTTCCTCCCTGCCCCCCCTCCCCCCCTCCTTGGGTGTTGGGTTGGAGTGCAGGCCATAGCCAACGTGCTGGATGCTTACTCCCGAGTGGGCTGCTCCTCCCCTGACGTTGTGGACAGGCTGATCACAAAGGTGGGTGGCGGGGTGGTGATTGGATGGAGGTGGCTGGCTGGCTGGCTGAATAAATGGATGGATTAATGGAGCCGGCTGGCTGGCTGGCTGGCTGGCTGGCTGGCTGGAGGTGGTGGATGGCTGGTGGGCGGCAGTGTGGCCTCTTCGTGGAGCATACAGTTTGTGCTGGGTTGCCTGCATTGCGCTGCATGCCACATCCCACCAACTTTCCCCTACCCACCCAACCCCTGGACGTCCACTTCTCTGGCTGCTGACCCCCTGCGATATGCCCCCCCTTCCTGGCTCCTCCCATCCCTGCTCCCTCCCTTGCCCTTCCCTGGCTGCAGGCCGCTGAGGATCCGTCCTCCTTTGATGCCAACTGCCTGGCCAAAGTCACCACCGCAGTCATCAAGCTGGGGTGAGGCGCACGGACTTGCTTGCCTGCCTGCCTACCTGCCTGGGTGCTCTAATGCTTGCTCTCCAGCCACAGCCGCCAAGCGCGTGCCACTCAATCCGGTCACAGCCACACTCTGCACCTCACCGCACCACGCATCGTACCGCACCACACACTGTACCGCACCAATGTACCGCACCATGTGTACCGCATCATTTGCATCGCAGGTACAGCAACGAGGACCTGCTGCTGCCGCTGCTGGACGCCGCTGTGGGCAAGCTGCCCGAGCTGAGCCCCAAGGCGGTGGTGGAGCTGGTGCGTGTGCCTGCTGTGGTCCCCGCCCTCCTGCCCTGCCCTGCTGGGGTGGCCCTCCCGCCCAGCACCCCGCAAACAGCTCCACCAAGCTGCTTGGTTGCGTTGCCACACAGCCCCATCCCTCAGCAGGGCCTGCCTGCTCCTCCCCTGCTCAGGTGGGTGCTCTAGGCGACCTGGGCTACAAGCACCGCCTGCTGCTGGACACACTGACCGACAGCGTGGTGCCGACCCGTCTGGCAGAGTTCAGCCTGGACCACCTGTCGGACCTTGTGGACAGCTTGAACCAGCTGGGGTGAGGGGGCCGCCTTGCTGGAGGAAGGACAGGGAGGGGATGGTGGAGGGCAGGGCAGGGGAGGAAAGGACAGGAAAGGGAAGGAAAGGAAAGGACAAACGAAGTAAATGCGGAGGAAGAGGCAGGAGGGCGGAAGGGCAGTGAGGGGGCGATATGGCTAGTTGAGGTCACACACAGTCCCGTCTTCTGTACTGGAGTCACCGCACCGTAACGCAAGAAATGCACTCCTCTTACCAACGTACCGCTCCGCCCCCTGTGCAGGTATTACAACAAAGGCTTCATGGCGCTGCTGCAGCAGGCAACCGAGCAGCGGCAGGCTGGGTCAGCAACGAGGCACAGCTCGCGTGGTGGGTCCCAGCGCTGAGCCTGCCGGCTGCCGCCCCTGGTGTGCGACTGCCTGCTGTACAGTGGTCAGGCCAGAGCCCTGGCCCTGGCCTCCGGGTCCAACAAGTGGGTGTGCCTTTACTACTCCACTCACTGCGCACAATGCCACTCGAATAATGGCACGCATCTGGAGCTTGCGTTTCCACATGCATGGCTGGCTCCCTTCACGTGTGCATCCTTCCATGTTGTTAAAGTCCTATCCTTCCCTCTCCTGTCTCACCTCCTGATTCGTACGCAGACTCACTCTTGCCTGCATGATCCTTGCCTGCTACACACATGTTGATACCGTAGCCTGCATGGCCCTGCTTGCGTGGCACCATCACATGCCTGGTGCTCCGACCCAGCGTTGCAGCAGCGCCCTGTCGATACGCACCACTGTAAACGTGCAATCGGGGTTACAAATGGAAGCAGCAGGGCAGCGTGGAATGTCAGTCGCTGTCGCTACCGTCGCTGCTGCTGCCGCTGCCGTCGCTGCCACGCCGGCTGTGGCGCTTGTGCTTGCTGCTCTTGTGCCTACTCGGCTTCTTCTCTTTCCGCTCTTTCCTCTCCTTCTCCTTCTCCTTCTCCTTGCCCTTTTTCTTCTTCTTGCTGCACAGCAGCACATGTGGATATGCAGCTCAGAATGCGGAAACAACCGCAGCACCTTGTCACTGGTCAGCCAGCAGCCGCAAACAGTGAAGGTTGGTGAGCACATACGGCCAGTCTGATCAGAGTGTTGCCGTCCCCGTCCCCTCTGCCACCCCACCCAGGGACGCCACACTGTCGGGGCAGCCACCAAAGCACACAGGAGACTTGCCTGCCGCTACGCTTGTCCCGCTTGCTGCCTTTGCCCAGGGCTCGCAATGCTTCCTGGACCCTCAGCTTGGTGGCCTCATCCAGCCCACCCTCTGCCACAGCTGCCGCAGCCGCCGCCGGCACCGCGCCGCTGCGGGGCGGCGGTGGCAGCATTGGCAGCGGCGGCGGCAACGGCGGCGGCCGGCCCTGCTGCCGTAGCTTGGCAAAGCCAAAGGTTGTGTCGGCGTGCTGTCCCTGCTGCTGCTGCTGCTGTGCCTGCTGCTGTGCGTGCTGCTGTGGTCCGGCCTGCAGACCGCCGTGGTCGGCGCCGTCAGCTGTTGCGAGCGCTGCCGCTGCCGGCTGCTGCCCCAGCTGCCGTTCCTGGGCCTCGACCTGCATACGGCCACACACGAAAAAGGAAGAAATGAAACGGGAAGCGATAATGGTCAGTAAAGCGCACACCGCCTGGAGCTCCTTCGGTTGCTTGCTGACAGAGAGCTGCTCGACTGGGCAACTGTTTGCATCAGAACCTGACCACCACCAGCAGCGACAGCAATCAACGCACCTCCTCCTCCTCCTCCTCTTCCTCTTCTGAGTCCTCGAAAATTGCTTTGAAGAGATCTACTGGCCGCTCCGCTGCAGCCTCCTCGGCCTCCTCCTCCTCCCGTGCCGCTGCCTCCTCCTCTTGCTGCTGCTGCTGCTGCTGCTGCAAAGGGTCCAGTGGCGGCGGCAGCCCCGGCGGGAGCGGCGGCGGCACGCCGCCATCCCCGGCAGCAGCCGGCCCGCCGCTGCCACCGCCGCCACCACCCAGCATGTCTGACAGTGAGCTGAGGAAAGCGTCAGCTGCTCCGGCTGCATCCTGCGGCTGCGCACCCGGCTGCTCTGCCGCCATGGCGCCACCGCCGCCGCCCTGCATGAATTGCAACTGCTGCTTGGCTTCCGCCTCCTTGATAGCAGTAGCCACAGAGGGCGGCAGCAGGAAATCCTGCGCCCCATCTGGCACCGCAGTGAGGCTGGAGGCCACTGCTGCCGCGGTGTCCGGCAGTACAAGGTGGTCGGTACGAAAGCGGGACATCTGAAGAAGCAGTGGAGGAAGACGAGAGAGGGGCAGGCTTGAAAGGGTGCATGAGGTGCCAAAACGTGAGATTAGAGGCCAGAATCGATCAGGGTGAGCAAGGCGTAAGGCAGGCGGGTTGGAACTGCAATTTTGGAGATGCAGCCAAGCAGCAGGCGCCCAATAGTTGATCTGCCAGCTCGCTCCAAGCCAGCCCCAATCCAGGCCATGCATTTACCAGAAGTAGAAAGGCAGCAGCAAGCACTTGGCACGCAAAAGAAGCGCCGCACCTGCAGCTCTGCCGGGCGGCCCTGATAAGGGTCCGGCACATTGAAGCGCTTGCACAGCAGAGCCTGCGGCCGCCACTCCTCGCTGCGCCGCACAGGCAGCTGCCGCTGCGCAGGCCCCTGCTGCGCCGCAGGCCGCTGCACCCGCAGCGCCAGCCCGCCGCCGGCCGCCTCCGTGGCAGCGCCTGCAGGCGTGGCGCCTGCCGCCGCCGCCGCCGCCGCCGTGACGGCAGCACGCTCGGCTGCGGTGCCTGCCGGCGGCCGCGGCGGCGGCGCTGGGGCTCCGGGCCTCAGCCCAGACATTGCTGCAGCTTTGGCGTCTGGGTGCAGCATGTCTTGCGTCTCAGCAGCCACAAAGTTGCGGCTGAGCAGCTGCTGCAGGCGCTGCCTGTCGCCCTCGGCGACCTGCAGCAGCTGCCGCCGCAGCGCCTGCTGCGCCTGCCCTGCAGCGATTGCCGCCGCCGCCGCCTGCTGACCCTCTGGGACGCCGGTGGCCCACCCCTCAGGCCCGGCAGCCGCTGCCCCAGCTGTTGCTGCCGCCAGCGGCTGCTCGCCCAGCATCGCGCCTCGTTCGTCTGCTGAGAGGGGCGCGGAGCGCTGGCCGATTGCCAGGGGCTGCTTGCGCCGCCGCTGCTGCTGCTGCTGCTGGGGCTGGATGATGGCTCGCAGCGAGTGGACCTGCAGCACAGCACAGCAAAGCACAGCACAGCACAGGACAGCACAGCACAGCATATTGGAAGACACACAAGGATGAGACCACCGTGTGCCAAGCAGAAAAAGTTAGGAAGACAGCAAATGGAAAAGGCCATGGCTTTCTCGACCACAAGCCGCCATGCAACATGCTTTTGACCCGTTGCGTGCGTGTGACTGCCAGTGCAGCACAGGACAATGCAAGCAGCAGGGTCAGCACAGCCCCCCCCTCCCCCTCCTCCCCCCCCACACACACACACACAGCGCACAAACCCCCACCCCCGGCCCCCCACCCACCCACACACAGTGCACTCACCCGCCACCGGTAGTAGTCTGCGCCCAGGCCGCCGCTGAGGAAAGCATGCCGCCCCTCCTTCTCCTGCCGCTGCCGAGCCATGTTCTCAAAGATCAGGCCTGAAAGGGTGGGCAGGAGGAAATGCAGAGGAGGAAATGGGGTGGTGCGAAGGGAGAGGTGGGGAGGGCATGCTGGGGGGCAGGCACTCAGGCATGGCACAGTGCAGAGTGCTGGGGGGGGTGGGCGGATCTTGCCAGATGGCAGAGGCAGGCAGGGGCTACCCGTAGATCAACAAGGGACAGCCATAGACAGACAGGAGCATGTGCTCAGCTCACAAAGCCAGCTACAGTGCCTGCCTGCCTGCCTGCCTGCCTGCCTGCCTGCCTGCCTCAGCAGTCTCCCTCCCTCCCCTCATCATCAACCTCACCGTTACGAGCCACAAAGAAGGCCAGGCTGTCAATCGCCTGCCTCAGCTCAGCGTCGTCTGGTGGCGGCGCTTGCGGCGGCGCCGGCGCCAAAGCAGCTGCAGTATCGGCGGCATCGGCGGCAAGCGCTGGATGGCACGGTGGATGGCGGGGTGGCAGGGCGTAGCACACAAGCACACACACCACGCGCCCTTTCCCCCCAGACTGCACCCCCGCCGCCCTCGCCCCTACCCCTCTTCCTTTCCACCGCTCATCGCCTCCCTCCCCACCACCACCACCACACACAAACGCACTCACCTGAGGGCCTCTGCGCCTCAGCTTCTGGCGGCGGTTGACGCACGCGATGCACCGGCACATAGTTTGGCGGCAGGCGGGGGGGCGGGAAGTAGGTGAATGCAACGGTGACCGTGGCCCTCACAAAACCTGGGACCAGCCCGCTCTTGCCCTGCGCTTGCTCCTGCACACACACACAGGCAGGCAGGCACACGCACCAAAGGCGATGGGTGTGTATGCGTGTGCAGCAACACGTACGTATACACAATTGAGGCTGAGCAGCAGCGGCAGCGGGCGCAGGCGCCACCATGCCAGCAGCAGGGCACAGCAGCAGCATCAAGGTGACCAGGCAGCCAACTTGACAACAAGCCATGACAACTCGCCGCTGGCTGCCCTGCTGCGCCCCTCCCCCACCCCCTCCCCCACCCCCCTCCCCTCCCCTCACGCACCCACCTTGCTGTGCAGCAGCAGGGGCGCCGCACGGCCAGGCAGCGCATACTGCGGCTGGCGGTGGGGCTGGTGCCACTCCAGCGCTCCCTGCTCGTCCTCCTCCTCCTCCTCCTCCTACAGTCCATCAGCAGCAGCAGCAGTTGTGGCAAGCAGAGTTGAAAGGGAACAAGGTGGGGCAGGGCTGCGTGCCCAAGCCCTCCCGCCCTCCAGGGGGCCAGCCACACAGCACAGCACAGCACAGCACAGAACAACCCACCACGCCACAGCACACAGCGGCATACACGGCGACCACGACACCACATGGCAGCACCACACCACATGGCAGCACCACATCAGCATACCACAACACGACGCACACCCCGCCCTGCCCACCCTCCTCCACTCCCGCATTCCCCGCCACCCCTCACCGCTATCTCAAAGCTATAGCCCTTCTGCGCCAGCCTGTCACCCAGCCCGCTGCGGCGCAGCTTGGGGGCTCGGGAGCGGGACACAGCCCCCACCTCCACCTCGGCTGCAGGGAGGGAGGGAGGGAGGAGGGAGGAAGGAAGGAAGGAGGGAGGGAGGGGGGAAACGGAGGAAGGAAGGAGGGAGGGAGGGAGGGAGGGGGGGAGGGTCAGCAGGGAGCAAGCAAGCAAGCAGGCAAGGGAGGGAGGAGTGATCTGCCAGCTGTGCTGCGCCGCCACTTGGAGCCGGGTGATCAGCAGCAGCCAGCCAGCCGTGGTTTCCAGCCAACCTGCACAGCGCCTTTGCCCCCCCCCCCCCCGCACTCCACAGCGTTACAACACAGCAGGTTGAACAGCATGGCAGCCAGCTACCCAGTCAGCGGCCCATGCATGCAACTGCCCGAGCCAGCCATCACCCACCGTCATAGTCGCCCACATCATCATGAGTCACATAGTCCTCCAGGGTCACACCCGCGCCATAGCCATCCTCGTTTTCATCGTCCAGGGCGCCTGGGGTGTGAGGCCGAGGGAGAAGGGAGGGAGGAGGAGGTGAGCAGGAGCAGTGGTGAGGATTGAGTGGGGTGTAACTGGGGAGTGACTGGGGGCTGGAGGCCCCGTGGTGGGTGTGTGAGTGGTGAGGAGGTTGGAGGGAGGGCTGAGCAGCGGCAGTCGAGCATGATTAAAGAATTGGAGCGGTCTGTGGGTGCGAGGTGGAGGAAGAGTGAGCAGCAGCAGCAGCAGCAGCAGAAGCAGAAGCAGAAGCAGCAGCAGCATATGAATGACTCAGGTCTCTGCCTCACCAGACCCAAAGGCAATGCCGCGCCGCCGCTTGCCGGCCTGCCCGCCCCCGGCAGCATCAGCCCCCGGCCGTGCCGCCGCCTGCCGCTGCTCCTTGAGGCGGCGGAATTCTTCGGCTCCCTGTAGGTTAGGAGAGTGTGTGTGTGTGTGTGTGTGTGTGTGTGTGTGTGTGTGTGTCTCCAGTTGACGGCACGGTTCTGATGCTGGATTGGAGGTAGTGGCAAACGGTCGCAGGAAAGGAAAACAAACAGCCCAAGCAGAACACAGCCACCGCAGCAGCAACACAGCCGCGAGCTCCGACCGGTCGCCAGGCAAGCACAGCACCACCAACCACCAGCACCACCACTGCCACACCACCACCCGCACCACCACCAACAACAGCGACACCACCCTTGCGCTGCCGCCACATACTCAACACCTGCCTTGAAAGGATCGAAGGCCAGGCCGTGAACATCGGTCTTAGGCGCCAGCAGGTGCAGAGCGGTGTTTTCAGCCGCCACACTCACGTGCTGCCCCCACCGCCGCTTGCGCCGTGCTGTTGCCGCCGCAGCCGCCGCCGTGGCGCCATCACCGCTGCCGCCAGCACTGCCTGCCTGCTGCTGCTCCGCCGCTTCGTCGTCTGGCGTGGGTGCGTCCCCACCCACGCCTATGCCCTTGCCCAGCCGCCAGCCCATCTTTTGCAGCAGTCGGATGCCGACGCTGTCAGCCACTGGCACCACCAGCTCATCAGGCAGCAGCCCAGGGATGGCTGCATGGGATAGGGGGGGAGCGGGGGGGGAAGAGGAAGCAAGAGTGGGTAGCAAGGGTAGGAGGAGGTGGGAGGAGGAAGGGGAGGAAAGAGAGGGAGCAGGAGGGGCGCCCATATGCACATCCAACCGCCAGCCAGGCAGCCGAATGGCCACAAGGCACACACTTGCGCAGTTTGCCTAGCCGCCATTGTGCGGACGGCAGCAGCCTGTCGATGGCGCACATTCAGAGTGACAGGGCTGCTGTGGCCTGAAGGAGCCAAAGAGGCACAGTAGCAGTACCTCCCTATCCTATCGCAGAGCTGTACAGTGTTGGAAACAATGCCAAGGGCCAAGGGCCGAGGGCACCACCCAGCCAGCCAGCCAGCCAGCCAGCCGGCCAGCCACCCACCTACCCACCTGAAGGCCGCTCGGTGGCCGCATCTGTGGCCGCACGTCTGGCCAGCTCGGCGGCGGTACTGCCAAAGGTGTCGTACTCGGCGCTGGTCTGCGGGGGGGGGAGATTGAAGCGGGACGCACAGCAGGGTGTGGGGCGCGGAGCGGCGCCGGTGCAGTGTGGTGGGGTGTGTGCCTTGTGGGAGCAAGTGCAATGGGTGCTGGGTGCACTGCCTGGGATCCAGCTCCAGTCACAGATTTCACTCCACTTTTCCACTCCACTCCACTCCACTCTTCCATTCACAGACACAAGCAACACATCAAGCGGACCACTCCAACAAGCAGCACTGACTCGGTACCACACTGTCTATCCATCTGCTGCGCCTAGCCTCTGCCCGTCCACATCCCCCCCACCCCACCCCCCACCCACACCAACACACACACAGCAGCCACCTGCAGGTTTGTGCGCCTCAGCTCCTCCAGCTCGTCTTCATCAAGGTACTGCTCCACACTCTGTTGTACCGCCTCCCGGCTGTCCCGAGAGGAACGGAAGGTACCAGGCTGCCACCCCGCCTTGCTGCCCACTGCAATGCGGCAGGGGTGCACGGCAAGGGGAGACGAGGTCAACGGTAGCCTCAGGGCAGCGCATGGAGCAGGCAGCAGGGAATGCGCGTGCGCAGCCGTGCAGCAGCACCTGTGTTGAAGTATCCGGCGCTGTAGCCGCCAGTGAATGCTCCATGGAAGCGACGGCGGCCCTCCTCGTCTGTAACCTCCTGCATTGCAGTAAGGAGTGGAGCTGGAGTGGCTCAGCTGTGCGGCAGAAGCAGCGGCGGCGGCGGCAATTCACACGCGCCTGTTTGTGCAGCGGCAATGCCCTGGTGGCTGCTGGGTCCCTGACATCCTTGCGGCGCTGCCCCAGCCTCGACTCCTCCTCATCCTCGATCGCCTGGCCCCAAAACTTGTAGTCCGCCTCGTCTGCCATCGTCATACACAGGGATAATCAAATGGACCGACAAATGGGCAGCCACAGCTATGAGCTACCAATGAGCTCTCAGGCAGACTTTGCTGGCTGCAGCCAGTCGGCCTGACAAGCCATCAAGGTCGACAATGTGCCGATTAACCGGATGGTTGCACAGCCAGGCTCTGCAGGGCGCATCACTGGCGGTGGCGGTACATGTGCGGGCGCGGCCGAACCGCTGCAGTATTTGCCGCAGTAGCATTGCCTGTGTTGGTGACTGCCTTAGGAAGCTGGCAGAAGACATAGTGCATGCTGCAGGTAAGCCCTCCACCCACAGGATGTGCCTTCCACCGCAGCATATGATGCCCTGTACGTCGTCTGCCTGTCAGCTTGTGCCAGCATGCAGCGCCTCACACAGTACGTTACCATGAGCCAGAGACGTGAACTCAATTCCCCTGAGTAAAACCGAGGCAAGGGCAGTGCAGTGTACGCTAGAGTATGATATGCGGGATGCTAAATGCATGCAAAATGGGAGTAAGGAGGTGCACATAGAGAGCAGAGAGAGAGGAGCATAACGCACAGGCAGTTGTCAGGGAAGAGGGGCCACAGGATAAGGGGAAGGAGACCAGGTACCAGACTGGATGGTGGATCATTAAAGCAAGCAAAAGGAGCACACAGGACAGTGTGGAAGGCAGACGCAGTCTTGTGCGGCACTTTGGCGCTATGGAAACAATGGGGCATTGCTGAGCAGAGAGGGACGGGTGTCGTGGAGGTTGGCGAGTCGTGCGATGGTCGAAATGAGCAGGGGAGAGTAAGATTTGCGCGGAGCGTTGGTTCAAGGCTTGGGGCCAGCAAAAACGAGGGGTGACACCGCGGGTGTGCAGGTTGCGCAGCATCACCGAGAGGCCCCAGGGGTACGCAGTGGTGGCGGTGGTGGGTGATGATGTGATGTGACAGGCCAGCAGAGGCTCGAATGCAAGGCACAGGCGGTACAGTGAGAGGCCTGCAGGCGGCACCGCGCCGGCAACACGGGCCGGCACCTTGGCGGCCTCACTCCTCTGCACGCTGCAGGGCGTGCAGCCTGGTTCGGAAGTCGAGCTGGCAGCGAGGCTGCGCCAAAGGGACTGCGTTCCAGGCTGGGTGGCAGTCGCAGCGCGGTCGGTCTGCCGGCTGGGATGGGCTGCAAAGAGTTGGGCACACAGAGCAAGGGGAGACAGGCGAATATTCAGCAACGGACGCCTGGCTTAGGATCAAACCAGCTGAGTTACCTGCATGCAACGCTCGCATCAACCAGCAAGCAAATTCATGCAAGCGTACCCAGTGCACGACAGCTGTGCTGATGCCAGGCACTCTGCTCACTCACCAATACGACCAGCTGCCATGCTTGTACCCAATGTCTCGAGCAAAATAAACCTGCTCTGGTGTCAGCAGGGCCGCCGCCGCCAGCGTGTGCACCGGCGCGTCGCCCCAACTGCAGCAGCATAGGCAGCAAGGAGAAGGAGAGAGCCACACACAAAGTCAGCACACATGTCCCCGGCCGCCCATGACACATCCCTGCACCAGCATCCGCAACTGCCAACGTGCCACAACCACACTCAAAACACACAGCCTCTGCTGCCCCACTCTAGTTTGCTCATACAGTCATGCCTCTGATGCGGCACGCACAGCCATGCCTTATTTGCACAGGGCTCTCCACACAGACTCAACCCACCGTTCGTAGAAGAATCCAGTGTCAGAATCCAAATGCTGGAAGAAGGAGCGGTAGCCAGCGCTGCGGAAAAAGGCCAGCCGCCCGACCTCAAAATTGCTCCAGAAGTGGCAGCCGGTGAACTTGAACCGCGAGCTGCTGTACAGCTGCTGCTGCAGTCGCAGCAGGGGCAGCGCATGCCGGCTGTCGTAGCCGGCTGCGTCGCCGCCCTCCTCTGCTGCTGCCGCCTCATCTCCGATCTGTGCTGCATCACTGTCCTCAATAACTGCAGGCAGCATGTTGCCTGCCACGACATGGTGAGGGTTGGCTGCCAGCCAGCGCTGCATTGTGGGCCACAGGCTGGGGATGGTGCTAGGCACCTCCTCCATCTGCAGCAGGCGGCGGCAGCACGCAGGGCAAGAGCAGGCCGGATGAGTACAGCTACAGGGCAAGTGCCGCCAGCAAGGGAGCTGCAGGTGCATGTGCGCTCGCTGCCAGCAACAGGCGGCATGTGTGCCGTCCCAAGCCATGGCGCGCCACACGCACCACGATTGTCCACGCCAGGCTCTGGTTGTTTGCTTGCATGTGGCGGAAGGGGTCGTGTGTGATGCCAGGCAGGTCGCACATGAAGTGCACGTCGGGCTCAACCCGCCAGTACCACTCAAACCCCTCCAGCAGCGGGTGGTCGAAGAAGAAGCCGGAGAAGTAGCGGCACATGAAGCGGTAGCTCTCGCTGCCGCCGTACGGCATGCGGCGGCGCGAAGCGCTGCGCAGCTCGGCTGCCAGGGTGGTGTTGATGTGTGGCGGGTAGCTCCAGTGCGCTGCCGGTACCAGGCCGAAGAAAGCCGGGGCAACGGTGGCGGCGGCTGCCACTGCTCGGAACTCATTTGAAAAGGGCTCGTCGTTCAAGTAGCTGCAGTAAAGAGGAAGCAGCCCACACGGCAAAAGCTTTGTGAAAGGTGGACCCGGGGCCAAGCACCCGGGAGCAGCTGATTGAAGAGTAGCCAGGAAGGCAGGCGGGCACGGCACAGCTGCAACTGGCTGCACTGCCCGCAACGGTCGGCTGGACCCAGGTTGTGGTTTCAGCACCGGTTGCGAGGCAGGGTGCCAGACTGGCAAGCTGGAGAGTGAGCCAGCTCACCAATACGGGTATTGTGCTGAAGGCTGTGCATTGAAGCGGCGCTCCAGCTGCTTCACGCTGCGCAGCACACCGTCCAAGTCGCTGTTGCGTGCAAGGATGAGTATACAAGCTCGTGGCTTGTCCTCAGGCCAGGCAGCCAGCAACGCCCGAGCGTCTGCAAGGTCATCGACTGGACCTAATCGCCGTGGGCCCACCCGCTCCCCTTGCGCGCCACCGCTTGACCGAGTCAAGTGGAGGCAAAGGACCAGGCAGGCTGTCAGCGCGCCGGACAGCAGCAGGAGGGCGCCACTTCTGGGCGCAGGACCCCTCAGGCCAAACTCCACCATCGCGGGGGCTAACAGACAAGGCGGCGGCTGTGAGCAGGCCGGGCGTCACAGGCCTGTTCGCAGCGCGTGTTGGCGGATCACAAACACAGACACACAAAGCTCTGCGGACAAAACGTTGAAGCTCAAAGGCGCGTGCCCGAATCGAATGTGCAAGGACTGTGTTTATCAATCCACGGTGCCATCACAATGCCACAGCCACGACAGCGCGGCCAAAATACTCTTTCAGGCAGTGTTGACAGCCAGCTACTGAGCGGCGCCGCCGTCATCAGGAGTTGCGGCCGTTGGTTGAATGTGGCTATCATGCTCCTCACCTGCCCTTGCCTCAACCTGCTGTAGAGCTGCTGACGCTGTGTCAAGTATTTGTCGCTGTGCTTCTTTCCGACAACGACAACAATGTGCAAGTCACGGTTGACTGTCACGGAACCGCGTTTGGCAACCAATTGCGTCTCAGTCAAAATTTAGGAGCTTGGTGTCAATTCCATGAATCTGGGCGCCCACTGAGGGGTTGAGCTCTATTCAGCGGGGTTGTTGCACTGTATATGCAGGCGTCACGCTGTACCAGATCATGCGCATCGTACCAGGGCGTGCCGCCGCTGCCGCCGCCGCCGCCGCTCAAGAGAAAACATCGCGTCCGCACATCCGCATCATCGGCGCAAGTGACGTGCAGCCACTCCCTGGCGTTTTCAAGCACCGCAGCTCCTCGACCTCGCCCAGTCCGGCTGGCACAAGACTCGCAGCTTTCGCGCCTGGCGCACAACAAGCTGGGACCTTTGCTGCGGTGAAAGATGGACGACGATGACCTGCTGGGAGCGATGCTGGACTTTGGGGTGAGGCCAGCACGCAACGACTCACGAGCTGCGCTGTGCCTGCGTGCTTGTCCGCTCAGCAAAACGATCACGCATCCCGATGCGCAGGACGCACCCACGGCGATGCCGCCGCCCCAACCCGCTCGAGGTAGGTGGGGACCTGCGCACACACACACACACACACACACACACACACACACACACACACACACACACACACACACACACACACACACACACACACTGTGTTGTTAGTAGCTGGTGACTTCAGCGACAAACCAGCTGCCGCCTGGCCTCGCTTGCAGGGCCGGTGGCACCGCAGGGCCCCTCCCCGATGCCGTCGCCCTCCACAGCTCGCCCCCCTGCCTCCCCAGCTAGCGCGGTGTCGATAAGTGTTCAGCACTACCATGACATGCTGCTGACGCTGCACAGCTGGTCGGCGGGCGACCCTCACAAGCAAGCCGGGATCGGGGAGCAGCTGAACAGGATCAAGACCGTATGCAACAGTGCGGTGCGTGTGGTGTGTGCTGAAGCTGTGCCTCACACCAGGAGGGGCCACAAGCTTACGCAGCAGGCCGCCGGCGTGCGTGGCGGGGTACTGTACTTTGGCACAGGGTTACCAACACCAGTGCACAGCCTGTTGCCCCGCCTGCCTTCTGACCTGGCGTGCTGCTGGCTGCCCGATACCAATCCCCCTTCTCGCGCGCCATGCTTACGCCCTCCGTGGCTCACCCCGTGGTGCTGGATTCAGGTGCCTGACAGCCAAAAGATGCAGGCGGTGGTGGAAGCCAAGGAGGAGGCTAAACGGCTGTGTGGCCTGCAGATCTATGAAAGGGCCAAGGCGTTGGTGGCCAGCGCGCTGGTAGCCAAGCAGCAAGCACAGCTGCAGGCCCAGAGCCAGGGCGGCGGCACCCCCGCCTCCTCTCCCGCCCCCGCCCGTGCGACGACGCCCGCCGCACAGCAGCAGGCGCAGCAGCAGCAGCAGCTGCACCCGCAGCAGGCACACCAGGTGCAGGTGCAGGCGCAGCAGATGCAGGCGCAGCAGCAGCAGGTGGTGCAGCAGGCCGCCGCTCGTTCGCCGTCGCCGTTCCCGGCACGGTCTCCCTCCCCCCACCCAGCAGCAGTGATGCCTGGGGCCCCTGGCCAGCCCGCCCAGTCGGCAGCACAGCAGCAGCAGCAGATGCAGGCGCAGCTGCAGCAGCAGCGCATTCAGCAGCACATGTTTGCGCAGCAGCAGCAGGTGGCGGCCGCCGCCAAGCGGTCTGCAGGTCGGTTTGCCAGCTGTGATTCCGTGCATCTTTTGCCTGCCCGCCTGCCTGTGTGTTTGTTTGTCGGTTGGCCTGTAGATCTCAAGTGCACACAAGGCTTGTGCTCCCATCCCTCTGCTTGTGTGCTGCACTCACCCACCCACCCTCCCTGCACCTCCAGCAGAGGCTTTAGAGCAGCAGGCAAAGCGCGCCAAGAGCGCCTCTGGGCCCGGGTGGGGCGGCGGGCTGGAGAAGAGGAAGAAAGGAGAAGACACGGGGTTGACCGTGGATGCGTTGATTGACTTCGACCAGGAAACCAACCAGTTAATGGATGGTGAGGTGACGCACGCCTGCATTCACGTACACACGCATGCACGCACGCATGCGAGTAGGGAGCAAGTGAGTGACGTGTCTGTGCTGCCACATTGTGCTGCCACGCAAGCACGCATCAAGGCTGGTGTGAGCGGTCTTCAGAGAGACGCACAGCACAGCGACAGGCGTATTCCTCGCCCTCCTTCCTGCCTGCCTGCCTGCCTCCTGCAGGCCTGCAGCGTGCGCGGCTCGAGGGCCGCCTGCAACAAAAGACTGCCAGCAACCAGCAGTTCCTCAGGTGAGCATCCCAACTTGAGGAGAGCGGCGGGTCAGCCGCCAGCATGCTTGTGTGCTGGACACCGCTTGTCGCATCGCCATCTCCCCCTCTGCATGCTGCCAGCAGCCGTGCTGCTGCCCTTGTTGCTCGTGCCTGACCGCCCGCTGACCGCGCTGCTTCTGCTTCTGCTTGCTCCTGTGCCACCTCTCTCCCTCCCTCAATCGTCTTGCAGCGAGTGGCGGCTTGGCAATGAGTTTTACCGCCACATCCAGCGCACCGGCGGAGGCTTGGTGAGTGGCAGGCCGCGCCCGGCAATTGCCTGGGGGCTCACCACCCTGCTTGTGACCCGACGTGCCTCCCCTCCTCCATGCACCCATCCACGCGTCAGCACGCACTGGCGGCTGCTTGTCCAGTGCACACAGCACATGCCGCGGCGCCGGCTGACACTGCGCACTGCTGACGGACTGCTGTCTAGCACTGGGCTCACACCCTCTTCAGACACCGCACTGCACTGCACTGCAACGCCCTCCTGCCTCACCCTCACCCTCGCACCCCTCACCCTGCCCTCGCCCTGCCCCTTCATTCGCTCCCCACAGGGCGTCAAGGGCGAGTGCTTCGAGCTGATGCAGCTGGCCTTCCAGGCGCATCTGAGCGGCGTGGTGGCGCGTGCGCTGCGCCGTGCACAGCACCGCCAGGACGCTCCCCGCCGCTCGGCAGAGATGGTGGTGACCTCTGACCCCCGCAGAGGGGTGACGCAGGTGCGGGGGGTTGTGTGGTGCAGTCACTGGGATGCGGAGCCTCAGCAGCAGCAGCTGCAGTTCGGCTTATGATCTGTAGCAGCAGTGTCGGTGGGCTCAGCTGCCGCTTGACACTTGTTGCTGTCATGGGGCACCCATGCATGACTGCAGTATGCCAAACAGCATAATACCATTCCTCGTCTTCGTTCAGTTTCCTGCTAGTGTGAACTTGTGGTTTCTGTCTCACCCTCAACCTCGCTTTTCACAAGTGCAGATTGAGCGGCGAGAGAAGGTCAAGGCTGACGCTAAACTGGAGGTGGAACGCGCTGAGCTGCTGCGCATGGCGGGCAGCAAGTGAGCGCGCTCGGTGGGCGGAACGGCAGGGTGGTTAGGGTGCTGCCCCAGGTGCATTGTGTGGACTGAAGTGAAGAGGTTTTGGGAACAGCTGCCTGCTTGAGCGGTGGTGATCCGTCCTCTGGTCTGCCTCCCCCCCCCGCTGCTGCGCTGTGCTGTGCTGTGCTGTGCTGCCTTGCGCTCTGCTGAGGCGTGGCCCCTTGGCCGTGCAACCTGCCGTTCACTCTCTTTGGCCTGCTCTGCGCTGCAACCCCTCAATTCCCGCCCTGGCGTTGTGAATGTGCGTGCTTGTTTGCGTGTGCAGGCGAGCAGACGACGAAACCAAGGAGCGAGCGCAGAAGGCCAAGGCGGAGCTGGTCGGCAAGCAGCAGGCCAGCCTGGCCAACGCAGCAGTGGCGGCAACTCTCGGCGGCAAATCCAAGAGCAAAGTCAACAAGTGGGACAAGTGGAGCAGTGCAGCTGCAGCAGGGACCGCAGCTGGAGAAGCAGACGGCGCGGCGCCACCCGCCAAGGGCAAGAAAGGCGGAGCCGGAAAGAAGGGCGCCGGCAAGAAGGGCGCCGGCGCTGCGGCAGCGGGAGGCGAGAGCGACGGCGGCTCAGATGCGTCTGCTGCGGCGGCGACGGGCGGCGGGGCGGCGGCGGCGGCACAGGTGTGTTGGGTGTGGAGTGGCTGTGTGTTGTGATGTGCGGTCTTTGGGGACAAGCCTGTGTGGAGAGTGGGACTGGCAGCCAGCGTGTGGGACGCGTCTGGCTGCTTGATGCTATTGTACAATAGCAGTGGACATTGCCTGTTTGTGTGCCGCGTTGGTTGTGCCTCCCCCCTTGCAGGCCCCCGCCCGTGGCCGACTGATGGGCGGCGCTGCCGCAGCCGCAGCCACAGACGACGCCTCCACTGTGCACCTGCAAGATGTGCTGAGCACGCTGGAGCGGGACCCGTTGTACAGCCGCAGCGGCATGCTGTACCGCCTGTACAACACGCCACACACGTCCGGGGCCCTCTAGTGCCGGCCACTCCTAGCCACGTGTGTATGAGTGTATATGTGCATGTTGTGCATGGGCTCATGGCTGCCACTTTTTATTATCTGTGCTGAGCTGTGAGCCAAGTTAAATGTCAGTGCTCCCTTTCTGCTGTGCAAGCAGTGTGCCACATGTCGGCAGTGAGCTGCTGCTCTGATGTTACAGGAAGGCTGTGCAGGTGCTGCTGGGCGCAGCGTGATACACTAATGGAAAACTGAAACGGAAAACTCAACAACTGATCTACCGGCATGCTGGCATGAAAGGAGTTGATTGGGCAGAGGGTTGAGGCATCTGTGTGCTTCGGGGCTCGTTTGGCGTACTGTACAGTGGCAGAGTGCGGCAGAAGGAGGGAGCAATATTGAGGGGGCAAGGGGGAGCTGAGTGGCAGGAAGTGGTGCAGGCGCTCGCACGAGTGAGCGCGGTGCCGCCTCAGGCGATGCCCAGCATCTGCATCAGCTCGTCGACCTCCTCCTCGCCGGGCTGCTGCCGGTCCATCTCGGGAGGGGTCCAGGCAAGGGGGGCACCTGCTGCCGATTCAGTCTGACCCTGCTGACCGTCGCATGCGGCTGCTGGTCCCCCGTGCGAGGTCACAGCATGCCCGCCCTCCGGCCAGCGTGGCGGACCTGCAGGGGGTGCCGCCGCAGCCTGCGCGGCCCAGCCGCCGCTGACCGTGCCGCCCGCCGCCTGCTCACCCTCCGGCTGCCAGGCGGGCACGGCGGCGGCTGCCGCCTGCCTCGCCGCCCGCAGCTCTGCTTCCGCCTGTGCTTGCTGCTTCATATCCCACCGCGCCTGCTCCCAGTCCCCAGCGGCAGCGGCCAAGGCCACCTCCACAGCAGTTGGGGGAAGGGTGAGGGAGCCTGCCAGCGCGAGCAGCTCCCTGGCCTCCCTGCAGGCAGCAGATAGCAGGCAGCGGCCGGCGGGTGAACAGCCGCGTTGCGGAAGCTACAGGTCAGGCAGTCCAGCCAGCTTGCCTGAAGCACTACATAACGTGTGACTCAGTGTGGCCACTCTGCAGATGGAATCATCCCGTACCACCCCAGATCCTCGCCCCACCTGATGACGCTGGCGCCAGCAGCGGGGCCGTCTCTAGCACGCCCGCCTGTCAGCAGCGAGGCCGCAGCGCTGGGCTCGCAGCCGGCGGCTTCCGCCGCTGCCGCCGCCACATCTTCGTCGAAGCCCATGTCCCGCAGAGTGGCAAGGCACAGCCTCTTCTTGTGCCTGACCGGGGGCCACGGGAGAAAAAGGAGCAGCCAGGGAGAACTCACAGTAAAGCAACCCGCAGCACAGCATGTTGACGAAAGGTATGTACACACAGCACAGCACGGCACCCAATAATCACAGCTTCGCTCACCCCTTCATCAGTTGGAGTGCGTCGTGCGACAGCTGAAGTGCCGCCTCCTCTCTGGCCACCAAGTCGGCGCGCAGCTGCGCCTGGCGCTGCACCTTCAGCACCGCCTGAGCATCCTCCTCCGCAGCCTCCTTGCTGGCTGCTCGCTCCGCAACCTCCTGCTGCCGCTTATGGGCTTCAAGCTCCTGCTGGCGCTTCTCCCGAAGCTTTGCTGCCTGCTCCTCTGCCCACTCAGCCTCACGCTCCTGAAGCTCCTCCTGCAGCACCAGCAGGCGCAAGGCAGAGTGTACAAGGAGGCTGGGAGTGCGCAGGGCGGGCAGATGCCGGGCAGGGCAGCATGCATGGCACGACTGTTGCGAGTGCGCAGAGGAGCAAGTGGGCCACGCAGTGCAGCTCTGAGCAGCCAACCAAGGCTAGAGATGCACCTCACCTTGCTGTGGCAGTAGCAGCACTTGTACATGTAGCAGTCGTCGCCGTTCAGGATCTCGCGGCACATCTGCGCATGTGTGCAGCAGCAGGCAGCAGCAGGAGGGGCCGTGAGTGCTTGCCTTGGAAAGCGCTGCAAGCCACGCAACGCACGCCGAATGCAGCACCGACAGAAAGCGGGGACACCCCACCCCACCTGCAGGTGTGGCGGGCGGCCGGGCTGGTAACCCTGTGAAGCGTTGCCACCTGCCGCAGTGTTGTGGGTGCTCCTGGGCGCCGGCCTCGCAACCTGCACACTGTGCTTGGCGGGTGCCAGCGCCTGCCTCTTGGGAGTGGCGGCTGGTGCCGCAGTCTGCTGGCTGCGGGGCTGCCTTGGCGCGGGGAGGGGAGGAGGCACCGGCAGCTTTCTAACAGGCTTCTCCACCACAGCAGCCTCCACTATCCCCTCTGCATTTGGAAGCAGCAGCAGCACCGGGCTCAGCATGTTGCCAGCATGGAACAGAAGGGGGGTACACGCCTGCCGGCCACACTCGCGTGCACCACACAGGCAGCTGCGGGGCCAGGGCCAGGTGGCAGTGTACGCAACGCGCCGCCAAATTGCGTGCCCCCCCGCTGCTCACCCATGCAGGTTGGGCACATGACTTTCATGCGTTGCACTGTCCCGTTCTGGGCAAACAAGTCCTGGCAGGGGCAAGCACAGGAACAGGACACGGATTGGCAGTGAGGTAATGTTGTCAAGTACCATGCATGGCAAGTTTGAACATGGTTGCTGCAGGCAAACCTGTCAGCTGGCCTGTCTGAAGCGGCAGCAGAAGCCATGGCTATATATACATACATATACACAGAAGAGACAAACGGCTGGCAGGGCAGCAACGAGGGGGCAGGGAACGAAGGCGCGTGTGAAGTGTGCTGTGGTGTGGCTTGCCTGTGGCCTCTGCTTGAGCTTGATCAGTATCCTCTCCCAAGCCTTGTGGCCAAAGCCACCCTCCCGAATTTGAACTCGCAAAACACGCTCCATGTGGTCTTGCACACAGCAGGTGTGGTACGGCACAGGGCCGCACACCGTGCAATGGCCTGAAGGCAACCGGAGGGCGAAGGCAGGCAGTCGGGCCGTGTGTATTGCGGGCAGCAGCGCTCGACGGCACGTCACAATGAGCTGCGGCAGCTGTCTTAATTTCCTGCACACCCAGCGTGCCTGAGATGTATTGTTCCTCCTTCACGGCAACGCATTTTTTGCAGATTCCACAGTCGTCGTCTGCCGCCCGCACGCGAGCGCCGCCGCTGGCGGTCTTGAGCGGCGCCATCACGACGCCATGGCTTGGTTTGGTTCGACCCATATCGGGCGGCGGAAGGGAGGGCGAAAGAGCGCCTAGAGAGCTCGGTTGGCAGTGCCTAGAGGCGGACACTGTCTCTGGAGTGAGCCTGGACAGCGGGAGCCGATCGAAGTACCGTGAACGGACTGATCGGCGAAGGATTGATCTTGAGCCGCGCGTCCATGGCCTTCTTTCCCGACTGCCAAGATGGCGTGGGATGTGCGGTGATGCGGCGGGTCGACCTCGTCATGCATGAATCAGCTTCAGTGCGGCCCATCAGCTTCAGTGCGGCGTTTGGGTGCACCCTGGTCATGTTTACAGCGCAGAAACCACACAGATCTCTTGCAGCACCACCATGGGTTGTGTGTTATGCAACGCGCCACCACCAAATATGCCCAACATGCAAAGTGTGCACAGGCCAGTGAAGCAGCCGCCTCAAAGCACAGCAAGAGGCCTTGAAGGCGCCGTGGCCCTCTTCCCTCACGCCAACGAGGTGACCCGCACCGACGTGGCGCCACTGAGCATGCGCACGTCACGCTCAATCTCCGCCAGCTGCCCCTCCATCTCCTACGAGGCGGGGAGGCACCAGCGGCAGGCGGTTGGATACAGTGAATGCGTGCTTGCTGCGCCTCTCCCCGCGCCACTCATGTGCCGCTCGCTTGCCCGGTGCGGCTTGTCAAGCAGGCCAAGACGTCTCTACCCACGCGAACACCGACACCTGCCCACCTCCTTGCGACGCTTCTTTGAAGGGGTGTCCAGCACACAGGGCAGCCGCACGTAGGCCTCATTCACCGACTGCCACTTGAGCTTGAGGTGGCGGATCAGCTCGGCCAGCTCATCTCCCGAGATCGTCGTCACGCCTGGCTCCTCCTGCAGGCAGCGGCAAGACGCAAGCCGCAGCAGCATGTGCCGTCGCCAGATCCAGCGGTTGCATGCACCGCTGGGCTGGCAGCGTGCTGGCGGTGTGTAGGTGGCCAGCACAGCCCTCTCCAACACCGTGCACTCGCCTGGGGCTGCAACCGTGCGCGCTCAGCTGCCTCCCGAGCCTCCTCCTCCTCCTTCTTGCGTTGCTGCAGGTAGGGCGGCAGCTCCCCAAAGTGGGGCTTGAACACATAGCGTACCTATGAACAGCCCAGCAGGCATGGGGGAGGCGGCAGGGTGGGAGGTGAGCGGTCACCCTGATGTGCTGATGTCAGCATGTCAGCAAGCCTGACCGCATGCAGCAAAGCAGTCCTGTGGCGAGAGGACCAGAGGGGTCAAGACGCTGCGCCCCCGCTGCCCACCTCCTGCTGCTCCCGAAACTTGGGCTCTGCCGCTGCCGCATCCTGCACATTGCCCTGCACAAAGTCTCGCCCGCTGCTCAGCCCGTGCAGTGGGACCTCGTCCTTGGGAGGCAGCGGCGCCTTGCGGCGCTCCTTTGGGGCGGGCTTTTGAGCTGGGTGACAGGAGGGAGGAGGTGGCAAACGATCCTGTGAAGCGCGGCTTTTGATATGCGGCGCAGCAATGCAAAGAGGCCAAGATCAGCCCTTTCAAGGCGTGGCACACAAAACTTGCGGTATCGCTAGTGGCGTTTGCACCACCCCACACACTCACGTGTAGGCAGCTGCGGCTCCTTCTCCCTCGCTTTCAACCACTTTTCAGCACTGACCAGCTGCTCGCCGCTGCTGGGGCCCATTGTGCGACGCGCCCGTATCGTCTTCTCGCCCAAAAGCGAGCAGGGCACGGTGCGAGGGTCGACCGCACCAGTGCCAGGCTTGCTGAGTCGCGGCCGGGTCGAGGGGCTGCCTTGCCGCTCCACCGCCACCGCCTCTTGCCCGGCGCAGCCGTTAAGCGGTTGCGACATGCGGCCGCTGTGTCTGTGTGACTACTGTGAAACGACTCTGCGTGTTCGTGAGGCAGCAATGTGGGAATGCCGTGACCTTTGACTGGGTGTGCGCGCTATCAAGCCAAGATCCACGCGTCGCTGGTTGCGCAATTGCGCTGCTGGAATGTCGGGGAGAGCAGTTCGACGCGAGTGAACGAGACAGTACAGTACACGTGAAGGACGAGTATTTCGCCTGCATCAATGGGCGCCATGGGCCCTTTGTTAGCCGTGAATCACACCCGGCATCACATCGATCAGCATGGTGGCCACGCAATTCGCCTCCGCCCGGCTGCAGCTGGTTGCCGGCCGCAGGTGAGCGGCATTTGCGGTGTGACGCAATTGTGAATCGCTGCGACGATGATTGGAAGCCGCCAGCGGCTGTTGTCTGACACATGTACGCGGCTTGCAGGCCGCAGCAGCAGGCGCGGCGCACCCTCTCCGTGCAGTGTGTGGCAGCGCCCGAGCAGGGTGAGTCGGCGATGCCTCTTAATGTCATTCTGAGCCGCCGCCACTGTCGCGCCGCCAGTCACCGGCCTCCATCACGTTACGCCTGCCATTTTTGCCACCGCCTGCTGCAGTCACCACCCGTGTGCAGCGCAACAAGAACATCGGCAAGCTGCAGGCAGGCTACCTGTTCCCCGAGGTGAAGCGCTTACCTGCGCTGCTTGCTGTGCCGCTGCTGCCGCTCACCTCGCTATCACCACTCGCGAGTCGCTGCCGTGGAGAAAAGGACCCACCGCTTCAACACACACTCAGCTGAGGTGGAGATGGAGCACACAGTCACCATCATGCTGCCTGCCACATGCAGATTGCGCGCCGCCGCAGGGCACACCAGGAGGCCAAGCCGGACGCCAAGATCATCTCCCTGGGCATTGGGGACACCACTGAGCCCATCCCCCCCTTCATCGTCGAGGCGATGAAGAAAGCGTCAGAGGGGCTGGGCACGCTGGAGGGCTACAGCGGGTGAGTGAGGGTGAGGCCGCTCCCGGCGGGTGCCGCAGTGCGGGATGAGCAGAACAGAATGTGCGGTGAAATGGGCAGCGTTAGTTGCTGCGTGCAGTTGCTCATTGTTTGCCTGCATGCTTGCACGAGCCTGCTGGAGGATCTGTGGGACGCACGTGGCGTGTGGCTTTCTTTTGCGGCTGCTTTGTTGAGGGGCCGTCTGTCCTCCAGCTGCAGCATGCGCCCGCCCTACCTCCTCACCACCACCACCACCACTGCCTTCACCATTCTACCAACCACACCTCACCTTCCTTTCACCCCGACACCTGCCCTTCCTCCCGCAGGTACGGCGCTGAGCAGGGCAAGGGGGAGCTGCGGGAGGCTGTGTGCAAGCGGCTGTATGAGAAGGTGGGGCGCAAGCCCTCTGAGATCTTCGTGTCAGACGGATCCAAGTGCGACATCGGCCGCCTGCAGCTCATGTTTGGTGCCGACATGACGGTGGCGCTGCAGGTGGGGGGGGGGGTCGTCAGGGGGCCGGTAAAGGGTGCGCGGGCGCTGAAGCGCTGGTTAAGTGTGCGTAGCGGCCGGTAGAGGCACTGCCAGGAAGGAGGGGCTGACTGCACAACAAAACATGCTCTTTGAACAATGGCCAATTCACGTGTACTGCCCGTTGTCAACCACCAGACCAAGGCATTCCACCACAGTACCGCTGAGTGTGGAACCCACTGGTACCGCAGGATCCCGCCTACCCCGTGTATGTCGACAGCAGCGTGATCATGGGCATGACGGGGGGGCACAACGGCACCGGGTTCGAGGGGGTGCAGTACATGGTGTGCCGCCCGGAGAACGACTTCTTCCCAGACCTGTCCAAGGTACTGCCTGGCGACAGTGATAGGACGGTACTGCATGGCTGTGGTACTCTTGGTTGCTGCACTGTGCAGCTGCACTGCACTGCGCTCGGTGCAAGCTGTCTGCCTCGGGAAACAGGCTGTGGCACCTTTGGCCACAGCCTTGCCTGCCAACCTTGCCAAACGTGGCTTGCACCACACACTGCCACACCCTCGCACATTCAGCCACCCGCACCTACACCCTCACATCCCCCTCCCGTGCCTTTCCACCTCCCTCTCTACTTCCCCCTCTACCTCAGGCCCCCCGTACCGACCTCATTTTCTTCTGCTCCCCCAACAACCCCACCGGGGCCGCCGCCACCCGCGCCCAGCTGACATCCCTGGTAGAGTTTGCTCGTGCCAACGGGTCCATCATCGTGTACGATGCAGCGTATGCGTTGTACATCTCAGACGACAATTGCCCCAAGAGCATCTATGAGATTCCGGGTGGGTGGGTGCAGCGGGCTGGGTGGGTGGTAGGGTGGGTGGTAGGGCGGGTGGTAGGGTGGGCTGAGGGGCTGCTAGGGGGCAGGGTGGATTGGTTGGATGTTGGGGTAGGGTGGAGTGGATGCTTAATCAACAGGGAGTTAATCCTGCCATCAAGGTGTTTGGATTGGAATGGTCGCTGTCAGCTCTGCAGCGGCTGGATTTGAGTCGTGCCTCCTTTCTTCCCGCCGCCTCCCTACCCCCCCCTCCCTCCCCCCCCCCCCCGTCCTCTCCTCTTCCCGCTGCTCACCCTTCGTTGCACTTGCCGCCTCCAACCCCTCCCCGTTCACTTTCCGCCCCTCTCACCCACTTCCCGCCCCTCCTCTTACCCCCCGCGCGCACGCACACACACCCTCCCACCGTGCAGGTGCCGAGGAGGTTGCCATTGAGACGTGCTCCTTCTCCAAGTACGCCGGGTTCACAGGGGTGCGCCTGGGCTGGACGGTGGTGCCCGAGCAGCTGCGCTACGCTGGTGGGTGGCTGGGGGTGGGGTGGGGTTGATGTGTGCAAGGGTGATCAAGACATCAGTGATTGTGGCGCCATCAAGGGTGTGGGGTAGCCCTGAAAAGTGGGTGTCAGACAGTTGGAGAGGTGAAGTGTGATTTTGATGCGTGTGCGGCTGCATGAGCGCTCAGGGGACCAGCACGTCCCTTCCCTGTCCTTGTGCTGCGGTGAGGCGGCATCTGCCCCCTCCTGCATCCTGCCCCTCTGCGTTCATCCCCTCTGACCTTTCTGTCAGCCCCGGCCGAGCCGAGCCCACATACTCACTCTCTTCCATTCCCTTCCACCCCGCCCCCAACCTTAACACCCCCCCGCCCCCTGCAGACGGCACCCCCCTCATCCAAGACTTCAATCGCATCATGACCACGGTCTTCAACGGAGCCTCGATCATCGCGCAGGCGGGGGGCCTGGCCTGCCTGCAGGACGAGGGCTGGGCCCAGATGCTGCAGCTGGTGGAGTTCTACAAGGAGAATGCCGCCATCCTGCGGTGAGCTGGTGGCGGGGGTGGCTGGTGGATTGGTCAATGGTGGATGGGGGGCTTTAGAAGAGGCAAGGGAGGGAGGAAGCCGCCATCCTGCGGTGGTTGGTTATTGGGTGGGGGGTGAAAGGGAGGAGGGAGGGGAGGGAGATGAGCGGAAGGGGTTTGGGGGCTGGCAGGCAGGTGTGGCAGGGCGCCGGCTGTCGGTGTCGGTGTCTGCTGTTTCACAGGACTCCCGAATCGCTCATCCACTTGGCCACCCTCCCACCCTCCCAGCCACTATCCGCACATTCTGCACCATGCAATCATTCAACCACCCTTCAACCAACCCCCTTCCCGCCTGCAGCAAGACGTTCCAGGAGATGGGCTTCACCGTGTATGGAGGGGAGAACGCGCCCTATGTGTGGGTCGGGTTCCCCGGTGCGTGCCTGCCAAGCTGACAGGACACAGAGGCCTGCCTGCCTGCCTGCCTGCCTGCCTGCCTGCCTGCCTGCCTGCCTGCCTGCCTATCTCGTTGTCCCCCTGCCTGCGGTCCAACAAGGGTAGATGGGTGCTGCAGCCTTCGCTACTGCATGGTCTGCCGCTGCAGTACCAATCAGACTGGTTGCGTCCGCATGTTGACCAGCTCGCTTTACTTCGAGCTCCAACCTTGCCAGTTTGATTGAAGCGCGTTGCGTTGACCGGTTGTGCCTGTACTGCCCTGTAATGCAGGCCAGAAGTCGTGGGACGTGTTTGCCGAGATCTTGGAGAAGTGCGACATCGTGACCACCCCGGGCAGCGGTTTCGGGCCTGGCGGCGAAGGCTTTGTGCGCGCCTCTGCCTTTGGGCACCGCGAGTCGGTGCTGGAGGCCGTCGAGCGGTTCAAGGCGGTGTACGGCAACAAGCAGTGAGCTGCCTCTCCGTGCCGTCCTGCCCCATTCTTTGATCATCCTACTTGCACCCCCGCATTTCATTCCTGCCGCAATGTGAGGCCCAGTGACCTCTCTGTAAGTCCGCCGCATGGGCCGCCAGCGCAGCACGTCGCCCGCCCTTTTTGTTGAATCCGCTGCGCTGTTGGCCCGCCTGTGGCACTTTTCGCATTCTTGGCACCGCCCGTAACTCATTCACGTGCCTCGTTCACTCGCCCAGGGGCGGGCGAAGCAACCGCTTCCGCTAGTTATCACCCGCTGTTTGTATTTTCGCCCTGTTACAGTCATGGGGCGCCTGAAAACGGCCTTCGCCGAGGCTGGGGCAACCTCTCCTCGCGCCCAGAAGCCAGGGCGTTGCTCGTGCGTCTGCGGGCTGTGCTCAGCGGAAGTTGATCCCACGGAAGAACACTTGGCAGGTGCGTGATCGCGCGCCATTCTGCGCGCGGCCAGTGCCGACTTCCGCCAGCGCCACCCGCCTTCAGCGTCGCAACGTGGACTTCTGAAGCCGCTCACAGGCTTAACACACCCCTTTTCCTTGCCCTATGCAGTTCAATGCAACGTATGTGGCGTCACCAAATTGCACAGGTGGGTCCCACCAGAAAACCGGCAGCCATGACGCTTGCAGCCGCGTTGCATGCGCGTTGCGATCCTCTCACCTGTCTCTCTCCCGGCTGCCTGCAGGGAATGCGCAGTGTCG
Organism: Chlorella vulgaris; assembly: GCA_023343905.1. NCBI lineage: Eukaryota > Viridiplantae > Chlorophyta > Trebouxiophyceae > Chlorellales > Chlorellaceae > Chlorella > Chlorella vulgaris. The sequence goes on along the minus strand of SIDB01000012.1, from coordinate 1,513,927 downwards.
TTTCTCCAGGCTCGAGCCAAGGCTATGACTAACAGCAGAGCAACCGCTAAGATGGTCGTTAATGCGCGCAAGCACCCGCAAGACCTGTTTCGCAAGGGGGAAGCGTGCCCCAACCAGCTGTGCACCTCCGAAGTCGAGCCTAAGCCAGGATCTTCCTATGTAGAAAAGCTGCCCGGCAGCAGGGGCTACCAGGGCAGGCTGGCTGAAGCCACCTGCCCTGGCTTTACCCAAAGTGAGCAAGGACAACCTGCAGTCAGTTGGGTGCTGCGAGAACGTGGAGATGAAGGCTGTCGAACAGCACACGCTTTGCTGATTGCGAGGGTATGCACCATCTCTCAGCTTGCACCTTTGCTTGCTCCTGACCCGTGCTGCGCTGTCCGCAGGCGCCGAAATCATCAAACCCGCGAAGGAGGTGCCAACACCAGATCCTGAAGCGCAGTCTGTGCGCAACAAACCTCAGCCAACCGCAGGCACAGCACCACACAAGCCGCCGCAAGCAAAGAAAGCAGCCGCGAGCTTGCACTCTTTGTCCACCCGTGCCGGCACCCAGCCAGCCAATGCCCCAATCCTCCGCGGCGCCAACATCGTGCCCACCCAGCTTGGTTGACTGTGGCAAGTGCCACATCCTTGGTTGCGAGCATGCGCACAGCGAGGTGAGCGTGATTGTGTGAGGCGGAATGTAGTGCATTTCAGCACGCATCAGTGGAGCACAAGCAGTAGCAGCTGTCCTCCTACCTGGCCACCTGCCACACTTGTGGTGATGCCCTTGCACCTGCTGCTGCATTTTTTTTTAATATCTTGCGCTGACCTACCACCTGCTGCTGTGACGGCGCCGTGCAGGAGGAGCAGCGTGAGCGGCAGGCGGTGTGGGCGGCGCGCCAGCAGGCTGGGCGCGAGGCTGAGGTGCAGGGGTGGCAGTTTGCGGAGGGCTTGCACGAACGTGTGGGACAGGCATCAGAGAGGGAGGACAGAGGCTTGGAGAGTGCAACGACGTGCCCTGGCCTGCCCTGTGAACCCAGCTGCTCTGCCCTGCTTGGTGTGCTGTGCAGTGCATGTTGCCAGTCGGTGCTGCACTGGTGTGTGTGTGTGTTAACCTTGGGATCGCCTTTGTTCCTCCCAGCTATCCTGTTGATGGATCGGCTCAGAACCCGCTCCCTCCTTCTTGTCCTCTGCTCTTCCCTGCAGGGCATGGGCCTCAACAGCTTGGAGGCTCCACACAATCACAGTTGGCCCCACCACCACCACCCCCCATCTTCTGCCGCCTCTGTCGCCTTCTCCTTTTCTTCCCCATCTGCATCCGCTCGTCCCTCCACACAGCACTCCACCCCCCCCCTTGCCTTGTCTACCTACGCACTGCACCTCCTCCGTTCGTTCAAGCGCTCCTGCTGCGTCAACACGCTGCTGGACATGGGCTTCCCTTGTGATCAAGCCCAGGCAGCCGCCGCCGCCACGGGCTGCGAGGTGGAGGCTGCGGCCCAGTTGCTGCTGGAGGGGCAGCCCTGTGTGGGGGAGAAGGAACCGAACTTGACCAGGTGCGCATCCTGGACTGCTGTGCAGCCGCCGCAGGGCCTGCCCGGCTGCTTGCCTGCCTGGTCTACCGAGTTGGCTTCTGCCCGCTTTGTGTGTGCGCTGCCTCACATCTCCCTCCCTGTCTGCCTGTCAGGCCGGGCGGCGTGTTTCGCCACTGCTTGGCACGTATCCTCCGCAGCTCGACGCTTTCTCCTTACCCTTTCTCCCCTTTCTGCTCTGCTGCTGTGCTGCTGCTGCTGCAGGGAGTTACGGGAGCTTACTGCCGCCGCTGCGGTGCGGTGCGCCAGCCCCGCAGACGTGGAGGCTCAGCTGGCGGCCATGGGCGGCAATGCGGAGGCTGTGTGTGAGGCGCTGCGCCAGGGTGGCGGCTGCTCGTTGCCTGAGGAGCTGCCTGCCAGCAGTGTGGCGATCTCAGAGCCAGACACCCCAAGCCTGAAGCTCGATCCCTCCCCCGCTTGGGCCCTGGATGCCAGCTCAACACACTCGCTCTCACCACGTGGCGCCTCGGCGCAGCCGGCTGCTGCCGCAACCGTGGCTGCAGCCGTGAACGAAGCTCCCGGCGTGCTGTCCCTCGCTGATTTTAGCAGCAGCCCCGGCCACGATGGCATGTTTGGGCTTGCGGCGGCAGCCCCCGTTCCCGGCGCAGGCCTTGCTGGCCGGCGGCTGTGCCAGCAGGGTCAGACTGAATCGGCAGCAGGTGCCCTCGTTGCCTGGACCCCTCCCGAGATGGACCGGCAGCAGCCCGGCGAGGAGGAGGTGGATGAGCTGATGCAGATGCTGGGCATTGCCTGATGCGGCACAGTGCACCGATCACGCCGCGCTCACACACACAAACAGCTGCTTTCTGACTGGCGCTGTGTGTGAGTGCAACGTGAATGCGCTTGCTGCATCATCTCTCCTTTCACATCTCCTGCGCTGCTCCCAACTATGATGCTGACTGAAAACAGCAGCAGCATGGTTTTGAGCAGGCAGGCCCCCCTCGTCGTGTCGTGTTTGAAACTCCCGCTAGTTAGCGTGCACATTCTTCTTTCCTCTTTTCACCTGCTTGTTATCGTCGCACGTAGCGTGTGTGCTACAACGCTTACAGTAGACTGTCACAGGTGTAAAGACTGCTGATGTATGACAGTGGGTGGCGAGTTGGGGCGATCAGATCAGGGGAGAAGGGTGTGAATGGGAAACAGAGCCACAGCAAGAACTCAGGAGAAGAAGCTGGAGGATTGCCGGACAGTGCAAACTGAGAGACTGGCTTGCGGTGCCGATTGTGTCGTCTGTTCTGAGAGAAGACAGCAGCGCGCCTGGGGATGCAAGGCGAGGCTGGGCGCAGCAGCTCTACACCAGCATGTCCGCCACAGGGTCGTGGTCTGGCTCAGGCAGCAGTGACGGCGCGTGGCCCTGTGGCTGCGACACAATCGGCAGAACCACATCATTTGCTGCCAGCAGCGCCTGCTGCTGCGGCGCAGCTGCCACTGCCTGCGAGGCATGCATTCCGCGTGGCATTGCAGCAGTGGCATGTGCTGCACCCTGCTGCTGCTGCTGCTGCTGCTGGTACTGGGCATGCATCTGCTGCTGCTGCTGGGCGGCGTGCATGTGCGCTGCCTTGACCGCGGTTTGCATCGCCACAAACTGCTGCTGCTGCAGCAGGCGCTGGTACTGCTGGAGCTGCGCTGACTGCAGGGCCATGCCTGGCAGCTGCAGCATCATTGCAGGGCCGGGCGGGTGCTGGCCGGGCAAGGTGGTGACACCACCAACGGCTGCACCCGCCCCAGGCACTGGCACAGCCCTGGGTCGCTGCAAGATGCCCCCACCGCCGCCGCCGCCGAGAGGGACTGGCTGCGCTGACAGACGGCCTGCCTGCTGCTGCTGCGCCTGCTGCTGCTTTGATAAATGCTGCTGCGGAGATGGCTTATGTTGCTGCTGCTGCTGCTGCTTCTGCTGCTGCTGCTGCTGCTTCGCTGCCCCCCGCGCTGACTTGCGTGGCACGGCGGGCTGCGCCTCTGGACCGCCTGCCGCCGCCTGCACCTGCACCTGCTGTGGTGCCGGCGGCAGCATGGCGGCAGAGCCAGCTGCGAGCGGCATGCCAGGTGTCGGCCCTGGGGTATGCTGCAGGGCCTGGCTGGGTGCTGCCGCAGCCGCAGCAGGCAGCCCAGCTGGCAAGACGGCTGCGGCGGCTGGAGCGCTGGCCCCGCCCAGCGGCTGTGTGGCAGCGGCGGTGGCGGTAGCAGGCACGGTCAGCGGGGTGGGGGTGCTGGGGGTGGGCTGCTGGCCTGGCTGCGTTGGCAGCTGGTGTGGCAGGTGTGTGAGCGAAGACGGGCTGGGAGGGCCCTCCTGTGAGCGAGGGGAGACAACGGCTGAGGCTGGCGACGAGCCATCCTCAGCAACAGCAGCAGTGGCTGTGTCAGGGATGCCTGCTGCTGCCGTGGAGGCTGGAGGGATGCCAGCCGCGAGCACCCAGGCGGGAACGTAGGCCTTCCCGGCCGCCACCTCTGCCGCAAGCTCCGGTGTCTTCTCCGCCTCCTGCTGAGCCTGCTGCTGCACTGGTGCAGGGATGAGGCTTGGTGCTGGCACAGCTCGCTGCCCTGTGCTGGTGGCCGGCGAGCGCTCGTCTATGGCTGCCTGCTCTTCTCCGCTGGTGTCACCCTCGCCCTGTGCTGGGGGGTCCTCTGAGCCCACAGCCGCCATGGCCTCTGCTACCTCAATCTCCTCTCGAGCCTGCAGTGTGTGTGTGTGTGTGTGTGTGTGTGTGTGTGTGTGAGAGAGAGAGAGAGGGAGGTGCCAGTGGGTGTGTTTGAGATGTGAGATGGAGGGTTGGCCGAGGCAGCGCATGACAGCTTGCTACAGCACACTGCAGCATGCAACGCACAGCAGCGCACAGCGCACTTCCCCCTGCCCCACTACTGACCAAAGGATGCCCCGGCACCCGAGGCCACCCCCCCTCCCCACACAGCCCCACCCACCCACCCACCCACCCACCCGAGCCACAAGTCGATCGAACTCCCGGTGTATGCGCTGGTAGGCATGGCGTGAGCGAGGGGAGAAGCGCCCGCTGACGTCACCTGCCAGCTCAGCCAGCGCCGCCGCATGTCGGTCCAAGTCCCTGAGGGTGGCAAGCAAGGTGAGGGGCAGGGTACAGGGCAGCAGCCGTGAGGTAGAGTGCAACGGAAAGGTTCAGGCAAGCAGCGGCTTCATGGGACGAGACATGCGAGCTCAGTGATGTCCTGGATAGGCAACACAGCTGCCAATCTTGGGCAATCTTTGTCTCGAGCTGGGGGGGGCGAGAAGCGTAGGCAGCACAGTAGCACAGAACAGACGCAGTACAACGGCAGCACTCACTTGAAATCGGAGAGCGACTCGTCCTCCTCTTCCTGGTGCCCTCCATGCTGCTGCTGCTGCTGCTGCTGCTGCTGCTGCTGCTGCTTGGCGGCCGCGGACGCGGTACGTCGCCGCTTCCCTGCTCGCGCCTGCCCTTCCCCTTCTTCCTCCTCCTCCCTCGCTTCTCCCTCCTCCTCAGGCCCCCCCTGGGGACCTCCCTCCCCCATACGCTCATCCTCGCCACCCACCGGCTGCCGCATCCTGGCCGCCTCCAGGCGTCTGCCGGCCTGCATTCGCTGCTGCCGCTCCAGCGCCGCCTTTGCTGCCCAGAAGGAGGGCAGGGTGCGGGCTCGCTTGGCAGCCTGCCCAGCAGCCTCCTCAACATCCCCCGCCAGCTGTGCCAGCACGTGATGAGTGTACAGCTGCAGGACGAGCAGCAGCACAGTGCAGGGCAAGGCATGGCATGGCAGGGAGATGTTGGGACATGAGGGAGGTGACCGGCCACCGGGCAGCCAGCGGTGGCGGGACGACAGGCCTGCCAGGCAGCATGCCTCCACCTGTGTGAGTCTGCAAGCCTTGCGATCGCCGCCACAGCCACATGCAAAGGTCAAGGTGCAAACAAAGCTACAACCACAGCTGACAAACCCCATTGCCACCACACAGCCAATCACCCCCACACCGACCACTGCGCCGCACTCACATCCTCATTGTTGTATGTCTCGTGCGGCTTGCAGCAGGCTCGAGCGAATTTCTGCAGCAGGCCGCCAATGGGGCTGCTGGAGTACTGCGTCAGCTGGCCTGCGGTACAAGGGAGACCAGCGGGGCCGAGATGAGGGGCGGCACACACGGGGTGCGGCGCCCACGGTGGCGGCGGTAAAGACTCACACACATGGCAATGGCGGGCCTTTGACCAGTGCGGCCAGCGCGCAAGTGACACATAGCTGCGCACATGGGCCAGCCTATGAGGGTGTGTGTGGCCCTACCTGAGCCATGGAAGACCAGCACCGCCACCTCGCAGTCAGCCATCACACTCAGCTCCATAGCTCGGCGCAGCAGGCCGTTCTTGCGGCGGCGGAACACGGCCTGCAAGCAGTCAGCAGGATGGCATCCAACTGGGTTGATGGTAGCTTCTGCAACGACATCAGCTCGTGGATGATTGTGACATGAGAGAAGGGGCGGGGCAGATGGATGCACGCAAGCGGAACCATGCCGCCGGTCTGGCCTCGCCTCTGCCAGCCTCACCTCTCGCAGCTTGCGGTCTGCTATGCGCTCGATGCGCACCCCTCTGCCCTCCATGGTCCTGCAAACAAGCAAACGAAGTAGGGGCTGGGTTGCCATGCGTTGAACGCGCGGCAAAGCGGCTGCGAGACGCCCAGCGCATGTCCTCTCACCTTGCAATCAGATGCGAGTGCTGTGTGGGTCGCGGCGGGGCCCAAGGAAAGGGGCTGCCGATGTGAGCGCTACACTGCCGAAATGCGGGCACTGTGTCCAGCGTGCACCTACGGAGCCAGTGCAGGGGTGCCGAGAGTTCTGGCCGCGAGTCAATGTCAGCGAAACATGACCCGTGCAGTTTTCAGCCTGCTCACGATGGTTTGTTTGCAGCTAGGGGGCCAGTGGCGGCAATGCCGCAGGAAACAGACGACCTGACCCTCATCGCCGGTGCAAGCGAGATACAGTTTTTGTACTCCTCGGTGTGAGGCGCGCTGCGGGCTGCCTGCACCATCCCACCGTCACTGTCCGGCACCAACATAGGCATGATCGCCGCCAGATCGCCCTCGCGGGGCTTTTGCCCTGCGCGGGCCTCCACCAGGGCGTGCAAAGCTGTCGTGCGGGCCCAATTCCCCACTGAACCACCCCCAGCCGAGCCTCTAGCGCCCCGGGTGCTGCAAACACTGCAAACTGCTGCGTTGGTGCTCTCGGTGGGCGCCCACGTCGGTGTGGCCGTGCAACATCAGGCTGCACTGCAGCACCTTGCAGCCGTGCAGCAACAGCAGCAACAGCAACAGAGGCAGGGCATCAGGAGAATGGTCCAGGCTGTGCCTCCTCCCGCCGCCCCCCCACCGCCAGTGCCCGCCGCAAACCTGTGGCTGACGCTGCCCCTGGTCGCGGCTCTGCTGCTGGGCCGCCTGCGCTCCTGGATTGTTGCCAGAATCAGGTGGGTGCAGCGCTGCTTGGCCCGGGTGCTGTGCAGGCGGTCCTGCCTCTTGATGCATGATGCCTTTGCTGAAGCCATTTTCAAGGCAGCGGTTTTCACCTGAGGGCCTTCCAGGGCACACTGCTGCGCTGGAAACCTGCCAGGCACCCTGCTAGCAGCAGCCGGCCGGCAGGCCGCGCCCCACCTGCTCAGATACCGACCCTCGTCTGCCCTGCCGCTGTGCCCCTGCAGCGCCCCCTCTGCCACCACCACTGGGAGCAGCCTGAGCACCCAGGCCGCTGCGCGCCTGGTGCGCGTGGAGGGCGAGGTGGCGCAGCAGGCGGCGGCGCTGCAGGCAGCCACCCGCCAGCTGGACAAGCTCAGCGTGCGGAGCCGCCTGGTAAGCCGCGACCTTAAGCTGCCACTGCAACAGCTGCAGGCGGCTGCGGGGCAGCAGAGTGAGGCGCTGGTGGGGCTGGCGCAGCGCCTGGAGGGCCATGACAAGGAGCTGCGAGATATGGGTGAGTTGGCTGTCTGTGTTTTGTGCATGGTGTCTTCACGTCTGTGTATGCGGAAAGAAAGAAGTTGCGGCTGCGACAGGATGCTGTCCAACACGACACAGTGGCAGTTGGCGGCGGTACCGCCTTCCTGACATTGAATTCCTGCCTGCCACCTGGCAATGGCACAGCTGTCAGCATCAGTTGTGTGCTCAGCTGCCTTTGCAGCATGCCCCATGTGCGACTGAGGCTGTCACCTGAAGTTGCTGCCATTGCTGCTCTTCTCGATTGTTGCAGAGGCGCTGGTGGAAGCGTTGCAGGGCGTGTCAGCCAAGCAGTTCCAGCTGCTGCTGAAGGTGATGGACCAACAGCAGCAGGCAAAGCAGCCGTCAAAGCCGCAGGCAAAGCCACAGCAGCAGCCGAATCCGGCTCAGCAGCAGCCGCCGCTGCCAAAGCAGTCCCCGCAGCAGCAGACTGCTCGCAGTGCAGCTGCGCCTGGCAGGGCACCGTCGCTGCTGCAGCCGCAGCCGCAGCCGCAGCCATCAACAACAGTTCCGGCTGCCAGCCCTGGGGGCGGCTCGGGCCTGCAGCAGGCGGTCAGCAGCCCCAGGCGAAAGCTTGAGGCCCTGCCCAGCAGCGCCTCCAGTGCCAGTGCACAGCGCACAGATGAATGGGGGCGCAGGGTTGCGCCTGTGCATGTGCCGCCGCCGCTGCCGCCTGCCGCAGCTGCACAGCAGCCGGCATCACCTGGCAGCAGCCGTGACAGCCCCAGCAGCAGCACCAGCAGCAGCCACAGCTTGGGAAGCAATGGAGGCACCGCAGCAGTGCTAAGCAGTGTGCCAATTGAAGCAGCAGCAGCTGCGGCAGACTCGTTGCTGGCCTCCTTGAAGGCTGGCAGGGCGGCAGCGGTTGTTGGCGATGCGACAAATGGCAGTCAACCCAACCTCATCAGCAAAGCGGCTGCCGAAGTGCTGCCGACGCGTCACCCCCCTCCAGCCAGCAAGCCACCGCAGCCGCCGCAGTTGCACCCTCCCCCACCACAGCAGCTGCAGCAGCAGCAGCGGTTGCCAGCGCAGCCGCCAGCAAGGGAGGCAGCTCAGGAGCAGGAGGCGAGGGAGGCACATCGCCGTCAGCAAATGGAGGACTGGAGGCAGCGCATGTCTCGCTCCTGGCAGATTCCGGTGTCCCCCAGCGCTGCTGGCGCTGCCGCTCAGGGAGCTGCACCATCGGCTGCGGCCACTGGTAATGCTGTAGCTGAGGAAGGGCCTGTGCCTGGCAGCGGCAGCAACAGCCCTCCAGAGGCTGAGGCTGCTGCCGACAGAGGGGAGGGCACAGCTGGTGCTGACTGTGAGGCAGGCCGCGAGTCCTCTGGTGCTGCTGGGAGCATCGGCGGCGGATCCCAGGCTGCCAGCAGCGGCGTTGTTCGAGAGGTGCACGGGGACGGCAGCACCACGTACCGTTTCCTTTGAGCCATGCAGAGCACGCAGGCGGGCGTTCCTCGTTACTTGCCTGGTGTGTTGGTCAGTGTGTGTTGCGTGTAAACAGATGGGGCGCTGGACCCCCTTTTGTACAGCAAACGATCTCTACCCCCAGCTGTGATTCATGTTGACTTGAACGCTGCACTGTGTATCCCTTCTTGCTTACGGCATGTGTGTTTTTGCAAAGCAAGTTGATACACAGACATTCCCAGGCCAGCAAAGTTGCACAGTCAGCTGATCCTGGCACCGGAGATGCCCATCAAGCAGCATGTCAGCATGTCAGGGTGATCGCTCCTCATTCTAGGGCCCAGCACGATACGTCTTCCCTGCACAGCACATGCAGGGTGCGGCCTTCACTTGCTGGTCTGAAGGTGCCTGTGAACCAGCACTGTGCTGCAAGCACCTCACGGGCTGTCCAACCCACCAAGAAGGCCGCCTACAGGCTGCGGCAACCCCTGCAGGGTGGTCAGGTACGAATTCAGCCAGTGGTCATGCCCCGGATGCCGGATCTGCAAGCAGAAGAACGAGCGGATTGTGGAGGCATTGCTGCAAAGAGAGTGCTGGCCGCTGCCGTCAGCCTCGGTTTCTCTTGAACCAGACAGATTGCAAACACAGACAACCCAAGTGTACATCAATTGGCAAGCAAGCCTGGCAGCACTGCGCCCACCATGGCAGGCTCGTATGGCTCCCGGTGCCAGACCGTGATGCGCAGGTGGGGTGTAGTGATGACAAGGTAGCGGCGGGGCAGGTTGGCCTGCAACACAAACACACAGGCAGCAGCACCTGCCGTGTCTGTCCCAACTGCTCTCATCAATGGAGCGTGTCTTGAAGTTACAAGCTACTGGTACACAGCCCAGGGGGGTAAACAAGCGGTTTCCTGTGGTGGTGCATACAGAGAGGGACGGCGGCACGCTTTGCCCCTGTGGGATGCCGCTGTTGAATGTTCAACACAGGAAGGATGTGGCGCTGCTGCCATGTTTGGGGGCAGCTGGGGTACATGGCGCCGCGCTTGCAGCACACACCAAACTTGCGGTCAAGCTAAGCAGCGGCCTGAGCCTGGGGAGAGAAGGTTGGGCAGCAAAAAGGGTAAAGAAGGTTAAGGATGGCATGAAAGGTAGGCGAGAGATATAGCGTGGAGGTGAAGGTGCCATCACACAGAGTGATGAGGGGTGCATCAAGCAGAGGGAGCAGAAACGGAGATGGGCGGAGTGGGCACGCCGGACAGGGCAAGGTGGCAGCTCTTGACCAGGCGCATTGCTGGGCGCACTGTCAGGCCACCAAGCACTACTGCTAAGAGCCATTCGGCTCGTGCTACCCCTACAAACGCACATAAAGGTACAACGGTACAAAACGGAGTAGGAAAGTGAAAGCACAGCAAGCAGGCAGCGAGCGATAGCTTGGGATGCGCGCAACCACCACGAGAGGATTGGCTCTTACTGCCTTGGATACCCAAGACATCAAAACAGTCTCAACTGCCAAGCGCAGCACATTGCAAGCCAAGTAGGCTGCCGCCACGCCAGCTAACAGGCCTCTGTCAGCCCATATATCCCCCGCACACAGCCCACACATTGTAGATGTTGCTGGGAGGAGGAGACGGCGGTTGAGATAAGGCCACCGGCTGCTCCTGCCCTCCAATCAGCCAGTCACTGCTGCTGGACAGGCCGCACAGGAATCGTCTCCAGCCACTCTGTCACCCCACCCAGCGGCCGCTGCGCTGCCGTCACATCGCCACTGCCATCGCTGGAGTACGGCTGGGCGGCTGCCGGCGGCTGGGGCTGCTGCAGGCAGGCCTGCAGCTGCAGCTCGTAAAACCTGAACTGCGTGTCTTGCCACAGCGGAGTTTTCAGCATTGCCCCGGGTTCAGCCAGCGCGCCCGCCTCAGCCTGTGCCACCCACCGCTGCTGCTGCTCCGCACTGACTGCTGCCGCATCGCCGCCAGAGGGGGGAGGTTGCCCTGCCGCCGGCGGCTCAGAGTGCATGGCAGCATGCTCGCCTGCTGGCAGTGCAGTGTGTGCTCCAGGCAGCAGCTCCTCCCTCTCTGGCCAGCTGGCATGACGGGCCACGTCCCATCGTTCCACCTCTTCTAAAACCGCCGCCGCCGCAGCAGCAGCATCGCCAGGAGCAGGCTCGGCTTGGTCCAACCCAGCCGCCAGGCCGCTGCGAGCGTCTGATGGGGCAGCAGGGTCGCTGCCAGAAGCCGAGGCAGCGTCCTGGCTGGCAGGAGGGCTGAGCAGGTGGCGGGTGAGCACCCCATCGTGTGTGACGACCAGCAGGCCGCCGCCGCCGCACCTACCGCTGTCAGGCCCCAGAGCTGCTTCTGAGCTGCGAGGGCCGGGTGCCAGGAACGCAGCAGCGATGGGGGCGGCATCTGCAGCAGCAAGGACGGCAGCACACACAGGCACAACTCAAACACATAGCTGAAGGCCCTCCAACTTGCCAGCAGGTGCAGCCACCGACTGACGCGGCGTCGTGCCCAGTGGAGCTGACAATGCGGTTGCCCAGTAGCTGTACAGCCGCTGCAACTGGCAGCAGCAGGGGCCAGCAGGCAGCAGCGGCCAGCAGGCAGCAGCGGCACAGTACTGCCAGGCGCCTCACCGGTGGCCTGGCCAGCATACAGGTTGCGGGCTGCTGATGTGGCGGCGCCAGCCACACCGCCGCTCAGCAGGCCTGGCTTGCGAGCCCGGCCAGCCGCCAGCGTCTTGGGTGGGAGGCCCACCACACCTGTTGCGCTGGCAGCTGCCGGTGCCTGCTGCTGGTCCTGAGACGACAGCTGATGCTGCTGCGCCTCTGGCTGCTTGCCGCCAGGGGCTGCTGCTGGTGTGTGGAACAAGTGTGTGGTGCCGCGGCCGCTGCTCGCTGCCACCCAGCCTTCGTCCGGCGCGATGGCGATGTCTCGGATGGCCGCCGGGGTCACCCCGCGGTACAGGCGGTACAGATGTACGGCATACCCTGCGGTACCGCCGCCGTCGCCCGCCGCCATGTCGCCGCCGCCGCCCGCCGCTGCGGGGCCGATGGCAGCTGGGCAGGGCGGCACTATGCGAAACAGATTGATGCTGTGGCCTGCCACCGATGCGGTGGCCAGCAGGGTGCCTGCCTGGCTGAACAGCAGTGCTGCCAGCGGGGACGTGTGGGCACGGAAGTGCGCCACAACCAGGCGGCTCGCCACGTCCCGCACCACCACAGTGCCAGCCACTGCAGCGTCAGCCTGCAGCGGGAAAGGGTGCAGGACAGCATCGGAACGAGCATAGAAAAGGCGGCAGGACCACGGGGTGAAAGCCAAGAAGGCAGGTTGCACAATCAAGAGCAGCGAGCAGTGCCGTGCGGAAGCGGTCAATGCAGCGGCAGCTGAGAGTGCTGACAAGCTTACAACATGCCGCCATGTGCAAACACCGCCCAAGGGCAAGGCGCGCAACCTGAACCAAATGCGTGCACCCACGGCACAACAGCCCGTGCAGCTACATCGCCGCCTCGACGCCCCCAGAGGCAGCAGCCGCCCTGCTTGCTCCCCTTTTACCACCCCCCAAGCGATTACCTCCTGAGCATCGACATCCCGCTGCTGCGGCTGGCCCTGGCGCCAGGTCTGGTACTGCAGGCTCAAATACTTGAAGCTGGCGGTACCAACAGCTGTCAGCCCCGCCTTGAGCTGCTGCCCACCCTTTGCTGCCGCCTGCAGAGCCGCATCCGCCACCGCTGCCTTGGTCAGACCATTGGCCAGCTGCGGAGCAGCAGCTGAGCTGGGGCCGCCGCTGCCAAGCTGCTGCTGGCTGTCTGCATCCAGCGCCGCTGCAGCGGCAGTGGCAGAGCTGCCCCTGCCGCCGCTGCTGTCGCGGCGGGCCAAGGGCAGGCGCTGTGCGACTGGCTGGCTGCCTGCTGCAGGCACTGGTGTGTCAGCAGCATACGCCAGCCAACGAGGGCCCAGGGCAAAGGGAGATGATGCCGCGGTAGCTGTGTGACCAGGCCCTGCTGCCGTCCCCCCCTGCTGCTGCTGCGCGTCATTGCTGCTGCCGCCGCTGCTTGCCAGACCGTCGGTCACAAAGTGTTGCGGCTGCTGCAGGCGGTTGCGGCCGCTGCCGCTGCTGCCAGCAGGGCCAGCCAGGAGCGGCGGCGGCGGCGGGGTGTAGGTCAGGCAGCTGAAGGTGTGCTGCAGCGTGAGCGCGTCGAATGCCTGCAGCTGTCCCCTAAGAGACACCACCAGCAGGCGTGAGCTGGCCTGCACCCCCAGCACCTCCCCGCTGAACCCCAGAGTGCGCACGTAGCCCTGGGAGCGCAGGCTGTACAGCAGCACACTGTACTGCTGGGCATACTGCTGCTGTACCGCTGCATCGCCACCCGACCCTCCCACTGCGGCCGAGGGGAGGGCAGGCTCGTCTCGAGCTGGCACCACCGCCAGCAGCGGCCTGTCCCCCTGAAGGCAGTCCTGGCAGCCTCCTGCTGTGCAGCTGCTGGCACGCGGCTCAGGTATCGCCTCCAGTAGCCTGATTGGTCAGAGGGTGGAAGGCATTTCGGCAGGGGCAGGGAAAAGGAGAGAAAGTGAGTAGGAGCAACAGCACATGCTCCAGGCAAGCAGGCAGACAGGCAGGCAGGAGACAGCAGGGACAGATACAGAGGTAGTCTGCCCCCCCCACCCCAGCCGAAGGCAAGCACGCTGCCAAAAGGGCTGCTGCCATGCCAATGCTGCACTGTGCCGGCCAGCTGGCCAGGAAATGAAGGCCAGGCAGTCCGGGCAGGGTTGCTCACCGGGCTGGCTTGTCCCGCCGCGACACCAGTTCTGCTGGGCTGGCGCCGTCCAGCCGCCACACTTGGAACCCGCTGGCCAAGCCGATGAGCAGAACGGGCAAGCGCTCTGTGGTGCAGGCGCCGCTGGCGCTGGTGGGGCTGGCGTCGCCGCTGCCATCGCTGCCGCCCCACTCCAGCTGGGCAAACTTGAGGAAGCACACCGCTTCTCGGTCGCTGCTGTCGGTGGTCAGTGCTGACACGCCCTTGGCAACCAGGCGAGACCCCGCTGCGATGCCGCTGCCGATGGCGAGCACCGAGCGGCCCGCCAGGCGCTTGGCTGCGTCTGCGTAAGCATTCGAGGCGCTGCCCATTGTTGCGCCGGCGCCGCCGCTCTTAGCTGGCCTGCGTTACGAGCTGCCGGAGCCGCTGCGCTGGGGCTCAGCTGCGTCCTTCTAGCGTGCAGAGGTGGTCCAGGCCCTCCGCCGTTGGTCTGGGGTAAACGGGGAACAAACAGCTGTGCGTTCGCTGGAGCACTCCCTGGTCACCTCGCTGTGACCGTCTGGGCGACGGCGCGCTACCAGTCGAGTGGCCCGACACTGCGCTGCGTATCCCCAGCTTGGCTGACCGTCTTCGCGGCTGGTCCGGTTGTGGTGCAGACAAATGTTGCCTCACTGCTCGGCGACTCCACTGCTCGAAATGGGAAATTGCATTCTCGTCCTGCCGCAGTACAGCGTCTCCTACTTTGGTGCCGTCACTGTTTGATTACCACAGTTGCCCCACCAAAGTGCCCTGCCTGTGATCTGGCTTGGTAGGGTTTGACAGTCGACCAGCAAGAATGCTGAAGAGGTGTCAATCAACAATCACCGCAGTCGGTTGGTGTGGACCTGCCGGCAGCTGCAGCAAGTCCACTTCTCGCAACGTGTGCTCAACCAGCGTATGTGTGTCCTGGAAGTGGAAAGTGCCCTCGAATGTCTTGCCAGCCAGGAACAGGGGCATCCAATATCTGTCGTCAGCCCACACTGCACACATCGGTCAGGTGAGCATCGGTGGCACCAAAATCACATTGTGTTCGCTGGAGTGCACCCTTGGCAGGCTAGAACCCCTCGCAGTTTCCTGCAAGCAGGCACTCACTCTGGTCAAATGGAATACTGTCGGGACTAAACCACAGCGGCTCCATTTCGTCAGTCACGCCCGGCTCCCCTCGAAACGCTGCCACACAAAACACTGCACAGCCGCGGCCACAGCCTCCACATAGAAAGTTGACAGCAGCAGCAGCAGCACACAGCCTGCAACTGTGGCCCCCGCAGAGTGGGTGCGAGCGTGTGGGAGCAGCAAGCAGGCATCTTGGCAGTGAGCCTCCCAGTAGCGGTGCTGGAGTCTCACCGTGCACCTGCCAGGGCTGGGGGTTGTCGTGGAAACAAAAGGTGAGCATGCCGCGGTGTTGCATCGACGTTGATTGGATGCACGCCTCCTCCTCCAGCTGCAGCACAGAGCGTGGCCAGGTGAAGCGCATGCCTCAGCGTGGCTCGAGGCTGCACTTCGCAGAGTGGACAAGCAGCAGCAGGGCAGCTGGCACAACAAGGCTGGACCGTCACAGGTGCCAGGCCGATGCATACTGGCCAACCGTGCAACAGCAAGCGCCAATTGCACTCACTTCCCGCCTGGCGCACGCCTCTACTGTTTCTCCTGCCTCCACCTTGCCCCCAAAGCCGTTGAAGTATCCTTGCCCAAACCCCCGCAGCTTCTTTCCAAGCAGTAGCTTCCCGTTTATGTGAGGGATGACGAGCTGCAGTTGGGCGGGCATCAGAATGCACCAAATGTCATGCAAGTGACCATTGCAAAGTACTCTGATTGATCAGCGCTGCCAGGTGCTGCTCTGGTCCCATACCGTGAAAAGCTTGGGCGTAACTGTCGGCACTATTCTACCGCCCGTCACTGCCGCCATCTCGGGCCCGCCGCCAACTAAGTAGGTGCAGCAGCACGACCGATGCCACGGTGTCGAGATTGCTGACACAACTCGCACTGCGATGACCGGAGCGCAAGGCTGCGCGAGGCGTTCTCAACTTCAGCTGGCGGCAGCTGCAAGTATGCTGTTGGGTGCGACTCAATCAGTGAAGGGCCTGGCGATCGGTTGAATGCGGCAAATGAGCCGCCATCAACACCACCGCTGCGCAGCGGGACACGCGGCTGTGGAACCGTGCGGCGGCAAATTCAACCTCTCACAGTGACAAGCTGTTCTTACAGCACAAGCAGACGGATACAGCTGTACAGATGCGAACTGCAGTGGCACAGAGGCGGGCCTCAAGGAGGGGCGCTGGCAGTGGGACAAGCGGTGGCAGAACAGGCGACAGGGGAAGAACAAGCATGAAAGGGGCGCTCTAAGCTACAAGCATGCGTTATGGCACAAAGAAGATGTGTAGAACACGAGGTCTATATACAATGAATGGTTGAGGACTTTGTTGCGGACACTTCAGACCCCGATCGCAATCACACAACACTAGGTGCCTGACCGACTGGCCGGCCGCCGGTTGCTGGCGGGTTGGAGGGCTGGCTGAGCCAAAAGGAAAGGGGCATAGCACCCAGGTGGCAAGCCACCTCCAGCAAAGCATCGCGGGGCAGGGGGCCCACAGCGCAAGGGGCCCGCGCTTGCACCGCCCTGCTCAGGGCAGCGTGCAGTGCGATGGCAACAGCACTGGCACCAGCAGCAATGCCGCTGCCGCTGCTGCTGCCCTGGGGACCGACGCCGTCGTCACGGCTGCTGCTGATGGTGTGGAGGAAGTCGGCAGACTGCTTCAGCAGCAGCGCACAGGGGCTGCTGGCTCCACTGTCGCTGCCACAGTCGCCAGTCGGTGCCGCTGCGTCGGCCCTGCCAGGGGTGGTGATGCAGCCCGCCTCTGCCCCCTCAGCAGCCCCGCAGCCGCTTCTGCCGCTGACGTCAGCGGTGCTGGCCACTTTGGGAAGCCGCCGCCTGGCGGAGCCGCCGCCGCCGCCGCCGCCCGACTCGCCGCCGCCGGCACTCGCCTCCGCCTCCGCCTCCGCCTCCGCCTCCGCCTCCGCCTCCACCTCCTCAGCAAGGGGCGGCTCTGTATCCTCACAGGCGGAGAGCGGCAGCATCGGGTGGCTCCCGGGCGATAGATCAGAGTGGCCAGCCTGCTGTGCAGCCCCCCGCAAGTCCTGCACGCCCTGCACACGCCGCAGCCGGGGGGGCACGAGCACCGTGCCAGCACTGCCCGCCACCCTGCTGCTGCTGCCGCCGCTCCTGCCGCTGCCGCCTCGATTCCTGGTCCCGCCGCCACTGCTCCCGTTGTTGCTGCTGCGCCCGACCTCGTCCAAGTGATAGGCCTGAGCGGCCAGGCGGTGGTTGAGCAGCAGCAGCAGGCGAACGGCCCCCTTGAAGGCTGGCGGGAAGTAGCGGTGGGTGGCCAGCGACCATCTGGTGGCTGCGGGTGCAGCTGCCAGCACCACGCTCCTGCATTGACAGCAAAGAGGCAGGCGCTGCGAGCGTTAAGAGCCTGGAACCTCCGGTGGTGCTGAAAGGCAAGCTGAACATCAACCCAGCCCCCAAGCGCAGGCACGGACACGTACGCACAGCATGGCATGTCACACAACGCCTCCATCCAACTCCCCAAATCCCCAACCCACAGCCCCGAGGCACAGCAAAACACGCCCCCCCCCACCTGCAGCAGCTGCCTGCGAGCCGGTCTGTCAGGTCAGCACACACGCCCACCGTCGCCAGCCGCTCTGCCTGCAGCACTGCCGACAGCTCGGCGCCCGCCTGGACCTGACAGCAGGAAGGGCAAGATAAGCAGGACAGTGTCCCAATCAATCATCGCTGGTGACGGCTGCACCAAACTCACGCAAAAGAAAGTATGCAATGCAGCGCAGACCAAGCAGTCACAGGGTGGTCCCTGAAGACAGACCAAGCAGCCCAGCAGGCAGGCAGGCAGGCAGGCAGGCAGGCAGGCAGGCAGGCAGGCAGGCAGGCAGCAGCTGAGCTCTCAGCAGGCCAGCCAGAGCGCACCCACCCACCCTTGCTGCGTTTTCCTCCGGCTTCAGGATGGGGTTGGCCAGCAGGGCGGTCACGATGGAGAGGCAGGCGGCGGGCGGCGGCGCAGCAGGCACGGGTTTGGGCTGCCTGTGCCACAGCTCCAGCAGCGGCTCAAGGGCCTCGTCGGGGCAGGCACAGCGGTTCCAGTGGAAGTGCTCCGCCTGCAGCAGGGCAGCACTTGTTTTCAGCTTTGTGTTGGAACACAAACGTTTCAAGTTTCAAGTTTCAGTTTCATTGGGGGGAGGGGAGGCAATGGGTCGGGGCATTGAGTGTGCTGTGCAGTGTGCGCCAGCCAGCGGTGGGCCGAGAGTGCCCTCAGACAGGGAGGTGTGGGGCCACACCAGGTGGGAAACTGAGGCGCCGCCACGAGCACAAGTGCTGCTGGGGCAGAGCCATGGAGTGCGCACTGCACTGCACAGCACTGCGGTGCACTGCGTCAGGGTGCTGCCCTGCACTGCTCTGACTGCCTGATCAGGCTTCCAGCTCACCGCCTGCGCCACCGCGTCTGCCCACCCCAGCTGCTCCAGGGTCCAGTGGCCCGCAGACTGCGCCGCCATTTGGATCAGCAGTGCCGCCTCCTCCAGCGCGCCTGCAGCAGCAGCAGCAGCAGCAGAGGCCAGATGGCACAAAAGGACAAGCAGTTCAACTAGGCGGCACCTCTGACAAGCACAGCACCAGCACCAGGCGCAAAGGGACCGTCATAGCGAGAGTGTAAAGCACAGCCGAGCGCGGGTTGCTGCTTCCAAGCAGCAGCAGCAGAAGCGCGCATTGCACTGGTGCAGCTGTGGCCGCCTGCCGCCCACCTATGCTCGCTGCCTCTGCTGCGGGAGTGAGTCCAGTCTTGGGATGGCACAGGCTGGGGTCAGCGCCCGCCTGTAGCAAAAGGGCGGGGCCACACCCTGCCTGTCTGTACCGCCCAGCGCTTTGCAGGGGAGGCAACATGCATGCCCACCAGCCGCGACGCGCCGCACCGGCGCAGGGGGGCTGTACCACACCTTCAAGTGAGGTACACACACCCACAACACAAGCCAGGCAGTGCTGCAGGAGCCCAGTCCAGCGAGGGGCAAGCCATGTGGCATCACCAGGCCCTCCTGTCGGCCCGTCACCCCGCCTCACCCTCAGCAGCATGGAGACATACACCTTGATGTCTATCCTGGAGCAGGCCATACCCAGCAGGGTGTAGGCCTGCAGTGGAGGGCAGCGAATCAGCGACAAGGACAAGGCAAGCAAGCGGTGTGGCGCAGGCCTGTGCTGGCCTGGAGGCAGGACAGCCAGCCAACGCTGGCAAGTGTGCACACGCCTGCCCTGCTTCATATACTTGAAGACATACTTGATTCCCTCGTTGCTGCCTGCCCGCTCACCTCCTCAGCCGCGTAGCTGTCGCTCCACATCGGGTAGCAGCCGCCGTTGATGTGCGGGGGCAGGACCCGGTTGGGGTCTGCCCCCAGGTCCAGCAGCAAGGCGGCCGCCTGCTGCTGCTCCCAGCACACGGCCACGCTGAGGGCGGTGGATCCAGAGGGGGCGGCGGTGTCGGGGTGGGCGCCCAGCCCTGCAGACACAGTGTGCGGAGGGGAGGGAGCGGGGAGGGGAGGGCAGGGGAAAGGAGGGAAGGGAGATGTGGAGACGCACAGCACAGAGGGGAACGGCAGGGGACGGGAAACAAAGAGGCAGGGCGGAGAGAAAAGGAGAGATGAGCGATGTGTGCAAATTCAAATCAACTCTGTGCAAAGAGCTTCTGTTCCAGCACACTATGCACACAGTGTGTGTGTACACTTGTGCTTCTTGGCGCCTGCCCATCGCAATCACACGGCCATCCCAGCTCACCCACAAGCAGCCGGATCATGGGCAGGTTGCCGCGCGCAGCGGCCGTCAGCAGCGGCATCTCCAGGTGCTCCTCCTCCTCGTGGACCACGCCCGCCTGGGCCACAGCCGCGCCGTGCTGCGGGGACGAGGCAGGACAAAGAGTCGCCCAAAAATCAATGAGAGTCGTCCATGAAAACAGAAAGCTCAACAGGCATCGAGGCTGGGTTGCTGACACAGGAGCACATCGGGGCCAGCAGTGGTCTCTCTCAGCATGCAGGGTGCACCCGTCCAGCTATGCCCCGGATGTGCGACTTCAAGCAGGCCTGCGGTGGCTGGCAGTAGCAGCCAGGGTCTGCTGAACTGTTCGCTTACCTGGGCCAGCAGCATCACTGCTTCCTGGCTGCAGCCCACCACGGCCCAGTGCAGCGCTGTGGCGCCCATCTCGTCTGCGGGGAGGTGCAGGGATGCAGGAGGGGAGCTTGAATGGCCACACACGCTGGCAGCTGCCACTCACAACCCCATTGACTTAGCACCTAGCAGCCTCATCTGCCGCGCACACTGCCCCGCGCCCAGCACACCGTCAGCCGTGTTCGGGTGCAGGCCAGTGTGCACACGCCATCGACCCGCTGCCATGGGCACACGTCAGCAGCAGCCACAGCAACCAACGCACATCAGCTGTCAAACAAAAACACAAAAAACATCCACAGCGGCACATCATGCGCAGCGCGCACCTGCCAGGTTGACGGCCGCCCCTGCCGCCAGCAGGGCGCGCAGCGTGCCCAGCGCGCCCCTGTGCGCCGCCGCCATCAGCACGCTGAGCCCGTCGGGGCCCCACATGTCTGGGGTGAAGGGCGGAAGGCCCTGTCCTGGCGCAGGGGGCAGGGCCAGCAGGCGGCCCACCACCCCAGCCATGTCATGCGAAGCGCAGGCTGCCAGCAAGGCGCAGTTGGCGGCCACGTCCCTCCAAGGGGAGCTCTCGCAGCCCGCCAGGCTCGCCAGCAGCCGCTGGCAGCGCGCCTCGTCGCGGCACACCACCGCCGCGGTCAGCAGCAGGCGCTGCGCGGGGGCGGGCGGCGGCGGCATGCCGCCCCGCCAGCCGCCGGCCGCCGCCGCCGCCGTCGCTGCTGCTGCGGAGCCGCCACGCCGCTGCTGACCGCCCCTGCTGGCGGCGGCGGCAGGCAGGACGTGGGCCAGCACCTCCCTCAGCCCCGCACGCAGCTTATCCGCCATACCACTACAGGGGTTGCAGTTGGCATAGCGAGCCAGAGTGGACGGCAGCAGGTGCCGCAGCGGCTGCCCGCCGTCAGCCACCAGCAGCAGCCGCCGCAGCAGGTCCCACTGTGGCTCGCTGGCGACCGGCCAATAGGCCAGCGCTGCGCCCAAGTGCTGGCGGAAGCTGCGCAGGCTCGCTGCCTGCTCCTCCTCGCCACCGCTGTCGCTGTCGCTATCGCTGCCGCTGTCACTATCGCTGCCGCTGCTGTCATCGCTGGCAGCAGCATCTGCGGCAGCGGTGGCAGTGTTGGCAGCAGTACGGCCAGCTGCAGGACTCGAATCTCGGCCCCTCACAGCAGCCCTTTGCAGGCTCACGCCGTTGACCCGCTGCATGGCAACCAGCAGCTTCCTGGCGGTTGCCGCCTGCCCAAAGCGCACCGCCAGCAGCAGCGGGGAGCAGGGCGTGCGCAGCAGCAGCTGGGCCAGCGTGAAGGTGTACCTGCGAGCGCAATGTAAGGGAAAGGCAGCAGGCAGGCAGAAAGGAGTGGCGATGAGCAGAGCCATGCAGGATGTTGCACTCTCAGTAATGGCTGATGCCCGTGACAGCAGCCTTCGCAGCAGTTCCAATTCCGTCAGGCGCAGGTACAACACAGCACAGCACAGCACAGATGGTCTGGCTGCTGGCGGGTGGTTAGCTCACGGGAACGAAGAGCTGTTGGGGAGGTGCTGCTTGAGGGTCTGGTACACCGCGGAGGCACACACGCCCTCGTAGTTGGTGAAACCCTCTTCATCTGCCGGCACAGGGCCCCAGCCGTGCCTGCGCCCGGCGGTGGGGGGGCGAGTCCACAAGAAGGGGCAGGCACCTACAGGATGGGACAGGCGGGAGGTCCATGGCACGGCCTGTTAACACTGCGCTACGAAGGTTCTGGCACACCCTGCCTGCCCAGCGTGGGGTTGGCAGCGAGCGCACAACAAGAGCGGAAGCGGGGCTGGGGTGAGGATGCCGCCCCGGTGGTCTTCTTCACAGCGGCAGGGGTTTGCAATCTTTGCTCGGCACCACACACCTGCGTCCAGCAACACTTGAGCGCACTTGGCACGGCCCAGCGCGGCAGCCAGGTGGAGTGGTGTCAGCTCGCATGGATAGCCGCCAAAGGGGCCCTCGGACGCTGCGGCGGAAAAGGTGCTGGGCTCATCGGACACCACTGCCAGCAGCTCTGGATGGCTGGAGGCCTGGCTACAATGAGGTGCTACGGTGGAGACGCCAGGAGGGCCGAGCGTGCCTTCAGTGGCCATGGCTCCTGCAAGCAGGTGGGGTTGTGGTGTGTGGCGCCGGCGCCGTAGGTGCAAGTCTCGTCAAGGCGCCTTGCATCGATGGGCTGCCTGCCATCAGCAAGAAACCTGCGCCAAGGCCCAAGTGCAGCAGAGGAGTGTAGGCCGCCGAGAAAACGCGCTCACGCAGTGTCGGTACACTCCCAGCGCCCTGATGTTGCGATCAGGCAATGGTTGGAGCCTGGTGCGGCCCTGCTGGGGCCCTGACCACGCAGAAACGAGATTCGGGCTCTGTCTGCAAGCGAGGAGTCGGCAGCGCCTGCTTTGCGATTTGCACATTGCGGGAACGCTTGCCCGTTGGGTGCGCATTCATTTGGTGTCGGCCTGCCGTACCGTCACGCTTTAAGCGGCTGCAGCATTGTGGTGGCGCTTCACGGCCTCCCAGCACAGGTCACATGGCGAATTGGCCTCTCTGGGCTCGCTGGCAGTCTCCGATCACAAATGCCCAAGCCCAAATCGCAGCAAGGCGCCGTGTTTGCCATCAGCCCTTGGCAGAACCAGCGCGAAGCTAATGTACACGGGTCAGCGGCGCCCAGCAGCCAACCAGCCTCATGCGAGGTGGTGCTGCCGCTTGTCGTCACCGATGGGCGGAGGAGCGACGTAGGCGGCCCTGCACCTGCTCTGGGCTGCACCACAACGGCTCTCGACGCTGCACGACTGATGGCAGCACAGGGATTAGCGGCGCGTAACTATACGGCATCCGGTGCACCAGCTCCAGCAACGGCAACTCCCGCCGCACCGCAAGGCGGCGCTTGGATGGCCAAGAGGCGGAGGGTGGACTGCTTGCAAGAAGAAGGAGAGGGAGAAGCCATGGACACAGAGACTGCCGCCGGCGGCGTGGCAGCCACCAGCCAGCACGACTTCAGCATACCAGGGGCAGCTGCTGAGCAGCAGCAGGCAGGCTCGCCCCCAACACCAACGGAGCAGCAGCATGCCGGGAGCGTGGAGTTGAGCGGCATCGCCTACCTTGCACTGCTTCCCGGCGGCGGCATCACCGGTGAGTTGCTGCCTGCTGCACCGGATCCCTGCCCCGCACATGGCCCGAGTGGATGACTCGCCCTTATGCCACACGTGCAAGCTTCGTGCACGCACTCGCCAGCTGTGTTTCCTGCTCGTGATGCGCCTAAGAACTGTGCTGGTGGCCAGTGCTGAGGTCAGCCGCTGAGCAAGGTAACCCCAGCCTGCTTGTGTTCCCGTCGGTGGCTTCTGGGTGAGATGCAACAGCTTGCTGAGCTGAGGCGCAGCCCCTCCCTCCATCCTCCTTGCACCACCCTCGCCCACCCGCAGGCCATTTTGTATGTAGACCCTCTGCCTTCGGCCCGCGGCGCCGCCGCTCCTTTGGGCTGATGGGGGAGGTGCTGGTGGCGGGCAGGGAGTGCACACGCGACCCGGGTGCGGCCCTGTGCACCTTAGCGGCTCACTCCGCGCTGGCTCACCTCTGCCTGTTTGTCTGCCTCACACTCGCTGTAGTACGGCCCTCACTTGATGCATGTGCTCCCGCCCTGCTGCTGGTGCACAGCGCCAGCCGACAGCAGGTCTGGCTGCGCTGGGTGCGCTGGGCTGTTCAGCGGCATGACGTGTTGCGCGCGTGTGTGTGTGTGTGTGTGCTGCCGCCTGCCGCACCCGGCCGCCCTGCAGACTGGGGCGTGCTGCGCATGACGCTCGTCAGCTTTGCAGCCACCAGCACCAGCAGCAGCGGCAGCAGCAGCGGCGGAGAGGTGACGTTTCTGGCCGAACGGAGCGAAGGGGACGCCATGCATCTCGCGTGAGTGCGGGACACTCTGCATGTACAGCAGATGTACTGTGCAGTACTGCATCTGAGTGTTGTGGCCGATGGGGCCTGCCTGGCGTTGTGTCTCCCTTCAACCTGAGGCTGCTGGGGGTACCAGACTCTGGCTTTAATGATGGGCTTGAATGCTCGGCTCACCTTGCTTGTTTGTGTTCACAGTCGGTGCGTCCGCAAAGAAACTTGCGACACAGACTCGTCCGTACATCCATGCTGCCCCTATGAGCCTTCCCTGCCGCAGGGCGCCGGTGCCGTGGCAGGGCATAGAGCTAGAAGACCTGCCAGCCTTAGATGCGGGTTGCACCTGCACCACCGCCAGCGGCCTCACCCTCGACTTCCGCTGCGGTCAGCTGCTGACGGGGCCAGCGGGGGAGAGCATGCTGCGCCGGCTGCAGCCCTCGCTGGCAGGCCAGGGCGCAGTGCTGAACGTAGGAGATATGCGGCTGCTGCTGCCGCCTGAGGCTGCCGCCACGCTGCTGCTCACCACGCCCGCAGCGCCGCCGCCGCGGGCCCAAAGCGCCGCGAGTGGCGGCGCGAGGGGCGCCGATGCTATGGGCAGCAGCAGCGTGCGTATCGGAAGCACGCAAGCAGACATGGCACCTGCGGCGCCGCTGCAGGATGTGTCGCTGCAGCAGCGGCGGTTCACAGGCAGCGGATGCGGCAGCGGGCGGGCAATACAAGACACGGGCGACGATTGGTAGGGGCGAGGGTTGGTTGGCAAGCTTTATCAGGCCTGGACAGCGCCTCTTTCCCGCTCTTTGCAACACCCAGTTCAACGGCTGGTGACGCACGTGAGCATTCAGTTCTTGCATCTGGAGGTATCTTCAGCTTCCCCACAGCAGGCCCCTCTGAACCCCAGTTTACGGGCTTTGCCATTCAAACATAGAACATCAGACACAGAAACAGAAAGCAAGTTGAGAAAGCTGAGCGCAGAGCACCACCAACAAAGCACGCAAGGGACGGCAGGCATGCACACACAGCACCAGCAGGTGCGGTAGCTTGTTGCGAGACAGCAGCACAGCAGGCTGCCCCACCCACGGCGGCGCGCAGAAGCCGGGTAGCCACCAGCAGCCACCACGCTGCCACCAGCTGGCAGGGCCTGCTTTCCCCGGCGCCGCTCAGAGCTTGACAGACTTGGTGAGGCGCGACTTGATGCCTGTAGCCTCTCCGCCATAGGCGCCGCCCGCCGCCCGCACCTCCTGCACCTGGCCCTTGCGGCGCACGGTGGCGGCATCGAACTTCATGCGGTTCTTCTTGCGAGGGTTCTTGATGTCCTTGCGCCTGTGGGGCGTCAGGCCCCGGTTCTTCTCGATGTCTGGGGCAGAGGGAGGGAGGCAGGCAGGCAGGCAGGGGATGTGAGGAGTGGAACGCAGCAAAGCAACAAAGGAAGGGACTGTAGCCAAGCCAGAAAGGCGACGAACAACAGGAGCAGCACGGCAGCTCAGCCGGCGTAGGCAGGCTGGGTGGCAAGCCAGCGCTCGGCCCTACCGACAAAGCGGGAGCTGAAGGGAGGCAGCAGGAGGGCGCAGCACAGCACAGGCGGGCGCACCTCTTGTAATGCCGCGTGCGCCCAGTGCCGCTGGGTCCTCCACGGGCGGCAGCGTCTCAGGGAAGGTGTGGGCCTCCTTGCGCTTCGCCTTCTTGCTCGCTGCGGTACGGCAAGGGCAGTACAGGGTGGTGTGGTACGGTCAGGGGCTGTACATGGGCGTGCAGCACGGTAACTGGCGGTACAGGTGCTGACAGCAAGCGTGCATCGTGTGGGGCTTCACTACAAATGCAGCGCCGCCTTCGGCACGCACCGCCTCACTGCCACCTTGCCCTCGATGTACCACACCCCAGCAGCGCACCCTGTACCACGCCCTGTACCGCACCCCGTACCGCACCACCCCACCCCCCACCTGCCGCCTCCTTGGCCTGCTGATACACTGCGTCCTCCTCCGGCTGCCGCCGCTTGACGCCGCCTTTGCCGCCGCCACCCAGCTCCTGGAAGGCTGCTTCCTCCTCCTCCATCGCTATCTGTGGGAGCAAGTTTGTTGAATTGGGTGAGTGAGTGACGTGAGTGAAGATGTGCTGGGAGTGTGGTGCGATATGAGAAGGGAGGGAAGGCAGGGAGGGAGTCAGGGAGTCAGGGAGGAGGGCCACAGCCACGCCCGCACGCTGTAGAAGCAACAGCAGCCCAGCAGCCAGCACTACAGCACCGCGCACGACCCCACCCCCAAACACACAGGCGCGCCCTCAAAAGGAAAGTGCAGACATCCATTTCGACAGCTTTCAAGAACACTGCAGTCACTCACAACCACCCACAGCCACAGCCACAGCCACAGCCACAGCCACATCCCCTCCCCTCCCTCCCCACCTGCTGCCGTGCCCTCACAGAGTCCATGCGAGCCCGCCGCTCATACAGCGGCTCCCGGGTGGGCAGGTCTGCATCTCCGGAGCGAGGGCCCTTGCGGGCAGCTGCCTGGGCCTGGAGGGGGACAGGAAAGAGGGGGGGGAGAGAGAAGAGTGGTGAGGGTGCAAGGTTGATCGGTCGGTGTGGGGGTGTGCCAAAGAGGTGTGTGTGTATGTGACTGTGTGCAGGGATCAGTGGCTGCCCATCACTGCGCCTGCCAGTTCGTCTCATTCCCTGCTGGCTGGCTTCTCGGTATCTGGGGTGCAAAAGCATGTGCTGCATTGCTGCGCTGTGCAGCAAAGGCCCACACAGCACACACAAGCGGCACACCTAACATACCCGCCACCCCTCAGGTCGCTGTCTGTCCTCTCCTCACCCCCCTTCCAACACCTTCACACCCCCCACACCGCTTCACGACTCCTCTCCCCCACCACCAGCGCCTGCACCCCTGCTCTCCCCGCCCTACCGCCAGCACCTGCACCCACCTGTGCCTCCAGGTCCGCCCCAAAGCGCTGGCTGGCCTGGTGGCGGCGGAAGACGGCGTCAATGGCTGAGCCGCCCTCCCCGCCTCTGCCATCCCCACCCTCTCCTCCCGCCCCAATGATGTCTGCCACATCATCAGCAAAGTCGTCGAGCAGGCCCTTGCCGCTGCGGGGAGGGAGAGGGAAGGAGGGAGGGCGGGATGTATGAGGACGTGCAGTGAGCATGAGGGAGGGGGCGGAAGGCAGGCAGGCAGGCAGGCAGGCAGGCAGGCAGGCAGGCAGGCAGGCAGGCAGGCAGGCGCCCACCTGAGCCCCTCCCTGCGGTGCCCCTTGAGCCGCTTCCGCTCCTCCTTGGACAGAGGCACACGGATCTGGAGCAGAGGAAGAGGAAAGGAAGCAAGGATTGAGGGTCAGGTCGAGAATACGGGGCTGGCGGAGGCTGCCTGCTCCCCTTTGAAGAGAAGAGAGAACCTCCGTAAACCGTAATTGTAGACCTCCCCGCATTCATTCCCTCAACCACCCCTGACCTTGATTACTCCTCCTGCACTCTCCTCCTCACAGCCACCTCAACACACACAAACCAACATGAGACCAACACGCACCAACCCACACCCAGCCCCTCACCTCCCACTCCTCCTCAACACCCTCTACAAAACAACACAAAAACACACTTTCCCCCCCACACACACCAGCAATCACCACCCATCTGCCCTCAACAGCAACCCACCATCAGCTCCTCCTCGACGTCCTCCCTGGCAGCCAGCCGCTGCCGCTCCCGCAGCGCCGCCGCAGTGTCCAGGCCCGGTGCCGCCGCCCTCAACTCCTCAGGCGCCCCCGCCACCTCGGCAGCAAGCTCCTGCACCAGTCCGCTGCGAGAGGCGCGCCGCTGCGCCTGCAGCAGCTGCCGCCGCTCGCGGGCTGACAGCTCGCCGCCGCGTTCGTCCAGCTCCATGGAAACTGGGTTCATGCGAGGGGGGCGGTAGGCGCCTGCTGCTGCCCCGCCCTCGCCGCTGCCGCCAAAGCCGCCTGCTGCTGCATCGCCGGCTGCGAAGCCTGCAGGGGGTGGAGGCAAGGAGGCAGGCAGTGAGCGGCGAGGGAGGGTAGGGTGTGGAAGCGTGCAGGGGAGGCAGCTACGCATGCTTTGTCCACACAAATTTACAACCCGTGTACTGCTGTGGGTGAGGCATCCCGCGCAGCCACACAGGATGCGTTGAGGTGTGCACAGCCTAGCTGTCCTTCAGCCAACCCTTTAGGTGTGTACAGGTGTACAGCTATGCATGCCTCGCCCTGAGACCACCTGCCAGCTGCCGACCGACTGCCCAACTGCCACCCACCTGACTGCTTGGCCACCAGGGCGTCAGGGCGCGGGCCATAGCGCAGCGGGTCGTCGCCGCCGCCTGCCAAAGCCGCCGCCGCCTCGCCGCCATCCGCCGCCGCCGCCGCCTCGCCGCCGCCGCCGCCCGCCTGGATGGCGGCGGCTGCCTTGAGCAGCTTCTCGATCTGGTACTGCAGCTTCTTGTCGATGGGGCGCAGCTTCTCCTGCAACAGAGCGGGTGCCGCGTACAGGGAAGCAGGGCGATCAGCCAGCCAACCAGCCGGCCAGCCGAAAATGGTGCTAGCTTTTGCCCCTCCCCAACTCCGGCAGGCTAAGCGGCCACATCCGCTTGCCCAGGCCTCACAGGCTGCAGCTCCACCCCAGCCAGTGCTCCGCACTCCAGCTAAAGCCAGCCCAGGCGCAGGGACACGCTGCCGCCGCTGGATACCACACACAGCAGCACTGCACTGCTGCACACCAGCAGCATCCGCCAGTAGTGGAACAAGCAGTCGCCAGGCCTCCAATCAGGACCAGCAAAAGGGGCCTGAACCTCACTTTCAGGTGCACCTCGGCAGCGGAGCAGCAGCGCACCCCTGACTCACCAGGTAGGACCTGATTTCCACCAGACGGTTGATGACGGGGTGGGCGTGCACGGGGCGCCCCTCCGCCTTGAGCAGCAGGTAGAAGGAGATGGAGGTGCAGTAGTGCAGCAGCAGCAGGTGCTTGGCCTCCAGGTAACTCACACCCTCGGCGGTTGCCAGGTCGCCCTCTCGCACCTGTGGGGCGGCAGCAGGAGGCGGTACAGGCGGCAGCAGGCGGCGGCATTGCAAGGGTCAGGGCACGGGTCAGGGTGTTGGAGCGGCGAGGCACGGAAGCGGCGTGTGTATGCTGATAGCCGGCCAGATGTTGCTTGTTCTGTGTGTGGACAAGCCAAGGTTTGATTGGCTGCAATGCACACATGCGGGCTGTGTGGCGGCAGAATGGAGAGGAGACAGGCTAGGTTTCACGCAACCCGCAATTCCGACGCCAGCTCAACACCTGCTAGGGCCAAGCAGCACCAGCAGCACCAGCAGCACCAGCAGACAGGCCGGCAGGCAGGCAGGCGGGCTGCTTCTCTTTTCCGTTCAGCAGTGCGGCTCACCTCCTTGAGCAGCGGCCCCACCCGGCTGCGCACTTCAGTCAGCCCCTCCCGCAACTCTGCAATCAGCTGCAGCAGCTCCGGCGCGTCCTGCTGTACTGCCGCCAACCGCTGCTCCGCGCTGAGCCCGCTGAGGTCCTTTGCCACCCGCTCGACAGCCACCTCACCGCCGGCTGCTGCTGCGGCGGCCGCCCCTAGCGCGGCTCCCTCCTCATCTGAACGATGAAGGGAAGAGGGCAGGTAAATGACATGAGTTAGAGAGAGAGAGAGAGACGCAAGGCAGGAGAGGCGGCCGAATGGTGCCCACAACCGGTCGGCAGCGGAAGCAGCAGCAGCGGGAGGCAGCGCCGCTCAGCGGCAACTCCAACATGAATTAGCAGCAGCAGCAAATGAAGAACAGTAGTCGCGGCGCCTCTCACCCGAATCCTCCTCCTCCTCGCTGCTGCCCCCCTCCTCCTCGCTGTCGCTCTCCAACTGCCCAAAGTCCTCAGGCCGTAGCGCCGCCGCCGCCTCCCGCTGCAGCCTCACCGCCTCCTCCTCCTCATCAGCCATGTCTTCTTCCTCCTCTGATCCCTGTGGGGGGCGAGCATTGGAGGGGGATGGGGACAAGGGTTGGGGCGACAGCAGCAGAAGCAGGAGACCGGCTTCACAGAGTTGAGTGAAGTTATGCAAGCTGCGAGTACACAGCTATTCCCAGCAGCGACGCTGCATAATTTCCTTCAAAGGCTCAAGCTGTGCTGGCGAGTGTTGCCAGAGGCTGCTCAGTAGAGCATGCATCTTGAGCTTGGTGTGTGAGGCTTGAGCCCCTGAGCCCCAAAGTTGTAGCCCACCTCCAGGTCGGCCAAATCGGCGCCATAGTACGAGCGCTTGCTTGCACCCCACAGCCGCCCCTTGCGGCCTCCCGCCTCCTCCTCCTCCTCCTCACCACCCTCCTCCTCTTCGCCCTGCTGTATGCGCAGGCGAGCTTCCAGCATCTTGGCCTGCTTAGAAACTGCAGGGCGGCAAAGAGCAGTCGGTGACGGTGGGCGGTGTTTGCCCCGAGGCGGCGGGCCCCTGCCAGCGCGCTGTTGACAGTTGCGGCGGCTCAAGGCCACCGAGGTGAGGTTTAGAGCAACTGCAGGGCCTGGGAGCTCGCATGCAAGCCATGCTGAACTCACGTTGCCCATACTTGGTGTCTTCGTCGCTGCTGTCCAGCTCACTGTCCTCCTCGCTGTCCTCGCTCAGCCCTAGCACCTCATCCTCGTCCAGCGAGTCGTCATCGCTCAGCAGGTCGTCGTTGATGTCCAGAGCCAGTTTCGACCGTGCATGGATGTCCTCTGGCATGTGCATCTCGTCTGGTAGAGGGCTGGCGGCCTTGCGCCCCTTGCGCACCGACTTGGGTTTCGCCATGTTGTTTCAGGCTTGCATGCGGGCTGCAAGGCACACAATTGAAGCGGAGGGCACCCAGCGACGGCTCACAATGCCAAATTTGCGATTTCATTGCAGCCGCCATTTTGCAGTACACCTCGTTTTCATGAGTTGTAGGGCGCAGCCGTTCGTCCGTCGTCCCACAACCGGTTTGCAGCAATCAGGCACTCGGCTCGCAGGCACTCGTGGCTCCAATCCAGCGCACACAGCGGCAGGCTTGTGGCTTCTTTAGCCGCGTTGGTGCCGGCAGGAGCGGACTGATCGGGCAGGCAGTCGCGCAGATCAAGTGGCGGCCCTGGTAGCATTATGCCCGCTACCCCCGCCCTGAACCCGTTCGCGGCCGAGTGGCAGCCTCCCACGGAGCAACTGGGTGCCCTGAGTACCGGGCCAGCGGCAGTGCCCGCCAACGGCAAGCGGTCGAGCGGCCACGGCGGCGTAACTCCGCCCTCAGAGTCGCTGCAGCGTGCTCTAGCCTACCTCAACAGCGGTGGGGCAGCAGCAGCACATGCAGCACATGCGGCAGCAGCCACAGCAGCAGCAGAGGCAGCGGCAGATGGCGAGGCGGACGTAGAAACGGGTGGTGACGAGCTCCACTTTGACTTGCATTACGGAGAGGAAGATGCAGAGGCAGATCGCCGCACACTGAGCACCGCCAGCAGCGCTGAGCCCTCGCCACAGGTCTCGGTGAGCTCTTTGCCCTGCTGCTGTTTGATGCAACGCTGCAATGGTCAGAGGACATCGACTCAACGTGTGCAGGCCATGTGGAACACTTGCAAGCCTGCCTGCTTGCATGCCCTGCCACTGCCAGGGATGCTCTGCAAATTGGCAGAGCACCTCCCTCTGCCAGCCTCTTGGCAGGCTGCACTGTGGTGTGTCTGGCGTTGCCTTACCCTTCCCTTGCCCCACCGCCGCACCGTACCGCCTCCCTCACCCATGCCGCACGCAGCTGGTTGGGCCATCCCCCATGCCCTCACCAGCCAAGCCCACCATACACATGCACAGCCACGCCTCTCCTTCCGCGGGCGTGCTGCTGCTTGTGGCAACCGAGGACACGCCGCAGGCGGGGCGCAGCAAGGCGGCGGTCGAGGCGGCGGCAGAGAAGCTGGCGGCTCGCACAGAGGTGGTTGCGCATGTGGAGACCAAGGCCAGTGCAGGTGTGTGGATCCAAGTGGTGTGTGTATACAAAGCTTGTGTGTGTA
The DNA here is from genome assembly GCA_023343905.1 of Chlorella vulgaris. Taxonomy (NCBI): domain Eukaryota; kingdom Viridiplantae; phylum Chlorophyta; class Trebouxiophyceae; order Chlorellales; family Chlorellaceae; genus Chlorella; species Chlorella vulgaris. Next base: position 1,482,152 of record SIDB01000012.1, on the reverse strand, counting down.
GATGGTGTGTGAGGCGGATGTGTGTGTGTGGGAGTAGGGTGGACGGGGTTTAGAGGGAGATAGAGAAGGCAGGGGTTTGAACAAACCACATTTGAGCAAACCTCGCCTGTTGAATGCCTGACCGTCTCGAAACCTCGGCAGCAGCAGAAGCACCTCTCCACTTGGTTTATCATCCCCTCTTCCCCTCACCCCCTCCCCTCCCTTCTACTCTCCTCTCCCCCTCACCCCCCCTTTCATTTCTCGGCCGCAGAGCTGGCTTCCGCCAGCGGCCGCCGCCGCCTGGGGCCCAACGACTTTGAGATGCTGCGGGTGGTGGGCCAGGGCGCCTTTGGCAAGGTGTTCCAGGTCCGGAAGAGAGACACGGGGGAGATATTCGCGATGAAGGTGCGTGGTGTGGTGCAATGGTGGAATGGTGGAATGGTGGAATGGTGGAATGGTGCACAGGGGGGGGCCAGGCGGGATGCCAGGCGAGGTGTCTTGTGACTGCTGTTCAGGGCATGCAGAGCCTCCTCTGCGCAGCGTATACCACACGCCTCGCCGCCTCGCCTCCTCCTCTGCTGTCACACCTGCGCTTGCCACCCACCGCCGCTATCCTGCCTGCCTGTCTGCCTGTCCCCCCCTCAGGTGATGCGCAAGGACCGGGTGCTAGAGCGGGACCACCGGGAGTACATCAAAGCGGAGCGGGACGTACTGACGGCGGTTGTACATCCGTACATCGTCACCCTGCGCTACTCCTTCCAGGTGGGCCGGTAGGGCAGGGCGGCAGGCAGGCAGTATCAGGGCGTGCACTGCCGCAAAGTGCACCTGATCACTGTGTAAGCACTCGTGACAGCACCGTACCCTCTGCCGTACCTGCAACCGCGCCGCACCCGTGACCCTTGTACCGCAGACCCCCAAGAAGCTGTACCTCGTCCTCGACTTCATCAACGGAGGCCACCTCTTCTTCCAGCTGTACCGCCAGGGTACCTTCAACGAGCCGCTGGCCCGCCTGTATGCCGCGGAGATAGTGCTGGCCATAGCGCACCTGCACTCACTGGGATTCGTGCACAGGTGCAGCCTCGGCGGCCTGCCTGCCCTGCCTGGGCCTGGCATGGATCGGGCGGGGTGGCTGGGGGAGAGGATAGCAAGAGGGTGTGTCGGTGTGACCGCTCATCTCGTGCCTCCCTGCTTATGTGGGCCTCCCCTTAACCACCTCCTCGCTTGCGTCCCTCCCTCTCACCTTCCCTCCCTGCTGTGTTGCCAACTCCCTCCCTCCCCTCCCACCTTGCCCTCCCAGGGACCTCAAGCCCGAGAATGTGCTGCTGGATGGAGACGGGCACGTGCGCATCACTGACTTTGGGCTGGGTGAGCTGCACCGTGTGCCTGCTGCTGTTGTCATTAGTAATGATGCTTTCAGCGCAGTGCACCTGCCCTGGTGTCCCGGCTGCTGGGGTCCCTCCCCGCGTCTTTTCTTGCGGGGAAGCAGCAGCAAGCCATGACTGGCTGGCAGGGTGGGCTGCGCCAAGGCCTGCCATACTCCAGCCGCGTCTGCAACACCACTCAAAGCCTACTACCCCTTCGCGCCTGTGCAGCCAAGGGCAACATGAGCGACAGTGAGCACCAGCGCACCAACAGCTTCATCGGCACGATGGAATACATGGTGGGTGGGTGGGGTGGTTGCGGGGGTATCTGCTGTGCTGTGCTGCGCCGTGGCTAATCTCTCCCCTCGCTCCTCCTCTTCATTTCCTCTTCCCCTGCCCCCCTCGCGTCCCCCTTACTTGTCTGAAACCGCCTGCCCTCTCTTCCTTCCTTCCCTGCCTTCACTCTTACCCTTATCAACCCCCTTTCCTCCCTCCCTGCCCTCGACAGGCGCCAGAGATCATAGCGGGGCGGGGCCACGGCAAGGCGGTGGACTGGTGGAGTGTCGGGGTGCTGCTCTTCGAGATGCTGTGCGGCATGCCGCCCTTCAGGGCAAAGGGCAGGCAGCAGCTGCAGAAACTCATCACAACGGCCAAGTTTAAGCTTCCATGTGAGTCAGCTGAATGGGTAGGCCGGGAGGTAGGGGAGGAGGCCAGAGCGGATGGAATGGGTGGAACGGATGGGCTGCGCACGGAAAGAAATAATGGGGGGGGGAGGGGGGACATAGGCGGCAGCAAAGGCATCACTCGGGCGCCTCCTCTCTTCCTGCCCACTTGGCAGCCTCCGCAAGCAACACAAGCGGCACTCCTGCTCCGTCTCACCTCGTTCCCCATCACGACGCTCAACCTGCCCACCGCTGTGTTGCCCTCTGTGCGGGGCCCCTCCCTTGATCCCTGTGCGCAGCCTACCTCAGCAGCGACGTGCAGAACTTGGTCAAGGGGCTGCTCCAAAAGGATGCCAGCCGGCGGCTGGGCTACGGTCCCAGCGGGTCGGCAGATGTGATGCGCCACGCTTTCTTCAAGACCGTCGACTGGAAGAAGCTGGAGCTGCGGCAGGTGGGCCACGGATTGGGTTTCCACCCGATGCGGCTGAGCCGGATGGGACGTGGAGGGTGGCGCAGTGGAACACATCACGAAAAAACGCGGATGGTGGTTCTGGCATCCTTCATCCCACTTTTTCAACCAAGCACGCATGCCATGCACAAGTGATAGGACAACTGCCCTCACACATATGCACACCTTGCATGTGTGCTGGTGCACATGCCTGTGCAGGTCCCTTGCCCCTTCAAGCCCACCATCAAGTCAAACGAGTCCATCGAGAACTTCGACAAGATCTGGACAGACCTGCCGCCCACGGTGGGTTGGGCTGGAGAGTGTTGTGCCGGGCTGGCTGGCTGGCCGACCAGGCTGTGCGCCGGCGCCAACAATTGGGGCCACCACACTGTGTGTGTACACCTCAGAACTCACACCATCTGTGTGCATCTGTGTGCGTGCAGGACTCGCCCTGCGTGACCCCTCGGGAGGCCTCGCTGCAGGACCACATGTTTGAGGGGTTCACGTACTGCTCGGAGAGCTTCCTGGCAGCTGCCGCGGCAGAGGGCGAGGCGCAGCTGCCGCCGCCGCCAGCCATGAAGAGCATCCGAGAGTGATGGGCGGCGCAGGGCTGCTGCTGCTGCTGCTGCTGCGTGTGCAAGGGACCGATCAGAATGCGCTTCCTGACTTACGTATGAGTGAGGCTGACTGAAATCGTGCTGAGTGCTTTTGGCTCCCTTGCCCCCACGCACATACATACCAGACCATTGATTCTTTGTGCCACTGCCTGTTCCTTACGCTTCCTACACGGTACAATAGATTACAAGGGATGCGTGCTATCCCTCTGTCTTGTGTGCAATCCCCCTTTTGTTTTGCCACCCCTTGCCGGCTTATTTGCTCCTACCCCTGTCCCTTATGCCCCTTCATTGTCTGCTCCGCCGCTGCCCTTTTGCCTGCCAGCCCTGTCGGCTGCCACGCAGACCATTGAGCAGCTTCACAATGCTTTAGAATGCTGCTATATTCCACCTTTCTGTTGAGCTTGCACAGGTCATCATTCCACTGCAATCACATTTCGTTCTGCAAGTCTTCCAGCATGGCGCCATCAGCTTCAAGCAGGGATGGGGATGACTCGTCGGCCACTACGCTCAGCGCAGCGGTGCCGCCACATCCACCCCAAGTGTGTGCGTTACCCTGCATTCTCGATTTTCAAACAGCGTGGGTAGCAGTGCAGGCATCTGACACGCCGGTAGGGTGAAGGTCGCCGTCGCCTCGCCATTTGCGCCGTGGCCATGCGCCATGCGCGTCAGTCTGACAGCGGACTGCGAGCATTGAACGGGTCTATGCAGCCCGTGCAGGACTGTTCAAGAATGAGGACGGCAGCTGTGCTGGCGTTGCTGCTCCTGGCATCCGCCGCCGCCGCTCAAACGGCTTCGTATCAGCGTCACGGTGCCGAGTTCTGCAACTGTCCCAGCACCGATGACCCGGTGTGCGGCACTGACCAGCAAACCTACCTGAATGAGTGCATCATGGGCTGCGTCTCTGCCATCAAGGCCAAGGTACGGCCCATTCATCCGCTTGCTTCTCAATCCTTGCACTCTCGCAGCACCCTCCGCACATCATGAAACGCTTCTCCTGAGGCGAGATGGCCGTGAACAACTCTCCCCCGGGCTTTGTGCTGTGCAGGACGGTCCCTGTGACCCCAAGTGTTACCCACCCAGCGCCGAAAGCGAGGGCGGCGACTGGGAGTCCAGGCAGCCGGTGTGCGCCTCTGGAATCACCTACGCCAACGAAGCCGAAGCAATGGTGGGTGCTGCAATGGCGGCGGTAGTGCCTGGATGAATGGGGCGGTATCCTCATCAAGAGGCAGAAAAGACTGTGGCACATTTGCAGCGACAGCTGCAGACTGCGCCGCTCAACATCGCTCGCATCCTCCTGTCTCTGCTCTGCCTTGCACTTCTGCTGCTCCCTCCCTTGTGCCGTACCGCCGTGCCACCCATCATCCCTCTTGTACTGCACCTTGTCTGGCTGCAGTACGACGGATACCCCTCCTCCTGCATAAACCCGGGTGTGTGCACCTACGTGCGGGTCAACGGTAAAGACATCTCCTACGAGCCCACCACAGGCGGCAAGGGGAAAAGTGAGGCTGGGGTGTGTGGCTGGTGTGTAGATGCTTAAGCATGGATGCTGGGGGGGGGGGGGGGGATGGTTGGGAGAGGGGGGATGTAGTGCCATGTGTACCTTGCTTGCGGCGGGAGGCATCGAAGTAGTGCTTGCCTGGGTAAGGGCTGCCCGGCGGTGCCTGCCTGCCTGCTCTCTCTCTGCCCACCACCTGCAACCAAAACATGCTGTCTGTCTCACTGCATCTGCTCCTGCACCTTTTCCGCACCTGCTCCTGCTCCTGCCACTTTGCTGCTCCTGCAAGCCCTCTCCCCTCCGCCGCCGCCCCGTGTGCAGAGTGGCAGGCCGCTGCCGCCAACACAGCCTTCCCGGACAAGAGCAGCGGCGCTGGCTACGCCTACAACGAGGCTCTCACAAAGGCGCTGATCTATTATGATGCACAGATCTCGGGCATGATTGCGCCAGCCTACAAGCGCCTCGCCTGGCGTGACAACTCCTGCTTCGACTGCGAGGGTGCGGGCGGTGGCCGGCTGTTCTGGGGAAGGGGGGAAGGGGGGAGGGTGGGGGGGGGCGTACGAGGCGCTAGGGATCTGTCTGGAGGCCTGGCGACCTGTCTGGGGGTCTGTATGAAGTCTATAAAGTGCGGTGACAGTTTGAAAAGGGAAGCGGGGGCGGGAAGGGGTTGAGTGGCAGCTGCCAAGCTGCTGATACTTGCTGGTAAGGGACGAGGGGGCGAGGGGCCGCGGCACCTCTCCTGAGCTTGGCCCCTCACTCACCACCTTCATTGCTCCGTTGCCAACCCTGTCTGTCTCTCGCCTCTCTCGACTCGAATTCGCCTCACCCACCCCTGTGCACGCCACACCACACCACACCAAGTGCAGGCAAGTATGGCGAAGACCTGAGCGGCGGCTACTATGAGAGCGGCGGGTCGGGCCTGAAGCTGGGGGCCATCAGTGCGTACACCACAGCCTACCTGGCCACCACAGCGCTGTGGTTTGGAGGAGGCTACAACCAGACGGGCCTGCTCGACGACATTAAATTCAAGGTGTGTGATGAAGCTGGAGGGGTGGAGGTCACATTGATTGCCGCAAGGTGGTGTGGCTACGCGTGTGGTCAAGAGGCGGAGGCGAGGAACTGTTGTGACGAGGAGGAAGGAGGCACAGGGTCGTGCAAGCTGCAGGCCAGCAGCAGGTCCGGCGGGGCAGGGAGGCAGGGCGGGCAGGCACTTGCACAGGCTGCCACCAGCCAGCACCACCCGCCGCCTTCTCTGCAGGTCAAGTGGGGAGCGGACTTCTTGATCCAGAGCCACGTGGAGCCGTACATATTCATGGGCAGCATGGGGAACAACACTGAGGGTGAGGGTTGGGGTGAGGTTGAGGTTGAGGTTGAGGTTGAGGTTGAGGTTGAGGTTGAGGGTGAGGGTGAGGGCGGATCGGGGGCCTGCCATAGGCTGTGGGGCGGTGCGCAGCCGGTGGGCTGAATTTCGTCTGCTCTGAATTCGGTCTCAACGGGATGTGTGCGGCGCAAGTGTGTGTGTTTTGCCACGTGCCCAAAGCTGCGGCCAACTTGCAAAGGACAGCAAGGGTGACCCTTTGCCTCCCCTTTGAACCGCACCTGATAGTCTCCTTTGTTGAACTGCTTCTGTGCTGATTTGTACCGCAGATTTCGATATGTACGCTCCTGTGGAGCTGTACGAGCAGTACGCCCCCAAGCGCATCGTCGGGTACTGCACCAAAGACCAGCCCTGCTCGGAGATCACTGCGGACGCCGCTGCCGGTGGGTGGGCAGCCAGGGAGGGGAGGCGGGGAGCAGTATCTGTCTTTCATTGAAGACCACATGCCTGCTCCGTCAGCTGGCTGCCGCGACTTGCCCTCCCTGCATCTCGCTCACCACTTGCTCGCCCGCCCCCCTCTTCCTGTGTCACCGAATACCAACCCCCGATCTGTTTCCTGCCGCCTACCCTCCCTTTCTGCCTTCTCCCTCCCTCCCTCCCTCCTGCCTGCCTGCCTCCTCCTTGCCTTCCCTGTGCAGCCCTGGCCGCTGCCTCCGAGCTGCTCAAGGCCGACAACCCCGCGTGGTCTGCCTCGGCCCTGCAGCACGCGCGCCAGCTGTACGCCTTTGCCACAGAGTACCCGGGCAGCTATGCAGACATCAGCGGTGACCCTGCCATGGAGATTCACGGCTACTTCTACTCCAGGTGAAAGGGACGTTGAGGGGGGTGGGAGGGGGGGGGGGAGAGGCACAGGGGTGGTGCGGCTGGGGAAAAGAGGGAGAGGGATGCTTGAGGGGTGTGGTGCTTGGATGATGATAAACGGTGATGGTGGTGGTACTGGTGGTTCGGTGGTGCAAGGGTGTGGTGCTAGGGGGGCCCGACATGTGGTGGATGTGGAGACCGGGGGGCACTCCTGTCACACCTGTCACACTGCCCGCCCGGCGTAAGCCACAATAAATTCCTCACCAAGCCAACCCAACCCAATCCGACCCACCCAACCCAATGCAATTCTCTCTACCCCCCTTACTCGCAGCATTGGCGGGTACATGGATGAGCTGGCAATGGCGGCGGCAGTGATGTACAAGGTGACCGGTGAGGAGCAGTACAAGACGGACGCCGAGGAGTACTTCGACCAAGCAGAGTACAGCAACACGCAGGAGGTGGGGGCCAACAAGCCCCTGGCAGCGGTGCTCATGGCTCAGGTGGGTGCCTGATTGGTTGGAGGTGCCAGGCGATCGGCTGGGGTGGCGGGTTTGAGTGGCGGACGGGACGGCTGTGGGGAGGCGAGCGTGCACTGGCCGGGTGTGGTGCCTGGGAAGCTAAGGTGGTGCGGCCGGGGATGATCACAGGCATTCTGAGGCATCAGGTGGTGCGGCCGGGGATGATCACAGGCATTCTGAGGGATCATCAGGATGAATGCACCGAGCGAGCAGCAGGTGGCACATGGTCGGCCGCACTGCGCCGCCGCCCAGCAGGCTGCTGCTGCTGCTCACCCATCCTCTCACACTTCCCATCTGCTTCGCTATCCCCGCTTTTCCTCGATTGCGTACCTCCCGTACCGCCGCCTCACCATGCTTCCCCCTGACGTGGTACCGCAGCTGGACCCCGGCACCTCCAAGTATTTCGTGGAGGCGAAAAAGTATTTCGATGAATATCTGGAGGGATCTATTACTCACACCGACTGCGGGTCAGCCTACCCGTACCACTGGGGAAGCCTGACACACGGCAGCAACGTGGGTGAGTACCCCGCGCCCTGCACCGGAGCCTGGCTCCCGTCAGCTGCCACTGGAAGGGCGGGGCTGCAAAGGGCAGCAGGCATTTGGCTGCGCCGGCATTCGCACCGCGTCGCGCAGTGCTGCTGCGGGTGGGGTGCCCGCGGTCTTGCGTTGCATGCGTGCATGTGTGTAGCAGCACCTCCGACCCCCGCCCATGGTCCCGCTGTGCGTGCTGTGCTGGTCCCGCAGCCACCCTGGGCCTGTTCCATGCCAGGAACCCGGCCGTGGACCGCGACTTTGCTGCCCGGCTGATCAACTACGGCCAGTTCCAGGTGAGACTGGGTGCGGTGAGGGCTGGTGATGGTGAGGGGTGGCTTCAAGGGCTGCGGGCGGGCGAGAGGGTGGGGCGGGTCTAGAGCGGCATCAAAAGCGGCGGCCCGCATTCAGATGGCTGCTGGCGGCGGCGGCGGCTGGAGTTCTCGGCAGCACTGGCACTGCCACTGGCACTGGCACCCGCAAAGCTGCTGCTGGTACTTGCAAGCGAGCTGCGTGACGTGTGTCACAGCCACATGCCTCTCCGTCCTTGGCTACCCTCATCACCGCCCCCCCCCTCGGTCTGCAGGTGGACTACGTGCTGGGAGACTGCGGGCGGTCGTGGATGGTTGGGTTCGGAGAGAAGTACCCTCAGTACCTGCACCAGGAGCACTCCTACAACTCCATCCTCGTGTGGCGCAACGCCTCAGACCCGCTGGGGGTGCGCGTGCCCGGCACGTGAGTGGGTACAGGAAGGGGGCAAGGAGATGTGGGGAGGGAGTGGAGAGAGGCACCCTTGCTGGGAAGGTGGTCGGGGACGTGACTGTGCTTGTGGGCGTGTAGTGTGGGCTCAGCCACGTTGCACTGGCCGCAGTTGTTGTGACCCGTCGGCGGCACTGCCCACGGCACCTTCAGCCTGCCGCCACAGCCTGGCAACTGCCGTGCACCTGCCCTCTCCCCCCCACTCCCTGCCTGCAGCTACCAGCTGGGCCCGCTCACTGTCGAGAAGACGGGTGAGCAGCACTCATCCCGTTGCACTTTGCTGCATGCTGCTGTCGATGCCCGGCACACCAGCGCAGCGCTGCCACACTCTGCCGTGCGCTCACAGCTATGCACCAGCCCTGCACTGTGCTGCTGCTTCCCTTCCCAGCAATGATCCACTGGTGCATGCCCACCTCCCGTTCATCCATCAACGTGCACCGCCTGCCCAGCACACGCCCCACCGGGTACCGACTTCCTCTTTCAGTCTTTTCTCCCCTTACACATCCTTCCTCCATCCCCCTCACTCTCCTGCACCCGCCCAATATGCTTGCAACCTGCAGGCCGGCCCCAGATGTGGATGAAGGGCATGATGGACTTCCTTGGCAACTACTTCCCCGCCCGCCACATCGCCTACGGCACACTGTTTGGCGCCCCCCTGATCAACGATGGCATGGTGCTGTCCCGCCGGGACTACACGTACACCGAGCCAACAATCGTCTACAACTCTGGTGCGTGTGCGCGCGCATGTGTGTGTGTGTATCAGGATTTATTTCTTTTGTTGTGGTTGATTATGGTGCGCTGGTGGAGCTGACAAGTGCAGGGAGGGAGGGAGGGAGGGAGGGAGCCGCCACGCGGCAGCTGGCAGGCCTGCTGCCGCTCCTGGAGCAACTCGTGCTACCCTTTCTCGCTCCTGCCTGGCACACCTCACACCTCTGCCGGCCTCTGGACCTGCCCTCTCTCACCTGCAGCCATCACCGGCGCCCTGGCGGGACTAGCTGAGTACTACGGCCAGGGCAGGTGGCAGGGAGAGCTGAAGGAAGTGAATGATGTCGACTACCGCCCATACCTCCTCAAGCCTGCCGCCCAGTGATGCGATGGCTGCGTGTGATGAGCGAGCGATGCATGAGAGCAGGCCGACTGCATGGCAGCAGGCTGACCCAGTCGGGGAGCGGCTGGCTGCAAGGCAGGGCTTGATGAGAGCCAGAGCAGGGCGTGAGCGAGCTTTTGCTCCCTTTGCTCAATGCTCGCCTGTGCTCAAGGCCGGCTGCTGCTTCAGCGTGATGCCCTGGGGTGGACGACAGTGTGCCATTGTGCGCTGCCCTCTTCCCCTCCCTCCCTTTCCCTTGCAACCTTTTCTGAACTTGATGTTTACCGCTTGGGGCCTGTTGCACTCACTGTGCTGGCCATGTGTTTTGTTGCCAAATCGGCGTCATATCTACGAACTACTTCAGCTGCTGTGGGCTGTTCCTTTCCAGCTGTCTTCTTATGAGTTGATGTCTCCATGATCCCTGTTCATGAACCTAGCCTTGATCCTAGCCTTGATCAAGGCTGGGTTGGCTTTGCTTTGCGTTGTTTTGTCGCTCCTTTATCCCACCACCTGGGCTAAGCTTGTTGCATTACTGTCTCCTGAGCACCATTTGCCAGACAGATCCACTTGCCAGTCCCACTGTTGAGTGCTCACTCTCCGTGCCTGCTGCAACGCTGACCAGCGAGCGCCACCATTACCTGGCGCTGTCAGCATGTGAGATGTGTGTCAGTGTTGTGCAAGTAGAGGCAGGAAGAGCTGGGAGGAACGCGCAGGGAGAACGCTGCAGCTGTCAAGCTGCTGCTCTGGCAGCGTCCAGCGCCGCTACTGGGCGCGCTGCACCCGCTCCTGCTGCCGGCGCCTCTGCCGCCGCCTCAGCAGCCGCCTCTGCTGCTGCTGCTTCAGCTGCCGCTTCTGCATCTTCATACGGCAGGCCCAGCTGGTTCATCGCTGCCACAAAGTCGGGCGGCAGCGGCGCATGCACCGTCAGGGGGGCACCTGTGCGAGGGTGGCGGATGGTCACGCTGGCTGCGTGCAAAGCATGCCGGCCGATCCAGGGCCCTGCAAGGGGGGGATTGAGTGTTTGCAAGCTGTGTTCAAAGCAAATCCAGGTGCAAAAGCAGACACCACAGCACATGCGGGAAGATGGCTTGAAGAGTTGTGAAGACGAGGAGAAAGAACGGGTGCAGAGGCCCCCCCCCTCCTACATAAAAGGCACCCAGGGGAGGGATGCGGCCACCCACCCGTAACCCCGTACAAGGTGTCTCCAAGGATGGCATGCCCAGCATGTGCCAGGTGGACCCTGATCTGCAGCCAGGCACAGCGGGCAGAGCAGACACAGCAGGCACAGCAGGCGCGATGACGCACACAGCAAGATAGCATCAACCTTTTGATTTCTCGCCTGTGGCAGTCGCACAAGTGCGCGCAACGTTGGTGCTGCTGTGCTTTGGCCTCATTGACTGCACAGCATGCCATGCCCGCCTTCCTGACACCTCCGCCCACAGCCCCACTCCCCCTCAGGCCCCCTCCCCCCTCAGCCCACCCACCCACAGCCCACACACCTGGTGGGTGCGCCCCGTCTGCGGCCGGCAGCTGACCAGGCTGAGCCCGCCGCCCGCCACTGCCGCTGCCAGCGCTGCGTCGGAGCAGTGCCCCGGCTTGGCCTGGGCCGCCACTTGGGCCTCGGGCGCGGAGCACAGCACAGTGAAGTCTGTGAGGGCTGGCTTGCCGTGCGCAGCGACACAACGGGCCACCCTGCAGCAGCGATGAAGGGCTGGGGCTGATGCTTGTCAGCTTGCCTGCGACGGGTCGCAGCAGCAGCAGCACTGACAGCCAGGGGCAGAAAGCGGTGGGCGTAGCGGTCGCAGGCAGGCCAGGAAGCAGGTAGCAACAAGAGGTAGCAGCTGCATTGAGTCAGAAGGCAGCAGGCAGCAGGCAGCAGGCAGCACTCACACATCTCTCTCGTCACGATCAATGGGTGCGTCCACAGTGAATCGAGACTGCGCAGGAACCCCCACAGCCAGCGCAATGTAGCCCTTCCGCACAGTCTTGTGCCTGCAACAAACAGCGCCAGGGAAGACAAGGTGGTAAGGTGATGGCACGGCAAGTTGAGTCACCAAGCCGCAACCAGCAGCTGGTGGCGGCCTTGTGCTGGCTGCAAGGCAAACAAAGGAATGGCGCGATTCGCAAGCTGCAAGCCGCCAGGCCGAAAGGAGAAGCACTGCAGCAGGGCGTCCCCTGCTGCTTGGTTGCTTGCTGCTGCCGTGCCTGAACTGCGAGTGCACGCCATCAACTATGTCCCGCTTCTTGGCAAACAGCACCACGCCTGCAAAGCAGGCAGCAGCACAGACGGCAGCAAGCCAGGCAGGCACACCCATGTCAATATTAATGCACGCATTGCCGTGCTCATGTTCAGTATTGTCCAACTCGCAGCAGGCACGGCGCGCATGGCAGCCAAAAAGCGGGGTAGGCTTCATCCCTGAGCCTGCCGCAAGTTTGCCAGCAAATGGCGGCCTGCTTTGTTTAATAGAACCCCACATTCCTGCAGAGGTTACGCTCTAGAGGATACCGCCGTACTGCACTGCAGGTATTGGTACCAACGTACTGCACTGCAGCTACCGAGTTGGCCCCCACCTGTGGTGTTCATGTCCAGGCGGTGAAGGGTCAGAGGCTCAAATCCCAGGCTGCCAATGATGCGATTCACAAGCGAGCCGCCCACGTAGCGGTGCCTGGGGGCCGTGATGAGCCCGCACGGCTTGTTCACTGCGGGAGAGGAGGGGGGAAAGGGGGGAGGGAGGCAGCCTGCAAGCTTGAGTGGGGCGGAGAGCGTTGAGTGCGTGTGCCAGAAAGGCAGGACAGGGGCAGCGTGCGGGGATGAGGTGGCAGGCAGGCTGGGACCCAGGACCATGGAGCGCACATCAGGATGCGGTACCTGGCTGCCTCGCCCCTCACCCTCCCGACACTGCTGCAGCCTCCTGGCACCCCTTCCCCTCCAGCAGTACCGCTCCGTCCCTCACCCGCCAGCAGGTCCTCATCCTCATATAGCACCTCCACAGGGTGGTGGTCGGCGGCCAGCGGCACCGCCTTCAACGCGGCCTGAGAACAGGGGCGGTACCGGTACCAGTACAATGTGGTTTTCCGTGGGCTCATCAGCTCAGAGAGCCATTCCCGGTGTGGCGGCTGGTGGCGGTTGCGTGCATTGATTGAAAGGCAGATGAACAGTTCGGCACCCAGAACCAACAGCGGCAGCTGTTGCCCTGGCGGCAGTACCAACAGCGCCTCAACCCCTCACCCTCGCCCACCTGCAGCAACTGCTTTGCTCGTGCCAGGGGCAAGCCCATGCGCTCGGCGATTTCGGGGGGCCCTTGCCGCAGGGGCTCTCCAGCAGCATCCCGCTCACGGAACGCAATGTCCAGCTGCAGATCGAAGCCAGGTCAGGAGCAGAGCTAGGCAAAAGGGGTCTGGAAGAAAAGGGTGGTTTGCTTGCGTCGTTGCATTGCATTTCGTGAGCCACAAGTCAGATTGCCGGGCTCGGGGTCTGTAACACAAGGCTTTCTGGGTTGTCGGTTGCCAGCCACTGCTCAAAGCCCCCCGATGTCACACTCACCGCCTTCTTCCGCTGCTCATCCTCCCGCTGCGACACCACCTCCAGCCAGGCTCGAATGGCGGCGTCTGCATGGTGCACCTGCGGCTGCGGCGGCGGTTGTGGCTGCTGCAGCGTGGCCTGCTGCTCGTCAGCCGCCCGCCCCTGCTGGTCGCTCTGCTGCTGCTCACTCTGCTGCTGCTGCTGCTGCTGGTGCTCTGTATCGGCTTGCTCCAAAAGCTGCTGCCACTCTGCTGGTATCGCCACATCCGGGCAGCAGCCCAGCAGGTGGGTTTGCAAGGCCGGCACCTTGTAGCAGGTCTGGTTGCAGGCAGGGCAGTTGTAGGCAGGGCGCTCCCTCCACCACAGCTGTGGTCGCCGAACAAGCGGCTCTTGGTTTGAGCCAACGACGGTCATGCCTGCTTGCCGCCTCGAAGAACGCCGCTGTGGCGGGTCACTGGCGGTGGCGGCTGCAACGGCTGAAGGTGAGCGTGCGGCAGTGGACACCGTGCTGGATATTCTGATGCCAATGAATGCACGCAAGGCCACTGGGTAACGAGCGAGCCGCAGGTGCATGGGCACGCGTACAAAACGCTTTCGTGCTTGACTATTGGATACTGCTGTGCAGAATGAAACCAGTGTGGCACCTCTACACCCGGCTCCAAACAGCTGGGGTGGCGGCAGCGGCGGCGCGGCAAGAAAAGAAATTCCAAGGCATTTCACTCGCTTCACTTCGGCAGTTTACCCGCAGCATTTACCACCAGTCACCAGTTTACCGTTCGCCGTTCCTACGCTCTGCACCACAATCTGCCGCCCAGACTCCAGTGCGCCGCAGCAGCATGGCAGATGACCCAGTGGATGCGCAGGTGGCACAACCACCTATCGAGCTGGGCAAAACGTTGCGATGCTGTGTGCCTTGCCGACTGATCAAGACCTTTGAGCAGTTTTACGAGGAGGTAAGGCGCCTGGGTGCTGCATATGGGACGGGCATCGAACCAGCAGCGAAAGCCGCCTGCTCTTGGCTTCCTAGGAAGAGCGTACCCGCTCCGCCGTCTGCCCGACGCCGCCATAGCGTCGTCGTCTTTCCTCCCCCTAGGGCTGTGAAAACTGTCAGTACCTGGACATGGAGAACGACCGGGAACGCGTCTTCGACTGCACAACCTCTGAGTTCAAGGTGAGCAGAGGGAACCTCCAGGACGTCTGCTGTGCGAGTGCAGTGCTGGCGGGCACACCGATGAACCTGGTGTGTGATGTGAACACTGTGCAGGGCATGGTGAGCGTGGTGGACCCCAAGTCGAGCTGGTGTGCCAAGTGGCTGCACCTCAAGTAAGGCAGCTTGCGGCAGGCCGCGCTGTACTCTTCTGCCGCCGTCCCGTGCCGATCGCGATTTGTTCCGAGCCTGTGCACACCCATGCATACTGAATGGATCTGCGTTTTGTGCTTGACGCTGTGCAGAAACTTTGTGCCGGGCTGCTACGCGCTGAGCGTGCAAACAGACTTGCCGCAGGTGAGATTTGGTAGTGCTGCTGAGTTGCGAACTTGCTTTGAGCACAGAAATGCAGGCTCGAGTGCTGTGTCCGCCAGCTGTTGTTCGCTGACTCTTCACTTGAAGTGCTGGTGCCGGCTGCGGCGATGCTGGCAGCTATGCTTTGGAGTTGGCTGGCATGAGGGCTGGCACCAGGCCTCACCCATTTCTCTCTGCTGCTGCTTCCCGCAGCACATTGAGGACATTTTGGAGAACCGGGGCATTAAATGGCGGCTGCCAGACTAGCTGCTTGACCAGTTCGGTTTTCTGCTGGCACTTTGCAGCATGTGATTTTGTTTTTGTAGGACTGATCTAGGCAGGATTACACAGTACTGACTCGCGTAGGCAGCTGCCACAGCACCATTTCATAACATCATCCTTTCCGGTGCAATGCCTTTCTACTTTCTACCCGAGGAAGAGTTGACTGTTACAGGTGCAGAGGCTGGCTGTCGGTGGTACACACAAGCTGTTGGGCAATGCAGGGCACCCTCAGGCTTGCTTGAAAGAAATGAAAGGGAGCAAGATGTCTGTGTGGCGAGATTGATGCTGAGGCGGTAGTTGACTACTTGCGATGCAATGAATTCAGAAGTGTGTGGCATAGTTCAGGTATGTACGGTAGAATTGGCTGGGCAGATGAAAGAGAGGAAAACAACGATGCTTAGATTTAATGCTGAGGTACGGGAAACGATGCGGCAAGGCTGGGCTCTGGCTGTAGATGCAGAAATGGGGGGAGGAAAATTTGCGGCAAGATGTTTCTGTTTTCGCCGTTGTTGTGTGCTGATGCTCACACATGAGCGGCGGCATCCTCAGAGCGGTGCTGTGACGCTGTGGCTGGGGTGCTGGCGTGGCTGCATGCCTCTTCAGCTGTCGAACATGTGTCACCGGCTGTCACAGGCACGCTTGCCTTTGGCCTGGGTGAGGGCAGCAGCCCATGCTGCAGCATCTCATCAAATCTGGCGGGGGTCAGCTGGCTCACTGTGCGCAGCACGGCCAGCGCGAGGTTGACGCTGAGCCTGCAAGGGTGTCGCAGCAATGGCAGCTGTTATGCGTTGCAAGCCCCAAGCAGCCACCCGCAAAACTCATCCCTGCATAAGTCATGGCAGTGTGCTCACCGATACAGCTGCATCAGAACAGCGCCTGCCACGGTCTGGCGCTGCACAGGGTCATTCAGAGATGGCCAGAGTCCAGCCTGGCAGTGCAACAGCTCAAAGACCAGGCCAGCCAGACCCCAAGTGAGGCGTGCGGCGGCACGCTGAAGACAGCGCTGCTCGGCAGCCGCTGAATCGGCGCTATTCTGGCTTCCAGAGGTGCAGGGCGTTCCAGCCAACACCCCAGCATGCACAGCAACGACAGCCAGGGCTTCGACATTCACTGTGCCGCGAGTCACGAGCGTGTACAAGGTGTGGCCGTCGGGCGGGCGGCACGAGACTTGAGGGCAAGAGGCTTCGACCTTGCTCAGGCTCAGGCCGTTGACGTGGGTGATGCAGTTGGTGGCATCCTCGTGTGTTTGGATGAGGGCCAAGGGTCCAGGCAGCCTGCAGCAGGCGACGACGCATGTAGGTGGTTCACGTATGTTGCGCCAACACCGCCGGCGGCAAGTCCACCCACTCACTTGTAGGCGGCGCCATTGATCGTGACATGGACTGGCAGACTGAACTCGGCTGTCATTCGCGGGCGTCCAATAGCACAGAAGTCAGGCGCAGAAGTCGAGCGGCGCGTGGGGAGATATTTGGACGTTTGCCGGGCGGCCAGAGTACAGTGGTACCAGGGTGGTGAATGAATGACTGTGCGAGTGACCCTCCTGAGGACGGAAATCTCAGGCAGTACGTACTGCCGCCGCCACCGCCAATGGATGACTTTACAAGACAGCCAAAATCACATCTTCCTGGCAGCAAAGGCGGCCCGCAGCATCTGTACCACCGTAGGCACAGACAGGCCGAGTGGCGGCCCCGACACGCCGTAGCAGGGCCCAGGCCAAGCGGGGTCCGTCTGCAGCAGCACACCAGCATGGGACATGTCTAGGTGCCAGCCAAGGGTGTCGCATGAAACGGTGCAAGGTGCGAAAACTTGCTGCCCGGCCAATCGGCCGATGGCGGTGATTGTTACCTGCAGTCTACCGGTGACGTGCACATGCAGCTGTGAAACGATGTTGCCGATCGCAGCTATGTTCAGCTTGAAGGGGTGGTACAGGTCCTGCAATGAGTGAAAGAGACTCGTGAGTCAGGCACGCCGGCTGTGAGATCAGCTACCTTTGATCAACGGCCGTTGAGATGATGAAGGTTTCACTATGTTGAATGCCTAGGTATCATGCGATGCACATGGGGAAATCAGCCTCAATCATCCTGCCGAGGGTGTCCAGACGAGGATGGACCAGGCATCTGCTCTGGACCTGGAGAATCGGCGCCGCCCTCAGCACCGCCGCCGCCGCCCCCCGCCCCCGCCCCGGGCCACGCCCCCGTGGCAGGTGGGCCGGCCCTAGGATGCGCCCCCCACAAAACCCACAACAACAAAAAACACACAAAACAATACAAAACAACACAAAACACAACACAAAACACAACAAAACCACAAAACAAATACAAAGCAAAAACGGCCCCGGCCCCATAGCACTTGCCTGCCCGCCAATTTTTACCCATAGCACACATGTGCTGCTCCCATCGCACTGTGCCTCCGCAACAGACTGACAGCCACCCACAGCACCCACCTCCACCCACCTGTACGACGTGAGACGCCAGCGCGACTTCCCGCCACAATGCCGCTTGCTGGGAGTCGCTCATTTCTATCACTTCCCGAACGTGATTGACCCGGGGCACCAAAACCAGCCAGCAGGGGTACGACGCATCATCTACCAGCAGCACTCGGCACAGTGGCAGGTCGCAGACCTGCAGGCGCAGTCGTTGTTGACCGAAGAGCCCCTCTGCCGGCAGACACGGATGGCGGCAGGCGACGGCGGCACCTCATCCCGGCGGCACACACTCACAAAGTGTTTGCCCTCCAGCAGGCGGGGATCGGCATCGAATGCTGCTGCGCCGTGCACTCTTCTGCGACCCCAGAGTAGCCTGCCGATCGCGAGTCCGGCAGCCAGGCAGAACGAGCCGAGCACCGATGCTGGCGGAGCTTGCATGATTGCAATCTTTACCACAACCGAGAGAAAGCAAGCATTTTCTTGCAGGGGCACCGCCGCACATCTCATGCCGCATGGCATCGATAAACCGTTTCAAGTCCATTCCAGCCATCAACAGCTGACCCAACAAGCGGCAATGATACCACTTAAATTACATGGCAACCGCCACCAAACCATCAAGCCCGACCTCTGCCCCGCTGCGCCGCCTCTCGGTCACACCACGACTGCAGCTCTCGGGCCAGCTTGCCGATGTCGGGCACTGCAGGATCCAGGCTGCCCAGCTGCCCCATCAGCCGCGTACGCACAAAGTTGAGCTGGCGGAACATGCGCTCGTTATCCTGCAGCACCAGCTCCAGCTCTCGGTCTGCCCTCCTGCTTTTGGGGAGGGAGGCGTGCGGGCACATTGACCCATGGGCCAGCCACACGAGGAACAGCAACACCAACAGCAATGCCATCACCGCAGCAGCAGCAGCAGTGGCAGCAGCAGTAGCACCACCACCAGACTAGTTCAGCGCCGGCCAGATGAGCTGGCTCACATTGACTCATTGTGCCTGAGACATTGCAGTCAATGCATGTCAGCTCAGCACACAGCGTGTGTGCACAGCACGCCCAGCAGTGCTCACCTGCTGAGTGCTGCCGATGCCTGCCGATCTGCCTCCAGCTGCTCCGCCTTGTGCCGCCAGTCCGCTGCGAGCTGCTCCGCTCCTGCAGTGGCCGACTGCGCGGCCTCAACCTCAGCCCTCAGCCGCACCACCTCGTCATCCCGGAGCAGCAGCGCCGCATCTGTGTCCACCAGACGCAGCCGCGCCTCTGCCAGCTGCGCCGTGGCTGTGGCAGCATCCCTCCGCCACTGTGCCAGCTCGGATTCCAGGCCCTGCTCCTGCTCTGACAGCAGCTGGAACTCCAGGGCAGCAAAGTCGTCCACACCCCGCCTCTGCTTGGACTGCGGCGCAGGCAGGCAGGGCAGCAGGGAGGTTGGCAGGCCAGGGGAAAGGAGCGAGTGTCTCAGCATTACGTTTTTTGAAGGGGATGCAGCGAGAGAGTCATGATGGCTGTCCAAAGAAACCAAGCAGTGCAGGCATGACAGGACAGCAGCCCAGCCAGCAGACACACCCGCTCTCACCTCGAACGCCAGCACTGCCGCCAGCTGCTGTGCCCGAGCCGCATGCGTATCGGCTGCAGCCTGCGCCTCCGCCGCCCGCACTGCCAGCCGCTGGCGCTCGGCACGGCTGCGGTCGGGCGTGACGGCCAGCTGAGCCTGCAACAGGCAGGTGCGGGCAGGCACATGGGTGGTGGGCACCTGTCGTACGCAGCAGGTGCCACCGGCCAGACATCAGACTGCACACACAGAGCCATCATATCGGGCAGGGCACTCCATTCACGGACCTGGGCCGCTGCCAGCTGCTGCTGCAGCTCCTTGCTGCCAGCCTTCAAGGCCTCCAGCTCAGCGGCTTGCGCTCTGACCCGGCTCTCCCCCGCGAGCACCGCGCCCTCCAGCTGCAGTTAACGGGTCGCATGTAGGAGGCAGCAGTACGCTCGCTTGCCGAAGGTGCATGCTGTGCCGCTGGATTTGAGGCGCAGCACAGCAGACAGCACGACCCCACGTCCCCAACTGGCTCTGCATCCAAGCCCTCACCTTGGCAACCCTGCCGCGCAGCTGCCCCGCCTGACGAGCCAACTCCTCCCGACAAGCCTCCACCCGCTGCAGCTGCTGCTGGATGCTGGCCTGCTCCGCTGCTGAGATATCGGAAGGCGGGCAGGCACCTGGCAGCTCTGCACCATCTTCACCAGGGAGGCCTGCCATCCCTGCTGAGTTCTCCTGATCCTCCGGCAAGTGTGACTCAAGGATGTTGAAAACCACTTGCACCGGTTGGTCTGCAGGGTCTGTTGTATTTGCAGCATCAGTTTCTGCTGCTGCTGGCAGTTCTGCATCCGTTGCTGCGCTGTGCCGCAACACGCTGCTACTTGCGCTGCCCACAGCAGCACCTGGTTGTGCAAAGGCGGTTGGGTGGCTCATAGCCGGCTGCTCCTGTTGCTGTGCTTCGTCCAGCCGCTCCTGCGCCGAGCTCAGGCAGCCATTTCTTTCTGCCAGCTCTGCCCCGACCTTGCCATCCTCTTGAACGACCAAGCTGAGCACAATGCGGTTCGCAGCTGGCAACGATGCTGCAGGCAACGATGCTTGCAATGCCGCATCAGGCGCGGCGGGCGCTGCTGCTGCTGCTGCCGCCACAGCGACTGCTTCATCCTGTCCACCGGCATCCCCCTCATTGCTGTGGTAGGCTGCTATGGTGAAGTGGACAGTGACTGGCGAAGTGGAGAGGCTGCTGCCAGGGAATGCCTTGCAGTGCGGCAGCGGGGACGCATCGCCGCCGCCGGCGCTGCTGGCCGGGCTGACGGGGTGAGACTCTGGCCGCTGCGACGAAGACAGTCGCTTGACGGGGCCCCTCAGCGAAGTGCGCCTCTCTGGGCTGCCCGCACTGTCAACCAGAACATTTTGAATACATGGGTTGACACACTCCTGCCCGGCAACCGGCTGCATGGCTGCTATGCTATTGGCATGGCAAATGCCAAAGCGAGGTGTACTACAAGACAAACGCAGCATGACGCCACCTGTCACTTTGAGATGACGCTGTCTGTCACTTGGGAGATGCAGTCGGCATTTGCCGGCTGAGTAAAGAAATCTGATAATGCCGCTGTGGCTGTAGCAATAGACTTCACACTGCTAGAATTCGAGACATCATGATGAGGACGAAAATCATGGGAAATGCTTAGGCGCGGCGGGCTCAGTGGCAAAGGTTAAGGAGGGTTGTATTGGGGAGGAATCGTCAGCAGGCTATCAACGCATGGGGGATGCTCAAAATTGGGATTCAATGACGCGCAGAACGGCTGCTCAGGTATTGGTGGCTGCTTGACAGATGCCAACTTGGACTGCTTGACAGATTGCCTAGTTGGAACCGTTGTCGCTTTCAGTGGTGTCGGTTGTGTTGCTGGTGCCGTCAGTGTTGGAAGTGCCGGTCGTGCCGCTCGTGTCGGTTGCTGCACACAGAAGCATGGCTTTGTTCAGCAATGTGGCTTTCTCTGGAATGCCATGCTGGTTGGGAAGACGAGCCAGCCCAGGCTGTGAGTGGCTTCATGATTCACCTGAGTTACTATCAGTGCCGAAGGCAGTGCCAACCATGCCGCTGCCAGCTGCAGGGGCATGTACTTGCAAAGGGCTCTCAGTGTGTTTGCCAGCCTTGTCTCATACATGTGAGGCAAACTTACAGGCCCGACGACCACCTGGCTGCCAAAGTCAACATGCATATGCCTCATGGCTCAGCGCGGCCAGCGCAGGCAGGCAGCGCAGGCAGGCAGCTGCGACTCACATCCCATCATCCCGTCATCCATGCTCGTGTTCATGTCCATGCCATGGCTGTCGTCGGTGTGATCGTGGCCGTCGTCAGCAGTGTGGTCCCTGCAAAAAGGAGAGAGCAGCAGTACAGACTCACAAGCAAACAGCTGCCTTTCAACTCAACTCCACTGTCTTACTGACTGGCTGGACCAAACTGGCTGAAAGCCGTGCCCATCGCCAGACCCAGGCTGCCAGCACACCGGCCGAGCACCATCCCGACCCGGCCTAGGCCTCACCAGGCGTCAGCCTCGTTGATCATTTCACCGTTGACGGTCACAAACAGGACGTCAACATCGCTGACCTGTCGTGTGAGTGCGGTTGGGAGGAAAGCAGGGGCAGCAGTGAGAGGAGATGCAAGCAGGCAGGCAGCATGTCGCCTCACATTGCAGCCCGCTGTCTGGCGTGCAGAAGAAGACAAGGGTGAAGGGCAGCAGGCAGATGTGCTACCGCTGCCGCAGTACGCAACACAGAAGCTTGTACGTAGCTCACAGCACTCGCAGGCAGTCAGCCACAGGCAATTGGGTGCCACCACATCAAGCAGGCAAGCAGGCAAGCCGGCAAGCGGCCAACCTGGATGGAGTTGTCTGCTGCGCTGGGCAGAGGCTCAAAAGCGTGCACATGCACACCCACTGTGTAGTCGTTGTCACCAACGGTGCAGCTCATGTTAATCCACAGCTGCAGGGTCAAGGGTTAGCCAGCCAGCGGACGAGACAAGTATTCAGGCGGAGGCTGCAGGGCAGGTGCCTCAAGACAGCGGCCCTAGGCAGCACTCGCTGCAACATGCTATGTTGGACAGCGGACCACCACTGTTGTTGCAGCCACTGCCCAGCCAATGCGGGGCGCTGATTCGAGTGAAGGGGTCGCGCTGCAATCAGCAGAGCTGCGCCCTGTACCTTGTAGTTTGTGCCTGCCACGACCTGGGAACAGCCGGTGGCAGTGAACTCGGTCTCATTGGCTGAGCACAGGTTGCTGTTGCCGATCAGCTCAGTGATGTTAGAACCTGAGGGAAGAGGGCAGGTGGAGGGAGGCGGGCATGGCTCAGCAGCAAATCAACAAAAGCAGCTTTTACCTGGATATGATTCGATGCCGCCGACAGCACTTCCAGGCTCCAATGCACAATGTCGTAGTACCAACTCCACATCATCCCAGCAGCAAATGCTTACCGTAGGTGCTCTCGACCTGGGTCAGCACAGCGGAAAGCACGTCCTCGGCCACTGCACTGTCGATGGGCGAATATCCTCCCACAACTCCAGCTGCAGAGCCACAGTTGGCGTCAGTCATGTCATCATGGTCGGCAGCGGCGCTGACCAGGCTCACGCCAAGGCACAGGGCCAGCAGCAGAGGGGCGATGCGCATGATGCTGCATGCACGGGGAGGGCAGGGCCGACGACACGGTCAGCGCAAGGGGGCCGAAGGGCGGCGGCGCTGAAAAATGATTCCGACCGCATCGCTCAGGGCCTTGTCAGCGTGTGCCGGGGTGCCGTGCGGGTTTGTGAGGTGAACATGGCTCGGAGCGGCGACAAGCGAGCGGGCACAAAGCAAACCCAGGCGGATTCCGCTCTGCTGTGGGTTCCGCACGCTCTGAGATGCGTGCCGGTGGTCAGGCTGAGAGCGGCACCCACCACTCGGCATGCTCGGCAGAGTCAAGGACCTGTGCTCACCTTTGATGTCGGGGTGCGTTTGTATGGTGGATGGCTTTGTAGGGAAATGCGCGGTGAAGTAAGCAGAGGAACGTCCTGACCGCGGCCAAGTGATTGCCAGGTGTTCGGTGCTGATTGAAAAGAGGGCTTTCTCTGCGTCTCAATTGGGTCCTAAAAGACCCTGCCACAACATGCGGGCACTCAGGCGCCACAGATGGACGCTCGTCACGTGGGATACCCCATACCACCGCCCAGCTATTGCTGCTACGTTTACACTTGGTTGTATGTATCCAATTGACACCATCAAGAAACTGGTAATCAGAGGCGCCATCATACAAGCCACGAGCAGTGGCGTCATGTCTCCCCAGCGGAATGATCAGAATGATGAAAGCAGCCGCCGCAGCGCAGCGAAGATGATCACACCTCGGTGATGTTCCTTCCGAATATCTTGGTACGCAGCCAGTCGCTCTGCACCATCCACCGGTTGCGAGCAGACACCTGCACATGCCAAGCAACGGGCAACAGGTTGTAAGCACTGTGATGCTGCAGGCTGTCGCAGCAAAGCAACAATAAATGTAGCAAAAGCAAAAGTGCCAGCAGCACCCAACACACCAAAGCTTCAGGCAGCTCCCCCTGCATCATCCCAGCATCCTGACCACCGCACCTGGCCCCAGGTCTCAAAGCCGCGCCACGTCAGTCCCACCAGCCAGCCTTGCAGCGCTGAGAAGGGGTACGTGCTGGGCAGGCTCAGCACGGCGCGGTCCATGCCGACGTAAGCAAACGTGCCAAAGTGGCGGTAGCTGCGGTACATGGGAGGCGGTACATGGGAGACGGTACATGGAGGGCATGAGGCACCTCAAGCTTGCCCGTCAGGCACACCATAGTGGTACATTCCTCACACATCAACCCCACCGCCAACCCGCAGCGGCTCACTTGAACAGCGGCGCGTCGGTGGGCATGGGCACCCAATGCGACATCTCAATGTTCTGGTTGTAGGCGTTGCCGTAGGCGGCCGCCAGCGCGGCCGGCGGGCGGGGGGCGGGGGCCAGCTGGTGCTGGCTGAACAGCTTGGCCAAATACTTGCCCTCCTGCGCCGCCACCTGCGCGGTGGGAGGCAGTGCGCGCAGCAGGGTGTCCATGTCGCTCAGCAACTCCTGGAACTCATCAAAGCTGAGCCCGGCCGCCAGGCGCTCCACATGCCTGCAGCCAGAGGGGGAGAGAGAGAGACACACACAAACACAAGCGTGATGAGCGTTCCATTTTTTAACAACATACGTCTCTTGCACACAGCATGGCAGTATAGCTGGGGTGGACCACAGCGGCGCCACATCCAGGTTCCACGCACTCGTGTGATGGAGCCCGCCACTGAGCTCCCTCCAGCTTGGCGGGTGGCCGCACTGCACATGCACCATGCATTGCTGGCAGCGCTGCCGCTGGTGCTGCTGCCGCTGCCGGGGCCACCTTCACAACACCCACACCCACACCCACACACCCAGCTCAAAGCTCACTTGGAGTATCGGCCTTCCTTGCGGCTGGCACCCCACACGCCGCGCGCCGCCTTCTCCAGCACGCCCTCCTCCAGCATGGCTGCCAGCTCCCCCATCTGTGGGTACTTCTTTCCAGCCCGCTTCAGCAGCCCCGTGATCTCCCCCCTGGACAGCCGGTTGTCCTTGTTCTTGTCAGCCTCAGCAAACAGCAGTGCCGCGTTCTCAACAGACTTGTCCTGCAGCACCAGCATGGGTGGGTGGGTGAGTGGGTGGATGATTTGAGCGGGACGGTAGAGGAGGTTTCATCGCCGGGCGGGTGGAAGGGTCAGGCGATGCCCAAAGCAACACCAGGCAGAGAAAGAGGGTGGCGCCAGCCAGCTTCAACCTAAGCCACATGGCCTTGCAAACAGGAGGCTGCTACTTGGGGCAATTGCACACCCGACCGCACCGTACCGCTGCACTGCACGCCACAGCACAGCACACCCCGCTTGCGCACCTGGTTGGTGACTGCGCAGTCCCCCAGTGCAAAGATGGTGCCGTTGGTGCCCTTGACCCGCAGGTGGCTGTCCACCACGATGCCGGTGCGCGAGTTCTGCACGTCCTCCAGCTGCGTCTGCAGCTGCTCCTTCAGGCCCTTGACCTGCAGGCACAGTCAGGGAGGTAGGTAGGTAGGTAGGAAGCGGCAGGCAAGCAGATGGGAAAGGAGCAGGCAGGCAGGCAGGCAGGCAGGCAGGCAGGCAGGCAGGCAGGCAGGCAGGCAGGCAGGCAGGCAGGCAGGCAGGCATAAGGAACGGGGCCAGGAGGTGAGGTAGCAGCCTAGCGCAGTGCACGTGCGAGTGCAGGTGCGAGCAGGGAGGCGGCCAAACGCCGAGAAGCAGGGGGAGGGAGGCAGGCTGCCCCCATGGGACCCGCCACCGACAAGGAGACAGCACACAGGCTCACCAGGGGGTGCATCGCCACGCCTGTGGCCCACACGCATGTGCCAAAGGGCACCTTCTCCTCCGTCTTGTTGCCGTTGCGGGTGACAGTGAGCTCGCCCTCTCCCACGTTCCGCACCCTGCATGTCACACCCAGTGACCATCACAGCCGCCACAGCATGCAGGAGTGCCAGCCAGGTCAGTAAGGGGGGGGCTGGCACCACACGAGTGCATGTGCGAGTGGCGGAGCAGCAGTTTACATCCCGAGCGCAACCCCAGCCCGGCCAGACCGCCCCAAGCTGCGAATGCCCCAAGCAAGCAAACACCTCCTTCCTCCCAAACAGGCTCACACACACACACACACACTCGTACACACCCGCGCCACGCCACACGTAAAAGCCACAAACCGCACATACGTCAGCACACACAGCCACACACAGCCACACACAGCCACCTGCCTCCCCCCCCCGGCCTCACATGGTGCCCAGCTGCACGTTGATGCCCTCCCTCTGGAAGTGGCTGGCTGTGTACTCTGACAGCTGGCGGTCAAAGGCGCCCAGCAAGTGGTCCATGGTGTCTGCAGGGGGAGGAGAGGAGACACAAGGAGAGAGGGGTGACAAGGTGAGACGTGGTGGGGGGTTACTCAGAGACAGGGTAGGGCCGGCAGAGTAAGGTTGAACAACAAAGAAGGGACGGAGGGATGGCAGCAGGCCTGCTACCCAGGCACCCCAGC
This sequence comes from Chlorella vulgaris, assembly GCA_023343905.1. NCBI lineage: Eukaryota > Viridiplantae > Chlorophyta > Trebouxiophyceae > Chlorellales > Chlorellaceae > Chlorella > Chlorella vulgaris. Next base: position 1,456,179 of record SIDB01000012.1, on the reverse strand, counting down.
CGCCGCCACTCAAGGGTGCCGCCACCCGCATCCCGTCTTCCAGGGCGGAAGCAGCGTGCAGCGTGGTACCCTCTCCCTCCAACAATAAGCCCCCCCCCCCCCCGCCCTTGCTGTGCCTCACCCAGGATGTTGATGGAGATGTCGTCCTGCCGGGGGCAAGCCAGGGAGGGGCAGGGGCAGGGGCAGGGGAAGGTCGATGGACACAGGCAGTGACACAGGTGAGGATCATGGCAGGCCAAGCGGTGTGTCCAAGAACTTGCAACGGGAGGCTGAAGTTGCCAACAGCAACAACCTTGCCACCAACATCTGGTCCCAGGCCCGGCAGCGCCAACACCTGGTCCCCAGCAGGCCCAGCAGTGCCAGCAGGCCCAGCACCCCCAGCAGGCTCGGCGCCCCTCAGCAGCAGGCAGGCTCACCTTGAGGCGGGGCATGAGGCGGGCCACATCCTCCTGCACAAAGTCATGCAGCTCAGCTGCCAGCTCCACTCCCGTGGGCCCCCCACCCACCACCACAAAGTTGAGGTGGCGCCGCCGCTCCTCGGGGCTCAGGTGCGGCAGCCCCGCGTGCTCCACTACCTTGCTGCAAGGGGCAGGGGGCGGAGCGCGTGTATGCTGGGGTTAGGCAGTGAAGAGTGAGGGCCCGGCTGCGGCTGCTGCGTGAAGTCCCTGCCAGGGTGCCGGCTCTGCACCCTCTACCTGTTGCGCCCTTGCCCTGCCTGCCCTTCCCTGCCTCCACCCAGCCACAAACTCCATTCTCACCACCCCTGCATCTGCTCCTGTCCCTCCTCTCCTGCCCCTTCACACAGCCGCAACCACAGCCAGACACAGACCCCTCCACACAGCCTTCACACCACAGCACACCCCCACAGGCTGCCCCCCACCCCCCACCTGATATGCACCCGCAGGCGGTGGGCGTCGTCAATGGACTTGAGGAAGAAGCAGCGCTCCCTCACACCCTGGATGCCAAACGTGTTGTTCACGCTGCCAACCTGTGTTCCATAAGGGGGCCCGGGGGATTAGGGGCAGAGACAAGGGAGACACAGCAAGCGGCGGCGGATCCATCAGTGCCAGGAACCAGGAACTTTTGAGGGAGAAGGCGGGTGCATACAGCCCCAGCAGGCAAGGGAAAGGCGACGGATGAAGCAGCACGGAGGTGTAGCAGCATCGCAATCCAAGCATGCGGCAGGCGCCCAGCTGCAAACAGCTCAAAATCTTTGGCACAGGCAGCTGCACTTTACTGTCAAAGAAAGGAAAGGAGAACAGGCAACAAAAGCAGAGAAGCAGAGCGCTCCCTCACCCCAACCAGCAAGATGTCATACGGTACTTCAAAGGTGTCCCGCAGCGGCGTGGTCGGTGTTGCCGCTGCCGCCGCCGCCCGGCCCCAGCCCTTCTTTGCGGGCTGCTCAGCGCCGCCGCACCCCTTTTCATGGTGTACCGCCTTGCACACCTGCACAGGGCGGTGTGGTATATGGGTAATCCGGCAACAGAACACACACTGCCGCTGTCACACCTGTATTGCTGCTCAGTGAGAGCAGCTCCTCCCGGCCCAGTTGTCCTTCAGGCACTACACGCCGCCTCATCAAACACTTCTCAGCCCACCAGCTGCCCGATGGAAGCGCCTTACTGGCCCCCTTGGCTATGGGCCTTCAGCTTTCCCAACTGCTGCCGCTGCCCGCCTGCCTGCCTGGCTGCCTGCCTGCCTGCCTGCCTGCCTGCCTCACCTCGCACCGGTCGACAGCGCAGTGCACCACCTGCCTCTCCGCATCGATGCCGGTACACTCTGCCTGGTAGTACTGCCCCTGTCCAGCCAGCAGGTTGCGAATGGGTTCAGTGATGGACCGCTCCTGCACGCTGCCTGCCGCCGCGCCCGGCAGCAGCGGTGTGTAGAGGAAGTAGGAGCGGGGGGACACCACCACCACCTCGTACTGACCGTCGGCTGCACGTTGGAAGGGAAGGAGGAAAGGAAAGGAACTGAGGAAAGGAAGGAAGGAAGAGAAAGTGGGTGCGAGTGCTTTCTGCCGCTGGAGGTGCGAGATGGAATGGCTGCCAGGGCCACCCAGAACTTGCTGCATGGGGGGTCAGAGACTGTCCATCTCCATGACATCGAGACAGGGACTGTGAGGCAAAGCGACAGAAGCGGCGGCCTGCAGGTGTCAGCTGCGCATGCCTCCAGAGGCCGCACTGTCAGTGCTGCATGGCTCCACTCACGGCCAAAGGCTCCCTTCCAGTCAAGGTTCTTCAGGAAGGCCACAGCGCCCCAGCCTGAGCCCAGCACCACCACACGAGTCTTGCGCTTGGGCGGCACGGCATCCGCCGCCGCCTCGCCGACCGCTGGCAGCACTGCAGGAGCATGATCGGGGCGTGATCGGCAGGTGACTGCCAGGGCTGGCGGCTGTATTCAACATAAGGACGGCACACGAGCGATGGAGTTGGTGATGAAATAGCCATGGATGCAGCCCTGTATGGGTTTGCCTGCCGACGGCGGCAGCGGCGCACCTGCATCCGGCGGCTGGGACGCTGCTTCGCACCCTGCCGTACTATCGCTGCCGGCCAGCAGGTGCACGCCAGCAGCGCCAACGCCCAGGCAGGCTGCCAGGGCCGCAGCCCAGCGGTGGTTAGAGCCCAACACGGCGGCGCTAGGCGCCGCTGCTGCTCCGACGCCGTTGCCGGCAACAGTGCTCAACACATGCTGAAACGCACTCGGGGAGCGTGCTGCGGCACGGCCATAGCTTACTGCCGCCAGGAGCAAGCGCCTGCCAACCATGCCCTATTTTGCCGAGGATCGACCCCCTCGCTGCTACAACACAAGCAGGCGTGCAGCACTCAGTGCTGGGAGTATGCTGATACCCTGAAGATCGCCAAAGACGGGCGATCACACACAGAACTGGCGTTTGTCAAGTTGACCGCCGCCGCATGCATGCCAGCGGGACGCATCGCGCCGAGATCCTCTCCCTTCATTACAACAAGACATGATCAAAGGTTTTGACAAAATTACTCTGGATATTGCATATGTCACGACGGCAGTGCGCAACAAGCCACCCGCTGCAGAGCAACACAATCTGTCGCCTGCTGCCGCCGCCGCTGTGTGATAGCAGCTTCACGTCTTCAGTTGTCATGCCAAAGCTATCTGCACGAGTGCCCGCTACTTGGCCACGAAGCTGCTGCCGCACCCACAGCTGCTGGCTGCGTTTGGGTTGTTCTGGATGACAAAAGCAGAGCGCATCAGGTCCGACTCAAAGTCAACTGCGGTCAGGGGAAAGGAGGCAGCTGAGGACACCCTTCGACCCTGCAAATCAGCAGCTGTGCTTGTGCAGCGCTATCTCCTGTAGCATGGGCTCACACAGCAGCTGTTTCTGCCATTCAAAACGCTAGCTACACGCCCTGACAGCCACGGTGTGTGCGCCAGCCAGGCCGCCATCACACAGTGCGCACCTGTTGACCCCCGCAGGAACTCGAGAGAGATGTCGTCACACACCACCCGCACGCCATCCCGCTCAAAGAGCCTGCAGGCAGGGAGGCGGGCGTAGGGTGCAAGCGTAGGTTTGCTAGAGTGACTGCACTAACGAGGCTGCACAGGAGACGAGATCCGAAGGCAGCAAGCACCGGCGTGCACCAACAGCAGCTCTGCCTTCTTTTAGGCAACCAGCAACAACTGCAGATGCTAACAGGTGATACTGTGACTAATGAAGAACGCTGTTGAAAACACGCTGCCTCATGTGCGCCCACACCTCACCTATCTGTCTCCCCCAGCTGCTGCGCGGCTGCCCCTTCCTCTATTGCGAATTCATATTGAAACCCGCTGCAGCCACCTCCCTCTACTATGACGCGCAGCATCACAGGCTCAGAGGACTGCGCAGCAGGGGTGGTGGCATGCGTTGGTGCGTGGCGACAGGCGGGCAGGGCAGCTGCGCAGGCACAAGTGAGAGCTCAGCAGAAGCGGCGCTCCAATCTGACGGGTGCACATGTACCTTTGCTTGCAGCTCCTTCAGACGCTCCACTGCGCTGTCTGACACACTCAGGCTTGCGGAGCTGCCGCTGCTGGAGCTATTGCTGCTGGTGCTGCTGGTGCTGCTGGTAGCCTCCGCCAGCTCGGCTTGTGCGCTGGCGGCACGGACTTGTTGCTGCTGCTGCGGGCCACGACAGGGTGCGGCCGGTGGTGCCAACACTGCAATGCTGCTCTGCTGCCTGGCCCAGCACGCCAGCCCGCGATGTGGTGCGGAGCGTAGCCAGGGTTGTGAAACAGTGGCGGCGGAGGCGGCGGAGCGGCAAGTCTGCCAGCCGTTGGCGACCACTGGGCGCGCTGCCGTTGCCGCCACCGCTTCAACAACGGCGCTGCTGAATGCGTGGCTGCCTGTTGCGGTGAGGTCGGTTGCTTGCCGCACGAGCGACGCAGCCAGCCTCGTGGCCTGGCGCTGCATGGCTGATCGAGCAGTAAGAAGAGGAGGGTGGCCGGAAGCACAAAGGGCCTCGGGATGCGTAAGAGAGGCTCTGAGGGTCGGTGGCCTTTTGCCTTACTGAAGCGGAAATGAGCACACCCTGGACGGTAGTTGCCGGTGTTAATGAGCTGAGTCGCCAGATTGGGTCCGTGAGGGATCACCGACCGCCATATCACAGCCCATGCCGCTCACGTCAACCGTACCTCCTCGACGGTGCCTCAGCTGCGAGGCGCCACATCTTTTGTGCACAAAGAGCTTGGCAACAACTTAACAGACGCTCACAAACTCGTCCTAGTTGAATCAACGGCCATGCCTAGCAGGCGTTTCCAACGGCACCAGAATGAGCATCCTCGTGGGAGCTAGGATCCAAGCTGCACAAGAATCCCTGCAACTTGCGCAGTGTGCATCAGTGGTCGGCACTGGCTTCCTTTCGGTGGCACTCACCCCACATGCCGATCGCCGCCATTCCGCACCGCGACACCTGGCGGGGAACATTTTTTCTAGGGCAAATTGACGCGGCTGCAACCGTGATCCAGCCACAACAATATCCAAAGGGCTGGCAGGGACTTCGAGCCAACGCGCCGGCAGCTTTATTCGCAAATGGCGCCTTCTCGGCGCCAATCGTCTGGCGCCAGCCAATTCAGGGCCGTCCTTCGCAAGAACTGGCTGCTGAGGCTGTGTGGAGGGTGAGAATGGCGCGGTTCGACCTTTGTTGGCGTTTGCCTGCACGCCGTTCGCCGCCAGTGCCCTCCGCCGCCCACGCTTTCACGCACTGCCGCCCGCTGCCTGGCTGCCTGCAGGCGGAAATGGTTTGGCCTGGGCGGCTGGTTTGCAGCGGTGGTGGAGGTGCTGGTGCCCGTGCTCTTCTTCCTAGTGATGTGCATCCCCAAGCACTACATGCACCCCATGCCCGTTCCACGCGCCCTGGCCCCACTTTACCCTGTCGATACAGCCGCCTGGGGGGAGCTGTACCAAGGTGTGTTTGAGTGGAGGTGGAGTGCTGCTAGCGCTGCTGCTGTACATGGCATGTGCCCTGCGACTCTTAGTTGCTGCTGGTAGCAAAGGTGCAGCTGCCAACGGACAGAAGCTGAGTGTGCACCCTTCGTTGTCTACCCGTACGCCTGCTTGTCCCCGCACTCCCGCTTTGCACGTTGCAGGCCCTGCATCAAACGCACCTGATGGTGCGGCGCAGCTGCTGTATGCGCCAAACACCACGCAAGTGACGCAGCTCATGCTGCTGCTGGCCAAGCGTGCGGCCTGCCCGCCCACTTCCGTGGGTCCTGTGGCTGGCGCCTCTTCTTTCTATCATTACTTCTCAGCATCCGCCAAGGCTGCTGCTGCAGCGCACCCTGGTTGTGCCACGGGAGGCACAGACGCTTGCCAAGCAGAGCCTGCATGTTACCTGCCTCTGTTTGAGCGCCAGTTGGTTGGCTATGCCACAGCTGCCGATGCGACTCGGGCAGCCGCAGAGAATCCAGGCACTGTGGACGCCTTGCTCGACTTTACCACCTGGCAGCAAGCCCTGGACGAACAGCGGGGGAAGCAGGGGCAGCAAGGCTCACTGCCAGCGCAGCAGCAGCCACAGCAGGCTTTCTGGAGGTTGCTGGAGCGGCCCGGCGCTGAGGCCGAGGCGCCGCAGGCGCAGCAGGCGCAGCAGGCGGGGCAGGGGCTGCACCCTTCCGGCCAGCTCTCGCTGCAGCAGGGGCCACGGGAGGTGGAGAGCCGGCACGTGTATGGCTACACTTTGAGGATGAACCACAGTGAGGTGCCCCCCACTCGCATGCGGCTCAACCAGGTGCGGTGGTGGCGTCAGAGGTGCTTGAGTTGCGGGGGTGAGGCTTGAAGGAAGGGTTAGGGGGAGGGCAGCAAGGGGCGAAGGGGCAGGACATGTAGGGGCGCTGTTATCTCTTGCTTGTAAGCTGCCTGGGGATGGGCTTGCATGGGGATGAGCGAATCTGCAACGCGGTACTGGGCTGGTTGCTGTGCCTGAGTGTCAGTGCGCCGACTATGATTGTGTCAGAGGGCAACTCGTTCCCATGTTCTCCGGCCTTTAACCACCCTCTCCTGCGCTTGTTTTGCAGTTTGATCTGCTGCCTGGCAACCAGTACAAGCAGTACTGGTTCTTCTCCAACCTCCAGAATCTTGTGGAACAGGCAGTGCTCGCACACGCGGCGGCAGCAGCCGTTACCAATGACACCTCCCCCTTGCTGTACAACACAGCGGGGCCAACACATGGCGGGGCGGATGTTGGGCCGGCCTGGTTGGCTGCTGCTGCGGCAACCTCGCCGCCGCTGCTCCCGTTGGCGCTGTCAGTCAAGCCCTTTCCCTGGCCGGCGCTGACGCTGGACTTGGGTGCCACCGCAGCCGCGCTATTCTTCAACATGCTGCTGGTCTTTGCTTTCCTGCAGCCCACTAGGGCAGGTGCGTGGGCTGTGCTGTGCAATGTACTGCATTTTGAGGTGTGCTGTACCGGTGCACTGTCTCATTTCGGAGCATTATGCATTGCCCTGCACTGTGCTCACCTGCTCACGACCACCAGCTGTGCCTCTCAGCACAGTGCATGCATGACACCAACTGCCCTTCCCCTCTCCGCCCCGCCCCGCCCCTTCCTCCCCCCTCCAGCCATCATGTCGGTTGTGCAGGAGCGGGAGCTGTTGCTGCGGGAGGGCATGCGCATACTGGGGCTGCGGGACGGTGCCTACTGGGCTTCCTGGTTCCTCACGCACTGGTCCAGCATGGCAGTCAGCGGCATACTGTGCGCCCTCATAGGCCTCTACCCCTTTGCACACAGCAGGTGGGGAGCAAGGGGGCTGGGCGGCTGGGTCACAGGGGAGGAGGGAGTAGGCAGGGGCTGTTGTGCTTTCGGGGGCAGTGCACGCGGCAGCACATTGCATTTGGATTAGCTCAAACTGCCCGCAAGCAAGTGCTTGCTAACCCTCTCCCTGCTCCCGTTCTTGTTGAGGCTTTGCTAGCTGCAGTGCTGCTATTTGTCGCACACGCGCTCTCTCCCATGCTCACCCACCGCTTGCGCACCATTCCTTATTTTTTTCTTTCTCTTCCATCCTGCGCTTTGCAGCTTTGGCCTGATGCTGGCCTTCTACTGGCTGGTGGCCGCCTCGCTGCTGCTCTTCGCATACTGCGTCTCAACCCTGTTCAGCAAGACGCGGGTGGCGGGTGGCGCGGGCGCTGTGCTGTACTCACTTGCCATGGTGCCGGGGTGAGGGCTGCTGCATTGCGCATGTGCGGTGTGCATGCCTGTCCTGGCAGCTCGAAGAGAGTTTGAGTGTGGAAACCGCAACAGTCAGGTGGTATGACTGCAGCTGCCTGCTGGGGCGCGGTCTCACCTCCCAGCAAGCTCCTCGGCTCTTTTCTTCACCGTTTTCTTGCCCTGCTCCCACCACCACCCCGCCTGGCCATGTGGCTGCCGCCTCTTCCCCCTCGCAGGTACCTCATGCCCTCGCTGCAGCCCTACGGCGGCCCCGGCTGGGCGCTGTCTTGCCTGCTGCCCCCCTCTGCCATCTCGCTGTTCGCGTCTGTGCTGGTCAAGCACGAGGCGGTGCAGCAGGGGCTCAGCTGGCGCACCTTGGCCATGCCAGTCACTGTGGAGGGGGGCTTCAGGTGAGGCTCGATTTGTTCCACTGGCTGCCTCACGGTGCCGCCACATGCTTGAGAAGGCTGGATTGTGCTGTGCAGGCAGTACTCTGTGTCATTCACGTTTGCGTTTTACGCCTTACCTGTTTGTTATAATCCGTACTGCAGTGCCGCCTCTGTGTACCGCATGCTGCTGCTGGACGTGGTGCTGTACGCTGTACTGCTGTGGTACCTCGACCAGGTGCGCATGAGACTGCGGCTGTGGGCAACCGTACACTTGGGGAACGTTCCCTAGCCAGGGCTGCATCATATGACGAGCATCAAGTGCTCTCTGCCGCTCTCACCCTCTCCGTCTCCTGGCTTGCCCTGCCCTGTTTTGCACTGTATGAACCTTAATCTCGCGCCCCTTTTCTAGCTGATGCCTGCAGGTGATGCCCTCTGATGTCGGTCAGCAGCTTCCTTGGACCTTCCCGCTCTCTGCGGACTACTGGCGCCAGCAGTGGCGGGGGCTGTCAGCCGCCCGCCGCCCGCCGGCTGCAGCGTGGGAGTCGGAGGAGGAGGAGGAGGAGGAGGGGAGCAGGCACGGTGGGGGGGCGGCGGTACGCATCGTCGGCCTGCGCAAGGTGTTTCGCACCACTGATGGTATGGACAAGGTTGCCGTGGATGGGCTGAGCCTGGACATACCTGCGGGCCAGATCACGGCCCTGCTGGGCCACAACGGTGCAGGCAAAACAACCACCATCAGCATCCTCACCGGCGTGCTGCCAGCCACGGCAGGCGACGCGTACTTCTTCCCCCCCGCCGCCGGACAGGACAGCTGTACCGCCGTCGCCGCGGGCGGCCAGCCCCGCGTGGGGTTGTCTGTGCGTCGAGACATGGCCGCCATTCGCGGCTCGCTGGGTGTCTGCCCCCAATTTGATGTGCTGTGGCCTCAGCTGACGGTCAGGGAGCACCTGGAGCTGTATGGGGCCATCAAGGGATACGCTGCCGGGTGAGTGGAGACGTGCTTGGGGGTGTCGTGCGTGCCGACTCTGAAAGTGTGTCCCAAGTGGACTGTGTCTGAATTCGGCAATGCACCTGAGTGAGACCGGGACTGTGGCTGGTCCTGTTTGGCTATGATCCTATTGAGCTGGCAGTGCAGCCACCATGCCCACGCAGCTTCCAGCCCATCACATAACATCCCCAACTCAACCTCCCCTTGCCACCTCTTGCCACTCTGCAGCGCGGAGCAGGCGGCTCTGGCGGAGGCAGCGGCCGCGGAGGTGGGGCTGGCATCCAAGCTGGGTGCAGCAGCGGGCGAGCTGTCTGGCGGGCAGAAGCGCAAGCTGTCTGTGGCTCTGGCCTTTGTTGGCGACCCATCCGTGGTGATTCTGGATGAGCCAACCAGCGGCATGGACCCATACACACGCAGGTGGGTGAGGTGGAAGGGCCGGGGGCTGGAGGCTGGCTGCAGGTCTGCCGGGCTTTGCTGGGTCATCATGGAGCGGCGACAGCGGCAAAGTGTGGGCGTGGGCCGTAAAGAGGCAGGGTTTGTAAGGTGCAGCGCAGGTTTGCTTGCCGCCCACTGAACCGCCGGTGACTCGTGTCCCTGCTCCTGCTCTCTTCCCCCTCCAGGTTCACCTGGGGAGTGATCCAGGCGCGGCGGGCCAAGTCCGGTACCGCTGTACTGCTGACCAGCCACAGCATGGAAGAGGCTGACCTGCTGGCCGATGGCATCGCCATCATGTCGCATGGCAGGTGTGGGGGGGGCTGCTGGTGGCAGCTGCTGGGTGCCGGGTGCTGGGTGCCGGGTGCTGGGTGTGGCTCGGTGGCTGAGGTCAGTGTTGTTTTGAGGGTTTCAGCTTGTGGATGGGTTCCCACGTCTGTGTGGGGGGGTCGCAGCCCGCCTCTGTGCGGCCTCTACTAATACAGCTTTGCTACCGCACCCACACCTCACATGCTGTGCTGTGCTGCGCTGTGCTGTGCAGGCTGGCAGCGCTGGGCACCTCCCTCGAGCTGAAGGCTCAGTTTGGTGTGGGCTACACCCTCACCGTCAGCCTCACCACTCCCGGTGCCGGTGACGGCGGCAGCGAGGCGGCGGCCCCGGCAGCGACAGGAGCGGGAGGAGGCGTGGAGGCTTTGACGGCGCTGGTGCGGCAGCACGTTGGAGATGCGCAGCTGCTGGCGGCGTCTGGTGGGTGGCATGTGGTTTGTGTGCGTGTGAAGCAGCCACCTGATTCCTTTAGGTCCAGCACAAGCTCTCGCCTTCAGCTGGCTTCCTTGCTGCCCGCTATCCCTGCTGGCCAGCTGGGTTTTCCTCCTGTGGCACCTGCCGGTGTTGGTGAGTCCTCCACACTGCCACTGGTGTTCAAAATATGTACTGCAGGCAGCGAAGCTGTGTACCGCCTGCCCAAGGAGTCAGCCGCCACCTTCCCGCCGCTGCTGCGAGCGCTTGAGCAGGAGCGAGGCGGCAGCGGCGGCGGCGGCGGCAATGGGCTGGGATTGGCTGGCTACGGTTTGTCTGAAACCACCCTAGAGGAAGTGTTCCTCAGGGTGTCGGAATCTGCAGCCGCAGACGTGGCTGCGGCCGCAGCAAGGGCGGCGGCCGCTGCCGCGGCCCTGGCTGCTGCGGCCGACGGCGGCGGCGGCGGAGGTGCCAAGGAGGGCGGCTTAGAGGCGGGAGGGGAGGGGCAAGAGCGGGAGCAGGACGAGTCAGAGGTCACCAGCCTTCCACGTCAGTACTATTTGAAGGTACAAAGGCTGTACCGCATTGCTTGCAGTACTACAAGTGCTTGGCCAATGCGGTGTGCTATCAAGCAGCAGTGCCAACGGCGGACTGCCTGATGGTGCCTGATGGTGATGAATGCCGAGGCCTCTGACCGAACTCCCCGAAATTCACATGTGCCTGCTGGCATCCGGGGTGCAGGGCTGGAGGCTGTGGTTGCAGCAGCTGCGCGCGCTGCTGGCCAAGCGTGCGCTGTGTGCCGCTCGCGATGGCTGGGCGGCCCTGGTGCAAGTGGCGGTGCCCGTGCTGCTGGTGCTGCTGGCGCTGTGGACCAACCACATCTCAGCGGCGCTTCCGCAGCAGCCCCCACTCGCATTGGACAGGTGTGGGGCAGCAGCCGGGAAGGCGTTGGTGGTTGCCGTGCACGCACGGATTCTGCGTGCAAGCCTAAGGCGACCTGCAGTGAACGTGTTAAAGCGCCTCCCTCTGTCTGGCATGCCACCAAGCCATCACAAACTCCCAACCCGAGCAAGCGCAGTAGCTGGCTGCCCTCACTCCCTGCTGTGCTGTGCTGTGCTGTGCTGTGCTGTGCTGTGCTGTGCTGTGCCCACAGGTTGACAGCACTCAGCGGCAACCCAGCCGCCTTTGGAGCCGCCGCCGATGTGCGCGGTCCCAGTGGCGGCGCTGCGCTGCAGGCCTTCTTGGCTGGGTACCCAGAAGCACAGGTGGGCGGGGAACGCATGCCAACGCAGAGCAGCTGCCGCAGTAGGCGGGATCAGCCCACACGGCGTACCACACCCACACACTGCGCCGCTCAGCGCACATATTGCTCGGAAGCAACAAGTGCTGATGAGCGGTTTCCTGGCGTGCCGGCACACCTTACCCCCTTGCTGACTGCCCTCTTGCTGATACGAAATGCATGTACTCACTACATGCAAACCTGCAGGACTCTGGCACCGCTCGTGTGCTCACCCTGCCCATGTTCGAAAGCCTGAATGGCAGCCTGGATGGCTGGCTGCTGGACCGATGGTACGACAGCAGTGCCAGGCAGTACGACGCTTTCTTCCTGCAAAACCTGCCAGCCAACCTGAGCGGTGCTGCAGCGGCAGCCCCAGGCGGCGGTACGGTGCAGTACAGCGTCATGGCCAACCAAACCGCCATCCACGGCCTGCCTGCTGCTGTGACCCAGGCAAGCCATGCTGCGACAGCACTCATCTCCTGCCAACAATGTTCTCGTTGTCTTCCCACACTGCTGATGCAAACCGTCGCAATAATTGAGTGACTGTTTTGTGTGCCTACCCGCCGCCGTCCTGTGCAGGTGCATGCTGCTCTGCTGCGGTGGCTGACGGGGGACAGCGGGGCGGACATCCGGCTGACCAGCCACCCCTTTCCAGCGCTGGCCCACGAGCAAGATATGCAGATCAACGAGGAGGCAGGTGGGCACACTTGGGCGGTGCTGACGCGCCATCGATTGTGAGAGGCAGCCAGCCAGTGCATGCTTGGAATGTTGGAAAGAGCGAGTTGATTGTGCAGCCAGTCGGTGGGGCGCACGCGTGGTGCTGCTTGCTTGCCACTTCTTGGGCCCAGGGCATGTGTGTGTCGCATTGCTGGGTCGCCCTTTTCCTGGTGCCTCAGGTCCTCATGCGCGGCAGGCGCCATCGTCGCCGGTTGAAACCTGCTCTCACTCTTCCTTCTTTCTCGCCCTGTCTGTCTGTGTGTGTGTGAGCAGGCACACTGCTGCTGGTCATGTGTGTGGTGCTTGCCACCTCTGTGCTGTCTGCCAGCTTTGCCATCTTCCTGGTCAGGTGAGGCGGGAGGTGGGAGGGGTGAGGGGTGAGGGGCAGGGACAGGGGACAGACAGGAGGGCAAGACGGAGGAGGGACAGACGCTGGCTGTCATGCATGCTGCGCGGGCCGGGGCAGGCAGTCAGACTGCGCCCGGTACCCCACGCCTCACAGGGTGTGCTGCCTTTGCCTTTGCCTTTGCAGGGAACGCTCGAGCGGCAGCAAGGCTGTCCAGCTGATAGCGGGGGCCGCCCCGTCCGCCTTCTGGGCAGCCAACCTGCTGTTCGACCTGCTGTACTTCATGGTGAGGCGGTGCTTCATGCAATGGTGAAGGCAGTCAACTGCGTGGAGTGCAGTGGTGTAGTACAACCGTGGAAGAGCGTGCACTTGTGTCTTTTTGTGCTGGGCAAGTTTGTTTCACATGTTCCGGTGTTTGAGTGTGTTCGGGGTGCTGCTTGCATGCCAGAAAGCCTGCTTGAACGACCTCCCTGTCTGTTTGCATCATGGAAGCCTGCCTACCTACTGACCTACCCGACCAGCACTTGCCCTTCTCACGCAGGTGCCTGCCGCCCTCATGGTCGCCCTCTTCGCCGCCTTCCAGCTCCCAGCCTTCTCGGGGCCCCGCCTTGGGGCGGTGGCGATGCTGCTGGCCGGGTTTGCCCCTGCAGGCCTGTGCCTGACGTACCTGGTTCAGGCGGCCTTCCAGGTGAGCGCTCCGGTGGTGGTGGTGAGCCTTGGTGGCGAGTGGTGTGTGAGTGTGATTGTGTGACTGAGGTTTGGCCGTGGTGCAGGTTGGCACAGGGGCAGTTGCTTTCATATATGTGTGCACGTCGCCCATTCAATCACATCAGCCCTGCCTGCCTGCCTGCCTGCCTGCCTCCCTGCCTCCCTGCCTGCCTGTCTGATGCCTGCCACAGGATGAGGTGCGTGTGCTGGTGCGGAGCAACACGCTGTACTTCACCAGCGGCTACCTGGGCTACCTGGCTGTCTGGATACTGGACACCATCGCCATGTGAGTGACTGCCTCGGCACTGACTGATGGAGCTACTTGTGGTTGTTACCGTTGGGTGTGTTGGGCCCTAGTGGCATGGCTGGCATGCTGCACCTTCACGCACTTGGTGCTTTGTTTCAGCCAGGCATCTTGCCGCTACGCTTGTACACAGCTGCTGTCTGCGCTTTGCACCGCCCGCCGTCCTTGCTGCCGCCCCTGCTGCCGTGCCCTCAGCCGCGCGCCGCTCTCTGCTGCCCACCGCCGCAGGTACATGCCCTCCCGGGGCGTGACCCGGGCCCGCAATGCGCTGCTGGCGCTGTTCCAGTCACTGTCCCCCCACTTCTGTGTGGCTCGGGGCATGCACAAGGTGGGGCGGGATTGGGTTTGTTGCTGGGGGGCTGGGCCTGTGCTGCTGGGGCTGGGGCTGGGGCTTGTGGCCAGCAGGGGCTATAGACCTCCTGTGCAGTGATCGTCGAGCGGCTACGTCTGTCTTTGCTAAAGTGGAGGCACAGCTGCTGTCCTGCTCTAGGAGCTCAAAGAGCAGAGAGATATAGCGCCGCGGCAATGCCTCTGCGCCGTGCAGCCTGTCCCCCCCACTGCTCACCCCTTTCTCTTCCCTCCTTCTCACCTCTGTCCTTTCCTCCCTCCCCCAGATCTCCAACACCTACAAGCCCGACCAGTTTACAAACCAGCTGGGCTCGGCCCCGGGCGGCAGCACCAGCGCTTCTGGGCTTCACTCCGCGTCATCGGCGGCGGCGGGGCATGGGAGCTTAGGCAGCTGGGGCTGGCCTGAGGCTTTGAGTGGTGTCCACCCCGGTCAAAGCCCTTTTACCTGGGAGGTCACAGGGCAGCTGCTGGCCTGCATGGCAGCGCAGGCCGTGCTGTACGCCAGCCTGGTGCTGCTGGTAGAAGCAGGCCTGCTGCCACGAGCTTGGCGGCGCCTGGCTGCTGCCTTGGCCGGCGGCGCCGGCGGCGTTTCAGGCAACAGGGGCGAGGGTTACCGGCTGGTGCCTGGGCAGGAGGGGGGCGCGCAGCAGGAGGCCGACGTGGCGGTGGAAAGCGGCGAGGGGGATGATGAGGATGTTGCGGCTGAGCGGCTGGCCATCCAGGTTGGGGAGCGGCTCTGCCTGCGGGGAAGGGAGGGGGGGGGGGCACCCCCTCTCCCTCCCAACTCTTCCCGCTGCTGTTGCCTTTGCTGATCCTGCCCTGCCCTGCCCTGCCCTGCCCTGCCCTGCCCTGCCCTGCCCTGCTGTGGCTGCTTCTTCAGCTGGTGCGCTTGCTGCTGTGCTCTTGCCCGGGCGCTGGATCTAGAAAGGCAGCTTCGATTCAACACCACCCATTCATCCCGCTCCCCTCTCTTCACTTCCACTTGCAGACAGGCCAGTTGGCCGCCGACCGCCTGCCGGTCCTTCTGCGAGGCGTCAGCAAGACCTTTTGGCAACCGCCGGACAGCAGCACGCCTGGCGCAAGCCACGGCTCAGGCCACGACAGCAGCCACAGCCAGGAGCAGGCAGCTGTGCGGCCTGCGGATCGCAGCAGCGGCGCGGTGCGCGCTGTGCGTGACCTGTGGCTCAGCATCGGCACAACCCGCCCCGCGGCTGGCAGCGGTCCCGCTGGCAGCGGCGAGTGTTTCGGGCTGCTGGGTGTGAATGGCGCTGGCAAGACGACCACCTTCCGCATGCTGACAGGTGACAGAGACAGGCGGCGTGTGCATCGCTCGACGGTGGGGCAGGGCTGCCAGCTTGCACCGACACGGGTCGCTCTCGGTGTCCGTCACCCTCATTCTTGCTGTTGCACTTCTTTCCCGTCTCAAGCAATGCTTGTACCCCCCCCTCCTCAACTTGCTGTACCGCTTCACATGCCTCCCCTGAGCTCCACTCACACCGGCCAAAAGGAGAGCGGATGTCTCATCAAACCTTTTGGCAACTACGTTAATGCGCCGCTGTGCTGCGCTGCCTCCCAATCCCAAGCAGGCGAGGTGGCACCAGACAGCGGAGACGCGCTGGTGGGAGGCCTGTCCCTGCTGCGCCAGCCGGCAGCTGCCCGGCAGCTGCTGGGCTACTGCCCGCAGGCCAGCGCGCTGCCTGCCCAGATGACGGGGCGGGAGGTGGTGCGTCTGTATTCTCGGTTGAGGTGGGTGAACAGAAATCAAACAAACAGCAGCTTGTGGCATGATACCGCACCGTTCAACACCCGCCCCCGTCACTCTGCAATCTTAAACTGTTTCTTTCCGCCGCAGCATCCTGCCAGCCCCTCCTGCTGATTGCAAGGAACTGGCTGGGTGACGCTGCCTCTTGATCTCCCTTGCTGCCAGCCTGCCTCCTGCTGGCCCCTTCTCTTCCTGCACAACCCTGCGCTGTCGTCTTGCCGCCCTCCCCCTTGCCGCCCTCCCACTTGCCGCAGGGGTCTGCCCGAGCGCCTGATCGAGCGCGAGGCCACCCGCATGCTGAAGCAGCTGGGGCTGACAGAGTACGCGGGCCGCGCCTGCGGCAGCTACAGCGGCGGCAACCGGCGCAAGCTGAGCGTGGCGGCGGCGCTGGTGGGCGGTGCGGAGGTTGTGCTGCTTGATGAGCCGTCGACTGGCATGGACCCAGGTGGGCAGAAAATGCGTGTTGGCTGGAGTTTGGCAGGGCTTGGCAGGCAGGCAGGCAGGCAGGCAGGCAGGCAGGCAGGCAGGCAGGCAGGCAGGCAGGCAGGCAGGCAGGCAGGCAGGCAGGCAGAAGGACAAAAGGGCAGTGGTCCGGCAGGCACAAGCCTGGCTGGCTGGGAGAGCCACTGCGTGCGAGGTGCAAGCAGGCTCCTCCAGCTTCCAACCGGACACCCTGCCGCCGCCGCCCTTGACATGTTGCAGGGGCGCGGCGCGCGCTGTGGGGTGTGATTCGCCACGAAATGGCCGGAGGGCGCACCGTGCTGCTTACCAGTCACAGGTGCTTGCGCAGAGAGGGAGGCTGTGGCAGGTGTTTGGTGCTTTACCCTGTGGCACCCTGTTTGTTGTCAGCACTGCACTGCCAGGCGTCGTGTATGCACGCCTGCATTGCCTGCAGTACAGGCCTGGGAAGCCCGAAACCTGCGCATGCTGTTCCTGCTGTTCCTGCTGTGCCTGCTGTGCCCGCTGTGCAGCATGGAGGAGTGCGAGGCGGTGTGTGGGCGGGTCGGCATCATGTCTGGCGGCAGGCTGCGCGCGCTGGGCTCAGTGCAGCACTTGAAGAACAAGCACGGCCAGGGGTGAGGGTGCAGCTGCTGTAGCAGGTTTCTTGCTGGGAGGGATGTGCGGTGTGCGGCGGGTAGTGGCGACTGCTGTGAGGGCTGTGTGATTGTGCGTGACTGATGATAGCAGAAGCTTTGATCGTGCTGTTGATGGCACAAGCGGTGATGGTACCGCTGTTGACTGTGTGGAGTGGTACCGCAGGTACTCTCTGGAGGTGAGGGTGCCCGCTGGCTGTGTGGCAGCTGCCCAGCAGCTGGTGACTCGCTGCTGCCCAGGCGCTCGGCGGCGGCCAGAGCACTGGCAGGCGGCTGCTGCTGCAGGCCTGGCGGCAGATGATCAGCAGCGCGGTGGCACCGGCCAGCGTGGCGGCGAGGACAGTGGCGGCAGCACTCATCTGTCATTCATGATTCCACAGCACCAAGCAGACCTCCCTGGCCTGTTTGATGCGTTGGAAGGCTCCAGGTGAGGGTCTGCAGTCAGGCTGACTCAGTGGCCCAATGGCAGGGAGGGGCGTGACTCATTGGACACCTCATAAACAGCTGGCGCCTCCGTCCCAATGCCATCTTCTTCTTCTCCCGCCCAATGCATGCAGGTCGGGTGGCGCCTCTGGCAATGCGTCGGAGGGTGCCACGGAGACCCCCAACCACCATCTGATCCTGGAGTATTCAGTCAGCCAGACGAGCCTGGAGCAGGTGTTCCTGGCACTGGCGGCAGCGGCGGCTGGCCAGCCAACGTGATGCGGCGGTTGGTGGCGGTTGGGGCCGCCACATTCCTTGCTGTGGCTCAGGAGGGCGCAAAACGATGTTGACGAATAAGAGATTTGTGAATACCGCTCAGTATTGAAACGAGGGGGTGGATGCACAGTGTGCCTTGACTTTTTCTATGACGAGTTGAGGGTCCGTAGCGGCAGTAGGCGGCGCGCCGGCCCCCTGGCATGTCGCTGCGCGCTGTCTCGGGTCTAAGCTGTGCCTGCCTTTGCAATGGCTTCACAGGGCAGACGTAACTATGTGGCGCCTGCTCGTAGTGAGCTCCTGGAGCTCGTAGTGCACGCAACTCCAGGCACAAGCAGCAACGTCGCCGTCCCCGTGTTTTCGCAACCCTGCTATTGCCCTGATTGATGGCAGGGCACAAATCAGCAGCATCGTTGTCGTATTCTGCCTCTTGAGCCACTTCGGAGCTGCCAGCGAGGCAAACATCCCCATGATACTCTTCGGCCGGATCCTCTATCATCACCATTCGTTTCGCTGCACCCTCCCCATAACGTCCCACACCCTCATAGTAGCCGGCCGTGTCCACAGCCGCGCATCTCCATCGTCCTCCATCGCAGCTCGAGCCGCCCACCGCTCTCGCGCGTGGCTCTCACCATCGCCATCAGCACATCAGAGGCACCAGGCGCACGCCCCCTACGCACCGCGGCAGTTTAGTTGCCCAGCCCCAAACCCGCACTTGCAGCATCCACAGGCGAGTTATCCAACATCACTGAGCTCGTGTGCAGCTATGTGGATGCTCATGCAGTCTCTCCGGCGTGAGGGTGAGGGAGGAGATTCGATGGGACGGGGGCGCACACCAGCTCCCAGCTGCTTCGCCCCTCTGACATCGCAAACGATGCCCCTGGACTGTTTGCAGATTGACGGAGGACCCACCTGGTGCAGGCGCGTAGGCCCGCACTCTTCCCGCCAAAGGCAGCTGACCTGAACCCTAGGGCCTCCTTCAGCCTAGACGCCTGCCAAGCATATGTCTTCTCCCGCCATCGCGCTCAGGCGCTCCAAGAGGGCCGCAAGCCCAGGTGTGTGGTGCGAATTTGGCATATTGTGCCAGCACCGCGGCGTCCCGCACGGCGCCAGGGCCGCGGGGCCGCGCATTCAAACTTGA
Organism: Chlorella vulgaris; assembly: GCA_023343905.1. Lineage (NCBI taxonomy): Eukaryota > Viridiplantae > Chlorophyta > Trebouxiophyceae > Chlorellales > Chlorellaceae > Chlorella > Chlorella vulgaris. Next base: position 1,437,594 of record SIDB01000012.1, on the reverse strand, counting down.
TACTCATGCGCACACTGTCCCTTCTCAACCACCCCGCCATGGCGCCGCATCAAACTGTCTGTTGGGCCGCGCTGGGCTGCCTGCAGGCGCCAGATGGCTGAGACATGCCAGTGGTCCCAAAAGCGTTTTGTTGCCGCCTTTTTGTTCCCGCCTGCGCAGAACGTGAAGCGTGCAAGGAGGACCGCCAACCATGCGTGGCTTCCCCCACAGCAACGGCAGCAGCACCACGCTGCAGCAGCGCATCGCCCTCTGTCATGCACCAGGCGTGGGCTGGCACCGCCGCCAGCCCTGGAGACAAGGACCGGCCCATCACACCGGACCCCACCCCGGCCCAAGCCGGCGCTACGCCAGACGCCCACAGCCGCCAGCAGGTCCGCGCCGCCGCTAAGTCGGTCTGCGCTGCGATGAGCGCCTGCCACGTCTCCGCCGCCGCAGCACAGCCTGCGGCTGCCGTAGCCGCAGCCGCAGCACCCGCTGGTGCCGATCTCGCCACCTGGCGGCGCGTCCACTCCTTTGTGGCCTGCGTGGTGCGCTCCGAGTTGATTCAGTCGGCGCTCTGCTCGCTGCTGCTGGGCGCTGGCTCGGACAACCCCGAGGTTGCGCCCGGCACAGACGGCGCTGCTCTGCCGCCCGCGGCACATTTGCAGCTCACCCTGGCACAGATGCTGGCGCTGTTCCTGCGCGCCGGCTATGAGAAAGGTGCGTGGGGGTTGCAGATGCAACCTGTACTCCTCCAGCCAGGCGCATGCTTGCCTGTCCACGGCTTGGGCCAATGGGGGCCGCATGCATGCAGCATGCACCTAGCGTGGCAGCCTCCCTAGTCTGTCGTGTGCTATCAGCCTTGGATGCCTGTCACTGACAGCCTCCCCACCCCGTCGACGCTGTCTGCAGCTGGTGAGGACATTCTCCTGGCAGTGCTGTGGGTCCTTGAGTCGACTGGCAGCGCATGGCGCTCCCCTGCCTCGATCTGCCTGCCCGCCTACCTCAAGCACCTGGCCCTTTTCTCACCAGAGGTGTGTGTGTGTTCGCGTATGTGTGTCACTGCTTGGTGGTGGGCCGGCGGGGCGAGGAGGAAACAAAATGGTCACGGTGGTGTTGATGGTGGTGGAGGGTAGCAAATGGAGGTCAGTCACGCAGTTGGGTCACGCAGTTGGGCAGCCGGGGCCCAGCACAAAAGCCACTGGACCTGCAGGTTGCTCACACGTGCTTGCCTTGCCCTGCCCTGCCTTGCTCTTCTCGCAGATTGTGGCTCACCTGACAGCCGACTGGCCCACATCCTTTGTGAGGCTGCGCAGCGCCGTGGTGGCTGCCCAGGTGCGCACCGCCTGCACCGGCTGCCGCTATGATGCCACTTACTGCCGGCTTGCCGTGGCTGCCCTTGCGGTGCCTGAGCATGCCTGCTTGGCTGCTGGCTCCAGCCCCGCACACCTTTTGAAGCAGCTCAAGGTCTCACTTTGCCCTCGCTTCCCCGCTCCCTGCATTCGTCCCTCTTGCAGAAGGACCTGCTAGCGCAGGTGTCCTGGCGTGTACGCCTGGACATGCACGCGGCCGTGCGCCCCTGCCACCACTGGCTCTTCCACGCCCCCGCCAGCTGGGGCCTGCTGTGCACCCAGCTGTCGGTGGAGGCCGACACAGCCGCGGATGCTAGTCAGCCCCTGGCCGAACCCCCTGCATCCGCTTGGGGCCCCTGGGCCTCACACATGCACGAGCTGTGTGCTTTTGTTCAGGCCCAGGCCCAGGCGATGCCTCCCCCCCGGCCCGCCACCCCCGTGGCGCACCGGGAGGCGGCAGCGGGCCGCACGCCCTCCCCCAAGCGCCAGCGCATGCAGCTCTAGGTGCCTGATGCGTTTGGGTCCCGCGGCGCACCGCGCTGCACTGCACTGCACTGCACTGCGTGCGGCCAACATCAGCTTCACACCCCCCTCTTCCCATCTCACTCGAGGTGCTGCAGTCCCGCGAATCAACGAGCTCCCTGCAATCCCCACCGTCACCGTTACAAATGAATTTTGAATTTCATGTAGCACCGCGTTTCCCGCCTCACTCTCTCCTCCCCCGCTTTTCCCGGCCGCATGCGAGCTTGCCAGCGAGCCGCCGCCGCCCAGCACTGCCACACTCCGTCACGCAACTCGCTCTCCGCGCAACTCCCGCTCCCGCGACCCCGAGCCTAATCGCCGAGCCTAATCGCCGCCCATTATGAACCAGACGCTGTTGTTACCCTATGCAGTTGTTCCATCCCTGTTTACAATGCTGCACCTCCCCCACCCTAGTTCCAGGTGTCCTTGCCATCACCTGGGCACCAGCCTGCACTTCCTGTCAACCACACCGCGCCCCGCAACGTATGCACCCTGTTCCTGTTCCCGCCGCCTCCTTTTTCCCATGCCATAGTACGAGGGCGCAACACACTACCGCATACACTACACACTGCCGTGCACAACAACCGCCACCATCACCCGAATGAAGCTGCAAGCCTGGGCACAATTGCCACAGCATGCGCCATGCTGCCACCTTTCTTTTCTCCCCTGCTGTCTCGCTCCCTTCTCAGACAGGCAGCAGTGCTGCTTGTTTCTCTTTCTTCCCTTCCTCCCCTTTGTGACCCAGCCCCTTTGCCTCCCCTTCCCAGCCAGCTGCTCCCCGTATTCAGTGGCTGCGGTCCCAGTCCCAGTCTCAAGTGCCCAGTGTCCCAAGCTTGCCCCCCCAGTTCGTCCACCCGTAGCGCCGCCGGCCCCTATTTCATTCGTAGCATCGTCGTTTTCGCCGCTAGTGCGCCGTCCCTTTGAGCAGATTCAGCAAACGTACGTATTCAATGCCGAGGCGCGACATATGCATAGCGACACGCCCAGCAACCACTTGCTTCGTCAATCCACTTTTCACCCCTGGCCCCCTACACCACCCTTGCCCTCACCTCCCTCACCCCTGGGCTTGCCCCCCAAGACCCCCATTGCACTCCACATTGGTGGTCTGCGGCGGGCAGCCTCCTTGTGTCTGCCTCCCGTTTTCTCTCCCTCTCTCTTCCCTTCTCCCTTTCTCCCTTTTTTTCTACTTAATGTTTTTTTAACAATGTAACGGCTCCAGTTGAGCTGCAGCAGTTCATCACAACAGATGGCAGAGGCACGAAAGCGTGAAAGTGGCCCTCAGCTGCCGCCAGGCACAGCCTGCAGGCTCAGCCTGGATATCATTTCAGTCATCTGCCCAATGGCACGGGAGTACTGGTTGCCCTGCCAAAACACGCCGCTGCATGGGGGGCGGTGCGGCACAAGCCAGGAGGCAGGCAGCAAGGGCTATTCTGTACAGTCGGCAGGGCCACTGCTTGCAGCGGCAAGAGTACCCTGCACAGCTGCTGTCACGCTTGCACACAACATGATGCAGAGACCCTGCAGGCAGCCGCAAGCACACATCCCAGGCCAGTGAATGCCTGCAGCCGCCCCCCCACCTGCACCGTGAGCAGACCCAGAACTCTTCGTGCTGTGCCTGTATGCCTGCCGGCACGTCGTGGCCGAGTGGCAGCAGGGCAGCCGGCCGTGGTTGGGCCTGGAACTCTCCGTTGCAGCGGGCACACCTACGGGTGCGGGTGGCAGTGCAGCAGGAGGGCAGGAGGAGGGGCGTGCAGCGGGGTGAGCCGTGTGGCACAAGCCCAGATGGAGCCCCTGGGGCGGATGGGGGGCGGCAGCAGGTGCGGAAGCGGGCATGTGAGACCGGAAGTGGAGGAGGCACGAGGCACGTGGCAGGTGTTGCTGTATGCCTCACCTCGACAGCAGGCTGCGCTGGTCGAGCTGTAGGTTGAACGCGGACAGCACCTGCTCCAGCTGCTGCCGCTTTGTGTCTGCTGTCACAAGGTATGCCTGCTCGCTATAGGAAGCTGCGATGAAGGTGCGGTCCCGGGTGAGGATCACCCGCCCCTCCTCCTCTGCTCGCTCCACCATCACCCTGCGCCAGGAGGGGTGAGAGGAGTGTGGGGTGAGGGGAGGGGAGGGAGAGGGAGCAGGAGGAGGAATGAGGCGGGGTGTCGGGTGCGGATTAGTGGTCAGAGGCCCTGCTGTACTGTACCGTGCTGTGTCGTGCACCCCAATCAGCGGCGACAGCCAGGTCATGGCTTGGAGAGCCTTACTATGCAGGCACCCAACAGGCCCTTGGTTCAGCACAAAGTACCAGCGCAAGCCCCGCACAGGCTGTTGCTGGGGTAGGCAGCGGCGCAAGCAGGGGGCGGGAGAGGAGCGGGCACCAGCAAGCCGCCCCTGGAAGCATCATCAGCGCGCCACCTTGCCTGTAGATGGTGTGACGCGGCGCCTTCTCCAGTGTTGCTTGCAGCGACTCTGCAGGCAGCCACACGGCAAGCTATGAGGACAAACAGAGGGCAGCGAGCGCAGGCGCGGGTGCAGCGGGTGCAGCTGCGGGTGGGTGGTGTATGCGCAGGCACAAGCGCGCTCAGTGCCATGCCAGGCTTTACGCAGACCGACGCGGGCCTGCCTACCTGCCTGCCTGACTCACCCGCGTCAAAGCCGCACAAGCGCAGCTGCTTGGCCAGCCCGTCAGCCATAGTGTCCACGAGGAAGCGAGCGGCAGCGGGTCCCTGCAGCTGAGTGCCAGGCCGAGGCCAGGCGAGCGGCGGCGGCAGCAAGTGGGGAGGTTGGCGGTGCTGGTGGGAGCTGATGTAACATGCTGAGGTGCATGGCATAACTGGCAGTGCAGCTGTAAGGTAAAGGTAGGCAGCGCAGGAGCTTCTGCAACATTTGCTGTTAGAGGAACCAAAGGAAGCTGTGAGTGAGGCAGCAAAGGCACTGCCGCTCCCGCATCGCCTCACCTCGCCACCAGCAGCCTCCAGCCAGGGCACATGCAGCGGGAAGCCAGAGCAGCCGGCGGGGAGCCTGCCGCCGCCGCCACCTGCTGCGCCCTGGCGCTGCTGCCTCCGCGCGTTCCCGCCGCGCTTGCCGCACCTCTTGGCGGCACCAGTGCCGTTGATTTCGAGGCGGTTGCCCCAGGCTGCCGCTGCAGCCCGCAGCTGTTGCAGGGAGCAGCCAGCTAGGAGTTCGGGCAGGACCTCCTCTGCTGCAGGCTGCTGCGTTTGGCTACTCTGCGAGGCAGGAGGGGACGCGCCCGCTTGCGCATTGTTTGCCGCTGCCGCCGCCAGCACGAGTCCCTGCTCTGTCGCCTCCGCTTCCTCGCCTTCCTCCTCGGCTGGTGCTGGTGCTGCAGGACTGGATGACCGCACTGACTGCTGCTGCTGGCCGCTGCTGCCACTGCTGGCCGCTGCTGCATCATCATCATGAGCCAGGGGCCAGCCCTGCGGCGACCCCACCGCAGCCACAAAGCTGGCCAGCAGTGCCAGCAGGCAGGCTGCATCTGCCGCCGCATAGCAAAGCTGGTCTTTGGACAGCGGCCGCTCTCCCCACGCACTGCACTGCAGCTGCTTGTCCAGCGGCAGCCCCAGCTGTGCAGCACAGAGGGCACTCAGGCCATGGTCCACCACCTGCAGGGGGACCCGCCCAGATGCACCCACAGCCAGGTTGCTTCACTCACAGGTTGCTTCACGCGACGCTTGATTCACACAGGCAGCAGCAGCAGTGGTGCACGGCGAGCACCTGACACACAACAGAGTCGGCAGCAGTGCAGCCCCAGGCACAAGCAATGTGCTACCCTCCAGCAGGCAGCGAGCACAACACAGACAGGCCGCACAGCTGGGGATGGCTGCCGCCGACCACACAACAACAACAGCTGCCTGTCTGCACCTTGGGCACACCGGGGGCTGCTTGGTGCCGCAGGAAGCGATGCACGGTGCCCAGGTCACAGGCCGGTTCCACAACTGCGTCACAGGCGGCGGCACAAACACACATGGGGAGGTGCAGGCAAGGCTGAGCCAGGCAAGCGGCAAGGGACAGGATGGGCGGATGGCAGGCAGCCTGAGAGAGAAGACATGAGCAAAGTGAGGTACGCATGCGGCAGGCACGGCAGGCACAGAGGCACATGGCTGCTTCAACCTGCGATGCAGCTGCCGCCCTCGCTTCCCAGCGCCGCCGCTGTGGCGCGCAAGTCGTGCACCAGCCCAAAGCCCAGCTTGAGGCAGGAGCGGGCCCTGCATTGAGACAGCCAGGCAGGTGCACGCTGCATCAGTGAGGCGCATACACCCTGCTATACTGGGATGGTGCGACCCTGCAGGAGCGGTGAGTGCTGGCGGAATTCGAATCACCAGGCAGCAGCAGCTGACACACTCTGGTGTGTAGCTAGGCAGCGCAGTGCGGGGAAGATGAGCAGGTCCTGTGTACGCACCTGAACAGCTGTTGCAAGGCAGGCTTGACGGCGGACGGCGGCAAGAGCATCATGTCCAGCAGCAGCACGCAGCAGCCTCCTGACAGGACAGGGGTTCCCCGCCCACAGCAGGCAGTCTCCACTGCAGAAGGCAGCGTGCAGCTCGCAGGGAGCGCCAGCGCCAGCTGCAGCAGCGAGGCATGCGGCAGGCCGCCGCTCCTCCTCTCAGCTGCTGCCTCCTCTGGCGGCCACTCTGCATCTATCGCGCAGCACAGGGCCGCCTCCAGGACCGGGCTGCAGGGACCATAGGGGCAAGGACGACGCAGATTGGTGGCGGCGGCAAACATAGCGGCAGCGCGGCGGCAGTCTTGCGGCTGGTTACCTCAGCTCCTGCAGCAGCTCTGCGGTGTCCACATACACCAATGGCACGTCGTCCGGCACAACCCAGTGCCCAGCCATTGCGAGGACGCAAAGTTGTGGTGTGTGCAATTGAACCCGTTGTCCGCGCAATATGGTGCTCAATGTGCCGCGCGGCATGGAGACTCAGTGCTGATGGTTTGCGCGCCGCACGGGCGGCATGCTTTGCACGGCAAGGCGGGCAGTGCGGACCCCTTTCTTTGCATTTTCAACCCACTCAGCCTGACCCCTGATACCTGCAAACAATGCTCCTTACAGTATTGCGATATGCCAGCATCATAACAAGAACAAACACAACATGAGGCCCATGGGGGCAGTGTGCGCATGCGTATACCGCACAGGGTGGTAGTAGAGACACAACAGCGGCAGCAAGGTACAGCGTTCACAGGCAGGAACAAAGAATGAGCTTCTCAAAGTCTTCTCTTGCAGCAGCACGAGACAAGCTGCACAATTGATGGCCCTCAGCGCCGCTCCAGCAACGCGTGGCTGCTGCGCTGGGTGAGGCCGCAGGTGCTCAATGCAGCACCTGGGGCCGCGACTGCACCACAAAGCAGGTGCCGTCAGCAGTCTTGACCCCCTCAATGTCCTGCGCCACAAACACAACACAGAGTGATATGAAGGGGGGCGCCGGCAAGCATTTGAGCTAAAGAGGCTGCGCAACAGGAATGAGGTTGTGGCGCTGTGGTGTCGAGCTAGCAAGCTCAGAACAGCAAGCCAGGTGCGCTCCCGCTTGCTCAACGCTCAGGCGCTGCAAAGACAGAGCACGGTAGCAGCAGCAGCAGGCAAGCAGCAGGCAAGCAGCAGATGAGGCGTACCTGAGGCACGCCGTCAAACGCGGCCTCCACCGCGCCCCCGAGCTTGACCAGCTCAGCCAGCAGCTGCTGCCGCTGGGCGCCGTCCCACAGCAGCGCTTCTCCAGCGTACGCCACCGCATGGTGCTCCAGGGCTGCGGTGGGTTGAGGAAAGGCAGGGACAAACAAATTGGAGTGTTGGGGTGCGGAGGATGGGAGAGGGTTTGGGTTGGACAGGCAAGCGGGGTCAGGCTGACCCAGCTGAATTTGAAGTGACCAGGTTGGTGCGGATCCTCTTCTGAGAGGCTGCACCCCCGGGCTCAGCTCAGGCAGCTGTTTACAAAGCAGTCGGGTCTCCCCTGCCTGTGCCGCACCTGGGAAGGGCACGCTGTCGTACAGGCCTGCACCTGCAAAGGCCTCAAGGTCCTCGCCTGCGCACACACAAATACGGATGGGGGCGTGGAGGAAGGGACAGGCAGGAAGCGACAGCCAGGGTTCAGGCATCAAGAAGAAGACAGCGATGGACAGCTAAATGGCACCAGCGCAGCAAGTATTGAAGACAAAGACAACTGTTGTGGCAAACAGCAGGCAGCAGACAAGGCGACAAGGCACGGCAGCTGCTGCACGGCGCGTGCTAAGCAGCAGGGTCGAGCAGCACAGCACAGCTCAGCACAGAGCAGCACCGCACGGCCAAGCGCCACAGCGGCATGATGCGCGCACCGTTTGAGTCTGAGCGGGCGATGAGGTGTGGCACTCCTTGCTTTGCAAACAGTCCCTGCCGCTTGCCGGGCAAGCTGAGCAGCTGCGGCTCGCCGCCCGCAGTTGCGGAGAAGCTCAGGGCCCTTCCCGGGTAGTTGCCTACCAGCGCCTCTCCCATGCCCACAACCAGCTCGCCGTGCAGCTCGCCCTTCTTGCCTGCGACACACAAACAAACACACACGTACGTGGTTGTAGGTGAGCATCAATCGGCAGACAATGAATGAAATTGATAGAGTGTGGCGGCACGTGAATGGCAAGTGAACAGAAGGAAGGAGGGCACGCAGCTGGGTCTCATGAGATGCACTGGCAAGCAAATCGCTGGCAAGGCACTCTGCACGCGCTGTGCAGCTGTGAGCCTCACCTGACAGCGGGTCGGCGGTGTGCAGTACAAACGCGTACTGCGCTGGCACCACCTGCTGCAGCAGTACCGCCACGTATAGGTCTGCAGAACAAGGGATCGGTAGGAGGCAGGGTGAGGGTGCGGCAGGGCCAGGGGGCCTGGCTAGGCGGCTTGGATGCCTGCTCAAACCCGGCCGTCACCCTGGCACAGCGGCACACACACACACATACCGCACAGCCAACACCAGCAGGCAATATGACTCGCTCCAGCAAGCTGACCAGCAGGTGCTGAGGTGTGCTGAGCCGCGCTGCGCTGTGCTGTACGTGCTGCGCAGCGCTGTGCTGTACGCGCTGCGCTGATGCTGCGTTGGGCACTCACCGCCATCAGCCACCCCCTGCGTGCGGCGACTCAGCCAGGCGCGGTCGCCCCACTTGCTGGCCCACACCTGGGGTGCGGCAGAGAAATTGACACAGAGAGACAGCAGCACGTGTGAGGCAACACAGAGGCTCAGCAGCAGGTGCACGGAGGGAGGCTAGTACTGGCAAACGTACAGCAGCAGGGGGCCGCAAGCAACAGCAGCAGCACCGTGCACCGTTGCGCGGCAACACACGGCAGTACACGAGGACAATCTTCCACCCGCTGGCCTCATGTGCATCGCCGCCGGCCGCACCCACCTGGCATATGGCTCCCCAGGCCGCCTTCCATCCCTCGCTGCCCTCTGCCCATTCTGCTGCAGAGGGGATCAGGCCTGCTGCCGCCGCCGCCTTGCCAGCTGCGTCAGCGAGGCCAGAGGGGGCGGCCAGGTCTGATGCAATGAGGTGGCGCAGCTTGGCCAGCGCACCAGGCACCTTTGTGCCGCTGGCTTCGGCGGCCTGCGCAGGAGAGGGATTGAGGAAAGGGTTGGAGGGAAGGGTTGGAGGGGAGGCATGTAAGGGTGGCCAGGCTTCACACGCCGGCAGGATGATGGCAGCTGGCTGTGATTGCGGGACATAAAGCCAGCGAGAGTCAAAGGTAGTGAACGGGCATGCCAGCCAGGCTCAAGAGGTAGATAATGTAGAGGAAGGTGAGCAAGCTTGGCACTTGCAGTAAGCATAGGAGACAGCAGCCCGCGCGCCGACTCACCGCCTGCTTCTCTGCATCCGCCACTGCTGCCGCCACAGAACTGTTGCAGTCTGCGGCCAGCACCCGCTCAAAGCTGCCAAAGGGGAGGGCAACGGAGGCGGGGGCCTGGACCCTGCACCACAGAAGTGATGGGGTGGCAGGCAGGCAGGTTGGCAAGCACGCAGACTGGCTCACAAAGCGCAGCGCGAGGCACCGATGTGCGCCCTTCTGCTGCCAAACAGGCAGCTTGGGCCCACAGCAGGCATCCTGAGCGGCGACAGCTGACACTTTGGCTGTCATGGCACAAGCACGAGCCAGCTGACTTGACATGTTGATCACGTCTTAGACAGCACAGGCACTTACCCCGTGGGCAGCTTGCTGCGCAAAGCCGCCAGGTTGGCGCTCTTGCCCCCCACCAGGCCAGCGCCAAACTCGCTCTCTGCCAGCACCCAGCGACCGCCGGCATCCCTGGGCCGCTCCAGGCTCACGCGCGGCGCGGCGGCGGAGCCGCCATTTGAGCCGGCGACGGGGGCTGAGGCGGCGGCCAGGGTGACTGCACCAGCTGGGGTGACAGAGGCAGACACATGGCTGCCTGCCTTGCCCTTGATGCCTTCCAGCTCTGCAGGGGGTGGAGGAGGAGGGGTGGGGGAGGGAGGCTTGGGTGAGTGAGAGGGGATGTGAGGTACATCTGGAGTATGCTAGGCAGATAAAGTCGAATCAAGTGTCACATCTCGGGCAGCTTGTGTGTCCAGCTCAGGGCCCAGCACATGGCTGTCCAGGAGAGAGGAGAGGGTTCGAGGCCAGGCAGCCGTAGTATGCTGTGTGTCATAGGCAAGGGCGCACTGCACACAGTGCCTGGCATCATCAGCAGGGCAGCACACACACACACACACACACACACACACACACGCACGCACGCACGCACGCACGCACGCACGCACGCACGCACGCACGCACACCTTGCTCGTCGAAGCAGGTGGCCAGCAGCACGCCCTGGGCGCGGGCGCGGATGGCAATGTGTGACAGCACATCAGTGGTGCTGGATGTGAGCACCGCAACCACGCCCTCCTGCACAAGAAGAAACAAAATAAGGGAAGCAAGAAGGGAGGCCCACAGCATGGGACGACGCAGTCAGCAAGGGTGCAGCAGAGCTCGGACTCAGGGAAACAGGGCAGGCAAAAGGGCTGCAGCTGAGGCAGCAGGCAGGCACAGCGCGGCAGGTCTCGGACATTTCGACGGCAGCTGTTGCTGGGCCCCCGGGCAGGCAGGCGCGCGTCAGCCCCAACAAAGGCCGCTTTGAAGCAAACCAATGCAGCAGTGTCGGTGTTTGGAGTCACGCCACCATCTTTCCTCCCTTGCCACTCACAGGAATGTCCTCGTTGCCCGTCAGCTTCTCCACCACGATGAACTGGGGCTCGCTGTACCGCTCACCCTGGATACCCGCCAGGTCAGCCATGACGACCAGCTTCCCGGCAGCTGCCCCGCCGCCCTGGCTCACCACCTGCCAGCTGCCCATGCCTGCCGCGCTGCGCAGCATGGGGTCCAAGAAGCGGAGCAGCACACTGCGGGAGAGGGAGGGGCGGCGAGGCAGGGGAGAAGGCACGGGTGAGGCAGAAGCCACACAGATGACGAGTGGAACACAGATAACAACAAGAGGCAGCGAGTGCCATGGGCAGGGATACATGCTACAGCTGTGTAGAGGCAAGGCCCAGGTCATGTCTCTCTTCTCCTCCTGCCAAACAAGCTGTATGATCTGATCATGATAACCAGCTTTGCTGCCGCACCCGCCCACCTGAGCATGAAGACCGGCTGTGACCGCACCACCTCCTCCCCAAAGTTTGCCACATAAGCCTTGTCCACGCTGCTGCACTGCTTGGCAAATGAGTCGGCGGCCGGCTGGGTCAGGCTGCAGAGAGGGGCAGGCAGTGGGGCGGCCAGATGGGTCAGCTGGTGGGTGGATGGAGGGGAGGTGGGGAGGGGGGGGGGTTCCAGGGAAGCTGGGACGAAGGGACAATCAAATGTGTGCAGGGAGCAGCGCGCAAAGCATGCCGCAGCCAGCACGTGAGCAAACAGCAACACTAACGCCAAGGTTTTGACGTCAAAACAGCCGCAGCAGCTGTGGGCTGTGATCCTCTCCCATCCCCCCCCCCCGCACCACACCTGGCCAGCGCATCACAGTAGTGCTCCAGGCACAGGGCTGTGTTGTCGGCCGCAGCCATCGCCAGCAAGGACCAGTCTCGGCCCCAGCGCTCGCCGCCGCCGCCCTCCTGCAGGCGGCGCCAGGTGGCCATGCACTGCTGCAGCTCGGCGCTCTCGCCCGCCACCGACGCATTGTCCAGCACCAAGACGGCAAGGGCAATGATGTCGTCACCTGAAAGGAGCAGGAGGAGGGGGGGGGGGGACATGAGGGGGCAGGTCATTGATGAGCGTGGGTCTGTGAGAGTAAGCTCTGGAGCTTGTGAAGGTTCAGGTTTCTAGGATGCTGGCTGCATGGGTACTGCGGGGAGTTGGCACAGTGCCGAGGAAGGATCGCAGCAGGCGCACAGGTGACCGCAGGCGCTGCTCTCCCCTTCAGCCTTGAACTCACACCAAGAGTTGACCACCCGTGACGCCCATCAACCACCCACCCACGCACCCGACATGGCCCCCTTGTCAGCCCGCTCCACACACAGGCGGAAGTAGTTGTCCAGGGCAATGTCCAGCAGCAGGATGTCCCTGCTGGCCCCCTCCGCCTGCCAGTACGGCTTCAGCCGGTGCCGCAGCTCAACTATCTTGCCGGGCACCCACCACTCGTTGCGGTTCTTCAGCATGTCTGTGGTGGGTACAGGGGGGGCGGGGGGAGGGGGGAGAGGGGGGCAGGGGAGGGGAGGAAAGGGAAGGAAAGAACAAGAGGTGGGGTTGAGGAGAAGGGCGCGGCAAGGCTCAGCCCTTGGTGACTGTCAGAGGCAAGGCAGTCGCGCTTTGGGTTTGTGCAATGCCACGCGCCAGGCGCGATGGGATGAGCCGCTTGATGTTTTGGTGTGGCAGGCGGCAACCAGTGATGGCAGGCGTGGTGGCCTGTGTGATCCAGCGCCCCCCCAAGATCAACCCCTCCCTCTGGGCCCCCCCTCTTTCACCCCCGATGTTCCAGGACAGGTCTCCGTCCAGCAGCCCCTGGGCCATGGTGTAGCTAGTGTCCAGGTCCGCGCCTGTGAGTGATGGTGGGAGCAAAGGGGGGGCGATGAGAGGATGAGAATATCTCAAAGTTCAACAGCTGCCAGCTGTACGGCCTTTTGCACTCAACCCAGGCAGCTAGCAGCACGCTCGCAATGTCCGTCCGACGGGCCCACCCACCCACCCGAGTGTGTGGTCTTCAATATCCACAGGTAGTGCTGGAAGGGGTCGTACAGGTGTGGCAGGTGCACCGGCCGGCCGGTGATGGGGTGGTCCATGCCCGCCAAGCGCTCCGGTGTCAGCTGCCCACGCTCCCAGGCCACCCGCCTGCGGCAGCACAGCAGGAGGAGATGCACACAGTCGGGTGGATAGGTGCAGGCAGGTGGAGCAGAGACGGCGGGCAGAGGGATGAGGCTCGGCAGCGAAGCACCCCAGGCAGCCGAGTGCGCCTCTGGTTTCTGCAGGAAGCGCTGAGAGCCCTCCTGGCAGTGTAGCAGCAGCTGAGGCACAGCGGAGGTGTGGCCGCGGGCACAGCACTTCAGCAGCAAAACGGCACGGTGCGTGTCAGTACAACGGTACAACGGTACAGCAGTACAACAGTAGTTCTTCCCCCCCCTTGTGCCCCTCACCAGAAGTCGTCCATGTTGCCCGAGGAGAGGAAGGCGAGGTAGGCCTCGCAGATGTGCACGTCCTCTGGAGTGGTGTTGGTGTGCAGCTTCTGGTGCCACTGCTCCAGGAACTGGTCCTCAATGCCCTGCGGGGTGGTGCCAGGGTGTGAGCGTGTGTGAGTGCGTGAGAGTGATGTTACGGTGCGTGTGGGAGAGGCCAAGCGGCAGTAAAGCTCAACTTCGCAAAGCAACAGCAGCAAGCTACAGCAAGAGCAGCTCCCTTGCTCTCTCCTCTCTCCTTCCCGCACACGCAAACATCCCCCAAAGCCCAGCCTCCAGTTTAAAGTGCTGGCTCCACACACAGCCTGTCCCCAGACCTCCCTCCCAACCCCAGCCTTAGCCCCAGCCCCCAGCCAACAAAGCTGCCTCCAAACTACTCACTCACCGGCCGGTGGCCCTCCCTGATGCCGTTGGCCCTCATGATGTTGAGGATGCCCATACGAATGTCGTCGCCGTTGCCGCCGCCACGGGGCAGCCCCGCCAGCGTCAAGCGGGCAAAGAGGCGGCACAGCGGCTCATCAGCGGTGCGGCTCTGGGGGTAGGTGGGGGGGAGGGGGGTGGGAGGGGAGGGCACAGGTGAACAATGGTGAGGAGGGAGGAACAGAGCAGGAGAACAGACGAGGTGCGCGTGTTTTGTCCACAACAATGTCAGTTCGACTGCCTTCAGGGCGCCATTCGCCACTTCCTTGCCCTGCCAGCTTCCCCAGCGCCTTGCCTCCACAGCACCCACATCCCCTGACCAACCCTGCCTGACAAGCCTAGCCCCAGGCAGCAGTGGACCAGGGACGCAGCCACCCCGCCATAGCTCCCGACCATAGCACCCCCCCCCCCCCCACACACACACACACTTACACACCTTGTACGCCATGCGCTCAGCCAGGTGCTTCTGCACGTGGGCAATGTCCTTGCTCTGGTAGTTGCTGTTCCGGTACCAGTCCAGCTGGCGCAGGGTGCTGAGGCGCATCCAGGTGAAGAAGAAACCCATGCCGGTGGCGCCTGCGGTGTGTGTGTGTGTGTGTGTGTGTGTGTGGAGAGAGAGGAGGGGAGGGGAGCCAAGGCAGCAAGGGTGCAAGAATCGAAGCTCCAGGAATGGTAGGAGCCAAGGGCAAGGACAGCGTCATAGCAGCAACAGGGCGCAGCCATTACAGCGGCACGGAAGCACGCAGACAGCCGTGGCAGCCAGCAGGGCCACGCACCCGCGGCGTCAGCTGCATCCAGCATCTGTGCGGCCATGACGAATCGGTTGAACAGGGACCAGTGCGTGTTGTTGGCCTCTGCATCCAGCACCTTGTCCATCACCTCTGAAGCAGCGGAAAGCGGGAGGAGAAAGGGAGGGAGATGAGCGGGTGCAGCGGGAGGTGAGCCGGGTGCACACACAACTATAAAAAGAAACAGTGTGCGGCATGAGGGACTGTTTCCAAGTCATGGCGAGCTCAACATGGCAATGCAGCATTGAGCAGCACATGTGCTGCCGGCCAGTGACAGCGGGGCAGCGGCGGCATGGCGGCGGCGCCTGCACGCACGCAGCTGCGCTGGCCAGCCACTCACCCTCCACTCCAGGGGGCTTGAGGTGTGCCACGAAGTCGCCGCCGCCGCTGTTGTACCACTTCTCGCCCTCCTTCAGCACAAACACGATGCGCTGGGGGCAGCCCGCCTCGGGGAATGTGAGGGTGAGGTGGCGCCCGTCCCGCAGCGGTGTCTGCACAGCCTTGTCCCCGGCCTGATTAGTGCCTTGCGGCCAGCAGTCCTGCGGCAGGCGGCGCACGGAGTGAGGCGGGTGAGGGCTTGCATGCATGCAGCAGATGTGCGCAGCGCGCAGTTTGAGCAAGACTCTGTGCGGCAGTGCGGCGGTTGCATGTCAGGCACAAGCCATCTACGCAAGACAGCTGAGATGCCTCTGTTTTCTCCTGGGCAGCCCTGTCAACAGCGGCATAGCTGGCGCTGTGGGGCCCGCATCAACGCTGATTGCAGCACTACTGATGGGCCCTGCTGGCCGCCACCCGCACCTGGGCAGGCAGCGCCCAGTCGTTGACAGCCCAGTGCAGCACGCAGTCGGGGCGTTGGTTGTCGCTGGCCACCTCCACGTTGTACGTCACAGCACCCTGCTGCGTGCGCTTCACGACATTCATGGTGATGCCTTGGTCGTCATAGCGGGATGTGGAGAGCACCTTGTCAGGAACAGCCTCCACCGGCGCGGGCGGCGCCGCCACCGCGCGGACAGCCAACGCACCGCTGCTGCGGCGGCTGGGGTCTGCAGTGGAGAGAACAGGCAGGGCAGGAGCAGGCATTGAGGCATTGAGGAGCAGAAGAGCAAGCAGGGAGTAGGACGCGGCGGCGCTGAAGCACCGCTTGGACGGCGGCAAAGGGAAGGGCACCCTGGGGAAGGAGCCGCCGGGCTGTCATCAGCAGCATTGACCCCAATGAGTTGTGAGGGACTGTCAGCAAGCGAAGGGGGGCCGCCCTGACCTGATGTGCGGCGGCTCGCTCCCAGCAGGCGCTGGGGCATTCCCGCTCGTGTCAGGGACGCCACATTGTGTCTTCGGGCCCCGATGACGGCTCCTGGGGCCACGCAGGCCCGGCTGCTTGATAGCAAAGCGTTGCACTGCATACTGCTCACAAAAGGCTGGACCTGACCTCTTGCAAAACGGCCGGTCAAAAAAGGCGGAGGCAGAGGCAAGCCGCGCTCATGACTTGCATCGCCGCCGCCTTCTCTTGGTGGAGAACAGGCGGTTACGGACTGGACTTTCAGCGACACGCATCGAGGCTGGATGTGCTGTGCGTAGGCACCACAGGCAGCTGGCAGTGCCGGAGTGATGTGACATGCCATAAAGCCCGCATTGACCGCATGTGCGCAACAGAGGCGGCCGCCCACTGTCCGCCCGTATCTGCTGCCAGCGGGGGTCAAGTGCTCAATTTGTACACACATATATACAGGGCCTGTCACCACAGAGTGGCAGCAACGACTGCATCAGTCCAGCAAGTATATTCTCGACGCCACGTCCTTCACCAGCCACTGGAAGCCCTCCAGCAGCCCGCTGCCGTCCACAGCACTGCACGCAACAATGCTCCACTGCCGCCCCACCAACGCATCCAGCTTCAATGCCTGCACATCACGGGAGCATGCAGTGCTCCTTATCGGCAGAGCATTGCTTGGGGAGCCCAGGCCCTTCACACTCACAGCAAGCTCGAATACCAACTGCCAACCACCCAACTGCTCAATTCCAACCAACCCTCCTGTGGCTCAACCGCACACCAGCCAGATGCCAGGCTGCACCCTCTCCCCTTCATCCTGCTCACCGCTTTGATTTCATCTGCCCCCAGCGCCCCCGGCACATCTTGCTTATTCGCCATGATCAGCAGCGTGGCCCCTGCCAGCCGTTCTTCCAGCAGCAGCCTGCCCAGCTCCTCTGCGCAGTCGGCC
Source organism: Chlorella vulgaris (assembly GCA_023343905.1). Taxonomy (NCBI): domain Eukaryota; kingdom Viridiplantae; phylum Chlorophyta; class Trebouxiophyceae; order Chlorellales; family Chlorellaceae; genus Chlorella; species Chlorella vulgaris. The sequence continues at coordinate 1,420,704 of SIDB01000012.1, read as the reverse complement.
AGGCGGCGGCGGTCTGTGGAGTCAACCACCCACACCAGCCCCTCTGTCTGCTCAAAGTAGTTGCGCCAGTACGGCCGCAGCGTCTTCTGCCCGCCCACGTCCCACACGTTGAGCTGGTAGCTGCGGCCGGCGGCAGGCGGCAGCAGTTCAGGGTGAGGGCTCAGCAGGAGCGATGGGATGGATATCCAGCCAGGAATGGGGAACGAGGAGCACTGATTTCAGGGTGAGGTGAGAGGCAGGCTTTGCAACTTTGAAGCAAGGTGCAGGCGAGGGTCACCCATCGACTTGTAGCGCTGCCCCACCGCTCACCCCGCAAATTCTAGAGTCTTGATGTTGAAACCTAGAGTGGGGGAAACCGTGCTGGCGTCCTCTCCACTGATGCGCTTCACTATAGTTGTCTTGCCCGCATTGTCCAGCCCTCTGCGGTGGTGGCGGCGGAAGCGGCGTCAGCGTACCGAATCACATGACCTGCCTCACAAGCATCCTGCCAGTCCAGCTGCACATGCACTGCAGGCATGGCTCACACTAGTAACACACGAATCTCGTGCTCCTGGTGTTTGACTTTGCGAATGATGCTCAGGAGGCCCATGGGACGTGCGGCCTGCAGGTTGATCGAGGCGGTGCGGTAGAGGCGGGAGGGGCGGCGGCTGGCTCCGAGTACTGTATAGCTCCCTTGCACGCACCGCTGCACGATCTCACCCTGTGCTGCTTCTGCTGCGCAGGAGCCCGAACGACCGGGCCGAATGCGAGAGTGATCGCGCCTGCTTAGTGCGTATTGCAGCGCGGCGCAGGGGCAAAACAATCCAGACACCTACGCCCTGCAGACCTAAGCAAGTGTGCACGGTTGTGCCGCCGCCCGCCTTGCACAGCGTGCCGCCAATGGCCGCTCTGAAGTTGCTTCACACAGGGCGTCTGGAACGTGAAGACTTGTCACGAAGTCATGGCAAACAATAAACCAAATGCAGTGCTGAGACCGAGACCGACCAGGACACAAAAAAGGCGGCAGAACGCGGCAGGTGTGGGTCGGCAGGGGTGGTATGGCGGCGCAGCACAGAAAGAATGGCAAGATGACGGTGCAAAAAAGCAAGGAAAGCAAGCCTGGCAGCACAACATGACACGCAACAACATTGACAGGAAGCTCGTTCCTTTGTGTGTATTCCGCTCCCCCTTAGCTCCGACTGACAGCTCAAGCGGCGACGGGCTGGGGCTTGGCAGCGTTGACACCCGACGGCGAAAGGGTGTGCAGGTCACGGCAGATGTCGAACAGCGCATTGGGCTTGCCCAGGGCCTTGGCCCGCGCCGCCATTTCCTGAAACTCAACGCTGCGCTCCCCGAGCCAGCTCTGAATGATCTGCAGGCGGGCAATGATGGAGGAGCGACAAAGCAGGGGAGAGACAACACAGAAGGTAAGAGCGCAGAACAGCACAGCAGCACACACCAGCGTTATCATAAGCCATCATCACAAGCCACCGTTCATACAATGCATAGTAGGGCTGCTACTGGTGAGTTGGTGACCGCCAGCCGGGGCAGGCGGGCAGGCAGGCAGGCAGGCAGGCAGGCAGGCAGGCAGGCAGGCAGGCAGGTCAAAGCGCTGGCTGCTGCCCCTTGCTCCTCACCTGTGCCGTCTTCTGAGGGTCTTTCTCAAACACGCCCACCTGCAACTCATATGACATGAGGCACGCCAGCAGCGGCAAGTGAGGCGGTGTGCTGAATGCCTACACGGCGCATGGCTGCTTCCCAGCCAGTCAGAACTGGCAAGCGCCAAGCGCATTCATCCCAGGTGGCAGCTAAATCCAACCCTCCAAACCAACCAGAGGCACGCCGTGCTGGCCACCACGGCCTTGTCCTGCCTCTCCCGCTACCCCAAACATCACAAACACGCATGCAAGCCCACCCAGTCACCTTGTTTTCCGTGACGTAGGGGATGTTGCCCTCCTCCTGGCAAGGCACAAAGGCATTCAGCACCATGGGCAGGCCGCAAATGAGCGCCTCACTGATGGTGCCCGGGCCAGCCTTGGTGATGATCACGTCTGCGGGCGACAGCAGACACAACGAGACATGACAAAGCAGCAGTGCAATACATGAATAACTGAGCATACTGGATGCCGGAGATGCGGTGAGACAATGCAAGCCAGTAACGAGGACGGTTGCACTGCAACCGCCCAGCCTTAGATGCTCAACACCAACCAAGCCAGCCAGACAGCCAGACAGCCAGACAGACAGACACCCACCAGATGCGCTCATGACCTCAGGCATGTTTGTGACGAAGCCCTTGACCACCACATGCATGCCGGGAGGGTACTTCCTGCGGGGGCAAGACAGAGAGGCAGGCAGGCAGGCAGCCGAGCAGGCAGGCAAAAGGTGAGCGGGCAGTGCTGTGCCATCAACAACGGTTGGGCACATGCAGCAATGGCGGCTGGGCATTTCAATGGGGCAGGCAGCCGGGTCGTCAAAGCAGCAGGCGACTGCACACTGATGCGGCATGTTGAAGCGGCACAGCCCATCCGCCACACAGCATTTACACCCAAACAACCCTCCCTCACTTATTCTGCAGCTTCTCCACCAGCTTTGCGTTGCGTCCGCAGATCACAACCAGCTGGCATCCGGCACCGATTTGCTGCAGCAGGTGGGAGCAGCGGCAGGGTGATGTGATGCGGTGAGCTGGTGCCTGCCAGCAAGACCACGCGGCGCGCGTGCTTGCGCGCCACTACCACGCCAGCTGGCTGCTTTGGTGGCAAGCACATGCGTGTGGGCCTGTGCAGCCGCGGTCCTCCAGGTCACTGCCCAAGGGTGGCACACGCACACACAGGTGATGTACAACCACAACCACACATACGCCCCCCCCCCCCCCCCCCCAACCTTGGCCACTCCATCCACAGTCTTCTCAACTGGTCCCATGCCCTCACCGCCGCCCACCAGCAGTATGGCTGGCTTGTCCGCAACCATGCCCAGGCTCCTGAAGACAAGCACACACCACAGGGGGGGGGGGGGGGCAGGGAGGCAGCCAGGGTCAGATGCCGGGCGGCGAGGCAGCCAGGAAAACAAAAGTGAGGACACGCACTGTGAGCAGCTTCCTCGCAGGATGAAACCAGCCAGGCTGGGGGTTGCATTGCCAGGCAGTCTGTCCGTCAAACAGCCGCTGAGGCGACCACCAAAGCACCCTGCCGACACCCTGGCACACACCGCCCCTAGCCCCACTTCGCACTTGCGCAGCTTCTTCTTCGATGCAAAGTTGCGGCCAAAGGCCGGGCGGATGGGCAGCCCAAACATGCGCAGCTGGTCGGGCACCAGCCCGATGCCCAGCGCCTGCCGCCTGCTTTCTTCTGTCGCCACGTAGCAGCGGTCGACCCCCGGGTGGAACCAGGTGTTGTGGCAGGAGGTCAGGTCGGTGACCACGGTCGCAAAGTTGGTGGGGGGCTGCATGCCGTTCTTGATGCGCAGGCGCATGATGCGGAGGGGCACGTGCTGCAGGAGGCGGGGGGCGTGTTGGTGTTGATGTTGGCGGGGGGCACACAACAGTGAACGCGGTCAAGCTGCGACGCTAAGCGGTTAGACGCTGGTATTCTTTGTGCCCGGATGATGGGGTACTGGGTAGAACCAGGGTGGCGAGCATGGCAACGCAGGAGCATTGCGAGCGGCACCAAACAAGCAGCCAGCCAGCCACCGTCACACAGAAGCCCCCCCCCCCCCCCCCTCCCCCTGTCCCTGCCCCAGGCCCGCCCCTCACCTGCATGAGGGGGTGCACTGATACCACCAGGTCGGGTTGATACAAGTCAAAGGCCTCACTGATGCGCTGGCCCACAAACGCGGCTGTGGCGGTGGCCGTGGGCACGTGGACCAGGCGGGGCTGGGTGAGGGAGAAGGCGGCTCTCCTGCGGCAGCCAGGCAGGGGCAGGCAGGGCAGGCAAGGGAGGGAGAGTGGAAGAGTGGGTGGTGGGGAGGAGGAGGCATGCACACGAGCAGTGACCAGCTGAGGACCTCAAGGCACCACCTCAGCCGCCGACTGGTCGGCTGACTGGTCGGCAAGCGGTCCGCTGACAACCCGCTGACGGCAGGGCTGTGCAGTAGGCAAGACACCAAAAATCAGGCCCATGGCTACCAGCTACTCTCCACCCACCAAAGGAAGGAGTATTTGACCATAAAGGAGTAAGTCTTGGGCATCTGCGGGTGTGTGTTGATGTGGATGTTAGTATTAGTTCAGGAGTGTGCAGGGTGTGGGTTTGCCGAGCAGCAGGTGGCGCGAGAGCAATGCACGCGTGCATGTGGTGCAGCCGCCTGCCTACGCAGCGGTAGGTCTGCTGCACTACTAGCCACTGTGTGTGGCTTGGAAGGGGCCATGGCGCAGGCGACGCAGGGCTGCCTGCTGGGCTGCCCAGAATGTGGTCTGCCTGCATGCCCCCCCCCCCACCACCACACCTGGTTGAATGGGTAGGGTGTGTGGTGCGTCCAGACATCCAGGATATTCACTTGGTACTTAGGCCCATACAGCTCCTCAAAGCCTGCCTTGAGCGCCTCAGCGCTGGCGCGGTGGCCACCCCCTGTGTCGCTCATCAGAATCAGCACACGCGTCTTGCCGTCGGGTGTGCGCTTCTTGGTGCCGGCTGCCGGGCGCAGCGGCCATAGCGGCAGGGCGCACGCCAGGCTGCCGCCGCCGCCGATCTGCAGAATGGGTATGAGGAGGCGGTGAACAAGTGGAAGAGGCGAAAGCAGGCAATGAGCGATGGACATGCATGCCGTGGCAGCAGCACAGCAACATGGCTTGGCTCACAAATGCAGCTGCGCCGCCGCCGTTGCCGCCTATGCTGGAACGAGCTTGTCTGTGGAAGAAGTTGAAGCGTGCACCACCGCTGCCTGTGCCCGTCTTGCTGCTGGGCCGTCGACTCTCGCTGCTGCCGCCACTGCTGCCGCTGCCGCCCGCCGAGCTGTTGCCCGCGCTGCACACAGCGGGCTGCCGCGAAGCCCCTGCCTTGACTGCAGAGGGCCCGATGTGCGCCAGGCTATTTTGGGCGGCTTGCAAGCCTATCGTTGCCGAAGCCATTTGCAGCAGCGGCACTTGGCGCGGCTTCCGCTGTTGATCCTCCATGTATGCTGCTGCAAGGGAAAGCCGCGACGGCACGGAATGCGCGAAGCAAAGACTGTCGCCGTTCCTCGAGCAACTGCTATTGCTGCCGTTCGTGTCTGTCTACTCCTGCAACGTTTGCGATCGAGATGATGTCGATATCTGCAGCGCGCGCTGCGGGACAGTCCCGCTTCATTGCAAAGCCGCTGACTGCTGGTTCATTTCTGACGACGGGTATCTGTGTCGAGTGTTTACAGTTGTGCTGGAAGTTCACAGTTGAGCTTGGCCCATCTCTCTTTCGACACAGAACAGACATGGACGGCCTGGTGGCCTACAGCGACTCTGAGGACGAGGAGCAACAGCAGGGGAACGCGCAACAGCAGCGGGAGCAACAGCAACAGCAAAGCGGACTCCCTCAAAGCGCGGCAGGCAGCGTCGGCAAGCTGCCGCCCCCAGACTTTGGACCGCAGCCAGGCATGACACGCAGCCAGTTACCTCCAGCAGCTCAGCTCCCCTTGGGCAGCAAGAGGGGGCACCCACACACACGCGGTCCGCAACTGCCCAACCCGATGGCGGACAGCAAGCTGCAGCGCGGGTATGGCTGCTGCCGCTTCCCATTTGGATGCTGTAGCTGCTGTGGACTTCCCCAAGTTTCCAGCAGTGTCCTGCCCACCCCTCCTGCACCTGACGCGCTGCTGCCTTGCTCGCTGTGCAGCGGTGGAGCGCAACACGTGGGCAGCGCCAAGTCGGACTCGAAAAGCAGTGTGCTGCTGCCGCCGCAGCTGAGGGGCAGAGCCAACGTGACCACCGAGGACCTCAGTGTGTTCACAAAGCAGTCGCAGCGAGCGGCAGCGCAGCGGCATAACAACACAGGCGGCACAGCACAAAAGTGATGCACGATGGTGGCGAGCATTTACGCATTTGTTTGCAATTGACTGTACATTCCCCAAACAGTAGGGATTGGCTTACTTGAAGTTTTGATGCTGAAACTCCTGCAAGATCGCCGTCACCTGCCGCCAGTGCATCTGCCGGCTTAAATACTCTTGCAAGTTCATTGGCTCCCCTCAATAAACTCATCGCTTGTGATTTCTGATATCGTCTATGCAGCCAGTGCGAGCCGCCTTCAAGCATTTTGATCGCTAGTTTGTGCAATGGTAAGCCGGCAGGAGCCGTACACCGTCTAGAAGCCGCAATCAACGAGCGCCGGGACGACAGTGCGTGCCATGGGCCGGCTGGGGCCACCGCTCTGCCGCCAACCGCTCGCGCCGCTGCGGTTGCAATTGCAGGCCAAGAAGGCTGGCGGCAAGGGCAAGGAGAAGAAACTGGCCCGCAAGGCTGTAAGTCACATTGTGTCATAGTTGCTCGTGATTTGCGCACCCAACTCTCGTGCCGCTTTGTTCGCGGAGTGCAGGAAAACGAGCGTGCTGCAGCATTGGTACAGCAGCTGCGGGAGCTGAATGAGAGCTCGGCGAACGGCTCCCAGCTGGCAGCGCAGTACCCTGCGTTCCAGCGGTACGACCGCAACGGACTGACTGCTGCAGTGCACTGCTTTGGTGCCTCGGAGCTGCCGCCGCCACTCATCGACTGGGCGCTTGGCCTCACCCGGCATCACATGGCAGTGAGTCAAGCGGGCAGAAGCTGCAGGGGTAGCAGCTGCCCAGGCATCGACCATTGTGCTGCCACTTTGTTGCCTAAGTCAAGGGTTTCACTGCCAGGCAATCGATCGCCGCCTCCCCGCCCCCTTTGCCGGCCCTTCTCGCTCCCGTGTCAAGGTCGTGCCTCCAGGGTACTGATGTGTTGGTATTGGTGCCTGCAGCCGCTGTACGAGGCGTGCCCTGAGTGGGGCTGGAGCGACGGCAAGAAGCATGCTGAGCTGTCGCATCCCGCCGCCCGATTCCTGGTGGTGTTCCAGGATGCAGCCGACAAGCAGGCGCCGCAAGCACAGCATGGCCCAGCAGAGCAGGCGCAGGCCCAGCAGCAGCAAGAAGCGTCGGTGCCTTTGACTGCTGGTCAGGAGAACGTGGCGGCGGCAGGCAACATTTTCTGTGGCACGCAGCAGCAGCAGCGGCAGCAGGAGGGCGGGGCGGCAGAGGCAGGTTCGGAGCTGGGCCAGCCGGTCGCGTTCCTGCACTTTCGCTTTGAGGCGGAGGATGATGAGGCGGTACTGTACTGCTATGAGATCCAGGTGGCAGCTGCGGTGCAGGTGCGTGGGGTCCTTTCCCGCACCCTGTTTGTCCCGCCTCTCGTCCCGCAGCTTGCAGCACAGACTCTTATGCCCTGCCTGCCTCTCGTTTGCGTCAGTCGGGCTGCCACGGGCGGCGGTGCCCAGGACCGCAACAACTTTGTCACTCCCTGCCCGGTCCACGCAGGGCAAGGGGCTGGGCCGCTTCCTGATGCAGCTGCTGGAGCTGATGGGGCGGCGAAGCGGTGTGGCCCGCCTCATGCTGACCGTGTTCCACGACAATGTGGCGGCGACGGCGATGTACCGCAAATTGGGGTGAGCCGCAAAGCCGCAGAACTGGTCAATCAGGCGTTCAGTCAGTCGGTCAGGCTGCCAGCTTCCTACTCTGCTGTGTGCAGAACGCGGTGAAGAGGCAGCTGCCAGTCTTGCCATGGAAATGGCACACATGTAGCGACAACACAGCCGGGTCGGCACCCATGTGTGCGTGGTGTGTGTGCAGGTACGTGTTGGACGCCGACAGCCCGGGATTTCTGGAGCCCTCTGGCGGCCACGAGTGAGTGCACAGCAGGCCCTGTTTGCAATCCCTGGGGCCGCAAACTTGCCTTGAGGCCTTGCCGTCACTGGTGCACGTGACGCTGATTGCTAGAGCGACCGTTAGCATAGCCCAGGGTCTGTGAGATGGTAGCTGCAGTAACGCCTCCAACCATCACCTCAACACTGCACCTAGGCCTGCACTTGAAATGCCACAAGGCCCCTCATGCCCCTCTTTCCTGTGTGCCCTGTCCCTGCTCCCTCACTAGCAGGTATGAGATCATGACAAAGCGGCTGCGCCAGCAGGGCACCGCACCACCGGTCGCACCGCCGCCTGCTTCCTGACGCCTGCGCCGGTCACAAATTACACGCTGGGTGGCGCACAGAGTGTTTTGTCGCATGACGCACCGCCATTCGTTGAGTCCAGTGCAAGCAACGCAGTGGGCAGCAGCCTGCCCGGGCTGCCACGTCATGTGCTGAAAACGAGTGGCTGAGGGGAGGGGCAGAGGAACCAGCAGCAGAGAGTTGGGCGGTCAGGAGGGCAGGAGCTGCACACGGTGAGCAGCTGCACCCTATCCCAATCATGAGGTCAGAGAGGTAGTAAGTAATATGGGCCTTGAAACTGCAAGGTGCTTTTGTAAGGTGGGGCAGGTCTTGAAAGGAAAGGAGCCAAGGTGGTGCATGTAAAGAAGGGAATGGTGCTACGGAATCCGTGGCAGCAAGAGGGTGGCTAAGAAGAAGAGGAGGAAAGAAGAGATAAAGAGGAATTCGTGGGTGTGAACCGGCGTGTGAGGTGTGATTGCTGCTCTCAAACAAATCTCATGCTTGATGCGTGCTACCTGCTGGGCCGGCAGACGTGCGTCGCCGCTTGGCATCACCCTGCCTGCTGCCGCTGCCGGCGCCTGTGGAGTCGTGTGTGACAAGTCTGGAGGGAGAGGTGAGTTCGCGGTCTGCAGGCGGGTGAGGGCAACGAAGGGGAGAGGCAGGGAGCAAGGCAGGGTGAGGTCATACACCAGAGCTGAGGGCGAGAGGCACAACGCAGGCACGCGGGATGGGGCGACAGCCTGGCACACGTGTGAAGCATGCAGGCCGCTGCCTGCTGCAAGTGTGGCTTGGAAGCAGGGCTGGCAGGCAGGCCGGCAGGCACCTGGGCTGCTTTGGGCCATGTAGCCGTTGCCAATGGCGCTGTTGGCATGCGTGGCATATCCGTTCTGCTCCAGCAACGCAGCGGGGGAGAGGGCAACAGAGGCTCAGCGGTGCAGCGGGAGAGGAAGCCACCACAGCAGGTACATGCTGCCTGTCAAGCAGCCTGTCAAGCAGCCTGCCGGATATGCAGGCTGCCAAGACATGCTGACCGAGCCTCACGCATGCGCGTGTAGGCACAGGCAGACACACGCATTGGCACATGCACAGACAAGCGCACACACACACACACACACACACACACACACCCACCCCCACCCCCACCCCCACCCCCACCCCCACCCCCCCACCCCCCCACCCCCCCACCCCCCCACCCCCCCCCCCCCCCCCCCCCCACCCCCCCACCCCCCCACCCCCCCCCCCCCCCACCCCCCCACCCCCCCCACCCCCCCACACACACACACACACACACCACACACACACACACACACACCACACACACACACACACACACACACACCACACACACACACACACACACACACACACACACACACACACACACACACACACACACACACACACACACACACACACACACACACACACACACACACACACACACACACACACACACACACACACCACACACACACACACACACACACACACACACACACACACACACACACACACACACACACACACACACACACACACACACCACACACACACACACACACACACACACACACACACACACACACACACACACACACACACACCACACACACACACACACACACACCACACACACACACACACACACACACACACACACACACACACACACACACACACAACACACACACACACACACACACACACACACACACACACACACACACACACCACACACACACACACACACACACACACCACACACACACACACACACACACACACACACACACACACACACACACCCACAACACCACCTGCTGCCGCAGCACGTGGTAGGCATCGCCCAGCTCAGGGGCCGCAGGTGGCGGCGTGAACATGCCGCCATTCTGTACCGCCTGCTGCTGCTCCAGTACAGCCAGGGCAGCCGCCACAGCACCGGGCGGCGGCAGCCCCGAGGGCTGGCCAGAGTCGCTGGGCTGGGGCCCCGCAGCGGCAGCACCAGCGGTGGCGGTACCGTCAGCCGGTGCCAGGTCAACAGCCATGGTACTGAGGTCGATGGGGGAGCCCAGACAGCCATTGCTGCTGCCCAGCAGGCCGCCAGCACCTGAGGAGGCGTGAGCCAGGTGGAAGCCGTTGCCTGGCTGATGCCCCTCCTGCTGCTGCTGGTCCTGCTGATTCCCCTCCTGCTGCTGCCCCAACTGCTGCCGACCTGCACGGCCAGACGCAGCGCCCGTGGCTGCTGCCGCCAGCTCGGAAAAGGGAAGTGCGCCCACGCTGCCCGTGTGCGGGGTGCCCCCTGCCGGCACCGCGGTACCATCGCCGCCTGCGGTACCGCCCACCCCTTCCCCCCGGGAGCTGGAAGGTGCGTGGGCAAGCAGCACCTTGGCAGCCTGCAGGGGGCTGAGCGCCTCTTCTGCCTCGTCCATGGCCTCACCCTCGCCAGCTGCAGCGGCCGCGGTTGTAAGGATGGATTGTGCTGCCCCAGCCTGGATGATGGTCCCCCGAGCAGTACCCTCGCTGCCGCGGGGCTGTTGCTCCTGCTGCTCCTCCTGCTGCTGCTGCTGCCCGGCAGCCTCAGCCAGCGTGCTGCCTGCAGGGCTGCCCATGCCCTCCTGGGCAGCGCCCCCAGCTGCAAGGGCATCGCCGCCGCTGCCAGTGGCGTTGGCTGCGGCCCCGCCTGCTGCGGTGGCAGCAGCGCCCTGCCCTCTCGATCGTGCGTCAGTGAGGGGCACCGGACCGCCCTGCTGTCCTCTGCCCCACACGCTGGCATGAGCGGGGGAGGGCCAAGTTGCCGCACCCGCCTCCTGCTGCGCCTGCTGTGAAGAGTGCGGTGCCGCAGCTGCCGCAGCACTGCTCTGTGGCATGAACCCTTCCCGCGAGTGCTCCCCTTGCCCAGTGGTATCGCCCTGCGTGGAAAGCGAGGCACTGGCTGCGGGCTGCACCAGCGGGGTGTGCAGCCCCCCCGCTGGCTGCGGAGGAGGTGCCGGCGAGCTCGCCGCAGCTCCTGCTGCCGCCGCCAGCGGAGACGTGGCTCCCTGAGGCCGACCGCCGGCTGGAGCAGGCGGGGGGCTGCCGTTGTGGTGCTGACAGTGTGCGGCAGAGCCCTCCACCGCAGCAGGAGCTGGCAGGGAGGATGCATGCTGCGCTGGCTGGCCCTGCTGGCTGGGTGGGGCGGCCTGCCCCATCTCAACAGACCCCTGCGCCCCCAGCTCGCCGCCCGCAGCGCTCACAGTGGCAAGGCTGCCTGCGCCCTGGCCCTGAGCAACCTGCGCATGCTGGCTGGGCTGCGTGGCGGCGGTGCCGCCGCCGCCCGCACTGTGCCCGCCGCTGGCAGCTTCGGTGTTGCGGACGGTGGCGGCAGCAGGCTCAGCTCTGGACCGAGAGGCGGACTGCAGCAGAGGCAGGATTGAGGGTTCATGCAGGGTGGCGAGGAGAGGTGAGGAGGGCTCAAATTGGAGAGAGCACGGCTCAGGGCAACCAGCCAGAAAACAAAGAAAAGAAAAGAAGAAAAAAAGAAAGAAGAGAAAAGAAAAAAAGAAAAGCCAGGCCGGGTACTTGCTGCTTGATGGCCTTCAGCGTGTCAGCGTGTCAGCAACCAACAGCAGCAGCAGCTGGGCAGCGCAGTAGCAGTCGCAGCGCAAGCACAGCACGCTGGCAACAGCCTGTGCGACAGCCACCCTCCCAGCCGGCTGTCCACCCAGCACACGGGACGCACCGGGGCTGCCGCCGCCCGGCGCCAGCTGGGCCCCGAAGCCGTCTGCTGCATCTCTGTGTCACCCTCGGAGCGCCCGCCGCCGTTGTCTGTCATCACTGTGGCCATCACCGAGGCAGCACCATGCGGCGCTGGCGGCAGCGTTGCACCTTGCCCCTCCTGAGCTGCTGCCTGCTGCACCTCCATGGCATCGTCACCCTCCTGCTCCTCCTCTGCAGCAGCAGGAACCAAAAGGCGGAGGCAGGTAGGCATTGAGGGAGCTGCACGTGGTGCAGTGGCGGCACCGGTAAGACACATCCCCGCACCAGTGGCCTGCAGCGTCTATCCCCCCGCTTGCACATGCTCGAGCTCGTCTCACCAGTTGCCTTTGCCGGCGCACCAACCATGCAAACCACAAACCATGAAGACAGACCAGCAAGCAAGCCCTCACCTCCCCCCATCTCCAAGGCTCCAGCGCAAGTGGACACGCCGCCAAGCATCGCCGCCTCCTGGGGCACCGCCGCCGGGCGGGTGGCTGCACCGCCGCCCATGCCGCCGTGAGAGGCCGCCGCCACATCAGCAGTGGGCAGGTCTGTTATCACCGCTGCCTGTGGCTCTGGGGATCCGCCAGCGTGCAGCCAGCGCTGCCCCTCCTGCTCAGCACCCCGCTGGCTGGGGCTGGTCAAAGGCGGCGAAGGCTCGAAACTGCCGCCGCCGCCGCCGCCACCGCCTAGCACAACTGAGGCGGCCTGCTGCTGCTGCTGCTGCTGCTGCTGCTGCTGGGGTGGTGGGTCGGGGCTGCCAGCCTGGCAGGCCGCAGCAGGCCCGCCGCTGCCGCCACCCTCACCGCCGCCGCTGCCTGCCAGCGGATGCTGCAGCTCCTCGCCACCCACAGCACCACCCAGAACAGCCGCCTGCTGTGCTGGAGCGATGGCCGAACCCTGCATGTCGCTAAGGTCCGGGGCGGCGGCCTGCTGCGCTGGCAAGAGTGCAGTTGATGCGGGAGGCCCACGAGCTGCGAAAGCGCCGAAGAGCACGGCATGAAGTGCCGCTGCTGGGTGCTGTGCCGCGCCACCGGGCTGCAGCGGGGCAGAGGCAGCGGCACCCCCAGAGCCATAAAACGGCGGAGGCAGGGGGTGGCCCTGGATAGCAGATGCACCCGGGCTTTGCACCGAGGGAGCAGCGCCAAAGGATGCTGCGCCAGCAGCAGCTGCCTGCTGTGCCACCTGTTCGTGCGACGGCGGCTGCGCGGCTGCGGTCTGTGATACCGCCGGGGGTACGGCTCCCTGCAAGCCGCTCTGCTGCTGGTGCAAGGGTGGCAGGGTGGTGCTACCAAAGCCGCACATGCCGTCGCCTATCACGCCAGAAGCTTGGGCTTGCAGCACTGCAGGTGCCGCTCCTGCGGGCTCATCCTGCTGCGGAGCAGGCGGCGGCGGCATGGCAGCGCCCTGCTGGCTGACCGCCGCTGGCTGTCCCAACCGCTGCTGCTGCAGCAGCTGCGCCTGCAGCAGCGCCGTCGCTACGACGCTCAGCTGAGCAGGCTGCAGGCCAGCAGCCGTGCCAGCCGTGGCAGGGGTGTCGAGGGCGGGTGGCTGTGGCGTGGGTGGTGGGGCAGACACTGCTCCGTGTTGTGGAGTCAGCATGCCTGGAAAAGCGATGCCAGCTGGGCTGAAGTGACCCACAGCAACTGCTAGAGTCGAAGGCAGCGAGGAGGCTGCCGCTGCGATGTGCATCTGGTTGCCAGAAAGAGAGGGGCGGCTGGGGCCTGCAGGGTACTGCTGCTGCTGCTGCTGCTGCTGCTGCTGCTGCTGCTGCGGGCGGTGCCCCGACGTTGGCGGCAGCCCCGCAGAAAAGGCACCTGCCGTGCGCCGCAGCACTCGCGGCTGCGGCACGGCAGCAGAGAGCTGCAGAGCAGTACGGAGAGACACACAGCGATAGGCAAACTTGGAAACTGCGACACAGCTTGTACTCCAGCGCCACGTCACGCAGTGAGCAGCACACAGAGCGGGCACATCCTGACGCTGCCGTCAATATGCTGCTGCTGCCGTGGCACGCCGCTCAGCTCTCAAAACCCACCTCTCCACGGCTGCCATTGGGGCTTGACCCGAGGTTTTGCGGGGCGGGCGCTGAAAGCGGCGTCTCACCCCCCCGCCATTGCTGCTGCTGCTGCTGCTGCTGCTGCTGTGCTTTGTGGTGTGGCACTGCTGTGTGCGACACCACGCTGTTGGCCCGATACACAGGTGAGGTGCAAGCTGGCGGTGAGCCTGCCATCTCATGCCGCCGTGGTGCCGGTGCGGTCAGGCTGTTTGCCGGCTGTTGCTGCTGCGGCACCGCCACGGGCCCAGAGGCGGACCGAGGCATGGTGCTGGCGGCACCAGCTGCCGCGGCTTCGCCTTGAGCCTCTGCACGCCCGCCCCTGGCCTCCTGCCGCTCTGAGGTGTGCTCGCCAGCGGCCTCTGCAGCTGACAGCGCCGTCTCATCATCTGCCGACAGCGCAGACAGCACAGCCGATGTGCGCTCGCCAAACCCACCGGCATTGTGTGCGGGATGCGCTCTGCTGATCTGACTGCGAGGCACGCGCTGCAGCAGGGAGGAGGCGGACCAATGGACGTGCGGCAGGCGGCGGTGGGGAAGGCGGCACCGGTCAAGTGGGTTGCGGGACCCATCGGCCGGGAATCGAGCACCGGAAGCAGTGCTGCTGCTTGCTGTAACAGTTGCAGGCGCACAAAGCTGCTTCAACTTGCATGGTTCCGGCGCAAAGTTGGGCTGTCGCGCAGCTCTCTGTCGGCTGCAACCGCGTTTACGCCTGCCTACCATCGATCCCCAGCGCTCACCGGGCTCTGGGGGCCTCCGCCTTGGCCCTGACCCCAATTCACGCTCCCACCGGCTTGCAGCGACTCTGCCGCATTGGGCTGCGAGTTGTGGGACTCAGAGGCATCAGCGGCACTGGCAACCGGCCCAATAGAGCCGGCCGCCTCCATCGCTCAACCTGACTGTCGACACCTCTGTTGGTCTGCACTCAGTTCATTGTAGCTTGAAGTTCAAGTGTTGCAGTGAAAAACAAACGACAGATGAATCTTGCCACTTGACTCGAAATGAATGAAGGCCGGGAAGTGATCCCCCATTTACCTGCAGTCATGGGGACGTTTGCAGCCAAGCCAGCGGCTGGGAGCCCAGACAACACCCCTTTCGAGACCGCCGCGCCCTGTGCTCGGCCTCTCAAATCCGCTGAAGAGCTGCTGCAATGGTGTCCGAGTCAGGACACACACACCGAGCTCTGCAGGGCAACGGTGCCACTGCCACCGGTGCGAGCGCCGTCGCTCCCGCCATGCCGTGACCGCTGTGAGCTGACATTCGTCATCCCTGCTGGTGCAGGCGTGCAGCGCAGCGTCCTTGCAGCGTCACCCACGCCTGCTGGCCTGCCATGACCTTGCCGGAGGTTATGGGCCTGACAGATTCCCACAGGGCTGCACACAGTCTGAGTTCTACGGGCTGTGTAACTGGAGCAACCTGCACACCTTTGTGTACTTCAGCCACACCCTCGTCACAATCCCCCCCCCCGGCTACATCAACACCGCTCACCTGCATGGCGTGCAAGTCCTGGGCACCTTGATCGCTGAGTGGGAGGCCGGAGCTGGCCACTGCCGCACGCTGTTTGGCACCGCCGCCGCGGCGGAGGAGGCCGCCACGCAGCTTGCGGCCATTGCTCAGCACTACGGCTTCGAGGGCTGGCTGATCAACATAGAATGCAAGATGGACGTGGAGCACATCCCTCACCTCCTGCACTTCCTGCGGTGCGTGAGGTGGCGCTGGCAGGCACTGCACAAACGACGCTTGGAGCTCCCAAAAGCTGTCGCTGCTACTCGAGACAGAATCTGCATAACTTGCCGGCATCTCCCCGCCAACGCCTGTGCAGGTTGCTGACACAGCTGATGCGGCAAGTGGCTCCTGGCTGCAGCCAAGTCATGTGGTGAGCACTGCCGCCTGCCTGCGCTGCATTGCACTGCTGCTGCATCCTGCTGCGTACGCTGCATTGGACTGCTGCTGCAACCTGCTGTTTGCGCTGTTTGCAGTTGTGTGGGCACATGCAGTGCCCTCAACAGCCATGGCCCGACGTGACTCTTGTGCTGAGCTGCAGGTATGACGCTGTGACGATCGAAGGGCGCCTGAAGTGGCAGAACAGCCTCAATGCCCTCAACAGGTACGTGGCAGCTACCACCAAGTGCAACATTGCCGGCCTGCGAAAGCCACGCTGCGTTTGCCACCCGCTAGGCCCTGTCACGGGCCTCGTCCCGCCTATCCTGCCTTGTTTATGCTGTGCTGTGCTGTGTTGTGTTGGTTTCAGGCCTTTCTTCGACGCATGCGATTCCATCTTCATAAACTATGGGTGGAAGAAACGCACGCCGGCGCTGGTCCGTGAAGAGGTACGTACGTTTGCGCTATGCCCTGTGCTGACTGCTGCTCCTGCATGTGCCGCATCTGGCGCTACCTCCCAACAGGCTACCAAGACCCTGTTGCTGCAAGGAACCTTGGCCTCTGTGCTTCAGTTGATGTTTCCTCCCTCACGATGCTGGCTGATGTGCTGCGTGCCCGGCTCGCTGCTGCTGCAGGCAGGCGAGCGCTGTGGGGATGTGTTTATGGGCATCGACTGCTTTGGACGGGGCACATATGGCGGCGGAGGATTCACCTGCGATGTTGCGCTCACCGCCTGCCTGGAATCCGGCCTTTCGGGTGAGTGCTGCTGCCTTGCTGTGAGAGAAGCAGGCGGCTGGGCACCAGCGGCTTGCTTTTCTGGGAGGGGGCTCCTGCTGCTGTCGATTGCCGCTCACTGTCCTCAGGCCCTGCGCGTGGTGAGCTCATCAAAGGCAGTGTGGTATGGATCTGAGAATGCTCACCCCATCCCTGCTGCAATGCGAGCTGCAGCTGCGCTGTTTGCGCCGGGCTGGCCGTTTGAAGGCGACTGCGGGCGGGACGCCCCCGCCTGCTGGCGCCAGCGAGATGCCCTGTTCTGGCGCCGCATCGAAGCTGCCTGGGAGGCTGGTGCTGCCGAGGCAGGGCCAGGCAGCAGCCTTCGCCGGGACAGCCGCAGGCGGCTCCGCCCCGCCACCGCCCAGCTGCCGCTCTTCTCCGACTTCAGCGTTGGCAGCGGGCGCAGCATGCACCTGGCGGGGCAGCGGCTGTCCGCCCAGCCCTGGTACAACCTGAGCCTGCAGGCGCTGCAGCCTCTGCTGCGGGTCCAGCTGACGCCGCAGGACAGCATGGCCGACAAGAGCAGCGATGGCGGCGACAGGGCAGGCGATCGCAGCTGGGTGCAGGCGGACATCTCTCAAGACCGTGCGTTCAGTCGCGGCAGCTGTGTGAGCCTGCAGGGCAGTCTGCGTGGCGGCCAGCTGGCTGTCGTACAGCTGTACCGCACAGAGGTACCCTTGCCAGCTGGCGGACTCTGGATGCGTTGGACAGCGTCTGCTGACCCCATGCAAAGTGGCGCGGAGCTGCGTCTGGCACTGAGGCTACTCGGTGTTGGAGGTACTGCTGGAGGTACTGCTGGAGGAGATGCCAGTACCATTGTCGAACTGGCGCCGCTGCAGCTGACTGACCCCACAGCTGCCCTGCCAGCAGCCAGCAGCTGCAGCAGCAGCACGGCCGTGAGGGTGATAGCGGCCAGCGGCAGGCATGTGACTGGGCAGGCGATTGCTGACGGGGTGGAGGCAGAGGGACCCCGCGATGCAAGCGGGGCAGGGGGCACAGCGGCAGAAGCAGCAGAAGCCGTTGGTGCAAGGGCAGTACCGCACCATTGGGTCACCTGGGAGTACTTCCTTGGAGCTGAAGCGCTGGCTGTAGCTGCTGCCGGCACAGAAGCATCGGGGCCAACAGCAGCAGCGGGAGCTGGCGAGGCAGCAGGCGAGGCAGAGCCCGCTGACGATAGTGCAGTGCAGCTGATGGGTGTGGATGCGGTGCTGCTTGGCACTGGTTCCGCTGACGGCAAGCCATTCTCATTCCAGGCTTTCATTGGTGAGCCGGTTGCATTGACGTGGCTCACACATTACCTGCTTGGCCATCAGACGGGAAAGCAGTCTACGGAAGCAAGCAAGGCTACGACGCCACCCTTGCCCAGCCGTGCATTGACCCTCTGCCGCCATCACCCTCTTGGTGCTCTGTGCAGGAGAGCTGAGCATTGAGGAGGCGGTGCCAGGCGCAGGCCCGCCAGCCCCTCCTGGCAGCGTGGAGCAGCTGAGGTGCAGCAATGCGGAGGTGACATCTGCGCCCACCGCAGCTGATGACGCAGCGGCGGTGCTGACTGCTCGGCTGGACTGGCGGCCGCCGACAGATGGGCCGCCAGCTCGGCGCTACAGTGTCTGGTGCTCATTTGACACAGACATGGCCGCCCGCTGGCTGGGAACTGCATCAACCACTCAGTACTGGGCGCGTGTGCGCCTTCCGCTTGGCTCCACGGCGGCGACACTGGTGGTGCAGTCGGAGGGCTGCAACGGGCTGGTGCAAGATCTGGCGGCCTCTGCACGTGTGGAGGTCAGCTTGGCAGCTCAGCAGGTTGATGAAGCAACAAGAGCGGAGGCATTGGCGTGAGCGATGCGGCGTGGCGGCATTTCCAGCCTGGCAGCATTGCCCTCCGATTTGTGCGTCCCAACCGCGCTTGCGATTGATTCAACAGCCCTCGAAGTCAGGCCCACGCGCAATTGATAGACTCGGCGCGAGTTTTGATTGGCGGGCGCGCAGTAGAGACCTGCTTTGGCCTTCAAAGCACTCGCTGTATCACGGGTGAGATAGTCGATGCTGTGGCGCGCTACACGACGCCGCCCGCAGTCCAAGAGAGCTCGTGTCGCCGCCTGCTTCGCTGTTCTCGCCTTCAAGCATTGCGCTCCACCAAGAAAACAGCTGGGGTCCAACACCCGCCTGCCATCGGATGACCGTGCTCATCGCCGCCGCTGCCGGCGGCTTTGCCGCTCGCCGCGCCCTCTTGGCTTCCTCACTTGGCGACCTCCCCAAACCTGCAGGCACACACAAGCTAGCATCATGGCAACTCAGTCATCCCCTGGCAAGAACTGGGGCGTGCGCAGCCTGCGCAGCGGGTTTGGTGAGCAGCCGACATCCAACCGCGCCTCTGCGCCTGCCGCTGGCTTTGGAAGCAGCTCCCGGGATGCGTACCAGAAACAGTTTGCCAGCGCAGAGGTGGACCGAGTGCAGGCTCGGTCCCGCGGCAACATCGACAACCCGCTGGGTGCTTGCTACGCCATCCCGGTGCGCAGGTCCTCCCTGCTGGCTCAGTTGGTGCCTCAGCCACAGCCACCCCGCTCAGCCCGTGAAGGGGTGCCTCTCAAACTTCTACCGCTGTCGCGGGTGTTCTCATCACGCCTTGCTGTTGTATTTGGTGCCGTGTTGTTACTGTTCTTGTATGGCTGCCTGCAGGACACCATGGACAAGCAGGTGCTGAGCACAGTGGCCTCGCCGCCACGCGTGCGCTTCGGCACCGGCAAGCGACCCAGCATGGCGCTGAAGACCGGTGTGCCGGGGCCCGGAGCCTACAAGATGAAGCCAACAATCGGTGGGTGGTGGGAGGTTGTTGCCACTTAGTGCTGGCGCTTCACGTTCAAAATCAGCGCAGCAGCAGCGCCACTGGAGAGAGCCACCAGGGCAGGTTAAGGCTGCAAACTCAGGGGCTACAGCGATGGGCCGAGGCCGCTGCTGCCTGTCATGGCTTGTGCTAGGTCCTATTGCTGGGTCTCACCGTTCCATCGCGTGTGCTGCTGCTGCGGCGGCTGCAGGCGACACTGTGGAGTCCACGCGCGCCTCAGCACCACGCACCAAGTTTGGATCCGGCAGCCGGGACCAGGCCAACCGGCTGTACATCAGTTCGGAGCATGAGAAGTGCCAGGTGCGTGGTGGTTGTGAGTGGTTGTCGAGGAGAGGACTCAGACAGGGCTCAAGAGGTGGGTGGGGGCAGTGCGCCAGAGACGGTCAGCGGGCCAGAGGTAGCAGGAGCAGCAGCGGCAGCAGCGCGAGGTGCCATCCACAACGGTGGATGGCAGCACGGGCCTGGGTGCGCTCTTCCCTGCCAAGCTGAGTGGCAAAGTTGATGAGGTTGCTCGCTGGTGCTCTTGCTTGCTGCTGCCGCTGATTCTGATATCAGGTGGGAGTGGACAGCCCCGGACCCGCTTACACCGTCCACCCCGCCCTGGGCAAGCAGCTGGTGAGTGTGACCTGCATATCGTTGTGCTTGAGAATGAACAACGGCAGTTCTGATGAGGTTCTCCTCAGTTCCCAGCAGCAAGTCCCGCGTCTAAGCTTCGCCGCCTGTCCATTCCTGCACATGTGCGGCGTGGTTCTGCTCTGAGCCTCCTAACTTTGAGGGGCGGCGCTGCGCTGTGCTGTGCCGTGCTGCACTGTGCCTGCTGCAGCTGTCCACCCGGAAGAGCGCAGGCGCCTTTGTGATGCCCAGGGGCGACCGCTTCACAGACAACGATGTGCGGGAGGCAGCCGGCAAGGTGGGCTGGCTGGCAGGGCAGGGCAGGGTATGCCAGCACTCTCGACTGCTCAGCCCCACAAAACAAGGTGCAGCCCGGCTGCCGGCGGTTAACGGGCTGGTGGAGGCTGGTGGGCCGCTGGTGGTCAGTGTGATATATCAGTCAGGAATACAAGGTGCTGCAGTCGAGGAACAGGGTGCCTGCTCGCCTCCTCACTGCTTCCCTGTTGCACTGTGTGTGTGTGTGTGTGTGTGCCTGCCAAGCGCAGCCTGGAGCGGGGGCATACAACCTGCCCAGCAGCATTGGCAACAAGACAGACAAGTCTGCTGCGGTGAGCCCGGATTGCATTGGGTGCGCTGGGCGGGTGGCCTTGGACGCCTCTCAGGAACACGTCACATGGTCCTCCTGCTGATGAGGCAGATAGCTTGCTTCCACCTGGCTGGTCAGGCATGCGACACACACGCTCATTCTGCCAGCGCAAGCACGGTGACTCGGTTATTTTCCACTGCAGTCGGCCTCCACGCTGCGCAACAGCCCCACCATTCGCTTTGGCACCTCCACTCGCGACCAGGACGCAAAGGTGTTCATCAGCCAGGAGCACGAGAAGGGCAGCTACGGCAGCTGCAGGTGAGCGGCCACCTTTTGGCACGGCACGACTGGGGCCGCTGGGGGCTGCAGTGCATGCGCCCTTGCGTGTGAGCAAGGCATGCTTCAAGTGGATGCAACATACCTATGACCCTGCCCACCATCTGCACAACACGAACCTGGCCGGCCCTGTGCCTTGGGATGCCTTGCCTGCCAACCGACCTAGTTGAAGACGACAACGAATTGTGCTGGGCACCTTCCACCCGCTCTTCGCTGCTGCACCCCGCTTTGATCGCAGCCCCGGGCCCATCACCGCCAACCCCGCCAGCAGCATGGGCCGCCAGGTGCTGTCTACCAAGTCGAGCGGCAGCATGCTGGGCTTCGGCAGCTCCAAGCGTCTGGTGGAGCACGCAACAGACGTGCCAGGGCCGGGTGCGTGCGGTGCTGCTGTGCCCGGGGGGGGAGGCTAGGGTAAAGGCCAGGGAAAGGCTGGGGCCCCTGGAGAGGGAGGGAAGGGCAGCAAGCCTCTCACCACGTGTCAGCAGCTGGCGGCCCGTGCGCCTGGGCTGCTTGCCTGCCTGAATCTATAAGCAAGCAGTCAACCCTTCTCCATGCCTCCCCTGGCCCCATGCAACTGGTCCAGGTGCTTACTACGCTTGATCAAACAGCGCTGCTGTCATAAGATTTATATTGGGATGGCAGGGAGGCAGTGTTTGGAGGCTGGCAAAATTGAAGCGGCGGAGCAGGAGTGCCTGCTGCTGCTTTGTGGGAAACTCAAAAGGATGAGCGATCAGTAAGCATACGGCTGCAGCGATGCGGCAGCATCAAGGTGCACGGTGTAACATGTTTGCTGCACAGCTCAGCTCCAGGCAGCGGTGGGGTCAAAGTGGTGGCGCATCTCCGGCCTGCACCACCCATCATTACGAGAGAAGAGCATCCAGTAGTCGTCAATCGCCTTCTCTTGCTTGGCGTGCTGTGCCTGGGTCAGGGGCTTGTGGTTTGCTGTCATGAGCTCGCAGCGGTGCTGTGCGGTGCAGGCATCAGCCGCAAGCTCCAGAGAGGCTGCCACCACAGAGTCTGTGAGGCGCTGCGCATGGGCGGTGCTGGCCGCCAGCTGGCTCAGCTCAGCGGCGGTGGAGTCTGCGAGCTGCTGCAGCTCGTACTGCAGGTCGGCAACCTGCCAGGGTGCATTGTGACCGTTGCGTTCCGCTGTGTGAGAGGAGGACAGGCAGTATAGGCACGTGGCGGACACAGGCAATAGTTGCAAAACGACACACATGCATGGCGTGCGTGTTGCGTCACAAGCCACTCAGAAACTGGTACTGCAGGGAGACGCACCTTCATGTCTGCCAGCCGCCTGGCCCACGCAGCAACGCCTCTCACGTCCTGCGCCTGCTCCTCCAGCGCAGCAGCCTTGCTGCGACGGCAGGCAAGCTGAGCTGCAGCAGTTCACGCAACAAAAAGGGGTGGGAGTGCTCAGCAACCCTGCTGCTGTGCAGGGAGGGTCAAGGAGGGGCATGCACTGCGTCAATCACATGCTGTGGAGACCCCGCAGCCCAGGGCCTCTGTGTTTTGAGGTCCGCTGTGCCGTACCTTCCACCTCCACAGCCTCGAGCCGCACGGCAGCGGCACTGTCTCGGTAGTCTGCTAGCGCTGCCGCCTGCTGCGCGGCACGGTGCCGCATCGCTGCCAGCTCAGCGGTAGCTGCTGCCAGCTCTGCTGCCTCCGCCAGCTCTGCCGCCTCCGCATCGCACTGCAAGAGCTGCTGAGTAGGCTGATGACTGGGTGCTGAGGACGGCAAGGGCGTGGGTGGTCTTGCGCGGCCGTGGCTGCTCTTGCTGGTGCTAGGTGTGGCGGCATTGGCAGGCAGGGTGGCTGCTGGAGCTGCCACCGTGACAGGCGTGTCGATGTGTGGACGAGGCTTGATGCTCAGCGCATGCTGAAGCTTGCCTGGCTCGGCAATCTGCTCCGCTGCTGCTGCTGAAGCAGTCGGCAGGCGGTAGCTCGCCGCCGGCTGCGGCGGGGGCTACGCGCAGCGGCGACCAGCGGAAGGAGGGCCGACTGGATGCTGCGCGCAGGCGGCAGGCTCCTAGGTGACTTAAAAAAGGCCTATGTGGAGGGAGGTGCAGCACAGGGGTCGGGTGGTGATGAAGTTGGTGGGCGGCGGGATGCAGCGGTTGCGCCATACCGTGATGGACCATTCGCGGGTTGGTAGGATGGGAGACACCTGACCATCCACCTGCTTTGCAGTGGCCGTGCCTGCATTCAGACGATGGTGGGAGGGAGAGGCGGCCCGAGGCGGCTGTCGGCGGCAAAACCCGTGCCGGGCGGGTGCGGTGCGCCATTCTTGGCGATTGGTAGGGCTTGCAGCACCTCTCCCAGCACCGCCACGACATGCTCACCCTTGGGCGGGGTGGCACGCAGGCTCAGGATCCTCAGCATCGCGGGGATGCGGCCAAGCTTTCGCTCGCTGTCGCACTCGTGGTCGCTCCAGCACGTTGGCAAGTGCGCCCTGAGGGTTTGTGGACACTCGCCGGGCCTGTAGCGGGCGGCAAAGTTAAATTGGCAGCGATGTACAGTACTTGCAAAACGCAACTGGCATCCATCGGCAAGATTGCATTGTGCGCAGCAATTGCAGGTGATAGCAGCTGAACGCAGCGCTTACCGCAGCTGCAACTCGCGTGCTACCAATCAAGCCTTTGGCGGGCGCTGTTGTATCACTGCCATCGTTCCTGCATCCCCAGAGGAGCGCCCTGCACACGGACTCGGCTCAATTGCTGACATCTGCATCGCCAGCCAACGATGGAGGCAGAGAATGCGTACCAGATGATGGGCCTGGAGCAGGGGCCAGATGCCACAGAGGCCGAGATCAAAAAGGTAAGCGTCGCGCCGCCGCTGCCGCCCGCCCGCCGCCTGGCGGCTGATGCTTCGGCCCGTGTCTCTGCAGGCTTACCGCACAATGGCTCTGGTCAAGCATCCAGACAAGAACCCAGACAACCCCAACGCGGCAAACGAGTTTGCTCTGCTGCAAAAAGCTTACGAACTGCTGACGGACAAGGAGGCACGTGCGGCGCTGGACAACCTGCTCAAGTGAGGCCTTGTTGCTTGTTGCTGCTGCTGCTGGCCTGTATCCCAAGGCCTCACCCACTTCCTTGCCTGCTCATCATTCCCGTTCCACTGCCCTTGGTCCCTCAGGGCCAAGTCGATGCGTGCTGAGCGGCAGGCAGGGCACGACGACAAGCGGCGGCGCATGATGGCTGATCTGGAGCGTCGAGAGCAGGGCTGGCAGGCAGCGCGCACGCAGGAGGAAACAGCCCGTGCCAAGCTGCACGCAGAAATGGAGCGGCTGCGGCGACAGGCCTCCCAACGCGCAGCGCAAAAGGCGGCGGAGCAGCGTGCCGCGGCGGCGGCGGTGCGGTCGGAGCCGCGAGGGTCGGCGGACGCCTCAGCTGCAGCGCAGGCGCAGGCGCAGCAGGGAGGAGGCGCTGTGGGGTCTGCTGCACCAGGGGAGCTTGGCGAGGATGTGAAGGAGCGCCTGAACCGCACGCTGAAGGTGTCGTGGTCTAGAAAGGTGCGAGGCCAGGTGGACAGCTGCTGGCCAGGTTCACGGGTTCACATCCACCAATGTTGCCTCAAAGAAGGGCAGGCCGTGGCCTTGCTCCAACAAGCTTTCTGCCTGGCCTACTCCGGCCAACTCCTGAGGCGTCGCCCTGCTGCTGCCCGCCCAGCCCAGCCATGCAGTATGCCTGCGCAGCACATCAGCCAGCCTCGCTTGCCTCACTCCTCACTCGCTCCGGCCTGACCTCCTCCACCATTGCCGCTGTCTCTGCTGGTGGCGGCCCTCTGCTGCAGGACGGGGAGTATGGAGCGGTACAGCTTCGCCAGATCTTTGCGGTACAGGGTCCAGTTGAGGACGTGGTACTGCGGGAGGGAAAGAAGCGGAAAGGCTCTGCGCTGGTAGTGATGGCAGATGCAGCAGGCGCCGCCGCAGCCGCCGCAGCGGTCAACGGTCCCTTGTCCAATCCGTTGCTGGTGGTACCTTTCCACAAAGCGGTGGCAGCAGCAGGCGAGGGCAGTGCAGCAGGCGGCACCGATGGCGCAGCAGCAGCAGCAGCAGCAGCAGCAGCAGCAGCAGCGGTGGATTCGCGGCCAACTTCGGCTGTGTTCCCTGCAGCGGCTCGCATGCATCACGCCGCATCAGCCCCTGCCTTTGGTGCGGGAGCAGTCGGAGCAGGAGGGGCAGGCCTGGGGCGCCCACCTGCCGCTCCGCTCTTTGCCGCAGGCGCCCGGCCAGGCAGCGGTGCCGCTTACCAGCAGCCACCTGCAGCTTCGCTGTTCCCTGCTGCTCCATCTGCCACCGGCAATGTTTTTCCCGGCGAGTCGAGGTCAGCAGGCGCAGGCGGCGCGCATGCACAGCCAGCGGCCGTGGACCCAGCCCAGCAGCAGCAGCAGCGGCAGCAGCAGCAGCAGGCATCAGCAGGAGGCAGTGCCGCCTCCTCCTTTGCCGCCTTCTCCTCCTTCCGCCCAGCTTCCTTGGCGTCTGCCATTGGCGCGCTCAACGGCGGCTATGAGGATGCCACCCTGGCAAAGATGCGGCAGGCGGCAGAGCGGCGGCGGCTGCTGGAGGAGCTGGAGCAGGAGGAGGGGGGCAGCTGACATGCGGTGCTAGTGCTTGCTACAGTTCCCACTACGTGCCAACACTGCTCGCCCCCTGCCATTGCATCATGTGTAAGTTTACAGGCCATCACAGGCACAGGGCATGGTGGCTCAAAGGAGAACAATACAGGGGGGAGGGTGTTGTACGAGTGCCGTTGCTGCGGTGAGCAGATAGAACAGATGGCAGCATAGGCTGCAGAGTCAAAAGTCGCATTGGATGGTACAACATCAACCGAATTTTCGATTTGTACAGTGCGTTTTTTTCAGCTGATCACAGATGGCTGCTCAGGTGTGCAGCAACCACGAGCTGCTGCCGACTCAGGTGGGTCAGGCAGACCTCACGCTGCAGATGTGCAGCAGGTAGGCCTCCACTAGACGTGTGGCACACTCACATCTGAGCAGCAGCCACTACTTCAATTCAAAGTGCGGCCTGTATCATCTTCTCGGTCTGCTCCCACAATTCCCGCGCCAGCTCGCCGTCCCGGGCCAGCTTGCTAGGCGCACAGAAGCGGCGGCCCCAGATGCCAGGCACATCGGAACCCACCTGGCAGTCAGCCAGGTATTCACCCGACCGACTTTCCAGCTCAGGTGCCACACAGGCAAACACAGTGGTGGAGGCTCCCTGCAAAGCGGCGAGATGAGTAATCTGGTCTCGGTATTGGTCGGTATTGGAGTCATGGCGGCATCGGCACAACAGGCAGCAGTTGGGAGCTTCAACGAGGGCAGGTCGGGCGGGCTTGTGCAGAGCGGAAGGCGAGGTGGGACAGCAAGGTGAGGTGGACACAAACACGTGGGTGGGCGCAGAGTCGCAAGCCCGTGTGCACCTGTGGGATGGTCTTGGCACCCACCGCGCCAAGCAGGCCCGGCACCGCCGCCAGCGTGTTGAAAACCCGCTGCAGCACTGTGGCCCCTGACATGTTGCGGCTGCAGAGCAGGGCGCAGGGCAGGCAGGGGTGTTTTGCAGGACAGCACGGGTGAGCACAGCAGCCTGGGTGTTGGCCAGGGGCAGCATGTCAAGGCCGCACTGCTTGTGCTGTGCTGTGCTGTGCTGTGCTGTGCTGTGCTGTGCTGTGCTGCGCTGCTAATCAAACCTCAGTGCCGTATTGATGAATCCAGGATGAACCGAGTAAGCCTTGATGGGCACACCCTCCTCCTCCATCCTGCACAGTGCGGTGAAGGCGGGAGGAGTATGCGGACCGAGGCCAGGTCGAGACGCAGGCACACACACATCCAATGCCACCTGCGGGCTGCTGCGCACACCGCCAGCCGCCGTCCGCACGCCGCTCGAGACGACACAGACGCGCCGCACCGCGCGGTTACAGCCGCCAAGCATGCTGCTGCTGGCTGGGCAGCGCTGCTGCCACACCTGCGGGCGAGCTCCCTGGCAAACAGAGCGTTGGAAAGCTTGGCCTGGCCGTAACTGGGCCATGCGCCATACTGCAAGAGCAGCGGCCCCCCCAGGCGTCAGCATGAGAGACGGAGAACGGGGGGTCACAAGCAGAGGTGTGCCAGGGTGGTGTCAGAGCGGCAGCTGGCAGCCGGCTGGTCACTGCCACAAGCAGAGTGCTGCAAACTCAATTAACTCCCAAGCACACCAAAGATCAGCCAAGGTGCGCATTGTGGGTGCAAGCATTGCATGCCCCATGGACGTGGGCGAGCAGTCAGCAGCACAGCAGTCGGCACCTTGCGCCGCTCCCAGTTCAAATCATCCAGCGGAAGCTCCTTTGCAAAGTTGTGGCCGTAGCTCGAGAGGGCAACGACCCTGGCGGGAGCGCCCTGTCATGCAGCACAGCACAGGAGCAGCAAAAGCAAAGGCAAAGGCAGGGGCGGGTGTCAGGCACGCGGCATGTTCCGTTGCATTGCAGCGTTGGCATGCTGCAACATTTGCACCAAGTAGCAGTAAGGCTCCGCAGGAGCAGCGCAGCCAGGTGACGTCGCCTCACCTGTGCCTTCATCTTTGACAGCAACAGCTGCGTGAGGTGTTGATGGCCCACGTGGTTTGTGCCTGCAGCAGGGTGGCAGGAAGCGGATCACTCTGCTGATGCGAGCAGCAGCCATCTGCTGTGTTCAGACAGGACCAGGCTCCTGTCTGCCGCTGCCGCCGCGCATCCACCAGCCCATGGTTCATGCAACAGCGCTTGAACAGCCGCAGCCTGGCTCCGCGCAGGGCGGCGGCAGAGGCTACCCACCCCATTGTGCCTCAAAGCCCTGAGCGGTAAGCTGCTTAGCAGGCAGGCCCATGATGCCCGCGTTGAGCACCAGGAGGTGAATGGCTGGCAGGCGTGCTACTGCAGCATGCTTGGCAAACGCCTCCACACTCTTCAGGTCTGCCAGGTCAAGCTGCACCACGGTGATGGCACCAGGCGCAGCCGCAGCGCGAGGCTCCGTGCCATCGGCCAGCCCGGCAGCAATCGAGTCTGCGACCGCCTGCCCCGCAGCAACGTTTCGAGAGCACAGGATGACATCTGCTCCAGCAGAGGCCAGCACACGCACTGTCTCCGCGCCGAGACCTGCAAGGGAAAAGGCGACGTGGTTGGCCCGTGGCGGGGGACCTTCTGGCGCCGGCGGTGGCGGCACGTCGTTCAGCGACCGCCTGCGACCGCGGCGGCGTGCCTGAGTTGCCTCCCGTGACAATTGCGGTCTTCCCAGTCAGATCTGCTTCGCGTAGAGCTTGCGCTGCAGTCGAGTAGAAGCCCAGTTTGCCCACCATGGTGCACAGAACACGTTGTGTAGGGTGGTGGATGGCAGGAAGTTTTGGATGGCTGATCTGAGCAGAGGAGGCGAATTTTTTCCCCAGTGGCGCTGACATGGCAGGGGACATGTCCCGGGGAATAGCTGTGCCCGCATGTGTGAATGTAATCTAGTGCGACCCCTAGTTTTCCTGAAGGTGAGCATGCCTCCCTGGTGGTATGTTGCACATGGCCATCGAACAAAATGGCGCCGTGTGCAGCCAAATTGGTAACCGGCAGCTGCCGCTACTCGTTGCGCTCATGGCCAGTTGCATCCACTGGGCTCCTGCACCGATTGTCTGCACCTATTCGTGTGGATATGGTGGTAGGACCGGGCCTTTTGGGCCTTTTGGGCCGCATGAGATCTACGGGCCGGGCGTTTGTTTTTATGACAGCGCATCGTTTTTACAGCGCAACACGCTTCCCGTATCCCACGTTTCCCACTCTTTGTCATCACTTCGCCCCACAAACACCACAGCAACGTGCAAACAAGCGTTCCTTCACCCGCACGTGTGTGCTCGGATTTATACGTCCCCCTTGCATCAGGCGCATCGGCGCTTTCAACCCTCATGCAAGCGGTCCCCATCGTCTGCCAGGTAGGCCGGAGAGTGGCCGGCCTCGCCCCCTGTACGCAAAGTTGCTAAAAGACGTTCCCACCGCCGCTGCAGGTATGTGGCGCCGCACTGAGTCCTGAGAATCGCTCCTTCTTCAGACGCAACGCCATATGCGGTGAGCAACGGGAAATTAAGTTTTCAGGCACAACGCCGCCACCGCCTTGCCCCGCTTTGCCCTCTCGTCTCCTGACTCTCTTGCTGGCCTGACCTCCAGCCTTTTGTTGCTCCCTTCCTTGCAGAGGAGCACGCCAGAGCAGACTCGGTGCCCGACCCCCAGGGCTCCTCCGCCCGCCTGCGCTTCTGCCAGCAGTGCACACGCCTGCACCTGCTGGGGCAGTTTGACGGCAACCACAGATCCTGCCGAGCCAGCCTGTCCAAGCGCCGCAACCGAAAGCGCCCCGGCGGCGCCCCTTACAGCGGCAAACGCTCGACGCTGTATGCTCGGTGCGGGCGAGGCATGGCCAGGGGGAGCGAGAGCGAGGGGAGCGCTGATGGTGAAGAGGCCGAAGTCCAGGCCCAGCAATCACACAAGCACCAGCACCTGCGCCAGAAGCTTCAACGCGCGCAGCACCTGATGCGGCGCGAGGCCAGCGGCATCAGCAGCCAGCACAGCGACAGCTCTGCGCCCCCTGCTGCCGTCGTTGCAGGGCCGGGCTCATCATCGGCTGGGACAGGCGTGGAGCTGGCTGCCCAGTGTGTGGTGCAGCAGGCTGCTGCTGAGCCAAGCATGCGCCTTGCCCTGCCTGGCTCGCTGGCAAGCTCACTGGCCGTGGCTCCTGTCTCTGTCGCGGACTTCCAGGCTCTGGCAAGCACAACAGACGTACGGCACTTGACCTGCATACTGGCGGCCCTGTCAGGTGAGGGCAGGACTTTTTGCACAGCCACTGCCTTTACCTGTGGCTTCCCCAGGCAATCCTGCCAGATATCGTGCGCCTCAGCCATAGGGCGTGTAGCCAAGCTGAACGAGAGCTTGTTGTGTGTCCTGCTGCACCCTGCAGGCCCCAAGAACTCGGCGCCGCCGCCTTCGCAGCCCAGCAGCCCCCGTTCTGTCAACACGACTTTCTTTGCATCCGGGGAGCTCCCCATGCTGCAGCTGTCGGGCGCTGCACTGGGGCAGCAGATTCCTTCGGTTGAGGGGCTGGACCCCGCAGCAGCCCTGCTCTTCCTGCAGCAGCTGGCAGAGGCGCAGCAGCAGCTGGTACAGGCTTCAGTGCAGCGGCACCAAGGCGAGCTGCAGGCGGCGCAGGCCAGGCTGGCGCTCATGATCCAGATGTTGGCGCCCAGCGTTGCATCGCAGGGCGCAGCTGCTGAGCTGCTCCTGCGCGAGCCGCAGCAAGCGGCCAGTGCCGCGGATGCAGCGCAGGCATTTCTGTCACCTGCTTTCACCCCGCTGCAGCACAATACGCATCGTCTTACAAAACCCCAGGCAGTCGAGCCCATGGCAGTTGATGACAGCTTTGGGCAAGAACCTAGAGCTCCAACGCTGGACTTATTGGGACTCCTGCTTGATGCTGCACAAACCTTACCATCGCCGTCGCAGCCTTGAATTTACCCAAATGCATGTCCGCATGTCTTGGGGCAACACCCCCTCCTTCGATTCCAACGCTAATCGAACATGAACCCTTCCAGAATGCTGCATCTTTCTTGCGGAAACCTTGTTCCCAAACACACGTCGACCACCGCCTTCACCGTTACACATCGCCTGCATCCCTCACTCCTCACAACTGCACACTTTGCCCTCGTGCAATGCTCCTGAAATATTGCCTTTATCTGATGATTTGATATTCAATACATATATACACCTTTGGTTTGATTGGCATGCTATGCTGGTGCCAGCCATGTAACTTTGCAAAGTGCAAATGCCCATGCGGGAAGACGGCTACCTCAGCGGCAGCGGCGGCAGTGGTTGCAGCAGAACGGCTCCCCCGTCCAAACCACCCATCAGCAACTCCTCACCATGGAGAGTACTCAGCGCCGTTTGGCGGTGTTGAGCACTCACCTTTCGGACACCCACGTTTCGGAAGCAGCGGGTTTCGGCTCCAGCACGCAGCCCGATGTCGGCTTGGTGCTGGCCGATACAGCCGCCGGGTCCAGCCCCAGCGGATTGCGAACGGAATTGCAGCGGGTGTTCGACCATGATAGCTACCAGGAGCGGGCTCACATGAAGGATCTCATGCGCGCCGAGCTGTTTACACCGTGAGCTGGTCGCATCGACCGAGATGCACGTGCCGCCGTCGCCGCCTTTCGCTCCTCTGTGGCCTATTGAAATGCTGGCTCTCCGCCTGCTCCCGCCTGCAGTCGCTACGCCATATCCGTGGCAGAGGAAAGGGAGTTGGCGCTGCAGCGGCTGCGGGTGCTGTGCCATTCGGGCGCCTTTTGCATTGAGGACTTCCGCTCCGACCCGATGAAGATATTTGCGGCGCACGAGTGCGCCGCTTTTGCTGATGTCAGCATGGCTACCAAGATGACAGTGCAGGTACTGCTTCACCGCAGGCAGCCAGGCAAAGCAGATGTCATGCCTGAAGTGGCGGAGGAGGAGCAATGGGGTTTTTGTTCATGGTATCCGTATCCTGCCCAGCCAATTCGGTTCCTGCCTTGCCCTGCAGTTCAATCTGTTTGGTGGCACGGTGCTGAAGCTCGGCACGCAGAAGCACCACGACCTGTTGCTGCGCGGCATCACCACACTGGACGACATTGGCTGCTTCGCGCTGACAGAGCTGGGTTTCGGTGAGCTGCCTGGCACGCAGCACGGCGCTGGTTAGGGGTTGGTTCCAACAGCACCTGTTGGAACCATCGATCCCCAAACCCTACCTCCACAGTGGCAAACGTGGCAGAGCGGTAAACTCGTCTTGAACAGCCCACACCCGCAGCCATGTGCCAACAGCGCATGCACTGTGCTCGTTTGCCTTTCGCTCTCTGCAGGCAACAATGCCGTTGAGATGGAGACGACAGCCACCTTTGACGTAGATGCCGATGAATTTATCATCCACACCCCCTCCACTCTCGGGCAAAAGTTTTGGATCACCAACTCCGCCACTGACGCTCACGTGAGGGCTGCGCCGGGCTCCTTGCAGCGGGAGGCTGTTGGAGTGGGGGCCTGAGCAGTGGCACGCAAGCGTTGCCTTGCATCTGCAAGGTGTGGGTGTTGGGACGATAGCTGTGTGTGGCTGCTGCCTGCGGACTTCACTGAGTTTGGGTCGGTCGCCCCTCTTGGTCCCTCTCCTGGCTGCAGTGGGCGGTTGTGTTTGCGCAGCTGCTGATCAAAGGCACCAACCAGGGCATCCACGGCTTCCTGGTGCCCATCCGCAACAAGCAGGTGCAGTGCGGTGCCGCAGACCACACCCGCCCTTGCGCCGGCTGGGCAGGTCTGCTTGTAAGTTTTGTCCCTGTATTGTTCATGGGCCACTTGCCACCGGGTTGCTCGCCTCGCGCGGCGTGGTGCGAGTGCACAATGAACCGTGCCTCGAGTGCGACATGCCTGCACACCTTCCCCCTGCACGCTGACGCGTTTGTGCCCCCTCCCTGCCCCTGCCACCCTCCCCCGCTGGCCCTTGCAGGACATGCGCCCCTGCTGTGGTGTGCGCATCGAGGATATGGGGCACAAGATGGGCTGCAACGGGGTGGATAATGGCAAACTGTGGTTTGATCGTAAGCTTAGCTGTTGGCGAAACCTGTGCTGCGCTTGCTGGCCTGGACCCTTTCCTGCACTGCTGCTCAAGCTATGTCGAGCCCGTGAGCACTTACGCACGTTACCCTGGCAGTGCCACAGTCTGATCTCGTGGCGTTTGCCTGCCCAACACCTCCTCCTGCTTGCTACTTGTGGTACCTGCAGCCACAGCCACAGCCACCATGATTCCGTGGTTGCCCTGCTCCCCCTGCAGATGTGCAGGTGCCCCGCTCAGCCCTGCTGGACGCCTCCTCACAGGTGCAGCGGGACGGCAGCTTCCGCAGGTGCGCCTGTTTGAACCAGCTGGGTGGTGGGTAGGCCAGCAGGCAGCGAAGAGAAGCAGATAGTCAATGAGCCCGTAAGCGGGCAACCTGCTGTGCTGGGCGGTGAAGTATGCTTGCCAGAAGCAAAGCCTACTGCGCTGGCTGCAACATATGTCAGTTGCGTGCGGGTGTGCTGCCGGCACCTTTCAGCCCACCACTGCAACCCCACCGTATAACTCCTGCTCTCCCTCCCTCCCCCTCCGCTTTATTCCCATCAGCGACGTGCCCCGCGCCCGCGACCGTTTCCTGAAGGTTGCCGACCAGCTGTTGAGCGGGCGGGTGTGCATCGCCAGCATGATGCAGAGCGGCTCCAAGATGGCGCTGGCCGTCGCGTTCCGCTACGCCGCATCCCGCCTCTGTGTGGGCCCCACGGGCAAGAGCGACACGCCGATCCTGGAGTATCAGCTGCAGCAGAGGGCCCTCACACCCCTGCTGGCGACCACCGTGGCACTCAACCTGGGTCTCAACTATGTGAAGGAGCGCTGGGCGGCGGCAAGCGGCTTTGCGGCGGGGCAGGTGGTGGATGCAGACACGCAGCGCGAGGTGCGGCATTGTTCGTCTGAGTTTGAATGGGTGACAGGGGGAGGAAGACACAGCAGCACAGCTGTCGTGCTGCTGCTGCGAGCCTGGGTCTGGGTCTATTGGAGTGGGCGGGGCTAGCCAGCTAGAGTGGCCCGCACTTGTCAGGGCGGATCAGGCTTTAAACTCCTGCGTGTGCTGCCCATCACCTGCGGGCCCGCGAGCTGTGCAGTGGCGGCGCGCTGCGTCCCTGCAGTGTGCTTGCCGCCCTTGCTCAGTGCATTGGCGGACCCCTTCGCCGTGCCGTGCTGCCTTCTCTGCAGGTCGTCATGCTGTGCTGCGCCATCAAGCCGCTGTGTGGCTGGAACGCGGAGGAGACCGTGACCGTGTGCCGCGAGCGTTGCGGCGGGCAGGGCTACCAGTCTTGCAACAAGTTTGGCGCTCTCCTGGGCTTTGCGCACGCAGGTGAGGCAGCATGGCGCAGTTTGAGGATCTTTTTATCGTAGGGGTGGTGTCTGTGAGTGTGAGGGGAGGCTGAGCGCACGCATCACACACGCCTGCTCTGTTCTGCACTTTTTGAAGGCAAAGCAGGGGTGCAGCTGATTGTCAGCGCGAGGTGGGCTGGGAGGCCACCCAGGGAAGCAGCCCAATGCCATTTGATACTCTTCTTGCCTGTCATACTTCTGTTTGCCTGCTCATGCCCCCCGCTTGCAGGCATGACTGCGGAGGGTGACAACCGAGTGCTCTTCCAAAAGGTGGCCAAAGAGCTCACAGCCTCCACCCACACACCCGCCGTGCGTGCGCGGCTGGCGGCTGCCGCCAGCGCCCCTGCCGTCACCGCTGCCAGCGTGTCGAGCCTGGAGGTGGTGCAGGCGCTGTTTGTGGTGCGGGAGGGTCGGCTGCTGGCCCAGCTGCTGGCCGCAATGAGCAGCGCCAAGGGCGGTGCGCAGGTCTTCGAGGTGTGGATGCGGCAGCAGAGCGACGCGGTGCAGCACACGGCCACCGCGTACGCCGAGCGCGAAGTCCTGCAGGCGTGTGTGCGGGCGCTGGCGGCGCCCGGCCTCTCGGCTCCGGCGCGTGCTGTGCTGGAACCAGTGCTGCGGCTGTATGCGGTGCATCGGCTGGAGCAGGTGAGCGGGGCTGGGCTGCAGCTCCGGGCGGCAACTGCAATGTTTGTTAGGCGCCTCATTGCAGCTTGTGTGGCAGCGTGCGTCAGCATGCTCTTGCGTAATTGCTTGCCTGCTGGCGGTGATGGCCTCCTCGTGCCAGTGCCCTGCCTCTCAGCATGCACCTTTGTTGAGTCAAAGTTGCTGAACTCACTCGCCATTTACAGCTGCGCACTGCACTGTTGCCTAACTCACTCTCTATCACATGTGCCGTCGTTCTGCAGGACCTGGCTTGGTTCCTCACAGAGGGGCTGGTGCCGCTGGCGGCGGGCAAAGCGGTGGGTGACGCGGCACGCTCGCTGTGCGCCCAGCTGGCGCCGCAGTGCCGCCTGCTGGTCGACTCATTTGGCATTCCCGAGCACCTGGTGGCGGCGCCAATCGCGGGCGACTGGGCTCGGTACAACGAGACAGACAACCAGGGAGAGCTGCTGGGCGAGCACTGGTGATGTCTGTCTTTGGGAGCGCTTGGTGGACAGCTGCTTGCCTATGAAACACTAGAAACATTAGCGACCAACCAGTCACAGTGATAGTTAGTTTAGCGTTTGTTTTGGTTTGCGGCAATTTTCACCCATCGCCCACATTTCTGGGGGCCTCCCCCGTAGTGTACTAGCGCCTGTAACGAACCCTGTAGTGGTCTGGTAAGCAGCTGGTGGGCAGGGAGGGCTGGGTAGGAGCGCAGCAGTGAGCAGACGGGCGGTGCAGTCTGCTGGACACGTGGCGCCGAGTTGGCATGTGCCCTGCTTTCAGCCATTCCAGCTACCGCCCTCGCACCGTGGATCGTCCAGCCATTGTGCTGTTGCAGAGAGCCGCCCACAGCAGCGCCTCCGAGTCCGCGCGCGCTGTGCCTCGCCTAAAGGCTACCTCTGTCGATCACGCATACAGGTGCGCCGGCCAGGCAGGAGGCAGCCCTGACCACCGCGCTCGGGCCGCTGTTCTTCGCGCCATGAAGCGGCATCTTGCCGGTCTCCACCATCTCGCCAACGGTGCCGCTGGCCAGGCTGCTCACGCCATTGCCCCGCCCGCTGCTGCTCGCCGTCGCTCACCGCCCCGCCGCCGCCGCTGCTTCTTTACAGGCCGTGGGCGCTCCAGCCAGCAGACGTGCAGACATGGATCGCTTCAAGGAGCTGGTGGCAGCCAAGCGCAAGACTGCAGATGAGGAGTTCCAGGGCAAGAAGTACATGAAGCGGTCGGAAATAGAGGCGCTGCGAATGGCAAAGCTGCGGGAGGAGGAGGAGCAGGAGCGAGCTGCAAAGGTGACTGACCACCTGGACCTGCAATAGAGTGCAGAGTAGTAGTGCCATCACCCGCCATGTTGACCACATGCTCAGAAGCAAGCCTGACCCTCTCCGCCTCTCCCTCTGCCTGTGTCTACGTGTGCACGTGTGCAGGAGGCCAAGCGCAGGGCCGCAGCCGGCGAGGATGCCGACGGGCAGTCGCAACCTGCCACCCGCGGCGGCGGCGGCGAGGCGGCACGCCCCGACTCGAAAGCAGTTGCCGCGGCCGCTGCAACCGCTGCCGCACTTGCTGTGCCGGCGGTCAACCTGAGCAGGGAGGAGGTTGTGAGGCGGCTGCGCGCCTTGAAAGAGCCCATCATGCTGTTTGGAGAAACAGACGAGCAGCTGCTGGCTCGCATGCTGCTGGCGGAGCAGAACGTGCAGGTGTGACACTGCACTGCTGGACACAGGCACCCTGTAGCGCGCTGCCTTTTTCTGCCTCTTGCCTGTCTTGCCATTGCTACTGCTGTGCGGGTATCATCAGGGGCTCCGCAACACCTGAAGCAGCAGGCACGCTTGCAAGCAGCAAACATTCACGTGCTGATGCCCTCCTGCTGCCCGTCCCCCCAGGTGGATGATGAAACGAAAGGCGGCGGCGAAAACGAGAACCTGCACATCCGGTTCAAGCGGGAGGCCAAGGAGGCCAAGTTGAAGCGAGCAGAGGGCGGCCCCGGAGACAAGGCCAAGGCCAAGGCAGGGGCAGAGAAGGTAGAGAGGGACAGCAAGGCGGCCGATAAAGGGGCGGCGATGGCGGCGGGCGGCGCAGGCGGCGATGCGCAGCAGCAGGAGGGCGGCGGAGAGC
Source organism: Chlorella vulgaris (assembly GCA_023343905.1). Taxonomy (NCBI): domain Eukaryota; kingdom Viridiplantae; phylum Chlorophyta; class Trebouxiophyceae; order Chlorellales; family Chlorellaceae; genus Chlorella; species Chlorella vulgaris. The sequence goes on along the minus strand of SIDB01000012.1, from coordinate 1,384,099 downwards.
AGCAGGCGGTGGTTGAAGTGGATCCGGAGCAGCAGGTGGGTTCGTGTGTGGCTGTGGCGGTGGTGGTGGCAGTAGCTGTGCACCACGTACTGCCGTGTCTTGCGGGGCACGTGGTCTGCTGTCGACCCCGGCTGTGTGCCACCTTGCTGGAGAGGGACTGGAGGCTTCCGCCGTCTGCTGCTCCTCATCATGCTGCCGTGACCCGGCCCATCAGCCTTCCACCTGGCGCCATGTGCTGCCATTTGCTGCTGCAGCGCCTCATGGCGGCCTTCCAGGCAGCGGCAGAGGCGATCAAGGAGAAGGCTATGCCTGTGGAGGACCGTGTGGCCAAGTGGCTGCGCATCTGGATGAAGGATTGGGAGGAGGACCTGGAGGCAAGGCCCGAGGACATCAAAACAACAGCGGCAGGTGGGTGCAGAGAGCACAGCAATCGTGGCAATGTGTGCTTCTGGTAAAGGCTGTGTTGACCAATGGCGGCGTGGCTTTGAGGAATGGTGGACAGGGCTGGGTGGTGCGTAGCCTGGGCAGCGATGGTACCTTGCTATTGGCGATGGCACCTTGCGGTGATTGCTTTGCGGTGCGCTTCACTGTGTGGCCCTTCCTCTCTCAAGCGCATGGCATGGTACTGCCCGCCTGGTGCTGCAGGCTACCAGGCAGACATGCGGTTCAAGGAGACCTCGCAGTACCTCAAGCCTCTCTTTGCACGCTTGAAGAACCGCAGCTTGAGTGAGTGCCTGCCTGCTGCTTTGTGCAGCCGTGCTGCCCCTTGCCGTACTGTTTCCTGGCAATCCCTGGCCGGCGCACAGTCTGCCTCCTGCCCCCTGCTCTCACTCTCTCTCTCTCTCTCTCTCTCTCTCTCTCTCTCTCTCTCTCTCTCATGTGGTCGCCTTGGCCGCCGTCTGTGCTGCAGACCCCAGCCTGCTGGCGGGCCTGGTGATGATAGTGCAGCACTGCAAGGAGAGAAACTACCTGGCAGCCTACGAGGTGTGTGTGGGTGTGTGTCATTGGTGTGCTGTGCTGGCATCTCTCATCAGCCTCAGCACATGCGCATTCATACTGCGCAGCTTTCCAGGACTGTCGGCATTGCTGGCACTGCACTGTGAATTCAGGCGGCAGGGCAGCGATGTGCACCTTCCGACAGCTTCCACCTGCTGCTTGCCACTGCCTGGGGGGCTGCGGATTGCAGCCGTACCCCCTAGCAGCTTATCAAGCCACCATTACCACCACCACCATTACCACCACCACCATTACCATCACCACCATTACCTCCACCACCACTGCCACCACCGTGACCTCTGCCGTGTGCCGCCTGCCGCCGCCCGCAGATCTACATGGGTGTGTCCATCGGCAATGCGGCATGGCCCATTGGAGTCACGCAAGTGGGACTGCACGAACGCTCGGCTCGAGAGAAGATCCGGCTCGGCTACAGCTCCGCAGTGGTGTGTGCTGGCTGGCCTGCTGCCCCTGCGTCTGCCCCTGCCTCTGGCTCTGGCTTGCCTCTGCTCTGGTGCCCCTGTCGCGCAGCCCCTGCTTTCTCGCAGCCTTGTCCTTGCGGCACTGATCTACGCTGCAAGCTGTGGCAAGCCTCCTCCCTCCCCCACCGCCACCACCACCACGACCGCCACCTGCACACTTCCATTTCGTTGTTGTTTGTTGCTTGTTTGGTCGCGTCAACCATGCACAGCCACTCACCACCACCGCTGCATGCTGCAGGCACACATCATGAACGACGAGGCAACCCGCAAGTTCATCCAGGTGTGTGCTGTGCTGTGTCTGCTGTGCTGTGCTGTGCTGTGCTGTGCTGTGCTGTGCTGTGCTGTGCTGTGCTGTGCTGTGCCGGTCGGGCTGCCTGCCTGCCTGCCTGCCTCTCTCCTCCCTCCCTCCATCCCGCGCTGCTTCCAATGTACTCATCAGCTCTGTCACTAGCCTGCCCCAACTTCAGCCTCATCCTCAACCCTTGCTGCCTCCCCCCCCTTTCACCCCACACCACCACCACCACCAACCCCCAGGCCCTCAAGAGGGTCATGACCTTCTGCCAGAGGAGGTACCCCACTGATCCCTCCCGCTGCGTTGACTTTGACGGCTTCTCAAACGCTGGGCGAGGCGCCGTGGGCGGCGGCGGCGACAAAGCGGTGAGAAGGCAGACGGCAGCCTAGGGGTCAGGCTTGCCTGTTAAGGGGGTGGGGTGCTGGTTCAGGCCGCGTGATTGACGCACTGTTGCAGCAAAGTGTGCAGGGTGCAAGCTCTGAGCTGCAAATTAGCTTGGACTGGTGTGGTGTGTTTGATAGTTTGCATTTACTTTCTAAGCGTGCTGTGGGCAGCTGGTGGCTCGCAAGCCTGAGGGGCATCCTTCATGCCACCGCTCCTCAGTTGTTTCGAGCCTGACTCAGTTCCCTTGCCTTCTCCCCTTGCCCTGCAGGCGCTGCTGCAAGCCATTGCCAAGGGGGAGACCCTGGCCCTGGCTCCTGCACCCGCCAAAGTGGATGCTGTCAGCGGCGCTGTCAAGATCCCGCAGGTTGGTGGTCGGGTTGGGGTGGTCTGGCGTGTGTGTGTGCGTGTGCGTGTGTGTGGTTGTTAGTTGTGTCTCCTGCTTGTGGGGGCAGAGCGGTGGACAAAGTTGAGTCGTTTGGTGCCTGCAGAGCTGCAGCATTGGTGGGATGCACTTGATGGAAGTGTTGTGCACCTTGCCTGCCTGCTCTGGCATTTAACCATTCACATGCGTGCATCATTTTGCTCCTCCTGCCGCAGAACTGGGATGCCAAGCTGCGCGCCGCGCTGCAGGAGGTGGACCGGTCGGACAATCTGGAGATCAAGGCGGAGCGGGAGGAGCAGAAGCAGCAGGAGCAGCAGAAGCAGGATGCGGCGACGGCGGCGGCAGCGGCAGCGACTGTGAAGTGAACGTTCACGGTGTGCATGCCCCGTTGCTCATGTTTGATTTTCCTGCGACTGGTTCCCCCCAAAGAGCAATACCTTGAACCGTGCGAAGCATGAAGCTCACTGTGATCGAGCACTTCGCCGCGAAGTACATGCCAGCGGCGGCGGTCAGGTTGTGCATCGATCATCGCATCTCGTTGGCTGTGATTGGTGCCATCGATCCACGCACTTGCACAGGCAGCAATCGAGGGGCTGCACAGCGAGTGCGCTATTTCCGTCTTGCGCTTGGAGTCCCGCAAAGCTCTATCGCGTGTTGCAGGATCCCCGCTGCCACTGATCGTCTGGCAAGAGCCCGTGGCCTGCACACCGCCTGCCACTCGTTCAGGTGCGCCTGCTGCAGCACTCAGCAACCTGCTTGCCCGCGGAAGGTCGGCATCCGTAGCACATGCCATTACACACCGTATTTGCACGATGTTTGTTGCCCCAAGCCGCCGCCGACGCCAAAGACGCAACCCTGGCCCTTTGGTGCACAGGTCACCGTCTTATCGATCCAGCGTTCAGGCATGGCGGGCCAATCATCCTTCAATGACCGGGTCGAGGCTTTTCGCTGCCGCCTCGTTGACCGGCGGATCAACAGCAGCCTGGCTGCGGCCAAGGGCACGGCGGAGCTGCTGCGTCAGCTGGTCACCATGTCGCGTCTCAACACACCCGAGCTGCTGCTGGCAGAAGTCAAGAAGGTTGGGCTGAGAATACAGTCGGCAAAACCCATCGGTGCGTCTCCCTGCCGTGATATGCGCACCCCTCGCCGCCGCTGCCCCCGCCTGAAACCTGCTGCACACACGGTCTTGCCTTGCTTGCTCTGCATCGCTCTCTCGCTCCGCACGCGTGTCACTCGTGCTACGAAGGGATTCACGGCCCTGTGGCCTGGCCTCCTGTCGGCGGCGCTGCAGAGCTTGTGATTGGCAACATAGTGCGGCGCGTGCTGCACATCATCCGGGAGGAGCGGGAGGCGGAGCAGGAGGAGCAGGACGATGACCTCATGATGGCGGCCTTCTCAGGCACGGGTGTGCGCTGCTGCTGCCCAGCATGCCGCTGCTGCTGCTGCCCTGCATGCCGCTGCTGCTGCTGCCTCGCATGCTGCTGCTGCTGTGCCTGCCGCTGCTGCCCCGCATGCCGCTGCTGCTGTGCCTGCCGCTGCTGCCCGCATGCCGCTGCTGCTGTGCCTGCCGCTGCTGCTGTCTTGTCTAGGGGCTGCTGCCGCTGTGCTCAATGCTGCTGTGTGTGTAATGTTGCTGCTGTGCCCAGGCCTGCCGGTGCTGTGGCAAGGATTGCTGCTGTGCCAAGATTTGCCACTGCTGTGCAAGAGTTTGCTGCCGTACCTAGGGCCGCTGCTGTGCTCCGGCGGAGCCCTGATGCTGCATCCTTGTCACCGGCAGCTTGGGACTTGCTCATGGGCACACTGCGCTGCACCGCGCCCTGGGAAGCTCTCTCACCCGCCCTCCCGGCCACCCCTCGGCTGATTCAGTGGAGCTGCCGGCAAACATGGGTGCAAACGTGGGGGGACTGTCCAAGGCCTTCCGACCGCCGTTTGCGACCGCCTCCTCTCGCACCCTATCCCTGCACAACCTACTGGACCTTGGTGCCATGGGTGATGCGGCGGCGGCGGTCACCGCAGCAGCTGGTGGCGGCGGAAGCTCAGGGGCAGCCTCGTCATCCTCTTTAGCAGGCGCCACCTCCCCGCCTGCGCCTGCGCCCTCAAAGCAGGGTGGCGGAGGCGGCGGCGGGCGGCGGAGCTCGTTAGATGAGAAGGATCGGCGAGTGGGCAAGGCTGGTCAGTGGGGGCGGAAGCAGGAGGTGATAGATGGGGTGAACGATTTGATCCAGGAGCTGAAAGATATAGACGACAACATTGCTGCACAGGCAAGGAAGCTGATGGGCTGGTGTTTTTTCGCTTGCTTGCTTGCGGACTGGATGTGTGTAGTCCGTGTGTGTGCGGCGTGTGTGCGGGAGGTGGCAAGCATGGGGTGAAGGGGTCAGGAAGACTATAGCCGCTGGACTGGCAGCGCGTGGAGGAGGACTGCTGGCAGCGCCGGCCTGGCGTGGGTAGTGCCACTTGCGGCTGCTGCTTCTGCTGCTGTTGCTTCTGGTGCTGGCGCGGCCCACCTGCCTGCGGTCAGCATGCGGTGGCGGACGATTGAGCAGTCAGGCAGGCGGACCACACCTCCACTTCTCTCCTCTCCTCTCCTCTCATCCCTTCCCCTCGTCTTCCTGCTTGCCCCCCCGCAGGCAGTGGACCACATCCACGCCAACGAAGTGATCCTGGTGCTGGGCCACTCCAAAACTGTGCTGCACTTCCTTCGCAAGGCGGCCGAGAAACGGAATTTCGAGGTGGGGAGTGTATGTACGTGCACCAGTGAGGCTGCAAGAGGAGGGGCTGGTGGCAGGCCGGACCAGGAGGGCTGGTCTGGCCTGCCGGAGGGCCTGGGTCTGGGGAGGGGCTGGTGGCAGGAACCTTGCCCCCCCCCCCCGCCTTTGCATCCTGTCTGCCAGCCATGCCAGCCCTCATCACAAGCGCTGCGCCCTGCTGTAAGCAAGCCTGCCCCTTTCCGGTATGTGCACATGCTGTGCAGGTGGTGGTGGCGGAGGCGGCCCCCACCTACCAGGGGCACCAGATGGCGGCAGAACTGGCGGCACTGGGCATCCACGCAACCATCATCGCCGACTCGGCCGTCTTTGCAATGATGGCGCGAGTGAACAAGGTAATGGGGTGCCTGGCGGGCTGGCTGTGGCTGGCTGGCTGGCTGGATGGATGGCTGGGTAGCTTGCTGGCATCGACGATCGCGCCAGCGGTGCAGTGACATCATCTGAGCCAGGGGGGCCTGTCGGGAGCTGGGCTCGGGGCTGCGCACCGCTCAGTGCCGCTTGGTGCCCGCTAGCTGTCGCTACAGCCACGCTATGAAAGAAGCCCATCCACAAGCCTGCTGCCCTGCCTGCTGTGCTTCCCTCCCCTCCCCCTGCTGTGCTCAGGTGCTGGCCACAGCCCAGGCGCTGCTGGCCAACGGCGGCGCGATGGCGCCTGTGGGCACCCACATTGCTGCGATGGCCGCACGCCGCCACTCGGTGCCTTTTGTGGTGCTGTGCGGCATCTACAAGCTGGCAACGCTCTTCCCCCACAACCCATGTGCGGCAGGGCGGGGGCAGGCCTGGTGGCAGCTGCCGCTGCTGTGTCGTCGCGGTGTCCAGTGCTCTCCTCATGTGCCCTTCCTCCCTCCCTTCATGCCTTTCCCCGAGCCTTACAGCCTCTCCCACCATCCAGCCCTCCAAAAGTCAACCTCTCCCTCCCTCCATACACCTGCCTATGCACCTGTATGCCGCACACGCTCACTCTCATCACCACCACACACACGCATTCACACACTTGCCACCCTGACCACGGTACTGCACCACCACCTCCACCCCTTCCCCTGCCGTGCAGCCGTCACCTTCAACGACTTTAAGGACCCCGCTGACATACTGCCATACACGCACCCGGCTGTGGGACTGCCTGACAAGGCCAAGGCCGAGGCATTCAACAGAATGGTGAGCGGGAAGCGCCTATGTGAATTCTTCCTCGTGGCAGTGTAGAACTGTGCCAGCGTGCCCTGGCTTTGAGGGACAAGGGAAGCGGCCCGGTGGGCGCAGCATGAGCCAGGGTGCGAGCATCGCACACCGTGCCCTCCGTATGCAATGCAACCTGCATGTATGTTCGTCTGTGATTTGCATGTGTGTACGTGCTCTGGCCTGCTGCCTGCAGAAGGCAGAGGGCAACGATGAGTGGAAGTCCGGGCTGCCGGCAAACATGCCGGAGCTAACGGTGAGCCTGCCTGCTGCCTGCTTGGTTGCCTGCTTGTCTGCCTGGCTTGACGGGGACTGTTTTTGTAATGACTGTCGATCACTTTACTGCGTGCGATGTGTTAACCTGGCAACACAGTGCAAGTCATGTGCCGAAAGCTTGTCGACAGCTGTGCACATGCTGCTATGCCGCGCCAACTCCATTCTGCTGCCTGGCCTGGCTTTGGGCACAATGACCACACACTGTCTCGGGCCAATGCCGCTGGTCACCCCCAACCCCTCTCCTCTCTCCACTTGGCCATGGTTGCCATGTCCGTCGCCTCCGAAATGCGTTGCTTAGCCTCGCTGGCTCCAGCTCTGCCATGCAACCTTTCTTCCTTCCCCTTGGCGCTTCCTCACATGCTCCAGGTCATCAACCCTAGCTACGACTATGTGCCGCCCGAGCTCATCAGCCTCTTCATCACAGGTATGTCTCCTTGCTGGCTGGGGGGCAGCACTGGTCGTTGCCTGCTGCTCCTGCTGCAGCCCGCTTGCGCGACACTACCCCCCTCCCAACCCTCTTGCTTGCATCAGCCTGCCCGGCGGGTTTCATATGGCCCTCTGCTGCTGGCAGTAGTGCTTTGACACGCTGCTGCTGCTGGCGATGGGGCTCCACTTGCTAATGATGCTGCTGTGTGTGCTGCTGGCGGCTGTGTGCAGACCAGGGCAACGGCTTCATGCCGTCGTACGTGTACCGCCAACTGACGGAGTTTTACCACAGGCAGGATTTCATCCTCGACAAGAAGCAGCTGGACCTGCTCATTGGTGGTTGAAGGAAATGTTGCAGTGGTGTGCTCACGGCTGCACACTTTGATGTAACATCATCGCATGCAAAAAGTGAGGCAAGCGGCGGCGCCAGCGGGATTCATCTGGGACACAAGTTGCGAGGCTCGATTTCGCTCATCGTTTGCTGCTTCTCCGGCACACTGGCAGCGCGCAGCCATTGTGCGGTTTGCCATTCATGTCGACTGGTACGCTTAGTGGAAGTGAAGTCAGTGGACCGCTCTCTCCGCTCTGGAGACAGTATGTACTGTGTCAAAGTCCCCGCCGAGACGGTACCTGGCTCGCTGGTGGGTCGGCCACCACACATGGCCACTTGCCATTTCGCTCGGCAAGGCCTGAGGCCGGTTTGGGTGTCGTGTGAGCGATCGTTGCTTTCGGTGCTGCCTCTCAGGCTGGCTCAACACCGAAATGCGACCGCCGCTCTGACGGCGCCAACCCTTGGCCTCCCTTTGCCCCCCCCCTTCCCCGCTCTCCCATTGATTCGCAGGCGCAATTGTGGTGCTCGTGCTGACAGCGACGCTGCCCGTCAGCTTCCTGTGCATGGTGGGTTTGTTTGCAGCAGAGGGCAGCTGATCCATTACTCTGCCCACCTGTGGACAGGCGCTGCCATGTTCGTGCAAACGCCAGGCAACCTCTGGCTGGTGCTGAGGCATGTTTTGTTGCGCATCTCTCTTACTGCAGGCCATTCTGACGATGGCAGCAGTAGCTACCTGCTTGCGGGCGTTTGCGCTCCACCAGTACACGCAGCGGCTGTCTGAGCTGACGGTGGGTCCTTGCTACGATTTCTCACAGCACACCTCGCATCACTTGCGCTGCATGTGCCACGCCTTAACCCTCTCTTCCTTGTGCACCTGCAGGAGCACCGCAGAGGCGGCGACATCGGCGGCAGCGGTGCCGCCAGCGGCACGGCCGGTGCCCTCAGCTCGGCAGCACAGCGGCGCTCCCGTCGCCCCTCCCTTCTGGGTGCTGTGGCGGCGAGCAGCCCATTCAACCTGCTGCATTTCCGCTTAAGCCTGGTGGACAGAGACTTCACTGAACCAGGAGACTATGAGCTACTGCTACGCTTGGACGAACTGGAGGCAGGCGAGTCTGACTGCATCACTCAGTGAAGGGCGTTTATGCCGCGATGCTGGCAGGCGTGCAATGATAGGAGGCCTGCACAGCGTGGGCACTGGTGCCGGGGAGCTGTCTCGGAAAGGCTGGCTGTGACCTGGTTGCGTGTGCCACACACTGGTGCGCCTGGCGGCCATGCTTCCAGTTGACCAGCCTTGCCGGCATCGCCTCGCTGCGGCTTGTTGCACATCCTGCAGATCCAACAGCCATTGCTGCCCTTTGATCCTGCCTGCCTTCGCTTTGTCTGTCTGCTGCTGCAGCAGCGCAAGCGCAGAGAGGGCCGCAGCCCAGCGTGCCGCTCCCTGAGTCACAACTGGCGGAGCTGCCTGTTCACGTGCACCGCACCCCCACCAAAAAATCCAAGAAGCACGGCGGCGGCCCATTTGGCGGCGGCAACACCTTCAGCCCACGAGCCGCCTGCGATGGCAAGGCACAGGCAACGCCTCCAGCGGCAGGCCCTGAAATCACGGCCGCTGCAGCGCCCCTCTACTCGCAGCCGGCGGCGGCTGCCCAGGCTCCGCGGGTGCCTGTGGTGCAGGAGCTGCCGCATCGGCACTGGCTGCTGCCTGCTGCACAGCCCGAAGCGCCCGCGTATCTCGCAGCGTCCGCTGGCGGCAGCAGTCACAGTCACGGCAGCAGTGGCAGTCTTGCAGCCAGGGCTGCACCCTCTTCCTCTTCCTCTTCCTCCTCTCTAGCGCCTGCTGCTTCACGCGTGGGCAGCACGCAGCAGTTGTGGCAGGCCGAGGCGCATGGTCCCCCAGCTCCCGCGGCGGCAGCGGCAGGCGCATGGTCAGTTGCGGCGGCAGCGGCGCCGGCAGCTGGGGACAGCGGCGAGAGCGAGGACGATGACGAGGTGCTGTGCAGCGTGTGCCTTGAGCCTTTTGCTGAGGGCGCCAAGGTGAGGGCTCTGTCTGTGTGTCTCTGCGGCCTGCCTGCCTCTGTGCCTGCCTGCTGGTCACGCCTGCCTGCGTGGTTCTTGCTTTACGCTTGAAGCTTTGCCTGGCGTGCGCCCTCTGTGACTTGCCCTCGTGCCTTCTTCTGCTGCTGAGTGGCCAGCCCTGCTGTTGGCTTGTCTCCTGTCGTCTCTCGTCTGTGGCACTGCCATTGCTGTTGGTTTTGCTGCTGCCACCGCCCTGCCTGACTGCGCTGCTTCCCCTTTGGTTTTTTGGCTGCCTGTCGCCTGCCCTGCAGATCTTGAGCCTGCCTTGCCGCCACCAATACCACGAGGAGTGTGTGAAGACCTGGCTGCGGTACAAGGGGGCTGAGGCCACCTGCCCAAACTGCATCTCACGAGTGTGGCAGGCACAGAGCTGAGCACCTGGCGGGTTCAGCTGCACCCCACTTGCAGCTCCGCTCTGTTCTGGTGGCCGTGCGAGAGCACCTGCTGTGCATTGTCTGTACCCCAGCTGCTGCTGTACTGCGACTGGCTGACAACCCTTTTCCTTGATAAACCCGTGCACTTCTCAAACAGCAATAATAAGCCTTCGTGGCTGACCGGCCGATACTTGAGCGCCACCTCGTGTTTGTTTGCTCATTCATTCTGCAACCCAGGCCCCTTAAGAATCCCTTCCTTTCTCGAACCAAGTGTACACTCCATGCCCTGCACATATGCCACCGAATTCAGTTTGGCGCCCTTCTCTCGTTCTCATGTTAAGTTGCTATATGCCACTGACCGTCGCCGCCCGTCACCTGCTTCTGTGCACCGCTCGATTTTGCTCCTCCTCGCCCCATTGGCATTCGTAGTAGTTTGCTGCTAACCCTCAACCTGTAACATCGACCATCAAAGCCGCTCTAGCACAACTGGAGTGACTGCAGCCATATCCAGGTCAAGCCAGGTCAGATTGGAAAGACTGAACGACTCAGATTGGGCTGGCGGGCCTGCCCCGCATCCTTCGCCCCTGGCCGGCTGCTACGGCTGCTAACAGCCCTCGCCTCCAACGCAGCTGCTGGTCGACTTTCAAGCGGAGACGAGCTTTTCCCGCCCTTCAGCCGCTGCCTGGCCGCACACTACAGCCAGCAATTGCCAGCAGCCATGCAGGCGTCCCCATTTGGGGCGGCCTTGCCCGTCTTTCCCGACGTCTGCGCTCCAGTGCCGTTCAGAAACGCATCGCCAGGCCCCCAAGAAGCGGGGTGAGGGCGTGGTGGCCGCAGGGGCATGCACAGCGTTGCCTGATTCAGCGGCGGAGGCGGGAAGCGGCTGGCGGCGCTCGCCCTTGCATGTGCCGCCGAGTGCGCGCCATCAGCCTTGGAGCTTGCCCTTGACCCCCCTTCCCCCCCCTGTTTTTCTACTGCAGCCCTGGCGCGCAACCTGGGCCCATCCCCTTCGACATTGCAACTCTGCTGGCCCGCATTACTCTGCTGGCACCGCCCCCTGCGGCAGCGCCATTGGACGGAGGCCCCCGAACCATCGCCGACAGCTCGCAGCACCTTGCCAACTGGGTGCAGCCTTCAGGCCCACGCTGCAAGGGGCAGGGCGTGGAGGACGTGGAGCAGGGCGTGGTCCTGGCAGAGCCGACACATACCGGGTGCGGAGGGGGGGCGGTACAAGGACGTGAAGGAGGGAAGGGCGGCAGGCTTGCGCGGTGCAGGTGGATCCCCGCCACCAGGCTTCACGCCAGCCTGCCTGTTGTTGTGGCTGCCTGGCAGCTCTCACAGTGCCTGCTTCCCCAGGTGCCCTGCCCTGCCCGCCCGCCCCCCTGCCCCTTGCTGACTGTCGCCGCCGCTGCACCCGCCGCCGCCGCTGAGCCTGTGCAGGGGAGCGCTGCTGCGCATCACGCTGCTCGCTGCTGGCTTCATCATTGGTGCGCCTCGACCGCCCCTGTGGCTCACATCTAGCACTGCCTGCCTGCCTCTCATGAATGCTCGCCCTTGCTTCCTGTGACCGTTGACACCCTCCACAACATGCCTGTCTGGCACAGGCGCAACCGCTGCTCCTCCCTCGCGCCCACGCGCTGTTGCATCCGACCGGCCTGTTCCCAGCTAGTTTCGCACCCTGCTGCACGCCTGGGTGCCTGCCTGCCTCCCTGCCGCATACTCGCCTCTTTCATGACCACCATCGCACCACCCAAACCAGGCCAGCCAACCAAGCAGCACCCTTTCAACTTTCAACCCACCCACCTGCAGGCCCTGCCGGCTCCAGTGTGAGGGATGTGTGCGCCCTGACCGGCACTGACATCAAGTCTTGGACCGCTGACCCGGAAGCAGCCTGCCCCCGCAGCTCCAGAGTGTTCAGGTGGGCGTTTTTTCCAAAGAGCGGCTGGTGCGGGCCTGCATTGGCTGTTGGAGTTGCAGGTCCCCGGGGGCATGCGCGTGGTTGTGTGGGTGCAGCTTTTTGCTCTGGGAGGGGCAGGGTAACAAGCAGGCTGCCAATGCCACCCCCGCTGCACCTTTGCCAGCATCTCGGCCCCTAGCATGGCCTGCCCCGTAACTGAGCTCTGGCTGTCGTCTCGTGCCCCAGATATCAGAGCCTGCCTCCCTGCCCGCTTGCCTGCCCACCCGCTTGCCGCTGCCGGTGCCGCAGGGTGGAGGGGCCGCGGGCGGGCGTGGTGCAGGCGGTGGGCATACTGTGCGATGCTGTGGAGCGGTACAAGGAGCTGTGTGAGGGGCGGTACACAGGTGAGGGACATCGAGGGACCACAAGCACCTGTACTGCCCGGCTGCGCCGCCCAGCCTGCTTCTTGCCCTGCTGCTCAGATGTGATTCACTCTGGCTTAGCTGGCGGCACCATTCACAACTTTCTTGTTGGCTCAGATTGCGTGACGCCTCTGCTCGGCCCCAAACTTGCCGGGCCACACTGTACCGCCCCCAAACTGTACCGCAGGCCAGACCGTCGCTCGTGTGCAGCAGGTCGGCGGCGTGGACTTTGCCTACCAGCCGCCTCCCCGTTCCATAGTGCCGTACGCGGCCTCGTTGAAGGGGCAGAGCGGTTCCAGGTGGGCTCATGGCTGGCTGGGGAGGTGGGGAGGCATTAGGTGGGCAGGCATCAGGCGGGAAGCGCTGCCGTGAAGCCCTGGGATCAGCGGGCAGGCAGGCAAGGCTGCACACCTGCATGCGCGTGCAAAGGAGCCACTCAGCGCTCAAATGGGGCTGGTCGAATCGTACCGCACCTCGCCATGGCCCATGTTCCTCACAGCGGTACCGCACCTCCACCTGTAACGCATTTCAACCTGCTGCAGGCGCGGCAGCGGCGGCGGCAACGCAGGCAGCGGCAGGCCCGCGACCGGCGGCAACGCAAACGGCAGGCCGCCACCCGGCCCCCGCAGCCAGCAGGGCGCCAAGGCAAGGCTGCCAGCTTTCGACAGGGCAGGGAGGGGTGCTGGTGGTGCAGCGGCGGCGCACTATGCCTCGTGCAAGGGTTCCCAGAACGCTGTTTGTTGTGCTGTGCCCCGCCGCTGTGGCTCAAATGAAACCTGCGGCTCCGGTCCGCCCAGCTACAGCCTGCAAGCCCCTGTCACCCTGCTTCAAGCCTCTCCCTCTCTCTCTCCTCTTGCAGGCTGGCAGCAGCCTGGCCCGAACCGCCTCCCTGGGCCCTACCTCCCCCTCCGGGCCATCCAGGCCGACCTTCACCGTCACCCTCAAACGAAGCTCCTCCCTGCCCCAGCAAGCACCTCAACGAGCGGCCTCCGGCAGTGTCAGTGCTACCAGCAGCACCGGCACTGGCGGCAGCCCCGGCTCCAGCGCCAGCACCAGCACCAGCCGCCTGCTCAACCCATCAGCTGCAGGCTACGAGCCCTGCTGCTGCGGCTCCCACAGGGGCGCTGGAGGCAGCAGCGGCAGGAGCTCAGTAGGCGAAGAGGAGGCGCGCCGTGCCGCCTGCGACAGCCCCACCATCACCTCAGCCTGCCCAAGCGGAGGCGGGGGCGGCGGCCCGTGCGAGGCCTGCGGCGAACAGCAGGGGCGCCGAGTCGCGCCGCCACCGGCGGGCTGTGAGGGGTTGCAGCAGCAGCACCCTCAGCCTGCTGAGAAACTGGCCAAGGACGATGTGATGCAGTGAGTGAGCTGAGCGGCAGCGGCTGGGGTCAGGGCCAGCACATAGCTTGAGAGTGTGCTGGGCTGGAACGCAGTTAAGGCAACCTTGTCTAACTCTCTTCTTCCCTCTCTCCTTGCCACACCTCCCCTGCAGCTCCCTGTTTGGCGGTGAGGAGTGCGCCGAGGCAGGGCGGCAGCAGCCCGTGGCGCCGATCTCGGCAGCAGGCCACCATGCTCCTCCTCAATTCGGATCTGCCCAGATCAGCCGCCTTTTGCAGCAGCTGGCCTTGCAGGACGCGCAGCAGCAGGCAGCAGTGGTCAACGCCGCACTGGCGGGGCAGCAGGTGCTGAAGCCATGGCTGCTTGCCTGCTGCCTGCCGCAGCCTTGACTGTGGCACCAGCGCCAATGCCCGGCTGACTGCACCTGTCAGGCTCTTGCCTAGAATCTCACTTGCTGCAGCGTCCTTGCCTCTGTTGCCTCCCAAGCCAACCTAAACTTCCCCCTGTGCAGCTAAACTGCCTCCTGCCTGCCCTGCCTTGCCTCTGACCCTACCTGCCCTACCTGCCTCCCCACCACATGCAGCACTCTGGGCCGCGCGGTGAGGCCTTCAGCCAGGGACCACCCTCCCTGCTCAGTCCCTGGGACCAGCTCCCCGCGTTCATGGGGGGTCCGCCTGCCTCCCACGCCTCTCTGCAGGGGAGGCAGCAGGGCTGTGCTTTCAACGCAGACGCGCTGGGAGCCATGATTGCAGCTTGTCAGGTGAATGACGCAGGGGAGCAGTAGGGGGGGGTCTGACAAGCAGAGGGCTGCCGCCTTTGACAGCAGCCAACGTAGGGCATTAAATGGCCTGGAAGTGCAAGCCCTTGCTGCCTCTTCATGCACGTGCCTTGACTCACCACCTGCCCTCTCTGCTCTGCCTGCCTGCCTGCCTGCCTGCCTGCCTGCCTGCCTGCCTGCCTGCCTGCTCGCAGACTGGGGCCCTCGCACAGGCGGCAGTCACCAAGCAGCTGCTGCAGCTGCACGCCTCAGGGCTGCTGGCCCCGCCGCCCCTCCCTCCTCCCCCTACAAACGGCTACACAAGTGCCGGCAGCGGCGGCAGTCCCACCTACAGCCAGGGCAGCTCAGCAGCAGAGCTGCCGGGTGAGAGGGCCCCAGGGCCAGCTGTTGGCTGGGCTGGCGGCACTCCTGTGAGCGTGGGCGGCGGCATGGCGCCGAGCCCTCTGTCAGAGCAGCAGCACCTGCCCCTGCCCTCCCTCCAGCCCCCTTTCGCCACTCCCTTTGGCTCAATTGGCAGCTTCAGAGGCAGCGCCGTGAGCACCCCCAGCCTCAGCCGCAGCCCGACACCCGCACCCACACCGAGCATCAGCGATGACAGCTGGGCTGCAGGCCTCAGCGGCTCAAACAGCTGCGGCAGCACGGCTGGCCAGCCGCAGCTGACGCCCCACGCATCAGCCACGAGCCACCTGCACAACAGTCGGGCCGTTAGCTGCCAAACTGACAATGGCTGCAGGAGCGGCAGTGACAGCCGCTTTGGTGTTGCTCCCAACCGCCAGCTCACATTCGTTCATGATAGCGAGCAGGCTGTGGCGCCCCCCAGGACAGTTCTGCCTAATGGTGCTGCCATCATGCCCGCCCCTCCCGCCCTCGACTCTGCTACATCTGCTGCCGCTGCTACTGCTGGCGCTGGCATTGATGGCGGCAGCGGTGGCCTCCGCTCCTCAGCAGCCTTCCAGTTTGCAGCAGAGCCGAGGAGCCATTCTCGCGATCGTGCCTTGAACCCTTCAGCTTTGCCCTTTAATGCAAGCCTTGCCAGAAGCCAGCCTGCACACAAGGGCGCGCCGGCGGCTGTGGTGGAGCAAGCTGGACAGGAGCATGGCGATAATGTCAGCAGCTACACCTCAAGCATGTTCCAGCCAACCTCTGATGCACCGCTGGCCAGGGCCTCCTCCCTGCCAGGCTCAAACGGTGGGTTGCTGCGGCAGGCAGGCAGCCGCCGCCACTTGGCGCCGGCAGGCGGCTTCAAGATAGTGTTTCCCTGTCCTGCTGCTTGCTGCTTCGTCTTGCTGCTTGCGTGCTCTCAGCCCCACCGTGCACATTGATGTACAGTCTGCGTTCAAGCGGGACAGAGAGGCCCCCCTTCCCAAATGTGGCTCCCTCTTGCTCTTGTACCCTGTGTGCTGACAACCTGCCTGTGCCGCTCGGCGTGGTCCCTCTGCCTTTGCAGGCAAGTCCACCCAGCAGCTGGGCCACCTCAGCGACCTCCTCTCCCTGGCACGCAGCAACAGCTTCCGGGCAAACCCGCCCTTCCAGCCCCCAAATGCACCCGCCCAGGACCCCCCAACCGCTCATCCTGCCGACTACCCCAGCAGCTTCCAAAGCGAAGCTACCGAGCAGCTGCACCGTGCCCTGCTGGCCGCTGCCACAAGTGGCCCCCAGAGTGAGTCTGGCATGCCTGACTAAACACCTCGACAGGCTACAGTGGGCTGGCGCTAACATACAGACAGCGGGAACAGCCTGGGGTGTGACCCCGCTTGGCCTGCCGCCGCATGAACCACAGCCAGTGCAGTGGCTGGGAGGTGGCAAAGGCACAGCGGCAGGCTGCCCGTGGGGTGTCTGCTCGTCGTCTCCTCTCTCCTCCACCCAGCTCAGTATGCTGCTGCTTGCCTGCTGGACCACTGCAGGCACCCCCGCTGGCGCCTCTCAATTTGCCAGCGCTTTCAGCCCGCGCTCCGCTGCCTCCCTTGCCCGCCCGCCGCCCCCACCCGGGCGCATGGCGGCGCCGCAGCTCGGCACGCGCTGCAGCTCGGCGCCTCGTGACCAGTTTGCAAGACGGGTCGATCACATGATTGACAGCATGTTCCACCGCCAGTAGGCGGCAGTTATGGGGCACCTGCCATTGTGCGCGTCTGCCATTGTGTTGCCGTGAACGCAGTGGCTGAAGCCGCATGCCTGCCAGTTTTCCCAGCACCCCATTGGCCAGCCGCAGCTGAAGTGACAGCATGTGGCAGTCAGTTCCAGCCAGCTCCAGCCGCCAGTGTGTGGCCTCGTCGCATCAGGCAGTTGCCCCGATATGGCTAGCCTTACACTCTCAGTCGACAGCCGTCTTCCACCGGGCACAGTAGCCAGCCGTGATTGGTAGGTGGCCAGCGCAGCAGTTGCTAGCCCAGTGATTCCACGCTCACAGGAGCATTTCACAAGTTTCAGCACCAAAAGCAATACCAAAGAGATACCACAACAAGTTGAGATGAGCCAATATGGCAGAACCTCTGCCTGTGTTTTACCGTCCCCTTCAAGTCCTGGGAGGAGTTGCTTTCCCGCCCTCAAAGTGCCGCTTACCCTGGCACCCGTTTTCTGTTGTCCCACTGCAAGAGGGCACTGCTCTGATCGTTTATACAATTCTAATCTGCATTTTCTGCTGTAGCCTGCTTGCATGTGTGTTCCAAGCGCTTGGGCATCGTGCCAAGCGTGTGTTGCGTAACAAGAACATTGCTCTGCTGTGCACAACGGTGAAGCTAAAGTTTGTTGGAGGGGGGAGCCGAGCGAGCACAGCACGAGAAAGGGAGCAGGACCAAGGCAGCGGGTGCACGTTTCAGGAGCATCACTTTGCCAGGGAGCTGAGCAGTGCCCACAGGGCCTGCGTGAAGGCCTCAGGCGGCAGGCTCATCAGTCGCGCCCCCCTCTCCATGACTTCCGCGACAGCCGACAGCTGTGCGGGGTCTCCTCGCAGCAACGCTGCGGCCTGCAGCGGCGGCGGGGGCCAGGCAGCCCAGGCAGGGACGATCGAGAGGGGCAGAGAGAAAGCATCTGTGCACCGCCAAGATGGGACCAAGGCGCATGCACTGTGGTACTGCTGCCACCTCCCTCTCTGCTGTCCCTGTTGCTCTGCCAGACTGTCAGCGCTTCACAAGCAGGGATGAGACGTGCCCCTGTCGCCGCCCCTCACACCTGCAGCGCTGCCTCCACTGGCGCACTGGCTGCGCCCACCCCCGGCATGCTGCGCAGGGCCCGCATCTGCCGGTGCTCCTCAGCCGCGGCGGGTTGCATATGGTCAGCCAGCACAGCGGTGCCTGCCGCCAGCAGGACGCAGCGGCTTGCCGCCTGCCGCTGCTCCTCACTCGCCGCCCTCAAAGCCTCCTCCAGCACTTGGTGAACTGTACCCAGCCTTTGCAGCACACCCGATACCGCTAGGTGGGTGTGGCCCGGGCTGAGCTCTGGCAAGCTGCCTGCACAGCAGCAGCCACAAACGCAGAGCGGGTGCGGCGCTGACATGTGATACCCAGCTTGACGCCGGCAGGGTGAAGCATCCAACCTTCACCGCCTCCGCACCCATCTGCAAGCATGCGCAGCAGGCCCAA
Source organism: Chlorella vulgaris (assembly GCA_023343905.1). Taxonomy (NCBI): domain Eukaryota; kingdom Viridiplantae; phylum Chlorophyta; class Trebouxiophyceae; order Chlorellales; family Chlorellaceae; genus Chlorella; species Chlorella vulgaris. Next base: position 1,366,135 of record SIDB01000012.1, on the reverse strand, counting down.
CTCCACAGACGTGTATGTGCAGCTGCCGCACCTTGCGGGCTCGAGAGGGGCCGGAGGGAGGGGTGCAGCTGCCACACAGCATGCTCCAACCACGGGAAGCTGAAGAGGCCCCCGGCCGGAAGGAACGGCAACACAGAGCGCACAGCAAAGCGGTGCATGGCCTCCAGGATTGCCAGCGCGGCCGCCTGAGGTGACAGGGGCGCCAGTGCGGAGTCTGCCTGCCTCGCGCAGGCGTACAGGGCCGCCCTGGCTTCAGAGAGCGCATGGGTGAGCAGCTCAGGGTGCAGCGCCAGCCCTGTGCCCAGCCCCGCCTGCATCGTGCCGGCACCTGCGGCACAGTGTTCAGTGAAAGCGGCAGATGGCAGCGGTTTGCACCATGGCAATCACGCGACGACGCAGTGGATGGGAAAGCAGCGGACGGGAAAGCTGTGAATGGGGAAGCAGTGAGTGGGAAAGCAGTGGTTGGGCAAGCCGCGCCCACCAGCCATCAAGCAAAGCATGCAGTGCACTGCACCTGTCAGCGCACGACCCAGCAGCGCCGTCCACCCCTCCTGCATCAGGACAGCATGCTGCTCGTTGCCGCTGCGCACCAGCGCGCCGCGCAGGCCCTCAAAAGCTTGTATGACGGCTTTGGCTGGCACAGACGGCACGCACATATCCAGCTCTGCAGGCAGGTGAGCAGGCAGGCAGGCAGCCAAGAAAGACATGCAGGCAGCAGGAAGGAGCTGCTGGCAGCACACGCCGCTGCAGCCAGGGTAGCCGGCTGCACCACTCCTGGGCATCAATCAGGGTTGGCCTGGGCAGCTGCCAACGCGTTGCCAAAAGCCAGGGCAACCACGTCCCGCCACACGCACCAGTCTTGCGGTTGCGAACTGCGGCAGCAGCATTGCCCGAAGCTGCGGCAGGCAGGAACAGCAGGGACTCCAGGTTCAGGCTCAGCCTGCCGCCGCTCAGCACGGCCTCCTGCACGTCTGATGCCAGCACGTGCTGCTGCTGCCCGCGGGGCGAGCTGTCGTCGTCAGACGGCAACCGCTGCCGCTCTGTGCTGCAGGATGGCCAGCCGGGGCTTGGGAGCGGCGCCTGCTGGGTGCCGCCGGGTGCCGGCAGCGCTGCGCGAGGCGGCAGCACAAACGGCGTGGCCGCCACCGATGTGCGGCTGCGCTCAAAGGTGAGAGGCATGGCGGTGTGTTGCAGCACCCAGCTGGGCAGGCCCTCGGATTCGCGCTGAAAGGCAGGCATTTTCTGCACCGTCTGTCTGTACGACTGGCTGGTCTGCAACAGGGACGCTGCACACATCAGCAGCCCCTGTTCTGCTTGCACGGATGGGACGCGAGGGTTGCTGGGCTGCAGAGGCTGCGACGGCGTGGGACCAGCGGAGATGGCGGTGGCAAATTTGGCGTCTACGGCCCGCGCTTTCTCGTGCTCAAAGGGCCGCTTCCGATTGCGATGCATCGGGATCTGCAAAGACGCAAGGCGCGCCAACGCGAGGTGGTGGCAGGCTTCAATCACGCGCTGTGCTTGGAAGCCAAACGCTAGCTTGGCCGGACTAATCCCGAGGCCCCATATCGAGCGGTAGCAGCGGGGGGCGATCAAAGGAGGAGTGAATGGCATGAGGAAAGCAGCGATTGGCGGCACAGCCCATGCAGTGGTCGTGGTTTCACCGTTGTCATCGTCACGCATCACACAGGCTTGCGCTTGAGGCCGGCGCTCTTCTGTGTATTTACACCTCGTCCACAAGCCCCTTGCTGGGCACCAGCCCAGCAGAACGTGCATCTTTGCCGCAGTCTTGCCCTGCGGATCAAGCAGCAAATTGATGGTGCGCTCATACGACACGCCATGATGACTTATACCCTCTTCCCCTCAACAGGTGCTCGGTTGCATCACACCCTGCGTGTCAGCGCATCTCCCCATGTGCACTGCATCGCCCAACTGCAGGGTTCTCCCAAACGTGCGAGCATGTAGTTTGGTTGCCTGCAAGCGTTGATAGGGCCTGTCCAGCTCACGCTTCCATGAACGGCTGCGCAGACAACCATCTAATGAGCTGCTGCATTGCCGCTCGCCTGCAGAGAGCGGTTCGGTTGAGCGTTGGCGGCAAGCGGCGGCATCGCCAGTCGGCCTGGCATAGCCTGCAGGCTCATTGTTAACGAGCAGCAGTTAACCTGACTGCCTCAGAGGTCTGAAGGCACCGCACGCGTGGCTATTGCCAACGTAAATCGTCAGGTCGTTGGGCCAGCCTTGTGCAGTGATGAGATCGCCGACTGATGCTGGTTTCTACAATTGCTGCGACCAGCCTCGTTGACGGTACGGATGTATATTTGCTTCACGCAAAAAACAGGGCCTAGGGCTTCTGCGCAGCACTAACAGCATCAACTCTACCACCAAGAGTGCCAGACGCCAGCTCTCGTCCAGTCCCGCTGCCTCGCGTCACCGCGCCCTCTACCGCGCCACAGGTGTGCCGGGGCCGGCGCAGTCAAGCATACCGGGATCGGCAGCACGCTGCAAAACCGTCTACATCGTGGCTGCTCGCACACACCGAAACCACCCGTGCGCAGCAACCGAGAGCACCCTCACCGTCCCTGAGGTCTGCTGCCTCATCGCTGACGCCCGCCACCGCCGCCTGCCACGCCGCGCCGTGCAGGCTTTTGCACCGTCGGTTCGAGTCCCAAGCCACCATGCAGATCTTTTTAAGAGCGCTGACTGGTGACATTATCACGCTGGATGTGGAGAGCAGCGACAGAGTTGAAAGTATCAGAGCGAGGGTTCAGGTGCGCAGCCGTCAAGAGGCGCGGAGCTACCTGCAGCGGAACCTGGAGGCTTGCAGGCGCACCCATCCTGTTCTGCATTCGCATGTGCTGACCATGTTGCCTTGCCATGTTACCTTTTTGTCACCTGCAGGACCGCGAGGGCATCCCCCCCAGCGAGCAGCGCCTCATCTTTGCGGGCAGGCAGCTGCAGGATGGCCTCACGCTGGCTGACTACAGCGTCCAGCAGGAGTCCACGCTGCAGCTGCTTCTGCGCCTGCGTGGAGGCAAGGGCGGCTTTGGATCCCTGCTGCGCGGAGCTGGCAAGCAGAAGCTCACAGACAACTTTGACGCCTGCCGAGACCTGCACGGTGCGTGAGAGGTGGCGCCGCAGTTGGCGCAGGCCCACGCACAGACAGCAACAGCGCGAGTGCGGGCATTGCACAGCACACCCCCCTTCGTGCTGGCATACCATACCATACCCGGGAATGCGCATCAAGATGGCAGCGAGCAGAGCTGAGCTGCATCTCCCTTGCTGTTCGTTTGCTTGCTGAACTTGAGCGTGCTCCTCGTTGCTGTTTCAAACCATATTGGCCCTGTGCGTGTGGATTGTGTGTGCGTGGTGCAGGGCGCCGCATCCGTCACAAGACTGCAGAGAAGAAGATGGCTGAGTGGGCTTCGGAGGCGAGGGAGCGAGAGCTTGAAAAGGTGGCAGTGAAGCACCTGAAAGAAGTGGCAAAGCAGCAGAAGAAGGAGCAGCAGGAGCAGGTGGGGCACCTGGGCATCCCTCTCGATTGATGGTGTGTGGGCAGCCACTGCTGGCAGGGAGCAGGTGCCGCACTTCAGTTGACGACTCCTAACGCCTCTCGCGATGGCTCCAACCAAGCTTGCGGGTATGACCCAAGGCTGGAACACCAGCTGCATGCATCTCACGGTCGCCGCCGTTGTCACACAAGCACCCTTCCTTTCCTGTCTGATGGGGCTCCTTCCTTGGCTGTATCTGGGCGCAGGTTGACGTGCATGAAGTACGGCAGGAGCACCAGCAGAACCTGAGCGGCGTGCTCAGCGCTGTGCAAGACGCGCTCGCCAGCGGCGCCGCCACTGCGGCCGCCGCTGCGCCTGCGGGCGCCAAGCGCACGTCGGCGCTGCCTTCGCTCGCCGCCGCTGGCGGCAAGAGGCGGCGGATCGATCCGTTGATGGCTGTGGAGGGTTTGAGCAGCGAGGAGGATGACTCAGAGGAGGGAGAAGAGGGAAGTGAGGATGAGGGCGTGGCAGCAAAGGCTGCGGCGGCACCAGTGCAGCGGCAGCAGCAGCAGCAGCAGCCCGCCGTGCCAGTCAAGGCTGCTGTTGAGGCGGTGCCGGAGCCAGCCGCAGGCAGCGACCGCTCGTCCAGCGACGAGCTCCCCGCCGCAACAGTCGACGGCAGCAGCGCCGATGCCAGCCCGGCTGCCGACGAGCCCGCCGCTGCTGCTGCTGCCACCGAGGCTGCTGCTGCTGCCCAGGTGGTAGTGACTGCGGCTGCGGTACAGCACGCGCCGGTTGATCTGTCGCAGTACAGCAGTGCCGCTGAGCTGGAGGCCCTGGGGCTGGATCATCTGAAGGCTGAGCTGCAGCGGCTGGGGCTCAAGGCAGGCGGGACCTTGCAGCAGCGGGCAGAGCGTCTCTTCCTTTTGAAGCGGATCTCTGTGGACAAGCTGGATCGCAAGCACCTGGCCAAGCCAGCCGTGTGAAGGCACCGTCTACGGCAGCGGGCTGCACCTACTACGGGCACATCACACTGCAGCTAGCTTGTACTAGAACGCCTTCAGTGTGCGACACTACTCTCAAGCATCATGTTTTATTTTTGCCTTTCTGGCGCTTGGAGAAGAGCGTGCCTGTGCTCCTTTTTTTCTGACTGTAACCACCGATTCCAGCTCAAAATCACCGGCTTCAGCATGAAGCAGTGCAACATGTTCATGACGCAACAAGCTGCCGCTCCTGGCGCAATCATTACAGGGAGCAGACGTCTGCTTGCGTGCGTGTGGTTTACATCTGTGTAAACTGCAAGGAAACTTGCAATGCAGACGTCTGCTTGCTGTGGAGAAGGAGGTTGTCTGCTTGCATGGCCATGCACAAGGTTCAGGACAAGAGGGAGCCGGCCGGCTTGGCAGGCAACTGTGCAAACAGGCCCCTGGTTGTCCATCAGGCACGCCGCTGGTGGTAGCTGCGGTGGTAGCTGCCCTCGTACTCGTCGCCCTGCAGCGCGCCCAGCAGTCGGCTGCCCTCCAGCAGCTGCTGGTACTGCTCCGCCTCATCCAGCCAGCCCTCTGCCTGGCACGTGCTGATCACGATGCCCAGGGTGGTTGCATCGGGGCGCAGCGACTCCTCCCCTTCCAGCTCTCGGAAGGTGCTCAGCACGCCTTCGTGGTCCGCCGCCGCCAGCTGCACCAGCAGCAGGCTGTTGTACGCACGCAGGTCCAGCGGGCTGCGCTGCTGGGCTGCCTGCGCCCTCATCTCCGCAAACACTGCAGCCGCCTCGGCCAAGCACTCGGCGCGCTCGTCCACTCGCGGCCGCTGCTGCTGCTGGTACTGCTGCTGCTGCTGCTGCTGCTGCTGCGACTGGTGATGCTGCTGGTCGTACTGCTGCAACTGGTGCTGCTGCGACTGGTGCTGCTGCTGGGGCTGCTGCCTCACACTCGGACGCGGCTGGCTGCCCGGCAGAAGCGCTGCAGTGGGGTCCCCCTCGGCTGCCGGCACGCGCACGTGCCGCAGGCAGCACAGCATGGCGGTGCCCAGCTTGCGGTTCAGCTGCACCCTGTGCCGCTGCATCTCCCTGCGCACAGCCCTGACCGCCGCCAGCCCCTGCTTTGTGAAGAAAGCGGCGCGCAGCAAGGCCTGCATGGAGTAGGCATCGGGCGGCACCCCCTCGGCCATCATGCGAGCATAAGCGGCTGCGCAGCCGCGAGGGTCTCGGGCCCCGGCGTAGGCCAGCAGCAGGGCGTTCCAGTGGGTGCGATTGGGGTGCGGGGTGCCATCTGCAGCAGCGGCAGCAAGTGCGGCAGGGGCGGTCTACCTTAATAACACCTTAAATAGTGCTTTATAAAAGCCGGTGGGAGGGCGGTGCAGGGTTGTGACGCATGCACACAAGCAGCTGGGAGCTGCAGAGGGCATGCTGCTGGCCCGCAGATGCTGGCCCACACCGCATGTCCCAACCCACCCAGCAGCATGGAGTCAAAGAGCCGCTGAGCAGCTGCCGCCTGCCCAGCTGCCGAGTAGCAGGAGAGCAGCTGCGTGCACAGGTGTGCGTCTGCCTGCACCCCATCCTCCACCATCCACCGGTGCAGCTGCGTGGCGCGATTCCACTGGCCTTGCGCCGCCACCGCGGCAAGCGCGGCGCTGTAGCTGCGGCAGTCTGTGTGCAGCTCGCTGCTGCCGCCGCTGGCACGAACCCCACCGCCGCAATCGCTGCTATTGGCAGCAGCAGCTGCGGCAGCGTCGCCGCCGCCGCCGCTGCTTTGACGGGGCTGCTGCGGGTCATCGCTTTCTCCTGCCTGGTCCCATAGCGGCAGCCCCTGCCGCTCGCGAGCCGCCAGCTCCCGCAGGCGGGTCAGCAGGGCCAGTGCGTCATCCGCCGCCGCCGCGTCAGCGCACACGCGGATGGCGGCGTTGAAGGCGTATCGATTGAGGGGGAAGCGGTGGTCCAGCAGTGCCTGCAGGGCTGCTTGCGCGCCTCTATGGTCGGCTGTGGAGCGGTAGCACAGCACCAGTGCGACAGCTGCGCGGTGGCAGGCAGGGAGGGGCAAGGGGAGGGATGGGTGAGCTGGGCGCCAAGGCGAACGCAGCGGCAGCAGGGGCAGAGCCGTGAGGAGTGCTGGTGGCAGTGGCAGGTGGCAGGTGTCCTGAAGGAAGTGGGCCAGCAGCCCCAGGTTCAAGCAGAAGGCTCGAGAGGAGAAAACTAGAAGAGCAGCAAACGCCAGGTAAGAAGTGCAACACAGTCGCAACACCTAGTGCACACGGCCAGGGGCAAGTAGGGGTGAGGGTCAAAGTTCGAACACCTGCCCACCTGCTTGCGGCCCCGACAGCACCGCCGCCTGAGGCATGCGCCGCACTGTGCGCCAGACCTGGAACGCCTTCCAGGGCTGGCGGGCTACGCCGTACGCCTGACACAGCTTGGCGAAGCTGTGCTGTGTGGCCAGCCCCTTGACCCGCATCCAGTGAAACAGCTGCTCTGCCGCCGCCGCTGCGCCCTGCTCCCCGAGAGACTGCAAGGGGCAGGAGGGCAGGGCAGGGTGGTTGGGGATGTAGTCCGGTGTGACAATACAGCTGGCAGGCAGCAGGGGCTGCACGGTGAGGTGAGCAGGGTGCCAGGGCAGCAGCAGTCGAGGCAGGCAGAGCGGCGTTTCGCACTGCCTCGCCTCTTGCACATCACGCGGCCGCCCTCGCCACCACGGCACACCACACCACACCACACCACACCACGGCACACCACACCATGCCACACCACACCACACAACAACATGCGCCACACCAGCGGTACGTTAGTGGCACACCGGCGGTACAGCAGCGCACCTTGAGGACCCAGTTGAGTGTGTGTGGCGGCACGGTCTCCAGCAGTGCCTCATCAAAGCCGCCACCCACGAGATGGTCCACCACCCGCTGCTGCAAACCTGGCACCCGGCCCTCACCCCCGCCGGTCCTTGCACCAGCCCCGCTGCTGCTCCTACCGCCGGCGCCAGTGGCACTTGTGCTGCCCCTGGGGCTGCCCGTGTTGCTGCCGCCCTTGCGCCTGCGGCTGCCGACGCCGGACGTGCCGCTGCGATTGGCGCCGCTGCTTCCCTCGTCTGCTGCCTTGTCAACACGCCTTCTGCTGGTGATGGCGCTGGTGCTAGAACTGGCGCTGGTGTTAGATTTGTTGTTTATGCGGGTGCTATTGGTGTCAGTACTAGCAACATGCTCCTTGCGAGGCTGCCACCGTCGCTGCTGCTGGGGCCTGCTCGGCGTCAGCTGATGCTTGGCAAGGCTGTTGGCCCCATCTACGCCTAGTTGTGCCGAGCTGCGGACAGGTGTGGTTTCTGATCTAGCATGCGTGCGATGGGTGCCCTGCCTTGCATGGTGGTGCGCCAAGTCGGTCGCCATGGTTGCTGCCGCCACTGGCGGCGAGCTGCTTGCACTATCGGCCGCCTCTGCCTCAGACCGCTCCACAACGGCCATGGCCACCATTCTGCGGTGTCGCTGCGGTGCTCCGAAGTCCCTCAGGCTCAACAGCCGCACTTGGTGTGCGCAAGCCAAACCAGCGGCTTGCATGGCTGCCGCCAGCTGCATGAAGGCGCCCTCAGAGGCTGAAGGAATCCGGCGCGCGTTGCTTTTGGCGCATGAGGGCGCAAGGTGAAACTTGGCGCAGTGCTTGCCGTTTCACGCCATTTAAAAACACTATGTGTATGTGACGGAGGATGAAGGCGCAGGTGCAATGCAAAAACGATGGTGAACACGCATGACGTGCCGCATGCGTGACGCCACTGGCTGCGCAAAGCCGCAATATGCTTTACAACTCAACAGCTTGGTTGGTGGTACAGGTGAGTGATACAGGCGATCAGCTAGGCCACACCGTCGCCTCACATCCTGTAGCTGCGCGTGGTGCGTTGGCGCTGGCGGCCGCCGTCCCGCTCCTCGCCGTCCCGCTGCCGTCGGTCCTTCTTTTCAGCATTGCGCATGAGGATGACCAGCAGGCGAGCGAATATTGCAAAGAAGTCGACCAGCAAGTCGAGGGCATCCCTCAGAGGGTCCTTCAGTCCGGCCTCACAACGTTCGACAATGACCTGCAGGTGCAGGTGCACAGCAGGTGCTTGGGCAGGTGCACGTGTGAGCGAGGTGTGGGTGTGCAGGCCGGCTCCGGCCATATGTCACACTTCGGCTGCAGGTGATGTGGCAGAGGGCACCCTTTTGGTTTCCTTCCAACAGTCAGCACTCAGAAATGCAGAGCGAGGAAGCAGCAGGCTGTGGAGAGGATAGGCACGCACAGTTCCAGGCAAGCAGGCCAGCAGGCAGCTCACCTGAGTGTCATAAACCACATACCCCGAAAAGACGGCCAGCCCGCCGTACAGCTCCGCCTCAAACAGGAGGGCGCCTCCGCCGAAGAAGAAGGAGGCCACGCGCATGAGCATGAAGGTGGAAAGGACGGAGGACAGCAGGCCGCCGAGGTACAGGTACTGGCGGCGGGGGGACAGCAGCGCGGCGGCGCTGAAGCACGCAAAGACGCCTGCGCACGACGGGGAGCGAGGGCGAAGCGGGGCAGGCAGGACAGGTTGTGTGAGACGACGCGGGGAGCGGGGTTGGTGGGGCCAGGCCTGGAAGGAGCAATCTAAGTGCACGCTCTGCGTCTACACTGTTTGCAGCACTCTGCAATGATGTCCAACCCTAACACTGCGACGCACGCTGTTGCAGTCAGTTGCTCACCAGCAGTGCCCGCAAACGCGGTGAAGAGCACACCCGGGTGCAAGGCCAGGGCTGAGCGCACCAGGGGCGCCACCAGCAGGCCCTGAGATGCTGCTGCGGTGCCAAACAGCATGCGCCGCTTGCGCAGGGTGCCTGGTGAGGCAGGCACAGACATCATCCAGGGAACGGACACCAAGAAGCCTATCATGCCGAGGCCTTGGGCAAAGCCTGTTAGAGCTGAAACATACACGCCACCGGCGGAAAGGAACAGGGCAACTGCCAGGGTGAGGTAGACCTGCATGTGCAGTTGGCAGCCATAAGCAGACAAGGGACAGGGAGGAATGAGCACGGTGCCTTCCGCCGCAATTTGCGCCGCTGCCGCCGCGTGCTGCGGCCTGCGCAGCTCAACGCACCTCCTGGAGGTGGGTCTGCACGGCCGGACTCAGGTCGGCAAGGGAAAACAGCTTTTGGGCGGGAGCACCCCGCGACATGGAGCCTCCCGCCAGCCCGGACAGCCTGTCGATGAAGTCCATGATGATGTGGTGGTGATGAATGGCTTGAGGCTTTGCGTGGGAACAATTACAAGTGCGTGTTTAAGTACATGAAGGTACCAATTCATCTGGGATGACACGAAACGCGCATGTGATGTGCGATCTGCTGCGACCCAGCCGTCCACTGTCGATTCCGAGCCCAGCGAGTCGTCCCCACTCGCTTTCGCTGTGTGACAACACATTGCTGTCGGCTTTGAGCACCACACGCTGGGAGGAGCGGTACATGCCATCCGTGATCAATCAAGCGCTTTACCAGAGAACGCGGCCACCGCCGCTCCCGCCTTCAGCGCACCTTGATAGCAGGCAACTCTACTGCAGCGCTGCTGCCCATGCAGCAGCCGTTCCAGCATGCCAAGCTAGTAGGTCGCAGTTCTGTTGTCCCGGCACCTTGTGGCAGCCGCGCCGCCTCGCAAGTTGTCGTAGCATTGTTGAGAAGAGCAGCAGCAATAGCAGCGGGCTTCTGATGCCTGGGGCAGCAGCAGCAGGCAACAGCTGTAGCGGCACGCCAACTGGTTGGCATCCGCTGGATCGGCCGCTGATGTGGAAGGTACGCAACTAGCCGGTTGGTAAGCGTCGAGCAACCTCGCTTCCTTATCATGGCTCGGCTTGCGTTGCGGTGCGTCTCGCCTTGCTGTCCTGGATGACCTGGTATGCTGTGTGGTGGTGGCGTGCAGGGCACGGAAGAGGAGGCTGTGTTCAGGCAGGAGACGCCGTACCAGCTCAGCCCATCTTGGAAACTCCTTCTGCTCAGCGACGGGTCCGTCACTCGGCATCTCCAGCTGATGACAAACGAACGTGTGGAGGTGGGTCAGGCGCTGCCGCCTGATCAGCTGCCACGAAGCCACCAGGGAACTGCCGGCATGGTTGCTGTGTGTGCTCATTGCCGCTGCAGCTGGGCAGCAGCTCTGTCGGCTGGAGGCCTGTTGCAGGTTGCTCATTGGCTCCCCGCTTGCTGCTTTCCTTGCTGCTGCTGCTGCTCACCACCCACCCCTCCAACTCCTGCTGGTACTATGGCTGCTGCCTGCCCCATTCCCATTGTGCCACAGGTGGAATGTCTCGAGATGCGTGACATTGGTGACCAGAGGGAGGGCCTGCCGCCTCAAACAGCTGCAATTGAGGGCCCTCTGGTGCAGCGCCAGGTGTGCAGCACGGTTTGCATCGCAGCAGCATGGGCAAGGGCCAGACGGCATGCATCATGCATCGGGTCAGCTGAGAGCTGGACTATCCCGTGGGATGCAGCGACAACAGCTGGAAGCGGGTGTGCAGCCAGTGCTGGCAGTGCGGCAAGGCATCGAGCAAACGCCTGCTTGCATCATATACGACGGGGCTGCAGGGGTGCAATGAGCATGTGCACTGTGCACGCTCCCTCCACTGCCGCCGCTGCCGCCGCTGCGAACTGTGCAGGTGCTGCTGCACATCCCGGACCCCCACAGCCGTGCCTACGTGTACGCCTCCTCTTGGTGGAGTGCTGCCACCGTGGATCAATACCTCAAGTAAGTGCGAGTAGGTAGGTAGGGCGTTGTGGCGCAGCGGGTGCAGCAGCCAGTCCCTCAGGCAGCACTGCTGCTGGTGCTGCTGGCGTTGGTGCTATCCCGGCTGATGATGGTGCTGGTGCTGATGGGGACACTGGCTGGATAGCTTGCCGCCCACACCGCATGCTGACAGAGTGCCCCTCACCACCCTACCCACCCACACCCCACACACACGTGCTGTGTGTGTGTGCAGGGACCGCAGCCAGCCGATCTGGGTGTCGCTGAGCCAGGGGCGCACGGAGCTGTATCGCGAGATACTGCAGCTGGAGCTGGGCAACTGCCCCTTCCTCGAAGAGTGAGCCCACCGCTGCTGTGCTGCTCGCTCCAGTGGACGCCGAGACGCAGGAACAATCTTTGACGCCCCTCCTTGCAAGCCTCCTCCACCCAACCTCTCTCCCCCCCGCCTGCCGCAGGCGGTTTCAGTGCGAGGGCCCCTTCTGGGGGCGGCAGTACCTCTTTTGGCACGACGGCAAGCCGCTCACGCTCATCTACGAAGTGTTCTCAAACCAGTTGGAGCAGTTCCTGGGCAACCCGCGCCAGCCAGGAATCTAGCTAGCACCAAACTGCTTTCCAGGGCATTCATTAATTCGCAGTCCCGGACATTGTCTCGGCGCCAGGGCCGCCGCCACGGCCATGCCACTGGCAGTGCAAACACCTGCTCCTCATTTTTCAACCATCCGCGTTGGATTGGGGGCCTCGTTGCCGGGCAATGCAACCCGAATTTGTAACAAACGCCACATGTTGTGTGACAGCGAGGCGACTCCTTGAGTCTCCGCGTTCAGAAGACGCGCAATTCATCTCCTGTAGCTGCCAGTGACATCACCAACACGCGGCCAGCACTGGCCTGCTTGCCGTTCACAATTTAGTCCTCAGCCGCCGCTCCCGAGAAGCTGCGTTTAGCAACGCCAAAACCAGCCCCTCGCCACCCTCTGCCAACGCGGGGGGCAGCAGAGTCCTCTCGCGGGTCGGCCTTCGCTTTTTGCGTTCTGTTGCAGCCTGTATTCTGGCCTCTGCACGCCGCTTGAGGCCCCCGGCCGCCCCTGTTCGCTTCCCACCCGTTGGGTCCCTCTCTCCGAGGCGCCCGCTTTCTCTGCCCCGGTTTGCACGCTTGAAATGCTGCCGATCGGTCTCAACAGGCCATATGGCGATGGCCACGGCATCCCCCTGCTCGCCACAGACGCGGTGTCGGGTGGGTAGCCCTGACGACGCTATCCCGGGCATCAGCGCGGTTTAAGTGTGGACACTCACTTAGGCGCCCTGGATCTCCTGCCCGATATCTTGCTCCAATCTGCTCTGCCACTCCCGCAGACATGGAGAAGAAGGGTCTAAGAGATCAGCTGGAGGCACAAGCTCGTGAGATACAGCGTCTCCAAGGTGCAGTGCTCGGCACCGAGCAGCTTGCGTCGGGGCTTGTTGCTTGCTGTGGCCCAGCACTTTGCTGCTTGCCCAGTACAGCTGCAGCTGTCAACAGTAATACAGCGGCGCCAGCAGCAGCAGCAGCCCCGTCAGGCCTGCTCAGATCTTCCTGGCTGTGGCACACAGCTACAGAGTTGCCTCAGCCGTCCTTTCTCGGCTCGGTGCAGGCACCCTAGCCCACTACCGCAACTGGGCGCAGCAGCTCCAAGCCCGCTACCAGCTGTTCAACCCAGACGCAGCGCGACCCGCCAAGCGCGTCTAGTGAGTCGCTCCTCCTCCCTGCTGCTGTCGTGCTGCGGGTGCCCCTCTGTTGTGCCTTGATGCCTGGAAGCCTGCCGCGCCGCACCCGGCCTGCGCCGACATGCCTTGGCCTTCATCCTCCCGCCCTGCACCGCCCGCACCGCTGCAGTGTTGGGAACCTGCCCAGCAATGTATCCGAGGCAGAGCTGCGGCAGGCTGTCAATGAGCTGATGGTTCAGTCGGGTGGCACCGCTGCACCAGGGTTCCCCATCACGTCTTGCAAGCTGTACCAGGTGGGGCGTTCGGCAACCAGGGGGCTCGTTGCACAGCTGTTGCTGCAGAGGAATCGTTGCACAGCTTTTGCTGCAGAGGGATGGGGAGATGGGCACCCCCTGTCTCTTTCGGTGTGGGGATGGTCTCAGCTTGGGACCTGCCCCGATGCAGCGCCAACGCCGCGCCTTGCCTGGAGTAGGGGCCCGCCCTATTACTCAACTGCTGCAAGCAACGCTTGCTGCCGCCGTGTGCCAAGCCGCCCACCCGCTGCTCCTGCACCCCTGCCCACTCGCTGTGCTGCCTGCTGTCCTGCCCCTGCTGCGCTGTGCCTCGTTCTGCGCCGCTGCCACTCCTCTGCAGGGCAATGGCGACCTGCTGTTCAACGGCGTGCACCAGCAGGCGCAGGAGAAGGGGTATGCCTTTGTAGAGTTCCGATCTGTGGAGGAGGCGAGCAATGCAATGGCGCTGGATGGCGTGAAGTTCAGGGACGCGTACCTCAAGGTGAGCTTGGGGTGGGGTGGCTGTGGGGCTGGGTCAGGCTCGGCAGCACTAGAGCAGCAAACGGCAGGCCTGGAGCTCTGGCCAAGCTGTGTCGCTGGGCTATGCCGGGTTGGGTAAAGCTGCGGCGTGCAGAGCAGTGGCTGCCAGCCGACTGCTGTACTTGCTGGTGAGCAGTACTTCACCCCTCTCCCACTGCAAATTATTGTCCCTCCTGCCCTTGCTGCCTCCAGGTCCGCCGACCGAACAATTACGACATCACCCTTGCGCTGATGCTAGGCCCCACAGACCCCAACCCGGCAATGCAGGTACCAGGGTTGCCTGCTGCGGCGTGAACATTGGCCGCCTGCCAGCTGGTCTGCTCACAAACACTGCTGCCGGACGTGTGCTAGCTCTTAATCTCGAGCAGCTCGCGGCGCCCTCCCTCTTTCTCTGTCCTCACGTGCGTCGCCTGCCGTTGCGCCTCACCCCTTGCACCCTGAAGGTGCAGCTGGGTGGCCTGGAGGTGGTGCGCACTGTGGTGCAAGACTCGCCCCACAAGCTGTTCATCGGTGGCCTGCCGTGCGACTGGACTGAGGAGCAGGTGGGGCCGGCTGCTGCTGCTGCTGCTCCTTGCCATACCAGCGCTGGCAGCGGCTAGCTGCTGGATCAGCAGCTGTGCTGCTGGCACCACCGATAGGTTGATGTGTGGCGCCACAGCTGTGCTCTGCTCTGCAGCTGTGAGCTGTGCGCTAGCGCCATGAGTGCCGGCTTCAGGGTTCAAACCAACACACAACTGTGCTGGCGTCTACGCTACGCTTGATGTTTCGCACACGCTTCTTTTGCACCTGCAGGTGAAAGAGATGCTGATGCCCTTTGGCCAGCTCAAGGCTTTCAACCTGGTCATGGACAGGGGTACCGGCAATTCCAAGGTTTGTCGGTGGTGGTGGCAGTGTGCTTGTGTTGTGCCATGGAGGGATGCATCATATGCAATCTGTGGCACTGCTGGGTGCTTGCAGCATGTGTGCCCTCATGACTGCTGTTGCTGACAGCCACGCCTGCTGGCTCAGCTGCTGCTCTGGATCATGTGCGGAGAGCTGGCGGCTCAGTGCCGCGTGGTGCTGCTGGCTCGTCGCACCGCCAACCCAAGTTGCTATGCCGCTGCTGGCCCCGCTGCTGCCCGCAGGGTTATGCATTCGCTGAGTTTTTGGACCTGCATGTGACCGATGTCGTGATACAAAACCTGAATGGCAAGCCGTGCCATACAAAGTTCTTGACGGGTGCGTGGCCCCCGGCAGCAGTGCGCCTGTGTCTTTGTTATGCTGTGCCAGCTGGAACACGCGCCGACATTGGTCTTGGAGGGGCTTGCTGGGCGCTCACTGCTGCCCGCTGCGCAGCATGTTCTGATCCCGGCTAGCGGTGGTGGTGGGGTTGGAGGTGTGGCAGATGTGTGGGAGCATCTGCGCGCCAAAGCGTGCTTTCGGGTCGGTGCAGGCGGACCCTTGGCTGCTGCTGCAATCTACTGCGGCTGAGGTCCTGCTGCCCAGGCAACACTTGCCTGCTTAACCCCAGCACCCACATCCACGGCTTGTCCTACGTCCCCCTGCCTCCTTGCAGTGAAACGCGCGCTTGCTCCCCCTGCTTTCTAAAGCGCGACACGGCAGTGGCTGCAGCGCGCCTACTCTGATGTTGCCCTAGCGCGCACGCAACGCTGCATATGCTCCCTCGCTGCTCGTCCCTTTCTCACCTTTTTCCTCTTTTCCAAAGCTTTTTCGTTTGCTTCAGTGAACTGCTTACACCCACCTTGGCTTGCTGCCTCTCGCATACTCTTTCTCTTTCTTTTGCCCAGCCATATACACGCACTCCGCTCCCGCCAGCAATTCGTTGCGGCGGGGCAGGCCTTACAGTTGTGTTGAGTGCTCTGCCTCCGACCTGCTCCTTTGCTTTTGCCACTGCCCCCCCGTTGTGTACGCTCCCTGCTGCGCGTTGACACCCTCAAACCCTCAAACGCCGACATCTCTAGTTGATTCTCTACTGGGTGCTGTTCAGCTAGCCCTCCTGTGCCCGCTCTTTGCTAACTCCCTTGCCTTGCCTCGCTTCCCGACACCCAGGATCCCCGCTTTGCGTTGTTGATCTGTTTGCTCTGTAAGACCCAGACACCTGCCGTGCTGGGCCGGATGCAAGCACCGCTGGCCATCTTGTCGCCCATGCCAGTGTACGCCACTGTGCAGCAAGGGTGGAGGTGCAGGGGAGTGATGGGAGAGCTGTGAGAGGCGGTTATAAGTGCCGGGCCGCCCGCCGCCCGCCGCTCTCGTGGAGCATGGCGTGCAGGAGGCCTGAGGGCGTTATGTGAGGGTTGGCCCGGGTTTCAGACTACTGCAAGGTGCATGCAGCGTCAATTCGGCATTGCACCTGCGACGCCTGAAACGCGAGGACAGGCCTCAACTCTCACGCTCGCTGCCTGGCTCGTCCTCTTTCATGCGCCAGCCCCCGGTTCCCCATCTTGACCTATTTAGCTGGCCAACCCGCCCCTGACGTCTGGTCCTCGCCTGGTACTCACCCCTAGCAGCACCCTCTGCTCACTCTTGATCGCTCCCTCCCTTGCGGCACTCAAAACCCAGACTGGGGCAGCAATGGCGTCGGTTGTGTGTTCTGGAGCGGCAGGCTTGGTTGCAAGCGCAGCTGAGCTGCAGGCATCGCTGCGGCCGACGGACTACGTGTATGGGCAGCCAACGGCGGCACAGCTCGCTGCCATGCGGCGGGCACTGCAGCAGCAGAGCGATTGCAGCCCGCTGGCGCCCAGCACAGTCCAGAACCCGACAGTGGCGGTCCCGACGGTCGTGACGAGAGCCCAGGCAGCGCTGCAAGGTGAGGCAAGCGCCATCAACCTCTGCTTGCTCAGTGCCATGCACGCCGGTTGTGGATCTTCCGGCAGCCGCTGTGGGCTCCCTGTGCCTTTGCACACCCGCGATGAGTCCCAGGCCCACGCCGGAGCGGTAGGGTTTCGCCTCCCCAAAGGGCCCCCTTTTCGCTCGCTTTTTCGTCGCGCCGCGTCCATCGAGCGCCCAGCGCTCCTTTGTCATCCGGCAGACGGCGCACTGGTGCCTGAAAGCTGGGCACAGCAGCTTCCCCGCCCGACGGTACTATCAACCGCCGCCGCGTCATACGCTGCCCCGCCTGCAGGTGCTGCGCCCGAGGTCGCCGCCAAGCCCTCCAGCACCCTGGCCGCAAGCGTGGATGATCTGTTCAACAATCACCTGGCCCTGGACCTGGATGATGACTGCCTGCGCCTGCTCCTGGGAGAGGATGCCGACGAGTCGGCGCCCTGCGTCAGTGCCGGCAGCGGCAAGGCCGGCAGCGGGGCCAGCGAGAAGTCCAGCGGCACAGCCGCAGGCGAGGCAGACGCCGCCAGTCACGAGGATGACGACATTGCCATGCTGTTTGGGGAGATGAGGTGGGTGCTGCGCTGCAGACCGGGTTTCAGGGCGTTTGCCCAGCAGCGACAACCGAGCAGCGATGCGCTGTGCACCCCCTGCAGCAGTGCGCATTGATTGCCTAGGGCTGGGCTCTGTCGCCTTGCACCCGCGCAGCTCTGCAACAGCCAGGCACATTGCCACGCTGCCCGCTTGCATCATGCTCATTCCCTTACGCCTCGATCCCCTGTCTTGTCTTCTCATCACAGGCACACCGTGGGCCCCAGCCTGGAGCCGCTTGAGCTGCACCTGCTGGGCACAGCCCACCTCCACGCCACAGACGATGCCGACACATCCAGCGAGGCAGGCGGCCACGCTGGCGACAACGAGGGCCTGGCCACTGAGCATTCGGGAGGCACCCCTACCAAGCGCGCCAGGCAGGGTGCTGACCATGAATCTTCTCCCAGCAGCCGTGGTGGCCTCATGCTGAGCATGAACTACGAGAAGGCTGCCGAGAGCATCAATCTGGAGTTGCTGGCCAGCGGACGCAAGTAAGTGTCGAGCTGCTGAAGCCTCGCTGGGCGGTGACGTCAACTGGTCGCCAGCTGGCATGCGGCTTGGGTGGCTGCTGCGCTTGTGCTAGTAGGCAGGCGCGAGTGGCTGTGCTGCCAGAGTGCTGTGCATAGGCATATCACCAGGCGGCTGCTGTTGTTGTGCAGGCACCCTAGTTCTGTCTCGCGCGCTTTCTCACCTGTCCCGTTTTCTTTCTTTCTCAATCGCACCCCGCCTGCAGGGCGTGTGCGCCCCTGTTCTCGGATGGCACAGAGGCCATGCTGCCCGCCATGCTGCTCTCCCCCCTGCTGGGCTTTGCCGACATTGACTCGCCAGACTCGCCTCACTCGCTCGCCTCGGGCTGCGACGCAATGGTGAGTGGCAGCCACAAGCATGGCGCTGCAGCAGTGCGCACCAGCCTTTCGCGGCTCTGCTGCTGTGCGCACCAGCCTTTCACGGCTCTGCTGCTGTGTGCACCAGCCTTGCACCCTGTCTTTGGGCTTTGCGAGGCTTGCTTGAAGTGATTGGGGCCAAGCTCTCCTGCAGGCAGCGCACACCAGCTGCCACTGTGTGCACTTGGTCTCACACCACAGCTGCTGTCCCCCTGTCCCCGCTTCAGGAGCCCCTGTCTGGCCTGGACCTACAGCGGCTGGACAGCACCAGCAAGCGCAAGCGTGCCGTGTGCCTGTGATCCACCCCCTGCTTGGCAGCCAACACCACAAGCCGCCCGCCCCCCCCACCCCCACCCCCCAACCGAGTTGTCCCATTTCACGAGAGCCCACAATTTGTAGGGCCCGCCCTGCTGCTGACGCACCAGGGCGGCGCCGCCGCCGCAGCACCCCGCCCAACCTCGACAGCACTCAACGCATGAGCGTGGCAAACCGCAAATGCGTTTGTCAGTGCACCCCCCTGCTGCTGGCAGCGACAAGGCCCCCACGTTTTCCCAGCCTCTCCCCCTTTTTGTTTGGGTGTTTTCTGCTCTTTTCAACAACAAAACACGACCTGCACTCACTTCGTTTTCCCCGCACTGGCCTGGCGCATTGGGCCACTGCCCGCTTTGTGCGCTGGGTCGCAGAGCGACCCTTGCTACGCTTTTTGGCACCGCAAGCCCCCTCTCTCTCCCCAGTCTAGACTCGAAAGCAATCCTCCTCCTCCCCCTTTTACTCTTCCGCCCCTTCCCGCCCCTCGGGCCCCTTCCCCCCCGCGCGCCTGCCTGCCTCCCCTGCACAGCCCCCACCACCCTGCCCCCTTGGCAGGAGGTGCGGCGCCTTCCCTTGCTATTCGAACCGGCCCCACATCGCAACCTTAACCCTTTATTGCAGCGCCCCCCAGTGTTTCGGCGCCGCAGTTTCATTCCTGCTGTTCAACCCTCATTTCATGTTTGTCAAGTCCATCACTGCAATGGTGTGAAGCCAGTCGCGCACACACCAGCCCCATCCCTCCACCACCCACTCCTCACCTTTTGGAAGCACACCTCCACACACACCTCCACACACACCTCCACACACACACACACACACACACACACACGTAGTAACTCCATCAAATCGGAAGCAGGCAAAGAGAGGAAGAGGGGAGGAAGAGAAAGGGGGGGCGCGGAAACTGAACTGCACTACAGTTTTCTTCCCTTCACCTTGAAGTGAAACATGAGAGAAATGAAAGAAGGAAGTTAGGGAGATGGTGGGGAGGCTTGGTAGATTCCTGTCGACACACCCCACTCTCCCTGAGCCCACAGCACTTCCCTACACCCACTGATGGGATGATTGTTAGCTGATCGATTGAGCACCTCCTTCCTTTCCTCTCTCCATCCCACCAACGAATGGGAGACCGGGTCACAAGTTTTACAACAAGCAGGAGGAATAGCACATTTGAGAGGCCGCGGGGAGGGATCGGGTGACAGCGTAAGCAAACGAGGGAGGCTGGGTGGAAGCTCGGTGTTCTCAGTCTTTGAACCTCGTCTTTTGCGACTTTTGGGGCACTGATGCCTCCAATCCAACGTAGCTGTAGTCAATGCCTGCCTGCGTGGAGCACAGAAGGGGGAGGAGGCACGAGAAGTCATAGTGAGGGAGCATACAGCACGGACGTGGAGGTGGCGGCACAATGTCGCCGCAATATAGCTCGTATCCGCAGCATAACGTCTCGGCCAGCCTGAACAATTAGCCACCCAGGCAGCAGGCCACAGCAGAGGGCCACTGCTCATGCTGCGGCGGCCTCCAGTAGAAAGCCCTCTCGTTCCCCGTGCACACACGACGCACTCACCGCTGCTATCCGCTGCTGCCGCCGCTGGTCCCGCTCCACCGCCTGCCGCGCTCGCTTCTCCACCTCCGCCGGCGTGCGGTCGCGGTTGTGCCGCTCCCGCTCAATCTTCACCCAGGGCATCTGCACGTCACCCAGCACATGCAGCACTGCACCCCGTCAAGCTGCGCAGGGAGCTGTCTGCACATCGCCTGCTCCTGGTGCTCCTGCCGCTGAATCCTGCTGGCGTGTCGCTTGGCAGGGCGGGCGCAAAAATCGCGCTGCAACAAGTGACTGGCAGCCTGGCAGACATTGGCAGCAGTGCTTGTTGTTGAGTACTTGTTGTGCCACCCCGCCACCTGACGCACCTTTTTGAAGACCCGGTTGGCGCCCTTGAACAGGTCTGCATGCACCTCCTCCTTGGCCATCACGCGGGCTGTCAGTTTCTGCGTGAAGAGCATGTAGCCGTCCATTGCATGTGCTGCAATCTGCGCCACCTCCGCCGACGCAAACTCGAGGAAACCGTAATGCTTGCTCTTGCCGCTCTTCTTGCTGCGCGACAGGCGCAGCTTGGTGACGCGCCCAAACTGAGAGAAGTACTCTGCATGACGTAGGCGGCAGGGATGGGGGCCAGTGGCGCGCGCACAGGCACGGGCACGGACACAGGCAGGCAAAAGAGAGCAATTGGTGAGCAAAGCAGCGGCGGTGGCGGCGGTGCTACGCACCCTTCAGTTCCTTCTCATAGAAGCCGTGCGGTATGTGTCTGCATGTGGCAGGCGCGGGGAGTGGACCGCAGTGAGAAGAGAGAGACAGCAGCGGAGAACACACATGCATCTGCAGGCCTGCGGCAGGCCTCACCCCAGGTAAACCACTTTGCTCGGCTCTCCCCCGCTGGTGCTGGGCGCCTCGGCCGCCACCGGCAACTCCAGCTTTTCGGCGGCGGCTGGCTCGGGCGCTTGTGTTGCCTTGCGCTTTGGCATGCTTGTAGCTGTTGCAGGCACTAATGCTTTACCGAACGGCGAGGAATGCAAAATATGAAAGCCGCCGGGCATGGCGGTGGCAATGTTTGGCGGTCGACCGTGGCTGGTTGTAATTGCAATGTATACATGAAAGGGAGTAGTCGATACAATGTATTGTCATAACGCTATGGTTGTTTGAGTATCAAGCTATGCGCATTCAGGCAAAGGGGTGCAGCGCGATCAGCCAGTCACTCACTCCAAAAAGAAGCCGCCGTAGATCACCCCCCCGATGTTGAGCTGGGTGCGCAGGGGCTGCGGCTGGCAGGGGCCCCTGCTTCCATCTGGCCGGCACCGCTCCCAGGTGAGCTGCATCGGCTTGTCCAGCAGCCAGCCCGCCAGCTGGCTGATCCAGGTGTACACATCCACACGTGGTGCGCTTTCAGCCCACGTCTCATCGGTCTGTGTCAGCACCCAGCGCCGCCGCTCCAAATACTTTACCAGCCAGAGCTTTTCGTCCACTCCATCAAGTGGGCTGCCGCCAAGGTGCTTTGTGACCCAGTCAGCCATCCCGTTGGCTGCAGGGGGGGCAGTGAGGCGGGTTTGGCAGCGTGAGGCACAGGGAGGCTCAGGGTCATCATAGGGAAGAAACCAATCTTTGGTGAGATCATGGCAGCTGGAATGTTCGGCAGACCGAGTGCTCCCTCTGCCAGCTCTGGGCTTGAGCCTGTCTCAAGGGCCACGCTTGCAGCGCTCCACCAGCACCGCCATGGACCCATGCACTTGCTGTTTTTTCGTTTTTGGTGCTGTTTCTTCGGGCTCACCAGAGATGGGGTACACATCGTAGCCGGGGTCTGAGTACCCGTGCTGGATGTATGCATCATAGAGTTGGGCCTTGGTGAGGGCCAGCCTGCGGTGAGGGACAGCAACGAGCCAGGAGGCATGTCAGCGAGTGAGCACACCGATTTTGGCAAGCCACCATTACAGATGCGCCAAGGGCGGCCGCGCCCAGCGCCTGCTCACCTGAACCCCAGCTGCTTGGCCAGCTTCTGTGAAGGCGCAAAGTAGAGGTCATCCGCAAATTCGTCCTGAGCTTGGCGGAAGAGCGGATCGCTGCCTGCCCCTTGCACCGCCTGCATAAAGAGAAACGGAGTCAGCTTGGGCACGGCATGGATGCTGCTCTGAAGGTTGGGTAGGGTCTGTGCAACGGGCTGTGGCTCAGCCCCGTGGAGTGCGTCCATTGGCGGCTGCCTTGCAGGGTGGGGTGTGGCATTGTCAGCCCACCTGAATGAATCCATTCAGCCCCACCACATTGCCGCCGCCGCCAGCGTCGTCTATTCGCTGCAGTGCGGGCAGGTACTGGGCCACGGGGTTGCCCGTGGGCTTCAGCTGCACGTAGCGGCGCACCACCAGGATGCCGTCACCGGTGCCCGTGCAGAACCCACTCCTGCAGCAGCCGGGCAAGTATGGCTTGTGGCTGGTGTGAATGCAGCCAGGGACAGATGCATAGTCACGGGAGGTGTGGAGGCACAGCAGGCGAGGGGGGGCCAGCTAAAGTGAGAAAGCGTGCTACTGCTGCGCACAGCACACGGGCGTCAGGCATCCCTGCAATCAAGTCTGGTGGTGCATGCATTGCGGGTGCATCAGCCTCGCCAGTACCATGCACGGACGCTGCGGCACACACCTTCCAAAAGTGATGCCACGCCCGTCGTTCAGGTTCTGGGCGTATCCGTACGCCGGCTTGAGGCTCGAGTTCTCAAATATTGTCAGGAGCTGTTCGGCCCGCCGCTTCTGAGGGCCTGCCATTGCGCTCCAAGTGAAGGGGCTTGAGGCTGGGCTGGGCCTGGGAGGGGGCCTGGGCCTGGGCCTGGGTGGAGGCCTGGGCTTGGGCCTGGGAGGGGGCCTGGGCCTGGGCCTGGGTGGGGGAGGTGAGGGCTGCACGCGGACGAGGCTGCGTAGCGTACACCTGTACTTGAAGGTCAGCAGCTTGGGCAGCCTGGGGCATGGGTCCTTCAGGGCAAACGTGCTGTCCACTGCTGCCACGGGGCATGCAACCCGCAACAGGCACTTTGAGGCCACGATCCTGCACATCAAGAATCAAGCGGGCGGTTGCAGCATGCACACTGACGTCAGGCATGCTTTGCTTCCCCAGCAGGAACTGTGTGGCAATCCTCACCTATAGGTACGTGTGAAGTTGCAGCGCGGCGAGAGGCTGCCATACAACGGGCTCACAATCGAGGAGATGACTTGCCCTGTTGGGCAGCGTGCCCACGCCGTGGACCCCTCCTTTGCACTTGCTGTGCGCAAAATGCCCAGCGTTGCAGCTTCAGACCGTGTTGTCAGCGCCGCCAGGCAGGCCAGCAGAAGAGGGAGAGCGGCGGCGGGCCAAGCCGCCAAGTTGTTGTGCCTGCTCATCCAGTCTGCGCTGACGGCCGTCCTGGTGCATAAAAAAGCGACGGAGGGCTTGCTGCGCGGTGGGTCGAGCTGGGGTGGGTTGATTATGACCGAAACCGGAGCAGGAGCTGGGTGGTGGCTGGAACGGAACTGGCATCTAGCGACTGCAACCCGCTTGCTGTAACATGGGTATGATCAATTGGTCAGTGCCGCGCGTTGGGGAGCCGTGATTTCACAGTTTCCATTGGGCGGGACACAATGGTACCTCACAACCAACCAACAAACGCCGAGGCGAGCAGTGCAGATGCATCGGGCCGCAATGCCGCCGGCTCGCCTCTGAATTGGTATCAAACAATGGACGGTCTGCGCACTCCAAAAAAACAGCGCCACGAGCGCCCTGCACCGGCAGAACCGCCCAGCAGCACCCCCCAGGCACCAACACACGAGTCCCCGCCGGCTGCAACCTTGCTGGACCTACAAGCGCAGGCCCCCCAACCAGGCCGTCCCGGCTCCCAGCTCCCCGTGGAAGCAGCCGGGAGCAATGAGGCGACCCTGATAGGTGCTGCAGGCCCCGCAGCCGAGCCTGCAGTGACAGGTAGCAGGGATGGGCAGTGTCCGCGGTGCCGCCACTCGTTGTGGCCGATCGCCTGCCCCTTTGCTTGTGCATCCTTACATATATCGCTTTCGTATGCTCACTGACAACCACACCCTCCTGTGCTGCAGACGCGGCCAAGGCCTTCCGCGAGCTGCGCGTGCGGCCTGCCCTCGTGGGCGCGGAGCGGGCGGCGAGGTTGGAGCGCAGCCCGGTGCGCCCGTCTGCCGCTTCCGAGCGCCCCTCATCACCCAAGAAGCGCAAGGCCACGTACAACATAGACAAGGAGTTCATACTGAAGGACGACAAGGTCAAGCGCAACACAGGCACGTGCTGATGGCTGGCGGCAATTGTGTGCTACAGCACTCGCTAAGCCCGGGAGTCGGTTCAGATTGGCTGCGTGCGTTTGTGCTATCCCCACGTCTGTCCTCACACCCCAGTACCTTGGATACCTGCCCCTTCCGTGCGTGCAGACACGCAGGGCGACATCAGCCAGGCGCGGGGCCAGCTGGGGCAGCTGCTGTTTGAGTTCAGCCAGATCGAGCTGAACCGGGATCTGCTGGATGCCATCAAGCGGACAGAGTCAAAGACGGGTGGGCTGCTGGACGGGCCGGGAGGGTGTGCAGCGGATCGAAAGGCCTTTCAATGCCTGTCCTGCCTGCCTCAACGGTGGAACATTGAAAGGACTGAGTGGGGATGCCCAACAGGGCTGGGGCGGCGGGGCTGCGCCGAAGGGCTTGCTTGGAGCTGCGCTGCAGGCGTCGACAGCGCGCTGCTCTGCGCTGCCTTGTGAGCTGTGCGTGTGACCTAGACCCTGTGCGCTACCTTCCTGGCTCTGCAGGCCGCACCAGCAGTGGCCGCCCGCCTGCACCCGGGCGGCTGGATCGCGCTGCCTTTGAGGCTGCTGTGGCCGATGCTGCGGACCTGCTCCAGTTGCAGCTCAGGTGGGCTGGTTGGAGGTCGTGAGGCAGCGTAGACGCGGTTGCACAGCATGATGCGTGCGTCAGCTGCAGTCTGTGCCTGCGGTTGTGCAACTTATGCTGGTGGGCTTCAAAGGAGCAGGTATGCCGGCCGAGGGGGGCTCTGTGTACCTGCTCTGTTTTGCGCTGCTCACCGCACGTCTGCCTGTACTTTCGCCGCTGCTGCTGCAGCACTGTGGAGGGCTACAGCGAGGATGCTGCGCTGCGCAAGGCCATCCTGCGCACGTATGCGGTGCAGGCTATTGCAGCCTTCGCGGATGAAGGTGTGCGTGTTGATCCTGATGCCACTGCCACCGTTTCAACAGCAGGGCCAGACTCCATTGCTTGGGGGACGCGCAACTGTGTGCTGGTGTGCTGTGCCCACCACGTCCTCGGTGCTCTGTTGCAGACTGGTCCAGTGATGAAGAAGAGGAGCAGGGCGCTGGCTGCAGCAATGGCGGCGGCGGCGGCGGAGGTGCCTCCTCGCCTTCTGACAACGAAAACAGCGACAGCAACTGCCGGCGGCAACGCATTGGCAGCAACAACTTCGAGGCTCATCCTGCAGGCTCTGGTGACGCAGGCAGCCAGCGCTTTCGAGATGGCATCCTGCTGGCACGCCCAGGCTCCGCAGCAGGCCGCCACTCCCCGCCACCCGCTACCCGAGCCGACGTCAACGGCGGCGGAATGGGCCGGCAGCAGCAGGTGGAGCAGCGACCACCGCAGCAGCAGCAGCAGCAGCAGCAGGAGCAGCAGGAGCTCTCAGCCTCAGAGCGCCAGCTTGACTCTGGCGGAGGCGGCAGCATGCTGGTGTCCCCCCAGCGCGTTGCGCCTGTGGCGGCTGGGTCTGCTGCTGGGCGGGAGCAGGAGGAGGGCAGCTCCTCCCTTCTGCCCGATGCCCCCCCTGACGCCGCTCTAGAAGACACCGCCAGCGCCCCGCAGTCGCAACAGCGGCAGCAGCGGCAGCGGCGTCAGGGGCCCCTTGGCAAGGAGGAGGAGGAGGAGGAGGAGGAGGGTGACGTAGTGGCGGCGGCGGCAGATGACGGCGGGCACATGCAGCGGCGCATGCGCATGCTGTCCCTTGAAGCGGAGGGCTCTGCCCAGCAGCAGGCCACGTCGTCAGCTGATCCTTCGGTGGATGGTGAGGGTGAGCAGGATGGTGGGCCTGAAGACATGCTGGGCTCTCCCGTTCCTGTCACCAGCCGGCGCCGCCGCCCGGCACCAACAGAGCCTCGGGTGCTGCCACCTGCCTCTGAACAGCAGCTAGGCAACAAGGCAGCAGTGCCCGGTGAGGCTGGGGCACCGGCAACGGCAACGGCAGCGGCAACGGCAGCGGCAGCAGCAACGGCGGCGGGCCTGCAGCAGGCTGGCGAGCCAGCAGTAGCACAGGCGGGGGGCAGTGGCTGGGCTGCCGCGCATGCAACGCCGCATGAGCCTGCACGTAGGCTTGTGATGGCGGGGCGGGCGCTGCACCAGCACCACCGGCAACAGCAGCAGCAGCAGCAGCAGGTGCAGCAGGGTGTTGGCCAAGCCGTGCCCGAGAGCAGTGATGGGAACAGCGGCGGCCAGGCATCCAGCGCCGCTGCTGAGCCGCCCAAGCGGCAGCGCTGCAGCAGTGACCTGCCGCCCCTTCATCAGCTGCCCGCCTCCAAGCAGCAGCGGCAAAGGCAGCAGCAAGAGGGCCTGCATCATGCAGAGGCCGGCCCGGGCCCCAGTCGCAGGCGTGTCTCTGACCAGCTGCACAGCGCTGCCGAGGCGGCGGCAGCGACGGCAGCGCACCGCGCCGCCATACTGGGAAGCATCCTGCCTCGGACACCGGCTGAAGGCGCACAGCCTGCGGCACCTGCACCACAGCAGCTGCAGCAGCAGCATGAGCCAGGAAGCGCGCCAGCCCACTCTCCGGGTGAAGGCCAGCCAGCTAGCAACCACCAATCCGCAGAGGGGGGCCAGGAAGCGCAGCAGCAGCAGCCCCAGCCAGCGCCAGCAGAAGGGCAGGGGCAGCAGGGTGCGGTCGATGCTCCCGAGAGGCTCGCCTCAGATGTAGCTCTGGGCCTGGGCATGCCGCGTGCAGCCAACAGCGGCAGCAGTGTGTGGGGCAGCACTTTGGTGTGTGCCGATCTGACGGTCAACGATGTGGCCTCCAAGTACTGGCCCTTTCTGCGGTCAGCCATGCAGGGGCAGGTGAGCTGGCAGCCGTGGCGCTGGGATTGCTCGTTGCTGCTGTGCTGCTGCGGATATGCGCGCTGTTGCTACTGCCGCTGTTGCTGTTAACACTCTCTCATTCACAGAAGCAGTCAATCTCAGCCTTCCTGCCAAACTGCCAACTTGACCCCCCTCCTGACGGGCCCCCCCCCTCTGTCTTTGCCTCCTGCTTCCCCCTCCCTCCTCCCACACCCCTGGCAGGCTGCCCAGCTGCAGCAGGGTGACAAGGAGCTGGTGGCCTCCCTGGTACGCATGCTGGGGGATGCTGTGACAGAGGCGTACAGGGCGGCAGCGGGCACAGCGCGGCACCCGGCAGCCGAGGTGAAGAGCCTGGTGGCTGCCACAGCCTTTGACGACTTCTTCAGGGCCAAGGGGGCAGCTGAGTCCTCGGGCGCCTCCCTGTGAAGTGCCAGCAGCAGCAGCCCTCTGGTCAGAGCAAGCAAGGCTTGCTTTCTTTTTGCCACGTCGCTGCGTCCCGTGAGATGCTGCTGCCATCGAGGAGGCCACACGTGGGTTCGTGCTGGGCTTTCAGCAAGCAGGGCCGCGTTCACTAAGTGAGGCGTGAACGCGGCCCGCTTGCTTGCAGTCGCCACAAGTGCGGAGGGAAGCCCAGCAGGCCTTCCTGAGCCGCTTCCTGCCTTCCCGCGCGCTTTCTGACAACCTGAAACCTTGCACACACCAAAACTGAAGCACCGTTCCATGTATCTCATATGATCATCAAGTGATGCAGGGCAAGGTGCCTGGTCGCCACCAGGCAATCCATCTCTCGTCTCTTTTCTTGTGGCTCATCCTGTGCCTCATGTCGTGCACATTCCAGACCTTCTGCCCAAACCCGTATCCAATCCTTGTAGCTCTAGGCACCCTCAACCCTCGTTCTTCAGCGTGTTGCGCTGTCGCCATGTCCGCACTTGGCATTGCAGTCAACGGTAACACTGGCAGTTTTGCAGATCACCACCACCATCTGACTGTCGCCGCAGTTTCCGTACACTGGCTCTTTCCTTTCCCATCTGTAATTCCCAAACAAGGGCTCTTCCAAGGAGGCATGCCTTCAGGCAAAGGGCCCCGGCAATTGCAAGACGGTGTTCATGGGAGGCAGCAAGGCAGGGCTCACGTCAGGTCAAGTCTTCCACCTCATCATCTGATGCACGCTTCTTGTGACGCCCGCCCCAGGCCCAGCCACCGCCACTGGCACTGCCGCCGCGGGACGCGCTGCCGCCTGCCCCTCCGCCTGTTGCCGCCGCCGCCGCCACTGTGCCGCCGCCGCCGGCAAACAGCTGCTGCACCTGATCCAGTGATAGCTGGTTGGTTTCCGGCAGGACGAAGTACGTCCAAAGGAAGCCTGCACAAGCGATGGCGGCGTAGACGAAGAAGGTGCCAGAGGCGCCCAAGCTGCGAGTGAGGGTGAGAAAGGTCTGCGCCACGGCGGCGTTGCTGACCCAGTTGGCAGTGGCGGCCAGGCCTGCAGTGAAGGAGGAGGAGCAGGAGGAGGAGCAGGAGCAGGGGACAGCACAGCACAGCACAAGCTTGAGTGGAGTGAGGATGGCAAGCAGCACACCGACCCAACCACACAGAGACATGGAGGGAGATGGAGGGAAGTGGCAGCGCGCTGCTGCTTCACCTGTGGCCACGCCTCTGACGGGCAGCGGGTAGATCTCAGCATTGACTGCCCAGGGCACGGGCCCCAGCCCCGGGCTGAAGGCTGCCAGGTACGCCACCAGGCAGCACAGGATGAGGTAAGTGTAGCCGCTCGGGCAGCCGTGCAGGAACAGCTGACTGGGCGGAGGGCAAGCCGGCTCGGCAAGCTCCCCCGCCTGCTGTGCCTGCTGCGCCCGCTGCCGCCCATCCAGCCGCAGGCAGGAGCCGGGGGCCGCCAGGTCACCGCCGCCTGGGCCGCCGCCGCAGAAGCCGCAGCCGTGGCGGAGGCAGGCGGTACAGTCCGGTACCTCCGCCGCCGCCGCCGCCGCAGCAAGGCACACGCCGACGTCGCCCTCGGTGGGGGGCAGCACCGGTGGCGAGTGGCGCTCTGCTGCGAGGAAGGCAGTGCCTAGTGCGCAGAGCGACAGCGCCACGGCGGCGATGCTGGTCAGCAGCAGGCGCCGCCGCCCCAGCCGGTCTATGCAGCGCATGCCGACCACGGTGCCGAGGGCGTTGGTGGCGGCGGGGGCCATGGCGAGCAGCAGGGCTGTCTGGTTGGACAGGCCCGCCAGCTGCAGGATGGTGGGGGTGTAGTCTGCAAGGAGGGGGGGGCCGAAGAGGGGCGCAGGGGGCCAGGCGGGTGGGGCAGAGAGCAAGGCATGCAGATTTTATCTTGCAACGTCCTTCCCCTTCAGCCAGCCAGCCAGCCAGCCAGCCAGCCAGCCAGCCTGTCCAGCAAAGCGATTTCTCCCACAACCGCAACCTGCCGCCTTCCTGGACCTTCTCTACCCATGGCAGGGCTGCATGCGGTGGCCTGCTGATTCCGCCCTCCCATGCCCCGCCCGCCCCCAGGCCCCCTCCCGGCCCCTTGCTGTACCCTCCCCTCCTCCACTCACACATGACGGTGTTAATGCCGCACACTTGCTGCAACACCTGCAGCCCCACCCCTACGTGCAGCTGCCTCAACACTGGCCGGCTGCAGAGCAGCCGCCACGGCGTGCCGGCCTGTTGAGCCGCCACTGCCACGCTGCCCCCGCTGCTGCTGCCGCCGCTGCCTATTTGGCGGTGCGCTGCCGCAGCTTCCGAGCCGCTGCCTGCGCTGCCAGACCCTCCTCCCTCCCTACCACCCACAGTGGCTGCTGCCGGGCTGCCGCCACTGCCAGCCTCTGCTGGTCGTGTGCTGGCCAGGCCACCTGCCCCCAGCTGCTGAAGAGCGCGATGCGCTGCTGCTGTGCGGCCCTTGCCCGCCAGCCAGCGGGGGCTTTCGGGCAGGCGCAGCAGGGCTGCCAGCTGCAGCAGGGAGGGCAGGGCTGCTACGCCCAGCATCCAGCGCCAGGTTCCGGGCGCATAGCTGAAGCCGTAGTCAGCGATGTAAGCTACGAGCTGGCCTCCCGTGATCATCAGAACGTTCACTGACACCAGGGCAGCACGGCGGGAGGCCGGCACACACTCTGCAATGTAGATGGGTACTGTGACTGAGGCCAGGCCCACACCCAGGCCCACCAGCACCCGGCCTGCAGGCAGGACAAGGAAAGAGCGGCAGAGCAGGACAGGGTGCATGTCAGGAGGACAGATCATATGTGGTGTGTGATGAACCTGACAGGCGGCGGCAGAAAGCAAGGCGGGCACAGTCATGTCATGGGAGGGTGGACACCAGCCCAGAGGCAGGCGGATTGGGGAGAGGAGCAGGCACCAGGCCAAGCGACAAGCTGCGAGCACTCCGCGCCCCTGGCGCAGAGCAGGCCAGCCGCGTGCTGCACTTGCCGGCAATGAGCCAGTACTGGTCCACCGCGGCACCCATGGCTGCCGCCCCAACCGTGAACAACACATCAGCCAGCAGCAAGGCGCTGCGCCGCCCCAGACGGTCGGCCAGCCACCCGCCCGCCACAGAGGCAGCGCCGGCGGCAACGATGGCAGAGGAAACTATGAGCTGCATCAGGAGGTTGCAAAGGCTATGCATGAGGTCGGGAAGCAACTGTGTGCTCGGCCAAAAAGCCTGTGATGTGGATGGAGCATGCTGCAGCCGTGGAAGCCGTGCCGAAACACACACCTCTTGCCAGTGAGCCAGTGCCGCAGGGTCGCCAGCATACTGCTGCAGCAGGTCGTCACGAATGTACGGCAGCGCGCCACTGATGACGCCGGTGTCGAAGCCGAACAAGAGGCCTCCAATCGACACCACAAACACAAAGTGCGCCAGCAGCGCACCGCCGCCGCCTTCGCCAACCCTTTCGTCTTCGCGTGCGTGCTGCACGAGCGGCTGCAGATCGTCCATTCCACCAATCACAACATCATGGGCTTGACCAGGCATCGTTTCTGCCTCCCTGCGAGGCCCGAGTTCGACTTGCGCTGTCCGCCTCATGCGGCTGCCCCCAATGCAGCGTGCAGGGATCTCTGTGCTGCATGCAAGTGCGTGCATCTTCTTGCAATCAGATTGTACCTCGCAGTACTTTGATTCTGAGGCTGAGGCCGCCGCCAGCAGGCATCGGCTGTGTCAGCTGTGATTTGCACAACCAGGCAGCATGCAGGCACTGCAAGCGAGCGTGGCCGCGGGCCGACAAAGCTTCCTGCGGCAGCAGCACCCCGCGCTCCACTCACCGCATCAGCAGCGCACGCAGCCCTGCACAGCACTACCTCGCAACCAAGCCAGCAGCACCAGCGGCCGGCGCAGCTGGGCAACCACAGCCGCTCGGCTCGCCGCCGTTGCACCGAAACCACACAACGCAGTTCCTCTTCTGGTGCTGGAGCGCAGCTGCGCTGTTGCCTCACTCAGCAGCGACAAGCAGTCGGCGCAGGAGCGGCAGCAGCAGCAGGAATACCTGTGCAACTTTGGCAGCGCCTTGCGGACTCTGCAAACGGTGTGTGTTGCGCAGTGAGGCTGCTTTGCTTTCACTTCCCCGCCTTGCCCCAGCATGTTGGCTGGCTGCATCATTACATCATCAATCTAACGCAGTCTGCTTGGGCCTCGCCGCTCTTGTGGCCCTGCATTTGCAAGGACCATCACCAGCCCCACCAGCCCTGCTCCCCTGTACTCTGCTGCAGGACCTGCCCGCGCTGCTGCACCAGGCTCCAGACCTCAGCATCTATGCAGAACATGTTCAATTTGTGGACAAACTCTCCCCACGCCTTGGCCTGGGCTTTCCGGCCTCCAGCTGCAGCGGCAAGGAGGCCTACAGCCGGCTGCTGTGGAGCCTGCGCTTCCACCGGACACTCTTCTTCGGCAGGGCACGGCTGGAGCTCCTGCGCATGTGGGAGCGAGAACCTGGCGTGGTCTGCGTACGCTGGTCTGCCCGCGCCTGCCCACGACTGCTCGACTCTGCAGCTGCGCCGCTGACCCTGGACGGTGTGTCAGGTGAGGCCGGCACAGGGTGGAGGACTACCACAGCTCTCACGGTTTGAAAGACGTGCTGCAGAGAATTCGGCCAGTTCACACTCTTTGTGCATCGCTCTGCAGTAGGGTCACTGGCTCTGGACATTGCCTTCTCGCTGCTTGCTGTGTGCGTCCAGCCAACGCCTGCGTCCATTCCTGCGTTCCTGTGCAGAGTTTTCCTTCGATGACCAAGGCAGAATCAGCAAACACTCTGTGGACTGCGTCAGTTTCAGCGGTCCGAGAGTGCAGGTGCCTCTGCTGGCACGCTATGCAAGGCCACAGATGGTGCCAGGTTTGGCTGGGTCAGGGTCGGGGGGCTCCTGGGACGAGTGATGCAGCGGCGGCCCACTTCCTCACCTCAGCCTGCCGTGCTCCAGCTGCCCAGCCGCCAAGATCTTCCTCTTTCAGTAGTTCGTTTCCCTGCTGCCTTGCAAATTTTGACTGTGCGCAACAGGTTTCCTCATGCCCTTGAGACCCTTTCATTCGGTTGCATAGTGCACAATGCACGCCAGATTCCTGCGTGCGCCTCGTGCATTCTATGTTTTGCAAGCAGCAGCCATCACTCTGCCTCCTGTTTTCCTTCCCTTCCGTCCTCCCTGCCTTCGTCCTCCCTGCCTTTTTTTGCTTCTCGCTGCTCACTTTTTAGCTTTGCAAGCCATAGCAATGGCCAACACTCTGCACACTCTCCCTGCCGAATGATTGAGAAGAATGCGATCGTTTTACAGGCCCCTCCCCCCCAATTTCATGCCACTTCTTTTCCACCACACACACAAGACAGCCAAAATGAAAACTGGCCCCATGTCAAAACTGGATTTAAATCGAAATCGAGATTGCCAAGCACACGGACAGCGACGATCAGACACCGCTCCTCAGCGCTGACCTGAGCGCCACAGGCAGCTGGGGAACAGGAGGATCCTCCAGGGGCGGCCTCATCAGGGGGCAGCCCGGCCGCCGCGGTGAGTTGGGGCTGTAGGGCGACCGCTCATTGACGAGCTTGGCGGCCTGTGGGCAGCAGGGCAAAGCGGGGGGGGGGCGTTGAAGCAGTGGTTTTCGCTGCCAAACAAATGAGCAGGTGGCACCTTGAACACCTTGAACACAGCCCAGTTCCAGCTCCCGCCCAGCACACGCAATGCACCATCCAGCGCAATCACTGCCTGCCTGCTGTTGCGCTGTGCTCACTTTGATGGGACCTGCATCAGCCAGCTCTTGATCGATGACGTCCTTGCCAGTCAGCTCATCGCGCTGCCAGGCTGCAGGGGGCAGACAAGCACACGCATGGGATAAGCGCCGGTGCAAATGTAGCGTGCAGTATGATGCATGGATATAGTATTTGCATGTGCAGCAGCAAGGGGCCCAGAAGGGCGGAATTGCTTCATAGTGCAGCAGAGCTGCAGGAAAGCCGCCTGCCTGGGTTGCGTGTGTGGAAAAACCTCAGGTCGACTGAAAGGTCCGCCAGGTGGGTGCCTGCCGGTGATATGAGCGGGATCCTCGCATTGTGCTGCTCCTGCACCGTCTCCAGCTGGGCCAGGCTCATACTACAAGACACGAGGGTGCGTGAAGGAAGCATGTAGCCAAGGAGCAGGGCAGATGAGCTGCCACGAGGGGCCAGCGCAGAGCCTGGCCTATAGCAAGCTCAAGAGCTGATGTCCAGTGAGTTTCCCAGCCCCTGGGTAAGCTCCTCGGCACGCCTCCAATCTCCCTGCCCCACCACCGCCG
The DNA here is from genome assembly GCA_023343905.1 of Chlorella vulgaris. NCBI lineage: Eukaryota > Viridiplantae > Chlorophyta > Trebouxiophyceae > Chlorellales > Chlorellaceae > Chlorella > Chlorella vulgaris. The sequence continues at coordinate 1,332,476 of SIDB01000012.1, read as the reverse complement.
AACAGCCCAGTGAGCACACGGGTGTGCAGCAGAGGATGGCAGACTGGCAAACTGATCATACACAACACGTTTCGCATGCCACAGGCTGTCCTTGCCGCCCCCGCACCTGCCGCTGGCGATGAACTCGTCAGTCATCCTGGCCCCTGCCTGCTCCTCTCCCTCATCCTGGTTGCCTGCCACCGCTTCGGCAGTGCCAGCTTCTGCATCGTCTTTCACGGCATACAGAGCCACTTGCAGCTGCTTGGGCTCCACACTTGGTCCAACCTCGAATGTCAGCTCCTGCAGCAATCACACGTACCAGTTTCATACCAAGTCCACTGTAATGTGCAACGACGGCGGCGGCGGCACTGCAAATTCAATGCTGCTTGCTTGCCTGCTCCCACAGCGTGGGCTCATCGGGATCTGCAGTTGCCGCTCGTGGGTCAGTGCAAAGGCGCCCATATCCAGGCACGGTGACCAAAGTGTAGCATTGTCGCTCAGGCGCGAGCCCAGCAGCTGTCGGGGACGCCCTGAAACCAGAGGCGGAGTGCACCTGCAGGGCAAACACAACAGGACGATGGCAAAGCCGACACGCGGGGCGCGTCTCCGAGAGGTGGTCCTCGGCCCGTGCGTCACCTTGACACTGATTCTCCCTGCCTGGTTCATGTTTGTGTGGAGTAGGGCGGACCAAGCCAATCCTGCAGGCATCTCTGCCATCTTTCATCCAGGCTGGCAGTTGCCCCCCGCCGCCCCAGCTAAGTGCTGCTCACATTCTGCTTAACGACGCCTGGTATCACATCACATGGCACGTGATGTGCTTGAAGTTGCATGTACATGGAAGTGCGGAAGAATCAAGGTTTGTGCCGAGCATACATGGCTCATGCATGTGGCACGAAAATTCAGGCGGTGGCGGCAGTGTACAAAGAAACGATTCGTAGGCGGTATGTAACCATGCGGTGCGCTGCCAGGCGCCCCGTGACATGGGAGGGCACCAGGGGGTCGTCAGCGTGCAGGTGCCCAGGAGAGCGCTGTACCACACCTCCAGGCAGGCTGATCTGGCGACCGACATGCCGCATCTGGGGCAGCAGGTGGGCAGGCAGGGTGGCGATGGCGGCCAGCAGCCGAACCCCTGGACCGGAGAACAGGGAGGAGGTCTGCAAGGGAGCAGGGCATGCAAGAAGGCAAGCGGGTCAGCCAGTCGTGCCAGAACCAACCGCCTGTGGTGCCGCTGTACTGCCTGAGTTGCAAAGTGAACAGCGCAGATAGATGCGAGTGTGTCGCTGCACGCCTCACCAGTGTGACCACAGCCGCCACGAACAAGCCAACCAGCAGGTCAGGCCGTCGCAGGGGGCGCCAGCGCCGCTTGTGTTGCTGACTTGTAGCCACAACAATAACGCTCTGCAGGGTGAGGGGCAGCGATGCAGCAGGACTCCCGTCAATGTTGCTGCTACATAAAGCTCGAGACCCTTCAGGGCAGCAAAGCTGCAAAGCCACACACACACACACACACACACATCTCACCACCCCCCTACAGCCGCTTACCGTGGTCGGTCCTAGCAATCGTGCCGCCGTGGCCGCCGCCCGCAGCTGCTGCTGCGACGGCGGCGGCGTAGGCGCTGCTGCTGCTGCTGCTGGTGTCTGCCTGCGAGCTGGGGCTCTGCGGCTCACCCTGCCCCCCAAACAGGCCCATCAGCCCAGGCACAAAGTCTTCCGGGAGGGTATAGTTGGTGATACGCTGCTCCCAGCCATGCGCACCCGCCGCTTCGGCCAACGCGGCGTTACCCACGGCAGGCACTGCAAATCCTATGCAGCTGACGGTGTGGTGCAGCTCCTGGGGCAGGGCATCCAGCAGCCGCACAGCGCACAGTGTGGCCACCGCACCTCCCAGGGAATGGCCGGTGAGCACCAGCCTCTTGCCCTGCACGCGAGCCAGGCGGTACAGCTGCTCAGCAGGTACCGCAGCCGCCCGAGCAAGGTAGCCGCTGTGCGCGGCTGGGGCTGCGCCGCCACTGCTGCTGCCGCTGGTGGGGTTGGCGGCAAAGCTGCCGTTGCCGGCGGTGTCGAGGCTGCCGCCGGGCTGGAAGGGGCGGAAGACTGGTGAGTGGCGGAGGCGGAGGTTGACCAGGTGGTCTGCCGGGCGCTTGGTGCCTAGGAATGCGACAACGATGGCATCACCTGCATCTGCCACCACATACCTGCGACACAGGGACACAGACAGGCAGGGAGGCAGAGTGAGAGGCAGGCTGAAGCAGGCGCACAGAGGAAGAGTGTCTCGTTCCTGCAGGCGCAGCCGGCATTGGCTGGCACACAGGCCCTCACCGCTGCTCCTGGCTGGGAGGGCTCCACTGCACTGCGCGGATGTGTGGGGCGGCAGGCAGCTGGCGCTGCAGCCGCTGGATGGCCACCTCAGCCTGCTGCTCGCCGTGGTCTTCAGCTCGGTACACGCCCTCGCACAGCACCACGGCAGCAGACACATCCTGAAGGGCGGCAGCGGAGGGAGGGAGGGCAGGAGAGGCGGCCTCTTTAGCATGCAAGGCGCTGAAGGCACCTGGGGCCGTCCCCTGGCCTCATCAGGCCCCGTGCATGGCTCCAAGGGCGTCACAGGCTGCACAGGAGATAGCAGAGGGCGTAACTGCTGCCGTACCTGCAACCCCAGGGGCGAGTCCGGTGCCAGCACAGCCGACGCCAGAGTCCACTGGCCCTTCTTGGGCTGCCTTGCAGCAGGGCTGTGCTTCTGGGGGCTGATCCACTCTCCCAGCTCCCTCAGGCTGCCCAGCAGAGAGGAGGAGGAGGAGGGGGAGGAGGGGGAGCGGAGGAGGGAGGGCAGCTCTTCGCCTGTCTGTACCGGCCAACGCCCAGGCCGCGCTAGCTGATGCGGTGCTGCCAGTGTCGCGCTCGCCAGCGCTTGCGCGGCATTGCTGCGTTTGACAGGAGCTCGAGCGCAGATCGCAGGGGCCAGCAGCGCGGAGGCCATCGTATCTCTCGCTCAAAAGGCGGGGAGGCAGTTGACTTGCTGTTGAGAGGGAGGAGCGGTTGAATGGGCAGTGTGAATCGTGGGAATGTGTTTGGCGGGCGCACCGAGGCGGTGATGATGCAAATGCAACGTGTTGAGCCGGCAAACTTTTTGTGCCGGCAACTGAGTCACAGCCGAATTCGTCAGCCTTTGCCCGCATTCCACTCTTCACCACTCCATCCTCCAGACCCGCCCGTGCCCTCCAGCGCTTGAATCGCTTCGCCTGCCTCGCCCGCCTCGAGATGGCGCAACACACTCCCGAGACCGCCCCAGCCCCTGGGTGAGCCCCCTCATGCCTCCAACCGCATTGCCCCACCACCGCCGGACAGCCCAGCACCAACGGCCAGCCACCGGCGATCCGCCGCCGTCAATCCCGCCCGTACTAGCCAAGCTGCGCCGGCGCCAAACAATTTTTCGTGCTGCCCCTGCAGGCTTGGCCAGGTGCTGGGCCAGCCCGTGGATCACCCAAGTGCCTGGACCGCTGACGACATGCGTCAGCGGCAGCAGGAATGGGTCTACCAGCTGACCGGCACAGACGTGGCTGAACTGGAGGCGGCCCTCGCAGTCGCCGAGGCCACCGGCAAAGCTGTGCAGGTGAGGCAGGGGGGCAGGGCAAGGCACCCTGGCGCTGCTGCGACTCTGCATCACCTGCAGGAGGTCCCTGGGCAGCGCCGTGGGGTGGTTGGGCCGTGATTGCGTGAGCACCCGCCAGCCTGACGTCAGCCCTCCCGCTGCTGACCTCATCCAACCGCCGTGCTCACTTCATCGCCCTCACATCATCATCACCTTGCTCACTCCCTCCCCCCCCCCCCGCAGGATGTGGCACTCCCAGACTTTCCCCTGCCCACCCTGGGCCCCAAGCTGCGGGACCTGCTGCGCGAAGTGACACACGGGCGCGGCTTCCAGCTGCTGAGCGGGGTGCCGGTGCAGCGCTGGACCAAGGAGCAGTCGGTGCTGGCCTACTGGGGCATGGGCCTGTACTGGGGCAGCGTGCGGCCCATCAACAAGCAGGGCCACCTGGTGGGGCACATCAAGGTGAGGCGTGGGGTGGGGCATGAGAGGGAGAGGGAGAGGGAGAGGCAGCAGCTGATCCAACAGGGACCCAGCCAAAGCGCAGGTCCACCTGTGCACTGCCAGCAAGCAGCACCCGCCCGCACCTCTTTCCCCCTCGCTGCCTTTGCACCGCTCCCTTCACCACTCTCCTCCCTGCCCGGGTGGTTCCTCCCCTCCTGTCAGGACATTGGCCAGGACCCGGAGCGGCCAGAGACGCGCCTGTACGCCACCGCCGCCGCCCAGCCCATCCACAACGACGGTGGGTGCGCCTGCCTGCACGCCTGCTGGTCTGTCAGCCTTGCGCTGCCTCCCCCTCCCCCTCCCCCTCCCTCCTCCCTCCTGCTCCCGCCTCGGCCTGCTGCGCTGAGCGGGCAGCCAGATCAGCCAGCCGCACCCGTTCAGCCCATGCTTCTGCACACTCCAGCTCAACTTTCTCACCTTGTCTCTCCCTCCCTCCCTGTTCCCTCCCCTTCCCTCCCCTCCAGGCCCCGCCGATGTGGTGACCCTGCTGTGCCTGTCCCCCGCCAGCCAGGGCGGCACCTCCCACTGGACCTCCTCCACAGCCGTCTACAACCGCATCCTGGCACGCAGGCCTGACCTGCTGCCGGTGCTGGCGGGGCCCTGGCACTTTGACCGCAAGGGGGAGGTGGGTGGGCGGGAACAGCAGGGTGGTTTAGAGTTCAAAGGGTGTCACGTCAAGAGGAGGGGAGGCTTGTCCTGTCCTGTTGCGGCTGTTGCGGCTGGAAAGTGCTACCCCAGCCCCTCACACACACGCACACACACACATACACCCACATCCTCTCTGCTCCGCGGCTTGCAGGTGCCCCCCGGCAAGCTCCCTTTCTTCGAGATCCCGGTGCTCAAGTGAGTCAGGCGCATACGCACCCTGCCCCACCTGCTCCTGCTCAGCCCCCGCCTCGTACTGCCACCTGTGCTCATCAACCAACAGCCTCCGTGCCTTCATGACAGCTGCCTCACCTCTGCCCTTCGCGACCCTCATGTTGCCTCCCTGCTGCCTCCCTCCCTCTGCCTTCCTCCTCGCCCTCACTCCATCCCTCCTCGCTGTGCAGCTTCCACGAGGGCTACCTCTCAGTCAACTTCAGCTCGAACTACTACATGCTGAGCCAGCGCCACAAGGAGGTGCCGCGCCTCACCCCCGCACACCTGGAGGTGCGTGAGTGGTTGGTGGGCGGGATGGGGCCCTCCATCCAGCCTGTGGGCCGTGCTGTGTGGTTGGCTGCTGCCCGGTGGCTCCCTGCTTGCTGAGCAGGGACTGATGCGGATTCCGGTCGGGTCCTGACACAAAGCAAAGCAACAGCAAATAGCTATAGCAAAGCACTCGCCCGAATGGTCCTGACCGTCCCCTGACCCTCCCCGCTGACCCCCCCCCCTGCCTCTGCAGGCCATCAAGGTGTTTGAAGACTTTGCCTGGAGCGACAGCTTGCGCCTGGACTGGCAGCTGCGCCCGGGAGACGTGCAGCTGCTCAGCAACCACACCTGCCTGCACTCTCGGGAGGGCTTTGTGGACCACCCCACAGATGCCGCGCAGCAGCGCCACCTGCTGCGCCTGTGGCTGGCGCCGCCTGAGGAGCGGCAGCTGCCAGAGGCGTACAGGGAGATCATGGCGGGGGGCCTGACTGTGGGGGATCGCGGCGGCATTGTGGCTGAGGAGAAGCTCAAGGTGCCGCTGCACCCGCACTCTTGAAGGGGGAGGACTTGGGAGTGCTTCTTCGCCTCCCTGCCTCCTGCACCTCACCGCACTCAGCACCTCACACCAGCATTTGTTAGCCCCCCTTTCACCCAAAAGAAACCTATCTGCCTGCCTGCCTGCCACAACCCGCACATGTGTATGCCCGAGCGTAGCAAATCGACACCCCCTGGGCATTTTTTGAGGTTGTGATTCCAGCCTGTTCCCCATCTTTATCCCAGCAACGCATGCGAGTGTAGCAGCGGCACGCCAGTACTGGCCGCTGCCTTGTATCCCTTTTTTCTTGTTTCTATGTTTCATCGGTGACTGCAATTGCACGCGCCCTTTTCTTTGGCGGCACACGAGAGGAGGAGAGAAGGAAGAAAGAAGAAAGAATAGGCGTCAATGTAAAGATGGTCAAAGCAACCACAGAGGTCGTAACAAAACTGAAGAAGGGGAGAAGGGGAGCGGATGCGCACAGAGGGTGTCATCAGCATGACTCTCTGTGCAAACCCCAGCTCATCTCTCCCTCCAACTGACACAGCACAAGCTCCCAGTCCACTTCGATCCTAAACAGCCACCTCAACAGGGTCCTCATTCTCCTTGTCTGAGTCACTGCCTGTCACCGCAGCTGCAACGCCGCCCTTGGCGCCGCCGCCGCCGTCTGCAGGGATGCCCGCAGCTGCCGCGGACGCCTCTGCCGCCGCCACCGCCTTGCGCGAGAGGCGCATCTTCCCGCCTTGGGGCGCCTCCAGCACCAGCACATCCACAGTGTCTCCAATGGCGGCATCGTCGGCTATGTTGCGAGTGAAGGCTGCACTCCACTCGCTGACATGCACCAGGCCCTCGACACGCGGCAGGACCTCCACAAACGCGCCAAAGGGCATGATCTGTGTGATCCGGCAGCCCCGGTAAATCTTGCCCTCCTCGGGGGCCGCCTTGGGGGCCCCCCTGCCGCCGCCGCGAGGCGAGCTGCCGCCGCTGTCGCCACCGCTGTCGGCTGCAGAGGGCGGCGGCGCGGGCACGCCGTCTGCCTGCAGCACCGACTTTCGGGAGAGCTTGATCTTGCCAGAGTCCTGCAGGGGGGTGGGTGGGGGGGCACAAGAGAGTGAGGAGGAGGAAAGGAGGAGGAGGACGGGCATTGAACGAAGCAGGCGGGGCGGGCAGGGCAGCGGTCCATGGGGGGCGAGGTGGCGCAAGACACCACAGGCGCGCATCACATACTGACGCGCACACACACAGCACGCACAGACAGGCACACCCTCTCAGCACTGCCAAAGCCGCCTGCTCAGAGCCTGCCAGCCAGCTATCTCCCACTCCCCGAATCGAATGCCACCTGCCACCCAGCCGGCCACACACCAGGCCGCTGCACCACGCACCCCAGCACCCAGCGCCCTCCCCCTACCACCCACCACCTACAACCCACCTGCACCTCCAGCACCATCACATCCACCAGGTCCCCCTCCTTCACGACATCAGCAACGTTGCGCACGTGGCTGTAGCCCCACTCGCTGACGTGCAGCAGGCCCTCGCGCTTAGGAAGCACCTGGTGTCGGCGGGGGGGGTAAAGACCAGAGGGGTGAGAAAATGAGCAAGGCACTGAAACGAGGCTGGAGTCCTCGCTTGCCAGCCTCCCAGCTCCCTCTTGCACACTCTCGGACCTGCAATCCCTGCCTAGCAAGCGTTCATCGCTGCCAACCTGGCCCACACTTCTTGCACCGCCCGGCACTTCCCTCAGCCTGACATCCCTTCCGCCCCCGCGCCACCCCACCCTCGCCTCACCTCTACAAACGCGCCAAAGGGCATGACAGAAGTGACCCTGCAGCCTCGGTACACTGTGCCCACCTCTGGGTCTGACACCAGGCCCTTGAGCAGCGCCTCTGCCTGAGCACACGCCTCCTCGGTGTCGCCCTTGAGGGTCACAGACCCGGTGTCGCCGTCAATCTGTTGCGTGCGGGAAGCAGGGAACACAGCAAAAGGGGGGGCGGTGAGAGAGAGGGGTGGAAGGGTGCGTGGGGGAGTGGGTGTGTGCGTTGAGGCTGGTTTTTTTTGGGGGGGGGGGGGGCGTCCTTGCACCTCCTCACTGCACGTGCTGTGCCTGGCCGCCATCCTCCTTCCTCCCTCCCTCCCTCCCTCACTGACTCTGACCCGGCCTGCCTCAGACACTGGCCCAGCCCGTGCCTGCCCCAGCCAACCACCCATCCCTGTTTCTGGCCCTTCTGCCCTTCTGCCCCGCGCCTCCCTCACCTCCCTCCCCCACACCCACGCACCTGCATGTCCACCCCTGTCGCCTCCTCAATCTGGCGAATGGTGCGGCCCCCGGGGCCGATGGCCATGCCGACCTGCGAGTGGTGGGGTGGGGTGGGGGGGGGGGGGGGCAGGAAGAAAGTAAGGTAAGAGGTGTGTGGTGCCAGGGGCAGCGGCTGGCTGGGCGGGACTGTGAGAGGTGTCAGTATTGAGGCCGAATAGTTTCCATGCAGGTGCTCCGCAGCAGCCGTGGCAACCAGCAATTGGTTTGCTGTCTGAGAGGTTGCTGACTGCGCGCCCACATGCCGCCTGCCGCCCGCCTCACCTTATCCAGCGGGACCGTCATCTGTCTGATGCGGGGCGCGTATTGGCTGAGGGTGGCTCGGGGAGCGGGGGAGCACCTGCAGGGTGGAAGCAGGTGGGGTGGGGTGTGATGAAGATAGGTGGGGTGTGGTGTGGTGAGGTGGGGTGGGGTGAGGGAAGGGAAAGAGGGGTGCCCAGTGGGCAGGGCAGCAAGGCTGGTAGGCAGACGCAGCGATCGGTGACACGCAAGCCGGGCGCGTCTTGCTGCGAGCCAGCTGAGTTGGAGAGGACACACACGATTGCACACGGTGGCAGCAGGATATCGTTCAGGCCGCAGCAGAGCAGTGCAGTGCAGTGCACTGCATCCGCAGCTAACGCCCCCACTAACCTCTCCATCTCTGCCAGTATGTGCCGCCGCCCGTTTCCTGCCGCCACCAGCGCTGTCTGCAGGATATCGAGGGTGATGCCTTCAACCTGCAGCACCGTTACAAGAGGGGGGGGGAGCGTAGGGGGGGTGGGTCTTGAGACAATCCGGCAGTGGGACAAGAGGGAAGCGGTGGCAATGGATGGAAGCCGGCACAGTAGGAGGTTGGGAGCGGGGTGGTGTGACAGTGAGGAGGGGACAGGTGCCTCCCATTAAGCCACACTAGTCAGTGACAGCATCCACCGCCAGACGTTGTTGTCATTGTTGAATGACTTACACTGTCTAGTTTCAAGCCCCACCCGCTGCTCCCCCCCCCACACCTTGATGTCCATTTGGAAAGCCGTGATGCCCTGGCCGTCACCCGCCACCTTGAAATCCATGTCACCCAGGGCATCCTCTGAGGGAAAAGGGGGGGGGGGGGGGGGGGGGGGGGGGCATCGTGAGGGCTGGTATGCGTGCAAGGTGGTGGTGTAGGCAGCAGGGAAGGCACTTGAGCAGAAGGGCAGTCACACAGTGACAGCCTGCACCGTGTCCAGGTGCTGGCCTGGTGGCAGTGCAGTAGTGAAGCCCTGCAAGCCTGCCTGCAAGCGAAGGAGCCGCATCAGATGCCAGCAAGGTGCCCACCCATGTCAACCACCCCTGCACCCACCCGACCCCAGGATGTCGGTCAGCACCACAAAGCGGCCGTCGGCCTCCAGGATGAGGCCCATGGCCACACCAGCAACCATGCGCTTGAGGGGCACACCTGCGGCGCGCGCAGCAGCACAGGGAGGAGTGACAGGCTCAGTGGCGGCAGCCTGTACAAGGGTGCATCTTGAAGCTTGGCTGCCTGTGTGGCAGCTTGCGCCGGGCCGCAGGTTCCCAACGATGCAGAGCAGTGATGATGGGAGCCAGGGAGTTGGTGCGGGCCGGCAGAGTGCAGTGCAGGATGGGAGATGGATGATGGTAGTTTCAAATGCGTGTGTGCATGTTCACAGTGTGTGTGTGAGTGAGTGTGGCAGGGGTAACCAGGGTGTACGGGCACCAGCCCCCTGGGGGGCCAGCCCGCCACCCTACGATAAACCCGCGCCCCCCGTGGGGCTGATCTGGGCCCACTTGCATTCGAGTCGCTCAAGTGCGGCGAAGAGCCGCATCGCGCCCCGCCAAGGGTGGGCCCCAGGGGAAAGAAAGGGGAGAGGGGGTGGAAGGAGAGGGAGAGGATTGAAAGGAAAGAGCGGTGGAAAAGAGAGGGAGAGGAGTGGGAGGGCGGCCCCCTTGGTGGCAGACAGTGGAAGGGTGTGAAGGAAGTGAGATGCAAGGAGAATGCAGCAGGGACCGCGAGGAAAGCAGGGGAGGGGCAGCCGATAGAAGTGGACACAGCGACCTCATGGACGCAAGATAGCATGAACGGATGGTTGGATGGATGACGGTGCCGCAGCAGCACGCTGAGCAGCCCAAACACCACGCTGAGGCACCTTCCATTTTAAGAAAACCCTGGTGAGCCTGCCATCCTAACAACAATCTGATCATCTGCCAGCCCCACACGCCTGCCCAGCCACCCCAGCTGCCAGGAGCCAGCCCGAGGGCACCCTACTTACCGGCATCCAGCATGGACAGGCAGCCTCCGCACACAGAAGCCATGGAGCTTGACCCGTTTGACTCTGTGATGGTGGACTCCACCCTTATGGTGTAGGGGAAGGAGGCCTCATCAGGCACCACAGGCAGCAGTGCCCTCTCTGCAGGCACAGGCAGCAGCCGGGGGGGGGGGGAGGGAGAGAGGGAGGAGGGTGGGAATGGAGGTGAGCAGCGGGCAAATGGTTGGCAGGCCGCACCGGCGAGAGGCCAAACCTCCTGGCAGGGAGGAAAGTAAGGAAGCGCCCAGCAGCAGGGGCGAATGGCAACAAGGCCACGTGCTTGAGGCACACGCATCTGGTGCGATGCTGCCTGGACCGCTGCCGCGACACAGCACAACGGCAGCATCAACACGACACCCAGCAGTGCTGCTGCTCCGCCCAGCAGTACGCGCAGCGCACCTGCCAGGTTGCCGTGGCCCACCTCCCGTCGGCCGGGGGCCCCTGTACGGCCCGTTTCCCCCACAGAGCTGGGGGGGAAGGAGTACTGCAGGTAGAAGCGCTGCTCCTCGTCCTCTACTGACATAGAGTCGATGCGCTGCGCTGAGCGGTTGCAGCCCAGCGTGGTGACAGCCAGCGCCTGCGTTTCGCCCCGCGTGAAGAGCACTGAGCCGTGGGTGCGAGGCAGCACAGCGGCACGGCTCCAAATGGGTCGCACGTCGGCCACGCCGCGGCCGTCGGCGCGGAAGCCTGCCTCCAGCACCAGTCGGCGCATGATGGCGGACTCGACGCGCTGCACAGGAAAGGAGCCAGGATTCAAGGAAGAGTGAGCCAGAAAGCAGAGGCGGACGGCAAGCTGGAGCGCAGGGTGGAGAGTGGCAGCAGAGAGCGGCACAGAGCAGAGATAGAGCGAGGAAGGGTCAGGAGAGGGGAGAGTAGGTGCAGAGGGGAAAGGCGGGCGCACAGGTGTACTGACGCAGCAGTACAAAAACAATCCAGCGCAAGAGCAGCCAGATAACAGCCAGCCCTGCATCTCCCGCCTTCCCCTCCTCACCTTCAAGGCCATGCTGACTGTCGGGTAGGCATACCGCTTCTCTGCTGCACCGTTGCTGTCGTCCTGCTGCTGCTGTGGCTGCTGTGGCTGCTGCGGGGATGCCGCTGCTGGCAGCACGAGAGCGTCGCGGACCTGCTGCCGCAATGCTCCAAACAGCTCGCCGCGTTCCTGCTTGCTGGGGGTTGAGCGGTACCCCTCCTCAATCTGCAGGCAGTACAGCAGGAGGACGGGAGGCGCCACGCACAAGGTAAGCGTCACTTTGTGTAAGGGCTCAAAGCCAGTAGCCAAGCGGCATGTATGTGTGCCACTGTGCCGCGCCAAGGCCACCGGTCCACGCCAGCAGCTCTGCCAACCCACAATCACGCAAACGAACACAAAGAGGCACACACACAAGCAGGGACCACAAAGCATGCTGAAGTACCGTACCGCACCTGCTGCCCTATCATGGCACGGATGGTGTCGTCCAGGCCCTCGGGCGGCAGCAGCAGGCTGGAGGTTCGCTTGGGCTTGCCCAGCTTCGCCGCCCACTCGTCGATTGCCACACACATGGTGCGGATGGCGTCATGGCCACAGCGCACAGCCTGGATGGCAGCGTGAGACGCGTCAGGGCGGGCAGGCGGTTAGAATCGGGCAAAAAACTGCGAATGTTGATCTGGAAACTCGAAACGGTGTCGGCAAAGAGCCTGGATCCTGTCACGAGCCAAGGTAAGCTAGAGGTGCATATTAGAAGATGCATGATGAATGAGTTGTTTGTGCCATTTGTTCCGGCCCGCCAACGAGGAGTGGTGGGTAGGCGTAGGAGCACTAGAGTCGCTCTGGCGGGGCTGCCAGCGCCGGCAAACCGCTGGGAGAGACTGGCGCGACCCCTCCCAACGGCCCTGCCCCGCGATCGCAACTTGAGTGTAGCAGCATGCATGCCACGCAATTCAATGCCAGGAGGGGAAGCTCAAAGTGGGTGAATGAAGTGGTTGCCAGGCCGCAACGAACATGTGTGCAGCAAGAGCAAGAGCAGGAGAGTGTGCACAATAAAAAGGCGTGGGCTGCAAGCCTCAGATACCGTCCTAAGGGTGATATCATGCACGTGCCGCAGCACGCGCTCTACAAATAGTCTCGATTAGTTGTGTCATCACCGGCAGCAGCAGCTCGTGCATGGGGGCCCCAGTGCTGGGATGCGGGAGGGCAAATATGCAAGTATGCATGCATGTGCAGCGGACAGAAGCAGCAGCCGACTAGCAGGCTGTCACTGTGGCGCCGCATTGTGCAACAAACACAGCATGAGCTCTTCGGCACGTTGCGGTGGGTGCTGGGAGGTGTGGATACCAGCAGCCACACTAGACCGCGGTGGAAGATGCCTCACAGTGATTTCTGACAGTCCCCCCAGCGCCGCCAGCACTCGACAGCACCCCTCCACTCCTCACCTCCAGCATCTGCTCGTCTGAGAGGAAGTCGCAGAAGCCCTCTATCATCAGCACAGCCTCGCTGGTGCCAGCGATCACCATGTCTAGCGTTGACCCCTCCATCTCCTCAACGGTGGGGTTGACCACAAAGCCGCGGCCCGGCAGCAGTGCCACGCGAGCCCCCGCAACGGCGGCGCGCAGCGGCACGTCTGCAAAAGGAGATGAGAGGCAGGGAAGGGGTCAGCCGAGGTGCAACACAGGGATGCATTAAGGGGATGCACGCTTTGATCTTGCACTGTCGCTCAATGCTGCTGCCAGACAGCAACGCACACCAGGCTGGCTCAATGCAATGCATTGCAGCAAGGCATGCACACCACAGCACCGTCGGCACTGTGCCTAGCCATCGGTCTCACCCGACAGGGCTAGCGCGGCGCCTGCGGCCGTGATCGCGAGCGGCTCTGGGGAGTGCGTGCCGTCGTAGCTCATGACCCAGGTGAGCACCTGGGTGCTGTGTGTCCAGCCAGACTGGATCATGGGGCGGATGGGGCGGTCAATGAGGCGCGCAACCAACACCTCATGGTCCTTCGGCCGCCCCTCTCGCTTCAGGAAGCCGCCGCTGGTGCGCCCCGCCGCAGAGAAGCGCTCTGTGTAGTTCACTTGCAAGGGCGCAAAGGAGCCGTCGCTGGAGCTGTCTTCGTCGGCGCAGGCGGTGGTGTACAGCATGGTTTCGCCGTCGGTGACCATGACCGCGCCGCCCGCCTGCCGCCCTATCTCCCCCGTCTCCAGCAGGATCTGTGGCATTCAACGCCGTGGAGGAGAGCATAGGCCAGGGTGAGTGGTGACAAGATGATAACAGAGCACAAAGCCAGCAGCGCTGCCGCCGCTCACCTCCCTATCGCCAACCGAGATGCGCAGCTGCTGGGCCACTGGCGCCGTCACGCCACCCAACAGGGTCCCCTCTGCCGCCCTGGCTGCGCATGCACGAGCCCGCCTGGCTGCAAGTGGTGGCATGCTGCTGCACCAGTCGTGGGCCTGGGGGCCCGCCCTCGGCCTGCTGCTGCGCTTGATGCCCGCCACATAGCTGCTGCTGGATGTGTGCGGGGTGCTGATTGCGGTTCCGGCTTGCGCCGCTGTGATTGTGGCTGCCATCAGCAATGCATTCGTGCGTTTGTGGGAGTGTGAAACGGTGCTTGAAGACCGGATGCCGAGCGGATGGTGCAATGTGATGGGAGGCGCAATGGCCGTGACTGAGGATGAGCCCCTGCCATCGCCGCTGCTGTGGCGCTGGGCGCATGGGCGGAGAAAGCATGGAAGAGAAAGCCAGGAGCAGCGTTTGATCGTTTCGTTGCACCCACCACACTCACCGTTCACGTGAACTCTGCCAAAGAGCTGGTGATCAGTAAACAATGGGCGTGGGGTCCGCCCTGCAGCCCGCGGGCCACGGCCTGAGGGACTACTACCGAGGGAAGATCGAGGAGCTGGAGATATCGATCAGAGACAAGCAACACAACCTGCACCGCATCGAGGCGCAGCGAAACGAGCTCAACAGCAGAGGTGGGGCCGCCCTGGTGCACTGTCGACATTCCCAGCGGTTGCCAGGCCGCCAGCCACGACCAGCTGACCGCTCAACGCTTGATTGCAGTTCGGCTGCTGCGAGAAGAGCTGCAGCTGCTGCAAGAGCCGGGCAGCTATGTAGGCGAAGTGATCAAGGTGAGAGGGCAGGCGCCGGGCTCGCCACCGCTGAGCTCGCCTCCGCCCGCAACTCCCAACGCCGTCGTTTTTGTTGCTGAAGTGAAGCTTTCTCGCTGCTGCTCCATATCCCTTATTGCCCTGCTTCAGCTGATGGGGAAGAACAAGGTGCTGGTGAAGGTCAACCCAGAGGGAAAATATGTGGTGGACGTGGGTGAGTGGCTTGTTTTGATTTGTTTGGAGGGCAGCGGCAAGGTGGTTGGCTGGCAGCAAGCAGTTGGCAGTCGATTTGGAGCTGCAGCAGGCTTGGTGGCGTGGTGCCGTGTTAGCCAACGCCACACTTTGTTGCACCTGCCACTCCACGACATGCCTCTTGCCACTCAGCCATCACCACCCCTTCCCCCCTCCCTCATCTCCTACTTCTTCACTCACCCGCTTTCTGCCTACCTGCAGACAAGGACATCGACATTGCCAAGATCACCCCGGGGGCGCGGGTGGCGCTACGCAACGACTCCTACACCCTGCACGTGCTGCTGCCCACAAAGGTGGACCCGCTGGTCAGCTTGATGAAGGTGGAGAAGGTGCCGGACTCGACCTATGACATGGTGGGGGGCCTGGACCAACAGATCAAGGAAATCAAGGAGGTGCGCCTGTGTGTGTGTGTGTGTGTGTGTGTGTAGTTGTGTGCGTGCCAGCCCCTTCTGCTGGATGTGTTGGTGGGGGCTCCGAGCAGTGTGGAGTTGCTGCTTGCTGTTGCTTAAGTTTTGCAACGGGGCTGACAGCGGTGTGGGTTGGGGTTCAGTCGTGGGCCCCGGCTAGACCTGCAGGCTGGGAGAGAGAATGCACAACACTGCCTGCAAGGCTTCACCAATGCTGCAAGCCTTGTACTCACCAAGCAGCTGGCTGCTGCTGTGCCTCTGCCCCGCGCCGATCGTCTGAAGTCTTATCAGCATCTTTCTTTCTGATGCTTCCTTTGTCTTCTTCCTGTTTGCCCACAGGTGATTGAGCTGCCTCTGAAGCACCCGGAGCTGTTTGATGCTCTGGGCATCGCGCAGCCAAAGGGGGTGCTGCTGTATGGCCCCCCCGGCACCGGTGAGTGTGCCAGTGCGCAGCGTGCATGCACCTCATGTGGCAGCGTTGGCAGCCACTGGGTGGGCAGCGCGCAGGCGGCCTGCGGCGGGTGGTGCAGCGCTGATTGCGTGAGTGGGCGGTGCAGATGATGATGTGTGTATGGGTCCGTGTGCTAAGGGGGCTGTGAGCAGGGGGTCTCTCTCACTCAACTGCTTGCGGCATGTGCTTCCTCAATGCCCGCCCCACTCTCCCAGCAGCCCGCCCCTGCCAACCCCATTCCCTTGCCTTGCTCACCCCGCTTACCCTGCCCTGGCGGTGTCCCCCTCACCCCCTGCAGGCAAGACGCTGCTGGCGCGTGCGGTGGCGCACCACACCGACTGCACCTTCATTCGGGTCAGCGGTGGCGAGCTGGTGCAGAAGTACATTGGGGAGGGTTCGAGGATGGTGCGAGAGCTGTTTGTGATGGCCAGGTGAGAAGGCAGGGGTGGTACCGCTGGGTAATGGGCAGGTACCCTTGCAGTACTGTTGAGGAGGTACCGTTGAGGTACCAATGCCAGTCGGATGGGGGCCGTTCGCCGGATGGCTGACCGTGGAGTCAAGCATGCAACCCGGGCAGGGTTCGTTCCACAAATCAAGCCACACACACTCCTCGTTCTTCACCTCTGCGTTGCCACTCTACTCACCTTGTTGGGGAGTATCACCACTGTTTCACCACGCTCATCCCCCTGAATCCATCTCTCCTGCCTCCTCCCTCCACCCGCACGCTCATCCCCCCTTCTGCCTCCATCTCTCGTGCCTCCTCCCTCCCATCAACCCACAGGGAGCACGCCCCCTCCATCATCTTCATGGATGAGGTGGACTCCATCGGATCAGCCCGCCTGGACAACAGCGGCGGCAGCGGCGACAGCGAGGTGCAGCGAACCATGCTGGAGCTGCTCAACCAGCTGGACGGCTTTGAGGCCACAAACAAGATCAAGGTGGGCCAGGGCGGGGGGCGTGGAGGGCTGTGTGTGTGTGTGTGGTGTGTGCGTCTGTGTCAGCAGAGGGCGGGTGTTGTTCCAGGGAGTGGCTGGGGGTGGGGTTGGGCCTCGGCTGCTTTCCTCCACCCATCAACCCTGCTGGTTGGCCCACGCGGCACTTGCTTGCGCGCTCACCCTCAACCCTCACGCATGCCCCCGTGCAAGCGTGCACTGCTCGCGCCCTCCACTCTCCGCCGGCTCACCAGCCCGCTGCCCTGGCCCAGACCCACACACCAACCCTGCTCGTGCCACCCTCACCCTCGCCCTCACCCTTGCCGCATCCCCAACCCTCGTTCTCATTTCCCTGCCTTTCCCTCCTCCGCCCCACCCCCCTTGTCTCCCCCTTGTCTCAGGTCCTCATGGCCACCAACCGCATCGACATCCTGGACCCAGCGCTGCTGCGCCCCGGGCGCATCGACCGCAAGATTGAGTTCCCAAACCCCGACGAGGGCTCCCGCTTTGACATCTTGAAGATTCACTCTCGCAAGATGAACCTGCAGGTGGGGTCAGGGTGGGGGGGAGGGGTGGGCTGGGCTGGTGTGTGTGTGTACACAGTCTGAGCGGGTGATGGTGCACATCAACAGCCTGCTGCCTGCCCACTGCTGGGGCGTTGCCTTCAAAGCCCCGCCTGCCCACATCTCACTTTGTGATTGCTGTGATTGCTTTGATTGCTGTCGCATCGTCCCGCCTCGCTGTACCTCACTGTACTGCCACCGAATCATACTGCATCATACCGCTCCATTGCACCTGCAGCGCGGCATAGACCTCAAGAAGATTGGGGAGGGCATGACGGGGGCGAGCGGCGCAGAGCTCAAGGCGGTGTGCACTGAGGCGGGCATGTTTGCGCTGCGAGAGCGCAGGGTGCATGTCACACAGGTGTGTCCTGCTGCACAGGGAGGGTGGGGAGAGGGCTGCCTGTCAAGTGGGCTCTGCGCAGAGGTAGAGGCAGAGGCAGAGGCTGTGCCCAGGGGAGGAGCCCTGCAGCTGCCTTGCCGCCTCACTGCAGCCGCAACCGTTCTCTTCAGCGCGGCAACTGGCAGGACGTGATGTGTGACGCCTGGCGCCCCTGCTGCTGCTGCTGCTGCCGCTGCTGCCCTCATTGTTGTGTGGTGATGGGGTTTGGGTGCCACTGGTGATTGCCTGCAGGAGGACTTTGAGATGAGTGTGGCCAAGGTGATGAAGAAGGACCAGGAGGCGCAGACCAGCCTGAAGAAGCTGTGGAAGTAGGGCAGCTGGGGGCCAGCCCACACTAGCTGGACCCACGGCATTGGCTCAGGGAATATGGCAGCTTGCACACAGCAGCAGGGGCTGGCCCATTGCGGCGGCTGCCGGCCAGCTTGTTGCCGGGTCCCAGCTTCGGTTCCCCTCTTGCAATCGTTCTCTGCTCCGCCTCCGGCTGCACACCACCACCTTGTATCTTTCTCTGCTGACAGCTGCATTAACAAGCGATGCATGCCATGTACCCTCACTCAACAACTCATCCCCTCCTGTCAATCGACTTTCGTCCCGTTATGAGTTTATGCTTTCTCCCATTACATGAGATGGATGGAGAGACGAGTCAGGCAACATGAAGTCAGGGCGTCTTGCGCAGCGTCTCGTGTGCGTGCCGGCAAGGGTGGTCAAAGCAACACCGTCGACAAAACTTCAAAAAGGGTTGCACAGGCAAAACTTGCGCAAGGAAAACGAGGAAAAGCGGAAGGGGTGGGGTAGTGGTACAGTGTACAGCTGGGTGCACCGGCTCAAGCCGGGTGCTAGTAGGGGCAGCTGGGTTCGTTCCACGGGGGGAAAAAGGGCGCTGCCGGGCCCAAGGGAAAACCAGAGTGAATTGGAAATGAGGTGAAGTGGAGTGAGGTGAGGACAAGGGCCGCTGAAAGTCCCCGGAGGGGGATGGGGGCAAGGGATCAGATGCTGAACTGAGCGCATCAGTGGGTAGCTAGTAGCAGGAGCGGAAGGGGATGATGCACGGGATCAGAAACACGCGCCTGAAGGGTTAATAGATCGAATAAATGAAAGGAGGGAAGGATGCCGTCTTGTGGTGTTGGTTGGTTAGTAGGTTAGTGCAAAGCGCAGCAGCTGCAGGGGGAAGTTGGTCGGGGCTGCTGCCCCTGCGAGAATGAAATGAGCAGGGGCAGGGGCAAGTGGCGGGAAGGGTGGTTGGCAGCTCTCAAAACAGAAAATGTCGCGCGGTGGCGGCTTCGCTGACCAGCTGCCTGTGAACAGCTCACAGGCACCTCTGAGGTCCACTGGTCAGCTGTGTTGCCCATCAACTGCGCTGGGCAGTCAGCTGCTGGTGCCCGCCAAGGGGGCCAGCGAAGCGCTCGGGCAGGGCACCGCGTTGTTGCCGCCGCAGCAGTCGGCCGCCAGTGGCGCGTGCTCGGGGGCGTGTGCCATCGACGGCGGCGCGTCGCGCATCCACTCGCAGGTGGCTGCCTGGAGGTCATGTGCCAGCCGAGGGTGCACAGCGCCCACCCCCCGAACAGCGGCGGAAAGGGTCCGCTGTGCGATTGGCAGTGGCAGGGAACCCGCAAGAGACCTGCGCAAGAGGGGGAAGAAAGGGGAGGAAGAAAGGATGAGCGTGAGGAGAAGGAAGGGCACCAGACACGGCTCTCGGCTGCCTGCTCCCCATTGCTGCCATGGCACAGCGCAGCCAAGCTGAGCGCCATCCCCACAAAGGTGACGAGCAAACGCTGGCAGCAAAGTGCAACACACACGCGCAGGGCCGCCGCTCACCTCAGCAGTGCCTCACGGCACACGGCGCGCAGCAGCGGCATGCTCCTGTACACCGGCCACGGGAAGCAGGGCGCAGAGGAGGCCACCGCCTGCAGCTGCGGGCCGGTCAGCTGTGCCACGTCAGACTCCAGGCTGGCGGCCAGCTCAGCAAAGTTGTAGCTGTCCACGTTGAACGGCATGCGGCGACGCAGCTGCGACCAGGCCGCAAGCAGCCGCACGGACTCGTCGGTGGAGAAGCGCCTGCAAGCAATGGTGAGTGAACAGAATAAAAGTCGGTCGGGGCTGGGCAAAGGTGAAACCAGGGGGCAGGTGGCTGAGACTAGCAACCAGGCAGCTGCCCCAGTGCGCCAGCCAATCTGCGGCTGGCGATACGGCCACTAGAGGCACCTTGCGCGCCTGCAGCTGCCCCAACCCAGCACCTTGAGTGCTTCAACAACCTAACCCGCCAAGCATTGCCTCCTCACCTTTGACGCAGGTGGCTCTTCAGCAGCAGGCCGAGGCCGCGGCTCTTGCTGGGAGTGACGGCGAGCGTGGCTGCGCGGGCACAAGCCTCGTAGTAGCGCACAATCATGTCTGGTGACATCACGTCCGCAGAGGCGAGGGTCCAGATGCCCGCCACATCGGCGGCGTCGCCCAGGGAGGCGTGTGCGTGGCGCCACAGGCGGCGGCAGTGCTGCACCTGGCGGGTCGCGTCGCTTGAACCAAGCATGGAGCCGGTGGCGGGCCCGCTGGCGGCACTTCCCAAGTGGCTGAGCGCCTCCAGCACCAGCAGGGGCGCCTCCGGGCCCAGTGCTGCCGCCGCAGCAGACTGCTCCAGCAGCTGGGTGGCCCAGCTGAGCAGGCCCAGCACAACGGGGGAGGCCAGCAGTGCACGCTCCATCGTGCCCGCAGTGCTCTGGTGCAGGCTCTGCAGCGCTTCTTGCAGCGCGGGCACGAGGTTGGTGGTCTGCACGTGGCCGGGGTGCAGCAGGAGCACCGATACCGACACCTGCACGGCGTGGGGGGTACCAAGTCACCAACGGTCATTCGAAAGTGGAACCGAAATGGTGTGCGCGCGGGGCCTCCACACCACGTCCAAGCACCACAGCAGCACTGCCGTCAACACATGCGGAGCTGCAACGGTACCCAGGACTCACGGCGGCCTGCTGGGCGAGCATTGTTGCTGTGGGCGGCGACGCGCTGGCGGGCCTCGCAGTCAAAGGGTACGCGGCGATAGCGACTGTGGGCGCCTTGCAGCGCGTCCTGTGTGTGCGGGACACCGCCGCGGGGGCGGAGAGCCTGCAGGGGGAGCGCCGTGGTGAGACAACCCTCGGTCTCTACCACAGGCCAGAGCGCGCGCGCCGCCGCCAAATGCCTCGCACCTGTTGAGTAGCGACATCGACTGCATGTTGGGCGCGCGAACGTTTGCAGCCGCGGAAAATCAAGTGCTGAGCGATGGGTTCTCTAACAACACCGTTACACTGTTTGTGACACACACGAACGAGGAACGCAAGCCGAACAGAGGAATGCCGGCCCAGATCTTCAGCAGCTGTAAATCGTGAAGTACAAAATTTCGCCCCATCGCATTGTCCGCTTACACTCATACACTCTCCCTGATGCAGCATGGCATGGCATGGCAGTCTTCGGCATCAAGCCTGCTGCTCTTCTTCATCGTCGCCTTCCAGCGGCGGCGGCGGCGGCGCGCCAGCGAACAGCGAGCCCTTGAACCCCATCTGCTTCAACAGATCCTCGGCCTGCTGCAACGTGTCCCGCTCCTGCACAGCAGCGGTGGCTCGCAAGCAATGACACGGCTGTGGGTCCAGCAGAAAACAATTCCTCTGTCGTGCGCCACAGCGCAGCAGCCCGACGCCTTGCACCAGCCCCTCCCCAACACTCAGCACAGGCCCATAGCTGGCTTGAAAAGCCATAGCTAGCTTGACGCCGGTGACCTCTGGCCAAGGCGTCCTCCGACGGGACAAGTTGCATGCCCCAATGTCAAGCATGCCATTGGGCTGGACGCCTCGCAACGCACCAGGCCTTCCAGCGTCTCCAATTCGCTGCAAGCGCCCCGCACCGCCCTGCCCAGCTCGGTGTTGGAGCTCAGTGAGTCTTGGTAGCCGCCTGGAACCTGCTGGTCCTCTTCTGGCAGCAGTCCATCAGCCTCCTGAACAATGCCCATGCAGCACGGCACACGGCACACGGCAACAGGGTCAGGCTGCCATGTATGCATACACGCATGCATCACGGTAAATGCTGGCATTAGTTTCAGCTGCAGTGCATGTTTTACTGAGAACACAGACCTTACCTCAGGCTCTGTGCTGCTCGGTTCGCTGGCCGTCGCCGCCGGCACTACTTCCGTCGCACGCTGCCAGCGTTGGAGGCGGGCTGCTGCATGCGGCTGCGGCGCTGCTGCATGTCTGTGATGACGAGTGGATGTGCAGGGCCGCTGAAGGAGGCCGGTAGCGCTGCGTGTTAGGCAAGAGAGCGGCTGCATGTTGCCTCGCTGCAGGGAGCTGATCACCGTGACAATGGCTGTGCAAGTATTTTGCAATGCAGTGTGATCAATCAGGGCGGTGCTTTCACGCCGGCAAACGTCGGCAACATTTTGGTAGTGCCTTCTGAGTCCTGCATCATCACATCTGCATCGATTCTGTGTAGCTCGCAACACACAAGCCTGCCGCAAGTCCTTACAACCCAGCCGCCGATCGATAGCCGCAGCAGCTCGCCGCCATGGTGCTGGACGCCACCACCAAGGACCGTCTGAAGCAGCAGGTCAGCATCAGAGTTACCACGGAGGAGAGGCGGCATGCATGTTTGGCGGCCGCACTCAAGCGCACGGCCTGCTGCCCACGACCAGCTTGCAATCGTCTCACGGATCACCGCGAGCCATGCATGCAGCGTCGGGCCGCAGCGCGCAGCCCAACGGCTCGGCACCCCCGCCAGCGCGCAAACTGCCGTGCCTGTGCTGCCATCTCCCTGCCTCCTGCCTGTCGCAGATCGAGTTTTACTTCAGCGACAGCAACCTGCCCCGAGACAAGTTCCTGCAGGAGCAGGTGGCGTCCAATGAGGAGGGCTACGTAGACATTGCTCTCCTTTGCATCTTTTCCCGCGTGCGATCCCTGCTCAGCAGCACAATCGCCGACGCCAGCGCGGTTGCCGAATCAACGGTGGCAGACGTGGCAGATGCACTGGAGGCAGCAGAGAGCCTGTCACTCAGCGAAGACCGCAAGCGTGTCAAGCGCGCCGCCCCGCTCAAGGCGGCGCAGGAGGTGCGTTGCCCTCCGCAACTGTGTGTGCTGCTGGGGAGCCATGCGATATGCAAAATGGCAGATGCAGGAGCGCATGCCACCTGCTGCCCGTATTGGGCCAGCAGGCAGGCAGAAGGGGCGTGCCGGGGACACGCGGCGGCGCTGCAGCTGCGAAAGGAGGCATCATCCGCTTAAACGCCGACGCTGCAGGACGGCGTGCACCTCCATCTTTCTCCAAATGCCACCCATCCCCAGAGGTACCCACCCCGCCCCTGCCTTCCTTCCTCCCCCTGCTGCCGCTGCCGCCCCTCTGTCCTCCTTGCAGGTCACCAAGGAGCTGGATGAGCGCTCGCTGTACGCCTCCCCCTTCCCCTATGACTCGTCGCTGGATGCCATCACCTCCTTCTTCCAGCAGCACGCCCCCGTCAAGAGCGTGCGCATGCGCCGACACCTCACCTCCAAAGACTTCAAGGGCTCCGTGTTTGTGGAGTTTGCAGCCAAGGAGGAGGCGGAAAAGGTGGGGCGCCGAGGAGTGTGGTGGCCTGGTTCCAGGGGTCAGGTTGTGTATGGCGGCAGGGGTATCCGGGCGGAAGGTGGCGCCTGGAAATCGCCAGGTCACATTTCGGCAAAGGCATGCGGGTGCCGGCTGAGGGTGCTCAGCTGGGGATTGGCATGTGAATGCATGCTGGTCAAGGGTTGCTTCCTGTTCGGCAAGTGCCTCTGGAGTAGCATGGGGAAGGCGATGCGTGCCAACGGCCTGCCTCCCTCCGTGCTGGTCCTGCTGCGTACCGATGCTTTGAAAGCTGTGTGCTGAATGTGTGTGCGCCTGTGTGCCTGTGTGGCTGTGGGTGTGTGCCTGTGTGGCCGCAGGTGCAAGGCATGGAGCTGGTGTTTGAGGGAGCACCTCTCAAGATGGAAGCTAAACTGGACTATGTAAAGCGCAAGGAGGAGGAGCGCCATGCACGACCCAACTCCCCCGTTGGCACTGCGGGCAAGAAGCGGCGGGCAGAGGGCGAGCCAGAAGCGGGCGAAAAGGGCGCGGAAGGAGGGGCGGAGGGCGGTGAGGAGGAGGCGGCGGCGGCGGCGGCGGGAGGCGAGGAGGCACCCGCGCCGGCGCCGCAGTACGAGCCTGGCTGCGTGCTGCACTTTGATTTCGGGGCAGAGGTTGAGTTTACCGAGGCTCCCACCTTTGGGCTCGTGAAGGACAGCTTTGGGGGGCGGTACGATGGCGGTGTGAAGTACGTGGATTACAACCAGGTGGGTTGGAGGGCGGGAGGGAGGTTTGGAGGGTGTTTGGTCGCTGTACGGGTATGGGGTTGTGTTTGTGCGGCGTGCATGTGCAGGTGAGCTTTGTCAAGCCGGAAGTGCGCTGTGTGCAGCAAGTGCACAGGCCTGGCCTCGAGAGCTTCCTGGCTGCTCACAAGCCCTGCAGTCGCTTCACACATCGGTTCACCCTCCTTCCTTGCCCTGCTGTATCCTCCTCACTTCCACAGGGTGACAAGTCTGGGTATGTTCGTTTCAATGAGCCCAGCCAGGCGGCGGCAGCAGCAGGCAAGGCGGAGGAAGGCAAGCTGATGGTGGCGGGCTACAGCGCGGCAGTCAAGGTGCTGGAGGGGGGAGAGGAGCTGGCCTTCATGGTCAAATCGGATGCAGCACGCAGGGCAGCAACAGACAAGCGCGAAAAGGAGGGCGGCGGCGGCCGTGGCGGGCGCGGCGGTGGCAGGGGCCGGGGCGGACGCGGCCGGGGCGGGCGTGGCGGCGGCAGGGGCCGGGGCGGGCGCGGCGGCGGCAAGCGTAGCAGGACCGATTGAGGGCAGCATCAACTGTACTGTGACTGTGACTGTGCATATAACACTTAGGTAGAGGTTCCCGTTTCACTCCTGTCCCCCTGCGTGTTCTCGACGCTGCGCCTGTCCATTGCTACTCTCGTCTTTGTTCTTTGCTGCCTCTGCCCACTTTACGCATTCTCAGCCGTGCCTTCCTGCTGTGTGCCTTTCTGCTGACACCTTCACACCTGTCACATCGTCACATTGTTTAAAGAACACAAGCAACCAAAGGGTCAGATATTCGGTTGCTAGTCCCCCATCACCAATGCTGCACTTGCCAAGGCCGCCGCTGCTACCATGAGCAATTGCCCGCGCTGCCCCCATGCCGCCGCTGCTGCGCCACTTGATGGGCTGCTGGTTGGGCTGATGACATCCACCCGCACCTTGACCCCTGCAGTGCAGTTGGCGGGACTGTCTGTGCCTGCTGCCTTGCGTGCATGCATGACATAGATGGCACCTGGAGGCACTGCAGCCAAATACCCAGGGCTGGGCTCAATGGCGGCTCACCTGATTCACAGGCACCAGGCACGGGGCTGGTCAGCCAGTACGATGCCGGTTCGCTGGGTGGAATCCACACGAATCCAGCTTCGTTACTGCTGCTCACGGCTGCCACCTCTTTGTATGTGTCATTTGCGGGCGCAGTGAAGCCACCGGGGCATTGCGCAGAGGGGATGAGGAAGACGCCTTGCGGGTGTCGCCACCTGCGCCCGGCACAGGACTCGAGTCTTGAATGCCCTGGGGGCAGTCGAAGGGCATGCACAGCAGCAGACCAATGGCGCCAAGCAAAGCAAGCGATGGCAGGTGATCAATGTGGGCACTGCTTGGCTGCACCTGAACACAACGGCCCCGACTCCGCCGCAGATGGGGATGGAGCGATCCGGTGTGGGTGGCAGCCGCGGGTTCTCCCCCCAGTAGATGAGATCCCAGCCGCCTGACCCATACTGGAAGCAGTTCTCGGCTGCAAGGCTCGGAAGAGCAGCAAAGGAGTTGGCTTATAAGCCGCGTAGCGCTTACGGTCTCACAATCACAGTCACAATCACAGTCACAGTCACAGTTACATCCAAACATGTGCTGTAGTGCCGGCGGCAGTCCGCCGGAGGTAGCGGCACCGGCGGTCAACAGTGTGTTGCAGCCATTGAGCAGCACCAACAGTGACAGTCATCATGTCACAAATCACCTGCGTTCGCTACGACGCTGCCGGGCAGCAGCAAGAGGCAGGCGACCAAGCGGCAGGCTTGCAAGAGCGTCACATCGCGCATCCGCATTCCAGCACGTCTACATCGATGTCACGTGAGCGATACATGCAGTGCAGCGCGAAAAGGTACACATGTACGTCATGGCAAATTCCGAGCACAATGGAGCGCCCATCGCTGTGCCCACCATCTGAAACGTTGAATCTAGCCTGAGGACAGCGCCAGGACGGTGCGGCTGCGCATTGTTCGAAATTTGAGGGAGAATCGACTCGCAGCTTTGCAGGCCATTCTCTGATATGCGCAGTCACACTCTGGCAGCGAAATAACATGCCGGCGCGCCCACCCAACCAGCACCAGCTTTCCTGATAGACGCGTGTTGGCGCCTGTCTGTTCAGCAAACCGCAGTGGTAGCCATGTGGCAGCATGTGGCAGCGACTGGGCAGCGGCTGCTGCTGCAGGCAGAGTTGGCTCCCTCGGCAGAGGCGGCGGCGGCACCGGGCCCCTCAACCGACCCAACCAATTCCACCAGCGGCTACGAAGTGCGTGTAGCATTGCTGTCGTCGCTGGCTGCAAACTGTCAGCATTCAGGACACGCATTGCACCTCGAGCCATGCACACACAGAGCCTGCTGACAACCTTCCGTGTGCCATGCCTGCTGCCGCTTTCATGCGCTGCCGCCGCAGGTTTCTTTCAGCTCGTCCTCTTGCCTAAACACGACCAGCCCGGTTTGCTACTCCACAGCCATCAGCGGGGAGAACCTGATCACAGGGTGGGGCCATTGCATATGATGCGGCTGCCAAGAGGGTTGGCTTGGAACCCTCATGTGTTGTTGCTGCCTGCTGCATTCCTCCTCCTCGCCTGCTCCCTCACTGGGCTGCTGTTGAGGCTGGCTGGCTGGCTGCTGCGGTGTGCAGGATGTGGGTCAACCTGATTCTTGGCTTGCTTTGCTACCTCGCTTTCGTGCTGTTCCGTGGCATGCGAGGCTTTGAGTTTTATCATGCGCGCCTGGTGAGACACACGCGCGCATCAGGAATCTGTGCTCATAATGTGTCCCAGCAGCACCACAAACTGCGGCAATGTGCACCCACAGCAGCGGCCGTGAAGGTGCTGGGGGTTGGTTGCTGGCCACAGTCTGCCAGTGGCTATGAAAGATTCTCACGAGTGCCTTTTCACCTGGCCCCCCCCCTTGGCCCCTGATGCACCAGCTGCTACCCACGGTGTCCCGCAAGCCGCCGCAGCTTGCCCTGCATGGCCACCGCCGGCTGTGGGGCTGGCTGCAGCCTGTGTTCACTGTCAGCGATGAGGAATTGGTGCGCAGCGCGGGGCTGGATGCGCTCGTAGGGGTGAGTGAGTGAGTGGGTGGGCGTTTGTGTGTGCGTCAGTACCTGTGGGTGGTTGAGCTGCTGTGGTCAGCGAGGAGGCCGTGAACTGATGTGTGAAAGCATGCAGCCTGTGGCAGCGCTGCTTGCTGGGGTGCGGTCCTTTTAGCAGGAGCTGGCCCCGCAGTTGCATCTGCTCCTTGCCTGCGTTCTGTGTGCAAGCCTTCAAGCGTGCCTTTGCCTTCTCCCAGCCACACGCCATTTGTTCACCCATCCCCACCCGCCCAACAACGCTTGCCTCTTGCTTCCCCGTGCGGTATCGTACCGCAGATCCGCATCATCAGCTTTGGTGTCATGCTGTTCCTGCCCATGACCCTTGGCGGCATGGCGGTACTGCTGCCCATCAACTACACCTCGGGTGGGTGCCTGGGTGGCAGCAGCCAGAGAGGGACTGAGGGGCAGGGAGGGGCTGAGAGGGGCTGACAGGATGGCGGCTGGGAGAGGGATGGCGGTTGGGGAACTGAACGACTCGACTGCTGGGCTGGTTATTGCAACAATGCAGTCAAGGACACGTACTCGCAAACCTTCGCACACATGCCTACGTGCAGACTACTACAAGCAGATTGCGGAGGAGGAGGGCATGGATGAGTACACGTCTGTGTTCATGCGCATGACCATCTCCAACATCAGGCAGCGCTCACCCCTGCTCTGGTGCGTGGGCAGCATGCTGGCCGGTGGGTGGTGTGGCGAGCGTGGTGTGGGTTGCATGAAGTGGTCGGGTGTGTGGTGTGCGTGATGTGCTGTCCCTCAAACACACGCACATGTAGCACTGTGCCAACAGCACAAACAGAGCAAAGAGGCAAATATGACATAGTATGGCAGTCTGGCCGCTGTCCAGATGGCGCTCCTGTTGCTGCTCATGTGGCCGCACGATTGCGCTCTGCCTGTTTTCTCGCACTCGTGGGCCGTGGTGTGTGCACTTGTGACTCTGTCGTTAACGTGTGTGTGTGTGTGTGTGTGTGCCTTGTTGCCGTGTGCCCGCTGCTGCTGCTGCTGCCTGCAGGGTTCACTTTGTGTTTGTGTACCTGAATGTGTTTTGGGCCTCCTGGCTGATCATAGAGTACTACAAGGTGCGGGCGGGGGCAGGGGGAGGGAGGGGGGCAGGGAAGTGCCGGGGGTGACGTTCTGCTCGTGAGTTGAGTTCCTGTGATGGTCAGCTGCGCCCAAGTGGCTGTTGGCTCTCGGCTTGTGGGGATTGGGCCATGCCTTGTTGGGCTGGTTGTGCGACTGTGCAGCTTGCTGCCCACCAGGCTTGCTCTCCAGGGAGCAGCACGACACAGCACAGCACAGCACCGGCCTCTTGGTAACGTGCACACTCTGCCCTGCCAACGTACTGCCGGTGCCTGAATGTACCGCAGGAGTACATCGCGCTGCGGCAGACGTACCTCGTGCGCTGCACCTCCGTCCCAGGGGACCAGCGCGTGCTCCGAAACGACAGCAGCAGCTCCCCGCCGCTGCTCACCCCTTCCATGGGGCCCAGCCGCAGCCCCATGAAGCGAGCTATGGCGGTGGCGCATAGCCCCACACGCCGCGGCGGCAACAGCAACGGCAACCACCCCAGCACCAATAGCAGCGGCAACAACGGCGGCAGCAACCCCTTCAGCCTCTTTAAGTCCAGCTCAGCGACAGTGGGTAGGACCTTGAGCCGCATCAAGCTGCCTCGGCGCTCCACCTCGAGAGCAGGTGGGGCACGGCATAGGCGAGGTGGCGGTGTTGCTCCCGGGGCAGGCTTGCATTGTGCTGCTGCTGCTATTGCTCCCGCTGCTGCTGCTGCTGCTGCTGACATTGTGCTGCTGCGGCTGCTGCTGTTGCTGCTGCTGCCTGTTGCGCCTGCCGTTGCCCGGGAGCCGTGCTGCTATGTGCCTGCGCTGCCCTGCCCGTCTTGTTCGGGCTCGCTCTGCAATGCTTCAATGCTGCTGCGCGATATCTGGCGCAGGCGACGAGTTTGGAGACTTTGCCTTCCGCCCTGGCAGCCGTTTCGGCTCACCCAGCAGCAGCCCGCCCCCCGGCAGCCCCACATACCTCAACCCTGGCTGCCAGCCCAGGGAGGTGGCAGGCGGCGGCAGCATCTTCCGCTACGGCCCCAGCCGCTTCCACCACAGCCGCAACAACAGCAGCCCCAGCTCGACTGGCGCCGCCGCTGCGGCAATCAACGCTGACGGCAGCGCCATCGGCCTGGCGGCGGCGTTGGCTGCACTCCCACAGGGCAGCCCGGTGCATCGGGGCGGCCAGGCGCCCCAGGACTGCAGCCAGCAGCAGCAGCAGCAGGGGGCCTTTGGCGGCGGAATCGAGCTGGCCACTGCCGCTGCTTTCGGCTCAGTGGAGAGACGAGGCGGCGGCGGCGGCGGCGGCGGCGGCGATACGTCAGCGCTGGCAGCTGCTCCTGCAGGCGCATGCGAGCAACCCTTAACACAGCAAGAGCCAGCCACGAGCGAGGCCAGCACGCCTGGCTGGGACGCGGCAGGCGGCAGCAGGGCTCGGCGGCCGCTGCTGTATGACCAAAGCGTGCGCAGCAGCGACCGCCACCCGACGGAGTCGCCGCCAGCTGGCAAAGGGCTGCCGCCACTGCCTGCCCAGGCGGCTGGGATCATGTCAGGCGGCGGGAAGGCTGCTGGCGCGGCATTCGAGGAGCAGGGGGCGCAGCAGCAGTCGCCACCGCAGCAGCAGGGAAGTGCAACAGCGGAGCACCCTGTCCGGCAGCTGTCTCTTTCTTTTGGCAGGGGCTCGGTGCTTGCCGAGCTGGGCAGCCTCAGCTTGAGAGGCAGCGGCAGCCAGTGCATGAGTGATGAGGCTGACACTGCCGCCTCAAAGCCCTCCCAATCTCAAACCAATGGCGGCGGGAGTGGCGGCGCCTTGTCAGCTGCCAGGCTGGCAGCGCTGGCAGCTGGCGACTCAGGCAGCCTAGTCAGTGGCGGATCCACGCAGGCGCTGCTGGCGCTGGCGCAGCAGCCTGACTCTGCCACAGCTGACGGCAGCTATGGTAGTCTGGGCCTCTCGGGGCTACGCTCAGCCCCTGGGGACGCCTCTCCCACACCTCCAGGCGCCATCAGCCGCGGCAACGGCTCCGCAGCCGCGCTGCTGCCACTGCAGCAGTCGCCAGGTGCCGCTGTCGGGGACGGCAGCAGCCCCAGCACGGCAGACACTCTGCCAGTCCGGCCGAGGCATGCCGCCACCAGCAGCGTAGACGTGGCTGCAGCGCTGGGCTATGACCAAGCGCCGCCAAATGCCGAAGAAATCTACGCCGCCATTCTGAGCAGGAACCGCGCGCAGCGGGACGGCGGGGACGCGCTGGCGGCGGTGTACTGCGGCAGCGGCGAGGAGGCGGCTGATGGCAGTGGTGGCGGCGGCGGAGGAGAGGGCATCGCCACACGCTGGTGGACTTCGCTGCAACGTGAGATGGATAGATGGATAGGCGCTGCCACGCGTGTTTGCCACAAGCATGCCAACTGTCGCCTGCTCAAATGCCGCCATACACTGTTGGCAACACACTCAGCCTCCTCCCGCTCCTCCCGCTCCTCAGCTGGCTGTCAGCCTGCCTCCCTTCCCTCACTCTCCTCCCCCGCCTGCTCCCTCCTTCCCTGCCTCCAATCCTTGCCCTCCTGCAGGCCCAGGAGATGCCTCAGACATGCCTGCGGTGTCCAGCCTGAACCAGAGCATCACCTACAAGGGTGCCGTGCGGCTGGCGCACCCCCCCGGTGGCGGTGAGGGCGGCAGGGCACAGCTGGCCACCAACGCCTCCCTCTTCACCTGCCTGGTCATGGACATGCCCCTGGAGAAGTTGAAGCTGCGGTGAGGCGGGGAGCGGGATGCAGGGCTCGTTAGTGCGGGGGAGGCTGGTGCCGGGGTCATTGATGATGGGCTGCTTGGTGAGGGGCTGATCACTGCTGGGCTCATTGGTGGTGGGGGCCTGGTGCTGGGGGGCCGGTGCGCAGCTGATTGGTGCGGGGCTGATTGGTGCTGGTGGTGCTATCGCTCCAGCCCAGGACCACCGCCCTCACACACCTCCTCCCTCCTCTCCCCCCCTCCCTGCAGCAAGCTAGGAGTCTTCCCCACCGTATGGCGAATGATTCACCTCGAGGCAGCCTCCGCCTCCACTCTCACCCACTCCTGCCCTTCGGGCAACCTGCTGAGCGGCGGCGGGTCAGGCTCCGCCACTCCAGACAACGGCGGCGGCAGGCACCCGGAGGACATTGCGATGTCGCTTGATGAGCTGGAGAAGGGGCGGCAGGCGGATGCCGACAGGTGTGTCAGGGCGGAGGAAGGGCTGCGTGCGTGTGTATGGTTGTGTGTTTGTTTATGTGGTTACCGTGGGTGGGGTTTGAAGCAGCTGCAATGCGTCACCAGCCTCTGAAGGCTTCTGCCCAGCTTGTATCGCTCTCCACCCCCTCAGCCCCTCAGCCCCTCTCCTTGATCCCTGCTCCCTCCCGTTTCCCCCCTGCTGCCCACCAGGAATGACCTGGAGAGCCACGCCACAGGGCTGTGGGGGGTGGTGGCCCGCCTGCGGTCCCTGTGGCGCAACCGCGACAGGTGCGCTGGGTGCCTTGCCTTGCTCAGCTTGTGCCTGCCTGCCTGCCTGCCTGCCTGCCTGCCTGCCTGCCTGCCTGCCTGCCTGCCTGCCACCGCTCTCATTCAACACCTGGCCCCATCCCACCCGCACAAACATAGGTACGCCGATTGGCGGCGTGATGTACGGTGGGCGATGTACAACAAGCGGTTGCGGTCGGCCACTGACCTGTTCAGTGAGCTGTTTGGATCTGACTTTGACTCTATCATTCCCATTTACCCCACTGGTGAGTTAGCAGTGGGGCTGGTGCTTGGGTGAGGTGTGTGGTGGTCACAGTGGTGGCTTGGTTGTGGTTGGTCGGGCTGGGGGTGGTGCTGCTGCAGGAGGGCAGGGAAGGGTCAAGGTAGGTGGACCAGGGGCACAGGGAAGAGTGCTATGAGATGGAGAAGCGAAGGGCAAGCACACGTACACACAGTCGCTCAATACAAGCCACCTGCCAGCCTCAGCCGAGCCGCCCCCCCCCCCCCCTCCTCTTGCAGCCTCTGTCGACAAGCTGGCCCACAAATGGGACAACAAGACTGCCCGCCTGGAGCGCCTGCAGTGTGAGCTCCGAGACTGCCCTCGCCACAAGCCCGCCCGCGCAGTCAAGCTCAAGCAGCGCATCATGGTGCTGCAGCGACAGCTGGCGGAGCTGCAGGTTGGCTGCCGGCTGCTGGCTGCTGGTGGGGGTGTGAATTGTGGATTGCAATGCAATGCAACTTGAACTGTCTTGTGTTTTGGGAATGCAACGCCCTGCACGGGGGTACGGGAAGGCAGGCTGGGCTTGCCGTGCTGGCAGGTGGCGGGTCCCCTCTTGGGGGCGTGGTGCTGTGTGTGCAGGGCCGGACTGCAGCTGGCTGCTTGTGCCTGCCTGCCTGCCTCATCTGGACTCCCTCCCACTATCTGAACCCCCTTCAGTCTGCACCTGCAGCTGCATCCTGCCTGCCCGCTTCCCAACCCACCCGCACTGCTGATCCGCCTGCCTGCCTGCTCTCTTGCCCTCTTGTCCACCCCCAGGCCGACATTGCCGCTGAGCGCGACGCGGTGCTTTCAGACCTGCCATCCACCTGCTTCTTTGCAACCTTCAAGTCGCAGCAGGCAGCCGCCATCGCCTCCCAAACAAACCTCAACCCAATCATGCAGCGCCTGTTCAACGTGCAGCCCGCCCCACGGCCAGACGACGTCAACTGGTCTGCCCTGCAGCGCAGCTGGTGGCAGCGCACGGTGGGTGGTGCTGTGTGAGGGCGGGGCTGTGGGTGGGTATGTCACTTCCATGTGGCTGTGTTTGAGTGGGAGGGAGCTGTGAAAGGATGGGTGCGTCCTCTCTCGTGGCTGTGCTGTGCTCTTTGCTGGTGCTGATGCGGTGCTGTCCCTGTGCCTCCTTGCCTTCCCTTCCCACCTGCCTCCTCCCCTCTCCCCCCTTCCCCCTGTCCCCCATCCCCTGCAACCGCAGCTGCGCCCCCTGTACGCCCTGCCGCTCATCCTCTTCTTCATGCTGCTGCCCATCGGCATGTTCACCGGCGCCTTTGCCCAGCTGTCGGTGGCGCTGTGCGGCAACCCAAATGACCCTGCCACTCGCTCAGGCTCCTGGTACTGCTCAGACAACAGCTGGGCCACATTCATGCGCAACGCGCTCACCTCGCTGGCTCCCAGCATAGTGCTGTCCATCTACAACATGTGAGGCCGGGTGTGGGTGTGCTGTCCTGTGTGGTGTGTGTTTTAAAGGTGTTTCAGAAGGTGGAGGAGGGTGGGCGTGAGTGATTTGGTTGGTGGCAAGGACAGGCAGGGAAGTAGGGAGAGAGGCATGTGGCTGGCGCGAGATGTGTGTGGCTGGGGCAGGCGTAGCTCGAGGCGGTGGCGGCTGGAGGGGCATGTTGGGAAAAGGCATGGTGGTGTTTTTGAAGCTGGAAGGGGACCAAGCAAAAAGGAGGCGACTCACCCACACGGCACCCTGCCTCCTCCCCCCCCCCCCCTCCCTCTCTCCTGTGCCAGGGTCTTCCTGCCTGTGATGGTCTACTATGCGGCGCAGATGGAGGGCCAGCACGTGTCCCTGTCGGCCCTGGACCGCCGCTGTGCCCACCTCTTCTTCTACTGGGACGTCTTCAACGTGTTCCTGGGGGCCCTGTTTGGCGGCACCGTGCTGGCTGAGCTGTCCACCTTCCTGCAGAACCCGGCCTACATCTGGCAGGCACTGGGGTCGGCCATACCGGCGGCATCCAACTTCTTCATGTGGGTGCCTGGCTGGGTGTGGGTGTGTGGTGGTTTGGGGGAGAAAGGGGGGGGGCGGCATGGCTGGCTGTGGGTGTGTGTGGTGTGGTGGGAGGGGGGGGGGGGGGGGGCGGGGGCGCAAGGGATGGGGGGTGGATGGGCTGGATGGAAAAGGGTCTAGCTGGCGGGAGTTGGCGGAGGGGTAGGAGGGATGGAGGGTGCAATGTCCTCATGTAGGTGCAAGGGGAGGTGCGGGCTGGGGTGAGATACAAAAGTGAGATGCCGTGGCGACAGACAGGAATGGAAAGGACGGGAGGGAGGCTGAGAGTGTCGGCTGGAGGCAGGGGTGCTGAGTTCCACCCAGCTGCGTGCACCTGCCGCTCATTGACTGCTACATGCACCTCACAGTGCTGGTATCTCCCGTGGTATCTCCCATACCGTACCGCAGTAACTATGTGATGTACCGCGCCCTGGTGATGTCCGCCTTCCGCCTCTTCTACCCCCACCAAGCAATCATGTCCAGCATCGTCAAGTGGCTGCGCATAGCGCCAAGTGAGTGAGATCGACCGCTTGCTGCTGCTGCTGCTGCTGCTGCTGCTCCGTCGTCACTGCTGATGCTGCTCCATCGTCACTGCCGTTACCGCTGCTGAACTGTCCTTGCGAGTCTAGCACGCAAGCCAGCCGACAGCATGCAGCAGTGGCTGGTTGCTGGGTGCTCCCGAATTCACCGGGAACTGGCTGCGGCTAGTTAAGGAGCATACCTCATGGGATGATCTGACTGTACTGCATGTACTGCCCGCACACGTGCCCTGTACCGCAGAGGCCAAGACCCAGCGGGACAAGCTGATGGAGGTGCCGCCTCGCAACTGCCGCTACGGGCGCGACATAGGCATCCCTGTGAGTCTGGTCCTGGGCCCTGCCTGCTGCCTGCTGGCTGCCAGTGGTGCCAGCGCCTGCTGCTTGCTGGTGGTGATGCGGCTGCGAGGTTGCGGCTGCGAGGTTGCGGCTGCTCTGGTTGCACTGGTTGCGGGCCCTGGACTGACTGCGGAATGGGATGGTGCCTGATGGCCCTCCTCCTGCTGCTCTTCACCACCGCACTCCCCCAGTCGCACTCATCACTGACCCCCCTCCCTCCCTCCCTCCCTCCCTCCCTCCCTCCCTCCCTCCCTCCCTCCCTCCCTCCCTCCCTCCCTCCCTTCCTCCCCCCACCACGCAACAACCCACCACACCTCCTGATGCACCAGGTCCTGATGAACTACGTGATGGTGTGCTCCATGTGCATCACATCACCCCTCATCCTCCCCTTTGGCCTCCTCTACTTTGCCGGCCTGTGGGCGGTGTGGCGGTACCAGGCGCTGTACGTGTACCAGCGGCAGTACGAGAGCGGCGGGCAGTTCTGGCCCCTGGTGGCGCACAAGGTTGTGGCCTGCCAGCTCATCATGGTTGTGTTCACGGCCTGTGTGATGCTGTTCAAGGTGAGTGGTGGCATGGAGGGTGGGCAGAGGGGGGTGGGTGGTTGGGTGCAGCAGGGTGGTGCGATAGGGGGGGTGGGGGGGTGGGCTGGAGTGAGTGGGGTGAGCTGTGAAGCGTGGGCAGGCGGAGGCCTGGTTGGCTGCTGGCCATGCTGGCTGGGTGTGCTTCATGCCGTGTGTGTGAAGTGCTTGCTGTGACAGAGGCATCCTCGCCCTCCCCCTCGTCACCCCTCCCGCCCACCATCCCTTGCTGCTGCAGGGCGGCTACACCCAGGCAGCCCTGCTGTTCATCACCCTGCCCATCTTCCTGCTGCGCTTTGACAAGTGAGTGAGCTGTGGAGGGGGGGAGGCAGGCGTGGGCTGCGTTGGGGGCGGCGGGCGGCGGGAGGCGTCGCCCTGCTCCGGCCAGTCCCTGCCCTGGCCTTCAGTCCTGCTGCCCTCTCTCTGTTTGCTTCTCTACTTGGCGGGCGGCTCAACCTTGCCAGGAATGCTGGGGGGGGGGGGGCCTGGCCGGTGTGTGCGCCGCATGCCCTACCCTCATGCCAAATGCAGCTGCGCACCCATGCGACCGCCTGCCTCATCCTCGCCTGCCTGCCTGCCTGCCTGCCTGCCGGCCTGCCTGCCGGCCTGCCTGCCGGCCTTGTTTGCTCACATAGTGAGCGGCCGACTAACTGACCGGCCTTTGCCCACATCCCCCCACCGCAGCTACCTGACAAAGCGGTACGACGACTTGGTGCGGCAGGTACCGCTGATGGCGGTACACACGGCGGGACGAAGCCGCGTGCCGCCAGACATCTACACGCCGCCGCCGCTGCGCCAGGGTGGCCAGGGCTGGCATCCCGAGTGGTGAGTTGGCTGAGTCTGTGACACCTGGTTTCTGTGAACCAGACGGCCATGCTTGGCGTGTGAAGGCTGCTGACAGATGGCTGGGGCCCTGCCTGCTTGCCTGCCTGTCTGGGTATCGGCTGTCCGCTGCGTGTTTTGCATGTGTGCACCATTCCTGCCGCTGTCGGCTGAGGCTGTGCCCTGGCGCGTTGTCTTGCTGTGCAGGGGCAAAGTGTGGCAGAACTGGGGGATAGGCCGATACACGATCTAGAAGTGGCAGGCTGTGTGGCAGCTACACTTTGAGTGCAGGTGGTGAGCTGCCTGTGATGGGCCTGTGCTGAATCGGCCGCCTGCTGTGGCCTGCCCCGTCCTCAAACAACCGACCCTTTGGTATTCTGATGGTTGAGAGCAGAGAGTACAGCCCTCCACATTGGTTAACTAGCTTTAGTCCTCCACCTCTGTTGCCTTCACTGATCTGCAAGCATTTTTTCTCGCCTGCTCATTCTGGCCTAATGCGCTGCGCGGCCCTATTCAATGCTGTTATGCTCCAACTCACACGGGAATGGTACAACAGGCGCCGCCCAAATCATTGCACAGCATGGCAATACACAGATGCATTCAAGAGCCGTGGTCAACTTGCTCTGCGGCCGTCAAGCTGTCAAACCTTGTGTGCAAGCTGTGGAGTGTTACAAGATGCAAGTATCGCAGATTGCCCACTTGTCGCATGCAACCACCTTGGCATCATCTCTCTGGCAGGTGAGCGGCGTCCAGCATGCAGCTTGTTAGTCCCCGCCGCCGCCGCCGCCACCACCTGCAAGAGGTGCGTCGCGTGGCGGAACATGATGGGGATATCCACCTGTATGCCACCTCACCGGCGCAATTGCCATCAACCGACTCGTAAACAGGCAGGCAGCATTCACCTCCACAGCCGCCATCACCATATGAGCTACTGTAGCCAGAGTCATATGTGCTGTCGAACGTCCCTCCACCTGTGGACCGCTGCGAGGGCTTGTAATCGATGTGGCTGTAAGGCTTCACAGCTTGCGGCGCTGGCTTGTAAGGCTCTATGACTTGCGGGGCTGGCTTGTAAGGCTCTTTGACTTGCGGGGCTGACTTGTAAGGCTCTACAGTTTGCGGCGCCGACATGCATGAACCCTGCAAGCGGCAAGCAACAAAACAGCGGTGGTACTTGGCAACGGGCGGCGGCGGCTGCTGGAGGCAGCTGGATTGGGGCGCGCTGGCTTTGAAGACGTGCAATGCGCCCTCGTCTAATCAAAACAAGTGATGCGCAGCAATAACGGCGGTTTTGCAACGCAACAACCCCTTGAGCCTCACCATCTCGCACCGGTGCCTGTAAAGTCCGAGCGAAGGATCAGATGCTGCGAAACCGAGTCTCTGAAGGCGTTAAAGGGTAGCGGAAGCCGTCACTTCCGAACGAATACTGAGCACATTTTTTGATGCCGCGCATGATGCCGCGAGGCGACGCGAAGCTGCGCTGGGAAGCTACCTTAACAAGGATCTCAGATCTGTGCAGTGCACTGTGGCCACGCCTCTGTCTGCCCTGACAGCGGCACCTTTAGATGCGAAGATAACAGAGTGTGGGGTGGAGAGGGAGCGAAGGAGCCTGAGTGCAAGCATGCTGGCAACAAGACCTAGCCATGCTGAAACCGCCCAAGCTCGCAAATCACGAGGGGAATACATGATATTACAGGGGATGATATTACAACAACGAAGCAATATACGAAGTGAAGACGTAAGTCAGATTGCTGTGCTGGCCGTCAGGTCGCCCAAAGTGTGCAAATGTGGACCGTTACGAGTCACGAGGTAGGATCAGTCTGTCCATGCGCCATAAGCATGCGCCATAAGCATGCGCCATAAGCAACCGACTCGGCATCGACTGGCCAACAGGGCGGGCGGCATCCAGCACGCAGCTCTACTCGCCGCCGCCGCCACCATCGTCGCCACCACCATCACCGCAGTCTGCAAGAGGGCATCACACGTGGCATAAAGTGTTGAGAGGTGTCGCCTGTGTGTGCTGCCTCAGCTGCTCAACAGTCAATCAACCCAGTCGGGCAGGCAGCACGCACTCACCGCCACAGTCACCGCCAGAGAACGCGCTGCCGAGCATCATTCCACCGAGCAGGCCCATGCCGCCACCCATCATCGCACCCCCTCCAAAGCCCATCCCGCCCATTCCGGGCCTGCCATACTGCCCCTGCTGCATGTACTGCTGCTGCTGGTATCGATTGCCTGCAAGACGCGGCCATCATGGGAAGTGTGGGCAGCAGGTTAGAGGCGACGAGCAAATGGAAGTGAGTTATGAAGGAAAGGACGAAGGAGGGGAGAAAAGAGGGTGCAAGCAAAGCAGCAGCAGCAGCAGCAGGCTGCAAACAAAGCACTTGCTGGGATCAAAGCCACCACCTTTGCGGGCCCTGCTGTCGCACGCACCTTGAGGCGGCATCGCTCCAACTTGCGGGGGGTAGCCTGGGTAGCCACCAGGGGCTTGGTTGTAGGCACCAGGGTTTCCTGGATACGAGTGCGCTGACGCCATGCCCGGATACTGCTGCTGGCCGTAGCCGTTTTGTCCCTGAGCAGGGTAGCCGGGCACCGCATAGGACGCCTGGTGCATTGCAGGTGCGGTGTGATAGGGCCCAGGCATCGGCCTGCTGTCGGCACCGGCAGGCCACTGAGAGGGCTTGTACGTGGGGTGGTCGTAATCGCTGACAGTGTTTGGTGCTGAACAGCACGAACCCTGCAGGCGACGGAGAGCGACAAGCAAGAAACAATGGGCGGAAGAAACACGACAGAAGTGGCGGCGGCAGGCGGGGTTCGAGTATGCCGGCTCTGGGGGCGCCAGCCACCACTCCTGTTGCCCTCGAGGCACCGTCACAAAGGCGCTCAGTGTTTCACGCGTTTTCGCAGCGCGATTGTGCCAGCTCAGAATCGCTTGCCCTGCAACGCCTCACCATCGTTGATCGTCCGGTGGCGGTGCGCTGGTGCTGTGAGCGAGGGTGGAGTTCAGACCAAAGGCTGCAAAGGCTTGTTCTTGCGCGCGCTGTTGCCGACTCTCTGTACGTTTCAACGAGGTCAGGAGCAAAGAATGTCACGAATGAATCGCGAGCGGACTCCTGAAGGAGAAACGCAAGAACTGGCAACTGCTCATGCAGCTGCCGCCCACAACCTGCCGCCCAAAATTGGAAGCGGCTAGAAATCGCCAAACAATCGGCTGCGCTGTGCAGTGCACAGCGGCCTCTCTAGCGGCTCGTCATCGTCTGCTGCCTGCACGCCACGCATCTCCCTGCACCGCACCACCAGCGCCGGCGAATCGGCGGCCAACAAACAAGGACCAGGGGCAGGCATGCACAATGCAAGTCGCCGACCTATCGACCAACAAGCTGGCCACCAGCCCACCTGCCCAGCCAAGAGCCGGCCGCATGCGCCAGGTCACGCCGAGTGATGATACCGTGAGCAAAGTTGAGCTCGTCCACCACTACAATGTGCCTGCAAGCGAGCAGTGAGCAATGGTGCGCAGGAAAGCAATCAAGCACAGCAGCATAGCCAGAGCCATGCTTCAGTACGCCCTCGGGCACGTTTGGAGCTTAACATGCTGCGATCCCGCGTGCATGTACCCTCGCTCATGCGTGTCAACTTGCCTGAGAGACAGGCTCACAAACATGGCGTGCACACGGGTAGCTGGGGTCTCTAATCGAACGGTGGCCGGTGCTCGGTTCAAATATGGTCCAAGGTTGATGTGCGGAACTATTGCCTGCAGGGTGCACGGGGTGACACAAGCAAGGCTTAGGCAAGCGGCTGCTGTGCGTGCATACAGGCAGTTGATAGAGCCTGCTGTCAGATGGCAACAACATAAGCGAGCGGGGGCCTTGCCGCCACCTTAGCACACCTGGTTGTCAAATGGGGATGGGTGCTGAGATAGAGCCGCAAGCGTCGTTGCACTGCCGTTGGCTGAGTGCTGACTGCTGCTGACCGTCGCGCAGGCTGCCTGATCGCGCAGCACTGTCAAACTGCCACTGGGATGCCGCCGCAGGCGAGTTGCCATCGCGGCTGCAAGCTGCTGCTCATACTCCTCCACGCTGGATGGCAGGTCCAGGTATCGCCCATGTTGGTCGCAATACACCCGTTCATCCAGCAGCAACTGCAGCTGGCTGCGCAAGATGAAGCCGTCTAATCGGAAAGTGCCAGCCTGCACATCGATGCGCCCGGGCTCGTACACCGGAAAGCCATTGTGCTGCACAGACCGCAGCACACGCTGCACCACAGACACCGGCACCACACAAGGCAGTCCCGCCACTGGGCAGCTCATCAGCTGCTCGGCTGAATACTGCCGCAGCTTGCGGGGTGGTTGCTGCAGCAGCAGGGACGGAGCACAAGCGGAACGTCAATTCATCTCTCCCTCACAGCAGCACTGAGACGCAGTTGCCAGACAACACGTGCTGGTCAGCCGGGCTGTGCTGCCTGCATCATCAGCCGCACCTGTGCCAAGTAGTTGACTTGCAGCTGCGATTCCAGTTCACTTTCATACACACCCTCAGTGCCCAGCAACACAGCCACAATGTTGCTGAACACCACCGCCACAATCACGCCAAACATGGGTGCCTGCAGGTATGATCAGTCCAGATTCAGCAGCTGCCTCGCAATACTACATCACACTTGCCAGCTGCTTCTACTGCTTGTATGATTGGCAACCGCGGACAAAGAGGCAGCAACGCACCAAGCTGCCCGTCGCTTCAATCATCAAAACTGCCAATGAGATGCTGCAGAAACAAGAAGGTGATGCTGTCAACTCAGCAAGACAAACAAGCACATCACAAATGGCACCCAAGCGTCATCCATCATTGCAGCCCTCACATGCACACACACACCTGGTCCTAAACACGCCACCCAGAGTGGCGGTGGCGCTGCACAAAGCATACAGCCCAGGCTCGATGTGCCACTCAGGCAGGGCTTCTCGCAGCCCAAGCCCGCATACAGCACCAAACAGGCCACCCAGCAGCAGGGAGGGCATGAACAGACCCCCCGGGATGGCAAGAGCTGCCGACAGCCCAAACAGAAGCAGGTAGGCAGCACACATGGCTGCCATGCTGACAGCTGAGTAGTAGCAAGGCATTCCTGGCTTGCATGCCTGCAGGGGCACAGGCAAAGAGCAGCAGACTGATGCAAACTGGCCGGCAAGCTGCTGTTCAGCGCTTGGCATGCTTCACTGCCGTCCAATCACGCACCGTTGAGAGGGGCTCCTGCTTGCTGCCGAGAGAAATCAATGAGCGAATGCTTTGTACTGCATGCAACACTAAATACAATGTTAGGGGAGGATGTGGCGGACGAGCATGCCAAGGGCACGCACACAATGCTGCTGGCAGGCAAGGCTGGCCCACCTGCAGGCTGCAGCCAGATGGTGGCTAGATCGTTGTACTGGCCATGCGGGCAGGTGTGCCGCAGCCACACAGGCCGCTCAACCCAGGCTGCCGGCACAGGCAAACACCTGCACAGCCAGAACAAGAGCTGGGTATGATAGATAGTGCAGCAGCAGCGGCACGGGAGCAAGCAGGAGCAAACAGATCGCCTGCTCACCTGCCTACGGCAGCTGACAGCACTGCCACACTCAGCACGGTAAGCAAGGCCACGACCGCAACTTCAACAACTCGCAACTTGTGTTGGTTGGGCTTGGCACGCCGCGGCCGCAGCACCAGTCGCAGCTTGTTGAATGCTGCTCCCAGCAGGCCACCGCCAATGCTGACGGCCACCAGTGCAGGCAGCTGCTGCAGCCACTGCCATGGGGTCATTGGCTGGAGAGAAACTGACAGCATGCCGCTCTGTGATTGTGGGTTGAGTTGAGAATGGACGGTGACTGCCACAAAGCAGCTGATGAAGCAGCGCCATGCCACTCTGCGGTTCCAAACACTGCTGGCCTCCTCCAGGCTAAACAGCACACCACCAATGGGCGCGCCGAAAGCTGCCGCGATGCCTGCCGCCGCCCCAGCGCTGACCATCTCTCGCTTGTCAACGTTGCGGTTGAAGGGCCCCGTCACCAGCGCCAGGCTGGCCTCATCTTGGGGCAGCAGCGCAGCTGAATGACCAGCAACCAGTCGCTGCAGCCATCGCACCTTGGTGGCTCGAAACCACACTCCTGAAGGTGAGGCAGACAAGTATGAGCCGGCAGACAAGAGGCGCACACATTGGACGTCAGGACCGGCTCCAGGCCGACACTCGCTCAAAGCTGCACACATGAAGCCAGACGACGGCGGCGCCTGCCCTGCACACAGCACCGCCGCCCCACTCACGCTGGTCAGCATTGCAGGCCATTGAGGCAATGCAGGCGCCCAGGTGCACCATGGGTGCCTCCACTCCCAGGCACAGGCCCGCACCCATCATCAGCACGCTGCCCAACCACTTCACCAGGAACACAAGCGGTGAAAACAGGCCGTGAATGTCGCAGCCATTCAGGTAGGCCATCACCCACGTTATGCCGCCGCCCCCTGCTCGGGGCGCTAAGAGCTGCACTGCGGCGGCACCCGCAGCTGCCAAGCTGCAGCTGATGGCCAGGTGGATGCCCAAGGCTTGCAGCAGGTTGCGGTCGAAGAAGAGTTGCAGGGCCTGGTTGCGCCACCCCACCAGCGCTTCAATTGCTGCCTGCAGTGCTGCTGCTGTCACGCCAATGGCAACACCAGCGAAGACGGTGCTGAG
Organism: Chlorella vulgaris; assembly: GCA_023343905.1. Lineage (NCBI taxonomy): Eukaryota > Viridiplantae > Chlorophyta > Trebouxiophyceae > Chlorellales > Chlorellaceae > Chlorella > Chlorella vulgaris. The sequence continues at coordinate 1,289,888 of SIDB01000012.1, read as the reverse complement.
CGCCTTGAAGAACTGGCGAGCGAACCTGCGCAGCACAGCACTTGCAAATCAGCAGAGCCCCAGCGACATGGGTGCTCGCCCCTCTGCCAACAGACACCTCACGCAGCACCCACCAGAAGCGGAGCATGATAGTGCCGTCCCCATTGGCATGTTTCACCGTCCTGCGCATGCTGGCAATCAAGGGCTCGTAGTCGATGGTTTCAGCAACCCAGCTGGGAGCTGGGTCGATGCCTCGCGCCATCTCCGCCAAGGCAGGGCACGGCAGGGCGATGAGGCGGTGCTGCGCTTTGCCGGTGTTTGTAACGCCGTGGCTGAGACCTTTGTGATTGTGATTCACGCAGCACACGTCGATTCCTTGTGGAGTCGCGAGCTTTGCGGCGCGCAAAGTGACAAGTTCGCTGACTGACTGAAACCGGATGAAAAGCGGCTGATCACGATCTCACAGCACACGGCCAACAAACTGCTACTCTGCTAGGCAGCGTGAACTGAGCTACCGCACTAACTTCAGCGTATCTCCTTCTGTTGATTCAAAGAGGCCCAAGAGAACAATGTCCCTCTTCTGCCAGGTGCAGCTGCTGTCGTTGGACGGGCGGTATTGCTGATGTACAACGAGCAACGCAACAAACTCAAACTTGCAAGGGGTCCATTGCTCCAGCAAGCAGCACACACGGTCCTCTTCAACAGTCAGCCGTACACGCAACCACCCAGGCGTTGCCGACAGCCTCTGATGCACCGCCGTGCGGCAGTTCAAACAGGGAGTCAAGATCCGTCACCCCTGGCTGCGCGCCGCTGCCTCCTCTACCCAGCCATGAGCCAGCAGCACGGGCCAGATCGCAGCGAGTGATGATGCCTACCACATAGTTCCGCTCGTCCACCACCACGATGTGCCTGCAAGCGAGAAGTGAGCAGTGGTGCTTAGGAAAGCAATCAAGCACAGCAGCATAGCCAGAGCCACGCTTCAGTATGCCCTCGGGCACGTTTGGAGCACAACATGCTGCAATCCCGCATGCATGCACCCTCGCTCATGCGTGACAACTTGCCTGAGCGACAGGCTCACGAACATTGCATGCACACGCAGGGCAGGCGTGTGCATGCGCACGGCAGCCGGTGCTCGGTTCAAATATGGTCTAAGGTTGATGTGCGGAATGATTGCCTGTAGGGCGCATGGGCAAGAGCAGCTGAGCTGAGGCGGAACGGAAATATTTGGGCAGGCATACAGGCAGTTGGTAATCGACAGCCAATCCACACACCTGGTGGTCCACTGGCGACAGGCATACAGGCGACTCAGCAAAGGGGCCACTGCTGCCGTTGACAGCCGCCAATACGGCGCGCTGACTGCTGCTGACCGTCACGCAGGCTGCCTGATCGCGCAGCACTGTCAAACTGCCACTGGGATGCCGCCGCAGGCGAGTTGCCATCGCGGCTGCAAGCTGCTGCTCATACTCCTCCACGCTGGATGGCAGGTCCAGGTATCGCCCATGTTGGTCGCAATACACCCGTTCATCCAGCAGCAACTGCAGCTGGCTGCGCAAGATGAAGCCGTCTAATCGGAAAGTGCCAGCCTGCACATCGATGCGCCCGGGCTCGTACACCGGAAAGCCATTGTGCTGCACAGACCGCAGCACACGCTGCACCACAGACACCGGCACCACACAGGGCAGCCCCTCCACTGGGCAGCTCATCAGCTGCTCTGCTGTAAGACGTCGCAGCTTGCGGGGTGGTTGCTGCAGCAGCAGGGACGGAGCACAAGCGGAACGTCGATTCATCTCTCTCTCACAGCAGCACTGAGGCGCAGTTGCCAGACAACACAGGCTGGTCAGCCGGGCTGTGCTGCCTGCATCATCAGCCGCACCTGTGCCAAGTAGTTGACTTGCAGCTCCGTTTCCAGTTCACTTTCGTACACGCCCTCAGTGCCCAGCAGCACAGCCACAATGTTGCTGAACACCACCGCCACAATCACGCCAAACATGGGTGCCTGCAGGTATGATCAGTCCAGATTCAGCAGCTGCCTCGCAATACTACATTACACATGCCAGCTGCTTCTACTGCTTGTATGATTGGCAACCGCGGACAAAGAGGCAGCAACGCACCAAGCTGCCCGTCGCTTCAATCATCAAAACTGCCAATGAGATGCTGCAGAAACAACAAGGTGATGCTGTCAACTCAGCAAGACAAACAAGCACATCACAAATGGCACCCAAGCGTCATCTATCATTGCAGCCCTCACATGCACACACACACCTGGTCCTAAACACGCCACCCAGAGTGGCGGTGGCACTGCACAAAGCATACAGCCCAGGCTCGATGTGCCACTCAGGCAGGGCTTCTCGCAGCCCAAGCCCGCATACAGCACCAAACAGGCCACCCAGCAGCAGGGAGGGCATGAACAGACCCCCCGGGATGGCAAGAGCTGCCGACAGCGCAAACAGAAGCAGGTAGGCAGCACACATGGCTGCCATGCTGACAGCTGAGTAGTAGCAAGGCATTCCTGGCTTGCATGCCTGCAGGGGCACAGGCAAAAAGCAGCAGACTGATGCAAGCTGGCCGGGAAGCTGCTGTTCAGCGCTTGGCATGCTTCACTGCCCTCCCAGCACGCACCGTTGAGAGGGGCTCTTCGTCACTGCCCAGCGAAATCAATGAGCGAATGCTCCGCACTGCAGCAGTACATTTAGCCATAAGCACACTGCCAATCGTTGTGGTGCTATACAAGTGAATCTCTGCCCAGGAATCGAGGGCACACACACTGCTGCTGGCAGGCAAGGCTGGCCCACCTGCAGGCTGCAGCCAGATGGTGGCTAGATCGTTGTACTGGCCACGAGGGCAGGTGTGCCGCAGCCACACAGGCCGCTCAACCCAGGCTGCCGGCACAGGCATGCACCTGCACAGGCAGAAAAAGAGATGTATAAAACAGGTAACACGGCAACAGCGCATAGGAGCAAGCAGTTGCAATATATACGCCTGCTCACCTGCCTACGGCGGCTGACAGCACTGCCACACTCAGCACGGTAAGCAAGGCCACGACCGCAACTTCAACAACTCGCAACTTGTGCTGGTTAGGGTTGGCACGCCGCGGCCGCAGCACCAGCCGCAGCTTATTGAATGCTGCTCCCAGCAGGCCACCGCCAATGCTGACTGCCACCAGTGCAGGCAGCTGCTGCAGCCACTGCCACGGCGTCATGGGGTGAAGGGTTACCGATAGCAGGCCGCTCAAGGCATGGGGGTTGAGCTGGGAGTGTGTGAAGACCGCCACAGACGATGCAACAAAGCAGCGCCATGCCACTCTAGGGCTCCAGAAGCTGCAAGCTTCTTCGAGGCTGAAAAGCACACCACCAATGGGCGCGCCGAAAGCTGCGGCGATGCCTGCCGCCGCCCCAGCGCTGACCATCTCTCGCTTGTCAACGTTGCGGTTGAAGGGCCCCGTCACTAGTGCAAGGCTGGCCTTGTCGCTAGGCAGGAGCACTGAGCGACCCACGATCAGTCGTTGCAACCAGCGCTGCTGGGAGAGCCGCACCCACAGGCCTGCAGTGCACAAATACCATGCAATGTAAGGCAATCAAGGCAGGTCGTGCAGCAAGGCAAGCGCGAGTCACCATTTTCCTGCTAGGCCTGCCATGCACGCACAAACCACGGCAGCCTGCCTTGGCGCGGCCTCACTCACGCTGGTCAGCATTGCAGGCCATTGAGGCAATGCAGGCGCCCAGGTGCACCATGGGTGCCTCCACTCCCAGGCACAGGCCCGCACCCATCATCAGCACGCTGCCCAACCACTTCACCAGGAACACAAGCGGTGAAAACAGGCCGTGAATGTCGCAGCCATTCAGGTAGGCCATCACCCACGTTATGCCGCCGCCCCCTGCTCGGGGCGCTAAGAGCTGCACTGCAGCGGCACCCGCGGCTGCCAAGCTGCAGCTGATTGCCAGGTGGATGCCCAAGGCTTGCAGCAGGTTGCGGTCAAAGAAGAGCTGCAGGGCCTTGTTGCGCCACCCCACCAGCGCTTCAATTGCTGCCTGCAGTGCTGCTGCTGTCACGCCAATGGCAACGGCAGCAAGGACAGTGCTGAACGCCTTGAAGAACTGGCGAGCAAACCTGCGCAGCAGAGCAATCAGATGCTGATGAGCAGCCTGCACGCTGCTAAACATTAGCAAACAACTGGGTGTAGTCGCGAAATAACAACTCACAGAAATCGCTGAGAGGCATTGTCCTCTTCAGGTGGCTGCTGCCGGGGCGAGATTGCCGGCATTGTGTCCCTCAGCAGCTCATAGTCCAGCGTCTCGGCTACCCAGGCCTGTTCCGGGTCCATCAGACGCGCCATCATTGTTGACGGCCTGCAGCGTAAATGCTGAAACCAGTCGGCGGCGGCGGTGGCAGCGGCGGCATTGGGCAAGGTCGCAGCAGACACACCGCCCCCATGCAATCGTGATCGTTGACGCAGATTGCAGATGGTGTGCATCATGCACGGTGCAGCAGCGGGCGTTCATACCCGTGAATTAGGCAGTGCCCGCCCTTCTCCACGCTCCTGATCGCGCCTTCAGCCACCCTTATGACATAAATCAATCACTCTATCAGTGCAGATCCCGTCATGCCGTACCCTACTTTTTGCTGGGTGCCAGCAAAAATCTCTTGCCGCCACGCTGTGCCCTAACCGCCGCCCTAGCATTTCATTGCGCAGCTACAATGTACCTGACCCCAAACGGTTCCACTCCTTGTGCACGGATAGTTACATTGACCGTGATGGGACAATCAAATGAGCGAAAAGAGGTGAGAAATCTGAAGGCGGATCTGGTGTTGACTTGCGGCTGTGCCATTCGTTGATGCTGTGAAGTGCTTCGGATCTTGCAAGCACACAAAGAGACGTGCAGTCACGCACGCCTTCCAAGCTCAGCAGGTGGACCGAGATCAGGCGGAGCCCTGGGCCGCCCCACCGGCGGCGGCGGCTGCAGCTGCCGCCTCTGCTGCCTGCATGTCCCTCTTGGCCTTGGCCAGCAGCTCCTGCACCTCACCAGGACGCAACTCGCCGTGCTGCATGCGATCCACAAGGCCTGTTGCCTCGGGGCGCCTGCACACATACCAACAGCACTCAACGGGGGATTAAAATGGCATGGCGGGCCCAATCCTGCCGTGCTGCACATCCCAAACCGACATCCTGGGCCGGGTCTCCCCTTGGCATCCTGGCACCCTGCACTGACACTGCACACCTCAGCAGGCCCCTGACGTTGCGCAGGCCGGTGCCAAAGCAGACGCCGCACACGCGCACGCCACGGCCGTAGCACTGCGGGCACTCGGTGAACTCGTAAGTGTCCTTGGCCCGCTTCCTGCGGTGGGGACAAGAAAAGGCTGAGAGGTGCGAGGTTGCTTTGCAATGCAGATTGGCATCATGCCCCAGCTGCAGTTGTTTGACCTCCGCAAACGGCTTGCACAGCTGTGTTTCTGCGCGCCACGTTTGGCTGCTGGTCAGCAGCAAGCAGCAGCAGCAGCTCGACATCAGCTCCCTTGCTGGCGGAATGTGTTGCAGCGTGCCGCGGGATGTGCTGCTGGATGCTGTGCACGCAAGACGCACCTGCTCAAAGCGCGCCACTTGCCGGTGCCACCGCACATGTCGCAAGCGGTGGCGCCCGTGCCAGCGCATTCACGGCATGTGTTGGCATCAATTGCTGCCTGCGCACTGCCAGTGACACTGGCTCCTGCTGTTGCTGCTGCAGCCGCTGCACCGGTGAATACGAGCAGCTGACGGCGAGAGGATATGAGCGGCGGCGCCACCGGCGAAGCTTGCTGCTCAGGGACGGGGCTGCGACCGCTTTGTGCCGCCGCTGAGACGTTGACATGCCTGCTGTGGCTGCTACCACGACCGGGCAAGGGCTGCAAAGGCAGGGCGGGGAGCGGGGGTGAGCGGGCCACAGCGCACCGCGGCAAGCGCGATCCAGCGATGCATTGAACCGTGATTGCCTGACCTTGGCGGTGTGGCCACAAACGGGCGCCAGGCCGGTGCGGCAAGCGCACAGGTGCTGCATTGCGGGCTGGAGTTTGTTGAACGGGATCTTACAGAACAGGGTGGAGGGATTCTGGTTGCAGCACGTTTTCCCCTCCATCCTACGTGGCGTGAGGCTCGGCTTGACCACGGACGTTTGTTTTGCACAATGTGGCGCACCTCACACCTCCATCTGGCTCCCTTCTCTTCCTGTGTGATGTGCTGGGATAGCAAAGGATAGCCAAGAAGACGGGATGCGGTCGTGCAACGGTGTGGCTGGTTGGTTACAATGTCGTGATGTTCCACTAGACGGCAGAGCAGGAGCGGCAGCAGCGGTGGCAGACTGATGGAGGAGCGCCTGCAGACGTGGCGGCAGCTGCAGGCACTGCATCAGAGGCAGCAGCAGGAGACGCAGGAGTGCCGGCAGCAGAAGATGGTGTTTCTGCAGCAGGAGATGCAGGATCTGCCGCCGCTCATGCAGCAACAGATATTGCAGCGACATCAGCTGCAACGGCAGCAGCAGCAGTGGCAGCGGACAATCAAGAGCGCAGGCATAGCATGAAAATCTCCCCTCCTGGGAGAGGGTGTTGACATACCCCACAGCCCTGCAGGGAAGGAGGCGCAGGCCATTACAGGCAATCATGCAATCCCACCCCAATTTTTAGCTTACTCGGCAAGTGCAAACGTTGATGCTTCACAACTGCAATGCTTCAACCAACAGCAAGGGAAGCAGCCAGTGATGGTGTCTACCACTTCCCGCCCTCGCCGGCAGCGCCGCTCCAACGCGCCGCCGTATCCGGGCTTCTCACTAAGGCGCTCTCCAGCGGTGGCTGTCGAACGCTGTGAGATCAAAAGCGTACCCGCGACAAGCCGTCGCCATGCTGCGCGTCTGCACCGCATGTTAGACCAGGGGCGATTTCGATCGGGAAAAAAAGCAAAACCAGCATCGCGCGGCTTGCAGTAGCACCCACCCCATCGCACAATCAGCTTCCCGCACAAGATGGCAGCAGCGATGGCGAGCGCCCTATCCAGCCGTGTCGCAGGCAGCCGGCTGGCCCGGCCCTCTGGCCGTGCGTCCCGCTTCGTGGTGGCTGCTGCCCGCCCCACCTGGTGAGCAGGAGCCAGATCTGGCAGCAACGAGCCAGAAAAGTGGGGTACGGCGGCATGGCGGCACCTACCACCGCTGGCGGCGCAGCCACTGCTGATGTCTGCCATGCAGCGGCACGGCCAGCCCTGCCGCAAGGGAGTTTGTGACCTGTCACGTGAAGTGCCTCATGAATTTTTCCTGCTTGTGCGTGCAGGTACCCTGGTGAGCTGGACCAGGCCAGCTCGGGTGGTTGGCACATGCCGCTAGCTGCTGTGGCGTTTGCCTGCTCTCACCATTGCTTACTGTACTCTGCGTGTTGAGGAGCGTGGGCAGAGGCTCCTTCCAAACGTACATGCACAGCAGCCATGCTCATGATGCCAGCCATGCTCGTGTGTCTTCCCTGCGCAGGCGCGACGCCACCCAAGCACCTGGACAACTCCATGCTCGGCGGTGAGCCCTGTCGGCACGACAGCAGTATAGCCGCAGCACAAACACCACAAACAGCCACTGCACACACAGATCTGCTGTTACCAGCAGCGATCCCTGGATCCATAGTCCCCTGCCCAGCCTCGCTGCTGGCTTACCGGGCCCTGCCTCACACCCAGCTCCTGCTGCTCCCCGCCTGCCTGCCTGCCTGCCTGCCTGCCTGCCTGCCTGCCTGCCTGCAGACTACGGCTTTGACCCCCTGCGCCTGGGCAGCAAGGACAAGGAGGTGCTCAACTACTACCGCGAGGGCGAGCTGACCAACGGCCGCTGGGCCATGGCCGCCGTCGCCGGCATCCTGTTCACCGAGCTGGTGCGCCAGTCGGCTGCTTTGGCACGTCGTGCATTGCATTGTGTATTGTGCGCAACGAGAGGGTGCGGGAGTCGGCTGCTTTGGCACCAGCCGAGCTGGTGGACTGTACCGTGTACTGCGCGCAACGAGGGCTGTTTGCCCTGAATTGCCAGCCTGTGTCGACAGCAATATTGGATGAGAGTGTGCAACACCAAGCCGAGCTGCTGCCTGCTGCCACGGACAGCAAACGCACGAGGCAGCCAGCTCAACCTTGCACATGCACGTGCGGCGCATGAGGGGCTGCTTTGCATTCCCCGCCAACGCCCTCCGCCCACCTGCCCCCTAATGCCTGCTCCATCTCGCAGGTGGGCCGCGGCGGCAACTGGTGGGAGACTGGCGCCAATGTGGAGTCCAGCTTTGACCTGAAGACGCTGGTGATTGTGGAGGTCGCCCTGTTTGCGGTGCTGGAGGCGTACCGCGCACGCGCGTACGAGAAGACGGGGGAGACGGGCCTGGGCCCCTTTGCGCCCTTTGACCCCCTGGGCATGCGCAGCGATGAGACACGCCTCAAGGAGCTGAAGAACGGCCGCCTCGCCATGCTGGCCTTCCTCGGCTTCTCCAGCCAGGCGGCGGTGCAGGGCCTGGGACCCATTGCGTGCCTGCAGAAGCACTTGGCTGACCCCGCACACAACAACAGTGAGTGGGGGGTCGCGCAGGGTTGGGCACCGGCGCAGGGGCGAAGCTGGATCCGGCGCTGGTGCTGCAACCGGGACTTGCAACCTGATAGCTGCCTGCCCCGACTGCGCGACAGCCTGCATTTTGGGGTGAATACCAGGGAAGCAAGGCTTTCAATCGGGCTGACGCTGCCTGCTGATCCCCGCGCCTGCCTGCCTGCCTGCCTCTCTCCTCCCTGCCTGCAGTCTTCACCTCGTCTGTGGGCGCTGAGGCCACCATTGCCGTCATCGCGCTGGGCATCCTCCCCACCCTGATTGAGTCCAAGAACGTGCTGCAGGGCACAGACGAGGAGGTGGGCGCTCGCAAAGCAAAGAACAGCTGTTGAAATGAAACTTATTTGCATTCTTGACATGCTTGTTGCTGCTGTTGCTAGTGACACTGACAGGGTTGATGATAGCTGACTGCTGGTATGCTGCGTTCCGTGCTGTAGGAGTTCCGTCCCATCCCCTGGTGATTGGATGACTCCTGACTGGGTGCACGGCTGCTTCCACCGTTGCCGCCGCCAATCCCCGAGAAGAAACTTGATTTTGCGGGCACGCTTGTGTGTTACCTTTTTCACAGCTGTCGTCTGCGAGCCCTTGTATGCTGCGCACCTGTAAACCAACGCTGCTGGCGGTAGAAGGGGGGAGTGGAGGTAGCGACTGATCTAGCTGAGACGCCACAGGAAGCGGACGAGGAAGCGGGACGACGCGGGACGAATCTGCAAGCAGACTGCTCTTGAGACCTTCATCTCCTGAACTCATCTCCTGAACCAGCAATGGTAGAGACGCTGAGGGCCTTGAGGGCGCTGCTGCCGTTCGAGAGCGAAACGCCTCCGCCACTTCAACTTGCCGGCATTCAAGATGTCCCCCGTAGCCTACTTGCCACGATTTTTGTGTTAGCCCTGCAGTTGCATGAGGATGCGATGCGACAGCACTGTGCCGACGAGGATGACTCCGCGGCACCACTCCGTCGTTGCGACCCACGCAGGTATGCTCGGCTTTGCTTCACCCCAGGCCTGCCTGTCCTTCCCTGTCTCTTTGTTAATGAATCACATTCTTTGTGTCTGCTAAGAAACTTGCGCTACAGACTCTGAGGACTTTGCTTTTGGCTGCAGGGTGCTGCCACTTGTGAGCAAAGCATTCCTGGAGGCTTGCAATGAGGCTGACGGCCTCTGGCGCCGCGTGCAACTCGATCTCACTCGCCTGCCTGCCCGCGACGTTCCCCGCCTCTCCAACTGGCTGCACGCCCACGCAGCAAGCATCCGCGTGCTGGTGCTGTACGGCCGCGCCCTGTCGTCCGTCGATGCCGCCCTGCGCAAGCACGTCAAGCGGCTGGCGGCTGCAGTAGGGGAGGCCAGCGGGCTGCAGCAGCTGTACCTCGCCCGCCCTCTGGGTGCTGAGCTGTTTGCCCGCATGGATCCTCTCGGGCTGCCGCATCTGCGCTCTGTGGGCGTGGATCTGGCCGTGGTGGATGACGATTGGCTGGAAAGGCAGCAGGAGCTGGAGAGTCACGAGGAGAGCTCGGAGAGCCTGGAGATGATGCTGCTGCGGGGGAGGTTAGCCGCTGATACCAACCACTCAAAGCACCTCCAGACGGTGTGGCATGTGCGGCCTACCCAAGCGGATGTGCAGCGCCACGCAACCAGCAATCTCCTGCGCTTACCGGCGTTGTCGGGGCTGCTGGTGCTGTCGGGGCTGGAGGTGGGTGCTGGGCTTGGAGGTAGGGAGGGCAGGGCCGGGCTGCCACCAACCGATCACCACCACTGCTTTGACTGCTTAATCAACTGTATAGGTGGTTGCCCTGTTCTGCCGTTGCTGCTGGTCTGCTCCATGCTCTGTTGTCCGAAGTGTCGCTCACTCGCTTCATCTGTTCCTGCTGGCTGCTCTCCCTGTTTGTGTGTGTGCTGGTGGCTGAATGCCTCATGCCTGAGCCCTGCAGGCACACAAGCTGGTGCGTGACCCCTCACTGCCTGCACTGGAGTGGCTGCACCTCGCTGAGCTGTCGGCTGCGCCGTGCAGCGACATGCTGGCGAGGCTGGCAAGCCTGAGCAGCCTGACCAGCCTGCGCTTCTCCCGGCATGGCTTCCTGCTGCCAGGACCTCTCACGACGCTCAGCGGGCTGGCACACCTGCACGTCTCTGTGCGGTACAAGGACAGCCCGGTGAGGGTACTGCCTAGCATCACCGCGCTGCGCCAGCTGCGCGCGCTGTGGCTGCAGCACGCCCTGCTCGAGGAGCCTGCCAGCCTGGCAGCGCTGCCGCTGCTGCACTCCCTGGCGCTTGTGGGCGGGGAGGATGGCTGGCCGGCGACGCTGCACGCCCTGGCAGCTGTCACGCAGCTGCGGGCTCTGCACTTGGAGGCACATGCTTCGGCGGTGGCCGAGGTGCCGCCTGGTACGTGGCGGGAGCTTGCCGCGCTGCAAGGTGGCGGCCTGACACGTCTGGAGCTTCCCTTCAACCGCTTGGTGGACCTGCCCGCTGGCCCATACCTGAGCAGCCTCCAGGTGTGATGGGTGGGTGCTGGGCTGCCAGCCTGGCTGGGCTGTGGCACCGCTGCAGTATCACCGGCGCCTTGCCGGGTGCCGCCGAGGGAGGTATGCGGCTGTTCTGTCCTCAAAGGTGTCATGTGCTATGCTATTGCTGTTGCTGTTGCTATGGCGTGTCAGGAGCTGCACGCTGCTGCTTGGGTCTGGAGTGCAGGTGCTGGATCTGAGCCAAAACAGCCTGCCTGGCGTGCCGCCGGCGCTGGCCAGCAGCACCTGCCTGCGGTTCCTGAGCCTTGGGCAGCAGGAGTCTGCGGCACCTGGGGACTCGCCGACCGATGTGGCGATACTGCGTCAGCTACCACTTGCGCTTCTGATCACCAGCTCAGGGCACTACTCCGCAAGCCACATCACTGTGGGGCTGCGATCGCTCGCGGAGCAGGCGCATTTGCAACGGGTGCGTTCCTCGCTGCCCCCTGGACTTCGTGTGGGCAACAAGCAGGCGCTGTTTCACCATACTGCCGGGCAGCTGGCATCCCTGTTTGAAGTGGACTTGCGCCAGGACAGGCTGTAATCTGGTAGATGAGTGTCATGGAAGTTGGTGAATCAGGCAGGAATATCAGGGAGTGGGATTTCTGGGTGACGTGCCATTGCGTGCCGCTTGCCGTCGCCGCCGCCGCCGCCACCCCTTGCTCACGGCAAAGACTAGCCCGATGGGCGCATCGAAACGTTTGTATGCATGTGGTGCAACGTAGCGATGTTGGGGCTCGTTGTTGCGGGGAAACGATAGACGGAAATGGAAAGGCAGGAATATGGGATGAGAGAGCAAATCGGCTATTATCGAGCACGGACAGTTGCCAGAGACCCGCTAAAATGGCTGCCAGCATCTCCTCCTTCGTCGGCACGCGCGTGCAGGCTCGCTGCATCGCGCGGCGGGCTGCACGCGGCTCTGTGGCGGTGCAGGCGGCTGCCCGTCCTCTGTGGCTGCCAGGTGAGCCCGATGGCTGCCGCAGGCGGCCGAAGAGCCGCGATCCTGGCTGTGCGACTGTCGTCCGCTCGATGGCATCGGCCACGCTGCGCTAGTCGTCCTCCGGCATCGCGTGCTGCCGATGAAGGCATCGTGCCATTACAAGGAGAAAACCAACAGGATTTGGGCCGTTTTCCAGCGCGGACAGTGGCGGCAGGCGGTGACACGGTCTGCTCATCAGAGGCTGCATTGCAATCCTGTGGTGCAGGAATTGATGCGCCCAAGCACCTGAAGGGCGAGCTTGCAGGAGGTGAGCTTGAAGCACTGTCTGATATCAGGCCAGGGATGCGAGATGCGGACTTCACCGCTCTTTTCTTTGCTGCCTTCTGGCTATCTTCAACCACCAATCCCATCTGTTTGTGCTGACTGCAGACTTCGGCTTTGGTGAGCAAACGAATATCGAGCGAGACGAATATCGCATGCCTTTCAATGCAGCACGCCTCTATGCAGCGGATCGCACAGCGCCGGGTTGCATGCAACAGCGGTCGTGTGCAACCAGCCAAACACCACCATGCAGCTTGCTGCCTGAAGTGAGCCCAGCCTAATCCCGCTGCCCTGCCGTGTGTGCCTCTGTCTGCAGACCCCCTGGGCCTGGGTGTGGACTCTGACCGGCTCAAGGTGAGCACCGGTTGGTTGGCAGAGCAACCTCTTTTTCAACTCGGCTGCTGCTGCGCTATGTGCTGCTGCTGCTCTGAGCAGCACAGCTGAAACCGAAGCCGAAAGCAACAGCGGCAGAGAAAGCAGGGTGCACATGAGGACCAGCTTGCTGTCGGTCTTGCCAGGCCATTCCTGCTCTGGCTCGCTTCAGCTGCTGCGCCTCCGGCGTCGACAGTTGCTGCTGATTGGTAATTGGACCCTTTCATCCCTCGTCAAGCTTCTGATCCCTCCCCTCCCTCACACCTGCCCTGCGCAGTGGTACGCCGAGGGAGAGAAGACCAATGGCCGCTGGGCCATGGCCGCCGTTGCCGGCATCCTGTTCACCGACCTGATTGGCAAGACCAAGTGGTTTGAGGCGGGCAGCGAGGAGTACTGGATGCCCAACGGGCCGCTGCTGGCCATTGAGTTCCTGGTCATTGGCTTCCTGGAGCTCAAGCGGTTCCAGGGCTGGAAGGAGACGGGCACCTCAGGCTTCCTCAACGCATTCCCCTTTGACCCCGCGGGTGAGACAGGCACAGGCGGGCGCAGCGCCGTGTGCATGTGACACTTCTTGATTGGGGTGGCACCTGTGCTTGCGGGCGCCGTGCTTCCTGCAGCAGTTGGCAGCAGGCTGTGGGTCTGGCGCCGCCTCCCGAAATTGCGAGGCACTGGGGTGCACGGTAACAGGCCCAATCTCAGTGCACCAGACGGCAGGCATTGCTGATCGTGAGACGACCTTCTGACGTCCATGTTTTTTCTGCTCTCCCTGCCCTCCCTCCCTCCCTCCCTCCCTCCCTCCCCTCGTGACTGGCTCCTGTGCAGGCATGAACAGCCCCACCATGGCGACCAAGGAGATCAAGAACGGCCGCCTTGCCATGGTTGCCTTCATCGGCTTTGCTGTGCAGGCGCTGGTGACCCGCCAGGGACCCATTGAGGCGCTGCAGAGCCACTTGTCGAGCCCCTTTGAAAACAACTTCATCGGCAGCATCCTCAACCTGCCTGCCGTCATTGGCAAGTAGGATCCTTTGCATCCCAACCGCACCCGGGGGCGGCCGCGGCAGGCTAGGCGGGTAATCAGAGCGCCGCAGTTTTGGTTGACAGGTTAGGTCGCCTGTCGCATTGCGTTTTAGTGCGGTGCTGCCGGCCTGCCCGCCCACCTGCCTGCCTCCTTCTGCCGGCCTGCTTGCTGGATCGGAACAGAGATGAAAACTTGAGCTACTCTACCACATTCTGTGTACCATGTGTAACACCAAGCTGCTTTTGAGCAGAAATGGAGGGTTTGGGGAGCAAATCAGACGTGCTTGTCAGCCACTCCAGCAAAGAACGAAGAAAGAATGCGCCAGCTCAGTCTCGATCAATTGTTTGCATCCCTCCTCATTTTCAGCTCGTTGTGGATCGAACAATCCCCACCACAGGCAGAGCATTGCTTGTGTCAACAACTGGCTGGGCGGCCTTGGACTTGGAATTTTTAGCTGAGCACGTGCATGCTGCTCACAATAGCCCGCCGGTGCATACTCCCACGCACTGGCCTTGCCTTGTACCCATGCCCAACGGGTTTTGGGCGCTGGAAGCGGGCCTCCGCGGCCCGCAGGATGGGGCCAGGCGCAGGCGTGCAATTGGTGACGGCTGGCCTGGCTGACTACGTGCGGCAGCACAAAGCACAGCTCAGGTGCGGCGCGGCTCCATCCAGTGCATCTGCCCCGCGTGCCAGTCTCCGCCAGCCCTCCACTCACTTGCTGCACCACCTTTGCGCTGTGCTTGTACAGTGTTGCGGGGCTGATGGTCGGCACCGTGGCCGTCACTGCGCCGCACTCTGACTGGAGCATGCTGATGGCCCAGGTAAGCGGCGGAGTAGGGGACAGCTTGAGGGTGACTGCTCATCTGCCTGCTGGTGCGATTGCCGTCCTGCTGTCATGCGCTGATGACCATCACCAGTACTGTGCTTCACTAGCTTGTCGAACACACACCACACCACACCAAGCCCTGCAGGTGGCACAGTGGCCCCCGGATGTGCCGGTGGAGGCCTGGGCCGCATGCCTGCTCGTCCTGAACCTGCTGCGGGTGGCGGCCTGCGCGACGCTTTGCTTCGGGACTGCCAGGCAAAGCCCTGGCCGCCGCATGGCACCTGACTCGGCGCCTGACGCCTCTTGGGTGGCTGTTTGCACTGCAGCACAGGGCTTTGCATATGCGCCCAAAGCGTTTGATTGTACGCTATTCACACTTCACCACTTGCCGGTTCAGTGCTTGCTGCCCCTTGGGTCCTGCAGGTACCTCGACAGGCGGCGAGCGCAAACCGACGACCTGATCGACCTGCTGGCCAGTCGACAGGACACAATGCACCGCTATGCCACTGGGCTGCTGGATCGGATGCAGGAGCTGGGGGTGGAGGACGGCGATGGCTCTGGTGAGGGCGCTTGGGGTACACTGCACGAAGGGGAGCTGTCAGGGATGGCAGCAGAGGGCTGCGTGCTGCAGAGAGGATGGTGCCTGCTTGGCTTCTGTGCACACACACTGGCCGACAAGGCAAGGGTTTGATGACCGGAAGTCTGTCAACAAACAGCGCTTATCCCAAACTTGCACCCAAAGACAACACCCTGCATGCACCCACCATGCCTCAACTGCAGTGGCTGCATTCCGCACATGGTTCCTCAGCCAGTTGGAGACCTCTGACCTGCTGCTGCGCGAGCTGCGTGGAGATGGCCCTCGCTCCAGCGCTGCTGGGCAGCTGCAGAGCGTGATGAACCGGCTGGGGCTCATCGCAGGCGTGCTGCTGCGCATGAGCAGCGGGGAGGTGTTGAACAGTTACTTCAGCAGGCTGGCGGCAGGGAGACACATGCTGGCAGCGTCAGTCCACCGCTGCCCAGAGTGCTGCTTGGTTCCCATGCTGCCGCGTGGCCCTCTGCTGCACCCACGCCTGTAGATCCTACTGTTTGAATGCTGGCTTGCGTGTGCAGAGCACAGCAGCAAGAAGAGCGGCGATAAGCAGCAGGGGATAGGCAGCGCTGTGGGATCGCAGAGGAGGCTGGAGCGCCAGCGCAACAGCAGGCGTGGCAGGGACTCCCTGACCAGGGTGAGCAGCTGTGCTCCTGGTGGCTGACTGGCTACCTGGGTTCCTGCCTGCCTCATCACGACTTTGTGAGCCGCCTTGTTACTGCTCACCACCCGCACCGGCATCAGTGCCGCCACTCGCTGTAACCTTGCTGGCCCCATGCCAGTCGTGTGCAGGAGCGGCAGCAGCTGGAGCGCTTGGTGCGCATGCGGCACAGGGAGGACCATGCCACCGCCTTCCAGCAATATGTGGCGGACATGGAGGCACACTTGGAGCGCAGCCTCTCTTTGCAGCTGTCTGCGCCAGCCCCTCCCCACGCACCGCTGCAGCCAGATGCGCAGCCAAAAGTGGAGGAGGACGTGCAAACTTCAGCACCACAGGCACAGCCACACGCGGAGGCGGAAGCAGCAGTTGACAGCCCGCACCTGCCTTCGCCAAGCGCCGGCGGTCAAGACGGTTTGGAGCCCGGCTGCGCTTGCAGGGAACCCCTCACAACCTGTGAAGAGGGTGACTGCGATGAGGCGTCAGACGCAAGCGTCAAACAAGGCCCACGCATCGATTGGCACAGCTTGACTGCAGATTGGGCGCTGCTGGGGCAGGAGGAGACGCCGCCATCAGCAGACGGCAGCAGGAATGGCAGCCCGGGTTCTGCTGACGGCAACTACACCAGCAGCATGGACGAGTGATATGCTGCTGCTCCTTGCTGCCAGCCCTTTTAGTTATCGCCTTTGTGTGTAGTCAACCTTGCCTGCCTCATTTGCGCCCCTATCTAGCAAATGCCTGCAGTCCTGCTTGTTGCTATGCTCTGCTGCAAAACTAGTGACGCCCCCCCCTGATTCATCGTGCCACTTGTGCACCTTCTTTGCCCCAACCTCGCCTCCTCTTTCCAGTGTACAGTCACGTTGAAACTAAGTTTACGGTGTTGCTGCCAGCCAGTTTGCTAGCAACGATACTCACGGCCAAAAACACAAGACACGCATATGCAACATCGACACACACAGCGCCCTTGGTAGCTGGACCTGGCAAGGTCACCGTGCATGCATCCCGCCATCACTCAGCAATCAGGTGCAAATTGGGAGAAGTACAAAAAGGAGTACAATTGGAGGAAGAAATACAATCACATGAAGGAGTACAATCAGAAGTAGTACTTGAAGGAAGCGTCGAGCTGCACCTTTGCCGAGGTGCCCTCACCCTCCAGCCGCCTCTCCCCCGACACCTTGCCGCCCGCCACCAGCTGCCTCAGGGGCAGCACCAGCCTGCCGCAGCTGCGGGGCGCACCCAGGATCCCGTTTTCCAGCAGCTCGATTTCCACTGCAGGGGTGGCAGTGGCAGCCAGCAGGAGCGGCGCTGGTTGTGGGAGGTGCGACACCTAGCATATCATGCTCGTGTAGCGCTCAAAGCTGCAGAACAGATATGGGTACCAGGCAGGCTGGCCGACAGCTGCCTGCAACCGATCATAGGTACAGAGGAAAGCGGTGCAGGCACGCAGCAGGCATGCGGGGGCCACACAGCAAGGCGGTACATGCAGTACCGTGCCGCACCTTGCGCCCCCTCTTCTCCCACCGCCTCGGGCTCCAGGTGAAGCGCGGCAGGCCGGCTGAACTCCACCACCCCTTGGCGGTTGGACTGCGCTGCGTCTGTCTGCGCCTCCCTGCCGCCCACCTTCACTGATACCTTATAGTAAGGCTTGATGTAGCCCGATACGCCCGCCGGCCTGCCCGCCAGCATGCCCTGTGCACGCGGCACGCCCACTTGCAGCAGCCCGCTCTGCAGCATGCGCTGCACGAGCGGGTGCAGCAGCTGCTGCGGCAGCTCAGCGGGAGCCTGCTGAGGCGTCTGCCCGTCAGGCGCCACCTCTATGCGGCCGGCAGACGCAGCCCTGTCTGGAAGTGCGGCAGGAGCTTGGCCGGCACGCTGCCGCAGCCGCATGACTTGCTCGGCACCTGCTTCGTCCAAAGGCAGGTAGGTGACCTGCCGGGGGTGTGATGAGGGACGCAGGCAGTAAGGCAGGCGGGCGCGCAGACAACACAATGAGGAGGAAGCAGCGAGATGAAGGGCCAGCTGTGGCCAGGCCGCAAGAGCAGCAGCAGCACGCAGCGGCAGGCAGCCATGCTTCAGCCGTTCCATCAAGCACCACATCCCTCAAACACCAGGGTTACTGTCAGCTGCGTGCACTGCTTCCTGCTGAAGTTGCTGTGTGATAGATAGCCTGTGAACGCACCACCAGGTGCAACTCGCAGACAGTTGGGTCCTTCTTGGTGAAGGGGCGGCCCAAAGCCATGGCTATGCGCTCCCCCCTGCTCAAGTTGCTCTTCTCCTCCTCGTGCTTCTCCTCCTCTGCAGCTGCATGCACCGCCAGCGGTCAGTCAGCAGGGCAGCAGCGTGAAGGGAGGAGCGGAGAGCAGAGATGAAGGGAGAGCAGGCAGCTCAGCGGCTGCCCGCTGAACCCACACCACACCCGGCAGCAGGGCATGCAGGCGCGGCTGCCCATGCTCAACCCCTCACTCACCCAAACCTCCAGCACCCTGCCCGCGCCTGTCCGGCCAGCGCCTTGTGTCCACCAAGCACCAGGACAACAACACTCCAGCCCCCTTCTGGCCCACCCCACCTGCCCCTCGGGCTCGCACCTGGCGCCTTTACGCGCAGGCACACCTCCTGCTGCTGCCCGGGGACAAGGTCGCGCACCACAAGCCTTGCCCTCCCCAGCTCGTCATTGGGAGACCAATCGTTGTAGTCATAGAGAATGACAGTCAGCTCCTGGTGCTCTGCAGGCAAGCGAAAAAATGAGAGGGCAGGGGAGGGGAACGAGGAAAAGGCAGGTGGTGGGTGGTAAGGCGACACATAGACTGCAATGTGAAGTTGGAGTTGGCGGCGGGACAGCGAGACGGGGGCGAAAGGCGAAAGGCGAATGGCGAATGTGTGGTGGCAGCAACGACGAGGGCCACAGCAGGCGCAGCAGCAACAGATGCGGGTGCCTCATCAGGACCCTCCTTCACGCAGCATGCGAACCTCAGGCAGCCCTCCCCTGCACGCGCCCAAGGCCCCTCAGTTCATCCCAGTCCAGCCGCTGCACCCACCGGGCACATTGAGGGGCAGCTCAAAGCGTGAGTCCCACACCACCACCCTGCCAGGCGCAGCCACGTGGCTCTGCCGCCGCTGGCTGTCACGCACATATCTGCAATGACAAACAAACAGTGGCAGACAGGGCCCTCAGAAGCCGCCAAAAACAACAACGCCAATTACGGGAAGCATGCAAGATGTGCAGTGTGCACCCTCGCTGCTTGTTCAGTGAGCCGGCATAACAGCAAGTGCAAACAAGTTCATACAAACACAAATATGCACGCATATATACATGAACGCACAGCTCCACAAACGGGCGCGCGTTGGCAAACAGCGAAGGCTTGGGCACATGGTCGGCTCCGATGAGATGCACCGCCAGCACACCCGCAGGCCGCTCCACATCCTCCACTGACGGATCAATTGGGAAGAAAATATGCTCGGGCAGCACGAGAGGCTGCAGGGGAGAGGGCGGGGAGGGGAGGACAAGGGCGGGGCTGGTGGCGGGTGTGAAGGGAGGCGGGGACAAGCTACCATCCTCCACAGCATAGCATCAGGCGGCTGGCTCTGCCCCTCCCGTCACGCTGCTACCTTTGGCGGCAGGCCAGCCAGCGCCGCAGTCAGCCCAGCCCAGGCAGCAGACCGACCGTACCTGCATCACCAGATCCCGTATGGCTTGGTCGATCCAGGTCTTGAGCAGGGGCACCAGGGCAGCCGAGGCAAGGGACAGGTTGAGGTCGTATCCAAACTCAGGGACGCGTGTGAGGCCCACCTGCATTGGAAAAACAGAGGATGGGGAGGGTGGGAACAAAGAACCGAGGCCGGGAGAGGGACAGGGGCGAACCACCTCTGCTGCTGAGCGGCTGAGGAATTGAGCAAAGCACAAAAGGCGAGCAGCCACTACGATGGAGTGCCGCAGTGAGCTGACGCAGGCACGCAGGCGGGCAGGACCAACAGGGAAACAAGCGTGCCCCCGGGCCCCCCCTTCCAGGCCCGCCTCCCTTCCTGAACCCAGTGCAGCAGTCACCTGCAGCGCGCCGATCACCGGCATGCGGCGCAGCAGGGGGCGCAGCGCGACGCGCACCCCCGCCCTGAGCCAGGCATCCTTGAGGGACACTCGCAGGGTCATCAGCAGCCGCATTGCCTCCTCCAGCGGGTCTGGAGTGAGCTGGGCCACGGCCACCGGCAGCTTGGGCACCGTGATGCGGATGACTATGTCCTGTTGGAAGGGGGGGAGGGGTTGGGTTAGGGAGGAGATGAGGTATAGGAGCAGTGAAGGAGTGCAAGCAGGGTGAGCGTGGGGGTGAGGGGGAAGGGTGGTGATGAAGAGGTGTTTGCCTGTGTAGGGGTGTATTCTGCTGGGCTTGAGCCACGAGTGCACAGCAGGCTGGGTCAGACAATCATGCATATCGCTGTGGCTTGACAAGCAAGCACGCCAGGCGTTGGGTCGGGTGGGTGCGAAGGCTCACACCTGCTGCGAGTGCCACTCTGCCTCAAACTCCAGGAACAGCTCCTCTATGCCGGAACCGTCACCCCTGCACACAAAGGGCAGGCAGGCAGCAAAACTCTAGATGAAACTGAGGTGAAAGTACCACACGCAGCCAGGCACACACGCGTGCCAGCATGCAAGTACTCGAGCAAGGACAAGGTGACAGCAAGCGGGCAGAAACGATTCAAACCACCCGGTACAGCGCCAGTCACTGTTGTCTGGAGCCCGCCCTTTGCCGCTGCGCACCCACCTGTGCAGCCGTATGTCCCTGATGGTCGGCTCTGCTTTGCCCAGGTGGAAGCGCTCCATCTCCAGCGCATACACAAACGGGGGCCTGCTGGCCTCCAGCTGAGCCGGGATCAGCTCCCAGGCCATCGCCTCGGCAGCATCACGAGCATACGGCCACAGCTCGGTCAGCAGCTGCACCACCCAGTCTTGCCTCTCCTCGCCCCCGCCCTTTTCCACACCCGTCACGCTGTCCTGCCTCTCCTCGGGGGCTGCGCCTGCTGCCGCGGCCCCCTGTGTGGGGTGCAGCCGCTCCTCGCCCGCGCCCGTTGCAATGCCTGCAATGGTGCTGTTTACCTCATTGCTTCCGGCTGCTGCAGAGCCAGGCGTGCTCCTGACGTCATCGCTGCCACCCACTGCCGCAGCTGTGGTGCTGTACACCTCCTTGCTGTTGCCCGCTGCCGAGCCAGGCTCGCCCTTCAAGTCATCTGCGCCTGCTGCCAAACCAGCCACGCTGTCCAGCTGCTCAGCTCCACCCACTGGCAATCCAGGTGGGCTGGTCAACCCGTCAACGTTGCCCGCCGCCAAGCCTGCCACGCTGTCCAGCTCCTCTGCGCTCGCAACTTCTCCCGTGACGGGAGCAGCTGGAAGCTGCTCTGTGGTGCCGCCCGCCGCCAAGCCAGCCACGCTGTCTAAGTCTTCTGCACTCTCTATTTTACCTGCAACTGGCACGGTGTGCAGCAGCTGTGCGCCGTCGCCTGCTGGCGCTCCAGGCAAGCGGTCCAGCTCTTCTGCACTCTCAACTTTACCCACAACAGGCACAGTGGGAAGCTGCTCTGTGCCGCCACCTGCTGCCGCTCCTGGCATGCTGTCCAGCTCTTCTGTACTCCTGACCTTGCCCACAGCGGAGAGGTGGTCCGGAGGGGATGGCGAGGCAGGTGCCGCGGGTGCTGCAACCAGAGGGGCGGCCGGGGGCGAGGCCGCCGCCGCTGCTGCCGTCGTCGCTGCAGCAGCTGCCTCACAGGCGGCTGCGACCGTTGCTGCCGCCCAGTCCGAGTCCAGACGCTCCACCTCGACTTTGCGGCGCGGCATGGTCGTAAATCGCTGTGCGGGAGCGGCGCCTCCTTGCTTGCTTGCTGTGCTTGCTGTGTGGTGACACTCAGGAATATCAGGCTGCTTCTCTGTCAGACAGATGCATCCCAACCAACGTGAAGTGATTCCCTTCCTTTCCAGCTTGCTCATACCCCCCGTGAATTTGCCCCCGATTAAATCGACAGCTGCCCTCAGCCACCTGTGCTTGTCACTGTTGCCTTACAATGCCTCATTCCACGTCAGCTCGACCCCTCCACAGCTCACGTCGCTCCGCCATTCGGCTGGTTTGCCGCCGACCGCGCAAAGTAGGCGGGCGCCAGCTCGGGCAGCCACGACGGCTCCACCACCACCGCGTCCCGAGCATACTGCCGCGTGGTGCGCACCAATTCATTGAACACGATGCACTCGGGCTTGCGGCCATGCAGCACGGAGCTGGGGTGGATGGCCACCGCTTGGCCCGAGGAAATCACCTTGTAAGTGCCTGAGGGGGGGCGGGAGTGGCGGCAACGACATGGGCTTGAGTGCAGAGCGCCTCGAAGGCACAGCAAGGCCCACTGGACAGCAAGAAGTTCACCGTCAAACAACAAAGGCAAGCACAGCAAGGAAGAGCAGAGGGTGGCCGCAGCCCGCAGCAAGGGTTGCTGCGCGAGATATGTGGGCCTGCGGGGAGCTCAGCAGGCACACACGCATACACACACGCCCTCACAGCCGCAGCCATGCAGCAACCCCAGCGCACCGTCCAGCTGCCGCTTGGCTGCATGGGGGAACAGTCCCGCCACCAGCGCCCGCCGCAGAGGCCGCATGTCGTCACCGCAGGATTTGAGCACCACACCCAGCGCCTGCAGGTGGTCTTGGAGCTGCAGGAGGGGTGCCGGGGTGCAGGGTTTGGTGTGAGGCGTCTGGAGTGATTGAATTGAGAGAAGCGTCACCACAAGCGGCGTGTGCACCCGGCCAGCTGACAGGCTCTCGCTTGAGGCGCATGGGCTGGCCTGCCCCTGACCTTCCACAGCAGCAGCAAGCTGCACGCCCAAAGCCACGCACACCTCTAGCAACCCTACGTTTGCGTGTTCCCACCCATACCCACCCACCTGCTTGTGGATGTCCAGGGCTTTACGCATGGCCCGCGGGTTGACGAAGTGGGAGCGACACCAGTGCACCCGTTCCCTGCGCGATACTTCGCAGTACGAGCGGTACACCGCCAGCAGGGTCAGGTGGTCCCCCTCCCGTACCATGAAGCGCTGGTGCGCCTCGGCTGCCTCCTCCCGCTTGCCCCTGCACACATCAGTGGGTGGTGAGAGGGCGAGGCGGGGCTGCAGGTCGTGCCGTGGCGGGATTGGGTGGTGGTGGTGATGGTGGTCGTAGTGGAGGTGGTGGTGGGAGGGCTGCTGAGGGGCAGCCGCGCCTTCCCACACCAGCCCAATGCTGGCCAGCAGCTCAAGACTTCTGCTTGCCTCAGAGGGATCGCACGCTCATACGCTGATGGCTTTCTCAGCGTTGCGTGGCACACAACATGTGCCAAGGCTCCAACACCGCGACCAGCGATTGCCACAATCGTCAAAGCAACACACACAGTTGCAGCGACAGCACGTGATTACAGCAGTACCCACAATCAGGTTTAATCACGATCATCATACAGCAGTACGCGTACCGCCACTCCCCCCCCTCCCTCACACCCACACCTCCACCCACCTAGGCAGGTGGAACACCACGTCTGTGGAAATCATGGCCACCACCGCCAGCGCCTCCACGCTGCACCCCATCTCGCCGCTGGCCAGCAGCACCTTACCATACATCGGCTCAACAGGCAGGCGGGACAGCTGCGTGCCTGTTGCGGGGAGGTGACAGTGGGGGGGAGGGACACAGCAAGGAAGGGAAGGAAACAGCAGAGGATGTTGGAGGAGGTGCGTGGCAGCAAAGGAGACAGGCTCGGCCCTCACCACCTCATCGGCCCTCAAACCAAACCAGCATCCCAAGCCACGCCGCCATGCAGGCGTCCACACATGCATAGCGCCCGACAGCCTCGATGGACGTCCCCAACCCTCCCCTCCTTCCTGCAACCGCTCCTGCGCAAAGTGAAACCCAAAGCAACGACCCCTGCTTCTGAATTTATTCCGTCCCTCCTCCCTCCCCTCCCCCTCCCTCCCTCCCACACCCACCAACAGGCTGCGTGAGGTCTCCTCGTGAGTCCAGCGCCCCCAGGGCCAGCAGCAGCTCCAGTGACCTCAGCAGTGCGGCTCTGGGCGGGGGGTCCATGAAGTCAAAGCCCAGCACATCGGGCACACCCAGGGCCTTGAGCTGAAGAGTGGGAGGGAGGCGGGCAGTGGTGAGAATGGGGGTGGGCAGGGTGGGAGTGTGAGGAGAGCAGAGAGTGAGAGGTGCAGAGAGAGTGGAGGATGCTACGATGGTGCAAAGAGCGCGCCTCAAGCATGGAGATCACTGCTTCACAGGCGGTGCTGGGTGGGCGGGCGAATCAGTGCGGCGCTCGACCGTGTTTGGGCAGCCGCCCTGCACCCCTCCCCACCCCTCCAATCGCCTCCCCTCTCCCGCTTCTTTGTGCACCCTGCGGCCAGCCGGCAGCCCCTCCCACTATGCTGCCCAGCCCACTGTGCAGCCTGCCAAAAAAGAGCCTGAACCAAACCCAGCGTGCCAGCCTGCGCGTGCCTGCAGTACCACGGACGCCAGGTTGGTGCGCTGGATCTCCGGCAGCGTGGTCGGGGCCAGCTGTGTGAAGGAGGCCTCGGTGTAGAGGCGGAAGGCTTTGCCTGGTGCCTCTCGGCCCGCCCGACCGCTGCGCTGCCGGGCCTGGGCTTGGGACACAGGTGTGACCTTAGGGGAAGGGGCCAGGGAGGGAGGAGGGAAGCGGCAGGGGCAGAGGCAGAGGCGTGTTCGAAATGACACAGTGGTCAGGCATCGTGGCGGCTATTGCTGCAACGGGTGCAGTCACGCAGGCAGGGCAAGGCAGGGCAAGCCAGGAGGCAGGCCAGGAGGCAGGCCAGGAGGCAGGCCAGGAGGCAGGCCAGGAGGCAGGCCAGGAGGCAGGCCAGGAGGCAGGAGGCAGGCAGGCAAGAAAGGCAGGCCAGCCACATCCCCCCCCCCCCCCCCCCACACACACACACGCCACAAACACGTCTCAACACACACCAATGCACGAGACGCCCTTCCCTTCCCCCCCCCCCCATCCCTCCGTTCCCCCCCCACTCACCCACCTGCAGGCAGTCCGCCCCCAGGCGCGGCGAGTAGGACCGTGACTTAACAAAGCCGGTGTCAACGACGTAGCGCACCCCCGCTATGGTGATGGAGGTCTCGGCTATGTTGGTGGACAGGATGACCTGGGAGGGCATGCAAGAGGGGGGGGGGGGAGGGGTGTAGAACAGGCGGGTTTGAGAACCCTAAAATAGGCAGGGTGCAGGGCACAGGGTGCAGGGTTGGGAGGCAGGTACGCAGGCAGGCAGGGCAGCGGGCTGGCAGGTGGGCGGGCGGTGCGTGAGTGGTGGTGAGGTGGTGGTGGTGACGGCACGGCGGAGCAGAAGGCGGGTTGTTGCTACTTAGGCAGCTTGCTCTCCACCCGCAGCCCCCCTGCAGCCACCCACCTTGCGCGTGTTGGGCGGCGCCGGCTGAAACACCTTCAGCTGCTGCTCGGGAGGCAGCGCCGCATAGATTGGCAGCACCAGGAGGGCTGGGCGGTCAGGGTCTGGGGGCAGGGCTGCCGCCGCCTCTGCGATCAGCCGCTCGCAGCTCTCGATCTCCTCCTGTCCGGTTAGGAACACGAGCACATCACCGGGGCCCTCATCGCAGTGCACCTGCAAAGGGGGAGCAGTGTGTGGTTCGGTGGGGTGTGAAGCTGGCAGTGTGTTGTGAAGTGCATGTGCTGTTGTGGCGTAGTGTGGTGTGGTGTAAAGCTGTGTTATGCAGCAGGCTACAACAGGATACGCAGCAATGTGGCACCAGAGGTTGAGCACCACACATCAGCCACAGGTGTTCTAGGGAACCTGCTCCCTCTCATGGCCCCTTCTCTCCCCCCCCCCCCCACCCCCCCCCCCCCCCCCCCCCCACACACACACACACACACACACACACACAAATGACACACATGCACACACGTCCCCTCCAGAACGGAGGCTGAAGCGCCGGTGAGGGCACACCTGCAACGATGTTGCTATGGCTGCGTCTAGGTAGCTGTCTTCTGGAGCAGCCGTGTACATCACTTGCACAGGGAACTGCCGCCCCTGCAGCCAGTCAAGGCAGCGAGGGGGTGCAGGGGATGACGGAGAGGGGGCAAAGAGCGGTGAGGAGACAGCGCTGCAGGCATGAGTACCTGTAGCGGCAGCATGCCATCGGGAGAGAGAGGGGTGGACGGAGAGCTCTCTCCGCTGATAGCAGATAGCCAGGAAGCCAGCCCGCTGCACCCCCAGGGACGCTTCACCCACACCCACAGCACCACCACCACCATCCAGCGACATTCAGCACCTCTGCCATGAACCAAGACACCCAGCACGTCGAAGCACCCACCACTCATAAACATTATTCCCGCCCCCCCCCCCCCCCTTACCACAGACACACCTGCACATACGCCGCCATGGCCCCTCCAAAGTATCGGCTGAAGGCGGCGGCATCCAGCGTGGCACTCATGACCACCAGGCGGAAGTCTGTCGGGCGGCGCAGGCACACGCCCTTGAGCAGCCCAAACAGCACGTCTGTGGCCACAGTGCGCTCGTGCGCCTCATCCAAAACCACCACCTGCAAGCGCGTGTGTGTGTGTGTGACGTGCGTGATTAGCTTGCGCTACAAATTGTTTCTAGTGCTTGCACAGGGAACGGCTGTGTGTGCGGAGGGAAAATGCATTGGCTGCTGATCGCGGCACGAAGGGACAATTGCTGGCGCTCTCTGCGCCGCAGCGCTTGAGACAGCGGCACACTGCCTAGCCGAGCGGCTGGAAGGGGCGCAGGCCCGCACCTTGTACCGGTGCAGCTCTGGATCCACCAGCGCCTCCCTGAGCAGCATGCCGTCAGTCAGGTACTTGATGCGTGTGGAGGCGCTGCTGCGGTCCTCAAACCGAATGGAGTAGCCGACCTGTGCGTGAAAGAGAGAGAAGGGTGGAGGCTGGGCAGCATGCGATGCACAGAGGTGGCTGGACAAGTGCAAATCCGGGCAAGTGTGCATGAGGAGCGGCCGAGACTTGGAGTCGCAATCGATCATGGATGCTTGCTGGTGCATTGCTGTTACAGCCAGCCGGCGTGCAGATGCATCTGCCTCCTGCCACACCGCCTCCTGCCTCTTCTTTTCCACCCCTTGTCCCAAGCCGCACCTTGGACCCAAGCTCGGTGCCCATCTCCTCTGCCACCCGCTGTGCAACCGTCACTGCCGCCACCCGGCGGGGCTGCGTGCAGGCAATGGCGCCGCCCTTGGCCAAGCCAGCATCGTATAGGAAGCGAGGGATCTGCAGGATGGATTGATTGTTGTTGAGCAGCAACAAGGAGTGTAAGCAAGGCTGCGTGTGCAACCAGAGCGGGGCGGTGGGCAGCGACCAAACAAAGAGCGGCCGGATCTTGCAGCGAATGCGAACGGCAGCGCAGCTTCACCTGAGTGGTCTTGCCCGATCCCGTCTCCCCTATCACCACCAGCACTTGGTTCTCACGAACCAGCTCAACCAGGCGCTCCCTTGCAGACCACACCGGCAGCTTTTGGCGGTCCTTGTCGAGGCGCTGCCTGTGGGCAGCAAGAGACGAGTGGCCGGTCGCCATCGGCATGCTGATGCTGTCAGGCTTGCGTGCAAGGTATTTCCAGGGGTGCAGACGCTGCCAGGCTGAGCGCGAATGGCGACATGCGCCGGACAGGATGCCAATCGACTTAGAACACTGTACCCAGATGCACAGATGCTTTGTCACCCACCGCTTTGCTGCGCGCCCCTCCTCGGGCTCGACCGCAGCTTTTGCCGCCCCCATATCGGCGCTGCGCAAGCCGATTGAGCTGTGGGTCTGCAATACACGAGATCCAGAGCGCACAGGATGAGCCGATGAGAACACAGCTCACAGCGCCGCGCCGTGTCCGCAGCACGGTCAAAAGGCGTCGGCTTCGCTATGGCCACAGTCTGATGGCCTTGGGATTGGATAGTGCTGACTACAACCCAGCACTTTGCAGGTCTCATGGCAACTGGGTTTGAAGCTGTTGATGTGATGAGGGGCTCGTTCCGAAGCACCGCCTGCCGCCAGTGGCGGGACAATTGGCATTGCATCGGGGCAGCTCGTTGTTGATCATCCAGCCCCAGCCCATCATGGCGCGCTACATGGCGCCGCCCGCGCTGCAGGGCGAGCTGCTCCGTTCCCAAAGTTTTGTTGCTGCTGCACAACGAGAGCACGAGGTGCGCATCATGTTTCTGTACAAACCGCCGATGCTATCTGTGCGAGAGATATGGCTCTTCAATCGCCGACTTGCGCTCGACTGTGGCTCCCTTCTGGTGCCTTGTAGGTAGCGGTGGAGGCCCTGGTCAGGGCCCAGGCTAGGCTCGATCACAGCCGGCATGGCGCCGCCCTCAAGCAGGCGGCTCGCGATGCGGCAGCGGCACGCAAGCGGGAGTTTGAGGAGCAGATGCAGGTGTGCAGCTTGCACCGTGCAGCTTGCAGCATGGCAACGGCATGTGCCAGCTCGAACCTTTGCCTGTCGTGCAGCAGAGAAGTCCTGGATGCATGTGCATGCACCAGCTTGCCCGTTAGATTGCCTTGCACAGCAATCGACCCTGCGCTCACTCACAAGTCGGTGCCGTGAAAATGCTTGCTGCTGCAGGCCGCCAAGCTGTTTGCAGAGTACTTTGCTGCAGCGTGGGAACGCAAGGAGGCAGACGTGGCGGCCGCCACAGCTGCCCTGCACCGCTCTGAGGTGCCAGCGTGCTGCTGCTGCCGCTGCTGCTGCCGCTGCTGCTGTTTTTAAGCACCATGACTTGTGTGGCACTTGTAGGTAGCGCCATACGCTTTGTGACTGCTGCTCCTACGCACTGCCTGCCGACCTGTTTGCTGTCTTTTCAGGTGGAGCTGAAGCAGGCCGCCGCTGCAATGGAGACGGTGCGGAAGCAGACTGCGGGGGTGATTGAAGGCAAGGAGGACGCTGATGCAGCCCTTGCCTCTGCACAGGCGGCCTACGACAAAGCCAAAAGGAAGGTGGATGAGGCTGAGAGCAGGGCCCTGAAGGAAGCAGAGCGACAGCAGCGCAAGGAGCAGGAGGCAAAGGAGGCAGCAGCGGCTGCGCTTCAGGCGGCGGCTGCTGCCGCAGCGGCTAGAGCAGCAACAGCGTCGGGGGTGGCGGTGGCGGTGCCTGCAGCAGCGGTGCAGCAGCCCGGCGGGCTTGTAGCGGCTCCTGGTGTTCAGCAGGTTGCTGTCGTGCCATCAGGGGCCGAAGGCGCAAATGCAGGTGCGGAAGGCGGCAAGGGTGCTGCAGCCAGCCCTACGCGCAAGCGCAGCAGGAGCAGGAGCAGGAGCCGCAGCGCCAGCAGGTCTGATCGCAGGCAGCGGCGGCGCAGCAGGAGCAGGGACAGGGAGCGGCGGCGCAGCGGCAGGGACAGGAGTCGCAGCCGCAGTCGGGATCGTGAGCGGCGTAGCAGCGGCAAGGACCGCGCGCGGTCCCGCAGTCGCAGCAGGCAGCGGCGGCGCAGCAGTCCCGCCAGGAGGGTGGAGCGGCGGGACGACTCGCCTGCTGGCGGGGCGGCAGCGCGGCGTGCCCGCAGCCCAGAGCAGCAGAATGGCAGTGGCAAGCCAACTGCGCCGCAGGAGGATGGACGGCGGCAGCGGAGCAGCAGGAGCAGGAGCAGAAGCCGCAGCAGGCCCCGGGAGCGGCGGGGCAGCCCCAAGGCACTGGATATTAGAGTGCCTCGCGGGTGAGTCCTGAGCCTGGGCTTCCAGCTTCAGCTTGCTACCTTGCTGAGCGAGGCAGCCATGATTGAACCTGGTGCTGCGCTGGGCTGGCTGCTGCCTGGGGAGCCTTTGCTGCTTGCCGCCCCGTTGGCTGCCATGTTGGCCTGCTTTCCATGCGCTTATATCGTCTGCCTGCCGGCCTGCACACCCACTCCGCCTGTTCTGCCTCCTCTCCTCTGTGCCAGGGTGGAGCGGCTGTTTGAGGATGCGCTGCGTGGCTGCCTGGAGGCCAAGCCTCTCCCTTTCAACTGCAGCCTCATCAACGACCGCATGAAGCGGCTCGACCACCGCTGGAACGTGCAGGCAGCACTGGGTGAGCTGGACTGTTGGTCTGCCTTTTTAATCTGGCACCGTCTGCACTGATGCATGGACATGCTGTTACCGTTGGCTGGAAATCAAGTGCACCTGGCGGTCTGCGTGCTCAGCCTGCACTGCTTCTTCTTCCGCTCCCTGCAGGCTGCTCTTTCTCTCAGTTGTGCCAAGCCATGCAAGCTGAGGGTCTGCTGCAGATGAAGCGGCAGGGAGACTCCTGGGAGGTGGCGAGCAGCAGGCTGGAGAAGCAAGTGGCAAAGCCGCCGCCAGCGGTTGCCAGGCCGCCAGCACGGCGCTCGCCTCCTCCGCGAACTGCGGCAGCCCCTGGCGAGCGTTGGGTTATGGACTGAGCATGGGTTTGGCGTGTTCCACTCATGCTGCTCGGAAAGGCTGTAATTTTGAGATGCACATGTATCGATCGAGCTCTTGCATGCCCGCATGGGAGGTGACCGCACATGGAGCACATGAGAGCGTGTTTTTGAGCGGCTCAATCGCGTGGCCATCAGCATTGACACCTACCACCAACCCAACAGCCAATCCCGCAGCCTAGCGCAGCCAGCCAGCGCCGCATCCGCTCGATCAGGCCCGCCCTGCGTGGGCTGCACAGCTGCACGCTATGGCGCGGCGGTATGACTCGGTGAGCAGAGCGGGATATTCAGCAGGCTTTGGGCAACCCTCTCGTCGATCGGAAAGCTGATCGCCTTTGCCAGCCGGCGCGATTGCCCGTGATTGGCATGTGCTTGATGCCCAGCCGCGCCTCCCTCGTGCCGCTGCAGCACACGACAATTTTCAGCCCAGAGGGCCGCCTGTACCAAGTAGAGTGAGTGCGATGCCCAGGGAGTGCCTACTACGCCACGGAAGAGAGAACAGCAATGAGTTGGCCATGGCGGCAGCGCCGAACGGTGGCGGCTCCCGGCCTTTGTCCATCCTAGCCTGCGCGCTGCGGCCCTGCTGTGTTCCTGCCTGCCTGCAGGTATGCCATGGAAGCGATTTCCAACGCTGGATCTTGCGTGGGCATCCTAGCCAAGGACGGCGTTGTGCTGGCGGCAGAAAAACGAATCACTAGCAAGGTGCGCTGCATCTTATAGCTTCTCGGCCTGGCGCTACTGGTCATGCGGCGCCCTGCTTGTGCTTGCCGTCGCATCTGCGAAGCAAGAGCCGCTCCTACTTACTCTTCACGCATGCATGCCGTCGACGTGCAGCTGCTGGACACGCAAGCGGTGGGCGTGCGGCGAGAGAAGATGTATCGGCTGGATGACCACATCGCGTGTGCCGTGGCGGGCATCACAGCTGATGCCAACATACTCATCAACAACTGCCGCCTGCAGGCGCAGCGATACCTCTTTGTATACCAGGTGCATACACTGCCTGGGCATACTGCCTGGCAACAGTGAAGAGCGTGGATGCAATGTGGCAGTGGGAATGGCTTGCGTGGCGGTGCAACCGGTGGTGTGCCTGGGCTTTGTCGCAGCGAGCGGCAGCGACAGCGGACTGATGTGGGGCTGATGCGTCACCTACAGATCGGTTGCACCTGCCCGCTCCTCTAGCCATCACACCCAGCGTACAGCATCGCGTGTTGCTGGCCCCTCCCTGCCGTCCTCTCGGCAGCTTGCCATCCACTCTGGGCTGCTTGCCTTTGCCCCACGGCCCCTCCACTGTTGAACTGCCTCCCCTGCACCCCTCCTTCCCTACTACTGTCCTGCCAGGAGCCGATGCCAGTGGACCAGCTTGTGAGAGGGCTGTGTGACACCAAGCAGGGCTATACGCAGTACGGAGGCCTGCGCCCCTTTGGCGTATCACTGCTCTATGCGGGATGGTGAGCGACGGCCCCCTCAGCTGCGCCGGTGGCTCGCGGGCTGGCTGGCCGGCTGCGTTGCTTGCTTCCCCTACCCATTGGCACCCTCACTCCTTCTGTCCTTCCGCTCCAAGCCTGCCAGCCCTGCCGTGCATGTCACCAATACCTCCTCTCCTCTCCCATACTCGCACACACCCACGCCAATCTTGCTGCACCCCTCACTTCATACAACCACCCCCTGCCCCCGCGTTTTCCTCCCTCACCCTCCCAGGGACAAGCACCGCGGCTTCCAGCTGTACCAGTCCGACCCCTCAGGCAACTACGGCGGGTGGAAGGCGACTGCTATCGGCGCCAACCACCAGGCCGCCACAAACGTGCTGCAGGGGGACTTCAAGGAGGAGCTGTCGCTGGAGGAGGTGGGTGGGTGCGTGGGCAGGCAACATTGCGTGGTGCAGGCTGTTGTGTGGGTGGAGGGGTCCGGATGGGCTGGCACAACGATTGTGTGGTGCAGGCTGTTTGCTGTGTGGCATTGCAAGTTGCTGGCAAGATGAGCTTACCGCTGGGAACAGAGAAGGGGCGACGGTTGCCTTCTCAGGTTCAATCTCACTCTCACCCTTCACCCTACTTGCCTTTGGAGCAATCCCTCCTTCATCCATGATTTCCCTCTGCCCTCCCCCCCCCCCAACCTCACCAGGCAATCAAGTTGGTGGTCAAGGTGCTGAGCAAGACAATGGACAGCACCACCCTCAGCCCTGAAAAGGTGGAGCTGTGCACTCTGTCCAGAGACGAGGCAACCGGCAAGGTGGGCAACTGGAGGCAGACCTTGGGTCACACCCCAGGGGGCGGGGAGTTGGGTGGGGTGGGGCTCTGTGCTATTAAGCGTGTCTGGGTGGGTTCTGGCGTGCTGGACGCTTAGCATGCTTTGAGCAGTGTGCACTCTGAAGCTGGACAGGTCACCAGGGGCGCCTGCTGCGCAGCTGATGACGAGCCAGAGGCACTGCAATATGTACCGCAACCTGTACCGCCCCCCCTACAGATTGCATACCGCGTGTACGAGTCCTCTGAGCTCAAGCCTGTGCTGGATGCCGTGAATGACGACATGACGAAAGAAAAGGAGAAGGAGAAGTGAGGAGGATGACAACTGAGGAAGCGAGCAGGGCGGATCCGGCAGGCTGCGCTGCAGTATGGCTGGCTGGCCCCTAAAAAGCAGCTGCGCCGCAGCATCTGCCTCTGCTGTAAGTGTCAGCTCAGCTGTTGGGGTGTGCGCTTCTCCTTTACGCTATGGTGCTTCCTTACAAGGCCTGGAGGTGCTCTCGTCACATCGCTGCGGGCACAGGCACGGCAATGCAGATACGGTGCAGGTGCAGCAGCCAAGGACAAGCCAGCAAGCCCCTTCTCAGGAATCACCCGCACTGAACCCCACAGCAATATGCTTCACTCAGCTCGCATGGTCCTCGGGTGGCCACCTGCAAGGAGGGGCGGGCGGTGTGAGCCCCACACAAGCATCCACAAGGACAGCCCCTCTCTGCATCGCTCACACAGGGCACCGCCACCAGCAGTGCAAGCACAAAGGCAGCCACGCAAAGCAGCAGCAAGACGAGTCTTGGGCCCAAAGCGTGGCAAGTGTGTGTGTGTGCACGCGTATATGGGTGTGTTGCGATCACCCTCCTGTCTCAATACATACCTGGCCGGTACCCCGTGCCACACTCAGCCTAAGACCGATCACGCCTGCCTGACCTACCGCCCCCGCGGCTTCTGCTGCGAGATGCTCGCCGCCGCCCCGCGCTCCTGCTCCGGTCCCGCCTGCAGCAGCAGGCAGCAGCCTTTGGGAGGCAGGTCCACGGCAACATCCCACAGGCGCGGATGCATTGGCAGTGTGCGGCACAGGTGCAGCGCCGGTCCGGCCCCACAGCATGACCCCACCTGCTGCGTTCCCTGCTCCTGCTGCGCCTGCTCCGCTTCGTGCGACCCTGATCCCTGCTGCTGCTGCGCCGCCGCCGCTCCCTGCTGCGGCTCCTGCTGCTGTTGCGTCGCCGCTCCCGGTCCCTGTCCCTGCTCCTGCTCCTGCTGCCGCTACGCCGCCGCCGGCTGCTCTTGTGATCCCTGCCCCGCTTGGACTCCCGCTGCTCCCCCTCCTGCTCTAGCTGCTGCCGCTCGCCGCCGGCACTGGCGTCTGATAAACCGACTGGCGGCGCTGGCACAGGTGGCGGGCCAGCCTGCTGCTGCGCCTGCTGCACTGCTGCTGGCTCCGACGACACAGCTGTTGCCCCCGCATCGGTGCCGGCTGCGGGCGGGGCGGGAGGCCCAGCTAGCGCTGCACTGGCAGTGGCTGCGGGGAGAGCCAGGCGGTGCCCTTCCGTCTCCCTCACAGTGCCCAAGGCATGTATGCGCACGGCGTATGAGGGGGGCTGCACGCTGACGTCAACAGACACCACAGTCGCACTGCTGCGCTGCCCAGACCGCTCCAAATAGTCCACCACTCCACCCTTGGCAAACTGCGGCGGCGCAGGCTGCTGCGGCGCCGCAGGGCGGGCGGCGGCGGCAGGCGCCGCGGCCGGCACTGTGGCATCGGGTGGCTGCAAAGAGGCTGGGCTTGCATGGAGGCTGGTTGCCTCGCGGGTGCTGGCTGGTGCAGGTGGCGCTGCAGGCGCTGCTGGTGGTGGCGCTGCTGCTGCTGCTTGCTCTGCCAGCTCGTCCTCGCTGTCTTCTTCCATCGATGCACCTGACTCGCTGGGCAGCTGTGCCTGCGGTGCCTGTGGTGCCTGTGCTGTGGAAGCTCCCGCTGCCGCCTCCTGCTGGGCCCCTGCCTGCCCTGCCGCTATGCGCTCCTCCTCTCCCCCTACTTCCTCTTCCTCAGAGCCGTACGCCAACCCCAACAATGCGCCGCCGCCGTTGCCGCCGCCACCGCTACCGCTGCCATCGCCCTCGCTGTCGCTGCTGCCTGAGCCCAAGTCGGGCACCAGCCCTGCGCCCAGCACCTTGACTGCACCAGCCTTGGGCTGAGGGGCCAGCACCTCTCTGGCGATCTCATCTGCAGCAGCAGTGCACCAGCGCACTTCACAACCGTTGCAAGCAAGGCCTTGGGAGGTTGATGCAAGGCCGGCTGGCAACAAGCCAGAGCTGCAGCACAGCGCACAGTTGTACAACGCTGCCATGCTGTGCGACAGCAGACACCTGTCTTTGTACAGATAGCCCGTGAACCAGGCACTACCACCAGGTGCTGCCTGCTCCTTGCTGCAGTGCACCCACCTAGCAGCGCATCAGTAACCTCCACCAGCACACCCCCAAGGTGCCGCTTCACCTCCATCGTCAGCCTGGCTCGCTTGGTGGCTTCATCCTCCTGCAAATCAAAGGGGCCGAGAATACACGCAGTCAGGCAAGCAGATAGAAGAGACCGGGGTGTTCAACGTCAGGGCAAGAGGCTGACGTGTGGCGGCAGAGGCAGGTAACTGGGCAGTAGCTCGAAGCCGCAGGTGCGGAGCAGCCAGGCTGAGGCACGCAAGAGAAGCTGCAAGCGCAGCTGAAGTGGCAGGGACAGCCAGGTCAAAGCACTTTGGGGAGCTGCACTCCAGGCACAGCGTGGAAAGTGAGCCTCGTGGGTTTCCAGCAATGGCAGCAGGGACGGCAGCTCACCAGCGGTGCGGCCGCCGCCTCCTCCTCCTCCTCCTCTTCCACTTGTCCCTTCTGCTCGGCCGCTCCCGAGCCATGCCTCGGCCCTCTCCCAGCCACTCCCACCTTGGCTGTCCCTTCCTCGTCACCGCCCCAGCGAGAGCCGCCGCCGCCGCTGACGCTGGTGCGCTGTGCCTTGCCTGCACGCCGCTCTGCAGGCTCACCATCAGAGCCTTGGTCGCTGCCTGAGGAGTCGGTTTCGCTGTCGCTCCCTCTCTGGCGGCGCGCCTTGCGGGCCGCTTGCTGGGCTGCCTTGCGGTCTGCTTCTGCCTTTCGCTTCAGTATCTCCTGCTGCAGCCAGGTGGGCACCGCCTTGCGAGGCTGCTGCTGCTGCTGCTGCGCCAGATGCTGCATGTGCGGCAGGGGCATGCCACCGCCGCCAGCTGCCATCATCATACTCCCGTGTTGGTGGGGGTCGGCCAGGTAGTGGGTCTGGCCCTGGCCATAGTCTAACCCAGGTGGCGGCGCAAGTGTAGGCGGCATTGGCACGTAAGGTGCCGCTGCTGCTGCGGCGGCGGCAGCCGCGTCGTAATGAGGAACTGCTGCCTGCTGTTGGGGGGCAACAGCTGCGCCGTATGCATCATACCCCGGCAGTGGGTGGTAGGCTGCCTGACCATAGTGGGGTGCCATGGCGGCAGCAGGAGGGTGGGCGTATGCTGCCGCCGCCTGCGCCGCCTCCCACTGCCGCCACATTGCCGCCTGCTGCTCAGTGGTCAGCCCAGCGTATTGCTCTGCAGACATCTGGTCGAGGCCGTTGCTGACGGCACCTCCCCAGCCACCTGCATAACTTGCGCCCGCAAATGGGGCCTCGACGCCAGGCGGGGGTGGCGGCGGTGGAGCCTCCTCATGCTCTAGCGGCTCGCTGGGGGGCAGCGGTGGGAGTGGTTCTTCTGCTGCTGGAGGTGGCGGTGGCAGGGGTGGCTGCGGTGGTGCGAACTCCATCGTCGCGGCGGAGCCCCAGCCGCAATAGGCTTGATCGGCACCAGATGCTGATGGAGCAACGTGCGCAAGCGCCAACAGCCAGCAACTAGCCGGCAGAGCCCCGGCCAAAGGGAGCAGCACTTGATCGCTCTTCAGGTGCTGTCCAACCACACATCGATGGGTTCAATCAGGGTATTGCAAGTGCAGCATCGCCAGAGCTGCATCACAATTGCACCCTGTGCTGCGGCAGGGCACTGGCCGCCAGCAGGATGATGTCCTCGACAGGATGCAAGTGAAGTGGCGGGCGCATTGCTGCCACTAGAGTGAACTCAGTGCTGCAGTGCGAGGCGGCTACAGGACATTTAGTCACCGAAGTGTTTGCCGCCTCCTGCCACTCGCCATAACACCGCAAGCAGCGCCGCCAACATTGCATCCGACCAGGCACGATGTAGAGCAGGCGGGTGTCATCGCATGGTGGCAACGTGTATCGACAGATGGCCTTAACGCTGCAAGCTACGCACGGCGGCGGCAACGGCAGCATACGCAGCGCACCGCCCAAACTCAGCTGTGGCCTGCAGCATCCACCGAGCTAGTTTGCCAGTGATGGCAGGTGCCAGTGATCTTGTGGACGACAGGGCCGGCGAGGCGGAGGAGAAGGCCCCGGCTGGAGCAGCAGCAGATGAAGAGGATGACGGCCTGCCCTCCGATGAGGAAGAGGCGTCAGAAGGCAGCGATGACGAAGGCGATAGCGACTCTGACGACAGTTCTGCCGAAGGGGAGGACGAGGTGCGTACAGGAGCGCACAAACGGCCTATAGCCCCGCTCAGCATGATCAGCGGTCGACAGTCAGCAGGGCGGGGCCCCAGGCAACCCTGTGTGGGCCCGGCGGCGGCCCATCACCGCGCCCGCCAACGGCTTCGCATGTCAATTTCATCCGTCCTGCCCTGTTTGCCACAGGAGGACGCTTTCGAGAAGGACGACTTCATAGTGGACGAGGCTGATGACGACGGTAAGCACCAAAGAGCCTGGGCGGTGGGGCAGACGGACAGCGTCCCGTAGGCCCAAATTTGCGACAGAACGGGCCCCTTATTCCAGCTCAAGCAACCAGCTGCTGCCCGCAGGCGACAAGTCCAAGGAAGGCAGCGGCAGCGATGTGGAGGGAGCAGCCGAGGCCAAGAAGCGGCGCAAGCCGAAGCGGCAGCGGGATCTGGTGCTGGATGAGGAGGTGGGTTGGTGAGGTAGCAGGCAGGCAGGCTGGCAGGCAGGCAGGCAGGCAGTTGATATGAGGAGCAACAAGCCTTGTTGTGACCAGCTGGCTCCTGCATATCTCAGCCGAGCTTGTATCTTGTGAGCGTGTGGCCCTGCCCCTCTCAGCTCCCTGCACCTTCTCGCTTTGCCGAGCCAGCGCTGACTGGCACGCACCTCGAACGGACCTCGCCCAGGCTATGCACCTGCGCTGCGCTGCTCTGCTGACCGCCCTGCTGACCACCCTCACTGCTGCTGCCTGTTCACAAACGCTGCTGCTGATGCTGCTCATGTGCCCCATCCTCCCGCCAACCAGGACTATGAGTTGCTGGAAGACAACACCGGCATCCGGCGGCAACGCCCGCAGCAGAAGCACAGGCGCATCAAGAAGGCTCGGGACGCTGAGGCGGCGCCCGCGCAGCAGCAGGACGCGGCGCGCGCGCTGCAGGTGCGGCGGGCTGGCACATGGTGCTGCGTGGTGTGCTGGTTGTGCTCTGGCTGTGGTTGGTTGCGGGTGCGCATCTGTGTTTGCCTACCTAGTTCTACTTCTTTGTCCTCTCAAGCACACACATGTGTGGCTCAGAGTACCCGAGGCATGTTTTGGGCTGGCCAACTTGCACGCTGCCCCTCACCACCACCCTGCCTGCCTCGCCGCCTGCCTCTCCGTCTCCCTGCTTCCTGCCTCCCTCCCCTCATACCCCTATCGCCAGGAGGAGCTGTTTGGAGCTGAGGAGGAGTTAGAGGACGATGATGATGATTTTGGGCGTCCCTCGGCTGCCGCCGCTGCAGCAAAAGGGGGGGCGGGCGGTGCCGGCCGCGGCCCCCGAGGCGACAGCAGGCAGGGGGGGGGCATGCGGGATGAGGCGCCGCCGCCAGAGGCCGATGACCAGGTGAGGGTATGGAGGGAGGGAGGTGTGGCAGGGAATTTTATTGGCGGCCTGCTGGCAGCCCTGCTGCCGCTGTGTTGCGCTGGTGCAAGCGGAGTGCTGTTGCCCTGCCTTGATCAGGACTGACTGACCTAAGCAGCAAAGGGGGCTGGACTCGCGTCTGTTGACATTGTTGACAGGCCAGCCACTCCTGCTTGCCCACGCCATGCTACTCGCCTTGCCTGCCTCTGTGCCCCTCCCTGGCCCCGCATACACCCATACATTTATGGCGTTTTCCTGGCTCACACTCACACAAATCTCTTCACTCTTGCACTCTACTTTCCACCCTGACCACCCTGCACCACCCCACACCCTGCTAACCCTCAACTGCAAGGCTGGTTCCACCTGCAGTTTGATGAGGAAGACGACTGGCTGGTGCATGAAGAGGATGAGGATGGAGGGGTGGCTGCGGGGCAGCGGCGGCGGCGGCGCAAGGCAGCAATGGAAGGCATGCCCGACGTCAGTCCTGACGCGCTGGTGGTGCGTTGCAGGGTGGTGTGTTGGCGGTGCACGGGTGCTGAGGTGGTTGCAGTGTCTCGTGTGCTGCTGCTGCTGTCAGTTCTTTCGGGCCCCAGGCGTGCAAGGCGATGCGTGGCTTGTTTTGTGTGGGCAAGCCCTGCTGCCTCCTTTCATCAGTTTGTTTGTCAACTCCGCCCAAGCACTCTTTGTTCCGCCAAGTTTTCACC
The DNA here is from genome assembly GCA_023343905.1 of Chlorella vulgaris. Taxonomy (NCBI): domain Eukaryota; kingdom Viridiplantae; phylum Chlorophyta; class Trebouxiophyceae; order Chlorellales; family Chlorellaceae; genus Chlorella; species Chlorella vulgaris. Next base: position 1,250,833 of record SIDB01000012.1, on the reverse strand, counting down.
TCCCCACCTGCATATTCAACACGCCCCATGCCCCTCTCACCACCACCATCACCCTCTCACCTCGTCTCACCCCCCCCCCCCCCCAATTCACCTGGCTACCTACCTGCACCCCTTCACCACCACCTTCTCTTCAACTCCCCCCCACCCACCCCCACCCACCCACCCTCCTGGCCGTCACCAAGCAGGAGGCCAACGAGATATTCGGTGACGTGGATGACCTGCTGGCCATGTACGAAGACAGGGAGAGGGACAGGCACCAGGGAGGCGGGCGGGCACACGGCGGCGAGGGGGAAGAAGAGGACGCAGACCTGGAGGACGAGGAGGAGGAGGAGCTGGATGGGGAGGCGGCGGAGGCGAGGAGGCTGGCACGGGTGAGAGCGAGGTGTGGGGGTGAGGGGGAGGGGGGTTCAGGGCGGCGAGGGAGTCGTGGGTAGGCTAGGCTGCTGGGGATTCCGGTGCTCTCCCGCCCTCCCTGGCCGGCCACCTGGGTCTGGCTGCGGCGCCTGGCAAACCTTGGTGGTGCTGCGTGCTGCTGCTGCTGCTTGCTGCTGAGCCTGGTGCTGAGCCTGCTGTGCCTGTGCCTGCAGGAGGAGCGCCAGCGTGCCGCCGCCACCAGGCGGGCTCAGGCCCACCTGGACCCCGAGGCAGTTGCCCGCCACTTCATGCTGCCTGAAGATGAGCAAATCAGGTGCGAGGGTGGCTGGCTGGCTGGCTTGGACACCTTTGGTTGTGTTTTGGGGGGGGGGGCGTGTTTGTGACGATCGCATGCAAAGGCGGCGTTGTGCTCGCCCCCCACCGCCCCCCCCCCCCCTGCGGCCATTGCTGAGCTGGCACCCTAGCGCCCACAACAACACCATCCCAAGCACCTCGATCCCCCTCATTTGTGTCCTGCCCCACACTTCCCCTCCCGCCTCAACCCCAGCCCCTGCCCCCTTGCCCTTGCAGGCTCGAGGACGTCCCCGAGCGCGAGCAGTTGCACCGCGGCCCCGACCCGAAGCTCACCGACCTGCCTGCCTGTGCTGCCTGGGTGTGGGACCATCTGATGGGGGAGAGGAGGCGGGGGGGGCGGGTGTCAGAGCTGCTGGAGGATGGCGTGCAGGAGGTGAGAGGAGGGACAAGCAGGGGAGGGGGGGGGGGGGGGGGGAGGGGGGGAGAGCAAGGGGAGTGTGTGTTTCTGTCTACGTAGGTGGATGCTGTTGCATGTGGGTGTCTGGAGGTGGGGCGCAGGAGGTGAGGCGGACGGGCGGCTGGGTGTGGGGTGTCAGAGAGGGAGCAGAGGGAGGGAGAGGGGCAAGTGGTGTGGACGAGCTTTTGTCCAGCTGGGTACTGCGTCCAGCTGGGTAAAGGTCCTGGTAATGTGCGAGCACTATGCGCAGCTCTTGCCGCACATCCGCCACCCACTGTAGCACTACATGCTTGCTCACCCCGCTGCTGCCTGTAGGTGCAAGGCCCGCCCCCTGCCTGGTATGGCCGCCCCACTTGGAGCAAGCGGGACTTGAGGGAGGAGGTGGTGGAGGTGGGCGGGCACAGGGCCCTGTTTGTGGCCCGCAGCGAGAGCCGGGAGGAGCGGCGTGCGTGGCGGCGCAATGCGGCGGCGCAGGCAGAGCTGCGGGCCTGCATCGAGAAGGTCTTGCGGCAGGTGTACGACAAGCACGAGGAGGTGAGTCGGTGGTGGTGCATTGTGCGGTGTATTGGGGCAGGCAGCAGCGGTTTGGGGAGGGAGGAGTCGAGTGAGGATTGCGCCGTGGAAGTGTTCCCTGCTGCCTGTTTTGGCTTGATCTTGGGTTGAAGCAGTCGGCGGCTCGCTTTGCTGGCTGGCCGCTGTGTCATGCCTCCCTCGACCAGCCATCAGTCACACCTCACCTCACACACACCAGCCATCACCACTCTGTGTCAACACACACACACACACGCACACACACACACACACACACACACACACACACACACACACACACACACACACACACACACACACACACACACACACACACACACACACACACACACACACACACACACACACACACACGCAGGTGCCCTTTGTGGCTCAGTACCGCAAGGAGCTGTGCGGGGAGCTGCTGGTGGTGCGCCCCTCTGATGAGCCAAAGGTGGTCAGGGCGGGGGAGGACAACGGGCGGTATCCCCGCGGTACCATCAAGGTGTGCTGCTGCTGCTGCCTGGTTCGGCAGCTGTAGTGGTGATGATGCTGCTGGTGCTCTGCCGGCCACAGTGGTGCTGTGGTGGTGGTGATGGTGTGGGTCATGCGGCGGCTGGTGGCGCTTTGCTGATAGTGCATCTGGCAGTGGTAGCGCCAGAGCTACCTCGTGGTAATGCTTTGCTGATGGTGCTTGGAGCCCGGTTGCCGGTACTGCGCACGGTCTCCACTGCATCCTGGCGGCCAATCGCCTGTATGAGTCCCAAAGCACAGCCGCGGTTGCAGGCCCTTGGGCCCACACCTGCCCTGCCCTCCCCTCCCCCTCGCCTCACCTTATAAGTCCCCTCCCCGTGTCCCCTGTGCAGCCCACCCACCGCCGCATCCGCCGCTTTGAGGTGCTGTATGCGGTGCAGCAGCTGGCGCAGCGCTGGAGGGCCATGCAGGTTCGGCGGGAGGCGCGGCGGCAGGCGTATGGCAGGGCGCTGAGTGAGACGATGCACAGCGGGGAGCAGGCTGCCATCCAGTCGTGCCTGGCGCTGCTGGAGAAGGCAGATTCCATGGAGGTGGGGGGGCGCATGCAATGGGGGGCTGCTGTGCCCGCTGCCTGCTGCTGAGGGGCACTTTCCCCCCTTTGGCGGTGATCAGCGGTACTCACAAAATGTCAGTGCCAGAAATTTTGCTGTGCAGATGAGGGCATGCTGGTGTTTTGCCTGCTGGGCTTCCTGGTGGCTTCCTGTGGTGCTGTGCCTGTTGCTGTGCCTGCCCACCCCTGCCTGCCTGCCTGCCTCGCACATCATGCCGACCTCCCTTCCTGCCTGCCTGCCTGGCTCGCTGCGTGCAGGAGCTGGATGACTGCGAGGCCAAGTTCAAGCTGATCCAGCAGCAGTTTGCCCTCGAGCAAGAGGCGCACCAATCGTCGCAGCAGGGAGGCGGACCCGAGGAGCCTCTGTCTCAGCTGTCGCTGGGCAGCGGCGGTTCAGGCCCCCGCCGGCCGCAGAAGTCAACGCCCTACCTGCTGAGCCTGCGGGCTGGGCTGGGGGGCTGGGCGCGGGGGCTGGGTCTGACTGCTGTGCAGCTGGCTGAGAATGTGGAGGCTGGCTACCTGAAGCACAAGCACGCTGATGTCGGGGTGGGTGGCGCTGCTGGGTGCTGTGCCGTGCCGAGGCTGTGGCTGTACCTGATGTGCTTTGCAGCTTGTGGCTGCGCTGTGTGCTTGCTGCGTTAGGGTCCCCAGGGTCGTGAATGCGGCCGCTGACCGGCGGGCGCGCGGGCCAATGGCATGCATGCCCTTGCCTCCGTGCTCCGCCTGTACAGCCCAGCTGTTTTGCTGCGCATGATCACAGCACAACACGACATGCTTTTCACACCAACAACATAACCCGAAGTACCATGCACACTCACACCCACACGAGATGCACTTCAAGCCTTTTCCTCACCTTCCATGCACCGCTCCAACTGCTGTGCCTGCAGGTCTCCCCGGAGGAATTCATCAAGCAGTTTGTGACTCCCTCTGGCGTGTTCAGCAGCCCAGAGGGGGCGCTCAAGGGCGGCAGGCTGGTGGCGGCCGCAGAGATAGCGGCGGAGCCGCTGCTGCGCCAGGAAGTGCGCAAGCAGTACCAGGCACGGTACCGCTGCTGTGGTCCTGTCCCCCTGTGCTGGGTGGAAACCTTGCGCAGTTGTTGTACCGCACCCGGCTTCCTGGCCTGGAGGTGCATTGATACATCAGCAATGCGTCCCGCACGTAACATCCATAGCGAGCGTGCCATCCCCTGCCTGCTGGCCCGTGCTCCCTGCTGCTGCAGGAGCTGGCCTGTGTCTGGACCAAGCCAACTGCCGCGGGTGAGAGCTCGCTGGACCCCTTCCACCCTCTGGCCTCCGTCAAGCGCCTGCATGAAAAGCCGCTGGAGCGGTTCGAAACCAGCGATCAGTTCCTGCGCCTGCTGCAAGCGGAGAAGGCTGGCCTGGTGAGTGAGTGGTGCATGGAAGTAGGTGGAATCTGGATTTTAGTGGGTAGGTGTCAGATCGGTGGTTTGAGGGAAAGCGGGTGCTGCGATGGTGGGCGGGGTGCCTGTGGGGGCTGCAGGCTGCTGCAGGGTGGCTGCTACACCTCTTGTCTGGCGCTGTCCGCACCTGCACCTGCTCACGCACTGACTGCATTGTGCCGTGCCGTGCTGTGCTGTGCCCGTGCTTGCCTGCAGATCGAAGTGAGGTTTGGGTTCAGAGGCGAGGAGGATGGGGAAGGGTCAGGCGGCAAGCAGAGAGCGGCGGAGCAGGAGGAGGGAGAGGAGGGGTCAGCAGAGGGCCACACAAAGCAGCGGGGCGGCACGCTGTTGGCAAACCTTGCTGACAACTACCTGTCCGGCGGCATCTCAGGTGGGGGCCTGTGTGCGGGTGGGGGGGTCAGCCCCGCTCCTGCTGCTGCTGCTGCTGCTGCTGCTGCTGCTGCTGCTGCTGCTGCTGCTGCTGCTGCTGCTGGCACCGGTTAGCTGCAAGCCAATGCCGCATTGGCGGCCTGCTCTCCCCTAGAAGCTGAAACTGCAACTGCTGCCTGCCCACCGCCATTGCGTGTCTCTTGCGCCTCAATCTACGTATAGCCTCAGCTACAAGCACACGTATGCATGCTACAATGTTCATGTGCGCCTGCATTTCTCATATCTGTGCAGTGGAGGCTGCTGCCTGGGACAAGGTGCGGCGGCAGGTGCTGCGGGAGGCAGTCACCGACTTCCTCATGCCCCAGATGGAGAGGGAGGCGCGCACACGCTTGGCTGCCGCCGCCCGCTCTGTGGCACTAGAGGAAGCCGCGGACAGGCTGTGGGCCTATGCCAGCCAGGCGCCTCTGCAGGTAGGCTTGGGCGTGGGTGGATCGTGTGGCTGGCGTGCAGAACGGCGGGTGGCAGGGGCTAGGCGTGGCGAAGCCAGCGGCAGCTGTCCAGTCCCATTGTGCTGCAGACATAGGTTGTGGCTGGTCGGCAATCATGCCGCATGTTGCACACCACCTGTGGCTGGTCCTGGGTGCAGCAGTGCTGCTGACACCCACCCGCCCACCCCTCACCCATGCACACTTGCCCGTCACCCCCCTGCCTGTCACACCGCCCACGCCTCATTCTCTCCCCTCCCCCCCCAACCCCCGCTGTTCAATCTCCAGCTCAAGCTGGTTGATGACGAGGAGGTGGAGGGTGAGCGGCGGGTGATGGCTGTGTGCTACGGAGGGGGTGACCCCGCCACCACCTTTGTGATGCTGGACCCTCAGGGCAATCTGGTGGACTACCTGCACTGCCCGCAGTTCAGGTGGGTGGCGCGTGGGTGGGTTGTCATGTCGGACCTAAGGCAGTGCGCGTGGGACAGCAATGAAGGACAGAAGGGGGAGGGAAGCGCCTGCACTGCCCGCCGTTCAAGAGGGGGGTGGAAGGTTGTCAGGCTGTGTGAGGGGGTGGTCTGCGTGTGTGCTGCGGGTCGTCAAATTCAAAGTCACAACCACAGCTGCCAACTCTTGCCGCACAACTATCACCTTGCTGCCTTCTCTGCCTTCCAACCCCAATCCCTCCTGTGCACTCACCCACCCTCACCCTCCTTTGCCCCCCTCCCGCCTCGCAGCGGCCCCATCCCTCGGCGCAAGGCTGTGCCGGGCCTGGTGTACTCCGTATTTGAGGACCCCAAGAAGGCTCAGGATGCGGCTCGCGTGCGGGCTTTCATAGAGGTGGGGTGGCTGGGTGGGGGCTCAGACTGGAAGGCTGGCTGGCTGGCTGGCTGGCTGGCTGGCTGGCTGGCTGGCTGGCCGGGGGGAATGACCCCTGTTTGAGTCACAGTCTGCATCTTCGGCTGTGGTGTCTGCTCTCTTTGTTGTGCCGGCCAACTGTTCCACTGCCTGCTGCACCTCACCACCACTGGGTACTGTATCTCCTCCTCTTGAGCCACCTTCCCTTTGCTACCTCCTCCTCACTCCTTCACTCACTCCCTTCATCTCCCTCCCGTAAACCATGAGAAGAAGATGTTGATCAGAAGAGCATGTTGAATACGTTTTTGTCGACCGAACTTTCCTTGTTTCTTCCTTTCCCTGCTCTGTCCACAGGACCACAAGCCGCACGCCATAGTGGTGGGGGCCAGCCACCCGGAGGCACGCACGCTGGAGCTGGACCTGGGCCTGATCCGGGAGGCGATAGTGCTGGACAACCCGCGATACATTATCGGTACGTCTGCGTGCGGTGCCGCTGCGGTGCCGTCCTGCCTGGCCCTTCCGCCACCACCCTCCCCTCCTTTTCTCCTTGCCGGCAATTCCATGGCTCTTCCTCCTCATCCCCTCCCGCTGTCATGTTGCTCGTTCCACTCTTCCCCCCTGCCTTCACACCCCACACACCCCTCCCTGCCAACCATACAGAGCTGGGAACCGGAGAGCTGCAGATCCTGATGGCCGATGAGTCGGTGGCGGCGGTGTGGGAGAACAGCGCCGCTGCTCGAGACGAGCTGCTGTCGGCCACACCCGCCCCCATAGTGCGGCGAGGGGTCGCCCTGGGCAGGCAGCTGCTGGACCCGCTGGCGCTGCTGGCCAGCCTGTGCGGCGGCGGTGGCAAGGAGGTGCTGGCCCTGCAGCTGCACCCCCTGCAGTCCCAGGTGTGGGTGTGAGTGTGCTGTTAAGTGTCGGCTTTTGCATGCCAGCAGCTGTGGATTTGCTGGGTGGCTGTGCGTTTGCGTATGCGCTTTGGCATGCCAGCAGTTTTGGAAGTGCCTGCTGGCTGCGTTGGTGTGCGGCGGTCTTGGACAGGCTGCGCACAGGCAGGCTGGCTGCTCAGCTGTGTCGCAAGCGGCCTGGCTGCATTGCTGGCTGTATGATAAAGCTGCCAGCACTTTCTGCCCCGGTGTTGACCCCAGCCATCCTCCTCCTGCCGCGGCCACCTCGGCACTTCACCTAGAGAGCTCACCACGCTGCCTCACTGCTTCCCTGCTTCACTGTATCACTGCACCATCGATGCAGATACCCGAGGAGGAGCGACTGGCAATGGTGGATCGGGTGATGGTGACCGCCACCTCACAGATCGGGGTCGACATCAACGCCGTGGCAGCTTCCTCCTGGCTCTCCGCCCCCCTGCCCTTCACCCCCGGCCTCGGACCCCGCAAGGCGCAAGCGCTGCTGCGGGCGGTGGGGCGGGCGGGCGGGTTTGTGGAGAGCCGGAACCAGATGTGGCTGGAGCTGGGCGTGTTTGGGAACAGAGTGTTTCGCAACGCTGCGCCCTTCTTGCGTGTCAGGGCCTCGGTCAAAGGTGAGGGAGGGGGGTTGGCAGAAGGGGGCTGGGTTGGGGGGGACCTTCTTTGGGGGTGGGTGGGAGGGTGTTGTGCTGCGGTGCCTGCAGAGAGAGAGAGAGGAGAGGAGGGTTGTGCGATAACGCCAAAGGCGGGAAGGGCGGGGAGTTGACAGTGTACATGTGCTGCTTCTCAGCCGCTTGTCAGCCGCAGCCAGCCACGCCACACCGTCTTTCTGCTCATGCACACGTCTTGCAACACCTACAACTTTTCCTACACACACCTCAACTCACACCTTCTGGCCCCTCCCCCCCCACCCAACCAGGTGCCGCCAACCTCGACATGGACCCCCTGGACGACACCCGCATGCACCCGGAGGCGTACCAGTGGGCGGTGCAGATGGCGCAGAGCGCTGTGGGCGCAGGGGAGGAGGAGCAGGAGACGGCGGTGGAGAATGCCTTTGCGCGGCCGCAGGTGGGAGTGAAGAGGGTGTTGGGGGGGAGAGGGAAGGTGGGGTGTAGTGGGGGACTGTGAAGGGGGTCAACGTGTGGATGGTCACTGAGGGGCAACCGTGCGCTACGTTGCGGCTTGTGTCGTACTGCATTGTACGCACGGTATGTACCGCACCTTGCACATCAACCCGTATGTACCGCACTGTACTGCCGCTGTACCGCAGGAGGTGGAGTCCCTGGACATTGTGTTCTACGCCCAGCACCTGCAGCAGCAGGCGGCGGCGGCAACCGAAGGCGACCAGCAGCAGCAGGGGGAGGGGGGCGAGGGGAAGGATGCGCTGGCGGGTGTGTCCCGCCTGCCCACACTCATCGACATCCAGATGGAGTTTGCTGCGCCCTACGGCGAGCTGCGCAAGGAGCTGGCGCCGCTCAAGGTGTGGTGGTGGTGTGGGGTGGGGGGGGGGGGGGGGGAGGGGGCGAGCCAGGAGGCGGTGCCTTCAGTTTCAGGGGACAAGTCGGCGGGACACTGACCCTGTGTGCGGGCGTGGGTGCGTGTGGGTGTGGGTGTGGCAGCAAGAAAGGGGAGGCTCCCCTGCTTGGCCGGGTGTGTCCCTGCTGCTCCTTGCTTGCCCGGCACCGCCTCCTTGCAAGGCTTCTCCCTCCTAAATATGTTCTCTATATATTCTATATATTCTCAAGTATGCCTGTCCCCCCCCCCTCTCTCACACACCCCACAGACCGCCGACCTCTTCTTTTTGTGTGCCGGGGAAACCAAGGAGAGCCTGAAGAAGGGGCGCAGGGTGGAGGCGCGAGTGCGGCATGTGGGGGACAGCGTGAGTGGCGGGATGCGCTGCCGTGCATGCCTCAGCTGCTGCTGCTGCTGCTGCGCACAACTAACTCTTCTGCCCGAGGGTGCTGGCGCTGCGACAAGAAAAGCAAACAAAACGAATAAAACAAACAAACGAATGTCCTGCCTGAGGGTCTTGCCGCGCGCATCTCTCTGCCTCCCTGCTGGCCTCGAGGCTGCCAAGTGCGGCATGTCACAAGCATGTGTCCACCCCCGCCGTCTCAGTCACATCATAGATGATCTTTCCCCCCTCCCTGCTCTGCCTGCCTGCAGGATGCTCGCTGCGTGCTGCCAGACCTCAACAATATCGAGGCAGTGCTGCAGGTGAACGCACGGCCGCCTGGCCAACTGCCTTGAACGCCTGTCCGTCAAGGACTGCTCACACTACTGTCGTTTGCGCGTATGAGCCTCGCTGGCTCACAACCAGGCCACTCATATTCACCTTTCGCCCTCCGCCCTGCCCTCTGATCGCCACTGTTCAAGCCCTGCAGGTTGAGGACATGAGCAGGCGTGCCGCCGAGGCGCAGGAGAGCCAGAGGGAGGCGGTCAGCATGAGGGACTACCTGCAGCCCAATGACACAGTGGCGGCGAGGTGGGCTGGCCTGGGGGCCAGGCTGGTGGTTGTGTGGCTGAAAGTGAGGGGAGAGGGGGGCAGAGGTTGGTGGAAGCGGTGGGGCAGGCAGCTGGTTGGCACCCGCAGCTGTGTGGGTGGCAGAGGCTGCATGCAAGCGGGGGGGAGGGGCGGGGCTTGCAAGCGCCCCACACTCCCCACCCCTCAGCCCGATTTCCAAGCTCCCTTGCCCCCCCCCCCCACCCCCCCCCCCCCACCATCCTTGAGCCCTCGCACCATGCTCCCTGCTCCTCCCCTCTGACCCACCCGCCCCTCCATCCACCCATCCCGCAGGATCATTGATGTGCTGCCTGACCAGTGGCAGGTGCGGCTGAGCACCCGGGGAGATGTGGTGGCTGATGATGCGGCCTGGGAGGCAGAGTACCTGGCTGCACCTGAGGGCAACTACTACCGGTGAGCAGGGGGAGGTGTGTGGGTGTGTGAGCGGGGGGTGATGGTGTGCCAGTGCGTGTGGCCTTCAAACACACAAGCACTGCTTGGGCACTTCTCACCACAAGCACACCCCAACAAGCACACCCACCTGCTTCCCCCCCCCACCCCCCTCACTGCTGTGCAGGCTGCCCCCCAAGGAGGACCCCCGCGCGGCCCTGGAGACGCAGCGGCGCAAGCGGCTCAACCAGGTGCGTCTGCGGGGTACCTGCTGCGTGGCGTGTGCCTGCTGTGCTGGTTGTGTGTGCCTGCGTGTGTGCTTGTGTGCGTGTGTGCTGTATGTTTTGGGTGATTGGATGGTCTGCCTGCGTGGGTGGGCCATGAGTGGCGGTGGAGGGCTTGAACTGTTGAGCGCTGCCATCAGCACACACCAGTGTTCCCACTCACATACCTGCTGCCCTCCCCATCTCCCCATCTCCCCTCCGCCCCCCCCCCCCCCTCTTGCCCCCCCCGCAGTTTGTGGCCCGACCCATCCAGCACCCCCTTTTCAAGAACCTCAGCATGGCGGATGCGGCGGCACAGCTGCAGGAGCCGGGTGTGCCTGTGGGGCAGGCCATAGTGCGGCCCAGCACCCGGGGGGCCAAGGGGCTGTGGCTCACCATGAAGCTGCCCGACGGCATCTGGCACCTGTACATTGAGGAGCAGGGCAAGGTGCGGTACCGCGGTACCGTACTGTACCGGGGGTGGTACTGCTGGGCGGTGGCGCTCGGCTGTGGTGCTGCATGGCAGTGACGCGTGGCATTGCTGTCGAGGCAGCCTCTCAGCCACCTCCCATATACTTATGCCTTATACCTTATCTACCCTGTACTTATGTATGCATGCCTTGTACTTATGCGGTTCATGCCTGGCACCCCGGTCCTCTTCCTTCTCCTATGTCGTCAATCAACCACTCAGCCTTGCCCCGCCCTTCTAACCCCCTGCTGTCCCGCCTCCCCCCCTCGCTCTCACCCGCAGTCCTCTGCCAGCATGAAGCTGGGCAGCAGCCTGGTGATGGAGGTGGTGCCCCAGAGGGCCGCCATGAGAGGCACTTACGAGGACCTGGACGAGCTGGCAGCCAGATTCGTGGACCCGGTGCAGGCACATCTGGGGGCGCTGACGGCGCACCGCAAGTGGAGGGGGGAGAGCTGGGAGCGGGCCAAGGTGGGTGGGTGGGTGGTGTCGTGTGGGGTGGGAACCGGCTTGTTGCAGGGCATTGAGGGTTTATGCATACACGTGTATGGGAGGGTTTTGGGGGGTGTTGTTGTGGAGGGGGTGAATGGCTTGTCGGGGGTCAGGCCCAGAGGGTTTATACTTTTCATGGGTGCTGGGAGGGTGAACTGGGAATCTGTGTGTGTGTGTGTGGGGGGGGGCGATGTAGTGGTTTGGAGTGGTTTGGGGGCCAGCAGCGTCAGAAAAGGGTGGGCTGTTGTTGCTTCGAGGGCCTGGCATCGGGCTAGTGCAGCTGAGGAGGGGGAGGAGGGACCAGCATTCGGCAGGCGTTGGGATGAGGGAGGGGGGCATGGGAGCGGCGGCGGTGGGATGTCCTGCGCCTGCCTGCTGCACGCTGTGTGAACACACAATGACAATGAGCACCCGCTGGTCGCACTTCCTCACTCCTCTCCCCTCCTGCCGCCTCTCCGCAGGAGCTGCTGCGCCTGGAGCGGCAGCGCAGCCCCCAGACCGCCGCCTACTGCCTGGGCCAGGACAGCAGCAAGGGGGGCGGCATCTTCTTCCTGGGCCATGTGCTGCGCACCACTCCAGACAGAGAGTACTTCATGGTCACTCCCGACGGCTTCTACTTCAGGCAGAAGGTGGGTGGGGGGTGGGCAGGGGGGGCAGGCTGGTGGGGGGGTGGTGTGGGTGCAGTGTGGACGGCGTGGAGCGCAAACAAGTGGGCCAGGGCTGCAGGTCTGGTGCAGCCAGCAAGGGACGGGTTGGGTGCGTGTTCGCGCAGGGCTTTGCTGACAACCTCTGGGCTGGTCCGAGTCTCCTGCTGGGGGGGCGGGGCGCGCGAAGTAGCGTGGGGTGTGCGTAGCGGGGGGCTGCTTGGGGCGCTGCATCTGGCCTCCTCGCCCTGGCTTCCATCCTCTGCTGCTCCTTCACAGTTGGCTCAGCTTCAGTTATGCGCCTGTGAGCTTTCAGTTGAGAGCATGCACCTCTCCTCTGTGCCCTTCCCGTCCCCCGGCCACTCACCCACCACCCACTGGCTCCCTCACTTGCAGGTGTACCCCAGCGTTGATGCGCTGCTGGCAGCCTTCCGCAAAAACCCTAAAAAGCCCAACCCGCAGGCGCCGCCGCCGCCCGCCGAGGCCCGGCCGCCACTGCCCGGTGTGCCGCACGGCATGGCGGCCGGGCAGGGCGCTCCGCCGCCTCCCGGCTCCTTTTACCCGGGCGGCCAGCAGCAGCAGCAGCAGCAGGCAGGGCACGGGTATGGCGGCTACGGGCAGCAGCAGCAGCCGCCGATGCCGCCGCCGCAGTATGGCGGCTGGCCTGGGCAGCAGCAGGGTGGTTACGGCTACCAGCAGCAGCAAGGCACAGGCGGGTACCCAGCCCAGCAAGCTTACCCGCCGCAGCCGCAGCCGCCGCCGCAGCAGCAGGGCTGGGGTGGGCAGTATGGAGGTGGCAGCGGCCGATGAGCCATAAATAATCGGCTGGTATCAGCAGTGCGATCAGTTCTATGCATGCTTGCTGAACAAGTATTGGGAGCACAGTTAAGTGGGCTGTAAAGGCTGCCGCCCTATGTGGCAACGCACTCTGCCAGCACACCCTAGCAGGCCCCCCGCTGCCTGCTGCCCTCTCTTTGCTCCTCCATGCGTTTGACACTTTTACAGGTCCCAAAGAGTGCGGTGCTGGTGCTGGTGGTTCAAAACCAGAAAAGGAAAGCAAGCGATACAAGAAATGTTGTGTTCAGTGCTGATAGTGCTGCTGCCTACGCCTTGCGCCAAGAAAGGCATAGCAGAGGTGCCTGCGTAAGTGAGGCTGACTGCCTAATGCCTGGTGTGCTTGTCATGGTGTGATGTAATGGTTAGTCAGTGAAAATCTCTCTGCTGTTCTGCCGCCGCTGGTGCTCCTGCTGCTTTCCTTGCTTCACGCGTGCGTCTGCGCCAGCGATGCAGTTGCCCAAGGATCCTGACCCTGCCTGCCTGCCTGCCTGCCTGCCTGCCTGCCTGCTTGTCTACATGTCTAGTGCCTGCCCAGTGCCTGCCCAGTGCTGCCTGGCGCCGCCCTCTCCTCCCCTCCACCACCTCAGTGCTCCAGCATATCCTGCTCCTGCTGCTGCTCCAGCTGCTCCAGCTGCTGCTGCTGCTGCTGCTGCGCCTTCTGGATCGGCAAGTACAGCTGCAAAGCGGGGGGGGGGGGCGGCAGCGAAAGGGATGGCAGTTTGCACGACACCCTGCTTTGTCAAGCAGCGGCGCTCCCTGCCATGCACGTGCATGAGCCCCAGCCGGCACAACCGCACTGCACCTCCAACCTGCCACCCGCCCAGCCAGCCAGTCCCACTCAACCATGCACGCACACACTTTCTTGAGTTGCACACTCCCCCGGCCCCTGGATCTCACACCAACATGCGCACACACACAAACATCACTCAGCCACCCACCGGCCCACCTTGAACTCCGAGGGCAGCTCCGCCTCAGAGTACAGCCTGTCAGAGAAGTAGATACGGCGGATGCGGCAGTTGGCGTGGATCTGCACCCGCAGCGTCTCCACGTAGTTTGTGCCGTAGGCGCGCTTCACGAAGTCAGCCAGGTTGAACTGCACCTGGTTCCAGCCCTCGTCCAGCCGCATGGGCATGGTGCAGATGAAGGGCTTGACGCGGGTGGTGGACTGCGAGCGGTGAGGATGTGTGTGGGTGTGTACGGGTGAGAGAGAGAGTGAAGGCTTGGCTGGCATGCTGTGGAGGACGAGGTGAACACTGCGAAGGTTTAATTTGTTGCAAGCATTCAGCATGGCGCAGTGCAAGGCGGGCTGCTCTGTCAGGCTACGTTGCACCGCCATTTTATGCTGCCTGCCGCAAACCACCTGATAGTTTGATGCCCTGAAGCGGCGGCGCACGTTCTTGTCGTCCAGCACTTGGACCTCGAATGTGAAGTACTTGTTGAGGTTTTTGATGATCATGACGAGGAACGGCAGCTTGATGCCCAGCGACTTTGCTGGGTCGGCGGGGCATGTGATGAAGGCGGTGGCGACGTTGGCGCCCGCCACCTCTAGCACCGAGCTCTGGATGTCCTCATCGGTCAGCCGCTTGATGTGGCCGTTCTCAACTGCGTTCAGGGGGAGCAGGGGGGGGCACAGCACGCCGTTCAGTGGCCCGCCATCCCGCATTCGGCGGGCGGGGGCCCTAGCTCCCGATGGTGCCGCACTCACCTTCAGAGGACCAGATCGACAGCGGCTTGGAGCCGACGGCGCTGAGCAGGCTCAGAAACCCCGACTGAAACGTGCCCTTGAACATCGCTGTGAATGAATTGACACACAACAATCGCCCGATAGGGTTGAGACACAACAATCAGGGTAATGGGCGCAAGGCAGGGCCCGAGTCCAATGCCAGCGTGGCGGCGCACTTGCGCCGCCACAGCAGTGATAATTTACGACGCCGGTGCTGCTTCAGTTGTAGTCACCGACATGTTGCTTTGTGCTGGTAAGCCATAAAGCATTCACTCTATGAATCGTCCGTTGCGGCTTGCCAGGCCTGATTTTGCAGCTAAATAACCAACGATCAACCATCACGCCCTTTGATGCAGCGACATCAAGGCATTGCATCGCCGCCTGCTGCAACCGCGCGCCGCCGGGCCTGCTGCGCCGAAGAGCGGCAGTGACCTCCCTGACAGCACGACAATCAATCACTTTCATGGCAGCTGCACCGCCTGGGACACTGGCCGCAGCAGCATCGTCGCAGCCCGCATCGGCAGAGGCGGCGGCGGTCCCGGAGTGGCGGCGGCTGGTGCTGGTGGTGGCGGTCGTGCTTCTAAGCGAGCGGGGCGAGGTGCTGCTTGCGCAGCGCCCCCCCGGGAAAAGCCTTGCTGGTGCGCGGTGTATGACTTGCAAATGCCGGCGCCATGCGGCCGCCTCTGCTGCGACATGGCCTCTCCTGCTACACCTGTGATAGGCCATGCCTTGCTTAGCCCGTTAATGCCATGCTGTTTTCCTCCCTGCCTCCCTTCGCCTTGCAGGCCTCTGGGAGTTTCCTGGCGGCAAGGTGGACCCCGGAGAATCGCCTGAGGTGGCCCTGAGCCGGGAGCTCAGGGAGGAGCTTGGCATCACAGTGGTCGGCCGCTCGCTGCGCCCCCTCACCTTTGCCTCCCACTCCTATGCCTCCTTCCACCTCCTCATGCCCACCTTCATGTGCACGGAGTGGCAGGGGCAGCCACGCGGCGAGGAAGGGCAGCAGCTTGCATGGGTCAGCGCAGCAGAGCTGGAGGGAGGCGGGTATGAGATGCCGGCAGCTGACATCCCGCTGCTGCCACAAGTGCTGGCGGCGATGCGGCAGCACCTTGCATCCCAGGCAGGTGCTGCTGCACAAAGCTCCGAACCCCGTACTGCTTGAGCTGCATCGACTGAACTGCCACACCTTTTTTCTTTACTGATGACATTACCACTATGAATGGTCTAGAAAGGAGCAGCAAGGACAGCAGCAGCAAAGTGACAGGCATGCACTAGAGTGCTTTGCAGGTATGCCCTCAGCTTCCTGGCTGCTGCCCCGCTGCTGCTCGTCCTGCTGGGCCCCCCGCCGCTGCCGCTGCTGCTGGCCCCTGGCACAGCGCCGCCTCTGCCAGCACCCCGTGTGCATCCTGCAGCAGGCCCAGCTTGGCTGATGCCGCCGCCAGCTCCCGCCGCAGCTCCTGCGATGCCTCTGCGTTCTGCTGCAGCAGCACCACTGCCTGCGCAACCTCTTCAGCCTCCC
The DNA here is from genome assembly GCA_023343905.1 of Chlorella vulgaris. Lineage (NCBI taxonomy): Eukaryota > Viridiplantae > Chlorophyta > Trebouxiophyceae > Chlorellales > Chlorellaceae > Chlorella > Chlorella vulgaris. Next base: position 1,235,200 of record SIDB01000012.1, on the reverse strand, counting down.
CGTCGCTCGTTTCAGGCAGCTGTTGTATGAGCCGTTCTGCATCTTTCAGCCCCGCCATCAAATCACTGGCCATCAGCTCAGTCTGTGCCTGTAGCCAGAGGCGTGGGGCAGCAAAGGACGGAGGACAGTGGGTGCACAGGCTGTGCTGCGGCCAGAATGCACAGTCACGCTGCATTATCGAGGCAGCTGGCAGAGACAACTGAGTGGAGGAGTGTTGGGAAAACAGGCAAGTTTGGCTGACAACCAGCCATGCACTGCAAGCCGAGCATACCTGCACATCGTAAGTCTTGGGTGCTGACACCAGAGCTTCACCCTTCACAGACTGGGCTGGCGCATCCCGTTGCAAGGCGCCTAGGTAGTTGAACAGCATGGCGTTTATGCGAGCCAGCTGCTCTTGAAGGGCAGTGACGAGGTCCACCGGCGGAGGCGGTGCTGCGGGAAGTGCCGACATCTCCACCTGCAGGGTGCCATCGCAGCAGCTCGCCCGCTTTTCGTGCGTGCCACGGTATGAGGCGGCATGTGAGTGCGTTGTCAGCACGGTATGAGCACCGAGCAGCGAGTTTCACTTGCCGATTTCGAGTGTGCGGGCTGTGACGTCAAGCTGTGCCGAGCACACGATACAAAGAAGAACGGAGGCCGTTACTGACGCCTTGATCAGCTGAACAGAGGGCGCAGCATGCCGACATGACTCGGTTCGTTTCAAGCTGGGGTGTTTTGAGGTGGCCCTTCAGCACACGGCTTCCTGAGCGCCTCATCTTCAATCTTGAACAGTGCGCCTGCTGAGCACCTGCTCGATGCCTAGCACACTCCCGAGGGCCATACCAGCCGCGTGCTGGTGCCCATATGAACGGCAGATATGCCGTGCATTGCCAGCGATCGCTGCCCGACGCGTCCAGGCAGCGGCCCGGCGGCGGCACCTCCAAACCGCTGCCGGCAAGATACGCACAGCGGGAGGTGAGAGCAGCAGCAGCAGCAGCCCTGAGCTCAAGGCACAAGTGATGCAAGCAGTCAGCAGGTGCAACAATCCGCGTCCAGGTGACAATCGTCTCGCATTGGAGGAGGCGGTGGTGTCAAGCTGTGCCTTGCTCGCCGCAGCAAACCCCGAGAGAGACGCTGCACAGTCCCCGCTGCTGAACGGCAGCTGGGCGCTGCTATTCTCGGGCCGCAGCAGGCAGCTGGCTTCTCAGGGTGGCTGGCCGGCTTCAAGTTCTGCTCCCTCGTTGCAGCAGGCACTGCAGCGGACCTCTGATTCGTTGTACAATTTCTTCTACGCTTATGTACCGGTACTAGCGGGCAGCGCGGTAGGTTCCAGCAGAGGACAGGCAGCCACCAACACACAGATCCTGAGCCCCGGGCGAGTCGACAATGTTGTGGAGACAGCGCGGCTGCGCCTCTGCGTCTCGGGCAGCGTGCAGCGGGTAAGTATTGACAGGGTCACGGCGCTTTGACAGCTGTATGGGTATGCATGTTGGTGCGGTTGGCCGTGCTGCATTACAGTGGACCCCCCTGGGAAGCATGGTTTTGTTTGTGCCTGTCAGCCTGGTAGTGCCAGTCACAGTGTGTCTGCCAACATCCCGCATGCAGGTTGAACCCACTGTGCCCGGTGGCGCCGCATCATGTGTGGCCGTGCGGTTTGACCGCTTCACAGCCAAGCTGGGAGGTCTGCCTGAGGTGGTGGTGTCGCTGGCATGGCTGAGTCCCCTGGGCTATGTCGACACCCTTTACCTTGATGAAGAGCTGCGTGTGAGCCTTGGCGACAAGGGAGGCCTGTTTGTGCTGCGTCGAAAGGCCCACCGCTGAAGCTGAAGTTTGGGGGGCTTTACCTTCGATTTGACAAGTGCTCCACACTCTGTTTGATTCGTCCTGTTGTGACTGACATCAACTTTCGCACAGTGTCAACATCATCGAGCGGCGCAAAGCCGAGCCGGCGCCAGCGCCTTCCCATTAGATCGCCGTTCATCGAGTGACTCTGTGTTCCTTCGCTTCTTGCCAGCTGCACCCTTCTGTTGTGCCTGTTACACATCCGGCGCCCCAGCCCCAGCGTGAAGCGGGCCCTACCTTGCGCTGCTGCCTGCCCCTTCGCACTCCGAGTCGGCATCACAATGTGCTGGGCCTGATTCTGCCATGCAGTCTGCGTACAAGTCGCTTCTCGTCGTCGGTGTTGCAAGCAGACTGGTTTTCTCCTTCATGCACAGCCCCTCGACACGCACAACAGCAACAGCAGTCGCAGCCAGCCTCCAGGTCTCGGCCACCTCCCACCGCAATTCACGGCATTTTAGCAGCAAGGCGCCCCTGTCGCAGTCAGGGCAGCAGCAGGCCATGTCCACGTACTGGCGATCCCTGCTGAACAGCGCCAGGGTTTTTGGGGCGCAACGGCCGGCGACGCTTCTGCTCAGCGGCGCCGCGGTTGGCGCGGGCGTCTGGGTGGCACAGGTGTGCTGCTGGTGCTCAGCAGCATGGCTTGCAAATGAGCACAAGTTCTTTGTGGCTGATGGGCTGGCTGTGGTGCTCGCCTGGTCGCCACTTTGGGCGTCTGCAATGCAACAGCTTTGCCAACGCATGTGCAGGCAGAATGGCGGCGACAACAGCAGCGGCCACTTCAAGCAGCCAGCGGTGCCGCCGAGTCCGCGCCGCTTGCTAGCACCAACGGCCTTGCCGTAGCAGGGCAGGATGATGAGCGGTGCGTCCTTGGCTCTTCCTGCCTGTCGCCCAGTGGGCCCAGATTGCGATTGTGAACACCGCCTTGCCGTGGTGATGCCCACATGACAGTGCCGACACGAGTGGAGTCGGCAGCTGTTCATGCCACCCAGAGCATGCACCAGCACGTGCTCCTGGCCCACATGCGGGTCCAGCCCGGCTGTAGCCGCCGCTGCACCACTTGATGACGCCCCCTTGTGCACCTGCACCTGTGCCGCTGTGTGTGCAGGCAGCAGCCCTTTGTGCCGCGCTTCGTGCTGCACGCAGGCGCAGGCATGATCCCTCACCCCGCCAAGGCAGACCGAGGAGGCGAGGATGCTTTCTTCGTCTGTGAGCGGGGCACCTGCATGGGCGTGGCAGACGGGGTGGGCGGCTGGGCAGAGGTTGGGGTGGACCCCGGCCTCTACTCGAGAGAGCTCATGACACATGCGAAGCAGGCCTCGGCAACATGTGACCCAGGTGCGGCGCCTGCCTCCTCCTGCCTGCTGCCTGCTGCCGCCGCAAAACCGTGACCCGCTGCACGGGCTGCCACCTTTACGGGCTGCTGCCTGCTGCTGCACCGGCTGCTGTACAACATGCGCGTGCTTCCCTCCAACAATTTCAATCTGCTATCATTATCGCTGCTGCTGCTGCTGCTGCTGCTGCTGCTGCTGCTGCTGCTGCTGCTGCTGCTGCTGCTGCTGCTGCTGCTGCTGCTGCTGATGATGATGATGATGATGATGATGCTGCCTTGAGACATGTGCAGGCCCTCATGCCCCCCAACACCTCATGGAGGTTGCCTATGTGAGCACCAGGGCCCGCGGCTCATCCACCTGCTGCATCCTGTGCCTGGAGAATGAGCGCCTGCACGCATCAAACCTGGGAGACTCTGGTGCGCTGCTGTCGGAGCGGGAGCGGAGAGGGGGCTGGGGGCTGGGGGCTGGGCCGAGCTGCGGGGGCCAGGGGTCAAGGGGCTGTGGTATTGACTTCTGAGGCAGACCGCTGAGGCTGCTGCTGCTGCTGCTGGGGGCGCGACGATGCTGCTCGACCCCAGTGCTTGTTCGGCTTGTCTGCTGGTTCACACCCTAGTGCCGGTAGGGCAAGAGGCTGCTAGTGCGGCTGGGCTGGACAGGGCAGCTGATGGAGCTCTCCTAGCTTGGTACAAGCCCACCCACGCAGCCTGCTGCCAGCCAGCATCCCCCAAAGGCGGTGCCTTCTCGCTAAAACCTGCCTGCTGAATGCACACTGGTGCTGTCTGCTTTCCATCCACCCCCTGCAGGCTTCATGGTGGTGCGCTCGGGTGAGCTCATGTTCATGTCCCCGCAGCAGCAGCATGAGTTCAACTTTCCATACCAGATCGGTTCCCCGGATTCGATGTCTGACACGCCACAGGTGTGCTGTGCTGGGCTGTGCTGGGCTGTGCCTTTGAGGGCCGGTGTGTGGCGACATGGCAAGCTGGGAGGAGGGTGAGGGTGTGCTGGCATTCCAGGCACTGCACAGCTAGCATGCAGTTCTTTGTGCCACGCAGCGTATTTGCGGCCCTCCCTTGTGCTTGCTCTCGCAAGCAGCGACCCCCAGCCAGGCCTCCAAAATCTCAAGCCTTCATGCACTCGCCTCCTCACTGCCTTCCACGTCCCTCTCCCCTGGCACCACAGGTTGCCCAGCGCTTCAGCATAGATGTGCGGCAGGGCGACATTGTGGTGGCGGCAACTGACGGCCTGTTTGACAATGTGTACCCCGATGAGGCCGCCTCACTGGTGGCGGCCAGCAAGGTGGGTGGCGTGGCTGGCTGGCGTGTGATGCTGAGCTTCGGCTTGCCTGCTGGGCTGTATGTTAACGGTGGTCTGGCTACCTTGAAATCCGGGCTCAGGCCCGGCAACCACCAGTGCTGCTGCTGGTGATGGAGGCTCTGCCGCAGCCTTCAGCCTTCAGGCACTCACTGTCGTCGCCCCCCTCCCCCTCGCTTGCACCCTCCTGCCCTTGAGGCTGTGCAGGAGCGCGGAGAGACTGCCCAGGTTGCAGCAGCGACCCTGGCCCAGTTTGCGCGGGTGCGGGCGGCGGATCCCACACACCTCAGCCCCTTTGCGTACGGGGCGCAGCAGCTGGGGTACCGCTTCTTCGGGGGGAAGATGGACGACATAACAGTGCTGGTGGCGTATGTAGAGCCCGTGGCTGGAAATGACAAGGCGCAGGCAGAGGCGGCAGCGCCGCACCCAGCTGGCGCAGGCAGCAACGGCGGCGGCGCAGACAGCAGCAGCAGCAGCAGCGGCGGTGGCACCAGCAAGCTGTGATGGACGGCGCGTGGGACGGGTGGGCTGTCACCTTGTGAGCAGCAGCCATGGCGTGCTTAGCCGGCTTGAAGAAGGAGCAGGCACTGTACCTCCAAATGTAACACTTGTGACTCTAAAAGCTGGCAGGGCTAGCTGCAGCTGATGCGGCTGGGGCCAAGCCGCATCAGCTGCAGCTAGTCCAGACGTGTTCACAGGCATGAGGCTGTGTTGTGCGCATACAACCACAGTTGTCTCGACTGACGCTGGCTCTGCTGCGGTTCGTGGAGCAGCTGGCATGCAGGCTGCGCATTACAGAAGAGGAGGACGAAGGGACTGCATGCATTTGCTTATGCACTGCTTTGTCCAGCGCCGCCTAGTCCGGCACCCAGTCAACCTCGCAATGTTTACCCAGGACTCGCCAGCACGGCTGAAGTCACAGCTTCGTTCACTTGCGCTTGAATCACTTGAATCACTGGCACCTCTGGCGATCCCACCTGCCCTCTTCTCCATCGCCTCAGTCCAGCATGCCAGTCATGAATCCGTAGGGCACCTCTGTGTGCTGATCTGACCCCGGCCGCGGCTGCATGTCTTGCTGCAGCATGACTCGCACCTGCAGCGCGGCCAGGCCTGCGGTGCCGTCTGCAATCAGCATCACGTCCCAGCCCACCACGGGCATGACTGGCAGGGTGCTGTCCACGAAGAACACTTCCGTGGCAGCCTTGGCCTCTGCCAGGCTGATAGGGCGCTGCTCCACCCGCGCGATGCCCTCGATGCCTTCCTCAATCGCCTGCACACACACACACACACACACAGGTACGCACATGAGCACACATAAGAGCACACAAAGAAGACATACAGGGAGGGTGCAGCCAAGCTTGCAGAGCAGCGATGCAGCGGGCAAGCAGCGGGACGAGAACAACGCGCCACTGGGACAAGAGGCGGACAGCCAGGGGCGACGGGACGAGGCGATGCAAGCCCAGGGGCAGGGAGGGCAGGTGTGCATTCGAGGGTGAAGAGCACGCACCGCAGGCAGCAGCTGCATCATGCGTTGCACCAAAATTCCATCCACTGCCTGCTCAAAGGGCGGCACCACCAGAGTGCCGTCGGCCTGCAGATATGGGTGGGGTGGTGGCAGGGTGCAGTGCGTGTATCTGTGCAAGTGTCGGCAGTCAACAGGCAGCAGCACAGCAATCATCACTTGCAGCTGGGATGTTGTGGCATCATCGCCGCAGCAGTGTGCTGCGCTTGCTGTTCAGGCCAAAGTCCAAGCAGCAGCGGCCCCTGCCTCCCTGCCTCCTGCTGGCGGCCTCGGCTGTCTGCCGCCCTACTGCACCCCACCCCTCAAAGCAGCCCACTGACCAGCAGGCAGGCCAGATTCATGTCCGTCCCGCCACACACAAAGCCGTCGCCGTCGACAAACACAGCCTGCAGCGGGGCAGCGGGTGGGCAGTTCGGGGTGGGGGCAAGCCGTGTCTTCATTCAGGCCGGTGGGCGCCAGGGGCACCAGCATGCATCGAGGCGCCCAACCGGCCTCACTGAGCCCCGCTATCAGCGCCCCTGCCTCTTGCAAGAGCAAGCTCAGGTGCACGAGTCGAAAGCGGCACCAGCAACGCACCACCACCACCACTGCCCACACGCCCACACACTCTCGCTCTGGGGCCGCACCTGGTGGCAACCCTCTGCCTCAGAGTCCCACCCCCACCCCTCCTTTCACCTCCCCCTCCCTCTCACACGCATGCACGCACCTGGTCGTAGTCCTCTGCCTGTGCATCCATGAGAGCCAGTGCATTGGGCAGCTGGTCCGTGGACTGTATGCGGGCAAAGAAGGGCGGCTTGAGGGGCACGGGCGTCGTCTTGACCCGCCAGCCTCGCAGGTACTCTGCAGGGGGAGGGGCAGGGAGGGGAGGGAAGGTGAGGGGAGGGGAGGGGGAGGAGGAGAGGGCAGGGAGGAAGAGCCAGCATGGGGGAAGGGAGAGGAGCCAGTGACCCATGGCTGCATGGCCGCCGCCGCAGCTTGGTTACCGTGCTGTGAGGCAACCGCCACTCGGCTGCTCGGCCGCCAAGCCTGCCTCTGCTCTCGCTCCTGCTGCCGCTGTAAACCCTGCATCCCTGCTGCTCCCTGCTACCCCTTAATCCCTCCCTCCCTGCAACCCCTGCTGCCACTGCCGCTTGCTGCTTGCCGTTCCCTGCTTCCTACATGCTGCTGTCCCTCCCACCCAGCTTCACTCACCATCCAGCTTCTCTTCAGGAGTGTCCCGAGTGAAAGCTGTGCAGTAAAAGGTGGCCCCCCCGCACTCGTTGCCGCTGAGGCCAAAGCCGCCCCGACCGGCGGACAGCCAATACCGCACATGGCCTGCGGCAGCCAGGGGAGGGGAGGAGAGGTGCGTGTGAGCTGGTGGCATGGGTGGTGGGGGAGAGCAGCATGCGCCAGTTGGAGGATGGCAGGGCGGATTGCGGGCGTCTGCTGCCGCCTGCTGCCGCTTGTGGCAACCTGATTGCAACAGCGCAGCTGCAACAGCAGGACAGCAGCAGCAGCCTCTGTCTACGAAGCAGCAGCAGCCTCTGAAAGGCGCACGCAGCGGCGTGCAGCCAGGTTCTGTCCCCCTGTCACCAGCCCCACAAACACAAATCCCTGGGCTAGGGCCTGGAGCATGGAGCCTGTACAACAGGTCACCTTGCGAAGACTACCACGCAGGTTTCATGGCAGCAGCAGGGCGGCAAGGAGCCTGAGAGGGTGCTCACCGTTGAGCTTGCAGCCTGCGGCGGCGGTTTCCAGGATGGTTCGCCGCATCTGCTCCACGCTCATGCCGCGGGGCAGGCCGATGTTTGCCTTGGCCGCGTTGGTGAGGAATCGCTGCAGGTGCTGGTCCAGCTGATACAGGTACCCGTCTGTGATGACTGCTGTGTCGAATACTGCAGCAGGCACGACAGGCAAGGAGGAACGGGAGGAAAGGATTGAGGGAGGGCAGGGGCACGTGCACCTCAGCAGCACGGTCCGCGGCAGCCTGCTGTGCATGGACTGCTTGCTGCCTGGCCTGCTGCTGGCTGCTGCTAAAGACGGCGGCATTGCCACCGTCACGAGAAGAACACAGCTGGTGCGACGGCTTGCTTGCTTGCTGGCTGGCTCTGGCGGCAGCGGCACCGCTGCTGTGCAGTCGCCCCAGCGGGTCCCTCCCCATCCTTGCTGCCCATGCGCATCCCCGCAGGCCCACCCTCACCCTGCTGCTCCTACTACGCCCCCCACCTGCATGTCCCCGGTGCAGCATGTGGTCATCCAGCTGGACGACAAAGAGGGCTGGATCTGTAACGATGCCCCCCAGCTCGCTGCTGTAGAAAGAGTGGTATGTGGTCCGCTGCACGCTGTGCTGGCTGTCATACAGCTCCTCCACCACCTCGTCTGGACTGAGCATGCGGGTGGGATACGTGGTGGAAATCGGCTGCATCTCCTGCTCCTGCTCCTGCTGCTGCTGCGGTGCGGGCGCCTCGGCGGCTGCAGCGGCACAAGTCACCGCTGTGTGCCGCTGGCATCCTCGCCGGGCTGACTCCTGTGTCAGTCTGCGCATTGTGCGTCCATGGCTCCCACAGCTGGTGGCTATCGGGGCTCGCACGCGACTGCCGGCTGAATTGCAGCATGCTGCGGATTGCACCGCCATCGCCACGCTGACAGACGCTATGTGCAAGTGATTAGGACTGTGGCGGCGGTGTGTAGGCGCGCGGTTCAGCGGCAGTGGCCCGCAACGTCCTGACCAGCTTATGGCTTATTTCCACCGGCAACCAGTGGTGTAGAGCGCGATGCATATGCGTTCGCAACGTGCAAACGCCTGCCGTGAACAATGTACATGTATGCTGTACTTCCCTTGAAAAGCTCAGTGGCCCGCGCCCACGCCTTCCCGATAGCCAGTCAGCGCACCGGATCTTAAATCTGCAGCGCGCTGCGCGCCAGGCGCATATTTGCAAGAACCCCAGCAACCCTACTGTCGTGCGGGCTTTTTCCGTGGCCAGACAGCGTAAATCCTGGATCGTGAGGTGCGCCTGGCGTGCCTGGAGTTGGGGTACTTGTGACTTGCGAAGGGCGGCGGCGGTGGGCGGCGGCGGAAGGGGCCCGAAGTTGCTGCATGCGGAACCCGATGTCATACAGAGGGGCCGCAGCTAGTCTTGCAGGTTGTAGCTGTTACGACGGTTGTAAGTCTGATTGCCGCAGAGTGGCTAGCATCTCGCCATTGGGCTTTGGCGCACAGACTGGACCGCCAGTCAGGGTTTCAGCGGGCACGGCTACGGCCCCCCAATGCAGTCGTGGTGAGAAACCAGCTCGCTCGCTTCACTTACTGTACCTACGCATCGAGCAATAAAATTGTCTTCCCACAGTGACACCACACTGTGCGTTGCTGCATGCAGACCGAGGCGTTCACAGCAGCAGCAGGCCCCACAACTCCAGCAGTCAGGCTGGTTGCGTTGCGCCGCTGCCACTCCTTGTGGAGCACAAGGCGCAGGAGCAGGGGCAGGGAGGGGTGGCTGGGCGATGGGCCGCTCCTACAATCACTGGAGCGAGGCGGAGGTGGCCGCCCTCAAGGATGGTGTGGCTCGCTTTGGTGTGGGCAGCTGGCAGAAGATTGTGAATGATTATGCTGTGCTGCGGCATCGCACCGGGGTGCAGCTCAAGGACAAGGTTGGTTGTGGCTGAGCAACTGTTGCTGTTTGACGCGGGCTGGGTTGAGGCTTGAGGGGGCGGAGCGACTGCATGGCACCGTGCAGCCCCAGGGACTCAGCCATGTCCCTGGCACCCCCCTCGAGGCGAGTGACGCACTGCTTTGACCTGTACCGCATTGTATCGCACTACATTGTACTGCAGTACCGCAACATGATCAAGTTCCGGCACCTGGCTGGCAATGAGATAGGGCAGACAGCCGCAGCGCCACAGCAGCCGCAGCGCCGCGCTGCCGCCAGCCGCACGGCAGCACAGCGGACGTCACCCCCTGGTGCGGTCGCCCTGGAAACCGAGGCACCTGCCGCTGTGTCCGCGGCCCAGTTGCAGGTGCAGCCGCACGCGGCAGTGTTGCAGGCGCAGAAGGCGCAGGCGCAGGCAGCGGCGCGCGGCCCAGCCCAGCCGGCCAGATCGGCCCGCCAAGCAGCATCTCCGCCTATGACAGCCCAGCAGCGCCAGGCGCAGCTGGCAGCGGGCCAGCTGGCAGCGCACCAGCGGCTGCACCAGGCTCAGGCCGCAGTGAAGCCTGTGCAGCAGGGGTATGTGCGCCAGCTGGCCACTGCCGCTCTCCAGCGGGCAGCGGCGGCGGCAGCAATGGATGATGCGGCGGCGAGCTCCGTCACCGGCCTGTCTGCCGTGGCGCTGCAGCAGGCGGCGCAGTGGCAGCAGCAGCAGGCGGAGATGGCGCAGCAGATGCTGCTGGCGGCGCGCCAGGTGTACCTGCAGGCAGCCGAGGAAGTGCAGCAGGCGCAGGCGGCGGCCAACGCGGCGGCGGCGGCGGTGCTGCAGGAGGCGGAGACCGAGGCGGATCGAGCGCCGCTGCTGCCTCCCGCTGACGGCCATGCGTCGGTTACCTTGGTGCGGCACTCCAACAGGCGCAAGGCAGCCCTGAATCGCAAGCGCTTCTTAGGTGGGGTGGGTGGCACGCCACACGCTGCTGCTGCTGCTGCTGCTGCTGCTGCTGCCACGTGCTTTTGGAGCGTCCGCTTGCCTGCTGCTGCTGCTGCTGCTCCGCTGCCACCTGCGCCTGCCGCCTTGTGCTTGCCGCTTGCTGCTCAGTTGTTGCCTGCACCCTGCACCCGGCACCCGGCACCCGGCACCCGGCACCCGGCACCCGGCACCCGGCATGCTGGTCGACCCATATGGTGCCTGACCTCAGGTGGTGCCTGCCTGCCCCCCCCCCTGTGAGCTGTGCAGAGTCGGATGGCGGCGAGGAGGAGGCTGAAGGGGAGCCCCACTCTCAACCCAGAAGTGTGCAGGGCGGCGCTGCTGCCCCCGCTGTGAGTCAACAGGGGCTTGCCAACATGAAGACGGAGGAGGCAGAGGAGGGGACAGATGATGAGCAGGCAGGCAGCAGGCCCCCAAGTGCGGCGGGCGGCAGGCGGCGGCGAGTCGGGGCGCAGAAGCGGTTGCACGAAGACACACGCTTTGGTGTGCTGTGCTGTGCTGTGCTGTGCTGTGCTGTGCTGTGCTGTGCTGTGCTGTGCTGTGCTGTGCTGTGCTGTGCTGTGCTGTGCTGTGCTGTGCTGTGCTGTGCTGTGCTGTGCTGTGCTGCCATGCTGTGTGCTGCCCTGACCTGCTCATGCTGCCTGACACAACTGGCGTCTGGTTTGAACCGACCTTGCACCTCCACCCCCCTTCCCCTGCTGTCCCCCCCCGCCCTGACCTCTACCTTGCACACCCACACTCTGCAGGCATTTATGATGACCGCCGCTATCGAGCAGGAGAGGGCCCAACAGGCCCAACAGGCCCCGACCAGCCCGCAGCGCAGCGCCGCCGCGTCAGCTCCGGCAGTGGCGGCGGCGGCGGCGGCGGCGGCTCCGGGCAGCGGCAACGACGGCGGCGGCGCAAGCCGCGCCACCTGTCGGGCGAGTTTGCTTTGAGCGACGAGGAGGACGAGGATTTCGAGCTGGATGCTGAGATGGCGGAGGCTGAGCTGGCTGAGGCTGACGAGGCGGAGGAGGAGTGGCAGCGTCAGGCCAGGCAGGAGGCGGCAGCACATGAGGTGGAGTGTGTGTGTGGAGCGACGTACGATGATGGTGACGGTGAGTGTGTTTCTGTGCGCGTGTGGGGTGATTGGGCGGGGGATTGGAGGGATGGGTGGATGGGTGGAGAAGCACGAGGCTGGGGCAGTGAGGTGGGGGAGCGGGAGGACTTTGGGGCAGGCAGGCTGCAGGCCAGCGCGGCTCAGTGCAGGCTGGTTGCCGGTCGCTATACTCTATGCTCTGTGCTTTGTGGGGAGGATGGAGGGAGTCAGCAGGGCGCTGCTGGCAACGTGTCCTTGCCTGCCCGGCACCTGGCTGACCGCCCACACACCCTTGTGCCCCCGCTCCCGCTGCCTGCTGCTGCTGCTGCTGCTGCTGCTGCTGCTGCTGCTGCTGCTGCTGGCACTGCAGAGATGGCTGAGTGCGAGAGCTGTGGCACCTGGGCCCACATGGCTTGCTTGATGCGATACGGCAGGTGGGAGGTGGCGGCGAGGCGGGGAGGGGAGGGGTGGGAGGTGGAGGCAAGGGAGAGAAGTGGGGGGGAGGGGGGTGGGGAGGCAGCAGCATGGGCCAACTGCCTTGGGTGGAAGGAGGGCAGCACCCCGGCCACCACCGCCTGCTCCCTCACTCACACTCACACTCACACTCACACACACAGCCACAGCCACACCCACAGCCACACTCATGTTCGCGTGCACCGCACACCTTACACGCTTGCTTGCTTGCTTGCGTGCCTGCAGGCTGCGGCACCAGGCCGACCGCTACCAGTGCGGGCGCTGCCAGGGCTTTGGCAGCCCAATGGCGGCAGGCACACCCACGGCAGCGGGGACGCTGTCGCCTCGAGGGGTGGCTGTGGCGCTGGGCGCCAGGCGCCAGGCGTTCCGCGCGGGGGGCCGTACAGGTGTGTGTGCGGGGGGTGAGGGTGCTTTGGTGCTGGGTGGGTCTGCTGCTGCGCTGGTGCTGGTCCTTGGCCACTAAGGCATGCTGCTGGCTCCTCGCCATTGTCTCTCGTGTTTGCGTTTTGCCAACACAGGCAGGCAACGTATCGGCAATGAACGACTAGAGAAGTCTTTTGCCGCTGCCAGTAATGTGAATTTGTTCCACTTCACACTTGGCTACTCCACTTTCCTCCCCACCTCTGCCTCAGATCCTTCTTTCCCTCCCGCCTTCCTCCCCCTGGCCCTGCAGACAGCTTCAACAACGAAGAGCTCTACGACATAGCTGCCTTCCTGGATGGCATGGGGCCCCAGCAGCGGCAGAGGCTGGAACGAAGCACCAGCAGAGGCTCGCTGGCCCCCAGCTCTGCCCGCGCTCGCAGCGGCTCAGCTCAGGCTCTGGCAGCTCTCAGCGGGCTCGTTGGCGGCGGCAGTGGCGGCGGCGGCAGTGGCGGCAGCGGCAGTGGCGGCAGCGGCGGCGGCAGCGACAGCGACAGCCTGCCGGCGGCAGAGGCGCCGCCGGTGCCGCGCTGGGGAGGGTCTGGTCCGCGGCAGCGGCGGCGTTCTCGTAGCATTTCGGTGCAGCAGGCGCAGCAGGCGCAGCAGGCGCAGCAGGCAGGGCAGCAAGGGCAGCCGGGGCAGCAAGGACCCCAGCAGCTGCAGCAGCAGCAGCAGGGGGAGGCCTGGCCTTCTGCCGGCGTCCTGCAGCGTGCACCCCGTACGCGCTCGCTGCTGCCGCCACAGGCGCCACCACATGCCGCCGAGGCAGCCTCTGAGGAGGCGGCAGCTGATGCGATTGGCGCTGCCGGCATGAGCCTGCAGGCCGCACTGGCGGCGTGGCAGCAGCTGCCGCTGGCCACGGCGGCAGCCCGCCTGCCCCACCTGTCACCACAGCCCCACTTGCCGCTGCCGCCCTCCCTGCCGCCATTCATGCCCCTGGGTGGCTCAGGCTCACACTTACAGCTGCGTCACAGCCCCGGACTGGACGCCTCCAGCCTGCAGCAGTCGGCAGGCATGGCAGCGGGCTTGGCGGCAGCAGCGTTGGGCCGGGACTGGGGTCGAGGTGATGGCGGTGGTGGTGGTGGTGCAGGCGGGCGGGGCGAGGGGGGCAGCAGCCATCACGGCTTGGACCAGCAGCGCCGCCAGCAGCACGCCCAGCAGCAGCAGCTGCTGCAGGAGCAGGCAAAGGCTGCTGCGGTGGCGGAGCTGATGCAGATCATGCAGCAGGGGGCCATGGGCCTCCCCGCTTCAAGGTCAGGAGGCACCGCTGTTGGTGTGTGGGTGTGCCCAAGTTGAGCATGCGTCATGAGCTTCAAGCTTGTCGCACTTGCAAGCAGCTGTGTGTGCCTAAGCCTGTGCCTGCGTATGTACGTCTGGGCTGCGTGTGTGCCTGTATGTGCAGCCACCAAGTCAGGCATCTGCCAGGGCTGAGAGCAGCCAGTGCGTCGCTCCCAACCCCGCCGCCGCACCCCCACTCTGCAGGCCCTCGCTGCCCGTGGCCGCCGCTTCTGCGCTGCTGAGCTCGCGACAGGGCACCCCCCTGCCCGCCATTGACTTGATGCACAGGGAACTGCATGATGTGGACTTGCAAGGTGAGGGGGTGGCTGGGGGGGCGGGGTCGACATTTGCACAGCTGCTGGGGCTGGCTGGGTGGTTGCTGAGTGGCTTCTGGGCCACATACGCGAGTCTGTGCGATGTGTGTTCAAAGGTTTGCTGCTTGTTGTTGATGCCACAAACCGGCCGCTAGTGGTTCGCTGATTGCTGGCTTGCCGCCATCCTACCGTGCAGACGACTTGCACAGCCAGGACTGGCTGGCGGCAGCCGCCTCACTGGCTCGAGCAGACAGCCAGCCCAGCTTCCACACTTTCCCCGTGGGGCCACTGGACGGAGGCCCCAGCCAGCACCTGACCAGCCTGGGCGGCTCACCTTCGCGACCGCTGTCGCTGCCGGGGGCGCCGCTGCAGCCGCCGCTGGTGGGCCTGCAGGAGCTGCAGCAGCAGCCTCACTGGCTGGGCGCGCTGAGCACCCTGCAGCAGCACCAGGAGAGCATTGCACAGCAGCAGCAGCAGCAGAACGACCACCAGCACGGTCACGAGCTCCAGCAGCAGCGAGCTCTGGGCAGGGCTGATGGTGCCTTGGGCGGCACTGCACCCCAGCACCTACGGCCCCCTCTGGGAGCTGCGGGCATGGTACTGCCACCAGACTCCTCCCTGGCTGCCGTGCACCGTCGCCTGCAGCAGCTGGCCGAGGGTGCTGGGGCCGCGGCAGCGGCAGCTGAGGAACGCGGTGGCAGTTTGGGTGGCAGTCTGGGCGGCGGCAGCCGCCGGCAGTCGGGCAGCATGCCTGGCCTGGATGCAGCACAGCAGCAGGACGGCTTTGGGCGGTACCGCCAGGGATCCCTTCACTCCCTGCAGCAGCTGGCTCCGGACCTGCAGGCACGCGGCTGCAAGTGCAAGTCCTGTTGCAGCTGCTGCTGCGGTTGTTGGGCGGGCGCGGTACCGCCCTGATACCGCCCAATGCTCTTGCGATACCAGCAGCACAGCTCGTGCGCAGCTCCTCCGCTGCCATTGTGTCCGTCTCTCTCCCCTCCACCTCTTGCTGCTCAGTGGCTTTGCTTCCAACAACTGCTGCTGCTGCTGCTGGTACTCGCGCTGCCGCAGGTGGATGGACTGCAAGGCCTCACCCCCACGGCTTCCGGGCGACCTGACCCACTCATGACAGGTGCGCTGCGCTGTGACGCGCTGTGATGCACTTCTGCCCCCTCCCCCCCCACCCTTGGCCTCCTCCCACCAGCATCATGTGTGATGGCCACCACAGTCACTCGGCAGTGCATGCCGCCGCTCCCGCTTGGAGCACACCGCATGCCTGCCCGCAACAAGCTTGTTGGCAACGCCACCGCCACCGCTGTTGCTGGCGGTGCACTGCAGCTGCCTGGATAGGGAGCTGCTTCCATCCTGGCGGCCGACTTGCTTCACAGATTGCTTTGCTGTGCTTGCCTGCCACCCATTTGGACTGCTGCAGATGATGAGGGTGATGTTGATGGGCCCCACCTGCTGATCCAGGGCGGCAGCCCTGAGCAGCAGGAGCAGCATGCGGTGCAGAAGCAGGAGCATCAGGCGGATCAGACGCAGCAGGACCACGGCTGACGCCTGGTCCCTTCTTCCTCCCACACAGCCTTGGCTCCCCCTGCTGTTGCGCTTACAGCGGCGGCTTACAGCGGCGGTGTACATTTTGTTTCCTCTGTTTAAGTATGAACGAAGTGCAATGCATGCCTGTAGTTTTCCATGGCACAGGGGGCCTGAGGCTGAGGTGTTTGCGCGTGCAGAAAGCACACATGCGTCGGCCGGCGGAATTGAGCGGGGACATGCCTCGTCAGCGCTGGCCATGCCTGTTTCGTCTTGCAGCGCGCCCAAACTCTGCAACCACTTTCAGAGGGCACAGAAACCGTGTCTTTGTCCACCAACGATTGCGGCCTCGCCTGCGATTGGAGTGCTGCAAGCGACTGGCGACTTGACGTTGCGCACCATAACACTGACAGCACCTAGGGACGGCGGGAGAAGGGCGCCAGATGCCTGGTAGTGCGGCCACTGGAGGTCGCACCGGCGGGCGCGGAGCGGGAGACGCTGGCGCGAAGGCAGCGACGCGTGTGGGTTTTAGAGGCACCTCTGAGAACGCGAAGACGCGTATCTGTCAGCGGTGAGGATGTCTTGTCTCCCGCCGTTTGGTCGTGCGATCTGCAGCCCGGGGCGACCGTGCACGCCCTTGACATGCCTCCTGGCCGCGGCAGTGCAGAAGGGTGCAGTGGAAGGCGGGTGCAGGGCCGGCCGCCTCACCGCCGCTCGCACTTTGCTCTCCTCCTTCGACGTGCAGGTGGCAAGCTGGTCACTGCCGGTTTGGAGACCGTTGCAACTTTGCGCATGGCGATGATGAGCTCAGAGCGCTTCCCCCTAGAAATCCTAGCGCGAGCACAGGCGGCAGCGGCAGCGGAGGCGGTGGCGGTGGCGGAGGCGGTGGCGGTGGTGGTGGTGGTGGCGGCCGGGGGCGAGGCCGGGGCGCGGACAGCAGTGGTAGCAGTGGCGGCGGCGGGCGAGGGCAGGTGAGCTGCGCAGCCGGGAAACGCAGCCTGCGACATTTTGCTGCACCGACGTGTGCATCATGGGTCTGGATTGGGGCCAGCACCGGGTCTGCTGCCTGCCTGCCAGTGCGCTTCACCGTGCACCACACCCTGTCTGTTGCGCTGATGCAGGGGGGTGCTGGTCGTGGCGGCGCTGCCGCTGTTGTAGCAAATGGGCGGTCGAGAGATGACCCAGCATGGAAGGCAGCCGGGTGCCCTGTGCCGGGGCCACAGGGCTGGACACAGTACCAGACGGAGGGGGGGGAGGCATACTACCACAACTCCAAGACTCAGGAAACAATGTGAGCCTGCTGCTGCTGATGCTGCTGCTGATGCTGCTGCTGATGCTGCTGCTGATGCTGTGCAGGGTTTCAGCAGGCAGGGCATGTGTCGCAGGGCACTGCCCGGCCTGCTGCATGTTGCACGTTGTGCAATGCTGCTGTGCCCTGTACGAGCCACCAGCCGGCTAGCGACAGATTTTGACACGCTGCGGCCTCCGCCTCCATTCCTGGTGCTGTGCAGATGGGATGCACCGGAGTGCTGGCCCAACGCGCCAAAGGTCAATTAGCAGCAGCAGCAGCAGCCTGCCAGCTCCCTTGTCCCACCTAGATGCGGCGGCGCTGCGTCGCGCTATGCGATTTGGAGGCAGCACAGGCACATCTGTACTGCGCACATTTTTCTCAGACGTGTGCTCGGCGTGGTGCCAGTCACTTCAGTGCTCGACACTGCATGGGAGCTGCCTCGCTTGGCGGCTCCATGGCTGCCAAAGTTGGGAGGGCTCAAGCCTGCACGACTTTAGTTGCACTGTTGTGCTCTTCCTCAGAACCTGGCTTGCTCACATCTCTGGCATAGCTTAGCTGTAGAGGTTGTTGTTTCTTCTCATTCTCTTTGTTTGTGTGTCTTTCCCTCGCCTTCCCTTTTTGATGCCTTGCTGTACGGTCTTGCTGCACACCTGCCTCACGCTTCCTGTGAGGCACGCTTACCCTGTTGCCCGCCACTACACCCCTGACACAGGCACTGCGTATTGGTGAATCGCGCCGGCACAACCTCCGCAACCTCAAGCACCGCCCCTGCCTTGCCTTTCCAGCTTCCTGACCGTTGTATTGCCGCTTGGGGTCTCCCTGCAGCTCTTATTTGCAATGTTGGGGTGCGGCACGAAGCCCCCACGACTCCTTAACCTTCCTGACAGCCGGACGCTGACGCGCATCCCTGCCCTGACATCCCTGCCGCCGCCTGCCGCCCACTCCCATCTCCCTGTATCCGACCCACGCACTCAGCACATGACGCTGCTGGACTGAACTGTAACAATAGCTTGCTTCTAGAAGCATACAGCAGCAACAACAAACCCAAGCGTCACTCCAGCTTGGACCCCCTGCCCGTTGCCTGCTTCAGCGTGGTGCTTCCGAAAGCTGCGGTTACGGCAGACAGCAGTGCCAGCATGGGCAGGGTCTGCACCATGGTGAGGCGCAGCCAGAAGAGCATGTAGAGGCCTAGGATGGAGAGCAGGCCGAGGTGGAAGCCAGCGGCTGCCAGGAAGCCGCCACCGCTTGGGAAGCCCTGCACAGGTGACGGGAGCGGCGCAAGCTTTTGCAGCGACTAGCAACTTGCAGGTGCCAAAGCTAAGCTCGGCCAGGGATGCCTGTGATGCATGGCGGGCCCCTGCTGCAATTGCTCCCTGGCTGGCAGCATGCATTGCGCCGCTGCAAGTGGTGGTAGATCAACCAGAGCTATGAGGCATGCTGCCTCATGCGTGGCTGCTGTAGGCTGCCACACACTGGCACACCGCCACACCTTGAGGTTGGCACCCATCTGCAGCGCCACAGCAACGTAGATGGCCACAGGGGCTGCTGCTACCAGGGTGAAGAGCACTGACACGACGGCGGGTGCCCGACGCTCAGGCAACCGGTGCATGTGCACGATTTCGGGGAGGGGCTTGTGCATGCGGTCGATGGCCCGGTAGGATGCCGCTGCTGGCTGCGAGCCGTCGTCAAGGGGGGCGTGCAGCACCTGCACCTCTCCCAGCGTCCACAGCAGCGGCTGAGTTGCACGCGTGTCGCCCACGATGATGGCGGCGGTGTAGGCGCCACTCTGCAGTCCCACTTGCTTTTGGATATCGGCGGACTTGGCGGTGGCGTACAGCGTGCCGTCTTTGGCCTTGACGGCAGCAAAGTAAGCGGCATCCTGGCTGGAGCGGCATGTCAGCCGCAGAAACACCTGCTGCGGGCGGAAGTCCTCCCCTGGCGCGGCGCTCAGCGACGTCGTGAGGCTGACCTGCAGCGGACGGTGCAGGTCAGGGCATGTTTGCAGTCCTGCACGGGTGGAAGGTAGATAGCGACAGGCGGCGGTGCACCTTGATGGTGCGGGTGTGGTCCAGTGTGCCCAGGTTGGCGGTGCTGGGCCCTGTCACGCTGGTGCTTGCCACGATGCTGCCGCTGGCCTCCATCAAGCTAACAGAGACGTCCGCAAGCGTGATGTCGCTGGCGACGGCACCAGCGATCAGCAGGGCCACGGCCAAGTAGGCAGCCAGTGCGCGTGTCATGTGGCCTGGTGACAGCAACAGAGAGACCAGACCGGGTTGCTCTCAGCTTTGCTCAAAGCAGGCTTTCACCCCGAGCGCCCGTCTTATTCACACTGCAAGCTGAACGTGCAGTTTGTTACACCGCAAACAGGCGCAAACAAGCGATCGGCATTTGGTAAACCAGATGCAGGTGGCGGGGAGAAATGCCGCCAAACTGTGCTGGGTGTTCGATGATCCAACAGGCATCTACCGTGCAGCAGCCCTGAAGGCAGGAGGTGGGCGTCACATTTGGCAGGGCAAGACGTCGGACGCCTGAAGTGCTGCCCTTGGGCCACGGCAGGCTGTCGGCGGGTGTGTTGCGCAATGGGTGGTGGGATTGAAACGCCCAGAGAAGCTGGGGGAGCTGGCAAAGAATGCGCCTACTTGAAGAATGCGAGTCGATGCTCTGCCTGCATTCCTACGAGCTCTGCCACCAGAATGTGTGCATACTGGCAGCCATTCCTGTCGCCAGCCGACTCTGGCCCGGTTTGGGCGAAAAGCAGTTCGAAGGGCGTCCTCCCTCTGAATATGCCCCCAGGAGAGTCACTCAGCAGGCTGCCATTGCGCAGGACGACGCCAGGCGGCGCAGCATGCTATTGCGCAAGGGCGGCAAGGTTGTCGTTTTGCCTGTCTTGCTTGTTCTGACACGAGCAAGCGGGATTGCTGCAATGCTGCAAGGCCAGGCTCGTGGATCAGTAGTGGAGCCAGGACCTTGGGGTCATACCACCTTTGCAAGCAGGGGCGGCCCCGGTGCATTGCCGCCGTCAGCGAGCTCGGCAGGCGGGCTGCGCAGGCTGTCGCGGCCTGGCAACAGCTGCATTTCGACAACGCTGCGCGACGCCCTCGATCCGGTTCCACCATGCCTGCCGTGTGCCCGGTGCCCATGTTTGATTCTTCAAAGGGGGCCTTCGGCAATACGCGATGTACATGCCGCACAAAACGCGCTTGCATCGCCGCTCCTCCGCTCCTTCGCATTGAATCATCCTGCTCACCTGGCTGCCGCGGTGCCTTCTCCATCCTTGGTGCTTACCCCACACGGGATCTTGTCTTGTCACAAGTTCCAACACTCACGCGTTGCGCCGACCGCCACGCCACTACATCACCGTCTTACAGACCTGTTGCACGCGCCGCGGACTGGTGAGGCTTGAGATGGCTTGGCAATCCGGC
Source organism: Chlorella vulgaris (assembly GCA_023343905.1). Lineage (NCBI taxonomy): Eukaryota > Viridiplantae > Chlorophyta > Trebouxiophyceae > Chlorellales > Chlorellaceae > Chlorella > Chlorella vulgaris. Next base: position 1,214,794 of record SIDB01000012.1, on the reverse strand, counting down.
TGCGACCAGATGCAGCGAAAGTGACCCTGCCCGCCCTTTACACATGGTGCAGACATCAACCATGCGGCCCGCAGTCGTAGTGCTGCTGCTTCTCGCGTGCGGAACGAGCCTGGTGGCCGCCCAGCGTGCCGGCGGCGGTGATTTCGAAAGCACGCCTGCCACGAGTGCTGACGGCGCCTCAGCCGACTCGTCCAATGGTGTGGGCCCATCATTTGACGAAACAACTGGCACCACCGGTGTTGCGGGCATTGCTCCCGCACCCGCACCCGCACCTTCCGATGGCTTTGCGGTAGACGGTCTCGGCCCCTCGCCAGCCCTGTCTGACATGGAGTCTCCTGGACAGCTTGATCGGCCCTCCGGGCCTGGAGCCGTCATTGAACCCGCCATGGTACCGATGCCTGCCCCCCGGCAATCGCCGCCACCGCCGCCGCCATCCCCGCCCCCTCCGCCCCCTCCGGTAGGCTGCGTACACTGCCTGCATTCAAGCTGGCAGTTCAGGTGCTGCTGTCACTCCTCTGCTGTCACTACATACTGGTGACAACCCACGTCCCTGTTGCCTTGCCACGCTGTCCCTGCAGCCATCCGGCATCTTAATTACCATGGTGGTTCGATTGGCAGACACATCTTCACCGATGCCACCGGACCTCACTGCCAGGGTTGTGGCAACGTTCTCTGCTCTCAGCCCAGACCACCCCTGGACCTTGATGGAGCAGCAGGTACGGACTCATTCACTCCCTGGCTGTGCTGTGCTGCGGCCTCAGTGCCGCATTGCGTGTCGGCCGCAGTGGGCAGGAAAGGCAGCAGAGGGTGCAGGCAACGACTGCTTTGTTTGTGCTTTGCAAAGGAGTGTGCCACCTCCCGTGTAGTGTCCATGCTCACTGCTGCACGTTACTGCCAATCCCTGCAGCCCTCGTACCCAGGCCGGGCGCCCAACGACCCTAGGATGCTGGATGCAGCACCCACCCCAACAGCCTCCTCCAGCCCCTCCCCTCCCTCCCGTGAAGACGACACCAAGGTGACAGTGGACCCCCTGGCAATCAACGGGCTGGGCCGCAAGCTGCGCCAGGCAGCAGCGCCAACCGCGCCGGCGCTGGCGTTGTCGGAGAAGGGGCAGTGCTATTCGACCAAGCATGCGCTGGCTCCGGACGAGGCCATTTGTGGGCTCTGGTGCGAGGCGCAGCTGGCGGCAGGCACGGTGGATGCTGCGGAATACGGCACGCGGTTTTATGAAAATAAGGGTGAGATTTGTGGGTGCGGAAAGCAGTGGCGGAGGGCTCCTGTGCTGGCCGTTGTGCGTGTGTGGTGTTGTGCACGCCCCAGGGAAGGAGAGCAGTCACCAACTGCCCACGTGGCTTATGCCGAGTTCTGTCACATCCCTAATTTCACCACTTTGCACCCCACGAACAGGTGTCAAGTGCTGCGGTTGCAATGCAAATAAGCGCGGTGGTGACACCGGCAAAGCTGCCGCTGCAAACACAGACGCGCCCGGACCTGGCGCCGCCCCGGACGCTCCAGGCACCGCAGCCGCCCCAGACAAGCCTGACAGCAAGCCAGATGCACCGGAGACAAAGCCCAACGAGCCCAAAGCCACGCCAGATGAGGTTGCTGCCACGGCAAGCGCCCCCACACCAAGCCCCGCCACCAATGGCAGCCTTGCTGATGGCGAGAAGGAGCAGCCGAAGGTGGACGAGGGTGCAGATGGTGTCTATCTCTTTGCTTCCACTCGCGTCATGGACACTGAGGCAGAGCGTGAGCTGAATGCCACTATGCGCGCGGCAGCTGACGCTGGAAGGCTCATGAACAGCTTGAAGTACACTGCAGGTGGGCTGCTGCTAGCAGCACTGCTGGCCTGCTTGTGTGCTGTGTATGCTCAAACTCTCCTTGCACTTGCACTTCCTGCTGGTGGGGGCAGCACGGGCTCCCGCCAAGCCTTACATATCAAATACCTGCACCTGGCCTTGCTTTCCAGCAAAATAGCACAGAACAAGCCCGCCTCACACCCAGCTGACCTTCATCCATGTTGGCTTGCCTGTGCTGTGCAGGTCTGACTGCCACCTCTGCCGAAATTGTGTTCCTTGGCAGCGGGGAATTTAACATCACTCCACCTGCTGCAAGGTACAAGCGGCCTGCCTATGGCGATGTCTCCTCGGAATCCGCCCAGGAGCCCCCCTCAGCCCCCACCACCACCACCAGCGACGGCGGCAGCAGCAACGGCATGATGCTGGGCATCATTGTGGGCAGCGTGGCTGCGGCGCTGATTGCGGTGACTGTCGGCATCGTATGTGTTGTGCGCCGCAAGCGCAACAGCAAAGGGAAGCTGGAAGGGCAGGGTTTGGCACGCAAGTGGGAGTCGGAACGCCAGCTGGGTGAGTGCCGCTATTCCTGTTGAGCAGCTCTTTTGCGCCGCAAACGCGATAGCGAGGAAGAGTGGGTTGGGTCATGTCAAGTGCCTCCTTGTGCCCACCTTGACATCACATCTTCTCTGCTGCTTTCAGCTTTGATCTCCCGTGCTGCGCCTCTGACATCTGTCCATCCCCCCTCCATCCCTCTCGCAGCCGAGGAGGAGCGCAAGAGGCAGCAGGAGGAGCGGCGGGCAGCCAGCGAGGCCGCCAACGACCGCTACTGGGCTCGCGTGCACTCCCAGTCGGTGCGCAGCCAGAAGCTGGAGCGGGTGCGCTCAGCCCTGGGCATGGGCCCAAAGGATCACCTCGGAGCGGCGGCGGCCAGGATGGAGGCGGCCGAAGCTGCCGCAGTAGAGACTGCAAAGGGCGCGGCTGCTGCAACCCCAGCGTCTGGCTCCAGCAGCAAGGCCATGGGCAGCAAGCCCGCTACGCCTGCCGCCGCCTCACGAGCTGCTGCTACCCCCACCATTGCCCTCTCCGCGCACAGTTCATCTGTGGGGGAGGCGCCTCTGAACAGTGTGGCGGTGCAGCAGCAGCAGCAGCAGCAGCAGCAGCAGCAGCAGCGGCTCCACAGCAGCAGCGGGCCGACTCCCAGCTGGGCCACTCGTGACCCCGGTGCTGAGCCCAAGTCTAGCAGCGTGTTTGGAAAATGGTTTGGCAGGGGATGACAACAGTCGCCCCGCTTGCCGCCTTGCGTTGCATCTCCACGCGACCCTCCAACCTACTTTGCAGCTGATCGAATCAGCTGAACTCATTTAGAATGTAAAGTCACGCCCTCCATCAGTATAAGACAGCAACGCAAACTTGCGGCGAAAATGCACGAGCGGGGAGAGCGGGAGATGGTGCCGCCCTTGCGCAGTTGCATGCAGCGCCGCCTGGCCCCGTCCTGCGCAATGGCAGCCTGCTGAGTGACTCTCCTGGGGGCATATTCAGAGGGAGGACGCCCTTCGAACTGCTTTTCGCCCAAACCGGGCCAGAGTCGGCTGGCGACAGGAATGGCTGCCAGTATGCACACATTCTGGTGGCAGAGCTCGTTGGAATGCAGGCAGAGCATCGACTCGCATTCTTCAAGTAGGCGCATTCTTTGCCAGCTCCCCCAGCTTCTCTGGGCGTTTCAATCCCACCACCCATTGCGCAACACACCCGCCGACAGCCTGCCGTGGCCCAAGGGCAGCGCCTCCTCCCCCTCAGGCATCCCTCGCCGCGTCTGCGACGCACCCACTCGCTGAACGTGTGTTACAGTCGCCAGCAGCCGCAGCAAGACGCTGAGAAGGGCCTGGGCCCCACCACGGAGCGCCCTGGCTCACTATTAGGCAACGCGACTTTCTGCGCCCCCTCAGCGATATGGCGTTCCAGCTGGAGTTCCGGCACGACTGCCAGTGAGTCTGAGGAAGGGCTGTGAGGTTGTCGCCGGGTTGGCGACTCATCGCTTGCTGTGCTCCCTGGCGCTCCTGCAGGAACCTGGGATGTCCCAACTACCAGTGCAATCTGTGCAAGCTCAGCCAGCGGCGACGCTGCCCCTCCAACTTTGCTGCCAAGTACCTGGCGCCGTGCGACGTCGTTGAGGCCAAGTGCGGCGCACAGATTTATGTGGTGGTCACAGACGCAAACACAGGGCAGCTGGTGCAGCAGGGACTGGAGGACCTGGGCCTGCTGGTGAGTGCAGGCAGCCGACTAACCACCGGCAGTGTGCTCACACTTAGCGGGGCAAACTCAGCTTGCTTTGCCTTGTCCGTTCACTCGAGGCTGGTGCCGGGATGTCTCGGGATGTTTGTGCCTATGCGCCGGCAGACATTGGCCGTGCAGCTGTTGACCATGCCCCCGCACCCCTTGCATGCCTGCGCTGTGTGTAGATCAGCATTGTGGATGGCCGCAAGCTCGAGGCGGAGGGCAGCAGTGAGGAGGGCATTGAAAGCTGCGAGCTGCTGGCAAACAAGCAGGGCCAGCCGCTGCTGGCACACGGGCGCTCTGGCAGCTACACAGACTCCAAGCGTGTCATGGTTCCCATGATTCACGGCCAGGCACTGCTGCCAGACCTCAAAATCACAGACTCCAGCGAGGCGCTGCTGACGGGGCGTGCGCCGCCGTTCCGGCTCGCCGTCCGCGCCGTGCATCGCACTGGGGAGCGATTCCACGGCATCAGCCATGCGCTTTCTGACCCGTTCGTGGTGCGTGCCGGGGGGGGGGGGGGGGGGGGGGGGGGGGGGGGGGGGGGCGCGCGCGTTGAGTGTGGTGTGGCTGTGCAGTGCCTGGCGTCACGTGCGTCAGTTTTTGTGGCGGATCGAGATCTGCTGCGGTAGCACAGAAGCAGGTTGCATGCGGCAGAGTCAAGGCTGCGATTTGTGCGCCTGCCTGCTGATGAGCAGGCGTCGCCTGCGGTCATTCCTCATTGCTCACTTCCTGCCTCTCCATTTCGTGATGCGCCGCGCTGTGACAGGTGGCAACCGCGAGAGTCAAAGGCGCCGCCAAGCTTGAGATACCTCATGTGGACGACCATGTCAGCAAGATTGATTGTGTAGGCCTGCAGGTGCGCGCGAGAGCGGGCACCTTTGTGAGGGCACGAATGGATGTGGGCACGGGTGCTGTGTGGTGGCGATTGCCTTGCGGACAGGCCATGCTCTGCATTGTTTCGGCGATAGGTCTGCAGCAGGCAGGGCAGAGTGATACGGCGGCCAGTCTGTAGAGCAAACGCAGATTGCAGCACGGGCGTACCGTGGGCTGGCTGGCGGGCAGTGCAGGGCTGTGCTGCGGTTGTGTGCAGAGGTACCAGGAGGACCAAGCATGCTCGCCTCGTGTGTGTGTGTGCTGCTGCTGTTTCGACAGCGCAGTCGGTGCGATCGCCGTGCCTATTCCACCCCGCCGCGTCTGCCGCCACTGCCTGCTCTCACATCGGTGCTTGCTCTCGCCCCCCCCTCACTGCAACAGACTCAAAAGAAGCTGGAAGACATCCGGGCGGCGGCTGTAGCGGCAGGCGTGCCCGATCTCAATCTGCCCCACAACACCGTCACCAAGGGTGCGCTGCTGCAGCTGCTGTGTTTTGATCCTACCCTGTGCTTCTCTGCCTGTATGCCTGTCTGCCTGTCTGCCAACAGAGCTGATGTGTTGGAGAATGCACACTTGTGTGTGCACTGCACTTTCTCTGGTTTGATCAGCGGCATGTTGTGACCGCCTACAAGCACCAGCCTGCATTCTTTTCCAGCACTCACCTCTCCTTCTCCTCCCTCCCTTTCTCCCTCCCTCCTTGCGCTCTCCAGTCGGCCAGTTCCGGGATCTGGTGGAGACAGCTGAGCGCAACAAAGCGTTGAGGGAGACGTTGAAACAGGTGCTGCGGCTGACAAAGGGGTGGGACGTGGCTCGGGACCACGTGCGGAAGGCAGTTGAGACAGACATGCAGCTGAGGGTGTACCACCCTGATGGCCGCACAGAGGTGGGCCTGGTGTTCAAGTGCGGCTCGTACAACGTCATAGACATCAACCGCCCAGTGGGTGAGTGCTGCGGCGGGTGTGGGGGGGTGAGTGTGCTGTGTGGTTGGTGTGGCGGCAGTGCGTGGTGTGGCGTGGTCTGGAAGTGTGTGTGGCCTGCTGTGAGCGTGCGTGCGTTCGTGGGGTTGTGTGGTTGTTGAAGGTATTTGTTGAGCTCATTCCGAGCTGGAATGGAAGTGCAACTCAACTGAGGTGGGGAGTGTGGCGCTGCTTGCCCTGGCTGTGCTGCGCCTGTTACCCTGACGCTGCCTCTGCCCGCCTGCTTGCCTGCCTGCCTACCTGCCTGCCTGCCTGCAGGCCTGATGCGCCGCAAGCAGAACCCGCAGCAGTCCAACCAAGAGTTGGTGGATGTGATCTGGCTGCCGCTGGACACAGCTTCTTTCCCTGACGCTGTCAAACGCATGCTGCCTCAGGCCTCCACCGACTGGCGCAAGGAGGGCCACCCCGGCTGGGCGCTGCTGCCGCTCACCATAGGGCACATGCCGCCGTACAGTGAGGGCGGCAAGCCCTCCAGCCAAACCTCATCCTTCACCTTTACCATCCGCATGGCGCCAGCAGCCGCAGCGCCAGCGCCCAGCCCAGCGCAGCAGCCGGTGCCGCCGGGCGGCATCCCTGTTTCACCTCGCGGTGCTGCGAGACGCAATGGCATGACCCCTCCTCCGATGCCTATGAGTGCTGCAATGAATGGCATCAACGGCGGCGGTGGCAGCAGCCTGCCTGGCTTCCCTGGCAGCAGCGGCGGACTGCCGCTGGGCCTCAACCTTGGCGGTGCATTGGGAGGCCTGGGCTTGCCGCAAGGCCCACCGCAGCTGCCAGCCGGTTTTGTGCCGGGTGGTGATGGCGGCGGCCTGGATGCGCTTCGCATGCCTCCTGTCAGTGGCCTGTCGCCCATGAGCGGTGCGCTGCCTTCAGACCTGCTGTTTGGCTCACAGCAGCAGATGGGAGCACCGCCGCAGGTTCCGCAGCCGCAGCAGCAGCAGCAGCAGCAGTTTGGCGGCATGCCTGGGCTGGGAGGGCTGGGCGGCGAGCTGCCACCTGGACTGGCTGGTCTGGATGCAGCCACAGTGCAGGGGCTGATGCAGATGCCCACACTCGACCTGTACAGCGCTGGCAGCGCCCCTGGAATCGTACCGCAGCGCGGATCCAGCCAGGCAGCCGCCGCGGTGCAGCAGGCGCAGGCAGCGGTGGCCGCTGCTGCGGCGGCGGGAGGGCACACGCCTGGACAGCGGGGCAGCGGCAGTCCTGCAGGAGCAGGCAGCATCCTTCCCCCTGAGCTGGCGCATCTGCTGAAGGATGACAGCATGTCACCTTTTGAGGATCCCAACTTCCAGCAGCTGATGTCACTGATGTCCGGAGGAGGGCCAGCCGGCAGCGGGGGCCAGGGCCCCAGCCCAGCCCCGCCCGGCAGCGCCGCAGCCGCAGCCGCAGCCGCAGCGGCAGCAGCAGCCTCAGCAGCGCGGGGGCCTGCCTCTGGTTTGGGCAGGCGCGAGAGCAAGCACGCAAAGCGCAAAGCAGGTGTGTGCCTTGGAGAGAGTGTAGCTGCCTCCTTCCGGGATTGCGCTCTGGCTGTTGCCGCCGCTGCTGCCTGCGCATTGCAGCTTGCTGCGACGGTTGACGGTGCTATCAGTGCATGCTGCCTGCACTGGCCAGTGCTTCCTGTTGCTTAAACGCAGCTGCACATCGCCGCATTCCTTCCTTCAGTACCTCACCTCACCTCACTTCCCCTTCAACCCTCACCCCACCTCCCCCAGACACCTCCCTTGAAAGCTGGATGGACATGAACAAAGGCCTTGACGACATGGCCATGCCAGGTGGCCATGGTGCGGTGGCACCCCTGGAGTCACTCTTCACCTCCATGCTGCCAGGCGGTGAAGAGGGTGCAGGTGACGACAGCAGCGGGCCCGCACCACCAAGGGCCGCGGGCTTCTTCCCTGCCCCAGGCAGCGGCAAAAGTGGCGCGCCCCCCGTCAAGCGCAGCAGCTCGCAGTCGCCTGGCGGCACGCCGCCGCTGGCCGACGGTGGTGCAGCTTCTGGGGCCGCGCAGCCGATGCCGATGGATGTGCCGCAGCCTTCTGGATCCTCCCAGCAGGCGTCGAGGGGTGCGCAGCTCGCCAGCGCCCAGGGGCCCCCCTCGACAGGGGCGGCCCCCATGCAGGCAGAGGGCAGCGCGGCAGCGGCAGCGGCTGCGGGTGGCCTTGCCCCTGCGCCTGCGCCGCTGGTCACCACCATCACGCTGGAGCAGATGCAGCAGCAGTTTGCCCGCGCGATGCGGCAGGAAATCAGCTTTGCTGAGCTGGAGGTCTTTTTGAAGCAGTATAACCTGCTGCCCTCTGGCCAGCCGGCCAATGGCGGCACCGGCCCGCAGGCAGCCATGGCGGCCATGGCGGCGGCTGCTGGTGGCATGGGCCCTGCGCCCGACATGGACAGAGACGGCTCGCGGGGGCTTGAAGACATGCAGACAATCGAGCGTGCCCTGCCCGTGTGACACGCGGCTCGACCTGTGCTCCTCCCCTGCTACCTGCATTGGGTGGGCTGCTTGTTCATGCAAGGGTTGGGAACACGCGTGCTGTCCTGGGTTCCTTGCCGCAGAAAATGTACAATGTGCCGCTGGTGACCTGCCGCGCCATCAATATACTCCTTCCCTGTCCTTTGTTACCTATCTGCTGCCAGCTGTCTCCTCTGCTCCTCCTGTTCTGTGTCGTGTTATCAACATCCGGCTGACTTGTTTTTGTCAGTGTGTGTCCGTGTTGCCGCTACCCGCAACTGCGGCGAGCAACACAAACTTAACCCTTCTGCAAAGTTAGACAGGCGTCTGTTGGCGTCTTGTCATCGATCGTACTAGATCTGTATCTCTTCCATATGCGGGGAATAGGTCTCCTTCATCAATTCAGTGTAACACAGTTATCACCTGTTCAATCACGGGTGGGATGTCGGCGAGCGGCAAGTGTGCGGGGCACCCTTGCAGCGGGAGGGGGGGAGAGGGAGAACATCTCTCCTTACCTCTCCGTTGCAGCTGCCATGTGGAGAGGGAATTAATGACGTGCAATTGGGCAGCGGGAGGTGAACATTCGTTACTGCTCTCGTTTTGCTGCCCCCCAGCACGCACCACGATGAGGGCGGATCGCGCCGCTTGTGTGTTGTTTGCCTGGCCCATCTCACCTCCAGCCGCAGCCTCATGCGCCGCTAAGCAGTGTCAGCCTCCCTGTGCACCACCCAGCAATTTGCACACCGCGATGTCACCAGCAGCGCTCTGCTCGAGCCACACATCAGCACATCTGGGCGGATGCCGGAGTTCTGTGCCCCTGCGGGGCGCTGGCAGCGCCGGGGCGCTGCAGCCGAAGTGGTGTGGGCAGCAGCGACCAGTGCGGCTTCCCGTAGCCACACGAGCATCAGCACAGGGGGTGAGCACGCATCCGTCGCCGCCATCAAGTGGATGGTTCCCACACCTGCCTGCCGCCGCGGCAGCGCCTTCTTGGCAGCGACGCCTTTGTCGCTACCACTCACCGCCTCACCATCTGACAATCTCTCCAGTGGCATGTTGTCAGCCACCCACCTGTAGACAGCGGGCAATGCCTTTCGGCGGCATCCTGGTTGCCGGTTGCCGGTTGCTTCAGCAGCTGTTGTCCTGCTTCACCTGCTGCACACCAACCATGCACTGCTTGCCCTGGCTCTCTGCCCCCCCCTGTTGACAGATGGAGGAACTGCCTCAACAAGAAGCGCCACAGCTGGACGAGCAGGAGCTCAAACGGCTGAAGCGGGCAGAGGCGCGGCGGCGAGAGCAGCTGACATATCAGTTCTCAGCGATAGCAGCCAGTGTGGGGGTGACCGCAGCCGCAGGCTTTGCCACGTATTACCGCATCCTGCGCCACGTTGCAAACGACCAGGCCTTCCCCTTCTTTGAACTGGCCTGCACGCTGGCGCTGGCGGCAGGCGCGGCTTTTGGGATGGAGATGTGAGTGGGATGGGGGCTTGGCTTGGCTGGTGCGACGGCAGATGCAGAGGGTGCATTCTTTCCATGGCTGTGTCAGCTGGCACCAAAGGCTGCGCCACAGTGCACAGGACAGCATGGCACAGCAGTGACACCGGCTCTTGTGCAGCCACATGCACCTCAACCGGCTGGTAGTAACCCACAGGCGGTGCCCCTGCTCTCACTCCTGCTGCCGCTCGACCCATGCCGCCTCTGCACCGCCGCCACTCAACCATTGCTGCCTGCCCCCCCCCCTTCCCCCCTGCTGCTGCAGGTATGCCCGCTGGGTGCACAAGGACATGTGGCACGACAACGCCGTGGGCTACATCCTGCACAAAAGCCATCACGAGCCGCGCACCGGCCCCTTTGAGGCCAACGACATCTACGCCATTGTGAATGCGCTGCCCGCCATGGCGCTGTGCCTCTACGGCTTCCTCCGCCCCGACGTGTGGGGCGGCGTGTGCTTTGGGGCGGGCTTGGGCATCACCCTGTTTGGCATCTCTTACATGTGAGGCCGCACTTGGGGCTGGGGTCCGCGGCGCCAGCTCAGCGGGGCCGGGCTGCTGGCTGCTGGCTGCTGGCTGCTGCAGGCTCTGGCTGTGGTGGTGCGTGGGCTGCCTGGTGCAGGTGCAGGTCACCTGCCGGCTGGGCCCTGCTGGTGGCCAGGCTCCTCGGCTGGTTGCCTGGGACTGTGCAGCACGCAAGCACGGCATGCTGTTTCCTCTCCTCACCTCGCCCCACCTTTCCTCGCCTCATCCCACGTCACCGCACCCCTACCTGCAGGTTTGTTCACGACGGCCTGGTGCACCGCCGCTTCCCGGTGGGGCCCATTGCGGACCTGCCCGCCATGCGCCGCATCGTGGTGGCCCACCAGCTGCACCACTCGGAAAAGTACGGCGGCGTGCCCTTTGGAATGTTCCTGGGCCCTCAGGAGCTGGAGGCGGTTGGTGCGGGACCTGAGCTGGACCGCATGGTGGCTGAGGCAGAGGCCGCCCGTGCAGCCAAGAAAGCGGCGGCAGCCGCTAAGGAGGCGGCGGCGGCGGCGGCAGCAGGGCGGCACTGAGGCGTCAGGCCTGTTGTGCTCCCAGCCAGCCGGCCGGCCAGCCAGCCAGCCTCATCTGACCACATGCTAGCCAGCCAGCCACTATAGACGCAGCTGAAGGGTTCTTTGCCGCCGTGAAAACCTGACTCGGCTGCTTGCCACGCAACTCCACCTGCCACTTTGCTCTTTTACTTCTCTCCTTCTGGTCCCTGGGAGGCTGCTTGCCACACTGCTGTCACACTGCACACCGCAGGCAGCACTGCTGCCGCCGCCGCCGCAATCGCTCGAGGGCCGCACCCCTGCCTCTTCCTCGCGGCGCTGCCTGCTGCTGGTGATGCCCCCCCTGGGCTCCTGATCTCACCTGATTTTTTGTTTTGTTTGCAGCCCATCATTTTACGCATTTCATTCGGGGCGCCGGTTTTCACGCATCCAATGTCACCCGCAACCGCACAGCATACACGTTTTGATTGCACACCCGAATGGGTCTCCCGCCATGCACATGCATCCCTGCCCCATCCCCCCCCCCGTGCTGCCCCGCCAACACCCCCATTTTCGCTTGGCGATGCCGTCAAGCGAGTCTCCAACATTGTTTCTGCACCCGCTGCCACGGCATGCCCGGCCACATGGGCTGCTGCTCCCTCCTGCAAGCGCACTGCTGTCCCACATTCTTCCTCCCTTCCCCTTCCCCTTCCCTGGACATCCTACTGTGTACTAGCGATACCCGCAATCGAGAGAGTATCAGGGGTTTGTCGGAAAAAAGCAGCAGGGTGATTGGTGTGAAAGCAACCGGAGAAGGGGGAGGTGAGGTTTGTAGGGACCTGTGGAGATTGAAGGGTGAGGGGTCCTCTAACGCGACAAAGGGGAGAGGTTCTTCTGGAAGACTGAAGAGCAAAACTCATTGGAACATCTGCTGGAATAAGGGAGCATTGAGCTGAATTCCATTCAAAAGGCTGATAAACCTGGATCTGGATAACACTGGATCTCTCACTCACGATGCGTCTGGATGCGTGCCAACCCAACGCATCAACCTTGTGCGTGGGTGGGACATGTGTGGGTGGGGTTCGTCGAAGATGTGGGCTTCACGGCTTGGCAATGTAATACCTGCAGTACGCATAATCAGGCCAGCTGCATCAGGCAAGGTGGCAAGCACGTGCTGGCAAGCAAGTCGCGCTGCCCGCCTGCCCGCTCCCATCCCGCCTACACCCTGCCCAGCCCACCTGTTAAGCGGGTGGTTCCAGGACTCCAGCACCTCGGCAGTGCCAAAGCCAGCATCACGCAGCATGGCACACATCTTGCCCTGCAGACCGGGCAGTGCAACAAGGCGAGTTGCAAACACTTTGCTGGAGAGTTGGAGTGCCGGGACCGGCGGCGGCAAAGAGGAAGGCAGGGTCAAGCAGCAGACAGGCAGGCAGTGATGCCTGGTGCTGGGCCTCACACCATGCCTGCAAAACCACTCTCTGCCGCTCGCAGCGAGACATTATGTCTCGCCTCTCGACAGCAACAAGACGAGAGGTACACACGCCCAGGCAGGCAGCGCTGCGGCACGCTGCCCAAGCTGATGCAGCAGCAGAGAGAGGTGTGAGAGAGTCCAGGAGTGGAGGGGGCACCCACCGAAGGGATGCCCAGCGTGCCCAGCGCCGCCCCCTCGGGAGCGCTCATGCCTGAGGGCAGGCACAGGTGCACGGAGAAGCCGTACAGGAAGGGCGCCAGCGGGTGGTTGTGCACGTTGGCGGCATGGCTGCGGGGAGGTGGCAGGGGCAAGATGGGAGAGAAGAGGGTGACAGTCACAGGCAGGCAGGGGGCGCAGGGGTTGACAGGCAAACACAGAAACCTTTCCGGGTGGTTGAATGGGCTGCAGCTGTGTGAGGAGCGTGTGGGGTGTCTCCTGCCCTTCCGGCCAACTGCTCCACTTGCACCTCCTCCACACCCACCTGTCCATGGCGCTCATGTCACCAATCACCCAGCACCCATCAGCCGCCACCGCCTTGCGCACAGCCGCCATCACGGGCTGCAGCCAGCGTCCAAAGAGGGCAAGTGAGCGCGGCAAGACAGCGTGAAGGCCAGGGCAGGGACAGGCGGCGGCAAGCCACTGGGGCAGCAGGGGGCAGCGGCGAGCAGCGAGGGCGGCAGGCATGGTGCAGCAGAGGGCTGTGTGGTGCAGAGGGGCAGGCACCTCCGGGTGGGCCATGTCGTGAATCGCATCGTGGGTCTGGATGAGCTGCAGGGCAAGTATAGGAAAAGGAACATAGGACACGGAGCGAGGGAGCGAGACGGGTCAGAAGGCGACGGCGGCAAGCAGGGACGGATCAATGCCTGCATGTGTGTGTTGGCGGGTATGCACAGCAGAGCTGCAAAGGAAGCTTGCAGGTGCCGGGCAGTCCAGGCGCCGTCCAGCCACGCGCACAAGTAGATACGCACGCCACCGCTACCACGTACACCCACGTACACCCACCCACACACCTGGTAAGTGGGCTCTGTCGGCATCGCCTCCTCAGCCAGCCCAGCGTTGAAGAACTCAACGTTGGTCAACCCACGGCGCCCAGCCTCCTCCCTAGCCAACCTGCACAACGGGCGGCAGGCAGGGGGAGGGGGGCTTGCGTCGCGAAGAGGGCGGCAAACACGCGGCACCAGACGTTTGCAACCTGCTCAAATGCCGCAGCAGCGGCTGCCCGAGCGCTGCCTTCACAAAAACTTCAGCCATCCCAAGCCGCTCCTCTCCAATGCCACCTGCAACTAGCAATTTCACGTCTGCACACATGCATCCGTGACCACACCCACACACCTCAGAGCATCGTCAGCAATGTCGTATCCGTGGAAGGTGGAGGCAGGGAAGGCGGCAGCAGCAATGCAAAGAGCCATTCCACAACCACAACCCACATCAGCCACCTGCAGGGGGTCACAGGAGTGGGGCAGAGGCAGACGGCGGCCAGCCAACATTGGCGACGGAGCGGTGTGAAGTGCGAGTTGCAGGGCAGGTGGGGCTTGCTGAGCAGGGTGTGGTGGCTGGCAGCAGGAGGATGGCCCACCGGCTCAGCCTCGGCCACCCTTCACCTCACCTTGCAGCCCTTCTGCAGCTTCTCTTCCAGGCCAGGCAGCGACTTCAGGCTGGGCACCAGGGCGTGGCGCATCCACACACCCTGTTTGGTCAGGCGGGTCAGCTCAAGTGCAGGTCAGGCTCAGTGATTAATGTGCAAACAGGGTGTGAACAGGCAACATTGACATACGCAGTGGTTGAAGGCCAGCAAGGGGAGCGGAAAATCAGGGAAGAGGAACACGGCAGCAGAGAGGTAGCATGTACCCCGGCCAGCCAGCCACCCAGCCAGCCGCCCACCCACCAGCTCCCTGCAGACGCCGCAGGTGAGCCCCTGGTCCAGCTCAGCATCTGCACAGACAGGGGAGCAAAGGAGCCGAGGCAAGCAAGCGAATCTAGTGGGCTCACACCTGCCAGTGTGCCCACAGCATCAACAACACAAGTTGTGTACGCTGGCCCCCCTGGCCTCCAAGGCCCCTGCCGCCACTGCTCTCTACTGCCTTACAGCTGATGCCGGTGCCGTCTTTGAAGCAGGCCGGCAGCTTTTCGTCAGCGGTCTTGGCAAGGCCCGGGATGGCCATGAAACCGCCTGCAGCGAGGAGGAGACAGCAGGAGGTGTATGCGACACAAGCGAACGGCAAGCTCATAGCCAGCGCTGCATCGGGCGCATGTGTGCAAGAGAAGGACTGGCTGCGCCATCCTAACCCTGTATCCCTCTCCCTCTCCCTCTCCCTCCGTCCCTCGCTTGCTGCAACTTGCCCCCAAAGAAGAAAGGAGATGCCTCGCTGCCGGTTTCGTGCACCAGACAGTCCTGCTGCACCCTGGTCAGCCAGAACTGCAGCCAGCAGCAGCACAGGGACCTTAGACTGGTCGGCTGGAAAGTGCAATGTGCGCCGCATGCCTGCGCTGCCAGAACGAACAAACCGCCGCTGCAGCCACAGCCACACCACTTTACAGGCCAATCGTCAACAGCTCTCTGCGGCGGGTCCTCACAAGAAAGGCCGCCAGATGCTCCCACCTCTTCAGCAGCTTCATCAGTGCTGACCAGCTTTGCCGATGCCTGCTGGCGCAGCCACTCGGCGCAGTACCGCTCATTCAGGTCCAGGTGCTCGGCCAGCTCCCCAGCGGTACAGGGGCCGTACGTCTTCAGGGCCGCATACAGGCCCAGCCTGCAGCCATGCATACCAGCGGAGACAAACGGCGTGACCTCCCCTTGCATGGCATGGCGTGACCAAGTTGAGATGCCAGTTCGACAGCTCCAGGCCTAGGCCAAAAGAGCACCGGCTTCCAGTGCTTACTTGTCACCCAAAGCAACCAGGTTGGAGGTGAGCGCCCCAATGAAGTAAGAGGCCATGCGCTCCTGAAAGACAGCGAAATGAGGGTGGCAGGGAGGCCTTCAACTCCAGCACGGCCACAGAGCACCCGCTGGCTCTGCTCGTGTCATGGCGAGACAGGGCCGCACAAGGAGGATGAGGGCATAGGCCTGCTGCTGCTTCGCTGTTGTCACAAGCCCCAACTGAAGGGGCCAGAGGGAGGGACCTGGAGTTGGGTATGCTCGTCGCCGGCTGGGGCGGAGGCGTCGTCGCGCGCCCCAGCATCATCGCCTGCGCTTGCGAGCGCGCTTGGAGTGGTTGCGGCAGGCAACTCAGCGTCCTTCATGCTCAACGCGGCCATGTTGGCTTGGGTTCAAGCTCAGGGCAGCAAGCTTGCAAGCACGCTGCTCGCGGATACGGCAGGTCACGATCACCGCAATGCAAATCCGCTTTGAAGCCTGAACGCGGCGCAAGCCCCATGAAGCTTCACCCTGGCGGTACCGTCATCGCCACATGCTCGATGCTTTACATCCTCCTCTGCCTCACTTCTCATCCTTTGTTCTTGTGTTACAGTTCAGATTGGACTCGGCTCAGCTCATTAGTTGGGGGCACGGATTGAGTAATTTGCCTGATGAAAGGGAGGCGCGGATGAAAGGGGGAGGCATTTGCGATGGTGCCCAAGAAGAGGGGATGGGGCTGAATCAGCTGGACAGGGACAGAAAGGGTCGTTCCTTGGGCAAAGAGAGGTGGCAAAATCTCATGTGTTGGGGGTGAGGCGGGAAGAGCCTGAGCATGCCACAGTGGCTTTGTGCAGCAGCAGGGAACTGTGGCAAAATTAGCAGGACATCGGGTAGTGGGCAGGCTGTACTCAGGCAAGGGCAGAGGGGGCAATCTGATACACAAAAGCAGTTGATGAAGGAGCAAGCAGCACCGTGGGGAAGAATTCAAAGCAAAGTTGTGGCAGGTATGCAGACAGGCACAGGTAATGGAACGTGGGCTAGGCTGCTGCATGGAAAGGCAGCGGAATGAGCATGCCCAGCCGATGCGTTGCAGACAAGTTGCTGGTTGGACACAGCCAGATGGCGCAGGTTCAGCGGCTGTAGGCGGGCTCCTCAGCTGTGGAGGCGCCAGCAGAGGCAAAACCCAGGATGTTGCCACCGGTGGCCAGGCGGGCCTGGTTCTGCCACCCAGCCACCTTTGCCTCCAGCTCAGCCCCAAAGCGCAGGTTCAGGGCGGCGGCACTGCCCAGCGCAGTCGCCACCAGCGCGGAGCTGGCAGCAGGGCTCATCTCCCCCGCCGCCTGCCGCCGCACACCCTCCTGGGCAACAGCCTCCAGCAGCGGCAGCACGCACTGGTACACCGGCCAAGGGAAGGCGCCGAGGGAGGCGGCCACTGCAGCAAGGAGACAACGACGCAGGCAAAGGGTCAGCAAGGCAGCAACACAAAGAATGAGCAGGCGCAACACAGCAATCGCTTGCCTCTGCAACTTCGTCTTCAAGGGCCAGCCAGGCTGGCTACTAGCAGCTGTCACAAAGGCAACCAGGTGCAGCATGCCTCTGCCGGGACCAGATGACTCACCCGAAGAGAGGTGTGAGGTAGCCAGCTTGGGCAGGCCTGAGCTCAGCAAGGAGTTGCAGATGTCGGCAATGTCGTACTGACATGGGCGGTAGCTGGAACGCGCAACGCGCAGCTTGGCCTTGGCAGCCAGCATACGGGCCATCTCCTGCAGCAAGCAACAGGTGTGGTTGGAAAAAACAATCAGAGAGGAGCAGCAGATCCCAGAGAAAAAAATGCAAAGAAAGACCAAGGGCAAGTACTGGCTTCAACGCCACCGTGCTAATGCCCATCGTGCACATGGCAGTCACCTCAGGGCTTTGACACAGCAGCTCCTTCTGCCCTCACACCCCCGTCCCGCCACGCCCGCCCAACCCAGCCAAGCCACTCACCGCTGATGTGAAGCGGCCAGCCTTGATGTGGTCCCGCACAGCGAGGCCAAAAGGTCGGCTGTGCATGGGGAGGGCGCCCAGGCGCGCCCACGCCTCAAACACTGCCAGCGCCACCTGCGGTGTGATGGCCTCGCTGTGCAGCTCCACGGCAGACCCCAGCTCGACTTGCAGGTGCAGGTAGTAACGGCTGAAGTTTGCGCGAAGGCTTTCGTCGGCGGAGTAGTTTAGCCGGCTCACAATCTGCAAGGGGAAGGTCCAGGTGAGGTTGCTGGAGTGAGTGCTGATGTCGGCATTAACGCTGGCAGCCCACTGCTGCGAGGTAGCACAGGTAGCAGCCAGGGCCTCCCATCCTCCTCCAAGCAGTCACCTGTAGGAGCAGCACGGTGGGCGCCAGGCCCAGCTGTTTCTGCATCTGCGCCAGCTCCAGGCAGCGCTCCAGGAAGCAGCTCAGCTCGGGGCAGTACACAAGCGGTGAGGGCTGCTGCTGGCCGTCTTGCAAGGGGCAGGCGGAGCAGGTGTTGGCCACGTGGCCCTCCACGGCCGCCAGGCGGTCCACAACTGTGCGCTCGTTGAGCCCGGTCAAATCTAGCAAGCGGAACAAGCCGTGCGCCTGTGCATCTCGTGCCGCAGGATTGCCCCGTGGCAGGATGCAGCAGGGCATGCCGCTGCTGGTAGAGGCCACCAGCAGCTCAACGCATGGCTCTGTAAAGTCGGCGCACAGCTTGCGCAAGGACGCCGGGCGCGTGGGGTGGCGGCACTGTGCCGCCGCCAGTGCAGGCTGAATGGGCCGTGCTGTCTGCACGATCTGCTGCAGTGCTCTGCAAGGCGTGCAAGGGAGGCGCGAAGCGGGGTCAGTGGAGCAGAGGAGCGGGGTGAGGGAGGTTGATTCAGCGGGCGTTGACACGGAACGAAAGGCGCGGGTGGCTCCCAGCACCCCGCCCAAGCACCACAAGGCTGTCTGGCAGGCGCGAGGCTTGGTTCGCCCGCACATACCCGAGAGACGACATCGCCTTGAAACCAACGGAGTTTACTCGGGGCGGTTTGTTCAGGCTGGTGGGGCGATAAGAAAGAGCGATTGCGATTGAGATGGGAAGTGGAAATGTGAGTGTGAGATTTTGTCGAAGTGAATCAGCTTTGGCCGCGGCGGCAAACCAGATGGCGCCGATTAGTCAACACAAGTCAACGCTCAACGCGGTGCACATCTGGCAATCCAGGATGGATATTGTGCTGCCCCGTTGAAACGCTGCCCTCAGGACGTTCCTCGGGAGCAGGGCAGCACTTGCTGCGGGACTGTACCTCCCTCCTGTGTGACCTCTCGCGGTGTCGGCGCCGCGAGTATCATCACAGTCCAAGGTGCCTGCCCCTTCTGCCCTTCAAGCTGAGCCTCAATGGCCAAGTTCCAGCCCCAAAGTGGCCCAGAGTGGCTGTAGTGGAAGCTGTGGATACACAGCTGCAAGGAGGAGGAACGCATGCGCTCACGTGCTGCACAGCTCGCGCCGCCGCCTTCCAACAGCACAAGGTGGCAGGGCACTGGTGTTGGCGGAAGACATCAACTCACAACAACAACTGACTCGCGACAACTAATTATTTTGATTAGTTCCATCACAGGCTCTATGCAAAGGAACACAGAAATGCATCGATGAGGGCCTCACACGCCCGCTCGCTCTGCCGCCTGCTCGCTCCCTACTCCTCGCCGTTGACAGCCCACACAAAGAGCCCTGCAGCCGGGGCGCCGAGGTTGTGCTCCTGCGCAAACGCCCGCACCTGGAAGCCTTGGCGCTTGGCCGGTGGGTGCACGGTCACACGACCCTGCTGCTTGAAAAGCAGGTACAGAATGCGGTGCTTGCCCTGTTCACGTCAGCGAAAAGAAGAGAGGCTCCTGTCAGCAAAGCAGCGGCGCGAGGTCCAAGCCTGCCAGCCAGTCAGCTGCACTCAGCTGCACTGCTGGGCTGCGCTCGCACCCTGGCAGGCTCAGGCGGCATGTATGGCACGGCCTCCTCTCCACGCGCCACGTCATGCTGAGGGATGTTGATCGCCTGCGGAGGGGCGCAAGGCAGCGGTCGTGGTGTGCGGCACCTAGGCGGCACGCTGGCAGCGATCAAGATGTCTCACAAACAAAAGACGCCTTTCCCTGCATCAAGCTGCACACTCTTTCAGCTCACCATCCAGTGCAGCCAGGACCTACAGCGATGCAAAGGGTGAGCATCAAGATCCAGGCAAGGGGCGGGGCGGGGCCAACGGGGGTGGCCAGCATCCCTCACCTCCCACAAACAGACAGCGAGACAATCGGCGACAACTGCTCACACAGTCACCTGTGCTTGGGTGCCTGTGGCGAAGGCGCGTCAGGGTCCACCACAATGAGTGTGTAGGTGCCAGGAGTGGCTATCTCGAGGAAGGGCTCCTGCAGCAGCACTGTGCTGGCGCGTCTTGCCCTGCCCTTAGTTTGTTGTGTTCAGGTCTGCTGCTATGCTTCACCGCCACCCAATTCCCCAATGGCGAATTACAGCTTACTATGTTGTGACAATCTTGTTGATGCCATCATGTCATGCTTACCTCCAGCAGAGCGTTGTCCATGCTGTTAAGCAGCATGCCGTTCTCGACAGGCATGCTGCCGTACCTCAGGGAAAACTTGGCGCTCTCAGTCACCTCTGCAGACCGCGCGGCATGCATTGTGCAGCATCAGGCCGCGCACGCTGTGGGGTCTGCCATTGCAAGGTGCTGCACTCGGCAAGCATAGCACGAACCATCGACGATCTCGGGCACCGCCTTGCACATTGCAAAGGCGACGGTGGTATCACTGATCCTGCAGCGGCGGCGGGTGAGCGGCAGGTGCGAGAGATCGGCGGGTGAGCCAGTTGCGAGTGACCAGCAGGTGGCGGCAGTGCAGGTGGCGGCAGTGCTGCACAGTCGGCCTTTGTGTGCAGCACAGTAGCAACCTGTCAGGGTAGTCGCTGATCTCAGGAGGACGCCCAGCAATCTGGCTCAGCGAGGTCACAGGCTTCGGCATGGTGTGAGCAGGGCACAGAGGTGTGCCACAAGGTCTCAAGAATGTGCAGAAATGAGCGAGTCCAAGGCAAAAGGGAGGGAGGGCGGGAAACGCGCGTCCTTGTCAGCATTGTACACATTGTACACATCCTGCATGCATACTCAATGGCCACAATAGCCACAAAGCTTTCAAACAACGGTGTGATGGCGTTCGCCGCTGTTTCGGGGCGCCCACGCTTTGCTCCTTCATGGCCTCCTTCGCATGTTGTTGGCCGCATCAGGACGGCGCAATGGCTGGCCGGTGAGTGTGGCTGCCCTGAGCAAATTGCGCGCAGGTCTCTTGAAACGTAGCCTGAATCTGGCGCTCCCTGTTCCTTGCAGTCCGCCAAGCAGCCAGACGCCAGCCCCTGCTCGCCCTCCGCCAAGGAACCGTGCTGTCGGCCGCCACTGACAACGCCGACACGAATCCCGCTGAGCAGTCTGCGCCTTTGCCAAGCAGCCCTCACGGCAGCGAGGCAGGGATTTTGGCTACGGCATTCCGAGTCACAGAGTGCCATGTGCAGCCGGGCGAGCACCTGCGTGTCGTGGGCAGCTGCACGGAGCTCGGTGAATGGGACGTGGCGGCGGCGCCCGCGCTCACATGGCAGCCGGGCAACTCGTGGGCTGCAGACCTGGTGCTGCCACCGGGCAGCCACTCTTTTAAGCTTGTGGTGGTTCGGCAGGACGGCTCCTTTTGGTGGGAGGAAGGCGCCAACCGCGAGCTGCCAGCACCGTGCCTAGCAGCTGGCACGCCTGTGGCCATCACCTGCCAGTGGGGCAAGCCTGCTGCCACCACGGTCGCTGCTGACCCTGCGCAACTGCAGGCGGCAGCAGATGCCGCTGCTGCACGCTTGGCGGTCCTGCAGGAGGAGAAGCAGCAGCTGGCGCAGGAGGCGGCCAGATGGGAGCAGGAGGTGCAGCAGAGGTGGGTGCAGGCCGATCCGGTGCACGGACCGATCGCCGATGCAAACCCATAGCTTGCGCGTGCCTGTATTCCACCAGACAGACATTGCAACTCATGACTTTTGTACGACGCTTCTTTTTGCAATGCAGTGAGACTGCCATTGCTGACAAGGAGCGAGAGGTGGCCAAATTGCTGGCCGCAGCAGCGGAGGCAGCAGCGGTAGCACAGGCTGCAAGTGATGGCGCCAGCATTGACACCAGCACCAGCACCAGCACCAGCACGGCATCGCCAGGCACTGGAGCTGCACAGGAGGTCGCACATGCTGCGGCAGCTTCTTTGCAGCACAACGCCGCAGAGGCAGTTGGCGACGCGCAGCCTGCACCAGCTGTGGCTGCTGACACAAACATGAATCACCTGTCAATCAACAGCGTAGAAGGCAGGGTGGGCGAGACCGTGGTTCAGCCTGTGGAGCTCCAGCATGAGCAGAGCAAGCAGCAGCCACACGCTTTGACATCCGCTCTGACAGCTTCATCGCCAGGACTGCCTGAGGCAGCAGCAGAGCACCAGCCTGCGGTTGACAAAGCTTCAGCACAGGCCACTGCCACTGTAGTGGCAGCTGCTGCTCTCAACACAGCGCACAGGCCTCAAGCCCCTGCACCTTCCGCGGCTCACGAGCAACCCGCTGCTTTGGGCGTTAGCGGGCGGCAGGAGCACAATGGTTTGATCAGCTTCAGCTTTGCGCCGTCTGCTGCCGCCGGCAGCAGCACTGAATACGGCGCGGAGCTGAGCCTCACAGCTGGCCAGCTGGCGGAGCAGCGCCTGCTTGGCCGGCTGCCGCCACCGGCTGCCGAGGGCCTGCGCCAGCGCCTGCGTCGCGTGGCTTCTAGCAGCGATGGCGGCAGCAGCAGCAACGGCGCCAGCAAGAGTGGAAGCAACAGTGGCAGCAGGGATGCCCACGGCAGCACACTCCCCACCGGCAGCACGGTGCACGAGGTGCGGGCGGCCAAGGGGCGAAGCAGCTCCCAGCTGACTCCCAGCACTCGCAGCGGGGTTGCGATGGGTGGCCCTGTGCAGCCCTCAGCCGCATCTTCAGGAGGGGGAGGCTGGCAGGCCCAGCAGGCACATCAGAAGCACAAGAAGATGCAGCAGAAGAAGAAGCAGCCAGAGCAAGTGGAGCAGCAGGGTCAGACCAAGGCAGGCAGCTCGAGCCTGGCGCCGGGCAACGAGACACCCTCTGCCAGCACGGCGACTGGCAAGGGTGTGCCGCCTTTGACACCGCCGCCCGAGCCACAGCAGCTGCTGCCGGCGATGCTGCTGCTGAAGCAGCAGCGGCAGCAGCAGCAGCAGCAGCAACAGGGTGAGGCGGCTCGCCTGCCATCCTCCTCAGCTGGTGCTGCACCACTTGCACCACTGCACCGCTCGAGCAGCAGGCACCCGGATGTGGCCATGCGGCCCACCCTGCCCGGTGAGTGAAGCCAGCCAGCAGGATGCGTGGTTAGGTGCTATGTGCCCGTGTGTGCCACTCGGATTGGTCCAGGGATGCCGTAGTCTGCTGGCTTGCCCTTTGGTGCCTGTCTGCCGGCTCGCCTGCTCATTGCCTGCCTGTACTTGAGGTTTGAGCTGTTACCGTCACGCTGACGGCTGCCTTGTGTGCTTCCTTCGTCCGCGTTTCCTGCAGTTGCGGCGGCCTCGCTGGTGATGTCAGCCATCTATGATCTGGGCAGCACTTTATGGGGAGTGGGGCGAGCCGTGCTCCCACCTGACGCACGCCGTCCCGCTGATGTTGCGTTCTGGCTGCTGTTCAGTACAGCCGTGCTGTCCCCCCTTTGGAGGTGAAGCGGCCCCTTGTTTGGGCCATAATGCCTCGACACTTTAGTGCAGTGATTTTGGTTTTGTAGTTAGGTAATGCGGACAATGTCTGCTCCTTTGTACCCTTTTACCAAGCCTTAACAGCCTTTCCAATCCGTGAGGGAGAGGGGCTGCAGCTGCGTGACCTGCTTCCTCAAGGCACGCATGCTGCCTGTTGTTCCAGCCACCGAGTTAAGACCTGCTTGTTGTGCCTCCTTCTGCCCCTTGCCGCGCCTTCCTGCCTGTACCCTCAGGTTGTGTGCCATATTGCTGTTCTCAAAAGGGCGTCTGTTACAGAAGCTTGCCCCCCCCCCACCCCAACCATCTCACACACATGCACACACACACACACATAACACACATGCGCAGCTTTCAACATGTGATGAGATTTAGCAGCAAGAAACGTGTTGGTGGCAGGGGACGAAGGGAGCGAGCCAACTGAACATGAGCCGGCATGACAGGTGGCGCCACCTGCACACACGCAAAAGGCGCCACAGTGCACAGCACTCGCCAGTAGCAACTGTCAGGCAACTGCTGCTGCTGCTGCCAACTCAAGCAAAAGGGTTGCCTGTGGCTTGAGGCTTGGGTGCTGAGGGTGCAGCCAGGTCATAACCCGAGACGGAAGGTGTGCGCCCGTACAGGGTGGCGGTGGCGGCGGCAGTGGAGGCGGCCATGCCGTGTGTGTTAGCGGCTGGGCTCGGCAGCGAGGCTGCAAAAGGTGCGGCAGCAGGAGGAGCTCCATACGGCGAGGAGGCGCCAGCGTGGAAGGAAGGCATGCCCGCTGGGGTGGGTGGCGGCGCAGCCGCCCCAAACCTGGCACTGCCGCTGCTCGGCAGCCCCGCGCCTTGCAGCCCTGGCGCCAGCCCCGCAAAAGGGTCCTGTGCTGCCCCAAACGGGTCTCCCAAGCGGTGGGCTGCAGGGGTAGGCGCCGCTGAGCCAGGCATGAGCTCTGACAGCGAGCCGGTGCTGCTGCGCAGGGCGGCGACACCGTTTGAGGCACCGCCCCCTGCTGAATAAGCTGAGCCACCAGGCGACACCAAGCTGCCAGCTGGCGACTGCGCAGAGGTGGCGGAGTAGCCAGGAGAGGCACGAGCAGCAGGGCTCGCGCCGCTGTAGCCGTAACCGGGGTGCTGTGGCGCCGGCGGGATGGCAATGGTGGGGCGGGCGCCCAGCGCTGCGCCGCCGCCCTGCGGTGCCTGCCCCGCAGCTGCAGCGGGGTGGCCGTAAGAAAAGGGGTTGGAGGCTGCGGGCGCTTGCTGCCTGGCTGACCCTGTGCCGTAGGAGTGTGCAAAGGAGGGCAGGGGCACAGGCTGGCCGGTGGGCAGCATGCCTGTGGCCCGAATGTGCTCAAACTCGGGATAAAACACATCCTGCGACGCACAGGGTGAGGGTTGGCAAGGCGGAGGCGGTGAGAACGCAGTCTTCCCCACAACAAATGCGGTGACACGGAACATGTTTGTGTATGCATGCGCGAAAGTGGTAGCCGTGTGTGGCACAGGACGTTGTGGGGAGCAGAAACGGGCAAAGGAGCCCACCAACGCTGTCAGCAGCAAGCAGTCAGCAGGGCTGCCACCAGGGCTGCAACACAGGCGCAGGAAAGAGCGGGGCAGCCTTACCATGGGCACCTCCGGTCGGCTGGTACTGCGAACAGGCTGCGCCTTGGGCTGCTGAGCTGTGGGCATTTGCAGAGCGGCGGCAGCAGGCTGGTCGGGTGTGGGCCCGTCGCCAAACGCCTCCCAACCACCCGCACCCTCCGCTGCTGGCGCTGCTGATGAACCCGCAGGCGCCGGCGACGCGGTTGCAGCAGCCGCTGGCGCTGCCTGCTGCTGGGCGGGGGGATCCCCAAATGAGGCCCAGGCTTGCTCTGCTGCTGGCTCCGCAACAGGGCTTGGTGAGGCCCGAGCGGGTGCGGCTGCCTCCGCTGCTGCTGCTGCTGCTGCTGTCGGGCTGCCAAAGGGATCCCAGGCTGCTGCTGCTGCTGCGGCTGCGGGCGGAGGCGGCGCCGGGCGAGTGGGCTGCGGCGACGAGACGGCCAGCGAGCTGATGCCGCTGGTCGCCGCCACCACCCCTGCCGCTCCGTTGGCTGGCTTGGTTGGCGTGGCGCTGCCCCCTGCTGCGGAACTGACTGTGCTGATGGTGCGCTCCAAATTGCCGCTGCCCTGCACGCTGAGCTTGGGTGTGTCGGAGCCCAGCACATCTGACATCGGCCGCACAGCCGGCTCACGGCCCTGCGCAGCAGGCAGGTGCGGCAAACAGAGCCGTGGGTGCAGGTCTCAGTGTATGGTGACATCGCTGTTACAGCTTGCATCAGCTTTGCCCCAAGCGCACGATGCTGCCACGCAAACCTGCAAGGAGCGTCCTGCCGTGTGCTGACAGCTGCTAGCCCACTCACGCTGCTACAGAACATTCACAACCATGCACGTACCTCACTCGTGCTGCTGTTTGCCGCCGACACCGCGCCGCTGGAGCCTGCAACCCATCCGCCCGCGGGTTCGCCATAAAACCGCCGGTCTTGGTACACTGCTGTGATCCATGTGTTGATGCGGCGCACATCTCGGTCCACCGGCTTGGGCAGTGCTGTGGAGCTCCACTTGTTGAGGAAGAAGGCGGCAAACTTCTGCGGCAGAGCAGGGCGATGGCACGGCTGTGGGCGGCCAGCGGCGTGTGGTGCTGCAGCCTGAACCCAGCGTCTGCATGAGATCCGTGCTGCCATCTACTGAATGGCAGGATCTGAACCAGATGTGCAGCCAGGCTGCGCACCGCGTTTCCCGACTCCTCCAACGTCGTCACCTCCTCCGTCTTGAAGGTCGACATGGACACGCCCTTGACGCGATGACCGAACTGGCGGCTGCACTCACCGATCACACAGCAATGCACAGCATGGTGAAGGTGCTTGAATGTGTGCGCCCGCGATGCGCGCGGGGGAAGGCAGGGTTGACTAGCGGCTGGCGTCAGCGGCAGCGGCCACTCACTGGACGCCGCTGCATACGGTGCAGACAAATACGTTGAAGCTGCACACCACATACTGAGGCCCCTGCAGAGTGCAAGGTCGAGGAGGGTGGAGATCGTGCGCGGCGTGGACGACGGGCTCAAGGCAGCACCGGCTGCGTGCCCACGATCCACGCAGCCGCAGCACTCACCAGCGAGTCACAGTTTATGCAACGCTTGTTAGAGCCCTGTTTCAGTAGGGCCTTGAGCCTGGCCTCGATCTTGTCCACCCTCATGGCGTCAAACGTTGTGGCGTGGTGTAGCCGCCGAGCCTGCACAGTTCTGCGCGGCAGGACAGCGCACATACAGTTACATGTACAATCGACACTGGAAAACTAGGGGTGCTCAGCAAGGCATGGGTGAAGGCTTGCCGTGAAGGGTGCCACCTGCGCACATTCGCAGACACGCCAGATGGCAAAGTTTGACCAACCGCTCCGACAAGCTCGGCTGCGCAGGCCACTCCCTAGCCCCGCTTCCAAATTCAGCTGGAGGACCATGGTTCTGCTTCGCTTCGCCACCGCAAGGCAAAGAGCTATTGAAGTTGCACAATAACAAGAGACCACGTGGCGCAGCAGACTGGAAGCTGTTACAAACTTTCAGCGCTACAAGTGTCGTGCAGCACATGTGTACAACCCGCACAGTCCAAGTCCTGACTCTGTGCGAGGTGACACTGGACCGCAGGGTGGGTTCATGCACCGTCAACCATGCAGAAGTCGGCGGGGAACTTGTGCGTTGAATGAGGCAGACGCTGGGCTTGCGGCTGCATGGCATCTCTCAACGCAGATTAGCCGTGCACTTGCATTGGGGATTGTGGACATTGGCGTGGCTCACTTGGATGCGTGCGTGCTTTGGTACTGCAGCACCAGATCAATAAGATCTGCGGGCAAACGTGCGGTTGAGGTCCTGTGCAACCGTGCAACGATGGCAGGGAGGGTCGGAGGCAGCAGGGAGGGCAGCGTGACGACGCAAAACGATGAAGCGGGACTGTTGGACGCTGCGCCCTCATCGTCGGTAGAATTGACCAAGACAAAGAAGACAAGCCTGCTGGTGGGCTCAAAAGAGCTGGTGCTGCCTGTGCCAAAGGGACCGGCCTCACGTGAGCACTGCCACACCTGCAACGATGCGCCTGCAGGGCGCTCTGTCCAATCGTGTCGACAGCACAAAGCAGATTGTGAGCGGAGATCCCAGCGCCAGTGCCAGCAAGCTCAGCGATGATGGCGGCAATGACGTGCCGCCGCCGGTTGAGGTCACACCCGCTGACGACTCAGACGATGTGGTTCGGTGGTCGTGGAGGCGCTTCCTGCTGTTCTGTGGCCCTGGTCTACTCATGTCGGTGGCATACCTGGTGAGTTGCAGTAAACATCAAGCCCTGCTGGCCAGGCAGCTGCAACTCACAGCAGCACAGCTCACAAACTCAACTCTGACGTGATGTGCTTGCACAACAGGACCCCGGCAACCTTGAAGCCGACATCCAGGCAGGCGCAAAGACGGGCTTCGCGCTGCTGTGGTGGTTCCTGCTGGTGTCCATGGGTTGCGGCACCGCCTTCCAGCTCATCTCGGGCAAACTGGGCCTGGTGACCGGCAAGGTGGGTGGGATGAGGCTGACGTGTGCTGCTGGGTGGAGAGAGATGCTGCGGTTCCCCAGAGGCTGGCAGCTGTGGCTGTGGCCCGTACAAGTCGCAACGACAGGCAGCCACAGGCACCTGTCCCTCGCCTCCCCCCCCACACAACACACACCGTGTCTGCCTGCCGACCCACCTGAACACCTTCACCTGGACCTCGTGCAGGATCTGGCGCAGCACTGCGGCGAGCAGTGGCCTTTGGGGGCGCGCTGGTTCCTGTGGGCCATGCTCGAGTTTGCCATCGTGGCTGTGGACATCCAAGAGACTGTTGGCTGCGCCCAGGCCCTGTACATGCTGTCCAACGGGCAGCTCCCGCTCTGGGCAGGCACGTGGCGCGCTGCTGCTGCTGCTGCATGCGTGTATGTTTGGCATGGCATGGCATGGCATGGCCGGCGCGCTCAGAGCACCCTGTGAGCTGTGCTGGGCTGCCCCACCGCCTCACCCCTGTGCTTCCACTGATGGTACCACTGTGCCGGGTCGCTGCAGGCTGCATCGTCGTCTCCTGCTCCGCCTTCCTGCTGCTGCTACTGGAGCGGCGTGGTGCGAGGTGGCTGGAGGCGCTGTTTGGAGCCGTGATCGGCATGGAGGCTATCGCCATGTCTGTCAACTTCTTCAGGGCGGGGGTGCCAGCCAAGGAGGTGGCACTCGGCCTCTTCCGCCCCACCCTGCCCGGCAACGCCATCGTGCCCGCCGTTGGAGCCCTGGGAGCGCTGGTCATGCCGTGAGTGCAGCGGTGGGGGTATGCATGTGCATGCGTGCCGGCAAGCTGTGAAGCGATGCATGACCTTGCTGGGTGAGTCCTGCGGTGGGGAGCAGGGTCGGCCTAAGCTTGCCCTCTTGAGCTCGCTTGTTGCTCACTCACTTGTCTGTCTCCCCTCTTCCCTTTCCCCCGTTGCAGCTACAACCTGTTTTTCAGTTCGGCTGTGGTCATGAGCAGGTGAGGAATGCAGTGGCACCAACGGGTGCTGCCGTGCCGATGCATGCCCCACACCGCTGCTGAGTGGATGTTGTGCTTGCCTGCTTGCTTTTCAAGCTGCTGCCAACACCTCCGCTGCAATCACCTCGTACTATCAACACATCCGCAGGCGGCCCAGCCCGCCGACTCGCGGCCGTGTGCGCGAGGTCCTGTG
This sequence comes from Chlorella vulgaris, assembly GCA_023343905.1. Lineage (NCBI taxonomy): Eukaryota > Viridiplantae > Chlorophyta > Trebouxiophyceae > Chlorellales > Chlorellaceae > Chlorella > Chlorella vulgaris. The sequence goes on along the minus strand of SIDB01000012.1, from coordinate 1,186,095 downwards.
GTACCACCGCCTGGAGACGCCCCTGGTACTGCTGGGCACTTTCATCATCAACATGTTTGTGATCTGCGTGTTTGCGACCGGCTTCTACGGTACAGGTGCGCGCATACTGGAGGGGAACGATGCCTTGCTAATTTACAGCCTGCAAAGAGTCCACCGCGGTGGCAGAGACGGCGGTGCCCTGAAGATGCCGCACCAGCCGCAGAAGAGTGATCAATCGTCTGCTGTAGCGGGGCGGGCTGCGTCTCACCTGTCGTGTGCAGTGCTCACCCTGCTGTGTGTCTCGTGCCCCCCCCCCCCCCCCCCCGCAGACCAAGAGATCGGGCTGCAGTCGGCTGGTGACCTGCTTGCAGAGCGTTTTGGCAGCGAGTTCAAGCTGTTTTGGGCGCTGGGGCTGCTGGCGGCTGGCCAGGTGTCCACCATCGCACTGACGTACGCGGGGCAGCTCATCATGGCTGGCATGCTGCGCATAGAGGTGCAGGGCTGGAAGCGTATGGTCTGCACCCGCATGGTGGCCCTGGTGCCCGCACTCGCAGGCAAGTGTGTGCCTGCCTCCACCCGCACCTGCACCTGCACCTGCACCTGCACCGTCACCCAGCTCTCCCGCATACCAGCTCATTTGTGCTCAATGCGCTGTGCGCTGTGCATGATGCCCAAGATGCTGCGTTCAGTCCGCACGCTTGCGTTTGGCTGCTCGTGCTGACCCGGCTGCCTGCATGCGCCCTTCCCCCTCGCTGCCTCCAGTCGCGCTGGCCACCAATGCCAGCAACAGCTTTGACCGCCTCAACCAGATGCTCAACGTGGTGCAGAGCATCCAGCTGCCGTTTGCTTTGATCCCGGTGGGTTTCACCTGCGCAGTGTTGCTTGCAGACCAGTGGGGGTGGGTGCTGGGAGCCCTGCCGTTTCAAGCTGCACGGTCCTTGCAAGCTGCTGGACATCTTCTTGCAAGCCGCTGGACATCCACAGCATGCGCTGATGTCTCCCTGCATTGCTGTTGGTGCTGCAGGCCATCCACATGGCCGCCAACCGCGCAATCATGACACCTGTGTTTGCCACCAGCAAGTTCCTGACCACCTTCTGCTCCCTCATCGCGCTGGCGGTCGTGTCCGTCAACGGCTACTTCCTCGTCACCTTCCGACAGGACAACCTGCCGAGCGGTGCAGGTGAGCGCACCTGTGGCTCGGAAGGCGGCAGCAGCAGGATGCCAGACAGCTGGGCGCTGGTTTGCGCTGGCGCAGGCAGCTTGTTGTGAGGCACCACCCCCTCACTCTCTTGTGAGGGCTGCATGCTGCCCCTCATCTTACCGAGCTTGCCCTCTCTCTCGCCACCCCGGCCGCCCGCAAATGCCCTTTCGACACGCAGGCGTAACTGTGGGTTGGGCCTTCCTGATGACGGCCTACTACATCAGCCTGGCATACTATGCGGTCAGCCCCACGCGCCTCCACTCTTGGGTCAGCAAGACCTGGCTAGGCCCCCGCCTGCACCGAGCGCAGACCAGCGTGGCTGTCGCCGGCAGCGCCACGGCGCGCGCCGCGGGAGGCTTGGTGACCTGGGCCAAGGGCATCAACTGGCGTGACCCTGAGTCACTTCTGGAGGTGCACCTGTGATTCTGTTCTCATGCTGGATGACGATTTGGTTATCAGTATCCCTGGGCTGGCTGGCTGCAAGCGTACCGCTCAAGCCACGCACGCTCCTCAGCTGCCATTCACAAACTCAATTTTCCCACTTCAATTTTGCCTGCATTGATTGTCGTTACCTTGCTAACATTTGAGACCGCATAGCGTCAGGCGATTGGAGGTTTGGGCAGTGCCGCCCAGCAATACTGAAAGAGAAGGAGCATGACAAAGGAGCATGACAAGCTGAACACTACCGTACAGGTTGATTCTATGAAATGCCATTACGATATCACGGATGTCAGCTAGCAATCAGCAGCTTTTGCTTCTGCTCCTGCCACTCCTGCCGCAGCTGATTGGCCAGCTGCTCTGCTCGCGATCTGCAGCACAGAGCGATTACATTTGTGAACGGGGCATCATGCAGCAGCAGCAGCAGCAGTCATGGCCTGCACTTGCACTCTGAGGTCTCACACTCTCACAAACAGCACAGGCAAACAGCACAGAGAGCGCACTCTGCTCGCCACGTTGCTGTATGGCCAACATCCAACAGGTCAGCACACACAGGTCCTGAGTGGCAGCACACCTGATTCGCTGCTCCAGTTGAGTGCACTCTGCAGTCACAAACTCCTCCACAGTGACGCTGTCGCTGGTCACCGCTGCAATCTCCACCCGTACCACTGTCTCGGTTCCAAACTTGATGAGGTCTCCATCCTTGAGGGCCAGCCAATCGGAGGGCTCGCCAGCTAGCGCCTTGCCGTTGACGGTAGTGCCGTTTGTGCTGCCCAGGTCACGCAGGCGCCAGCTGCCCTCCTGCCACGCGACCTCGGCGTGCTGCTCGCTGATGGCAGGGTCCTTGAGGTAGAAGGGTGACTTGGTGGTGCGCCCCACGCGCAGAGCTAAGCCCTTCTTCTCCAGCTGCTTCCCCGCCTGCGGGCCCTCGACGACATGGAGACGCAGCAGAGCAGGTGGTGCGACGTCTGCGGCTGCCGGGCTCATGGCGCGTGCGATCACAGGTAGGTTTTGCGGGCAGTGGCTACGGCGAACAAGGCGGCTGTGAGAAAGTGAGCCAGGCGCAGACAGCTTTGTTGCGGCAGCTCTTAGGGTGAACCGTACACTCGTCACAGTACGCAGGGCGACCGCAGCGCACAAAACCCGCGCTGGAGCGAGTTTGAGCTCAGCACGGCACAGCGTGGTCGTGAAAAAAACAACGCTTCCACTGCTCAGTTCGCCCGCTAGGAAAGCAGAATACTGCCTGTGACATTCAATCGCTGTACAGATCACTTTCTCGAAGGGCGCGCCTAAAACCTGCTGCTCCCTTGCTTTATTCATCCATTTCAGCCAGGAGGATGGCCGCCAATCAGAACCCACCTCGCCGCATCACCGCCGCGCTTGTTGATCTGAACGGCACGCTCATCGATGCAGACGGCGCCCCCTGTAGCGGCGCGGTTGATGCCCTGCAGCGGCTGCGTGCAGCTGTCTCAGTGTTGATCGTGACCAACACATCGAAACAGACCATTGAGAGCATCCTTGACTCCATCAGGCAGCTGGTGCCCGACGTACGGCGGGAAGAGGCAAGCAGGGCAAGAGGGGGCGGGCAGAGGTTGTCCGGCGGTTGGCAACAGCCTCAGCAACGAAACATGGGTCTTTTCCAATGCCAAGTTGAGGCATCAAGGTCCTTCATACCGTCAATAGCTCAGTGCGCCCGTCGCTACATGCCGCAGGTCTTCTCCTCCTTGACTGCCACTCGCAAGCTGTTGGAGGACCGGTGCCTGCGCCCCTTCCTGCTCTTGCACCCCGACGTGCTGCCGGATTTTGAGGGACTGCCGACAGGTGGCAATCCAAACTGTGTGGTGGTGGGCCTGGCCCAGGAAGCCTTCTCCTGGGGGAACATGAACCAAGCATTCCGCATCCTGCAAAAGGGCGGTGAGTGCTCAGTCAATGCAGCAGTGCGAGCAGCTGGCGGGGCTTGAGCCAGCTGCCAGCACGTTTGTTCTGCCTGTCGGTTCCTGGTCACATCAAACTTGGCTAGCTAGTTGCGCTGTGATACACTGCAGCAACCTCCTGGGCCCTCGTCCTGCCTTTTTGTTCCAGATTCCCAGCTGATTGCGATTCACAAGGGGCGTCACTTCAAGGAGCCGGATGGCCTGTCTCTGGGTCCTGGCCCATTTGTAGTCGCTTTAGAGCATGCCAGCGGGAAAACTGCGCAGGTGAGCAAGCAACTGTTACTGTTGTGCTGCGGCCGGTCGGCTTACCGCCCTTAGATGTCACCGAGCTGAGTTTGCGCAGGTGGTTGGCAAGCCGCAAGCCGCTTTCTTCCAACAGGCACTAGGCACCCTGGGGTGTTCTCCTGGCGATGCCGTTATGATAGGTTGGTGGGAGGAAGGTTCAGGGGTACTTACCTTGCACTGGCAGTCGCAGCTGAGGGATCCTTCCAGCCTGGTGCTGCCGGTGCTCACCGCTGCCGTTGACTGCTCGACTCTGTGCAGGTGACGATGTGCGGGACGATGTTGGGGGCGCACAAGCAGTAGGATGCAGGGGCCTACTAGTGCAGACGGGCAAGTACCAGGCAGGGGATGAGACTGAGATGGGCGTGCAGCCCACAGCAACGTTACCCAATTTCGCAGCCGCAGTTACGTGGATCTTGCAGCAGAATGCGGCTGCAGGGTGAAGCAGCTGCAACGGCGGCACGAGTGTTCACACCGGTGCAAGAGCCTGATCGAGTGTTACAGGAGCAGGAACAGGCAGGGCTTTCAAAGTTCAGGTGCAAGCGCAGAATGGAAACATGGGCAATTAAGTTGGCATGGCGCCACCTTGGAGTGGCAGCAGCACCGCTGAAACAGCTATGTGCCCTGACGCTGCCTGTCATCGCCGCTCCTTCTGCCACATCGGCAGCGCGCCGCCACCAGCACGGTGAGGCTGCAAGCCGGTGTGGCTGCCGCCGCCAGCTGGCGCTCCGTAGGCTGCCGGCCGAGGTGCCTGCCCTGCATATGCGTAGCCAGCGCTTGCGCCCGACTGCTGCATCGCTCCAGCCTGCATTCCCAGCCCCATGCCCATGCCCATGCCGACAATGCCTGTGCCGTGCGCCATCATCTGCTGCACTTGCTGCTGAGTCAGCACAGTGCCTGGCATGATACCCGCAGGTGCAACGCCACCCACAGGCATGCGCATGCCTGCGCCGCCGCCCATCCCTGCACCAGCTGCAGGCGCGATGCCGCCGCCGCCGCCTCGGTATGGCTGCTGCCCCGCGCCGCCACTGCGGTGCTGCCCCGGCTGCGGTTGGATGTAGGGAGCCTGCGGCCCAGAGTACTGGCCCTGCGTGCGCTGCCGCTGTGCCGCGGGGCCGCCCTGCTGCTGCTGGTAGTGCGCCGCTCCCTGCTGGCCCTGCTGCTGGCCTCGCTGCTGCTGCTGTTGCTGCTGCTGGCCACGCTGCTGGCCGCCGCCGTACCGTTGTTCATGGCGGGCTCGCTTCATTGTCATTTCATGGGACGATGGGAACTTGGGCATGTCGCACAGGGCGGCAGGCATGGGGTTGGTGAAAAAATACTCGTGCTGCAGTACCAAGGCGGGGGAGGAGGGGACAGGAGAAGAGGCGGGGGCAGGTGAGCAGCATGCAGCAGAGACAACAATGCCGCCCACAGGCCAGCTGCTGTCTCTGTGCTGTGTCTCTGTGCTGTCACTTGAGCCAAACGCCGCCTGACCTGCGCGCTGACCTCAACAGCACCACAGGCGCTGTCAATGGTAAGTGTAAGTGCAGCTGGAGGGAGCCAGCAGGCGAGCAGGCACGCACCGTGACCGCCGCCTGCGCCTTGATCCGTGCTGCTGGGTTGAGGGCCAGCAGCGCTTCCAACAGGTTCAGGGCTTGGGGGTCGGTCACGCCGCGTTGGCTGCAGTGCTGCCTCAGCTTGGAAACAGGCGGGAAGCGCTGCGCCACGCCGCCACCGCACGCGGTCTGGTAGTTTGGATAGGATGTGCAGCCGGGCATGGACTGCTCGGTCGGCTGACCCATGATGCTGAAAATCTTCTCCAGCTGATCCACCTCATCCTTGCCTGCAAATACACACACGGCAAGCAAGCAACTAAGCAAGCGCAGGGTCACCCGGCAGAGCGCGGTGCAGTGAGCCACGCGGCGTGTACTGCTGCACTCCTCGGCCTCCGCGCCCAGTTGCCAAGCAGGCGGCTGGGTGAAGCCGAGCGCAGCTGACGGCGGCGCAGGCGCGCACCCGGGAACAGTGGCTTGCCGGTCAGCAGCTCAAACATGATGCAGCCAGCACTCCAGGTGTCAACCTCTGTGCCATACCGCTCAGCTCCAAGGAAGAGCTCCGGTGGCCTGCGGCAGCAACAGCGGAAGACATGCCAGCGGGCATGGGCACAGCATTCGAGTTTGTGCAACAGGCGCCTGGCAGCCGTCCAGCTGAACACTCGGTGCAGCGCTGCCAAGGTAAGCCGCCCATGAACGCGGCCACTTCTGCTCGACATGCTGGGACAGCCTGCCATGCCACCTGCCGGGATGAAGCTGCTGTGCTGACTGCTGCGCTGCGCTGTGCATGCTGCGCCGTGCATGCTGTGCCACCCACCTGTACCACAGCGTGATGACACGGTTGGTCATCTGGCGCGGCTCCGCCTCTGAGCGGTCAGGCGTGTAGTACCGAGCCAGCCCGAAATCGGCAATCTTCAGCTCCCCCTTGTTGTTGACCAGCAGATTAGCATTCTTCAGGTCGCGGTGCAGGATGTCTCGCTTGTCCAACAGCCATAGGCCGGAGAACAGCTGCTTCAGGTAGCACTTTATCTGCAGGCGGGGGGCGACCAAAGACGGTGGTTAAGCCCGAGCGGGGCACGCACCTCACCGCCTCGCCTTGCTGGCCCCACAGCAGCCACAAATCACAAGCTTCACACCACACAGTGTGAACTGGCCTACACCGCCGGACCACAGCAAAACCGGTCAGGAGTCAAGGCAAGGCCGCTGCCTCACCTGCGCGGCCGTGAACCGTTTGCCCTCCTTCTGGCTGCGCTCCAGCAGTCCTGTCATGTCGTGATCCATGTAGTCAAACATCATGTAGATGGAGCCCTGCGGGCGGGGAAGAGACACAGCAGCATCACACAGCGAGACCACACAGCAGGACCGCTGATATATTGGGGGCTGGGAACAGAGGCCAGCGGTGAGTGGGCCACAAACAATGGCAGAATGTTGCGGCAGTCTGAAAGGCTGGTCGCTGTGTAGCAGACAGGAAGTAGCGTGCACGAAACATACAAAAATAGGTGAGCCGTTACCTTGAAGTTGTTCACTTTGTGGCTGCCGCTGCGCACAATCTCGCGCAGGCCGATGATGTTGTTGCGCAGCAGGGAGGAGGCCCCCGTGTCTGGGTCTTGATTCAGCTCCTCTTGTGCATTGGCCAGAGCCGACAGGATCTTGATCTGCACACCACAGCAATGGGTGGTAAGTCGAAGAGCCGGGGATGGACGGTGAGATGTGGGACGGATAGGGCACCATGGCAGACATCGGCTCATGAAGCACCAGCATTTGTTGCCCAGCAGGCCTGCACACCTCTCGGATGGCAGTGATGGGGAAGCCCTCCTTCTCATTGTCCATTTTGATCTTCTTGGCAGCCACCTGGTCACCTGTGGCAAGGTCGGTGGCCAGGTAGACCTGCAGGCACACACAGCGCACTGTGTGATTGAAGTGCTGGCTACACAGCCGCCGTGACAGGCAACGTACTACTTCTGCCGCACTCATACGCCAACTACGACGCCGACCGCCTACGCTCCCGCCTCACCTCGCCGTAGGTGCCCTGCCCGAGCACCGGGCCACGGTTGTACCCCGCTTCAATGCTGCGGCAGCCACCAAACTCGCTGTCCGACCTGACCGCTCCGTTGTCTGGCAGCTCTATGCGCCATTCCGTGGGCACAGCTGTGTGCCTGGCCGGTCTGGCGGGCCCAGCGCGTGGTGGGTGACCGCTGGCCATGCGTGGTGCTTATTTGAAGCAGACCGGCGCTCGGAAAACTTGCAAGTCCGAGTTTGCGGTCCCGGTCGGCCGCAGAAGAGTCCCACGCGTCTCCGGGATGATGCAGGCTCGGCCGAATAGTGCAGGAGGCGCGTAGTCGCGCCTGAGGCCAGGCAGGACATCCAAGCAGGACAACTTTGGCCATCGGGCTCGATGCTGTTCCCTGCGCATCGGCATCGCGTCTCAAGCTCGTTCCATAGAACTCCAATATTAAAAGCCTGCGTTCCCGTTTTCAGCATCATCTGCTCCTCCCCTCAGGCATCTGCAGCTGCTCCAAGAGGACTCGTGTCATCTTAGACACTGCTAGTATCTCCAGCAGAGGCACCAGGGGCGCGCTCTCATTCTCTGCTGCCGCTACCGGCGGCAGAATGACGAGCCTGCGGCGATTCACGGCGCACGACTTGCTGCAATTCAACAACGTCAATTTAGACTACTTCACGGAGACGGTGAGCAGAAACACTGGGCTGCTACCTGCACGGTCAGGCGACAAACACCAGCGCACATTCCTTCGAAGCAAAAAGGCGAAATCAGATACAACCGGTGCAAACCGCATCCCGCCACCCGTTGCAGTACCACCTCAATTTCTACCTTGAGTACCTTGCCAAGTGGCCTGAGTACTGTCAGATGGCAGAGGGGCCTGCCAAGCAGAACATGGGATACAGTGAGCACCGCTGCTGCACTCGCACTGTGCTTCGACTTGCATGCACCTGCATGCCTTTTTTCACCTAGCATTGCTTGCTGGCATGCTGCAGTCTTTGGAAAGGTGGAGGGCCAAGGAGACAAGTGGCATGGGCACGTGACGGCCGTCACGGTTGCGCCGCCATACCGCCGCCTGCGACTAGCCGAGAAGCTGATGGGACTGTTGGAGGATGTGACGCACACGATGCACGCGGGATACTTTGTTGACCTCTTTGTGCGGGTGTCTAACGCAGTGGCCATTGCCATGTACAGCAAGGTGTGGGCCTGCAGCGGGGGTTGAGGACCCACACGGCAGTTCCTGCAAAGTGACACATGCCCTGCAGCGGCTGCTTCCATCGGGGCTGGGTGCTCTCCTGTGCCATTCCCCATGTGTGTTCCCTCCCCCCCACGGGGGGGGGCACCTTGCTTGCTGCAGTTTGGCTACACTGTGTACCGAAGAGTGCTTGAATACTACGGCAATAAAGAAGACGCCTTTGGTGAGGGAATGTTGGTGCTCCTTGCTGAGTGCACGAGTGGGCAGTCAACATTGACGATGCCGATTATGCCTGCTGCTGCCTGAGCCCTGTGTCTGATGTGTGCACTCTGCTGCAGACATGAGGAAAGCAATGCCGCGAGACGTTGCCAAGCGGTCAATAGTGCCGCTCAAGAAGCCTGTGCGGCCTGAGGACCTTGAGTTTGATTGAGGTTGTCCTGAACCCGTATAGCCGCCTCGTCTAGCCTTGACACCCCAGTTGCTCATTTGCTGCATTCTCAGTGACCCTGCATGCCTCTTGACAGACGCTGTTGTGGCGGCGGCTACATTTGATAGCATCAACAAAAGATTGCAAGACAGAACGGAGGTAACAATGGGGAGTATCAGTGCAGGCAGCAGCAAGTGTGGGGATGAGGAGCAGGGTTGGAGATCAGAAGGTTGATGGTTGAAGCTGCCTTGCAGTGCCAGGCCGAGCGATGTGGCTGCGCTCGGTCAAGCCGTGGCTGTGGAGGGCGTGAGGGTGAGGGTGTAGAGGCCCTGTGACGACAGCCAGTCCCCGCTGAACCCATCCACCACGATGAAGTACGTGATGCCGCTCTGGAACGTGGTGCTCAGGCGGCTGGCCTTGGGGTTGGAGGTGCAGCTGGGATCGTCGTCGTTGCCCTCATACGCCTGCACACGAAGCAAGTGCAGTGGGCAAGTGCGCTGGGATGTGGGTTTACTTCTTTGGCAGCGCTGCTCAGTGGGCTGGTGGCACTGCTAGCATCGAATGCTTCTGTTGGGCTGAGCTGGCTGCCTGCTGAACAAACTGTGCTGGGAGCCAGACAGTTAGCGCCCGCTTTCTGCAATTGCAAGAGGTGTGGCAGCTGGCAAGCAACGGCCGCCCGCAGCCAGCCCCAAGAGAGGCCTCCTCAGCCGCCGCATCACAGCAGCTGTGCTGCACCTGTGGGTCCTGAGGGTCGTCAGTCAGGTACAGCTGTGTGTCAAAGAGGGAGCCGCAGGTGGAGATGTCTACTGCCATGTCAGCAGGCGCTGTGAAGGCGTACACAACCTCTGGAGCGCTGCTCGCACTGCCCTGCACAGTAAGGCCAGCCCGATACGCAGCAGGGTGCGTTGGGGATGTGACATGCAATGGTGGCAGGTGAAGTTCAAGTCAAATGCCTTTGGTGACACCGTCTTGCGCGCCTCAGCACTCCATGCCCAGCAGCGGCACATGCCTCACTCACCAGCGTGGGCGTGCTGGTGCTGAACAGGAACTTGCTGGAGAAACGTGAGCTGGTGTCGGAGTCAGTGTAAGGCAGCTGGCTGATGAGCCGGGGCTGCGCCAGGCTGTCACCAGTCAGCGGCCTCTGGTCTACGACCTTGATGCTGTGCATGGCGCTGTCGAACCGAGGGTCGGCGCTCCTGCACATTAAATGACAGGAAGCGGCGACTGAGAAGTGCTATGGCATCTATGGGGTTCAAAGCAGGCATACCAGCACTTGAAAGCCACAGCCACGCATGTGAAAGCTGGACACGGATGGGCACTCACAAGAACGTGAGCGTGATGTAGTAGGTGCCGTCCACCATGCTGGAAGAAGGCTCCAGTGACAGCACCTGGGGCACGTCCCAAGCATCAGCAAGGAAGGTGAGCGTGCTCTGCGAGACGGTGGCCAGGGCAGAGCCGCTCCAGGCCGCTGTTGGCACTGTCACACTGCACTCGGGAGCCATTAGGGGCGGAGGGGGAAGCAGCTTCAGACCAATACATGAATGCATACAGCTGGCGAGCATGGAGCATTCATTTTTCACCATGGGCTGCTGGAATTCAGCTGACAAATGAGCAGACGCCCACCCCTGGAGCCACCATACATCGCCCAGCAGCGCACCTGATCACGACATCAGCGCTGGGGGCAGCGGTGAGCACCACTGACACAGCCATTGGCCCAGCCGTTGAGCTGTCCACGGTGAGCACCGATGGCGTCAGTATTGCCTGGGCCGGCAGGAACGAGTAGAGCAAGCGGTTGGGGGTCGTGCTGAGGTCGACAGCGTTGGGGCGGGTGGCGGGGCTCCAGCTGCCGTAGCCATCCGGGTCATCGTGCACCGCGTTCGGGGTGGCTGCTCCGTTGACCTTCTGCCTCAACTCCTGGGGCGACGCACCCTGCAGGCGGCGGCGGCACACGGAATCAACACTCTCAGGTTGTGTGGCCATGGGCCTGCACAGCTGCTGGATGGCATGGGTGATAGGCAGGCACCTAGGCACCCTGAAACAGTTCACAATGCCCATGCATGTTTCCGCTCTCACCGGATGGGTCTGCAGGTAGAGTGCAAGCACTCCCGTCACATGTGGCGTGGCCATGGAGGTGCCCGTCTTGTACTGTGTGGCGGTGTCCGACATGGAGCCGGCGCTCAGCACCGCAACACCAGGTCCGTGCACATCCACACAGGGGCCCCTGCAGGCACAAGCACAACAGCACAACAGCAAACGACAGCATGAGCTGCTTCCCTGCTTCACACTGATCGACGCCTCTGGCACAGTGCAGCTGGCAGCCTTGCACCTGCAAGCCCTCCTTGGTCCCTCCCAACACCCCTGACCCACGCACCAGTTTGACTTGGTCCAGCGCCGGTCCTGGTCGTCAGCAGCTGCCACACTGACGACCCAGGGGCTGCTGGCTGGGGACATGAGGCAGGCATTCTCCTGGCTGTTGCCTGCCGCCACCACGAGCGGAATGAGGCGGTCCTCAACCAGCCGCCGAGCCGCCTCGTTGACCGCAGGGCTCAGGTCGCCAGCCACGCTCATGCTGACCACCGCGGGCTGGATGGCGTTGCTGGCAATCCATTCAAAGGCCTGTGCCGCAAGGATGGCCGGAGGACGTGCAGGGCAGTCGAGTCAGCAACACACCGGAAGTTGGGCAGGTACCACATAGCTGGTGCATCGCGCCAGCAGACCTCAACCATCAGCTGCATGTTGCTCAGTCAGCCACACGCACTGGCAGCCAAGCATCTCACGTCAAGGATAGCCGACACCTTGGCTCCCCCGGCGCAGTCCATTGCGCGCACCGCCCACAGCGTCACGTTTTTAGCGACGCCGTAGGTCAGACCCCCCACAGTGGCCGCCGTGTGTGTGCCGTGCCCATTGCAGTCTGAGGAGTTGTTGTCTCCGAAGACTGAGTAGCCGTGCCGGGCACGCACCACTGGCGGCTGGCCTGGCTGGGAGCCAAACTCCTGATGGGTGAAGCGGATGCCTGTGTCCAGCAGGTACCTGCGGTGGAGTGCAGGGGAGAGCAACAGTTGAGAGGGGCTAGGCTGACAACAGTGGAGGATGTTGTCCTAGAGCATCACCGGGGGTGACATCAGCGCATTGGTGCCGCTGGTACAGCTGGGCCAACGCCTGTCCCACTCACACATTGATGCCGGAGCCGGTTGCGTCGTATCTGTACAGTTGGTCCAGAGGCAGGTTCCTTTGATCTATGCGGTCCAGGTTCCAGGTGGGACCCTGCTGCTCCTCCTCTTCCGGCAGCCTGCGCCGCGGTGCCGCCGACACGACACGTCGCCGTGCCCGTCGCGCGTCTGCCAGCAGCTGGCGGCGGCGCCCTTGCAGCGCTGCCTGGGGCACCTCGTCAGAGTGCAGCCACTCTGGCTGTGGCTCGCCAGTGATGGTGAAGTGTGAGTCCTGTTCTATGTGGTCAATGGATCCCGGGAAGGCCTCGTGCAGTGCCCCCACGTCCGCCTGCGTCAGAGTACCTGCACCCACAAGACGTTGTCAGCTATGTTGGCAGGCGGAACTGTTATCTTCACCCTCTCCTGCCACCTTGCTCACCTGCAAAGCCGTTGAGCAAGGCAGAGAACCGCTTGCGGCACAGGCCACGAAAAGCCGCTGCTGCTCCGCTGCTCCGCTGCCCTTGCCGTTGCTCAGCGCAGAGGGCTGCCACTTTTGATGCATCAAAGCCGCGCTTAAACACTACCACGTAGTCTGTGCTGTCTTGTTGCTGTGCCTGAGCTGCCACGGGCCTTGATAGCAGGGCCGCGCACAGACACAAGGCAAGCACCAAGTGCGGCAGTTGCCGCCGCCTTTGCCGTCGCCGCAGGTGCTTCGCCCAGCCCAGCGGCATGCTGTTGTCGGCGACGTGCATACGCTGCGTGTAAGTCAGCCGGCGTCTCAGGCTTCGGAGGCTGTCAAGGGCTGTCGCACATGCGAAGGTGGTTGGGGTCCGGGAGCAGCGGCCCGGCTGTTCAAGTATCGGCCGAGTGTGGTACGCAAATGATGATGCGAAGGTAGAGTGCGCAGCGACTCCAAGGCCAAAATTCAGCCACGTTTGTTGGCCGCGAGATGCTCAACAGCACATCACTGCTCCCGCAAACCACTCTTGCCATCCATTCCGTGCGCTGGGCCGGCACTCGAGTGCCCTGAGGCCCAGATGCCACCCGCGGGATTGTTGCTGCTGCCTTTCGTGTTACTCTTGCAGGCGCAGCTGAGCCGCCAGGCCGAGGTACCGGATGCAGGTGCGAAGGCCTGCGCCGTGCCCGCTCCAAGTGGGTGCACCCTTTTCGCCGCCCACCGCCTGCTGCCGCCGCACTCTGCCAAACCTGTGCCCTGCCCCCTTTGCCCTGTAGCAGCCCAGGTGCTTCTGGACTTTGCAAATGCGGCACGCGGAGGTAACACACAGGCGCTACCCAAATGGCGAGATGGCACCGACCCATGCACCTGGACGGGCGTAACATGCTCAGGCACAGCTGTCACGGCCATAAGGCTGCAGCACGCCGGCCTGCAGGGAACCCTGACCCCTGCGCTAGCGCAGCTCGTCTCGCTGCAGCAAATGTGAGAAGCAGTCACAAGATGCAGGCTAGCGCACGCAAGTCTGGTTTGAGTGGTACACATGACAGGTGTCTGTCGCCGCCTGTCCCTCTGCAGCAACTTGTCAGGCAATGAGCTGAGGGGCCAGCTCCCACCACTTTGGGCACGCCTGGATCACCTGGAGCGGCTCCACCTTGACAACAACGCGCTGAGCGGCACGCTGCCTGCGGCTTGGAACATGCTGGCCAGCTTGCAGTACCTGTGAGACCGACCGCCTGTCGATTCACTTTTCACACCGCTGGTACCACCACTCCTGTAGTGTTTGTCTTGCCACTCCTCACTTCTTTCGCCATGGTGTGTGCAGGGGTCTGTCTGGTAATCAGCTCAACGGCACCCTGCCCACCGCCTGGTCGTCCATGGGCCGCCTCTTTCTGCTGGACCTCGCCGGCAACCGCCTGAGCGGCACGCTGCCAGCACCCTGGGCGCGCCAGCGTACGCTGGTACGGCTGTCCCTGGCACGCAACACCCTGACGGGCGGCCTGCCCAGAGAGTGGAGCTCAATGCGCAGCCTGCTGCAGCTGGACCTGGCTGGCAACAAGTTGAGGGGTGTGCTGCCGCCAGAGTGGAGTGCCCTCCAGCAAGTGACCTCGGTGGACCTCTCCAGCAACACCCTTGGCGGGGGCTTGCCAGCTGTGTGGGGCGGCTTAGGCAGCCTGCAGGTGTTGCAGCTGCAGGGCAACCAACTGACAGGGGTGAGTGTGGCAATGCTAGCTGGTGGCCTGGTTGGGCAGGTGGCAGTAGCTGCCAGGCCTGCACTTTTGGCTTCTGCTGCCACTTCAGCTCATGCTCACGGGCCACACCCTGTCCTGCTTCGGTGCAGGCCATCCCAAACGCATGGACTGCACTGGCAGACCGTGCCTACCGCATCGGCCTGGCAGGAAATGCGCAGCTGTGTGGCGCAGTGGCTTTGCCGCTGAGCCGGGCCTTACTGGATGCAGGATCCAGCAAGGAAGGCTCTGGCTTGACGGCTCCTTGCACCTGGGAGGCAGATGCTGCAGCGCTGCTGGCATTCAAGGCTGACGTGACGGCGCAGCAGGAGCAGAGTGTGCTGCAGGACTGGCTGCCGCAGGCAAACCCTTGCGCGGCGGCCGCGTGGACGGGTGTGAGCTGCAAGGGCGGCAGGGTGCAAAGTGTGAACCTCACAGGTGCTGGTGTGAAATTCAGCTCCTTGGAGCATCTGGCCAGCCTGGATCAGTTGGTGGAAGTGTCGCTGTCAGGCAACAACGCCGCTGGCGCCAGCCTGCCCGCCTCATGGGCGATTCTGGAGCATCTGATTCTGGCAGACCTGTCGGGCTTGGGGCTGGCTGGCACCTTGCCGCCTTCTTGGGCTCACATGGGCAGCTTGGAGCAGCTGCTGCTGAGCGGCAATGACCTCAACGGCACACTGCCTGCCGGCTGGTCTGCACTCAGCAAACTTGGATCGCTGTGAGTACGCCGTTTTGCGCACAGTGTGCTTGGATGGTCGGCGGCATGCTGTGGGGCGCATATTGTGGTGCACATGGTTGTGTGGACCTCCCGGGGACATGCCTGCCTCCCTTCCCGCTTGCTTAAGCTTCTTCATCCTTACCTTGCCGCTGTTCTGCAGCACTGTGGCCAAGAATGCGCTGACAGGCAGCCTGCCCCCGGAGTGGGGCGCCCTCACCTCGCTCAGCACCCTGGACGCGTCTGCCAACTATCTGTCGGGCGCTCTGCCCGAGGCCTGGACAGGCATGGCAGCGCTGAAGGACCTGCGCCTCAACAGCAACAACCTTGGGGTGAGTGGAAGCGAGAGCCAAACAGCAGGTAGTGAGCACTTGAATGGAAATGCGTGTTGACTTTGGTGTTGCGTTGGCTGACGTTGTGACCCTACTGCAGGGCCCAATCCCTGCCTCCTGGGCCACTCTGCCATCACTGAGCCGCTTGGGGCTGGCCAGCAATGTGGGCGTGTGTGGCGGGCAGCCGGTATGGGGGAAGAATACTGCGGTGCACACAGAGGCCACCAATGTGCAGCAAAGCTGCATGATGGTCAACACTTCCGGCACAATGGCTGCTGTTGTGCTGGGTGAGTGGGCGGATGAGGCATGGTGGCAGTGCTGCTGGTGCAGGCAGCAGCAGGGATCTGGCCATAATTGCATTTTGTGCCGTACAGTACACACTACAATGCTATATAGCAGTGATCATCGAAAGTACTGTGCCTTGTTTTGGTGTACCTGCAGGTGTGGCGCTAAGCCTGACCTTGCTCAGCTTGGCAGCCGTGGGGGGCATGTTTGTGCTCCTGCGGCGGCAGCGTGCTGAGCTGCAGCTGATACAAAGCGAGCGCGGCTCTGGCGGCTTCCTTTCCATGTCAAACGGAGGTGGGGATGGCAAGCATACCAACCTTCGCACCTTCTGCCTGTCGGCGGATGCGCGTCAGGCGGCACCAGCTGCCGAGCGCTTCAAGGGGCTTACTGTCAGCGACCCGTGGCAGGGGGAGCATGCTGGTTACATCCAGGTGGGAGAAGGGCAGGTGTGCTGATTTGTAGTTCAACCCACTCTACCTGCCGCTGTCACCTGTGATGACATGCCAACACTCGATGCCGCACATGCTGAGCATGTTGCACTGAGCTTGCAGGTGGCCCTGTCTACACCTCATGGTGGCCTCCCCCCACCGCCCAGCATCGCCGGAGGGTCCACCACACCTCGCTCGGCACCCCCACAGGGGGAAGAGCACCGCTCGCCCTCGCCAGGCTCTGGTTTGCCCTCACCAGAGCGCCACTTGTGGCAGGTGGCGGCGCAGGCAGCTGACCGAGGTGTGGACCTGACGGCGCGGCGTGCGCGATCGCGGCGGGCACAGCTCTTCCGCTCCCGCTCCGAGGCGCCCAGCGCGCTGAACGAAGTCTCAGCTGGCCAGGAGGTGAATGAGCAGGGTAGACGGCAGCAGGAGGCAGGGCCTGCAGGCTGGAGCCAGGATGACAGCGAGCTCGACATGTTGCGCGTGCACAGCCGGCTCGCATTGCTGCCCAGCGACGGCGGCATGGTATGAGTGGCAAGCTGCATCAAGCCAGAAAGCAGCAGGGTAGAGAGAGGGTGATCAGTATGTTACATCTTGTACTTGTTCCACAGATGATGGATTGTAAAGCACATCGACCTTTTTCCAAAAGGGACGGGCCGCAGCGGGTCGACGGCAACCGAGATGAACACAATTCATCTCCTTGATTCAATCGATTCGCTTTCATCATGGCGTCTCTATGAGCTCACTTGCCGCAGATGGTGCGCGCTGTCACCGCAATAAGCACCGCAATAGCTGCGATGTGCTTGCTAGAGATGGCTCTGGCATCCACGCTGCGATGTGCCTCGTGTAGAAGCACGCAGCAGCAAAGCGAGGGCGTGTGTGCCGGGAATGGCCTGGACCTGAGTGAGAGCGCTGCCGCGGCCTCTGCTGGTCTCCGATTTGGACACTGGACTGCATACGAGACTTGACATTTTGCCGAGAGAGTGCCGCTGGCGCTCCCGCTGCCGCTGCCGCTCCTCGTCCTTGCTTGGAATCTGTGGCTGCTCATTGCTTCGTGCTCACTTGCAACTGCTGCAGGTGTGCCGGTGCCAAAGACGACCAAGCAGTCGCTCACTATCAATGCACCCGGCACGATTGACGCGCCGCCCCGTGTTGATGAGTATGCCTGGCTGAGAGACGATGCCCGCAACAACAGCGCTGTGTTGTCGCATCTGCAGGCACGTCACTTGCTTGCACGTTCCCGTGATGAACCAGCCACTTACAGCAACATGTGCCGCAATCCTCTGCTTGTCGCAGGAGGAGAATGCGTATGCCCAGGCGGTGCTCGGTCCCAGCCTCCCGCTGCAGCAGCGCCTGCTGCAGGAGATGCTGGCGCGAGTGCCTGCCGAGGAGAGCAGCGTGCCGCAGCGCAGCGGGCGGCACTGGTATTACAGCGTGCACAGCGCGGGCATGCAGTACCGCCGCTTTTGCCGCCGCCTGCTGGATGACCCAGGGGCGGCGCCCAGCGAGCATGATGGCATGAATATGACTCAGCCCGAGGATGTGTTGTTGGATCAAGATGAGCTGGCTCGCAGCCACAAGTACTTCGACATGGCTGGCCCCTCTGTTTCAATGGATGAGCAGCTGCTGGCGTACGCTGTGGACACCGCAGGCAACGAAGTCTTCACGCTGTGAGGCGCCAGTGCAGCCTGCCCTGCTGTGCTGTGAGGCACAGTGCCGCGCCCCTCCCTGTCTCAATGCCTGCCGCTGCTGCTGCTGCTGCTGCTTGCTGTTGGTTGAGCACCTGCCAGATTATTCACCTGTGCAGCGGTCGTGGCGTACCCTTTTATGTGCTGCCGGCCACCGCTTGCTGCTGCAGGTATGTTTTGAATCTGACCAGCGGCATAGTCAGGCTGGATGGCGGCAGGGAAGAGCTCTACCCTCCTGAATTCAGGTGCTTGATTGGGCAGGAAATCAGTTGTCAGCGGCGGCGTGACTGGCTGGAATGAGCTGGAATGTGGGCTCCACTACCACACACAAAGCAGTGTCTGCTTCCCTGTCAGCCATACACAGGCCCTGCGCCAGCCTGGCCTGGTGTCCCTAAACATCTGCTGCACGGCGCCCTGCCTGCAGGTTGTGTGTGGGCGACATGGTGTGGCTGAACGACAACCGCACGCTGCTGTTCACTACCCTGACTGAGGACACCCACAG
This sequence comes from Chlorella vulgaris, assembly GCA_023343905.1. Lineage (NCBI taxonomy): Eukaryota > Viridiplantae > Chlorophyta > Trebouxiophyceae > Chlorellales > Chlorellaceae > Chlorella > Chlorella vulgaris. The sequence continues at coordinate 1,167,824 of SIDB01000012.1, read as the reverse complement.
GGCAGACAAGGTGGGTGGGCGGGCAGCTGCACATTCACGTCAATGCGTGCAATGCAGCTGCACATGCTGCCACCAGCCTCACCATGCCACCTGCTCTGCTGAGACGGCTGCTCTGGTCTGCTGGCGATGGGGTGCTGCCTGCAGGTGTGGAGCTTTGACGCGATGAGCGATCCCTCCCGCCTCCCGCATGGCCTGCGCTTCAGCCCGCAGCTGCTGTACCACGAGCCAGACGAAGCTTTCCACCTGGGCCTGTGGCGGTCCCGCTCAGGTGTGGCCACCCAGCAGCCACTCACCACCTGCCGCTTTTCACATGCCGGAGCGCCTTTCTTGCGATTCACGCCGCCGCTTGCATTGGGGTGCTGTCACTTGTGATTGTCACTCCTGGCGACACCCCCTGGCTGTCACTTCTGGCTGCACTGCCATGCTTGCTGCTGCAGATGCAGTGGTGTACCTGCGGGGCCGCTCAGGCACCACCCACTACCTGCTGTACCTGCCCACAGATGGCAGTAGCGGCGAAGGCGGCAACACCGCCAACTTCACCAGCCTAGCACCGAAGGTGCGTGCAGGTGGCGGCGCTGGCCGCGATTGCACTTGATTGATTGGAGCACAGTACATCCCGAGTACTGTCGCTGTCGCCGCCTACACTGCTGCAGGTGCATGAGCAGCAGTATCTTGTGCGGGACGCCCCACCCCGTGCCGACTCCCCCGCCTACCTCTATGCTGTGATCTACACTGCGGAGCAGCGCAACGGGCAGCTGGTGGTTGTGGAGCTGGGTCCTGATGCGTTGCTGAACGCAACCGCTGACAGCTCGGGTGTGCGTTCTGCTCCCAACCCCGGTGATGGAGCGGCGGAAGCCAACAGCACCAGTGCTGCCGGCGACGGTGATGGCGTCAGCGATAGCGAGAGCAGCGGCGGTGGTGAGGACGTGGAGCAAGGCGGCAGCGGTGGAGGCGGCACAGAAGCCAGCCATAGCTATTGGGCGCTGCTGCAGGCACACAGTCGGGAGGTTGAACTTGTTGACATCACAGGTACACTGAGAGAGGCACTGGCCAATGCTCTGATTGCTTTCATGTTGCTGCCTGCTGTCGCCTGTTCTGACCAGCTCCCGCCTCAGCATGTGTCGTGGCTGCTGATGGCTGGTGCTGTTTCAGTGCGGGTGCGGCGAGCACAGTGGTCAAGCTCTGCAAAGGGTTGCCGCAAAGCCTGATGGTGTGCCTCGCCCGTGACTGTGTCATTACGGTGCAGTGAGCAGCAGCCACCTGGCTGTGTTGGAGCGAAAGAATGGCACCCTGGTTGCCACAGCCTACCCGCTGCCAAAGGACGGTGCGTGCGCGCATGCAGGCTGCCATGCTGGGGGCCGCCTACGGTCCCTCTCGTGCCGCTTGCCGCTGCCTGGGGCGGCTGTGCGGCCCTCCACTGCCCCTGAGCCTCCCTCCCCGCTCTCCTTCCTCACATCTTCCTGCCTCCTTGCCTCACGGAGTGCGCCATGTGCCCACGCCCCGTCTATGCAGGCCAGCCGCTGGCGGTGCTGAGGAACGGGCTGCCCTTCACCTTTGACGCCCCCTCGTACTCTCTTGAGTTTGGGGACCAAGGCCCCTTTGCCTCAGACCTGCTGCGCGTGCGCTACAGCAGCCTGACACAGCCCAGCAGCACGTACGACATCAACATGGCATCTGGTGAGTGAGTGTGATGGGAACAGGTGGGATGGGCGTCCACCTGGGGGGGGGGCGAGGGAGCGGAGGAGACGTACATGGCGGTGGGACCCGGCTAGCCTAGTTGCATCACGCCAGCAACACAGCAGTGGGTGCCACTCATTCGCTGCTGGGTGTGAAGATAGAAAGGACCACCATTTAGGTAATCATCAAGGCCCATGCCTCACCAACAGTCCCTTGCTGCCGCCCCTCGTGCCCTGCTGGCCCGTCCCCTGTGCAGGCAACCGCGTGCTCAAGCAGCAGCAGGAGGTGCTTGGCTTTGACGGCAGCCAGTACCTGTCGCGCCTGCTGTGGGCCACCAGCGCCGATGGCGCCCAGGTGCCCATCAGCCTGGCCTACAGGGGAGAGCTGGTCAGGCTGGATGGCAGCGACCCCCTGCTGCTGGAGGCGTATGGAGCTTACGGCGCCAGCCTGGACCCGCAGTTCTCCGGTGGGTGACCCTGCAGAGGTGGCTGGCTGGCTGGCTGGTAGGCCGAGGTTGGTTTGGGGCAAAGCAATAACGGCAATTGGTGTTGACAGCTGCTAGTAGCTCTGTCCGGCCAGCAAGCGACATTCCAAGTGCTTAGCCAGTGGGACTTGGCGGTGCTGGCAGCAGGCACCTGCTAGTGTCTGAGTTGCCATTGCGATTGCCTCTGCCGCTGTTCACTCGCAGGCGCGCAACTCAGCTTGCTGGATCGAGGCTTCATCTGTGCGATAGCGCACGTGCGAGGTGGCGGAGAGCTCGGGCGCTACTGGTACCAAGACGGCAAGCTGCTGGCGAAGAACCACACCTTTGATGACGCTGTGGCGGCGGCGGAGTTCCTGATCAAGGTGCCGTTGCTGCCTGCAGCTGTTGCTGTTGCTGTTGCTGCTGCTGCTGCTGCTGTTGCTGCCTGCTGCTGCTGTTGCTGTTGCTGTTGCTGCTGCTGGGGCGGGGCCAAGCCAGCACCCGCTGCTGCTGGAAAGGTAGCAGTTGCTGTTGTCAGTGGGACATGGCGTGGCTGAGACGTTATGCTGCTGCTGCTGCTGCAGTCCAAGTACACAAGCGCCGAGGGGCTGGCGATGTGGGGTCGCTCTGCTGGCGGTCTTACCGTGGGGGCGACAGTCAACCGGCGGCCTGAACTGTTCAAGGCACGCACCTGCCTGCCTGCCCGCCTGCCTGCCCGCCTGCCTGCTTGTGTCTGGCAGGCACTGTCTCCTGACCACTGCTGGATTGCTGACGGGCACGGAACACAGCGTTGACTGCCTGCTCGCTTTGAGTGTGATTTATATGTATTTGTACTCGATTGTTGACTGCAGTCCGCCATTTTGGATGTGCCATTTGTGGATGTGCTGTCAACAATGTCGGGTGCGCGCTGAGCCGCTGCCTCTGCATGGCTACCTTTGTTCAGCAGCGGTGGCGACCGATTGGCCGCAACTACCAGCTGTGCAGCAGTTGACTGCCCCTCTGTGTGGTGTAGAGTGTTTCTATGGGTGCTGCTGCTGCTGCCTGCACTACCCCGCTGGCCGACCTGTTACGAACGGCCTGCTGGCGGTGCTGCCTGCCTGCAGACCCCTCGCTGCCCCTCACTGTGACTGAGTGGGAGGAGTGGGGCGATCCAACCAGCGACCAGGCAGCCTTTGACAACATGCTGAGCTACAGCCCACTTGACAATGTGGCAGCCCAGCCCTACCCACACCTGCTGCTCACTGGAGGTGGGTGAGGGTGGTGAGGGTGGCGAGGCAGTGGCCCTGGCTCGATGGTGCATGCTGCACCCCACAGCCCTGTCTGTGTATGCCTGTATGTCTGTGGATCAGCCTGCTCCTGCACCGTGAGTGATTGGCATGAACCTTCGGCCGTCACCCATTCTCACTGCTGCCGCTATTCTTCTGGCCAGGCTTGAACGACCCGCGAGTGAGCTACTGGGAGCCTGCCAAAATGGCGGCAAAGGTGAGCTGCTGGCTGCCGGCAGGGGCTCAGCATTGGGGCAGGGACTGCGTGCCTGCAGGAGCGAGGTAGCAGGCTGCAACTGAGTCAAGGCGCTGCACTGAGGGACCGGTGGCGGCCTGCGAGCAGCAGGGTGGGCTTGGAAAACGGCGGGCGGGTGCTGACGTCAGCTGCTGCTCTGCACGGTGCAGGTCCGGCAGCTGAAGACAGGCAACGACAGCCTGGTACTGCTTCAGACCAACATGGCGGCAGGACACTTTGCAAGTAGCGGGCTGGCGGGGCGGCTGCGGGACCAGGCATTCAAGTGGGTGCCTGCTTGCATGCCTTCAATTCTGTCCTCCTGTCTTGCCCATGCCAGGTGCTCTGCTTCAGTGCTAAGTGCTCCGTGCTCCGTGCTAAGTGCTCTTGAGACTGCCCTCAGCTGGATGCTGTGTGGCCGCTGCCTGCTGCGCCCTCCGCCTGCAGGTTTGCCTTCCTGCTGCAAACAGTGGCGCCCTGCGCCCTGGTGGCCGATGAGCACACAGAGCTGGCTGCACGCTGCCGTGGCTGCTTTGCCGCCCTTGTGGGTGCTGCCACCACCATCGCCCTGGTGGGTCTGCTGCAGTGCACGTGTCGTGCAGAAATGCATCTGCCAACCCTCTCCGCTTGCATGCTGCGTCAGGGCGTGTTATCCTTCCTGCCCTTTGATCGTGAGTTGCGGCCTTGCACTGTGGATACACATGCCACACACCTGCACACCGTGCACGCTGCAGGTCACACTGGTCATGGTGCTGCGCCCGTCCTCACGCATCGCTCGCAAGTGGGCGCGCCTGAACGGCTGGCACGGCGAGGGGCGGCGAAGAGGATTGTCGGGCGAGGAGGAGGATGACGAGGAGGAGGATGGCGGGCAGGGCTTTGACACACGCCTCTACTCCGCTCACATGGGCGCCAGGGGCGCAACTGAAGTGGCAGAGGCGGCAGAGGAGGGGCGGCAGCGGCAGCTACGGCAGCTTCAGGCTCAAGGCCTGAGCTTGGAAAGCTATGATGCGGTGAGGGACACGGTGCGGGACAAGCTGCTGCCCATCCCAGGGCCGCCTTCGGCAGCGCTCTCTGACGCGAAGCCCCAGAAGAAGCGGCGGCCGGCGCCAGTCACGTTGGATGGGGGTGCAGCGGAAGGTGGGGCCGGCATAGAGCTGTCGCAGCTCAACGTGCGCCAGTCGCCTGGCAGTGCTGGCACATCGCCTGGGTTGCGTAGCTTACCAAGCCCCAGAGGGCAGGATTGAACAGCTACAGAAGTTGTAATAATGTTGTAATCTCCCTTGGTGGGTATGCTTCAAAGGGCAGCTTTGCAGCAGCTGAGATGATTGCTGTACCCCATGGTGGTGCTTAGCAACCAAAGTCGGTGCCGCCGCCGATTGCCGCCAAATGCCGCCGTTATCCGAAGCTCTTGTTGATCACCCGGCCTTCATAGACGTGATCACGCGTGTATTAGTGTCGTCAGTCACTGCTGCTGCGCCTATGAATTCCAGACTCCCGTCGACTGACCTCCTGGAGGAGATATGCGTGCGCTTTATCCTCACACTACCCGCTACGGAGCTGGAGTGAGTCACAGCCCCCTGTCTGGCGCCCGGTTGCATTTTGTCCCAACGCGCGCTCCTTTGCCGCTGCAGGTCGTTTGATAGGCTGCTATTCTCCATCGAACAGGCCTGGTGGCATTACGAGGTGTGCAGATTCAGTCCGTGCCACCGCCTCCGTTGTCGCTTTACCGCCTCCTGGTTTACTACCAGGCCTCTGCTTGAGCCTCACAGCCGGCTGCTGTGTGCAGGACCATGTGCGGGAGAAGCCTGAGAACGCTTCACTCAAGTCTTTGACCCTCAAAGAGTTCACAGGCCTCATCTTCGAAAAGGTGCACAATCTGCACACCTGTGCAGATTGCGCGGCATCCTCTTGACTTGTCGTTGGCACGCCCTTTAGCTGCCATCGACCTTTACCTTCAAGTCCTCTGCAGGTGCCAGGGCTGCAGCCGTTCAAGGCAAGCCTGGAGGAGATCTACGACGATTTCAACAAGTACAAGCGCACAGTGCCCGTCAGGTAGCTCAGCTCGAGGCACTCACCCATCCAGCACACCCTGCGGAGAGGCTAACAATCTGAGCGCTCAACTGCAGTCTAGCAAGCGCCTGGCCAGGTGCCCTGGCAGGAACCCCATCCTTCTGTGCTGAGCCATGCTTTGTTGCCGCTGCAGGGGCGCCATCCTGCTTGACCCAGAGATGACAAAGGTGCTGCTGGTGCGGGGCTATAAGAAGGATGCTGGGTGGGGCTTCCCCCGCGGTAAGCTCTCCAAGGACGAGACGGCGGCGCAGTGCGCGCAGCGTGAGGTGTTGGAAGAGACAGGGCTGGACATCACAGGGATGCTGAGGGAGCAGGACTACATAGATGCCACACTTTCCAACCAGGACACACGCCTGTTCATTGTGCAGGCGCGCTTCGCTCGCTGTGCTGTGCCGTGCTGATGGATGAATGGCAGCCATCGGGTCTTGCTGGCTCCCTGCTGGGTTCCCTGCTGTGCTGCGCCTACAGCACGTCGCACAGCATGCCACCACTGCCAGTGGGGTGGTTGCCCTGCTTCAGCCCCTGCCACGTGGTCTGACGCGGGACCTTGCCTTGTCCGCTGCCGCCGCTGTGTTGCAGAATGTGCCCGAGACGACGCACTTTGCGCCGCATGTGCGCTGCGAGATTGGCGCCTTTGGCTGGTACATTGTGGACCACCTGCCTGCTTCGTACGACGAGAGCAAGCAGGTGAGGAAGCAAGCTGTCCAAGGGCTGCTGGCAGCTGGCTGCATTCTCGGCCAAATGGCTGGATTTTCCGCATTGAGTGACTGATGAACAGGCTCTGCACCAGCTGCCCTTGCTGCCACTGAGTCCCTTGCGTTGCGTGTGCGGGCGTGGGCAGCAGGGCTCACAAGCACAAGCAGGCTAGATGGGTCTGTTGTGCAAGTAGACCCTGTCTGCTTAGTGCTGATCCTCACGCCCACACATTTGGCTGGTGCCGAGCCTGTTTATGATGGCTGGCTGACACCGATGCTGCGTGTGCTAGCAAGAACCTGCAAGCAATGAGCTGTCTTCAGCTTGCCTGACATGAGGGTGTGTCGCTTCAAGCGCAGGCGTTTGTGAATGAGCAGGGAGGGCGGCACAAATTCTTCAATGTCTGGCCTTACGTGAAGCCGCTTCGAGCGTGGATCAAGTGAGTTTACAGCATTCAGGCAGCATGCTGCCTTCCCTTTCAATCTTTGCACGATGCGGTGCAGCCCAGCACTGCTGAGTTGCACCTCTGATGTGCAAACTCGGCTGCGAGTGCAGGAAGCAGCGGCAGCGAGGAGGAGGAAAAGGCGGCAAACCAGTGCTGGCGGCTTTGCCACAACCTGCGCAACGTGCAGCCGTCAAACCAGCCGCAGCAGCGGCCGCAGGGCAATCAGCAGCGGCAGGGATGCGAGCAACAAAAGCAGCAGCAGCGGCGGCGGCATTGTTACCCGCATCTAAGCCAACAGCGCCCGCAGCAGCAACAGCGCCAACAGCGCCCGCAGCAGCAGCAGCAGCACCGGGAGCAAGACCGGCACAGCAGCCCTTGGGCCCCAGTCGGGCGCTGCTGGAGTTTAAGTTTGACAGGGAGGAGATTATGCAGCGGCTGCAGTGCTCTTTCTGAGCAAAGGGATGGGCTGCTGACCTGCTTGTTGACTCAGCTGACACACTGTTGGTGTTAAATGCTACAACCCAGTTGCCTGGGCTGTGAGTGGAAAGCAGGGTGCTGATTGATGTTGATCAGAGCAAGGAATGAAATGGGACCGTGGTTGTGTGTCGTTGTGTAGGGTGCATGGGCAGCTGAGAGCAACAACAGGCTGCTGAGACGTAACAGATAGTACTGGAGAAAAGTTGGGCGGGCATATGCTGACAGTGTACAGGGAGCGGCTGCAAAAGCAGCAAGCTGCGAGGCTGCAAGCCGCATGTGCTGCATGGCATGCGGCTGTGGCTGTGCCGACAGCAATTAGGCTCACGAGGGTGGCGGCATCAGGTGGTGCATCTCCAGCATTCGTGTGAGGGTCAGCACGCCCCGCCCCGTGGTCGCCTCCAGCAGCAGGATGAGCACGAGTGCCAGCATGGCGATGCGCCCGTTCCACGTCTCTGCGCTCTTGGTCCAGCCCCAGCGCCACATGAGCACGGGGGTCGGCAGCGCCTTGCGGTCGCGGTCGTAAGTTTCCAGCAGAGCATCCACCTCACCTGCAGGTAACAACAAGGCAGGCAGGGGATGCAGCAGGGAGAAAAGGGTGAGCGTGCTGAAAAGCGGTAAGGAGCGGGGGAAGGGGAATCGAGTGGGTCTTCAGCAAGATGCAAGAGACAGGGCACGAGCATGGCGAAAGCTGCAGTTCTGCCCGACTCTGTGTTACCGGCGCTAGCCGTCACAGCGGGTCCTCTGCATTGAATCATGCCGACAGCTGCAACACTGCTGCCAGCCGGCCATGGCGCACACGGCGCCGCGCGGCTGTGAAACAAAGTTCTGCATCGGCTGCGGCGGCAGCAGGTGCCAGGAGGCGGAGCGCAGCAGGCACATGGCAAGCAGGCGAGGGCCAGGCACCGAGCCAAACTTCCTCACCTCCCACATCACCTCCCACACACTCAGTACCACCTCAGCACTCACCCAGAGGGACCAGCGAGTCTCCAGCACTGAGTGGCAAGGCGCCAGCAGGGCGCTGCAACGAGCCGACATAGGGCAGGGCCTCGGCCACAGCATCCGCCAGGTCATCGATGAAGGTTGGGTTGGTGTTGAGCGCGGGCACCCTGCCCCAGTGCTGGATGCCGCTCTCCTCCGCCAACTCCCTGCGGCCGGCACAGGCATTAATGGACAGAGCAGGCAGGTCAAGCAGGCAGGTGCTATTGCTGGTGGGTGGGTTGCTTGACCGGCGTACGCCAGCCCGCCAAGCCAGCAGCCAGTGCTGGCTGGTGCAGCTCTGGTTCACAAGCTTCCCCAGCTGGTGCCGCTCTTATCCAGCAAAGACGCGCAGCACTGCCACCAACCACTGCCACAACCACCCAGCACTGCACTGCCACTGCACTCCCACCCGCAGGACAAGGTGCCACCCACCTGTACTCGCAGTCAATCTCCTCCAACGTCTCAATGTGCTCAGACACAAAGGAGATGGGCACCGCCAGCAGGCTGCGCACGCCACCCCGCGCCAGGTCCCGAATCGAGTCGTCTGTGTACGGCTTGAGCCACTCCACCGGCCCCACCCGCGACTGATAGGCCAGCGTGTGAGAGTTGGCAATGCCGCGCCGCTTCAGCTCCCCCATCACCAGCTGCACACACTCCTCCATCTCCTCCTTATACGGGTCGCCTGCCGACAAGCAGGTGGGAATCGCGGTGAGTGGCGTGGCTTGCAAGGCAGCGGTGCGTGCGCGAATGAGTGTGCAACGGCTGGGTGCGGGCACTGCAAGAGGAAAGGTTGGACTGTTCTGCCGCACAACCGCACACTGCGCCTAGTGCCCCAAAAGGCGCCACCGCAGGCAGATTGGCAGGCTGGCAGCCGCCGCACCACCATGTACTTGCAGCCTTGCCACCATGACACTGTACAGTGTCACCGCCACCCACCTTCATCAATGTAGGACACAGGCACCCCGTGTGCTGAGAAGAATATCTCCACATCATCCAGCTCCTCAGCGGGGAAGGCCCCGCTGCGCAGCTCAGCCACTATGAGGTCGGCCATGGCCCGCACGTACCCGGGCCGCTGATACCAGGACGGGATCACCACATGCTTGACCTGCAGTGCGGTCGGTTGTGGGGGCTGTGAGAGTCAGCAGGGAAAGGGGCGATAGACTAACACGGTGGCTCAGGTGCTGAAACACAAGAAGACACATGGCTGAAGCGAATGACGGACGCCTCCTCATGCCAAGCTCCGCCACAGCCACAATGCGCCCACGCACCCCTGTCAGCATAGGGTCCTGCTTGAGCAGGCGCTCCAGCAAGCGCAGGCTGCTGCCGCTGGTGGAAACAGAGAACTGAGGGTACAGCGGCAGCACCACCAGCTGCGTGATGCCGTCCCGCTTCACAGCTGAAATGGCTTCCTCTGCAGCACAGGAAGCGGCAACGCACCAGCAAGGGTGAGACATACTCCGGCACGACCACAGCATGTGGTGTGCACACAACCAGAGGCACAGCTAGAGGCACAGTTGAAGGTCTAAAGGATTGCAGCAGCCAGCACCCCTCGATCCATTGCTTGCTCACCCGTGAAGGGGAACCAATACCGCATGGCCACATAGGTGTGCGCGCTAATGCCCTTTGACTGCAGGGAAGCGCGCAGCGCGGCTGCCTGCTCTTCCGTAATGCGGCGCAGCGGGGACCCGCCGCCAATTGCCTCATAACCCTCGCGGCTTTTGGGTGCGCGGAGGGTGGACACTAGCTGGGCGATGACGGGCTGCAGGAACTGCGCTGGTGCAGGCAGGCGGATGATGTCTGGATCCGCAAACAGGTTGTACAGAAAGGGCTGCACGTCATCCAGGCTGTCGGGGCCCCCCAGGTTCAGCAGCAGCACTCCTATGCGCTCCTGGCCTACCGCGCCGCTGGCTGCCGTCAGCTGTGCGCCGCCCGCAGCCTCGTCGAGGCTGCTACTGCCCCGCTCAAAGAAGGGCGGCGAGGTGGCAGCCTGCAGCCGCTGCCCTCTTTGAGAGAGGGCTGAACTGAGTTGCTGCTGCTGTCCGCTTTGCCATCGTCTGCCGCTGCTGCTGTTTTGCTGCCTCAGGGCCGCCAGCCATCTGCAATTTCATGCACAAGAAGCCAGGAGGGGTTGAGGGCACGGCGTCAATTGGCCCCCAAAACGCACGCCTTGCGCCAGCCAGCACCTGCACCTGTGGTTTTGCTGTGGCGCTGCGCCTCGGCCGCTGGTGGATGCCTCGGCTGCCCGAGACGCTGTGGTGGAGGCGCAGGGCGCGGGCCTCATTACTCACTCAACCCTCGTGTGTTACGCGCTGTGGCCACACAGAGACAGTAACACACGGATTCCGCGATGCGACTCACTGGAGCAGGCCGTGAAAGGTGCCTCCTACGAAACTGTACAGCGCTCAGTACATATGGCCGCTCTACTTGCATTCGGCCGCTCCGCAAGCCTTGTCCGTCACCCTGGGCTGGTAACAGATCGCAGGCAGTCCAACAGGCGGTCAGACCGGCAGCCACGATGATCCACAGCCACAGACAGGGGCGCAAAAAATGACCGTCAACGTCATTTATATTCATGGCTCCATGACTGGTGATGAGTGCATTGCCTTGTCGAGAGTCTCCTGCAAGGCAGCTGAGTAAGAGGGATTGAAGGAGAGATGCAGTTCACATAGAGCGGGATGCAAAGCGGCTTGCAAAAAGTCCCGGCCTATATAGATCCAGCCAGTTTAATTTACTGACGTTGCTTTCACATTACATTCGCAAGCATGACCATCAGCGTAAGCAATGAAGTGGAGGACGAGCAAGCGCTCGCCGCTTCTCCCCTACGCCTTCAACTGGTCCCACACCGACATACAAAGGCAAGGGTGGTGTGACTACAGCGGACAATCGAGCGAGGCCAGCCGCACGCTTTGTGGCGAGCAAAGCCGCCGCCGCTCGCCGGACTCAGACTCGCACACGTTTGTCTGCAGATTGTCCACCTGATCAGACACGGCCAAGGTGCGATGTCACGTTTGCTCTGTAGGCTGTCTCGTGATGTGCTCGGTGTAGTGACGCTCAGCTCAGTGACGCTCAGTTTGGCGACGCGCAGACCAATTTTGGCCTGTTCACTTGGTCAAGGAAGTGCACGCTGGTCCCACCTTACTTTCCTGTGCAGGTTTTCACAATGTGGCCGGGCATGCAGACTACTCGCAGTACAAGAGCTTTGACTACATAGACTCACACCTCACCGATTTTGGCTGGCATCAAGCGAGTTTGACAGCGTATCCCAGCAGCTACATGCGCCAGGCTGCCGCCAGTATTTGCCCAGCTGCCAGCTTGCTGCTTGCAAACTCCATGCAGCACCAATGACACTGTGCTGGGTGATGCAGGCTTGGGCGCTGAACTGGCACATCAAGCAGCTGGGGAGCCGCTTTCGAGTGGATGCTGTCGTGGTCAGCCCCCTCACTCGCACACTTGAGACGGCAGCTGGAGTGTTTGGCTCGGGGCCCTGGCGGGAAGGTTCAAACTCACAGCCACCGTTGATGCTGGAGCAGGTGCGTCAGGAACAAGTGCTGCTCAGGCTTCGGTGTTGAAGTGAGAGTAGCTCAGTACAGACGACAAGCCAGTGATCCAGGGCGGCCCCGACTGACCTTCACCATTGCCCCGGGTGCAGACTGTTGTGCCTGGCAAGCGCGCTGCGCACCACGCCATTGCTGCCGAGGGATGCCCCCCTTTTATCGCCTGGGAGGGTTGCAGGGAGCAGCTTGGGAAGCACCCATGCGACAAGCGGCGGCCAATGAGGGAAATCAGCCCCTCATTCCCAGCGGTAGACTTCTCCCTGGTGGGTGGAGTAGCCATCAAGGCCTTGCTGGATTGCCTCACTTGTGCCAGTGTTTCCCCGGCCTCTGAGATGGTGCTGCTGTGCGGGCTGCAGCTGGAAAGCGACGAGGACAACCTCTGGCTGTCTGCCGATTGGCGTGAGAGTCACGATGAGATACGGAAGCGAGGCGTTGAGTTTGTTCGTGTGAGAGCTGCTGCTGTCATGCTGTTTCTGATGCGGAAAGGGTTCACCACGCACGCTTGTTTCCTGTTTTGCTCCTGCTTGTCCTGTCCTGCTGGGCTGCGACAGTAGCCATGTTGTTGCCTTAGTGCATGTGCCTCCCCCCCTCCGCTTGTGCTGCAGTGGTTGCAGCAGCGGCCGGAGCAGCATATAGCTGTAGTGAGCCACAGCGCCTTCCTATTTTTCATGATGTCTAACTTCGGTCGTGGCGCTGCAACTAGTGTGCAATCGGAGCTGCACAAATGGTACGGGCTTGGCCTGCAATGGGCTGTGCCCCTGCGCTGTGCCAGTGCCTGGATCGCTGTTACGCCCATCCCCAGCTTCCGCTCATGCTTCCTTCATGCTGCTTTTCTTCACATGTATGCTGCAGGTATGACAACTGTGAGATGCGCACTGTCGTGCTCTGCGACGAGGACGGCGCGCACAATCACGCCGACCCGCTGTGGTTTCAGGGAGGGCAGCATAGCGTCAAGTGACAGTGCAAAAGGGGCTCGAGGGCGTGCACGCATTTTACTGGCTCGCAGGCGAACTACAAAGCTTGCTATAATTGTAAGAAGTGGTGACTGGGGCTGTCAAGATATGGGGTTGGGCATTCGCAGGAGCTGGCCTGCCACCGAAGCTGTAACAGCATTTGCCTTTGTTCCAGCTGCAGCATCTCTCATCACTCCACGGCCAGCTCATCCTCAATTGTCTTCTGCAGCTTGGGGTGGGTTTCCACCTGCACATAGAATAAATTGTGACGGCAAACAGCTCAAGGGGCGAGATGCCCAGGACAAGAAATCATGCAGACAAGGCGCAGGCAAAAACAGCGCCAGATGCGCGCCTGGAATATCCGCTCTTCCAGCTTGGTGACTTTGCTGGTCAGAACGGCAGCGTAGATGGTCAGCAGCAAGACCATGAAGCCCAGCACACAGAACCTGCATATTGACAAACGCGTCGGCAGAACGCGAGGGCATTGGCGTCAGCGGCGGCGGCGGTGCCAAAGCGTACGCAAACTGCGCGGACTCACCCCACGATGATGCCCGTGGTTTCCTCGGGCGTAAATCCCTGGTTTGTGCTTGTTTGCAGGAGGGCCCTCATCGCTGCCGAAAAAACTGGAGCTGGCTGCCGGGGCAGTGCCTTGGTGTTGGTAGAGGCGGCCCAGAGCTCGAAGATGCCAAACGACCAGCGTAGCCGAAATATGCCGCCGCCGCCATGCAAGAAATGCCGGCAAATCACGCACCTCATTGCCGCCGTCAGGCCGTCGTACAGGTCTTGCACTCATAACAGCTGCCCGTGTGTGACAGCAACAAGTTAGTCTGGCTGGGTCTGCAAGCGCTGTGTCGACGAGTGGCGGCAGGGCCTCGCCGCAAGCCGACTTAGTCGGGCACCTTCTCTTCGTACCCACGCTGTTCACGTAGCAGCCCAAGGGCACGTCTGCAGTGTTCTCCTCCATGCCACATGGCCATGGGTCCCAAATCTGCGGCCCTAACGGTGTTTCCATCGGCGCTTGCGTGCCGCTGTTCCGCCAAAGTGATTTATCAGCCCGTGTAAAAGCCGCTTCATTGGTCGCTTCATTGCTTTGCTTGTTTTGCTATGCCGATCAGCCCTGCGTGAAAGAGCCCTAGAGCGGCACTTCTGCGCCAGCACAGTGCACGTCGCCACTTTCGATTGATTGAGGGCAGCCCATCGTGCTGCCGGAGGTCTCCCCATCATCACTGCAGCGCTATGCCCGTCGGCCGCAATTGTGTCAATGTGCTGAGCTCGGTGGCAGTGTCGGCTCCAGATTGCCACGATGCGGCCGCGTGGCTATCCTACTCGCGCCAGTGGGCTCGGGAAGCGAGCGCTGCGTCAGGGGCGCCGCCGCCCCTGCAGATTTTGCCGTCAACACCAGTGGACGACAGCCCTGCCTGGCGATCTGCCCCCAACTTGGCAACGGCTGCAGCTCTGCTGGTCCCCCCCGCGGGTGGTGCAGACGATGGCAGCAAGCAGTCTGCGCCGACAGAGGCAGATCAGGCGGTGGCAGCGGATGTCGCCGCCCGAGGCGGCTGGTTCGGCCGATTGACTTGGGCACTGGGCTTGACCGACATATTTTTTGCCCGTGCCACAGCATACGAGGGGCACGTGCAGGGATTGCGTTACCGCCAGCAGCAGCTCCTGCCCCTCACGGTGCAGCTTGCAGTTGAGCATCACGGTGGCACCGACCTGCCGGAGCAGCAGGCAGAGGGCTTGTTCCGAGAGATTGCTGCCGATCAGCGCCCCGGCGCGCTTCGCCTGCTGGGCTGGATGCTTTCCCACCTGTTCAGGCAAGGCTCCTGCACCCTGTGTGAGTGGCATGGCACACACACACACACAGCGCACCACTCGCATCACTCGCTTTCTGGGCTGCGCAGTGCGACCGTGGATCCGCAGCTGCTCCCTCCCGGCTGCCTGCAGGTGGCTGTTCAATTCAGAGGTGTACGTGGATGCTTCCAGCCTGGAGCGCTTGCGGGGCCTGTACGTCCAGGAGCCAGGCCCCACCTCTGTCAGCGCTGGTGTCGGCGCAGCAGCAGGCAGTGCGGAGGCACAAGGCGTGGCGCTGCCGCCACGAGCAAGCGTTGTGTACATCCCCGCACACAAGTCCCACCTGGACTACCTGGTGCTCAGCTACGTGCTGTTTGCAAACGGCCTGCCATGCCCCCACATTGCGGCGGGGGCCAACCTGTCGCTGCCGCTGGTCAACCGGCTGCTGCGTGCCTGTGGCGCCTTCTTCATCCGCCGGACCAGCCGGGGGGCCGATGATGCGCACGCTTACAAGTCGGTGCTGGCAGGTGGGTTGAGCTGCAGCCAGTCCGCCTGCGGTTGTTGACATGGGTGTGCGTTTGTGGGGAGGCGTGGATGCGGTGGACACTCATTGTGCTGGTCAGCAGGGCCTGTAGCACACAAGCAACACGCTCGCTTTGTTTCCGCTGCTGGCTGGTGCAGCATACGTGCATGCAATGCTGGTGGCGGGGCTTTCGCTGGAATTTTTCATCGAGGGCGGCCGCAGGTGAGGCGTCAGGTGGAGAACAGAAGACTGCAGTGCATGGATCTATCGCATGGTGCTGGTGTGCATGTGTGTCTGTCCCTGGCACCGTCATGTGGCAGGCCTCTTACACTCACACTCAGCTGTCGGTAGTCGCTCAGCGCCAGTGAGTGCAGCAACTGTCCTGTCTTCCATGCTGCTTGCCCCTTGTGCAGCCGTGACGGCCGCGTGAATCCACCCAAGCTGGGCATGCTTCGCATGGTGGTTGATGCGGTGATGGCCGGAGATGTGGACAGGGTGAGCGAGACTTCACATGGGCCGTCCCCGCCATTCATTGATTTGATGCCAACAAAGCGGCTGCCATCGCCTCCCTGTGCCAGTGTGCGCTGTGCGCAAGCTGCGGGCAGTACATGCATGCATGCACTGTTGCGACACCGCACCGTGGCCGACACACTGGGCTGTGGGCCCTTCCGTCTGCCCCTGCAGCCGGTGTACATTGTGCCGACAGCCATGAACTATGACGCATCGCTGGAGGAGCGCAGCCTGGCGGCACAGCTAGCGGGGGCACCCAAGAAGAGCGAGTCGCTGCTGGGGCTGGCAAGGTGCGCTGGGGCGTGACTAACACGCCGGCTGGCTGGCTGGCTCTATGGCCTGTAAAGTGCCGATCACCGCACAGGCTGTGGCTGACTCTTTGGGCCCTGCAGTGGCGATTTGTTGATAATGCGCGCTGGCGTGCTCACGGATACAAGCACTTCCCTTACCCACTGCTTTGCCTGCTGTGGTGCCCCTACTGCTGCCTCTGCAGCACTTGCTGGGCGATAGTGACCAAAGCGCTGCGCGTGCGCTGGCAGCGCTGGGGTCTGGGGATGGGCGCGGGCGGGTACTGCGGGCGTGCCACAGTCGCGTTTGGGGAGCCCATCAACCTGCAGGACTGGTTGCAGGTGGGGAGCCTGTGCCTGCACACCGGCATGCCCTGCAGCGCAACAGCAGGAGTGACGTCGCAGCCAGTGAGGCAGCGCCGCTTCCATCGCTGCTTTGTTCGTGCTTGCTGCTCACTGTTTGTCCGTGCCTTTGCACCTGCGCAGGAGAACCAGGAGAGCATTGAAGCTGGAGGCGCTGAGCAGCGGCAGGCTGTTGCGGCGTTGGGAGAGCTGGTGACTGCCAGCATCCGCTCCAGCAGTGCGCTGCCCACTTCGGCCCTGCTGCTGGGCTCGCTGTTTGCTGAGCAGCATGGCGTGCTGACAGGGACGCCTGGCGGTTCATCGCAGCATGGCAACGGACTTGTCAGCAGCAGTGGTGCGAGCCTCCAGGCAGTCGCGACAGGCATGACCTGGCTCGCTGATCAGCTTCGTCAGCGGGGTGCAGCTGTGGTGCAGCTGCCCCAAAACACTGGCAGTGGCGAGCAGCAGCAGCTGCTGCTGCATCTTGCCGGCATGCTGCCGCGCTGCTGCAGCGTGTCTGGCCATGGCCAAGCCAGCGACAGCTCGGCGCGACATGAGCCTGTCCTGAGGCTGCAGGGCGGGGTTGAGGCGGCACTGCTGCAGCACAGCCGCATCAACCAGCTGATGCCGTGGTTTGCAGCTGAGGGCTTGGTCATGGCGGCGCTGCTGGCGGCTTCTCACGGCCAGCAGGGCGTGAGCGCGGCTGAGCTGTTCGACTCTGCCGCCTTCCTGCGCTGCGTGCTGGCACCAGAGATAGACACAGGTGGGCTGATGGCTGCCAGGGTGGCTGCCAAGGGGAAGCACCAGTGCTGTGGTGCGGCACATGCAGCTGGCCTGCATTTGAGTGCACACAGCATGTGCTGCCGGTAAAGTGCTTGCTGCTGCTCCATGTCCACTCTGCAGCGCTGGGGCCAGATGAGCTGCAAAGCAGCAGCGACTTTGAGCCTGTGCTGCAGCGCCTGCTGGCTAGCGGGGCGCTGGTTCAGGATCGCCCAGGTGGCCGCATCTCCCTCGCCCCTAAGAACGGAGGCGCGGGCGCTGCAAGCAGCAGCGACAGCCGCCGTGCCGCGCTGTTTGCTGCCGCGCTGCTGGCGCCGCTGCTGGCTACATACCTTGAAACGCTGCGGGCGATGCAGCGTGCCCTTGCTGTCAGCGGGCCCTCCGGCAACAGCGCCAAAGCGCTCTGCTCTGCTGCTCAGAAGCACCTGCTAGCATTGACTGCCGGCAGTGCGGCTGCTGGCAGCACCAGCGACAGCACCAGCGACAGCGCCACGGGCTGCCAGTTTGGCAGGTTGGTGGTGCCTTCGGTCGCGCTTGTTCAGGGCGCACTCAAGAGCCTTGCTGCCGTGGGCGTGCTTGCAGCAGCGCCCGCTGACGCGGGGCCACAACCGGCCAGAGTAGCATCGTCGGAGGCGCTGGCGGCGTTCTTGTCCAGCCCATCTGGCCGGCGCCCTGCCAATGGAGGGGTGGACGAGGACTACTCCGTGGAACCAGCCACACCCAGGGACGGCAAGCAGTCTACTGTCAATGGCGGCCACAGTCGGGATGCCGCCATTGGGGCAGGCCCTGCTCGCTCAGCACGCCGCTCCTTCGAGCGGCGGCGGCCACCAGCAGACGAGGAGCGTGCCGCTGGCAGCCGCAGCGGCAGCGACTCTGAGGACCCTGCGGTGGCAGACAGTGTGGCGGCAAACCTCTGCTCCATGGACGCCAGCAGCAATGGCGGCAGCCTGGCTCCGGCAGCACGCCCGGCAGCTGCAGCGGTGGTGGCGGCGGGCGATGGGCAGCAGCACTGGGTTTTGGCGCATTCTGAAGTGGTCGCGCAGTTTGCCGACAGAATTGAATCCCTGATTTGCATTTGAACTGTGTGCGTGGACTGTTTCTCTTGAGTGTTGTACATCGTTTGTAAACATGGGAGCCGCGGCTCTTTCATTTCAATATTCTCTCAAGCGGCACGACGCTGGACAAGGTGGCAGCTGACGAGGCATCAGCACGACGCACTGCAGATTGTGTGAGGCAAAGGGGCACAGACCAGGGAAAACAAATACAAGCACAATCAGCTGCTGCCAGCAAGCTGCTGCTGGCTAGGGCTGGTGCCACGCCGCACGGCAGGCACACTGCCCGGGTGCACTGGATGAGCCGGCACGTACTTGCCACGGTTCTCTAAGTGCTGAAGGCCAAGCAGCATGTTGGGACCGGAAGGTTTAAGTTCCAAGCCTTCCGCGTGTGGTGGCTGCAACTGCGGCGATGGTACCAGCTGCTGTCTATGAAACGACGGCTGGCTGCGCAGCCCGTGGGTCCGGGTACTACAGGCACCAGCACGACGCAAGTCTGCAAAACAGGCGTGGCCATGAGAAAGAGAAGCTGGAATTGCCGACCGTCGACCTGTGGCATAGCGCCGCCATCCAATCTCACACCTGATCTCACCTTCAGAGCTAGACGACACCGAGTGCTGCAACTCGCCGTCGTTGTCAGATGGAAGCAAGCTCTCCTGCATATCTGCACCTCGACCCGGACAGAACGGCGCTAGTGGTGCCCAGGACGGCTGCCGGCTGCCACTGCTGCTGCTGCCCCACAGAGATGTGTCTAAACACCCGCAGCCCAACAGCCAGCTGCACTGCTGTAGCAGGTCCCTGAGCAGTTCCATGACACCTGCAGCACAGCAGCAGCAATGCAGAATTGAATGCGATAGAGCGGTGATGACTACAAGCGGCGGAGCTCCGCCGCCCGCACAATGCTGCCAACCGATCACGGGCTTGCATGCCGACCTAGCCGCACCTCAGGGCGGCTGAGGCGCCGGTCAGGTCTCCAGTCTAGCCAGAGGAGGCAGCGAGCCAGCGATCGAGCGCCGGCGCGCTATCGTGGCGTTTCGTTTGCAGGCTACACAATGGTCCGGGAACGGCAGAGGGTGAAGGGCACACGGAAAGGCGCCGAGAGTTCAGAGGTCGTGTGAGCGCGTCCTGAGTGATGCAAGTGGCACCAGGCTTCAGGGGAAGTGGACAGCAAGCTAAGTGGCCGGAAAGCAGATCCCTCTCAGGGCCCTCCTCTCCATGCGCTGCGCGGCCGCCGCATGCTGCCGTAAGATGGGCGGGGCCGTGCTCATGCTCATCAGGCCAATCAGCATTGGCATCCTCTAATTTTCTTTATCATCGTGTGCCCATAATGATGGCAAACTGACTGAGCGCCATCGAGCGTGATCACTTTGCCGAACACTGTCCCGCTCGATGACTGCTTTTGCAACAGAGGTGCTGGCCGCTTGCGATGGCAGGGCTCTTGCGCAGGAGGGCGATGGCACCCACCACATCTCGCTGGTGTTCTCCGGGAGCTCCACTACGCTGGGCAAGGGCGGCGTGGACGAGGAACTGAGCATTCAGGGCAACAGGTAGACTCATGTGCTACGCTGCCGCCGCCGCTGCACCGCCACCCGCCTCAACCGAAGAGCTCCCCGCTGCCTGCTTCCTCCTTTGCGTTACAGAGTTGTGTGGACTGCGGGTGGAGTGCTGCGCAAGCAGCTCAGCACGACAGCGCCGATTCTCAAAGCAGCATGGTGCTTCTTTCAAAACACGGGGCCCGACGCCATTCTGTGCCTGCTGCATCCGGGTGTGCTCAGCGTCTTCACCCAAGACGGCGACAGCCACACCATACCACTGCCAGGACACTTCTCCGGCCTGTGGCCGCTGCCCCAGGGCGTGCTGCTGACGGTCAGTTCCGCCTGAGGGGGGGTGGCACACGCCTGTGCTGCGCGACTGTCCAGTCTGCTGCGGCTGGCTTGTTGCCCAGCCCTGGAACTGAATGTTCTGCTGCTTCGCCGCCCTACCTGGAGTTGCAGGGTGCGGCGGCGCAGGGTCCATGCATCCTGGTGCACCCATTGGAAAACATCCAGGAAGTCCAGCTGCAGGCGGCTGCTGCAGCGCCGCATGCCGACGACTGGGATATGGAGGAGCAGGTGGTGTGGTCGAGTGTGGAGGTGCCATATCTTGTCACACACAACACGGTGAGCGGAGGTAACAATGAGCTAGACATGGAGAGCTTCAGCCAGCAAGGCAAGCAGCTTTGAGCCTTCCTGGCCTGTGCTGCAGCGCACCTGCTCTGCTC
The DNA here is from genome assembly GCA_023343905.1 of Chlorella vulgaris. Lineage (NCBI taxonomy): Eukaryota > Viridiplantae > Chlorophyta > Trebouxiophyceae > Chlorellales > Chlorellaceae > Chlorella > Chlorella vulgaris. Next base: position 1,147,472 of record SIDB01000012.1, on the reverse strand, counting down.
TGCTGCTCGGTGTGAAATGACTTGCACGCCAACTGCTGCCCACTGCAGCGGCACACACGGCTGGCGCTGTGGAGCATCAGCACACAGCGGGCTCAGGGTTTTGTAGCGGTGACCCCCATGCGCTGGCCTGGCTGCAACAGCGCCCCCCGCACTCCCGGTGCTCAGGTGTCAGGGGGGCGTGGTGCCCTTGCCGCTGCGGCGTTGACGCGTAGCGTAGCCCACCTGACGACACCTGTGGCCCCTGCAACTGGCGGCACCACTGCGGCCCCTGCTGGCACCTACAAAAAGTGAGTGCTTGCTGCCTGCTGCTGCGTCTGGGTGCCTCGGCAGGGAGGATGGCGTTCCAGGAATCAAGAAGAAATCAGTGTTGGTCAATTGGTCACAGCTTATCGCTTGTTAGGGGCATCGAACACCCGGCCTGAGCGCTTATTGCATCTATGCCTCTTCCTTGTATGCTTTGAGTGCCTCGTGGCTCTCCCAGCTTGCGTCGCCTTCAGCCACCAGATCAATGTACTTCTGCACCGGCAGAAACAGGCGGGTCTCCGTCATTGTGGCTTCTACAGGCGCTGTGGAGCACGCAAGCGCAGACCCCACCAACCACTTGCCTCCATTGCCTCTGTTTTGCTCATGCCCTTGAGGGCGCTCCAAGCGTCCCACTTGGCTCGTGCCTCAAACTGCGTGTTCAGGGCGGGAGCGGCAGCGGCAATTGGCGGCGGTGGCTTATAACCTGCCTGCCCTCGACTGTGATTCTGTGCATTTAGTTGCCTTGCAATCAGTTGCCAGGGACGCTGAAGAGCTGTTTCTCCTCTTCTCCAGCCTCCCCTCGCACCTGCACCGCCCAGGGCTGTGCTGCTGTGCAATCGCCCTCGGTGGCCTGCTTGAACAGCGAGTAGAACTTCAGCTTCTCGTCATTGCTGGTTCCCTCTTTTGGTGGTCCGTTGCGCACGAGCCACACCGCCTTCTTGAATTTGGCCTCCAGGGGTGTGGTCATGGCGATCGAATGCGCCTGCGCAAGCTCATTCGACGTTGAAACTGCAGCCAACTCAACCGCCACCTAAGCGATGCACCGCCTCGTGTTTGCAGGGCCAGTTTGAGGCTACCCAATGGATGCCTGTCACCCCTGGCCTTCCAACCCGTTCCACGAAGCAGTGGCACGCCGGCGTTAGCGGGGGCGGGTGACAGCGCAGGCGTGCGGTTGCTGCTGCCGTCTCACGAAGTGCCCATCACCTTCTCACTGTTGTGGGAGCAGGAGCTGGATCCAGGTACGGCAGCATTCCTCTCACCCGGTGTTGTGTCGGCTTGGAATTGCTCTTGAGCCTTTGCGATACCTTGCAATCTGCGCCTCGATCTGCTTCACCTCAATTAGCGCTGTGACCTCCCAATGAAACTGCCAGCCATCTCTGTGCGCCTGCAGGCACCAACTGCCAGCCGTTGGAAGGCCACCTGGCAACTGACACCAATGGCGACTTGCTGTTGTGCCTGCTGAGCAGGGGCACACAGCGCCTGACAGCACTGCGCCTGCCGCCACCTGTGACAGCCGATGCCGCCCCCCCGGCAGCTGCCAAGCGCGTGGAGGTGGCATTCAGCCTGCCTGCTGTGGCGGCTGCCGCCGTGGCTGCCACCTTGCACTGTGGTGCTGGCAAGCAGGGCAGAGGCCAGGCAGCGGTGCCGGTGCGCGACCTGTTGGTGCTGCAGCCCGACGGCAGGCTGTCTCTGTGTGCAGGCAGCCGCCATGTGTGCACAGTGAGCCTGCCAAGCGGTACCAGCAGCCCTGCAGCCGCCTATGCTCAGCTTCTGCGTCCAGGCAGCGCCAAGGCTCGTGACCTGGTCAACAATCACTCGGAGGTGTCAGACAGCGGGCGGCAGCCAGAGCAGACTGCACACATGCGGTCCAGCGAGAGCGGAGAAATTGAGAGTGAGGGCGATGTGCCGCACGCCTCCCAGCCCTCTCTGCCCCGCTCCTCCCTGACCACGTCTGCTGGCAGGAGCGGCACACTCCCAGACTTGCTGCCGGATATTCGCTCGCTGGCTGACGCTCTTGAGCCGCCAGCTGCAGTCATAGGCATGCAGGTGGGCGCTGCGCCAGCCTGCATCCGAGCAGTCTTGCTGATCGCTTCTCTGAGGGAGCTGAGGAGCCACCACCTGTGCTGCAGGGGCTGTCAACGTGCTACCGCTTGACACCTGCCTCACGCTTCTCATGCCGCACCTGATTGCAGAACGCAGTGGGCAACCGCGTCACCCTGCTGCTGGCTGGTGGCGGCAGTGTGCGTGTGGCACTGCCTTTTGCTCCCAAGGGGCCCCTGGCTAAGTCGGCCATGGAAGCATTGCACGAGGTGCTGCCTGCTGATCTATGGTATGCCCTCTACTCTGCATGGCTTTCCACAGAAGGTGCGTCACCTGACTGCCGCCACTTGTGCATGCGGGGTGGGTGTATCCCTGTGGCTCCAAGCCTGCTGCGTTGCTGTGCTTCTGCTGCTGCCGCCCTGTGACATTCCCGAGCACTGCTGACTTTTGTGCCGCAGGAAGCTGCAGCGGGGATGCAGACAAGGAGTGGCGGGCGCTGGCACATGTGCTGCTGGCGTGGGCTGCCAATCCGTCCTCTCTGAGCCACCCTGCGGAAGCTGGGCGGCACCCGCGCTTGCCTCGACCGTCAGGCGCCAGCTCTGGCACTTCCACCTTGCCCTCGGTAGCAGGTGCTGCAGCCTGGGATCAGTTGTTGCAGTCCGAGCACCACCGGCGGCACTGTGTGCGCTTTGCTTGGGCCTCACAGGCACAGCAGGGGGAGGAGCAGGCGGCGGCGCAGCAGGCCTCCCCAGCGGGTGCGGGCAGGGCGCAGGATGATGTGTGGCGAGCTCTGCAGGCGTTGCACTCAGGTGTGCGGTGTCTCGAGCCGCTGTCGCTGCTGCTGCTGGGTGTTCCTTTGTGGGAAGTCAAGGCTCGACCGAGATGCTGTGCTTACCGTCGCGTTCTGGCACGCATCCATGCCACACGGCACGATTTGCTGCTTGAGCTGCAAGCGTTGCTGCTGCCTGCTACCTGGCTGCTGCCTGCAGTGTACGAAGACTGCAAGATGTCTGTGCTGCGCTGGCAGCTGCTGTCCCCGCTGGGTCGCATGCTCCTGCGCCTGTCCAGCCTGCTGGGTGCAAGGTGCTATGCCGACCACTATTGCCGGGACCTGGGCGTGCCGGCACACCCACAGTACACAGCTGCACCATCCTCTCCGGCGGCGGCTGGAGCGTCGCCGCCCGACATGTTCCGAGCGCTGCAGCAGCTGCTGCAAGGCCAGCGTGAGGGCGGCCTGGCCCCGCTGCTGGTGCAGCAGCGCGCTGGCTGCGTGCAGCGCAGCGCTGACCTGCTGGCGACCTACTCACTACTGGCGGAGGCGGCGGCCTCCATATCCGCCGATCGGGACCCCGAGGCAACACAGGTGCTTGCCTCTCCCTGCCTGCAGTGCCACTGCCAGTGCACTGCATGCTGCTCTGTTTGAAATCACCCTCACAACTTTCTTGCCATCCAGCTGCCTGCCAGCCATGTCACCCGCCGCCCCCTCCTACCTTGTGCCTTGCCTTGAACCCTCACCCCTGCCCCTCCTCAGGCTGCTGACCTGCTGGAGGCTGCAGCCCATCGCATCGTGCGCCTGCTGGTGCGCCAGGGCTGGGCTCAAGCAGACCTGGATGTGCTGCCTTGGGGGGTGGGCCTGCCGCTGCAGCAGGCCATCCAGCACTGTCGCAGCAACCCGCCCACCGACTGGCCCCAGGAGGCTTATGTGCTCATAGGTGGGTCGGGCCTGGCTGGGCAACTGCTGCTGCTGTCGCTCTACTGATAGCAGGCCATCTGCCCTCTCGATGCCTTGTCAACGAGATGTGTGTGTCTGTCTGCTGCAGGCCGTGACGACATTGCTGCCAGCATGGCGGCTGCTCAGCAGGAGCAGCGCCCCGCGGAGGCGGCCGTGAGCAGCATCGTAAGCACCCCGCTGGGCAAGATGGCCAAGGCCAGCAGCCCATCCAAGAAGCCGGCACTGGGCCGCCAGCAGCGGCAGCAGGGCACGCCGGCGGGTGAGCATACACCGCCGATGGAGGCGGCAGCTTCCATCTGCTGCATGCTGCGCTGCGCTTTGTGCAGTGCCGCCTTGTCTCGCAACTCGTTTCCGCACCCCCCTGCTGCTGCACATTGCAGGTGTGACTCCTGCAGCGCTGTTGCGCCTCAGCGCCCTGGGCAGCGCAGCCACCCCACCCCTGGCTGCCGCCATCCGCCAGCAGCATGGCGGCGGCAGCACACCAGAGCATGGCCGGGCGGGGGGCGGCAGCCCGCTGGCTGCGCCTGAGGGCGAGAGCAGCCGGGTGCTGGCATTCCCTGAGCTGCTGCCTGTGCCATACACGCAGCGGTTGGAGCTTGTGGTGGATGCTCCGTGTGGCGCGGGGGAGGCGAGCGACAAGGGAGCCGCCACGGTGGTCGCCCCCACCACAGGGGCCGTCACTTCAGTAGGAGACCCAGCCACCGGTGATGGCATGGAGAACCTGAGCCAGAGGGCTGCCAGCCTGCGCTTTGGGCGTGACTTGAGGCTGCTGGAGGTGCGGCGCCTGCTGCGCAGCAGCGCCCCTGTCACCATGCGGCTGAGCAACGTGCCAGAGCCGAGTGATGCGGGTGAGAGCGGCCGGGGCAGCCGTGCTTGTGAGCTGTTTGTGAGCTTGGGGCCTGGCCTCAGCGGGTTGCTAGCATGCTGTGGGGAGTCCGCACTGCTGCCTGCTTGCCTGCTTGCCTGCATGCCTGCATACAGCCCCCGCCAGCGCGCCTGCGCCTCCCACTCACATCAGCCCTAATTGTGTGCTTGCCTCGCAACCGCCGCCTGCCTCGCTGGCTGTCGCTGCTGCAGAGGGCACGGTGGCGCAGCAGCTGAAGCTCACGGTGCTTGCCATCCGCACCTGTGCTCTGCCACTGGGCCGAGGGGCCCTCACGCTCGGCACGCTGCGCCCGCTGCCCACAGAGCCGCTCCACATCCCGCCGCTGTGCCTGGGTGAGCGGGGCACAGCTGCGCAGGTGCAGGGCTGCTTGATGCCTGTGACCCGAGCAGGGGCAGTGCGCCTGGCGCTGTCCTCGGTGCAGTGCTGCCACCCCTGCACCTTTGCCTGCCTGGCCATTCACAGTACCGTCCAGCCTGTGGCCTCCTTACCTGGCCTTTACCTGGCTCCATCCCCAAACCACGCGTCTCCCATCCAAACTCCCTCATTCCCTCCTCCCTTCCTCCCTCACTTCATCCCCTCCCGCTCCCCGGGCCCCTGTCCCCCTATCAGCCGGCCGCCTACCCGAGCAGAACAACGCCGTGGTCAACCTGGACTTCTCGGCGGCGGCACCAGCGCTGGGCGGCGGCGCCTTTGCCGAGCAGACAGCCTGGCCCGAATTTCACAATGGGGCGGCGGCGGGGCTGCGCCTGGCTCCAGGCACCCACCAGCTGACACGCACTTGGGTGGTGTACAACAAGCCGGCGGGTGAGGGGCGGTGGGGCTGGTGCAGTTGCAGGGTTGTGTGCTTTGCTTGCAGCTGTGCAAGTTAGGGGGCCAGGGTTCGTTGCACAGCTGCCTGATGCCTGCTGGATGCGGGGGCATGCTGACCACAGGATTGATGCTGGCCTCCTGGTCTCTCGCCCTCTGAGCTACTGATGCAACACCACTGACTGACATTGCTGACGTCCCCCCTGCCTCACCACAGAGCCCAGCTACACTCATGCTGGCATGCTGATGGCGTTGGGCCTCACAGGGCACCTCAGGTATGGGTGGCGGTGGAGGTGTGGTGGCAGGGAGGGGGGGGGGGGGAAGTGGATGGACTGTGATGTGTTGGCTGATGTGTGGCCCGCCTTGAAGGGCAATCATCGGCACTGGCACTCTGCCATACACTGATTCGCCGCGCATGTTGTGCCAGCGGCGACTTGCCTTGTGCTGCCTGGTATGGCTGGCCATCAACCGCCACATACCCACCCAGCATCAACACTGGCACCCACCCCTGTGTGTGCAGTTGCCTGGCTGCCACCGATCTGTACCGCTACCTGGCTCAGGAGCACGATGCCACCATCATCGGTGTACTGCTGGGCATGGCTGCCTCTAAGCGGTGGGTGGGTGGGTGGGTGGGTGGGTGGGTGGGTGGGTATCACTGGTGCATGAGACGGTGCAAGAGAGGTGTGGGTGGGTGCAGCGGTCCAGTCGGGGCGGGCAGCTGTGCCCTGTGATAGGGCCTGGTGGGTTTAGCTGCTGGAACCTATGCCGTTGATTGAAGCAAGGCCAGGCTGACACCTGGCTTGGCGGTCAACCAGGCACTGGCTCCAATGCCGTGCTGCCCTGCTCGCCTGCATCATCATCCTGACTCTCTCCTCACCTGCCCCCTCCCCCCACCCTGCACGCACCCCTTGGTTGCAGGGGCAGCCAAGACTCCACCATCAGCAAAACCCTCTTCCTGCACCTGCCCACCCGCCATCCCTCCAACTACCCAGAGCTGGACATATCGCCGCTGGTGCAGGCGGCGGCGCTGGCGGGAGTGGGCCTGCTGTTCCAGGGCACCTGCCACAGGTGTGGCTGGTGTTGTGTGTGTGTGTGTGTGTTGTGTGTGTTACGTTTGCGTGCATGGCAGTGACTGGCTGGTATGTGTGCACTGGGGACGGGCGGCAGCAGCATGGCCCAGGCAGACGTCTGCTTCCTGTACAGCCGGCGGCTGGGTGAGAGACATGTGTGTGTGTTTGTGGTTTGTGGGTGTGCAGGGTGATGGCCGAGGTCATGCTGGATGAGATAGGGCGGCGGCCCGGATCTGCAGCCAAGGGCGCCGAGGAGCAGCAGCAGCAGCAGCAGGGCAGCAACAGCGGCACCGGCCTGCACAAGGTGCGTGCCGCACCTCTGCTTGCTTGCCCTCAGTGCCGCCATGTGCTGCAGCCTCGCCCGCCTCTGGCTCATCTCCTGGCGGCCCTGCACCTGCCTGGGCTGACGCGCAAAGCCGTGCCGTCAGGTCGACAATCAAAACTTGATGGTTGTGTGGCAATGTGTGGTGCCGTGGCCGTTCTGTGTGTTGAGTGTCATGCGTTTGCCGTCGTCGAGTGTGTGCAGGGTGTGACTCAAGACCGCGAGGGCTATGCGCTGGCAGCGGGGCTGGCCCTGGGGCTGATCACCCTGGGCAGGGGGCGGGCTGCTGTGGGCCTGGCTGACCTGCACCTGGAGGACAAGCTGAGGTGGGTGGGTGGGTGGGTGGGGTGCACGGGGTGCTGTGTGCTGTGTGCTGCGTGTGCTGGTTGCTGGGGCAGTGGGCGTGGGCGCACTCAGGGGTTTGGCCTGTGGTGCGGCGCGAGTGGATGTGTGCTGAAGCAGGGCCTGTCCTGTGCCACCCACCCTCCTCGCTGGTCCCAGCCTCACCGCATGCCCCCCACGCATCATTCCCCCACGCCCCACCCCACCCTGCTGCATGCACCCACATCAACCCGCAGGTACTTCATGGTTGGTGGCTCCCAAAGCGGTACGGTCGGCTCCCAGCAGGGCCTGGCGGCAGCAGGCGGCCAAGTGCCGTCACCGGGGGACGGAGTGTTTGGGCCGGGCGTCATAGGTGGGGCAGCTTGTAGTGGAGAGGACCGGGGACCAGCAGCGCTGGTGTGAGATGTGTGCGCTTTCTGTACCTGGGCCAAGGGAGGGGTTGGAGTGCGAGGGCTGGAGGCGCCCAGTTTGATGCGCTGGCCTGGGCCCCTGCCCCCCTCTCAAGGCGGCGTGCTTGCTGTGCAACCAGCCCTGCCCCGCCCCCGCCTTTGCCGCGTCCTGCTCTGTCCAGCCCTGCCCTGCCCTGATTCCCGCACCCCTTGTCCTGCACCCGCCACCCTGCCTGTCCAGGCTTTGACCCCACCCTGGGTGAGCCTGAGGTGCGGCACGGGCCCCTGCCCCGCAGCACTGGGTCAGCCAGGGTGGTGAACAATGTGGCTCAGGATCTGGCAGCGGCACAGGGCAGCAGCCAGGTGGGCGCGGTGCAGCACTCGCCTGCCTGACTGTCGGGGCACCAATGTAGTGCCAGGGAGGCAGTGCCTTGGGTACTGGAGCCGTCTCTCTTTGATGCCCTTCTCTTTCTTGCTGGCTGCTGTGTGTGTCCTGCCGCTATAGGCTCGCACTGCGGTCCCGCACCTGAGGGTCCCACGGTACCGCACCCCTCTGCAGGTGGTCCTGGAGGGCGACCTCATCAACCTGGGGGTCACCTCCCCTGCTGCAGCCCTGGCACTGGGGCTGATGTACCTGCAAACCAACGACGCAGCCGTGGCAGCTGCCTTCCAGCTGCCTGACACGCACTTTGCGCTCGACTTTGTGCAGCCAGACCACCTGACGTTGCGCATGCTGATGCGCTCCCTGGGTGGGTGGGCTGCTGTGCCGATGTTGCTGCTGCTGGCTGGTGCTGGGTGCGCATCGCGCCACAGTTTCCATGTGCTCCCTGCTCAGTCTCGTCATGTTTCATTGCTCAAACATCACACGTGTTTGTGTCGTTTGGTGCAGTGATGTGGGACAGCATCCAGCCCACTGAGGAGTGGCTGCTGGCTCAGCTCCCGCCCCTGCTAAAGGTGTGTGGGCCTCAAGGCTGGTGCTGCCTCATGCTGCCCAGTTGAAGCTCACCAAGTTTGTTTACCATTGCCAAAGTTCGATTGGCGACCGCGTCGCCCGTGCTGGTATGCACCCTCCCGCTGCAGGGTCCACTGTTCAAGCTGATGGCGTGCAGGGGAGTTGAGGCGCCACATGCTGATTATGAGGCTCTGACGCAGGCTCACTGCTGCTGCCTGGCGGGGGCCTGCCTGGCGGTGGGCATCCGCTTTGCTGGGTCGGCCAACGCTCGCGCAGAGGCGCTGCTGAGCCGGTATGCGCGCCACTTCCTGTCTGCCAAGCAGCGCGCTCCAGAGCCAGGCGTGGGTGAGCAGAGCAGGGGGGCTGGCGGGCTGGCGGCAAGAGAAGGGCAGGGCGACACTTGCCGTTTGGTGGCCCGTTTGTGCTGTGAGGTCGGAGGTGGAGATAGCGCAGTATGGGGTTGGAAGGGTCTGACTTGAGCTGTGGATCATTTGCTGCCTGTTGCAAACCCACTGCTGCCTGGCTGCGCAGGTGCGCCCAGCCCCACCAACCGAGACCTGCTGGAGGAGTGCCTGGGCTCCGTGCTGCTGGCCCTGTCTGTGGTCATGGCAGGCAGCGGCCACCTGCCCACCTTCAAGCTGCTCAGGGGTGAGTGAGGTAGAGAGGCAGGCGCAAGGCTGAAACACGCAAGGCAGCGAACACCCGCCATGGCCGTTGTCAGCAATCAAACAAGATGCTTCTGCCAGACTTCACTTCTGATGAGCCTGTGTGGTTCGCGCCGCCCTTGCACCCTGCAGGCCTGCGGAAGCGCCTGGCTGCCGCCACTCTGTCCAACGCCTCACAGCCCAGCCCTGCAGCCGCACCCACCACCAGCCTCAACTATGGCAGCCATTGCACTGTCAGGTGTGACCGATTGCCGGCACAGCAGCACGCCACGCTGTGCTGCGCTGCGGCAAGGCTGCCAACTCGGACCCTCACACCTCCATGCCTGCTGTGCATGCCTGTTGTGCAGCATGGCGATTGGTTTCCTGTTCATGGGTGCTGGCACACTCACCTTTGGCACCAGCCTGGAAGCGGGTGAGGGTGGGGTTGATCTCAGAGGGCTGTGGCATCTGCATTCATCGGGGCGGACAGCACCAGAGGCTGCTTGTGTGGGGCGCCATGTCACCTGGCCATAGCGTTCGCAGAATCACGAGGTGCTCCAAGCGCCTATGCTCGCTGTCAAGCTGACGTCTGTGGTTGTGGTGCAGTGGCGGCTCTGGTCATCTCCATCTCCCCTCGCATGCCTGCTTCAACTGTGGACCACCGCTGCCATCTGCAGGCAAGTGCAGGCCCTGTGCGCACACTGGTGCCTGCTTGTTCATGCCACAAGCTGCGTCGCGCTACAAGCGTGCTCGACTCTGCTGCTCACTCTTGCACCAGCATGTGTACCCTTGCCCCGCAGGCGTTCCGTCACCTGTATGCGCTGGCTGCGCAGCCACGCAGTGTGGACGCGATAGACGTGCACACCAAGCAGCAGGTGTATGTGCCCATACAGATCTCGCTGCAGGACCCCGGCGGGACCACAACACCCACGGCTGCAGGGGCCACCCGCTTTGGCTCAGCCCTGCGTCCAGTGTTGAGCGACAGCAAGGTGAGGGTTGGCGGCGAGGGAGGGAGGGAGGGATGTGTGTGTGCAGGGATGTGCTGGCCCGCAGGGTTTGCTTGCACTGTCGAGGTGCAAGCAAGGCCATTCCTCACATGTGCCTCCCACCCTGCCTGCCGTCCCTGGGTGCTGCAGGGCGCGGCCGACGTGCTCGCAGACCTGGCCGCCAAGGCAGCCGCAACCCAACCGACTGTGTTTGAGCAGGAGGGCTGCACCACCCCCTCGTTGCTGGCGGGCTTGGATCGGCGCGGTGGTGGCGTCACATTCAACCGCATTGCTCCCTGCCTGCTGCCTGAGCAGAAGCAGGTGGGCTGAAGACAGGCACTTCTGTTGCTGGCTGAGGGTCCTCATCTCATCATCAACCGCGCTGCTCTGCCTTGCAGCTGTGTAGCTGTTGCCTTGCCACCTCTACATCATTTCTACGGAATGGCACCCAGCTGGCCCCCTGCCACCTCGCAGGTCGCAGCTGTGTGGGTGACTGGGCCGCGCTACTGGCACCAGCTGCTGGCGGCACAGCAGGGTGCGGAGGGGAGCGGGTGCGGGCCCTCCCTAGCCGCCCTCTATGCCACCCGCACCTTGTTCGTGCAGCGGAAGGCGGGGGCCCTGCCATACGCTGATGACCCCTCAGGTGCGGCCTGCCTGGGGTGCCTGGGAAAGCTGATGGTTGGTCTGTGCAGCCAGGGCAAGGGCAAGCTGCCCAAGCTGCACAACCCGGGCAGCAGCGTCTGCAATTGCTCCATGACCAACATGCTGCCGCCGCCCCTTCCTCCCGACATTGCCTGCGCAGGTGTGCGCTCGCTGCTCAGCCGCATGGTGCACCATGGCGGAGGCAGTGGCGGTGACGGCAGCGATGATTCGTTTGACCTCGTCAACCTGTGCTCCACCTTTGGATCAGATCCATTTGTCATGAGCTTTGCACACGTGAGTGTTGATAGACAAAAGCCGCAAATCAACACTGCCTCCTTGCTGTTTGTTGCTGCTTGGCTTTGTTATCAACTGAGGTCTTGCAGCCTGCTGCTCAGCACTGTCAACTCAGCAGGCAACACTTGCTTTTGCTTTGCTCTGCTGTTTCCGCAGCTGTTCTGTGGCGGCGGCAGATCAGGCAGCTCCGACTTCTGCTCCCGCCTGCCGGCGACAGCTGCCAGCTTCCGCGACTTTTGCCGCGGGGCGCTGTACGAGTGTATCACCGAGGAGAAGCCTAGCGCGCTGCCTGCCTACCTGCTGCTGTATTGCATCAAGCAGGCAAGTACTGGTGGCGCCACCGGTGTCACACGCATGCAGTCACAGCACTCGAGGGAAGTGCCTACGAGCCTTCATGTCGTACACCTGTGCTCACCGCCCTCCCTTTCAACCTGTGCCGCAGGGGCTGGGCCAGGGTCGCGCGGGCATTGATGCACTGTCGCTGCTGTGGGGTGGCTTGCCGCCCGCAGTGCCTCTGCGCAGCCTGGCGCTGGCCCTGGCGTACCATGACAGCATGCTTGGACTGGCTGGAGCGGCGGCGCACAAGGCAGCGCTGCAGAGGGATCCTGGCAACGAAGCAGGTGCCCAGCAGTGGCAGCCCGTCATCAGCCCCTTGCTGCTCCAGGCGTGCTGGCGGCAGCTGGAGCAGGCCTGGGCCCGCAGCGGCGCGGTCACCAGCACCGCACTGCGCCGCTATGTCAGCACCGGCAGCCTGGCAGCGAGCAGCGATGCAGCGGCAAGTGAGGCGGGGTCTCTAGCGGCAGCAGGCATGCTGGGCACATATCTTCAGCTGCACGGCGTGCCAGCGGCAGTGACGCTGCAGGAGACGGCGAGGCAGGTGCAAGAGATGTTGCGAGGCGCGCAGCTGTGCGACGCGGCAGCGGCAGGGACAGCGGCAGCGGCGATGGTGGCAGCCACGCACAAAGGCATGAGGTTGCCTGCCGCACAGGCCATTGCCGCCGCGCTCCTGCACTAAGTCACTCCAAGACGACACAGCACGGCCTGTAGAAGTTGCGCTCAAATGAGCACCTTGCACCCGCTTTTGTAAAATCGTTGCTGAAAAGCCTAGAATGCGTTACATTCCATGTGGGCTGGCAGCCAGTACGTGCTGCAATTGCCCGCCTTGTCCCTCCGCCTTGTCTCTCGAGCGCCCCCAGCAGCTCAGCTCTGCATGATGCTGCGCAGCTCCACATGGGACAGGCCGTAGAAGCAGATGTCACCCTTCTCAATTGTGCAGAAGCGCACCGGCGCACCGCCCGCTGCAGCGTCAGCTGCTGCCATGTCCCGGAGCGTGGGCAGGCGGGTGCACGGCGCCACAGACACTGTGAAGGCTGGGGCACCTGGCGCCTTGCGGCTGAACCTGCTGTTGGAAGAAAACACGTCGTAGTGCTGCAGGCAGGAGGGGTGTGCGGCGGCTTGAGATGCAAACCCATCCGGTGATGGTTGGGTGCAGCAATGCAGCAATACGCAAGCCAGGAGGCAGGTCAGGCCAGCCAGCTTTGGCCAGAAAGCACGCACCAGCAGGTGGCGTCCACCAGCCGGCCCTGTCTGGAGCTGCAGATCAGGCAGGGCTACGGCCTGCAGTGGTGCCATGCGTGGGAAGTCGAGGCGGGCTCGCTGCGCTGCGTCGGGCACCACCTCCACCTTGGGGAGAGTGTCCAGGAAGCCAGCTGGCATGCCACGCAGCCAAGGGTTTGTGCCTATGCTGCTGGCGCAGGCACCGCTGCTTGCATCGCTTCTTTGGTTGCCATCTGCTGCTGCTTGCTGCATCTGCGTGCCTGCTGCCTCCGCCTCTAGGGCCCACCACCGCCGCGGGGGCTCAAGCTGATGCTGGACCAGCAAACTTCGTCGCTTAGCAGGGCGAGCAGCTGGCAAGGAGGCCGGCATGGCAGTGGTCTGCTGCATCACCTTCTGCTGCTTGGGCTGCTGCTGCTGCTGCTGCCCGCCTGCTGCTTCCAAAGGCGCCGCAGGAGCCTGCCCCCAGCCTGCCCACGCCTGCCCCGGGTCTTCTCCGGGCCGAAGGAGCCACCTGGCGGGATGGCGCTGCACTATGTATCCAGCTCGCAGCAGCTTGCAGAACACGAGGTACCTGTCTAGTGCTACCCCTGTGGTCAGCATCAAGTCATGAGCCTCTGCCAGTGACAGCAGGCGCTGGCTGGGCTGCTGCTGATGCCGCCGGCCGCCGCCCTGCTGCTGCGCCTGGTCCAGGAAGAGCAGCAGGTTGGCTCGGTCGAGCAGGTAGCTGCGGGTACAAGTGTATGGAGGGGGGGTGGGGTCAGCATGCGCTGTGCAAGCCAGGCAGTCGCAGAGGCACCTGCCCCCACAACTCCCGCACTCACACAGTCTCCTCGATAAACAGGTACAGCTTGCCGCCGCGTGTGAACCCCATGTGCGACAGCAGCTTGCCCTTCTGAAGCACCACCTCCGCCAGCCCCAGCTTGGGCCGCCAAATGGCAGCAGCGAGGTCACGCCTGCAGTGGTTCGGCAAGTGGTTCGACGAGTGGCGCTTGCGGCGGGGAGGCGGCATGCAACATGCATGTGAGCCAGCTGCACACTATACAATAAGCGGTGTCTAAATGCGCTCACCCTGAGCGTTCCATCGCCCACGCCGAGTGAAGGTCACCAAGCTTGCTCTGCAGCTCCTCCTGCTCATCGTGCTCCTGTCCATCTTCAAACAGCTCAGCCTTGGCCCCGCGCTTGAAGACGCTGGCGCGCTTCTGCTGCTGCTGGGCAGCCTCCGACCCGCTAGCCATTGCAGCAGATGTATGGCGACGACGCAATGCAATTGGGATTGCGGCAATGCAGCCAACACATGATATTTCATGTGTTTCATGTGTACCGCAGGTTTTGCGCTCGGGCTCCTAGGCGCCTGTGAAGCATCCTCGGATCGACAATAGGTCGGTGCAGATCTCTTAAGCCGAGCTCAGTGAAGTCACTTCAAACAAGTCTTTCGGAAGAGCAAAGAACATGGTGGTGGACATCCCGTATAGCGCGCTGGTCGATCCCGCTGCAGACATCAGCGCGCAGCTGGAAGAGGTGGGTGCTTTGCCATTCTGCCGCCTCAACCGAACGCAGCCCGCCAACCGCTTGCTCGCCCCGTCCCAACTCCACCCAAACAGGCCTACGGACCTGCTGGCCTGGGCATTCTCACCGTCAGTGGCGTGACACGCTTCCCCGAGCTGCGACGCAAGCTGCTCCCGTTGGCGGCCAGGGTGGCTGCCCTGCCAGCCGCGGCCCGGGCGCAGCTTGAGGACCCCACCTCCCATTTCAACATAGGGTGGAGCTGCGGGCGGGAGACGCTCGAAGGCGGCCAGCCTGACACACGGAAGGGCAGCTTTTATGCCAACCCTTTGCATGATGACCCCGTCCCAGGGCACTCCGACCTGCAGCGCCGCTACCCGGCCTACTGCGCCCCCAACCTGTGGCCTCACGACGACCTGCCGCAGCTGGAGGGGGCAGTCAAGGCGCTTGGGCAGCTGATAATGGAAGTGGGGCTGCTGCTGGCCCGTCACTGTGACATGTACTGCTCTACAAGGGGGGGTTACCCGCCTCGCCTACACGACATCCTGCAGCAGTCGCCTTGCCCTAAAGGTGGGAGGGCACTGCATGCTGCATGTTGAGAGGATGCAGGATTTGAATGCAATGCTCAGCTGCTGCTGCTGCCTGTTGCATGCATGTCTTTGTGTGCTGTCCTGGAGCGCCCCCTGTCTATACTTTGCCCATTTGTGTACGCCAGTCCACCTGCAGCTCGGCTGCTGCACTACTTTGCGCCTGTTTCGGAGACTTCAGGCAGTGGCAGGGCCCCCAGCCAGCAATGGTGTGGGTGGCACACCGACCACGGCAGCTTGACCGGCCTGTGCAGCGCCTTGTACCTCGATGCGGCAGGCCAGCCCACTGCCTGCCCCGACCCTCAGGCAGGGCTGCACGTCAGGGACCGCTCAGGTGCGCAGTGTGTGTGTGTGTGTGTGTGTGCGTGTGTGTGTGTGTGTGCGTGCGTGCGTGTGTGTGTGTGTGTGTGTGTGTGTGTGTTGTGTGTGTGTGTGTGTGTGTGTGTGTGTGTGTGTGTGTGTGTGTGTGTGTGTGTGTGTGTGTGTGTGTGTGTGTGTGTGTGTGTGTGTGTGTGTGTGTGTGTGTGTGTGTGTGTGTGTGTGTGTGTGTGTGTGTGTGTGTGTGTGTGTGTGTGTGGTGTGTGTGTGTGTGTGTGTGTGTGTGTGTGTGTGTGTGTGTGTGTGTGTGTGTGTGTGTGTGTGTGGTGTGTGTGTGTGTGTGTGTGTGTGTGTGTGTGTGTGTGTGTGTGTGTGTGTGTGTGTGTGTGTGTGTGTGTGTGTGTGTGTGTGTGTGTGTGTTGTGTGTGTGTGTGTGTGTGTGTGTGTGTGTGTGTGTGTGTGTGTGTGTGTGTGTGTGTGTGTGGTGTGTGTGTGTGTGTGTGTGTGTGTGTGTGTGTGTGTGTGTGTGTGTGTGTGTGTGTGTGTGTGTGTGTGTGTGTGTGTGTGTGTGTGTGTGTGTGTGTGAGGTGCAACAGCTGAGCTTTCCCTCGTCCCTGCATTCACTCGTTGTCTCGGCAGCCATTCGACAGCACTCACAGGGTGTGCACCACTGCCATGTGTTCAGGCAAGGTGACTCAGGTCGCAATCCCGGCAGACAGCATTGGATTCCAGATTGGCGAGGCAATGCAGATACAGTCTGGGGGCTTGCTTCGGGGCACGCCGCACTGCGTGGTTGCGCCGCGGCAAGACCTGAGTGCAGGCATCAGCAGGAACACGTTTGCAGTCTTCATGCAGCCGAGGTGGGACTGCCCGGTCGACCTGCCAGCTGGCGCCAGGCCGGAAGATGTGGGCATTGGCCAGTGGCGGCCGGGCCTGGATTTTGGCAGCTTCAGCACACTGACGTTTGAGAGCTACTACAAATGATGTGAGACAGTGAGGAGGGAGCAAAACTGTAGACAGGTAGTCAGTCACGTGGGGTGGACGCACTCAAGGCAGGTGGGCATGGGGCAGGCCCTATGTCGCGGCAGGCTTGGAGGGTGAGGTCAGCGCCCCTGCAGCGCTGCGCTTGCGAGCCGCATTCACCGCTGCATGGGGCAGCAGCGCAGAGGGGCGTGCGGGTAAGGCAGCGGCAGACCTGGTTGGAGCACCCTGGGGGGCGGCTCACTCCCGGCTGCATGCCACTGCCGCCACTACACAGCCGCCCACAGCTGCCCAGCGCACCTGCTTTGAAGGCCGCCTCCTTGGCGGTTGGGGCCTTGGCACCTTTGGCTTGCGCCGCCGCAGACGCCGCCGCTGCTGCCGACTGCGCCGCCGAGTGCGCGCCGTCATCCACCCCTGACCTCGCCTGCCGGTCCACAAACACCTCCCGGCAGTGCTCCAGCACCTCCCTTGCGTCAGCCTTGGTCATGTGTTTGTCTGAGGTGGCTCGTGCGTTGATGAGGTTGGCCAGCAGGGTCGGGGTGATGCTGGGCGCAGAGGTGAGCAGGGCGGTGTATGACAGCACAAACGACTCGATGCTGTCGGCGGTGACAAACTCACACACATCGATCAGGGGCTGGCATTCACGTGCAACCTGCAAGCAAAGCAGGGAGGGCGGCAGACACAAGGGCGGCGTTTTGTTTTGTGTTTTGTGCTGTTTTGTCT
The DNA here is from genome assembly GCA_023343905.1 of Chlorella vulgaris. Lineage (NCBI taxonomy): Eukaryota > Viridiplantae > Chlorophyta > Trebouxiophyceae > Chlorellales > Chlorellaceae > Chlorella > Chlorella vulgaris. The sequence goes on along the minus strand of SIDB01000012.1, from coordinate 1,130,673 downwards.
TGTTTTGTTTTGTTGTGTGTTGTTTTGTTTTGTGGGGTCATGGTGCTGCATCCCTAGGGTCGGCCAAGCTGCCACCGGGGCGTGGCCCGGGGCGGGGGGCGGCGGCCGGCGGGCGGGGGCGACTGGCCCTGCCCTGATCCCCTCTGTCAGAGGAGGATGGACCCCCTCAGCAAAACTCCTCCTGTGTGGGTCCCCACCCCGCGCCGCTGCACAAGGTGCATCGGCGCCATCACCACGAGATCCAGCACCCGCCTCGAGCACGGCCCCACCTTTTCAGGCTTTGTGAAGCGTGCAAAGAACTGTCGGATGCGAGCGTCGTCCCGCCGAATGGCTGCCACATCGTCCTCGGTGACCCCTTTCAGGAAGCTGAGCAGAGCTGCCACAAAGTGCGCCATACACTCCTCCAGCAGGGCCTCGGCCAGCCTGCAGGGTGGCGCAGGGATTGAAGGCACTGAGCAGGCAGCCCTGCAGCTGCCTTGGCACCCAGCTGCAGCCACCCAGCCCCAGCCCCAGCCCCAACCCATCACTCCAGAGCCAGCCCCCACCTGCGGTAAAACGTGGGGAGCACCATGCGCTCAAAATCCTGCAGGAAGTCCTCCAGGGTTGCCAGCACGCTGCTCGTCACATCCCCGCTGCGCCACTCCTCGGTCCAGTACAGGCGGGTGAAGAGATCAGCAAAGGCTGGGTCGGAGAACACGACCGCCACACAGGCAGCGGCGCCCTCCTTTGCCAGGTCGAGGAAGCCGCGGCAGGCGGCCTCGACATCCAGGGACCCTGCCACGGCACACAAACGCGGGTGAGTATGTGTGTGTGTGTGATGGTGGGCAGGGCAGGGGCGCTCACGCCGCATGACACCAGCACCAGGCATTGGCAGCCACAGCCTCTGGCACTTGCACGCCTCAAACAGCCGAGCGGCCCAGCCAGCTGCCCAACCTTGACTCCTCACCCTTGAAGTTGTCTGCAAAGCGCTCCTCCAGCCCCTCTGCAAACTCCAGGCTCTCATCGTAGCAGCGCATGTTGTTGTTAATCACCGCGCACAGCATCTCCAGGGGCAGGCCCGCACTGACATGCTGCCGCTGCGCTGCCTGGAAGTGGTCCATGGTGGCCACGGCCGCCTGCAGGGGTGGGTGGGCCCGGGTGTGAGGAGGAGTGTGAGCTGCACATCTCCGTTGTCCATGCGCTACTTCAGTAGTGCTTCATTGCAAGACCAGTCGACAGAAGTACTGCCAGCGAAGCCAGGCGGCGCGCAACACACGCGCGTCACATCAGGCACGGCTGCACCAGGCAGGCAGCACAAGCCCCTTTGGCATGGGAGCACTTCAGGAGGCACAGCTCTCTTCGCTCTCACCTGCCCCACTCTGAGCAGCATGTCACCCCTGTCCACCTCCGCCACCACCGCCACCTGCTCATTGAGGATGCGGAAGAAGTCGACTGCGCCTGGGGTCCACATGCGGCCCTCGGCGCTGGCCTTGGGCTCACCCTTGAAGTCACCCTGCGGGGGAGGGGCAGGGAGGAGAGGAGGCAGGCGGCGAGGTAGGCGCGTGTAAGGGTGTGCATCAAAATTGGCATGCCTATCGCTGCTGGGCCGGAGTCCACGAGGGCGGGAATCGCAACACAGCTGCACCCGAAACCTGCTGCCAGGCCTGACCGACCACCTGGCGCTGCCTACCCATCTTCCAGCCCACCCGCACCTCCACAATGTTGCTGAGCCAGGATGATAGGGTGGCCACAATGCGTGCAACATAGGTGTTGATCAGCAGGCTGACGCCTGTCTGGGGCCCTGTGGGGAAGGCCACCTCCTCCTCCTCCAGGCCAAACTCACCCAGCGACTCCTGGTAGCCAGCTAGCCACTGCATCACCTGCGGAAACAAGAGGAAAGGGGGAGCACAGAGAAGCATGAGCACAGAGACGGAGAGGGAAACGCTCAACGAGCAGCATACACAGCACTCGCTGAAGCTTGCAACGCTGCAGCATCTCTGCAGTAGCAGTTTGCGGAGCCACAGGCACAGGCAGAGCGTGTGTTGCGTCCTCTCGTCCCCTCAAACCTGCCTTGAGTATGTCTGCATTAGCCAGGTTGTCTGCACACAGCCCTATGAAGTCAATCATTGAGGCCAGCTGGCGGTGGTGCTCCGCACAAACAACGCCAAAAATGCGGTAGCTGGGGGGGAAGCAGGGGGCCACGTGGTCGTAGATGGGGACCAGCTGCGGGGGCAGAGTGGGCGGGGGCAGAATGGATGGCGGCAGGAACAGGCAGGCACAGCACAGGAGTGTGGCAGGCATCAGATGACAGCTGCAGCCCTCTGAGTGAGTAAGCAGCCCCACTGCACCCACCCCGCCACCCACCTGCGCCACCCAGTCGTCCGCCCCATCCAGGATCTCTGTGACCCGCTGGTCTGTGTTCTCCCCCGCCGCTATCAGCTGGCTGCAGCGCTGCAGCAGCGGCGCAAAGCTGTCCTGGATGCACATGGCAATTTGGGAGAGGCAGCGGCGCCGCCAGGCCTTGCGCAGGGGCGAGGCGCCTTGCCCCGCCGCCACCAGCTGCGCATCCACCATCTCCTGCAGCTCCACCACCTGCACCGCTGTCACCAGCAGGCCCGGGTCCTCCTGTGATACCGCCAGGAAGTTGCGAATGATGCTCCACAGCCGCTCCTCAAACTTGCCAGCTGTCAGCCGGACCTGCAGGCACAGGGACAGTGCGGGGCAGCCAGTGTGCAGCAAGTGGAGTGCAGCAAGCGGCGGTGGCCAGGATGACAGCGACTTGAGGCGACAATAACAGCGGCCGTGCTGCCTGCTTGCAAAGTCAGCCCACCAGACCAGGCAAAGCAGCTGCCAGGCTGCTGCCCCCTGACTGATGCCCGCCAGATGCCTGCTTGCCTTTTGAAAGTATGAGCCGAGGTTGTGGGCCTCCCGAAGGTTGACACTGGTGCCGCTTTCCAGCGCCTGCTGCGCCTTCATGCTGGTGCCCTCCAGGCTGGCCAGCATCTCGTACACCTGTGGCAAAGAAGGGCGGCAGGGTCACGTGGTGGAGCCGGCTCCTGCGTGACCCGTAGATCAGACCAGACAGCAGGTGCCAGTAGTGAGGTGCAGTGGGGCCCCACCTGCAGCAGGTTGACGTTGTCTCGCAGCATCTCCTCGGCCTCTGCTGCCTCTAGCGGCAGTGCTGCAATGTTTTCCACATCCTGCAGCGGTGGGGCAGATCAGGAGCTGGGCCCTCAGCAGCTGGTGCCGGTTGCCATTGGACGGGGGGCAGATCATTCCGTTCCTCGTGCTTTGATCAAGAGCGTACCGCAGTGCCTTGTTGTTGCATCGCAGCACGCGCTCACCTGCAGCGTCTTGCGCAGGTTGTAGTGCACCTCTGACAGCACCGCAATCTTGTCATGGCAGTCAATCAGCGACTGGCACTCAGCGCACAGCTGTGTGATGTCCTGGAAGTGCTGCCGCATCAGCACCAGCGCCTGGTGTGCCCGCGTCAGCATGTCCAGCCCCGATTTTGTTGCCTCGACCTGGGATGCCACCGCAGCGCTGAGCTGCGCCTTGTTAGCCTGCAGCGTTGGGTGCCAGTCCTGAGGGGTGTCTGCTCGCCTGCCATGCCATGCCATGCTACAACCTCGGCTTGAAATGGGAGGCTAGCACCCCTGTCCGCGCTGCACATTGTCCACGCTGAGCCCAAGTCTACCTGCTGCTTGATTAGCACATCCTCACGCAGGGCAGCTACCCGCTTCAAGTCGTCGCCATTGGCCAGCAGGCGGGCCACTTCAGCGGTGGCCAACAGGCGCGCCTGGTTGGCCTGCAGCCGCAACAGGTGTTTCAGGTCGCAAGGATGATGTGATTGGCGCCAGGCGCCGAGCTCTGCGGGTCGTCGTGAGGCTGGATCATGTCGCACCTGCTCAACCACGCTGTCGTTCATGCTGGCGGTTCTTGGCGGCCGTTGTGATCACGCTGCGACAGGCCTGGAGCTCTACCTGCGCATGTACTGCCAGTAGACTGCGGTAAACAAGATGGTCTCGTTTGGCTCGCCAATGGCTTCATTGACATCCGGCAGGCATGCAGGGTCGCTACAGCATGCGTGGCGATCGTTGATAGCGGTTTTGAGTTTGCAGTGCAGCCTTTTCCGCGATGGCTAGCACTAGAGAGCAGGCCGTGGAGGTGCTGAACTCTGCAAAGCTTGCCGGCGATGGAAACGCAAAGGTGACCGCCTTCCGCTTGTGTGGCGTTTGCCTCCCGATTCGCACCGGCACAGAAGCAATTGCATGCAGATGCATCGGCTGGAAGCTGTGCAGCAGCCTGCAATGCAATGCCCTCATTGCCGCCGCTCCCGCCTGCGTCGCTACTGGCAAACAGCCTGCCAACTAGCTTGCTTTCTAAACTTGCTCAGGTGGACCACCTGCGTGGTTTGCTGGAGCTAGTGGTTCGCAAGGAGCCGGCGCTGCTGCCTGAGTTCATGCCTGAACTGCTGGAGCTGCAGGCACGCTGCACTGTTGGGAAGGTTGATGTGGTGATGTAGGAATGTGTGTGCTGCCGACGGTCGCTGCAGTGAGCTCCTTCTACCTGCATGGTTGACACCTGTCGACAGACACTCACGTTTTTGTGTGTGTTACCGGCAGGTGGACCCCTCCCCGGCAGTCAAGCGCTTTCTGGCTGAATTTGTGGACGCCGCCGCAGCCGCCAGCCCCTCACCCCTGGTCCTGCAGCACAGCCTTGCCTGCCTTCGCGGCTTGCTGGCCGATGGAGCGGCGGCTAGTGCCAAGCGGGCCCTGCAGTCCTGCTACACCACATTCCGGGCGGCTTACACGCTGGTGGCGCTGCGTGGCAGCAGCGGCGACACACAGCCGCTGCAGGCGTTGTGGACGGAGGCGCTGGCGCTCAAGGCAACTGTGGCAGCAGTGGCGGCAGCCCCTGGAAATGATGCCGTACGCATGGCAGCGACCAGGTTTCTGGAGCAGGTGGTGCTGCTGCTGACTGCAGAGCTGGTCCCTGCAGTTGCTGGAGTGTCAGCTGCGGCAGCGCCATTGGCGCCCGGCAATGCTGTGACCAGCAAGGCCGCTTTGGTGCGTGATGCTGACGCTGCGCTGGCACAGCTGGTGGCGCTTCTGAGGCAGGGAGTGGGCGAGGGCGGCTTGTCTCTGCCGCTGGCATCAACCGCCATCAGGGCTGCTGGGGGGGTAGCGCAGCAGCGCCCTCAGTTCATGGGCCGCTTGCTGCCGCCGCTGCTGACGCTGGCCAACAGCGCTGCGTTTGCGGCACTGGTGCCAGCCGATGGGCAGGCAGGTGTTACAGCAGCAGCAGCAGCAGCAGCAGCGGGCAGCAGCAGCGGACCACGCAGCGGCGCGGCTGATGCATTGCGGAATGCACTGAGTGCGCTGGCCCGCAGCAGCCACCCCTCGGGGCAGCCGTGGAAGAAGAAGCTGGGGGCGGCGCTGGAGGCGATGGGTGTGCGGGATGCTTGGCCTGACGCAGACAGGTGAGGTTGGGGGCATAGCAGTGTGGCACCTGGAAGCAACCTGCACCAAGCCTACAGAACAGCGGTTAGTCACAAAAACTCACAAGCCGCTGCCGCGCTCTCTGGTTTACCCTGCGTGCACTTAAGTGCCTGCCGCAGGACTGGCAAGCGGCCTCGACAAGAGCCCAGCAGCGGCCCCAGCAAGCGCCCCAAGCTGGAGCAGCAGCAGCAGCAGCAGCAGCAGCCCCAGCAGCCACCACACCTAGCACCACCGCAGCAGCAGCTGACGCCTGCAGCTGGCAGTGCGGCGCCGCCGCTGACGCCGCGAGACCAGTTGGCCAAGGTACTGACAGTGCTGCAGGCGCTGGTGGCCAGCCAGAACGCGGGTGTGCTGGCGGGCGTGGTGGGCAACCTGCAGCCCGCAGTGCTGGCTGATGTTGTGATGGAATACATGCAGCAGCTGCCTTTGCGGCACACCCTGCTGCCAGACGCTGCACCGCTGCCGCCCTGGATAGACACCTTGCTGCAGCTCATCGCAGCGCAGGCACCGGTGGGTATGGCGCAGGGCACTGCAACGGCCCAGCAGCAGCAGCAGCAGCAGCCTCAGCCTATGCAGCGCATGCAGCCCATGGCAGCAGCACCAGCAGCCGCTGGCAGGTCTGCCAGTGTGCCACAGGACGTGCAGCAGCAACAGGCCAGCGAAGCACAACAGCAGGGGCAGCAGCAGCAGCAGCGGCAAGCAGCGGCGCCCATGTCAGCTGGGAAGCAAGAGGCTGCTATGGTGCCGCCCAAGGCTTCTGTGCCGCGGCAGATGCCAGCTGTGCCCTCATTCAAGCTGGAGCCGCTGCCGCTGACACAGGGCCAGCAGCTGGAGTTGCGCCTCGGCGCTGTGCTGCGCATCCTGCACACAGACAAGACCAGCCGACAGCGGCTGCGTACGGCGTTGGTGGCCAAGCTGGCTGCGGATGCTGACAGCAGCATGGTGCCGGCTGTCATGCAGCATTTGGTTCAGGTGTGCTCGTGCCAGGCTGCTGTCGCTGTCTGCCCGCTCCCTTGCACCCTCTGCTGGCCGGGCCGTCAGATGCACCTGACAACTCCTTTTATCTGCAACAGCCACAAAGCCACAAAGCTGCCACTCCATCCCCTAAGCTGTTGTCTGCCGGGCTGCGTGCAGGGTGTCGTGAGCGCAAGCGGCGCAAGCAGTGGCTCTGGCACGGCGGCGAGCGAGGGCGACGTGGGGGCGCCGCTGGAGGTTTTGCTGCTGTGGCTCAACCTGCTGTTTGCCCGTGAGTGTCAGCCAGCAGAGCCTCTGCAAGAACCCAGCTCTCCCACCCATGCGCAGCCAGTAGAGAGCGGCTCGGATGATGGCGGTGCAGCAGCAGCAGGCGCGCAGCAGCAGGCGGGGCCGTCGAAGGCTGTGCTCAGCAGCAGCAGCGGGCAGCGGTTGTTACCACCTGGCAGGGAGGTGGGTTCAATGTACCAGCACACCCTGATGCGGCTGCTGGAGGGGCTGAGGGCGGCGCTGCCCCCTAGCAGCAGGGTCTTTGTCAGGTGAGGCTGCCTCACACGCTGCGCAGAAGTGTGACCAACTCCCTACGTTGATTCACGTGTGATGTCAACCTGTCCTGCCTAATGTTCAGACCTGCTTGATTCTGTCCGCTTGCCTGCCTGACCGCCTGCCCGCCTGCCTGCCTTTGGTGCAGGGTGCTGCTGGAGGTCCCAGCGCTGCCATTGCCCGCTGTGCGCGACTTCCTGCAGCGGGCAGTGGAGTGCGGGCCTGAGTGGTGCACGCTGGCGCTGCTCGCGGCACGGGACGTCATCCTGCTGCGCCCTCCAAGCCGGCCTGCGCTGCTGCAGCTGGTGCTGGATGCCTGCTGCTCGCCCGTCTCTGACACACGCGGCAAGGCGGTGCGCCTGGTGGCCAACCGGCTGTTTCCTGACCCAGGCATGGCGCCCACCATAGAGCTGGCGGCCCGGCAGCGGCTGGATGCCATGCTGCCATCCCAGACATTGGAGGCTCCAGTCGCAGCAGCAGCAGCAGCAGCAGCAGCAGCAGCAGCAGCAGCGGCAGTACCGGCGACAGAGGCGGTGGGAGAGGTCGCAGCAGCAGAGTTGGCCGTTGAGGCACCAGCAGACGATGCAGGTGTATCAGCACGGGACGCAGCAGCTCCAAACGCAGAGGCAGCTGCGGATACAAGCGCTCGCGAGGGGCAGCAGCAGCCGGAGCCGGAGGCGGAGCCAGAGGAGGGGCAGGCGGGGCAGGAGGAGCAGGTGCGGCAGGATGGACAGCAGGAGCAGGACGGAGTTGCAGCGGGCAGCGCCGCCACATCACCTACAGGCCCGGACGACGCCCAGGCAGCACAGCTGTGCGCGCTGTACTGTGCGCTATGCACAAAGAAGCACTCCCTGCTGCGGCACCTGTTTGAGGTGTATGGCCTCACCTCAGGCAAGTCCCGCCGGCCCCGCCAGATGCAGAGCCCGCAGGCTCAGCTGCATCCCTGCCCCACACCACGGCTGTGGTGCGCCGCCAACTGCCCCGCCCTGCTGTTCATCTATCACGCCTGCGACGTGCATCGCCCCCCCTCACCTTCTCTGTGCAGACGGCGGCCGTGCTGCCATCCAACGCAATGCTGGTGGGTTGGCCAAGACACTTGGGGCTGGCGCACCCGCCTTGCTGGCAGTGATCCAGGCCCCTCCTGCTGGCAGCTTGCCGCTGGTGCTGCAGATGCTGCACGTGCTGACAGAGTCAGCTGTGCCGCCAAAGCTGATGGTAACGGCTTGCCTCCAGCTGTTCAACAGCAGCAATGATGCGCGGGTCCTGGTGCCTGCCCTGCGAGGCCTGGAGCGTGCTGCTGCCCTTCGCCTGCTCCCGGCGCTGCTCACGCTGCAGCCGGAGCAGCTGCGGCCAGCTTTAGAGCGGCTGGTGGCCCCCCTGCCGGCAGCAGGCGACAATGGAGAACTGGGTGGCGGCACAGCAGCTGCACCTGCTGTGGTCAGCCCAGAGGAGTTGCTGTCAGCGTTGCACACGCTGGATCACAGCCGTGACCCAGGCTTGCTGCGCAGGATGATGCAAGGTGTCACTGTGTGCATCTCCAGCCCCGCCCTCTTCCCACCCGAGTGCCTTGCGGCATGCATCAGCCAGCTGCTCACACGCGTGCCGCTGCCTCAGCTATTCATGCGCACTGTCATTCAAACGGTGGCTGCAGCGCCGCGGTTGCGGACTTTTGTCGTGGGCGTGCTTCGACAGGTGTGTGGCCTGGCAGGGCGGGGATGTGAATTTAGGGGCTCTGCCTGCTTATCGCAACGTATTCAAGGGTATGGGATAAGTTTGTGTACCTCGTTTGCATGCATTTGCTGCAGCTGGCGACGAAGCAGATTTGGAACGACACAACTCAGTGGAAGGGATGGCTCATGTGCGCACAGCAGACTGTTCCAGACTCCTTCCCAGCCCTGGTCAGCTTGCCTGCCGATGTGCTTGGCACGGCGGCCAAGGCAATGCCAGAAACCACCAAACAGCAGATGCTTCAGTTCGTCAGACAGGGCAGTGTGACAGTCCCAAGCGCGATCACAGCAGTGCTTGAGACCGTGCAAACGGAGGCTGCTTGATGAGCTTGTGCCGCTGAAACCCTATGATACAAGCTGTAATGTGTTTGAGCTAGTACAACATGGGCTGCACAGATCGGCTAGATACAGTGGTGAGAAGTAGTGCTCGTTGCAAAGGTCTACGGAAATTGTGAAGAGGCAGCTATATTTGCACAAACTGCAACTGGGGTCACTGAGCACCTGCAACCCTGGCACAGCATGTGGAGTGTCGAACCAATGCAAACGGCCACACACAACACTCTCACCGCCACCGCCCCGCCGCCACCGCTCGCCGCGCCGCCACCGACAAACTGCAACCGCTGCAGCGCTGACCACAGGCTGCGCCCGTTGATGCCACTGGGGTCACTGAGCACCTGCGACCCTGGCACAGCATGTGGAGTGTCGAACCAATGCAAACGGCCACACACAACACTCTCACCGCCACCGCCCCGCCGCCACCGCTCGCCGCGCCGCCACCGACAAACTGCAACCGCTGCAGCGCTGACCACAGGCTGCGCCCGTTGATGCCACTGGGGTCACTGAGCACCTGCGACCCTGGCACAGCATGTGGAGTGTCGAACCAATGCAAACGGCCACACAAAACACTCTCACCGCCACCGCCCCGCCGCCACCGCTCGCCGCGCCGCCACCGACAAACTGCAACCGCTGCAGCGCTGACCACAGGCTGCGCCCGTTGATGCCACTGGGGTCACTGAGCACCTGCGACCCTGGCACAGCATGTGGAGTGTCGAACCAATGCAAACGGCCACACAAAACACTCTCACCGCCACCGCCCCGCCGCCACCGCTCGCCGCGCCGCCACCGACAAACTGCAACCGCTGCAGCGCTGACCACAGGCTGCGCCCGTTGATGCCACTGGGGTCACTGAGCACCTGCGACCCTGGCACAGCATGTGGAGTGTCGAACCAATGCAAACGGCCACACACAACACTCTCACCGCCACCGCCCCGCCGCCACCGCTCGCCGCGCCGCCACCGACAAACTGCAACCGCTGCAGCGCTGACCACAGGCTGCGCCCGTTGATGCCACTGGGGTCACTGAGCACCTGCGACCCTGGCACAGCATGTGGAGTGTCGAACCAATGCAAACGGCCACACAAAACACTCTCACCGCCACCGCCCCGCCGCCACCGCTCGCCGCGCCGCCACCGACAAACTGCAACCGCTGCAGCGCTGACCACAGGCTGCGCCCGTTGATGCCACTGGGGTCACTGAGCACCTGCGACCCTGGCACAGCATGTGGAGTGTCGAACCAATGCAAACGGCCACACAAAACACTCTCACCGCCACCGCCCCGCCGCCACCGCTCGCCGCGCCGCCACCGACAAACTGCAACCGCTGCAGCGCTGACCACAGGCTGCGCCCGTTGATGCCACTGGGGTCACTGAGCACCTGCGACCCTGGCACAGCATGTGGAGTGTCGAACCAATGCAAACGGCCACACACAACACTCTCACCGCCACCGCCCCGCCGCCACCGCTCGCCGCGCCGCCACCGACAAACTGCAACCGCTGCAGCGCTGACCACAGGCTGCGCCCGTTGATGCCACTGGGGTCACTGAGCACCTGCGACCCTGGCACAGCATGTGGAGTGTCGAACCAATGCAAACGGCCACACAAAACACTCTCACCGCCACCGCCCCGCCGCCACCGCTCGCCGCGCCGCCACCGACAAACTGCAACCGCTGCAGCGCTGACCACAGGCTGCGCCCGTTGATGCCACTGGGGTCACTGAGCACCTGCGACCCTGGCACAGCATGTGGAGTGTCGAACCAATGCAAACGGCCACACACAACACTCTCACCGCCACCGCCCCGCCGCCACCGCTCGCCGCGCCGCCACCGACAAACTGCAACCGCTGCAGCGCTGACCACAGGCTGCAAAGGTTCAAAGGTTCAAAGGTTACAGAGCGGATTCGGAGCCAGCGAGGCTCATACACGCGTTTCGGCGGCGTAAGACATGGCAGTCGTTGATGAATGAAGCAACTCTATTCTGGTCTTGAGACAAAAAGCAGGCAATGGATGGGGGCAGGGCGGGGGAGAATAAGTCTGCGTATTTGAAGCGCAGCATGTCGTAAATGGGGCAGTGGAAAACAAGGTGGGTCTCATCCTCTATGGAAGTGGCAGAGGCACACTGAAGGCAAGTGCGCTCATGGGGACAAAACGGGGCTGCGCCCGTTGATGCCACTGGGGTCACTGAGCACCTGCGACCCTGGCACAGCATGTGGAGTGTCGAACCAATGCAAACGGCCACACAAAACATTCTCACCGCCACCGCCCCGCCGCCACCGCTCGCCGCGCCGCCACCGACAAACTGCAACCGCTGCAGCGCTGACCACAGGCTGCGCCCGTTGATGCCACTGGGGTCACTGAGCACCTGCGACCCTGGCACAGCATGTGGAGTGTCGAACCAATGCAAACGGCCACACAAAACACTCTCACCGCCACCGCCCCGCCGCCACCGCTCGCCGCGCCGCCACCGACAAACTGCAACCGCTGCAGCGCTGACCACAGGCTGCGCCCGTTGATGCCACTGGGGTCACTGAGCACCTGCGACCCTGGCACAGCATGTGGAGTGTCGAACCAATGCAAACGGCCACACACAACACTCTCACCGCCACCGCCCCGCCGCCACCGCTCGCCGCGCCGCCACCGACAAACTGCAACCGCTGCAGCGCTGACCACAGGCTGCGCCCGTTGATGCCACTGGGGTCACTGAGCACCTGCGACCCTGGCACAGCATGTGGAGTGTCGAACCAATGCAAACGGCCACACAAAACACTCTCACCGCCACCGCCCCGCCGCCACCGCTCGCCGCGCCGCCACCGACAAACTGCAACCGCTGCAGCGCTGACCACAGGCTGCGCCCGTTGATGCCACTGGGGTCACTGAGCACCTGCGACCCTGGCACAGCATGTGGAGTGTCGAACCAATGCAAACGGCCACACACAACACTCTCACCGCCACCGCCCCGCCGCCACCGCTCGCCGCGCCGCCACCGACAAACTGCAACCGCTGCAGCGCTGACCACAGGCTGCGCCCGTTGATGCCACTGGGGTCACTGAGCACCTGCGACCCTGGCACAGCATGTGGAGTGTCGAACCAATGCAAACGGCCACACAAAACACTCTCACCGCCACCGCCCCGCCGCCACCGCTCGCCGCGCCGCCACCGACAAACTGCAACCGCTGCAGCGCTGACCACAGGCTGCGCCCGTTGATGCCACTGGGATCACTGAGCACCTGCGACCCTGGCACAGCATGTGGAGTGTCGAACCAATGCAAACGGCCACACACAACACTCTCACCGCCACCGCCCCGCCGCCACCGCTCGCCGCGCCGCCACCGACAAACTGCAACCGCTGCAGCGCTGACCACAGGCTGCAAAGGTTCAAAGGTTCAAAGGTTACAGAGCGGATTCGGAGCCAGCGAGGCTCATACACGCGTTTCGGCGGCGTAAGACATGGCAGTCGTTGATGAATGAAGCAACTCTATTCTGGTCTTGAGACAAAAAGCAGGCAATGGATGGGGGCAGGGCGGGGGAGAATAAGTCTGCGTATTTGAAGCGCAGCATGTCGTAAATGGGGCAGTGGAAAACAAGGTGGGTCTCATCCTCTATGGAAGTGGCAGAGGCACACTGAAGGCAAGTGCGCTCATGGGGACAAAACGGGGCTGCGCCCGTTGATGCCACTGGGGTCACTGAGCACCTGCGACCCTGGCACAGCATGTGGAGTGTCGAACCAATGCAAACGGCCACACAAAACACTCTCACCGCCACCGCCCCGCCGCCACCGCTCGCCGCGCCGCCACCGACAAACTGCAACCGCTGCAGCGCTGACCACAGGCTGCGCCCGTTGATTACTGTAGGTCACATCTTGGGCAAGCTCTACGCCCTCGCCATCAACACACGCCTCAACACCTGGTTGGAGACACAAGGGCTGCGAGCCCGCGGACAAGCCGGTTTCCGCCAAGGCTACCGCACGGTGGACAACTGCTTCATCCTACGAGCCTTGGCTGAGCGCGCGCGATCCAGGGGAGTGAAGCTGTACCTGTGTGCGGTTGACTTTGAGAAGGCGTTTGACAGTGTGGACCGCCCACTGCTGTGGGCGGCGCTGCAGCGTGCCGGCATTGCCGACAAATTCGCCTATTACATGCATCACATTCGTCCCAACCTCCCTCTTTGCCAGCCTGCACCTCACTTGTATGAAGTTTATGACAGCCAAGCCCGTACCGCCCTAAGCCGCTTTAGAACCAGTTGCCATGATCTCCGTATCGAACGTGACCGTTACCTGCCTGAGCCCATCAGGGCCCCTCCCCATGAGCGCACTTGCCTTCAGTGTGCCTCTGCCAATTCCATAGAGGATGAGACCCACCTTGTTTTCCACTGCCCCATTTACGACATGCTGCGCTTCAAATACGCAGACTTATTCTCCCCCGCCCTGCCCCCATCCATTGCCTGCTTTTTGTCTCAAGACCAGAATAGAGTTGCTTCATTCATCAACGACTGCCATGTCTTACGCCGCCGAAACGCGTGTATGAGCCTCGCTGGCTCCGAATCCGCTCTGTAACCTTTGACCTTTGACCTTTGGCATTGGCGGCACCATGCTGCAGGCCATTCAGGCCATGTATGCTGATGTACCGGTGTGCGTGAGAACTGAGGAGGGCCTGTCTGGCTGCTTCCAATCTGTGTTGGGGGTGAAGCAGGGCTGCCCCTTGAGCCCATTGCTGTTTGGCATATTTCTGGATGATTTTGAGGGGCACATTCAACAGCTGGGAGATGCAGCCGCCCTGCCCCAGCTGGCAGGGCGCACTGTACCCCCTCTGTTGTTTGCTGACGACATGTTCCTGCTTTCATCCTCTGCATCTGGGCTGCAAGCCCAATTGAACTACTGCAATGCCAAGAAACTCACAGTGAATGCCAAGAAGACCCAAGTCATGATCATGCGGCCTGGCGGCGGCAGCGGAAATGGCAAGCTGGCGGCAGGCGAATCCTTTGCGTACGCTGGGTTGCCCCTGGAGGTGGCCAGCTCCACCAAGTACTTGGGCCTCACCTTTTCCCAGCTAAGTAAACAGCATGGCTTTGCAAGCTGTGCTGATGTTCTTGCAAAGGCAGGTCGGCAGGCCATGTTTGCAATGCGCCGCCGTGCTTGGGAGCTGGGGGCCTGCCTTGTGGAGCAGCAGTGCATGCTGTTTGACGTGTTCGTCAAGCCTGTGCTGTCTTATGGCTGCGAGCTGTGGGGTGTTGATGTGCTGCTGCGACCGGATTGCTCCTCAGTAGAACGTGTTCATCGCTGGTTCTGCAGGCGGGTTCAGGGGCTGCCCAAGCAAGTAACCGCAGCGATCTCGCTCGCGGAGCTGGGCCGCCAGCCGCTGCAGTCCTTTTGGATACAGCAGCTGGTACGCTTCTGGAATCGCCTGCAGAACAGCGCGGCGGACGAAGACCGAGTGCTGGGGTGGGCCTTCAAGGACAATCTGGAGCTCATGCGGGAGTGCGGCGACCTCGCTGCTGGCTCAGCTTGCTGGAGCCGGCGGTGGCTGCATGTCTTGCAGTCCGCGCCCCCTGCCTCAGGCACCCTCGAATGGCTCACTGAGCTTGATGAGGCAGCAGTCATTGAAAGGGCTGCAGCTGCGTACCTTCGCAAGTGCCTGGAACCGAAGACACGTCCGCTGCCCAAGACCCCCGCTCAAGACCCGCCGCCGCCAGCGCCATCCTGCACCAACAAATTCGCCTATTACATGCATCACATTCGTCTCAACCTCCCTCTTTGCCAGCCTGCACCTCACTTGTATGAAGTTTATGACAGCCAAGCCCGTACCGCCCTAAGCCGCTTTAGAACCAGTTGCCATGATCTCCGTATCGAACGTGACCGTTACCTGCCTGAGCCCATCAGGGCCCCTCCCCATGAGCGCACTTGCCTTCAGTGTGCCTCTGCCAATTCCATAGAGGATGAGACCCACCTTGTTTTCCACTGCCCCATTTACGACATGCTGCGCTTCAAATACGCAGACTTATTCTCCCCCGCCCTGCCCCCATCCATTGCCTGCTTTTTGTCTCAAGACCAGAATAGAGTTGCTTCATTCATCAACGACTGCCATGTCTTACGCCGCCGAAACGCGTGTATGAGCCTCGCTGGCTCCGAATCCGCTCTGTAACCTTTGACCTTTGGATACCAAACAGTACAACGCCGTCAGCGCAAGCACGCACAACAGCATCAGCCAGCCCACGGCAGCAAGAAGTCACTCTTCCCTGCCACACACCAGCAGAAGGACGGGCTCGCTATCAAGCCTGCTCCCAATGCTAACCCCAAGCCCCCACCACCAGCCAATGGCAGCAGCAAGCAGCCAGCGGCAGCACCCAAGAAAGCGGCTGCAGCCGACGGCTGCGCCGCCCCCTCACCCCCCTCTCCCACCCGCGCCTGACGGTGCGGGAGCCAGCGAGGAGCCAGGATCCTGCTATGGAACTGTGGTGGCGCCTTCATCGGCAAGGTAGCTGCCCTCCTGGGCTCCTGTGGGGATGCCGATATTGTCATTATTGTGGAAACTCATCTCGCTGACGGGGCTGTGCCATGCATCCCGGGGTACCGCTTGTGGCAGTTGTGCCGTAGTGGTGCTTTGAGGCCGTCCGGTGGCATTGCTGTGCTTGTGCATGAGAGCTTTGATGCATCAGTCAGCATGTGGCAGCCTGCAAGCACGCCCTCGCCTTACCACATGTGGCTTCGTTTTGACAGTGCCACTTGCCTGAGAAGGCCGCTGTTCCTCGCAGCTGCATACCTCCCCCCTTACCGCAGCAAATATGGGCTGAAGAGTCCTGCTGAGGTTGAGGAGTACATCACGCTGCTTGGTGATGAGGTAGCTCAGGCATCGGCTTGCCCTGCTGGTGCTGATGTGCTGCTGGCTGGTGACATGAATGCACATACCGGCAGCCTGCCTGATGTTGCTGATCACTCCAAGCTGTTGCACGCTGCATTGCATGAGGAGGCTGCACTTGACTTGGCACCATGCACTGCACAAGGGTCTGCATTTGCACCACCGCCTCAAAGGTCAAAGGTTACAGAGCGGATTCGGAGCCAGCGAGGCTCATACACGCGTTTCGGCGGCGTAAGACATGGCAGTCGTTGATGAATGAAGCAACTCTATTCTGGTCTTGAGACAAAAAGCAGGCAATGGATGGGGGCAGGGCGGGGGAGAATAAGTCTGCGTATTTGAAGCGCAGCATGTCGTAAATGGGGCAGTGGAAAACAAGGTGGGTCTCATCCTCTATGGAATTGGCAGAGGCACACTGAAGGCAAGTGCGCTCATGGGGAGGGGCCCTGATGGGCTCAGGCAGGTAACGGTCACGTTCGATACGGAGATCATGGCAACTGGTTCTAAAGCGGCTTAGGGCGGTACGGGCTTGGCTGTCATAAACTTCATACAAGTGAGGTGCAGGCTGGCAAAGAGGGAGGTTGGGACGAATGTGATGCATGTAATAGGCGAATTTGTTGGTGCAGGATGGCGCTGGCGGCGGCGGGTCTTGAGCGGGGGTCTTGGGCAGCGGACGTGTCTTCGGTTCCAGGCACTTGCGAAGGTACGCAGCTGCAGCCCTTTCAATGACTGCTGCCTCATCAAGCTCAGTGAGCCATTCGAGGGTGCCTGAGGCAGGGGGCGCGGACTGCAAGACATGCAGCCACCGCCGGCTCCAGCAAGCTGAGCCAGCAGCGAGGTCGCCGCCCTCCCGCATGAGCTCCAGATTGTCCTTGAAGGCCCACCCCAGCACTCGGTCTTCGTCCGCCGCGCTGTTCTGCAGGCGATTCCAGAAGCGTACCAGCTGCTGTATCCAAAAGGACTGCAGCGGCTGGCGGCCCAGCTCCGCGAGCGAGATCGCTGCGGTTACTTGCTTGGGCAGCCCCTGAACCCGCCTGCAGAACCAGCGATGAACACGTTCTACTGAGGAGCAATCCGGTCGCAGCAGCACATCAACCTCGCATAAGCACTTGCACAGCAGCTGTCTGTGAGCAGGGCAAAGCCCTACTCCAGCTGTGTTGCATCACTGGCATGCTGATTGCCAATGGCAGAGTACATGGGGACGTACCTGCCAGCACTACGTGCTACTCCGGCCAGTCTTCCTCAGTTGTTGACTACATGGCCGCCAGCCCCTCTCTCCTCTCCCAGGCTGCTGAGCTGCAAGTGCTGCCTGAGATCCCTGAGTACCGAGGCCATCGCGCCCTGTCTCTTGAGTTGGTGCCGTCCCCAGCTCCTCAGCGCAGCACAGCAAAGCACGCCGACCCCGAAAGCGAAGGGTTTGGGCCTCCGCCCACCTTTGCCGCCCCTCTTCGGCTCACGCCGGACCGCCTCTTGTCATTTGCTGCCGAGCTGAAACAACCCGCGAAAGCGGAGCAGCTTCGGCGGCTAACCGCCCTGCCCCCATCCATTGCCTGCTTTTTGTCTCAAGACCAGAATAGAGTTGCTTCATTCATCAACGACTGCCATGTCTTACGCCGCCGAAACGCGTGTATGAGCCTCGCTGGCTCCGAATCCGCTCTGTAACCTTTGACCTTTGACCTTTGGGTCTTGAGCGGGGGTCTTGGGCACAGCATGTGGAGTGTCGAACCAATGCAAACGGCCACACAAAACATTCTCACCGCCACCGCCCCGCCGCCACCGCTCGCCGCGCCGCCACCGACAAACTGCAACCGCTGCAGCGCTGACCACAGGCTGCGCCCGTTGATGCCACTGGGGTCACTGAGCACCTGCGACCCTGGCACAGCATGTGGAGTGTCGAACCAATGCAAACGGCCACACAAAACACTCTCACCGCCACCGCCCCGCCGCCACCGCTCGCCGCGCCGCCACCGACAAACTGCAACCGCTGCAGCGCTGACCACAGGCTGCGCCCGTTGATGCCACTGGGGTGACTGAGCACCTGCGACCCTGGCACAGCATGTGGAGTGTCGAACCAATGCAAACGGCCACACAAAACACTCTCACCGCCACCGCCCCGCCGCCACCGCTCGCCGCGCCGCCACCGACAAACTGCAACCGCTGCAGCGCTGACCACAGGCTGCGCCCGTTGATGCCCGCGCTGGTTCTGCAGGCGGGTTCAGGGGCTGCCCAAGCAAGTAACCGCAGCGATCTCGCTCGCGGAGCTGGGCCGCCAGCCGCTGCAGTCCTTTTGGATACAGCAGCTGGTACGCTTCTGGAATCGCCTGCAGAACAGCGCGGCGGACGAAGACCGAGTGCTGGGGTGGGCCTTCAAGGACAATCTGGAGCTCATGCGGGAGGGCGGCGACCTCGCTGCTGGCTCAGCTTGCTGGAGCCGGCGGTGGCTGCATGTCTTGCAGTCCGCGCCCCCTGCCTCAGGCACCCTCGAATGGCTCACTGAGCTTGATGAGGCAGCAGTCATTGAAAGGGCTGCAGCTGCGTACCTTCGCAAGTGCCTGGAACCGAAGACACGTCCGCTGCCCAAGACCCCCGCTCAAGACCCGCCGCCGCCAGCGCCATCCTGCACCAACAAATTCGCCTATTACATGCATCACATTCGTCCCAACCTCCCTCTTTGCCAGCCTGCACCTCACTTGTATGAAGTTTATGACAGCCAAGCCCGTACCGCCCTAAGCCGCTTTAGAACCAGTTGCCATGATCTCCGTATCGAACGTGACCGTTACCTGCCTGAGCCCATCAGGGCCCCTCCCCATGAGCGCACTTGCCTTCAGTGTGCCTCTGCCAATTCCATAGAGGATGAGACCCACCTTGTTTTCCACTGCCCCATTCACGACATGCTGCGCTTCAAATACGCAGACTTATTCTCCCCCGCCCTGCCCCCATCCATTGCCTGCTTTTTGTCTCAAGACCAGAATAGAGTTGCTTCATTCATCAACGACTGCCATGTCTTACGCCGCCGAAACGCGTGTATGAGCCTCGCTGGCTCCGAATCCGCTCTGTAACCTTTGAACCTTTGATGCCACTGGGGTCACTGAGCACCTGCGACCCTGGCACAGCATGTGGAGTGTCGAACCAATGCAAACGGCCACACAAAACACTCTCACCGCCACCGCCCCGCCGCCACCGCTCGCCGCGCCGCCACCGACAAACTGCAACCGCTGCAGCGCTGACCACAGGCTGCGCCCGTTGATGCCACTGGGGTCACTGAGCACCTGCGACCCTGGCACAGCATGTGGAGTGTCGAACCAATGCAAACGGCCACACACAACACTCTCACCGCCACCGCCCCGCCGCCACCGCTCGCCGCGCCGCCACCGACAAACTGCAACCGCTGCAGCGCTGACCACAGGCTGCGCCCGTTGATGCCACTGGGGTCACTGAGCACCTGCGACCCTGGCACAGCATGTGGAGTGTCGAACCAATGCAAACGGCCACACACAACACTCTCACCGCCACCGCCCCGCCGCCACCGCTCGCCGCGCCGCCACCGACAAACTGCAACCGCTGCAGCGCTGACCACAGGCTGCGCCCGTTGATGCCACTGGGGTCACTGAGCACCTGCGACCCTGGCACAGCATGTGGAGTGTCGAACCAATGCAAACGGCCACACAAAACACTCTCACCGCCACCGCCCCGCCGCCACCGCTCGCCGCGCCGCCACCGACAAACTGCAACCGCTGCAGCGCTGACCACAGGCTGCGCCCGTTGATGCCACTGGGGTCACTGAGCACCTGCGACCCTGGCACAGCATGTGGAGTGTCGAACCAATGCAAACGGCCACACACAACACTCTCACCGCCACCGCCCCGCCGCCACCGCTCGCCGCGCCGCCACCGACAAACTGCAACCGCTGCAGCGCTGACCACAGGCTGCGCCCGTTGATGCCACTGGGGTCACTGAGCACCTGCGACCCTGGCACAGCATGTGGAGTGTCGAACCAATGCAAACGGCCACACAAAACACTCTCACCGCCACCGCCCCGCCGCCACCGCTCGCCGCGCCGCCACCGACAAACTGCAACCGCTGCAGCGCTGACCACAGGCTGCGCCCGTTGATGCCACTGGGGTCACTGAGCACCTGCGACCCTGGCACAGCATGTGGAGTGTCGAACCAATGCAAACGGCCACACACAACACTCTCACCGCCACCGCCCCGCCGCCACCGCTCGCCGCGCCGCCACCGACAAACTGCAACCGCTGCAGCGCTGACCACAGGCTGCGCCCGTTGATGCCACTGGGGTCACTGAGCACCTGCGACCCTGGCACAGCATGTGGAGTGTCGAACCAATGCAAACGGCCACACACAACACTCTCACCGCCACCGCCCCGCCGCCACCGCTCGCCGCGCCGCCACCGACAAACTGCAACCGCTGCAGCGCTGACCACAGGCTGCGCCCGTTGATGCCACTGGGGTCACTGAGCACCTGCGACCCTGGCACAGCATGTGGAGTGTCGAACCAATGCAAACGGCCACACAAAACACTCTCACCGCCACCGCCCCGCCGCCACCGCTCGCCGCGCCGCCACCGACAAACTGCAACCGCTGCAGCGCTGACCACAGGCTGCGCCCGTTGATGCCACTGGGGTCACTGAGCACCTGCGACCCTGGCACAGCATGTGGAGTGTCGAACCAATGCAAACGGCCACACAAAACATTCTCACCGCCACCGCCCCGCCGCCACCGCTCGCCGCGCCGCCACCGACAAACTGCAACCGCTGCAGCGCTGACCACAGGCTGCGCCCGTTGATGCCACTGGGGTCACTGAGCACCTGCGACCCTGGCACAGCATGTGGAGTGTCGAACCAATGCAAACGGCCACACAAAACACTCTCACCGCCACCGCCCCGCCGCCACCGCTCGCCGCGCCGCCACCGACAAACTGCAACCGCTGCAGCGCTGACCACAGGCTGCGCCCGTTGATGCCACTGGGGTCACTGAGCACCTGCGACCCTGGCACAGCATGTGGAGTGTCGAACCAATGCAAACGGCCACACAAAACACTCTCACCGCCACCGCCCCGCCGCCACCGCTCGCCGCGCCGCCACCGACAAACTGCAACCGCTGCAGCGCTGACCACAGGCTGCGCCCGTTGATGCCCGCGCTGGTTCTGCAGGCGGGTTCAGGGGCTGCCCAAGCAAGTAACCGCAGCGATCTCGCTCGCGGAGCTGGGCCGCCAGCCGCTGCAGTCCTTTTGGATACAGCAGCTGGTACGCTTCTGGAATCGCCTGCAGAACAGCGCGGCGGACGAAGACCGAGTGCTGGGGTGGGCCTTCAAGGACAATCTGGAGCTCATGCGGGAGGGCGGCGACCTCGCTGCTGGCTCAGCTTGCTGGAGCCGGCGGTGGCTGCATGTCTTGCAGTCCGCGCCCCCTGCCTCAGGCACCCTCGAATGGCTCACTGAGCTTGATGAGGCAGCAGTCATTGAAAGGGCTGCAGCTGCGTACCTTCGCAAGTGCCTGGAACCGAAGACACGTCCGCTGCCCAAGACCCCCGCTCAAGACCCGCCGCCGCCAGCGCCATCCTGCACCAACAAATTCGCCTATTACATGCATCACATTCGTCCCAACCTCCCTCTTTGCCAGCCTGCACCTCACTTGTATGAAGTTTATGACAGCCAAGCCCGTACCGCCCTAAGCCGCTTTAGAACCAGTTGCCATGATCTCCGTATCGAACGTGACCGTTACCTGCCTGAGCCCATCAGGGCCCCTCCCCATGAGCGCACTTGCCTTCAGTGTGCCTCTGCCAATTCCATAGAGGATGAGACCCACCTTGTTTTCCACTGCCCCATTCACGACATGCTGCGCTTCAAATACGCAGACTTATTCTCCCCCGCCCTGCCCCCATCCATTGCCTGCTTTTTGTCTCAAGACCAGAATAGAGTTGCTTCATTCATCAACGACTGCCATGTCTTACGCCGCCGAAACGCGTGTATGAGCCTCGCTGGCTCCGAATCCGCTCTGTAACCTTTGAACCTTTGATGCCACTGGGGTCACTGAGCACCTGCGACCCTGGCACAGCATGTGGAGTGTCGAACCAATGCAAACGGCCACACAAAACACTCTCACCGCCACCGCCCCGCCGCCACCGCTCGCCGCGCCGCCACCGACAAACTGCAACCGCTGCAGCGCTGACCACAGGCTGCGCCCGTTGATGCCACTGGGGTCACTGAGCACCTGCGACCCTGGCACAGCATGTGGAGTGTCGAACCAATGCAAACGGCCACACACAACACTCTCACCGCCACCGCCCCGCCGCCACCGCTCGCCGCGCCGCCACCGACAAACTGCAACCGCTGCAGCGCTGACCACAGGCTGCGCCCGTTGATGCCACTGGGGTCACTGAGCACCTGCGACCCTGGCACAGCATGTGGAGTGTCGAACCAATGCAAACGGCCACACACAACACTCTCACCGCCACCGCCCCGCCGCCACCGCTCGCCGCGCCGCCACCGACAAACTGCAACCGCTGCAGCGCTGACCACAGGCTGCGCCCGTTGATGCCACTGGGGTCACTGAGCACCTGCGACCCTGGCACAGCATGTGGAGTGTCGAACCAATGCAAACGGCCACACAAAACACTCTCACCGCCACCGCCCCGCCGCCACCGCTCGCCGCGCCGCCACCGACAAACTGCAACCGCTGCAGCGCTGACCACAGGCTGCGCCCGTTGATGCCACTGGGGTCACTGAGCACCTGCGACCCTGGCACAGCATGTGGAGTGTCGAACCAATGCAAACGGCCACACACAACACTCTCACCGCCACCGCCCCGCCGCCACCGCTCGCCGCGCCGCCACCGACAAACTGCAACCGCTGCAGCGCTGACCACAGGCTGCGCCCGTTGATGCCACTGGGGTCACTGAGCACCTGCGACCCTGGCACAGCATGTGGAGTGTCGAACCAATGCAAACGGCCACACAAAACACTCTCACCGCCACCGCCCCGCCGCCACCGCTCGCCGCGCCGCCACCGACAAACTGCAACCGCTGCAGCGCTGACCACAGGCTGCGCCCGTTGATGCCACTGGGGTCACTGAGCACCTGCGACCCTGGCACAGCATGTGGAGTGTCGAACCAATGCAAACGGCCACACACAACACTCTCACCGCCACCGCCCCGCCGCCACCGCTCGCCGCGCCGCCACCGACAAACTGCAACCGCTGCAGCGCTGACCACAGGCTGCGCCCGTTGATGCCACTGGGGTCACTGAGCACCTGCGACCCTGGCACAGCATGTGGAGTGTCGAACCAATGCAAACGGCCACACACAACACTCTCACCGCCACCGCCCCGCCGCCACCGCTCGCCGCGCCGCCACCGACAAACTGCAACCGCTGCAGCGCTGACCACAGGCTGCGCCCGTTGATGCCACTGGGGTCACTGAGCACCTGCGACCCTGGCACAGCATGTGGAGTGTCGAACCAATGCAAACGGCCACACAAAACACTCTCACCGCCACCGCCCCGCCGCCACCGCTCGCCGCGCCGCCACCGACAAACTGCAACCGCTGCAGCGCTGACCACAGGCTGCGCCCGTTGATGCCACTGGGGTCACTGAGCACCTGCGACCCTGGCACAGCATGTGGAGTGTCGAACCAATGCAAACGGCCACACACAACACTCTCACCGCCACCGCCCCGCCGCCACCGCTCGCCGCGCCGCCACCGACAAACTGCAACCGCTGCAGCGCTGACCACAGGCTGCAAAGGTTCAAAGGTTCAAAGGTTACAGAGCGGATTCGGAGCCAGCGAGGCTCATACACGCGTTTCGGCGGCGTAAGACATGGCAGTCGTTGATGAATGAAGCAACTCTATTCTGGTCTTGAGACAAAAAGCAGGCAATGGATGGGGGCAGGGCGGGGGAGAATAAGTCTGCGTATTTGAAGCGCAGCATGTCGTAAATGGGGCAGTGGAAAACAAGGTGGGTCTCATCCTCTATGGAAGTGGCAGAGGCACACTGAAGGCAAGTGCGCTCATGGGGACAAAACGGGGCTGCGCCCGTTGATGCCACTGGGGTCACTGAGCACCTGCGACCCTGGCACAGCATGTGGAGTGTCGAACCAATGCAAACGGCCACACAAAACATTCTCACCGCCACCGCCCCGCCGCCACCGCTCGCCGCGCCGCCACCGACAAACTGCAACCGCTGCAGCGCTGACCACAGGCTGCGCCCGTTGATGCCACTGGGGTCACTGAGCACCTGCGACCCTGGCACAGCATGTGGAGTGTCGAACCAATGCAAACGGCCACACAAAACACTCTCACCGCCACCGCCCCGCCGCCACCGCTCGCCGCGCCGCCACCGACAAACTGCAACCGCTGCAGCGCTGACCACAGGCTGCGCCCGTTGATGCCACTGGGGTCACTGAGCACCTGCGACCCTGGCACAGCATGTGGAGTGTCGAACCAATGCAAACGGCCACACACAACACTCTCACCGCCACCGCCCCGCCGCCACCGCTCGCCGCGCCGCCACCGACAAACTGCAACCGCTGCAGCGCTGACCACAGGCTGCGCCCGTTGATGCCACTGGGGTCACTGAGCACCTGCGACCCTGGCACAGCATGTGGAGTGTCGAACCAATGCAAACGGCCACACAAAACACTCTCACCGCCACCGCCCCGCCGCCACCGCTCGCCGCGCCGCCACCGACAAACTGCAACCGCTGCAGCGCTGACCACAGGCTGCGCCCGTTGATGCCACTGGGGTCACTGAGCACCTGCGACCCTGGCACAGCATGTGGAGTGTCGAACCAATGCAAACGGCCACACAAAACACTCTCACCGCCACCGCCCCGCCGCCACCGCTCGCCGCGCCGCCACCGACAAACTGCAACCGCTGCAGCGCTGACCACAGGCTGCGCCCGTTGATGCCACTGGGGTCACTGAGCACCTGCGACCCTGGCACAGCATGTGGAGTGTCGAACCAATGCAAACGGCCACACAAAACACTCTCACCGCCACCGCCCCGCCGCCACCGCTCGCCGCGCCGCCACCGACAAACTGCAACCGCTGCAGCGCTGACCACAGGCTGCGCCCGTTGATGCCACTGGGATCACTGAGCACCTGCGACCCTGGCACAGCATGTGGAGTGTCGAACCAATGCAAACGGCCACACACAACACTCTCACCGCCACCGCCCCGCCGCCACCGCTCGCCGCGCCGCCACCGACAAACTGCAACCGCTGCAGCGCTGACCACAGGCTGCAAAGGTTCAAAGGTTCAAAGGTTACAGAGCGGATTCGGAGCCAGCGAGGCTCATACACGCGTTTCGGCGGCGTAAGACATGGCAGTCGTTGATGAATGAAGCAACTCTATTCTGGTCTTGAGACAAAAAGCAGGCAATGGATGGGGGCAGGGCGGGGGAGAATAAGTCTGCGTATTTGAAGCGCAGCATGTCGTAAATGGGGCAGTGGAAAACAAGGTGGGTCTCATCCTCTATGGAAGTGGCAGAGGCACACTGAAGGCAAGTGCGCTCATGGGGACAAAACGGGGCTGCGCCCGTTGATGCCACTGGGGTCACTGAGCACCTGCGACCCTGGCACAGCATGTGGAGTGTCGAACCAATGCAAACGGCCACACAAAACACTCTCACCGCCACCGCCCCGCCGCCACCGCTCGCCGCGCCGCCACCGACAAACTGCAACCGCTGCAGCGCTGACCACAGGCTGCGCCCGTTGATGCCACTGGGGTCACTGAGCACCTGCGACCCTGGCACAGCATGTGGAGTGTCGAACCAATGCAAACGGCCACACACAACACTCTCACCGCCACCGCCCCGCCGCCACCGCTCGCCGCGCCGCCACCGACAAACTGCAACCGCTGCAGCGCTGACCACAGGCTGCGCCCGTTGATGCCACTGGGATCACTGAGCACCTGCGACCCTGGCACAGCATGTGGAGTGTCGAACCAATGCAAACGGCCACACACAACACTCTCACCGCCACCGCCCCGCCGCCACCGCTCGCCGCGCCGCCACCGACAAACTGCAACCGCTGCAGCGCTGACCACAGGCTGCAAAGGTTCAAAGGTTCAAAGGTTACAGAGCGGATTCGGAGCCAGCGAGGCTCATACACGCGTTTCGGCGGCGTAAGACATGGCAGTCGTTGATGAATGAAGCAACTCTATTCTGGTCTTGAGACAAAAAGCAGGCAATGGATGGGGGCAGGGCGGGGGAGAATAAGTCTGCGTATTTGAAGCGCAGCATGTCGTAAATGGGGCAGTGGAAAACAAGGTGGGTCTCATCCTCTATGGAAGTGGCAGAGGCACACTGAAGGCAAGTGCGCTCATGGGGACAAAACGGGGCTGCGCCCGTTGATGCCACTGGGGTCACTGAGCACCTGCGACCCTGGCACAGCATGTGGAGTGTCGAACCAATGCAAACGGCCACACAAAACACTCTCACCGCCACCGCCCCGCCGCCACCGCTCGCCGCGCCGCCACCGACAAACTGCAACCGCTGCAGCGCTGACCACAGGCTGCGCCCGTTGATTACTGTAGGTCACATCTTGGGCAAGCTCTACGCCCTCGCCATCAACACACGCCTCAACACCTGGTTGGAGACACAAGGGCTGCGAGCCCGCGGACAAGCCGGTTTCCGCCAAGGCTACCGCACGGTGGACAACTGCTTCATCCTACGAGCCTTGGCTGAGCGCGCGCGATCCAGGGGAGTGAAGCTGTACCTGTGTGCGGTTGACTTTGAGAAGGCGTTTGACAGTGTGGACCGCCCACTGCTGTGGGCGGCGCTGCAGCGTGCCGGCATTGCCGACAAATTCGCCTATTACATGCATCACATTCGTCCCAACCTCCCTCTTTGCCAGCCTGCACCTCACTTGTATGAAGTTTATGACAGCCAAGCCCGTACCGCCCTAAGCCGCTTTAGAACCAGTTGCCATGATCTCCGTATCGAACGTGACCGTTACCTGCCTGAGCCCATCAGGGCCCCTCCCCATGAGCGCACTTGCCTTCAGTGTGCCTCTGCCAATTCCATAGAGGATGAGACCCACCTTGTTTTCCACTGCCCCATTTACGACATGCTGCGCTTCAAATACGCAGACTTATTCTCCCCCGCCCTGCCCCCATCCATTGCCTGCTTTTTGTCTCAAGACCAGAATAGAGTTGCTTCATTCATCAACGACTGCCATGTCTTACGCCGCCGAAACGCGTGTATGAGCCTCGCTGGCTCCGAATCCGCTCTGTAACCTTTGACCTTTGACCTTTGGCATTGGCGGCACCATGCTGCAGGCCATTCAGGCCATGTATGCTGATGTACCGGTGTGCGTGAGAACTGAGGAGGGCCTGTCTGGCTGCTTCCAGTCTGTGTTGGGGGTGAAGCAGGGCTGCCCCTTGAGCCCATTGCTGTTTGGCATATTTCTGGATGATTTTGAGGGGCACATTCAACAGCTGGGAGATGCAGCTGCCCTGCCCCAGCTGGCAGGGCGCACTGTACCCCCTCTGTTGTTTGCTGACGACATGTTCCTGCTTTCATCCTCTGCATCTGGGCTGCAAGCCCAATTGAACTACTGCAATGCCAAGAAACTCACAGTGAATGCCAAGAAGACCCAAGTCATGATCATGCGGCCTGGCGGCGGCAGCGGAAATGGCAAGCTGGCGGCAGGCGAATCCTTTGCGTACGCTGGGTTGCCCCTGGAGGTGGCCAGCTCCACCAAGTACTTGGGCCTCACCTTTTCCCAGCTAAGTAAACAGCATGGCTTTGCAAGCTGTGCTGATGTTCTTGCAAAGGCAGGTCGGCAGGCCATGTTTGCAATGCGCCGCCGTGCTTGGGAGCTGGGGGCCTGCCTTGTGGAGCAGCAGTGCATGCTGTTTGACGTGTTCGTCAAGCCTGTGCTGTCTTATGGCTGCGAGCTGTGGGGTGTTGATGTGCTGCTGCGACCGGATTGCTCCTCAGTAGAACGTGTTCATCGCTGGTTCTGCAGGCGGGTTCAGGGGCTGCCCAAGCAAGTAACCGCAGCGATCTCGCTCGCGGAGCTGGGCCGCCAGCCGCTGCAGTCCTTTTGGATACAGCAGCTGGTACGCTTCTGGAATCGCCTGTAGAACAGCGCGGCGGACGAAGACCGAGTGCTGGGGTGGGCCTTCAAGGACAATCTGGAGCTCATGCGGGAGTGCGGCGACCTCGCTGCTGGCTCAGCTTGCTGGAGCCGGCGGTGGCTGCATGTCTTGCAGTCCGCGCCCCCTGCCTCAGGCACCCTCGAATGGCTCACTGAGCTTGATGAGGCAGCAGTCATTGAAAGGGCTGCAGCTGCGTACCTTCGCAAGTGCCTGGAACCGAAGACACGTCCGCTGCCCAAGACCCCCGCTCAAGACCCGCCGCCGCCAGCGCCATCCTGCACCAACAAATTCGCCTATTACATGCATCACATTCGTCTCAACCTCCCTCTTTGCCAGCCTGCACCTCACTTGTATGAAGTTTATGACAGCCAAGCCCGTACCGCCCTAAGCCGCTTTAGAACCAGTTGCCATGATCTCCGTATCGAACGTGACCGTTACCTGCCTGAGCCCATCAGGGCCCCTCCCCATGAGCGCACTTGCCTTCAGTGTGCCTCTGCCAATTCCATAGAGGATGAGACCCACCTTGTTTTCCACTGCCCCATTCACGACATGCTGCGCTTCAAATACGCAGACTTATTCTCCCCCGCCCTGCCCCCATCCATTGCCTGCTTTTTGTCTCAAGACCAGAATAGAGTTGCTTCATTCATCAACGACTGCCATGTCTTACGCCGCCGAAACGCGTGTATGAGCCTCGCTGGCTCCGAATCCGCTCTGTAACCTTTGACCTTTGGATACCAAACAGTACAACGCCGTCAGCGCAAGCACGCACAACAGCATCAGCCAGCCCACGGCAGCAAGAAGTCACTCTTCCCTGCCACACACCAGCAGAAGGACGGGCTCGCTATCAAGCCTGCTCCCAATGCTAACCCCAAGCCCCCACCACCAGCCAATGGCAGCAGCAAGCAGCCAGCGGCAGCACCCAAGAAAGCGGCTGCAGCCGACGGCTGCGCCGCCCCCTCACCCCCCTCTCCCACCCGCGCCTGACGGTGCGGGAGCCAGCGAGGAGCCAGGATCCTGCTATGGAACTGTGGTGGCGCCTTCATCGGCAAGGTAGCTGCCCTCCTGGGCTCCTGTGGGGATGCCGATATTGTCATTATTGTGGAAACTCATCTCGCTGACGGGGCTGTGCCATGCATCCCGGGGTACCGCTTGTGGCAGTTGTGCCGTAGTGGTGCTTTGAGGCCGTCCGGTGGCATTGCTGTGCTTGTGCATGAGAGCTTTGATGCATCAGTCAGCATGTCAAAGGTCAAAGGTTACAGAGCGGATTCGGAGCCAGCGAGGCTCATACACGCGTTTCGGCGGCGTAAGACATGGCAGTCGTTGATGAATGAAGCAACTCTATTCTGGTCTTGAGACAAAAAGCAGGCAATGGATGGGGGCAGGGCGGGGGAGAATAAGTCTGCGTATTTGAAGCGCAGCATGTCGTAAATGGGGCAGTGGAAAACAAGGTGGGTCTCATCCTCTATGGAATTGGCAGAGGCACACTGAAGGCAAGTGCGCTCATGGGGAGGGGCCCTGATGGGCTCAGGCAGGTAACGGTCACGTTCGATACGGAGATCATGGCAACTGGTTCTAAAGCGGCTTAGGGCGGTACGGGCTTGGCTGTCATAAACTTCATGTGGCAGTCAGCATGTGGCAGCCTGCAAGCACGCCCTCGCCTTACCACATGTGGCTTCGTTTTGACAGTGCCACTTGCCTGAGAAGGCCGCTGTTCCTCGCAGCTGCATACCTCCCCCCTTACCGCAGCAAATATGGGCTGAAGAGTCCTGCTGAGGTTGAGGAGTACATCACGCTGCTTGGTGATGAGGTAGCTCAGGCATCGGCTTGCCCTGCTGGTGCTGATGTGCTGCTGGCTGGTGACATGAATGCACATACCGGCAGCCTGCCTGATGTTGCTGATCACTCCAAGCTGTTGCACGCTGCATTGCATGAGGAGGCTGCACTTGACTTGGCACCATGCACTGCACAAGGGTCTGCATTTGCACCACCGCCTCAAAGGTCAAAGGTTACAGAGCGGATTCGGAGCCAGCGAGGCTCATACACGCGTTTCGGCGGCGTAAGACATGGCAGTCGTTGATGAATGAAGCAACTCTATTCTGGTCTTGAGACAAAAAGCAGGCAATGGATGGGGGCAGGGCGGGGGAGAATAAGTCTGCGTATTTGAAGCGCAGCATGTCGTAAATGGGGCAGTGGAAAACAAGGTGGGTCTCATCCTCTATGGAATTGGCAGAGGCACACTGAAGGCAAGTGCGCTCATGGGGAGGGGCCCTGATGGGCTCAGGCAGGTAACGGTCACGTTCGATACGGAGATCATGGCAACTGGTTCTAAAGCGGCTTAGGGCGGTACGGGCTTGGCTGTCATAAACTTCATACAAGTGAGGTGCAGGCTGGCAAAGAGGGAGGTTGGGACGAATGTGATGCATGTAATAGGCGAATTTGTTGGTGCAGGATGGCGCTGGCGGCGGCGGGTCTTGAGCGGGGGTCTTGGGCAGCGGACGTGTCTTCGGTTCCAGGCACTTGCGAAGGTACGCAGCTGCAGCCCTTTCAATGACTGCTGCCTCATCAAGCTCAGTGAGCCATTCGAGGGTGCCTGAGGCAGGGGGCGCGGACTGCAAGACATGCAGCCACCGCCGGCTCCAGCAAGCTGAGCCAGCAGCGAGGTCGCCGCCCTCCCGCATGAGCTCCAGATTGTCCTTGAAGGCCCACCCCAGCACTCGGTCTTCGTCCGCCGCGCTGTTCTGCAGGCGATTCCAGAAGCGTACCAGCTGCTGTATCCAAAAGGACTGCAGCGGCTGGCGGCCCAGCTCCGCGAGCGAGATCGCTGCGGTTACTTGCTTGGGCAGCCCCTGAACCCGCCTGCAGAACCAGCGATGAACACGTTCTACTGAGGAGCAAAGGTCAAAGGTCAAAGGTTACAGAGCGGATTCGGAGCCAGCGAGGCTCATACACGCGTTTCGGCGGCGTAAGACATGGCAGTCGTTGATGAATGAAGCAACTCTATTCTGGTCTTGAGACAAAAAGCAGGCAATGGATGGGGGCAGGGCGGGGGAGAATAAGTCTGCGTATTTGAAGCGCAGCATGTCGTAAATGGGGCAGTGGAAAACAAGGTGGGTCTCATCCTCTATGGAATTGGCAGAGGCACACTGAAGGCAAGTGCGCTCATGGGGAGGGGCCCTGATGGGCTCAGGCAGGTAACGGTCACGTTCGATACGGAGATCATGGCAACTGGTTCTAAAGCGGCTTAGGGCGGTACGGGCTTGGCTGTCATAAACTTCATACAAGTGAGGTGCAGGCTGGCAAAGAGGGAGGTTGGGACGAATGTGATGCATGTAATAGGCGAATTTGTTGGTGCAGGATGGCGCTGGCGGCGGCGGGTCTTGAGCGGGGGTCTTGGGCAGCGGACGTGTCTTCGGTTCCAGGCACTTGCGAAGGTACGCAGCTGCAGCCCTTTCAATGACTGCTGCCTCATCAAGCTCAGTGAGCCATTCGAGGGTGCCTGAGGCAGGGGGCGCGGACTGCAAGACATGCAGCCACCGCCGGCTCCAGCAAGCTGAGCCAGCAGCGAGGTCGCCGCCCTCCCGCATGAGCTCCAGATTGTCCTTGAAGGCCCACCCCAGCACTCGGTCTTCGTCCGCCGCGCTGTTCTGCAGGCGATTCCAGAAGCGTACCAGCTGCTGTATCCAAAAGGACTGCAGCGGCTGGCGGCCCAGCTCCGCGAGCGAGATCGCTGCGGTTACTTGCTTGGGCAGCCCCTGAACCCGCCTGCAGAACCAGCGATGAACACGTTCTACTGAGGAGCAATCCGGTCGCAGCAGCACATCAACCTCGCATAAGCACTTGCACAGCAGCTGTCTGTGAGCAGGGCAAAGCCCTACTCCAGCTGTGTTGCATCACTGGCATGCTGATTGCCAATGGCAGAGTACATGGGACGTACCTGCCAGCACTACGTGCTACTCCGGCCAGTCTTCCTCAGTTGTTGACTACATGGCCGCCAGCCCCTCTCTCCTCTCCCAGGCTGCTGAGCTGCAAGTGCTGCCTGAGATCCCTGAGTACCGAGGCCATCGCGCCCTGTCTCTTGAGTTGGTGCCGTCCCCAGCTCCTCAGCGCAGCACAGCAAAGCACGCCGACCCCGAAAGCGATGGGTTTGGGCCTCCGCCCACCTTTGCCGCCCCTCTTCGGCTCACGCCGGACCGCCTCTTGTCATTTGCTGCCGAGCTGAAACAACCCGCGAAAGCGGAGCAGCTTCGGCGGCTAACCGCCCTGCCCCCATCCATTGCCTGCTTTTTGTCTCAAGACCAGAATAGAGTTGCTTCATTCATCAACGACTGCCATGTCTTACGCCGCCGAAACGCGTGTATGAGCCTCGCTGGCTCCGAATCCGCTCTGTAACCTTTGACCTTTGACCTTTGGGTCTTGAGCGGGGGTCTTGGGCACAGCATGTGGAGTGTCGAACCAATGCAAACGGCCACACAAAACATTCTCACCGCCACCGCCCCGCCGCCACCGCTCGCCGCGCCGCCACCGACAAACTGCAACCGCTGCAGCGCTGACCACAGGCTGCGCCCGTTGATGCCACTGGGGCCACTGAGCACCTGCGACCCTGGCACAGCATGTGGAGTGTCGAACCAATGCAAACGGCCACACACAACACTCTCACCGCCACCGCCCCGCCGCCACCGCTCGCCGCGCCGCCACCGACAAACTGCAACCGCTGCAGCGCTGACCACAGGCTGCGCCCGTTGATGCCACTGGGGTCACTGAGCACCTGCGACCCTGGCACAGCATGTGGAGTGTCGAACCAATGCAAACGGCCACACAAAACACTCTCACCGCCACCGCCCCGCCGCCACCGCTCGCCGCGCCGCCACCGACAAACTGCAACCGCTGCAGCGCTGACCACAGGCTGCGCCCGTTGATGCCCGCGCTGGTTCTGCAGGCGGGTTCAGGGCTGCCCAAGCAAGTAACCGCAGCGATCTCGCTCGCGGAGCTGGGCCGCCAGCCGCTGCAGTCCTTTTGGATACAGCAGCTGGTACGCTTCTGGGAATCGCCTGCAGAACAGCGCGGCGGACGAAGACCGAGTGCTGGGGTGGGCCTTCAAGGACAATCTGGAGCTCATGCGGGAGGGCGGCGACCTCGCTGCTGGCTCAGCTTGCTGGAGCCGGCGGTGGCTGCATGTCTTGCAGTCCGCGCCCCCTGCCTCAGGCACCCTCGAATGGCTCACTGAGCTTTGATGAGGCAGCAGTCATTGAAAGGGCTGCAGCTGCGTACCTTCGCAAGTGCCTGGAACCGAAGACACGTCCGCTGCCCAAGACCCCCGCTCAAGACCCGCCGCCGCCAGCGCCATCCTGCACCAACAAATTCGCCTATTACATGCATCACATTCGTCCCAACCTCCCTCTTTGCCAGCCTGCACCTCACTTGTATGAAGTTTATGACAGCCAAGCCCGTACCGCCCTAAGCCGCTTTAGAACCAGTTGCCATGATCTCCGTATCGAACGTGACCGTTACCTGCCTGAGCCCATCAGGGCCCCTCCCCATGAGCGCACTTGCCTTCAGTGTGCCTCTGCCAATTCCATAGAGGATGAGACCCACCTTGTTTTCCACTGCCCCATTCACGACATGCTGCGCTTCAAATACGCAGACTTATTCTCCCCCGCCCTGCCCCCATCCATTGCCTGCTTTTTGTCTCAAGACCAGAATAGAGTTGCTTCATTCATCAACGACTGCCATGTCTTACGCCGCCGAAAACGCGTGTATGAGCCTCGCTGGCTCCGAATCCGCTTTGTAACCTTTGAACCTTTGATGCCACTGGGGTCACTGAGCACCTGCGACCCTGGCACAGCATGTGGAGTGTCGAACCAATGCAAACGGCCACACACAAACACTCTCACCGCCACCGCCCCGCCGCCACCGCTCGCCGCGCCGCCACCGACAAACTGCAACCGCTGCAGCGCTGACCACAGGCTGCGCCCGTTGATGCCACTGGGTCACTGAGCACCTGCGACCCTGGCACAGCATGTGGAGTGTCGAACCAATGCAAACGGCCACACACAACACTCTCACCGCCACCGCCCCGCCGCCACCGCTCGCCGCGCCGCCACCGACAAACTGCAACCGCTGCAGCGCTGACCACAGGCTGCGCCCGTTGATGCCACTGGGATCACTGAGCACCTGCGACCCTGGCACAGCATGTGGAGTGTCGAACCAATGCAAACGGCCACACACAACACTCTCACCGCCACCGCCCCGCCGCCACCGCTCGCCGCGCCGCCACCGACAAACTGCAACCGCTGCAGCGCTGACCACAGGCTGCAAAGGTTCAAAGGTTCAAAGGTTACAGAGCGGATTCGGAGCCAGCGAGGCTCATACACGCGTTTCGGCGGCGTAAGACATGGCAGTCGTTGATGAATGAAGCAACTCTATTCTGGTCTTGAGACAAAAAGCAGGCAATGGATGGGGCAGGGCGGGGGAGAATAAGTCTGCGTATTTGAAGCGCCAGCATGTCGTAAATGCGGCAGTGGAAAACAAGGTGGTCTCATCCTCTATGGAAGTGGCAGAGGCACACTGAAGGCAAGTGCGCTCATGGGGACCAAAACGGGGCTGCGCCCGTTGATGCCACTGGTGGTCACTGAGCACCTTGCGACCCTGGCACAGCATGTGGAGTGTCGAACCAATGCAAACGGCCACACAAAACACTCTCACCGCCACCGCCCCGCCGCCACGCTCGCCGCGCCGCCACCGACAAACTGCAACCGCTGCAGCGCTGACCACAGGCTGCGCCCGTTGATTACTGTAGGTCACATCTTGGGCAAGCTCTACGCCCTCGCCATCAACACACGCCTCAACACCTGGTTGGAGAACACAAGGGCTGCGAGCCCCGCGGACAAGCCGGTTTCCGCCAAGGCTACCGCACGGTGGACAACTGCTTCATCCTACGAGCCTTGGCTGAGCGCGCGCGATCCAGGGGAGTGAAGCTGTACCTGTGTGCGGTTGACTTTGAGAAGGCGTTTGACAGTGTGGACCGCCCACTGCTGTGGGCGGCGCTGCAGCGTTGCCGGCATTGCCGGACAAATTCGCCTATTACATGCATCACCATTCGTCCCAACCTCCCTCTTTTGCCAGCCTGCACCTCACTTGTATGAAGTTTATGACAGCCAAGCCCGTACCGCCCTAAGCCGCTTTAGAACCAGTTGCCATGATCTCCGTATCGAACGTGACCGTTACCTGCCTGAGCCCATCAGGGGCCCCTCCCCCATGAGCGCACTTGCCTTTCAGTTGTGCCTCTGCCAATTCCATAGAGGATGAGACCCACCTTGTTTTCCACTGCCCCATTTACGACATGCTGCGCTTCAAATACGCAGACTTATTCTCCCCCGCCCTGCCCCCATCCATTGCCTGCTTTTGTCTCAAGACCAGAATAGAGTTGCTTCATTCATCAACGACTGCCATGTCTTACGCCGCCGAAACGCGTGTATGAGCCTCGCTGGCTCCGAATCCGCTCTGTAACCTTTGACCTTTGACCTTTGGCAATTGGCGGCACCATGCTGCAGGCCATTCAGGCCATGTATGCTGATGTACCGGTGTGCGTGAGAACTGAGGAGGCCTGTCTGGCTGCTTCCAGTCTGTGTTGGGGGTGAAGCAGGGCTGCCCCTTGAGCCCATTGCTGTTTGGCCATATTTCTGGATGATTTTGAGGGGCACATTCAACAGCTGGGAGATGCAGCTGCCCTGCCCCAGCTGGCAGGGCGCACTGTACCCCCTCTGTTGTTTGCTGACGACATGTTCCTGCTTTCATCCTCTGCATCTGGGCTGCAAGCCCAATTGAAACTACTGCAATGCCAAGAAAACTCACAGTGAATGCCAAGAAGACCCAAGTCATGATCATGCGGCCTGGCGGCGGCAGCGGAAATGGCAAAGCTGGCGGCAGGCGAATCCTTTGCGTACGCTGGGTTGCCCCTGGAGGTGGCCAGCTCCACCAAGTACTTGGGCCTCACCTTTTCCCAGCTAAGTAAACAGCATGGCTTTGCAAGCTGTGCTGATGTTCTTGCAAAGGCAGGTCGGCAGGCCATGTTTGCAATGCGCCGCCGTGCTTGGGAGCTGGGGCCTGCCTTGTGGAGCAGCAGTGCATGCTGTTTGACGTGTTCGTCAAGCCTGTGCTGTCTTATGGCTGCGAGCTGTGGGGTGTTGATGTGCTGCTGCGACCGGATTGCTCCTCAGTAGAACGTGTTCATCGCTGGTTCTGCAGGCGGGTTCAGGGGCTGCCCAAGCAAGTAACCGCAGCGATCTCGCTCGCGGAGCTGGGCCGCCAGCCGCTGCAGTCCTTTTGGATACAGCAGCTGGTACGCTTCTGGAATCGCCTGTAGAACAGCGCGGCGGACGAAGACCGAGTGCTGGGGTGGGCCTTCAAGGACAATCTGGAGCTCATGCGGGAGTGCGGCGACCTCGCTGCTGGCTCAGCTTGCTGGAGCCGGCGGTGGCTGCATGTC
Source organism: Chlorella vulgaris (assembly GCA_023343905.1). NCBI lineage: Eukaryota > Viridiplantae > Chlorophyta > Trebouxiophyceae > Chlorellales > Chlorellaceae > Chlorella > Chlorella vulgaris. Next base: position 1,094,166 of record SIDB01000012.1, on the reverse strand, counting down.
TTGCAGTCCGCGCCCCCTGCCTCAGGCACCCTCGAATGGCTCACTGAGCTTGATGAGGCAGCAGTCATTGAAAGGGCTGCAGCTGCGTACCTTCGCAAGTGCCTGGAACCGAAGACACGTCCGCTGCCCAAGACCCCCGCTCAAGACCCGCCGCCGCCATCGCCATCCTGCACCAAACAAATTCGCCTATTACATGCATCACATTCGTCTCAACCTCCCTCTTTGCCAGCCTGCACCTCACTTGTATGAAGTTTATGACAGCCAAGCCCGTACCGCCCTAAGCCGCTTTAGAACCAGTTGCCATGATCTCCGTATCGAACGTGACCGTTACCTGCCTGAGCCCATCAGGGCCCCTCCCCATGAGCGCACTTGCCTTCAGTGTGCCTCTGCCAATTCCATAGAGGATGAGACCCACCTTGTTTTCCACTGCCCCATTTACGACATGCTGCGCTTCAAATACGCAGACTTATTCTCCCCCGCCCTGCCCCCATCCATTGCCTGCTTTTTGTCTCAAGACCAGAATAGAGTTGCTTCATTCATCAACGACTGCCATGTCTTACGCCGCCGAAACGCGTGTATGAGCCTCGCTGGCTCCGAATCCGCTCTGTAACCTTTGACCTTTGGATACCAAACAGTACAACGCCGTCAGCGCAAGCACGCACAACAGCATCAGCCAGCCCACGGCAGCAAGAAGTCACTCTTCCCTGCCACACACCAGCAGAAGGACGGGCTCGCTATCAAGCCTGCTCCCAATGCTAACCCCAAGCCCCCACCACCAGCCAATGGCAGCAGCAAGCAGCCAGCGGCAGCACCCAAGAAAGCGGCTGCAGCCGACGGCTGCGCCGCCCCCTCACCCCCCTCTCCCACCCGCGCCTGACGGTGCGGGAGCCAGCGAGGAGCCAGGATCCTGCTATGGAACTGTGGTGGCGCCTTCATCGGCAAGGTAGCTGCCCTCCTGGGCTCCTGTGGGGATGCCGATATTGTCATTATTGTGGAAACTCATCTCGCTGACGGGGCTGTGCCATGCATCCCGGGGTACCGCTTGTGGCAGTTGTGCCGTAGTGGTGCTTTGAGGCCGTCCGGTGGCATTGCTGTGCTTGTGCATGAGAGCTTTGATGCATCAGTCAGCATGTCAAAGGTCAAAGGTTACAGAGCGGATTCGGAGCCAGCGAGGCTCATACACGCGTTTCGGCGGCGTAAGACATGGCAGTCGTTGATGAATGAAGCAACTCTATTCTGGTCTTGAGACAAAAAGCAGGCAATGGATGGGGGCAGGGCGGGGGAGAATAAGTCTGCGTATTTGAAGCGCAGCATGTCGTAAATGGGGCAGTGGAAAACAAGGTGGGTCTCATCCTCTATGGAATTGGCAGAGGCACACTGAAGGCAAGTGCGGCTCATGGGGAGGGG